>CM054379.1:48915770-50354520 GCA_028858755.1 Ara ararauna
GGAAAAGGAAACCATTGGTCATGAAAAAAGTGATAGGCTGAAATAACTGTAATTTTGCAAATATTCAGTGTTCTGCAGAAGGTTCAACAACAATAACATTTATTTAGAAAGCCTTACTTGTTCTTCCCCAAAGAGAGTCTGGACATTTTTTTTAACATTTAATTCTATTACCACAGCAGCTCTACAACCTTCTTTGAAATCCAGCTGCCATGGATTTCATACACTGGTCTTTTTCCCTTTGAAAACTATATACCACGGAGCAAGCTACAGTACAATGTTAAACACTCCTCCTCTTCCATTCTGATTTCTCCAAAATATTTTAAAATGTTGGAGTAAAGCACAAGCATCGGAGGCATGTTGGAAGGATAGGGTAAGGCAACCACTACAGAAATCTTAGCTATTAGAAAGCACAAGCCTCCAGTCACTTGGCAGAAATAGCCACTAATCTAGCCCAAGATTTTCCAAGTTTACAATTTGTCAGTTTACAATTCAGGCCAATGTACAGCCACTCGAAAGGGGAATTATTCTATTCAGTAACAAGTATTTTCTCCCTCACACCTAGAGCATGACACAGAAACACCTCTCTACATAAATACCAAAACAGCAGCTCTAAACAAAACCACACTGAATGGATGCAGGTGCTACATGAGCATTTATGTGAACTACCTCTGACCAATACACATACTAGCTGATGAGATCCTGAAAACTCAGCTCTAAACACCCAGCAAAACCATGCTTTCTTCCTCTATTCCCAGCATCTACAGAAATACCACTGAAAGCATCCAACTTGTGCTTTAAAATGAAAGAGCTACTAAGACAACCAATTACTTTTGACACCTGACCTACACTTCTCAGCTGTATCATTCTTTTGAACTAATTCTCTGGGTAAATTGTATTGGTATGCATTTTGAGATTTGAGTTCATTAGAAATAACATAAACAGCAAAAATTAAGCTCAGTTGTATATTTTATGCATTTATATATATATGCCCCAGTTAATGGAAAACTTACAGGCTCCCAATAGCCTCTGAAAGGAGTTCAGAGACTGAAAAAATGTAATGGTGAGTTACCATGTTAAATATGTCTCTGTTCCAAAAAGCACCTGGCTATATATCTGTACACTGTTACTCATTAGTTTCCCAATATATACTCAGCCTTCTATTTCTTTCCAAGACTGAAACCTTTGTCTTTGCAGCAGCTGCACCTGATCAGGAACCAATCAACTGGATAGTTTTTGCCACTCTCATCCACACTGCACATCTATCTGTAACTACCTGTTTGGTATAAACCACTACTGCTTTTGCATAATCCACACTGGTAATTTGGTCTTTGCCGTTCTACCCTTCCCTAGACATCAGCAGAAAAAAATGAAAATACAAAAGTAATTTTGCACATTTTTCTATTCATGATAAAATTAAAAGGAGGACAATTTCCCAAAATATCACAACTCAATTCTTCTAGCAACTAAAAAAAACCCCCATGTATCCTTCTGTTAAGAGGTTGAAAACTAAAACATGTTTTAGTAACCACATGAAAGCTTAAAAATAACTAAGAAAAAAAAAGATAAAGAATACCTCTGACCTCCAGCTTCTCAGTTTTTCAGCTGTACAGACAGCACATGCATGCTTCATGATACAGCACAGCAAACTAAAGCTTGGCTACAAAATTAAAGAATGGACCAAAGAGCAAAAAGAATAACTTCTACAAGACACTCAAATCTTTCCAAAGAAAAGCATTACCAGTTTACATTACTCATTCTCCCCAACAATGGCTGCAGACCACACTCTCCTGGTTTTAAGTTGTTATATACTACTAATTCTTTATCTACTGATAGCTTTCCTACATCTTTAAGAAAAAGTTTTATTTGCTTGCATTCACTGCTGAAATGTATTTTATTCCACTTCACACTTCAAAGACAAAACTAGCTTCAGAGCAGAACTAGTGTATTAATTTACAATACCCATTTTTTTCCCCACATACAAACTGGCAAATATGACAATACATCTTAATAAAAAGGACACTAAATGTAAGGTATATAACACAAACAAGGTCAAATACACACAGCACTACTACTTAGCTCTTATCCCCACAATAATCAATCAACCTGAAGTTAGGTAATGGCAATGCCAGAATAAAACTGACTTACCTATACTAGGTGGACTGCCATAATTTACAGGGGACTCTGGAGGCCTCCCACAGTGTAGCGCAGCAAGAGCAGATCCCTTCCATACAACATGTTTGCAACCTGTTTTAAAAAAAAATACACAAACAAAATGCTGGCAAGCACTTTTTCCTGCAAAAATTCAGAAGAGGCATGAAATATCAAGAACTCTCAAAATTCGCAAAAATTTTTCATACTTTTGTTTGTACGAAGCAAAGACTGTCTGCCAGCTCCTAGTAACGTCTGCACTCCAGGGACGCTTTGGGGAATTTCTTGCTCTAGAAGAGGTCCAAGTCGATGGCATATTTGAAGCAAGTGGTCAGGTGCCAAGTGTCTGTAATATTTCACCTATTTATGAAAGAGCAAACAAAACATCTGCTAAAGAACCCAATATTTTTGAAGAATTACTGATTTTTTTTCCAGATTGTTACACAAATCCACAAAAAAAAAAATCACAGTATATTAAGGATAAAAACAAATAATGACCTTTAAGTCCACTAATTCATTCCAGCTGGTCCTAATTACTACTTCTATTCAACACATGCCACTTTGCATAGAGAACTGTTGGTATTTTCTACTTTCTGACTTTAAGGCACAGTTGGTAATAGACTAATAACCTCCTTTATAATCACAGTGCAAAATGTAAAGTATATATATTGAATACTATATTTAAATAGTGATCTGGTCAATTTGAGTTATGCTAAGATAAAGATGAGACAAACACTGTAAGGACAGCAACACCATTCTATGGTACTATTTACAGAATTCTTGGAAGATCCACAAGGAAGATCCATGAATAAATAATGCTGCTTTGTAGAAAACAATTTTAAAACATCCTCCCTCAACCTACCAAAGTTACAAGATTTTGTTGAAGCTTCACAACTGGATTTTATTTTTTTAATCCTCAAAATGTTGGCTTAAGCAATTTAATTTTAAAATTGGTATGCACGATCCTCTATTAGGCTACAAACATGACCAGTTTGGCAACTGCTCATTGTTTTCAACTGCACAGTATCAAAACAAGCTCTTATTATCAGCAAAAGAGCTTCTCTTGAAGCAGTGCTGAACGAGTATTAATGACTGACCAGATAAAAACAGTTCACTCTTTTGAACTACTATAATTCTGGATCAGAAGACCATCTTACATAGGAAGGGAAAAAAGCTTCAAATGTGTCGAAAGTACAATCCTATTATAAAGCTCTTGGTTAAGAAATAGCGTCTTTAAAGCGCATAAGCTATTGTCAGCTTAAACAATAACAAAGCAAATTTAAAATAAAAAAATTAGGAGGGAGGGTAGAAACTCAGCCTTCTTCAGTTCTTGTACAGGATCTAGTGCGTAGCAGTTTTATCCTTCACACAGCCTGAAATACATCTTCACAGCTTTACTTTGCAGAAACAAGAAAAAAAAAGGCACTGCAGTAAAAGCTTGTGATGTTTTGTTACTTTGCAACTAGAGAAGGCCTTGACTGACGTTTTAGGCAGAATGATGCTCCTATATTACACCTAATTAACAGGAATTTACCTCATTCTCAACAAATGTGCTCCTGTCTTGCTGACATGCTACAATCGTTTCATGTACTCCAGCATTTTGTTAACATAAAGAGTGCTGATGTCTGAAAACCAGACTCTGGAAAAGCCTTCCTTACACCAGTAATTACCACCACCACCAACACAATCTTCCCGTGAAGGAAGTGAAGTTTTCTCTTCTGCTCCTGCCATGGTTCAACCCAACCGGCAGCTCAGCCCCACACAGCTGCTTGTTCACTCCCCCTCAGTGTGGTGGGGGAGAAAAATCATAAGGGTAAAAGAAAGAAAACCCGTGGGTTGAGATAAAGACAGTTTAACAGGTAAAGCAAAAGCTGCAGGACAAGCAAAGCAAAACAAGGAACTCATTCACTACTTCCCATCAGCAGGCAAATGTTTAGCTGCTTCCAGGAAAGCAGGGCTTCCCTCCTGTGAATTATATTACATATGTAGAAAGCCTTGCAAGCCTTCTACAGGAATCTGACTCCCTAAAGGTTAACTTGCATGAATCTAGTACGTCATTTGAAAAAAGAAAAAGCCTCTTATTAAAAAAAAAAAATTTTTTTAAATCAAGCAAACAGTTGATTGTACAGATCAACTCTTCAAAATGCCTGAATTCAACATCATTAGAAGGGCGGCAAAAAAATTATCTCCCGAACTTGCTATTCCAATTCATTTTTCTTATCAGTAAGATGTAAAGAGAACCTGAGGTTTTTTCCTACTTACAGAAGGAATCACAGTCAAAATACATGCTTGAGAGCCCTAAAATACTAGAACAGCTGTAAGAGGTGGCAAAACTATGTACCTTTCTGCCACCAACAGCCCTGATTAATTTCCTTAGCTTTTGTTCTCCTCCTCTACTACCAAAAGGAGCACAAAAACTTAAATACTGCCATTTGTATAATTCTACCTGAAAACAGACTTCACGTCTGCAGAACCTGAGCTTGTCTCTCCAAGATTAATAATTATTAAATTATTTTTTGTTTCACCACAAGTATTAGAACTACATATGCAATTCGGTTGTCACTGTATCCTGCTCAAAAACCTTCCATTTTACATATCCTCACAAATACACAAAATCTAAAGTAAACGAGGCAAGTCGGCTTTGACACATTCCAAAACTACGGCTAGCTGACATCTTGAGTCATACTTCTCATGATTTGTCATGAGCCATGTGTTCATTTTTATTTTAACAAAAACGAGGTAGGCTCAATTCCTTGCGCAGTTTTTAAAGGAAATGTTTTGGAAAGGGAGATCTATTTGCATTACTCTTGATCATGCTTATTAAAGATCTTAATCTATACCTTACACCCACACTGTAGTCTCTCCTCATGTAAGTCCATTTGTGTCAAAACAGCTACTTATACCAAATTACACAGTAGTTTTATAATGTTTCTGCACAGCATTTGTCTGAATACTGCTACTAAGCAGCATCTGCAACCAGCTCATTAACAAACTGATTCAACAATACTAAGCGAGCTGTACCTTAAAAAAACAGCATGACACTTTACCTAAACACTTCTCAGTTCCAGAAAGTTTATACAATTTTATTTTAATAATAAAAACATAAGCTTCATTTCACTGTAAAATCCACTACGGAAACCCCCTCTTATTTTGTTATGGGTTTATTTGGACTTCTTCTTTCCCGTTTTCTCCTTTTATAAAGAAGTAAACAGTGAAAATTAAATATTCATTAGAAACAGGCTATTAAGTAAGTTTTCTCCAGTGTAATACTTTCTTCTCCATAAAAAAGAAAACAACAAAGTTCTTTTAAAAATATTAATAGAATATTTCTAGTTTGAAGACCAATCATCTAGTCCAACTGCCTACCTCAGGGCTCACTTAAACCTAAAGCATGGTATTAAGCACATTGTTCAAATGCCTCCGACACTGATAGGCTTGGAGCAGCAACCACCTCTCTAGGAAGCCTGTTGCAGTGACAACTTGTATGTGTGACTATCAGCCATACAGTAGAAGTCACAAATAAAGAAAGTGTATAACAGGAATTCACCTTAATCCTGATTCCTCCTTTTTGAGAAAAAGAAAAAAAAAAAATTGCAGAAGAGAACCACAATGTTACAGCAACAGCTCAAGAAAGGACAAGGTCAGGAAGTCTTTTATTTAATACATTAAACAACAGAGGGGCTTGAAAACTAAAATTATTCACATTTTTCTAAAGTACAGCCTATCAGGAGACAAATCCTGCACTACCAAACCATAAAAAGAAGCTAGAACCAATGTAAAATATACCTACCACCCTGAGTCCTTTTCCTAAAGCAAATAACAAAGAAAACCAACCCTCGTCAAGAGTACTTTCAAGTCAGATTTCAGTGACAAAAGAAATAAAATTATTTTTTAAAAGGACACTTTACAAGCTTTGTCAGAAACAGGAAAGCTTATGACAACGCAATAGAATGACGGAAATTTGTCTTGATATCAATCCCTGATATCAAGAGAAGAAAGAAAAAGCAAAAGGAAAAAAATAGCAGATGTACAAGTATTTAAAATTCAAACAGCTCTGAAGGAAAAGCGAGAACTGGACTCTACAAACAGGAATTTTTAAATTTTATGCCAAAACTGTGATGTCAAACGGCACCAGGGTTGTTTTTTTTTTTTCCTTTGCCAATCCCAGCTAGCTGAAATTCTATCTGGTTTCTTTCCTCCTCCTATTAGGCTATCTGCAACATTTATTTCTGCTCTTTCTTTCAAAAGAAATGCACAGAAGATATGCTTTTGTAAGTATAATAATGAGCTGGTTTTGTTTGTATAGACTTTTCACATAAGAGAAGTAACATTTCTTAAACATTAATAAAAAACAGAACTCTGTTAGCAAGTACAAAAACCCACAGATCTTAAGCACAAACAATATTTTCTAGAAAACAAACAGAAGCATTATCTTCAACTTCACCCTTCACCTACTACCCCCAGCTTTACTTATTCCAAACAAACAGCATGGGAATACACAAAATGCAGCTACAAAGCTATTTGGACAAACGTTCAAATCTTTATTACCTTTGAAACAGATCTGAGTGCTTGTATTTTCATTCTTCATGACTCTGCAGAATAATTCAGCATCAGAATCACAGCGAATGCATGAACAGAATCATGATTTGACCTAGACTCTTTAGTTAAATTTGTAATACATAATGCAGTGTTAAATTTGTAATACAACACTGCCAGTGTTTTAGGCATCAAGTTAAAAATGACCCTACTCTGGATTCTGCTCTAAGCACAAAAGCATACAGAAACATTCTCCGATGTATTGTTGTTTGGGGTTTTCTCCCTCCCTATGCTAACAATTAACATGCTTAACTACAAGTCAGACTGTAAACATCCTTCAGAAAAACACATTTCCACACAAGGACATTTAACAACAAATCCGGAGTCAGTCAGCTACCTGAGTTTCAAGATACAAGAGCTCTATCTTGCCTATACCAGCAGCTATCCTGGCTTTAACTATTCTGCTATGTAACATATTACCCAAAACAAGCTCCAATTGAATTACAGTAATTGTTGCACTATATCAAACCATCAATCTAATAGAGTACCCTGTACCACTAGCAAGTGCCTTATCACTTTAAAATTAGGAATTGCAATGAAGTGCAATTACTTTTCCCTGAAGGATTCTTTTTTTTTCCCTTTGGGGGGCTGGAGGGGCAGAGCAACAAACAACAGGGAGAAGAGAACTGGAGAATTAACCATTTTCCCCAAAGCATATTTATTGCTCTTGTACTTTCTAATTATCTTTGAGCTAAAAGTATACAGATACTTCACCACTATCTCCTATAGGAACGCCTTCTATTTTAATGCGAGATTAATTTTTCTCTAATGAAATAACAATTTTCCAATACCTAAAGGGGGCCTACAAGAAAACAGAAGGACTTTATACCAGGGCATGTAGTGACAGGACAAGGGGAAACGGCTTTAAACTGAAGCAGGGTAGATTTAGATTAGATATTAGGAAGAAATTCTTTACTGTGAGAGTGGCGAGACACTGGCACAGGTTACCCAGAGAAGCTGTGGCTAGCCCATCACTGGCAGTGTTCAAGGCCAGGCTGGATGGGGCTTAGAGCAACCTGGTCTAGTGGAAGGTGTCCCTGCCATGGCAGGGGGGTTGGAACGGGATGATTTTTAAGATCGCTTCCAACCCAAACCATTTTGTGATTCTATGAAAGAGACTTGGATGAAACCAGCCATTCCGAGAACATACAATTTTTTTCCAACTACTTAACACTTTTAATAGATGTGAGGCCAGAGCAGATAAAAAACCTTCACATAAACAGACTGCAGAAAGCTTGCTATTTACCACATGAGAAGGTATGAACAATAGCAACATTTTCAGCTTCATGAACTAAGACATTCAGATATGCTTATTACTGTTAAGATTACACACTTATTTGCCCATCTTAAACTCATGCATTTGTAGGGGTTTGTGCAGTTTTTGTTGTTCTGTTTTTCTAATTAAAGATACACCTTAGAAACCTGATATGCTTCTTTATCCCATCTCTCATCAATGTTCCTTAGTTTCAGTTTGAAAAAACTAGCACAAAGCAGTTCACTTAGCTAATCCTCTCAGTTATCCATGGAAGAAACAAATGTGTGGTATTTTGTGCAATGAACAGCTCCTCCTCCTCAAAATGTAACAGTTTGAACACAGGCTCTAACATCACCTAAATTGCCCGGTAAGGGAATAATCTGTAGAACAGAAATGTTTGTCTTTTTGAACTAAAAAGGAAATTAGTTAAGTTGATGTATGTCCAACAGAAGCACTGACAATGAGATCAAAAACACAGCTATGGATCACAGTGACTTCATAGGTTTTCTTACCTCCAGTCTTTCAGACCACCTTCCAAAGCACTGAATAGACTCTCCCCAAAATATTGTTAATAACAGAAACTAGATGATGACACAGCTGTCTGATTCAATGCAAGTTTTATTTTTGCTCCCCATTTCTTTGAATACCTTTACTGCACAACATTTCCTGAAGAAAAAAAACACTTGTTATCTGGTTACTTATTAAGAAGCAGAATTATTAAAATAGTAACCACAATGCTGCCTAAAAGACTTTTACTATGCTGGTAAAAGTGGTTTAGGCACTGTATTTCATTGTTTGTGCGATGGACTTAGTGCCCCAGTACCACAGATACTTTGTAACTTCACATACCTTTGCATAACCAAAAAGAACAAACAGCCGAATCGCCTGAAAATAGCCATTTTGTCATTTCCACTTTGAATCACATTTAATAACTGCGGGCAGGGGAAGAGGAAAGGACAAATGTGAGCAAAATAGTAATAAACTCCTCTGTTCCTGAGAACAAGCCATACTACCTCCTAAGCCTGTCACACCGCCTTCCTATTTCTCTCTCCTCAACCACCACCAACATGAATAAAATTCTAATTCAACAGTGAAAATGACAGTTAGATTAATATTTTGGATAAGAAAACGTGAACTCATACACAGTATGATGCTTATAAACTAGAAGACCTTTAAAATAATAATTTAAAAAATATAAAAAACAAACAAAAAAACTCACCAACAACCCTCCCCCCCAAAAACAACAAACAAAAAAATCCAGCCATCCTCTATGGTAGCTCTAAATTGTTGCTGTGAATCTTAATGTTCACCCATCTAAGGTCCACTCTGCTCTCAGAAGGAGCAACACCAACATACTGCCAAAGCCCTCCAAGGGCAGCCCTGTCACGTCTCTCAATGTGCTGGTAGGACGCTGTGTTGCTGCATGCAATAGGAGAGCTGAATCACCCAAAACCGATTTTTGTACTGTGCATTTTTCAGACAGTTCAGCTCCCTTATCTGACTAAACGTGCACTGGGATGAACACTTGTGTCAACACAAAGGATGCAGCAGAAATGCACAGCTTCCATCTGCAGTGTACAATTAAAGCAGCTACATGCACATCAAAACTGCAATGTGAAAAAACAATTACCCTGGAGTCAAATGATGATGCACAGCTCGTGCATGTGTCAAGGCCCTAGCAAAGGTGTTTTAAAGCCTAACCACACAACACTTAAACAACATCTTTAACCACAATCTATAAACAATTTGCAGGGCTGCCTTGCTCTCCTGAAGTGAGCTGTTAACTCCTAAAACTCCTCAATTTTTGTCCCTCATGAGAAATCCTCTGTCTTTCAAAAAGAAGAGAAAAACAGCTGGCTTACCATTAAAAAGCCCCAACTAATGCAAGAGAATGCAAAACATCCCAAGATCTGTTGCTGGAGAGTCCCACCACCCTTGGTACACCCAGACTGAGACTGACCAACCCATGCGCTCAGTTCTCTGAAAGTGTCTGGTTATCACACAAACAGAAATCTTAATACTGACACACAAAAATGAGACCGGTGATCTGAAATGAGACCACACTCTCAAAGCGAGATTCAAGCGGTTTACATATACAACAAATGGTGCCTGTAAAAAAGTATACTAGACAAATAGTATAGCTCTGAATTCAAGATCACTTCAGAATGTAAACTGCATTATAATAGCATTTCTGAACACGTTTATTTTCCTGTAGCATTACAAGCATGCACAGCATGGTGTTAGCTTATAAAATGATGAAACATTTACTTTCACTGACCAAACAGAAAAATGAAAGTAATTTACAAGATGAAAACTGCATGGGATTTAACATTATTTGCATAAATTAAGTGACAGAAATAAAGTATCTAAGGCTGTGAATTTTAGTCTAATAACAGAAAGCTAGTTCTAATAAGAATGCCTAAGTAAATGTTTTCAAAACAAGGACAGAACCAGGGAACAACATCATTCTTTTAAAAAATATGCACCTTAATAGCTGTAAAATAAAATACATGATTTTGCAAGCAACAACACAGAACTTGGGATTAAATTTCACCCCTGTTACACAGAAGCTTTATTCCCTTCAAAAGCAAAAGTCAGACATCCAACACTACATCTACTGGTATTTTTATCTCTTAGCTTTTCTCCCTTCAGCTCCTTCTATGAGGTTTAGGGAAAGCTCAAGGCTTTCAAGTCTGAGAAGCAGTACCAAAACTTTACAAAAATGATGTCTCCAGAAAAAAGAGTCAGCATCTTAAAGCTGGGAAAAAGATTTAAATAATAATAAAAAGATAATAAACATGTAGAAACAGAAGATTAGCTTATCGTCACCCTCTACACCTTAACAGATTCCTTGGTTTGAAAAAAGCAGATTTTTTGTTTAATGAAACAAAACATTCTGAAAAACATTCCTTTTGTATGAAATGTAACTGCCACACTGCAAATACACTTCTGTGACAGCTTCCACAAGCCTAAAACGTAAAGTAATACAAAGTTCACGTACCTCTGACAACTGAAGCAAGAGCAGAGACAGGATGGAGAAGAGCATCAAGAACAAAGTAACCAGTTTCTTTCCCCCCTCTCCCAACATGTAGGTAGGGACAAAGTGGAAAACGGCATATAAATGTTTATCTGGAAGTCTAAGAAAACTTTGTTAGGAACTGAAGACTATGAAAACAGAAAGGCTCTTGTGGGCATCTCATCACCTGATTTCTGTACCCAGGACAAAGTCCGAATTTTGAGGAAGTACATCTTATCTCATTACATATCTGTTACAACTAAATCCCAACATTCCAACAAACAAGACATGTTTCTTGGAAATAAGGGTCTGAATGAACTTATTTCTAATCAAGTCTTCTTACTTCAACCTTCAAAATGCTTTTTTCCTCACTTTCTCTTTTGTCACACCCTTTCGTATTCTGACTACACAGAAAAAACCCAAATCCATTCTACACTAAGAGTACACCTTCAATTCTTCATAGTTTATTGGAAAAAAAGAGAAAGAATCATGGGAAGTTTTGCCAACCGATTTCTGACTATTACGTGGAATAAATAATATGACCTTATAAATAGGTAGGTAAGCACAATATAAAATGCAAAAGTACCAGCAGTCTGAAATTCACAGTTGAATTTCTTGATGATGGTTGATTTCAGGAAAATTGAAAACTATTGGTATGTATGAATCTGTTTTCAACAAGTCAGCTGCTATCAACTCTTCTACAACACATGCATTAAAGTGCCTGGGTCAATCCACCTCTTGCTCCAGAGAAAACTAATGCAGTAAATAAACCTGTTCCAATTGTAATAAATACCTATGAGTCATACTGTAACATTAATAATGTAACTAAGATAATGTATATGCCAGTAGTATTTACTGGACGCATTACAGATGGGAACTGCTCTGTCTCCTTTTGTGTGAGCTCCAAAGTTCTCCGATTTAAGTCTCAGAAGTACTGGAGCTCAAAACTACCATAAGGAACCAGAAAGCAAAAAGGGAAATCTTGCTTTGATGCATATTACAAGCAAGGCTCAGTTTTCCTCTGAAATCTTATTCAGAAATCCAGAGACTAAATTACACAACAGCGCACCTGCAACAAAAACAATACCAGCAACAAGTTGCTAACAGACGCAATCCAGACATCTTAATTGCTGTTTCCCCAACTACTGCAGTTCATAGTATATTAAAGAAAAGAAATATCCAGGCCCCTCTCAGCTAGCAAGAGGTATACCACTCACGCAGCCAACACTTTCTTTTGAATCACTGATGTGCACCAGGGATGAAAAGCACACACTGGTAATTAGGGGAAAATAAGAAAAAAAAGGGGGAGGGGTAGGGCAGACGACAACGACAGCAGCTAAGCCACTGAAGTTTGGGATGTGAACCTGTGAACCACTTATTCCTACACACCAGATACCTTGTATAAAAACTTCAAAGCGATACAACGAACGGGCACACACCGCACCAGGAAGGACACCCCAAGCCGACCCAACTCCCAAACCGCCGTGTCGATCCCAGCCCGTGAACAGCACGGCGAAGGAAAATAAGGCCCTCCTCAGCACAGAGTCCCGACCTCTTCCGCTGCCCCACCGCGGGGCCGGTGCGCGGCAGCGGCGGCAGCGCGGAGCCATTGTGCGTGCGAGCGGGTGGCGCTGCGCTATGCGGAGGAGAGCGCCCCCTCCTGCCGGCGGCGCGGCCCTGCCGCCCGCCCGCTGCCCGCGCTGGCCCCGCCCCGCGCCGCGCCGCTCGCTCGCTCTCGCCCGCCCGCGCCGCGTCCATGACGTACCTCTGTTTGCAGCCGGCGAGGCCGCGCCGGGGCTTGGGCGCTTGTTGTTATTTACCCCGCGCAGGCGGCACCGGCGGGACCCCCGCGGCTGCCCCGGGATGGGGGGGGGGAAAGGGAAGGACGAGGATGAGGTTACGTTAAAAAAATAAAATTTAAAAAAATCTCCCGAGTTTGGTTTTTGGGGTTTTTTTTAAGTTCTAATTTTCTTTTTGCGGGAAATTCAATTTGTTCCTAGGGCTGCTCAGGGAGAGTGAGGGGAAAAGAAAATCCACCCAACTTTGCCCGCCGCTTACCAGGTTCTCGTAGCTACGGGGATGTTCCTTGCCCGTCCAGTCGGTCCGCTTGGGCAGCAGCTAGGGGAGGGCAGAGAGGACGCCCCGTGAGCGGCTCCGCTCCCCCGAGCAGCCCCCCGGCAGCGGCAGGGCCCCGGGATGGGGCGGGGGAAGAGGGAGAGACAGAGAGAAGGGGGAGGGAGGCCGCAGGCGGGGCGAGAGCCGGGTGCGCGGCACCGCTTACCTCTTTCTCCGCCACTTCTCGGATCAGGACCTGCAGCAACAAAAGGGATGAGGAGATGTATTGAGAAAAGGGAGGTGGATTTTAAAACGAAGAAAATCGGGAAAAAGAAGCGCCCGATCCGCCGCCCTGCCCGGCCGCCCCCTCCCCGCCAGGCCCGGCGGCGCCATCCATCCCTCCCTCCATCCCTCCTCTCCATCCCTCCATCCCTACCTGAGCCGCTTGCTGGCAAGGTCCGTCTTCCAAAAAGCGAGCGATGAGGAAGTAGAGCTCTGCGGGTAGAGGAGAGGCGGTGAAGGCTGCAGCTCGCCCCTTCCCCGCGGGCTTTTCTTTCTTCCCCCTCCCCGCCGACCCTCTCCGGCTCCCGCCGCCCCGCACGGAGGCTTCGCAGCACTCACTCACCCGCTCGCAGCTCCGCCGTGTGCCTGCTGCCGCCGTCCCCGGACATGGCGAGGCGAAAACCGGGGAGGGGAGGGGGGGGTGTAGGGGGGGAGGGAGGCTCGGGCCGCGCTCCCGCGGCAGCGTCGGGTCCCAGCGAAACGCGCCCGCCCGCCCGGTAGCTGTCACTGTTCGTTCACCAGGAAGAGTGTCGGCTCCACCATTCAACCCACGGGCAGGAGGAGGAAACAACTCACACCGACCCGCCGCCAACGCCGCCGCCACTGCCGCCACCGCCGCCAGCCAGCGCGAGCGAGAGCGATCCCTCCGCACGGAGAAAGAGTCCCCTCCTCCTCCGCGCCCCCCGCCTCAGCCTTCCCGGCCCCTCGCTCCGCGCCGCGCGCGCAGCCCCTCCTCCCCCGGCTCCTTGCACCCCTCAGTCCCCAGCTCCCGGCGGTGGCCAGGCAGGGAAAGGGGGGGGGGGGGGGGAGCGCGTTCTCCTGCCCCCGCTCCTGCCCCGCCGCCGCGGCGGCCCCCGCCGCTGCCCGGCTGAGGGGAGAAGGGGCGAGGGCGAGCGCTACGTGTTTATTAGCGGGCGGGCTGAGGCAGAAGATGTCGGAGCGGCAGAGGCGGGGCGGGCGGGAAGGCGGCGGGCTGGCGGCTGAAAGGCGCTTTCTCTGCGAGGTGCGGGAGGCCGGAGCGCGGAGGGATACGACGCACGGGGAGGAGGGGCTGCGGCGGGACAGCGGCGATTCGCGGCGGCGGCGGGGTTGGAAGTTACCGAGTTGCAGTGTCGCAGAAAAGGGAAGCGAACGAAGCCAAAATGCCCCTGGGGAGCGAGGCCCCGCTGGGAAGGCGGTTTGAGGAAGCCTGGCCTTCCCCTCAACCCCCCTCCTCCACCCGCCGCGGCTCCCCCAGTCTCCGTAGCCAGGCCCCTCCCGGGCGCGGGGCTCCGGCAGCCCTGGGCTCCTTCAGCTGCCGGCGGGGCCTTAGGGCGCGGCGGGTTTGGCATCTGCGCGTAAGTGCCAGTGTCACGCGTTGTTGGGTCTTGTTCTTGCAACATCATGCCCGGGTCCTGGTTCCTGCCTTATGTCTGGGGGGAGTGGGAGCCCCAGCAAGCCCCAGACAACCTGAAATGTGGTTGTTCGTCAGGCCGCAGCTCTGTTTGGGGCCATGTCTCGGCCACGGAGGGTGAAGAGTTCGCAGGGTGCTCCATTTCAGAACTTCCCTTAAAAAAAACCCAAACTCAAACAGCTAATAATCGTTTTATTCATTGTTCTTGCCGCCAACCACATCAGACACGCCGGACTGACGAATCTTGTGGCTTCTAGGAGCTATGGCAAGAGGAGGAGTGTTGTCAACGCGAGGACGAGCAAAGGATGATGATGCCTGCAACCTATGGCTGAACTGGAGGTAATTCAGTAGCGGATCAATAACGTACCGAAGGTTCCTGAAAGGCTGCAACATTGTGCAGAGCCTGATTAGAGATTAAAACATTGGTTTATTTAATGCTTGGTAGCTTGACGATACCGAATAAACGTTCTGATTCGTGCTGTAACTGTATATTTGCTGCTTGCAGTCATAAAGGAAAAGAAAAGCAAGTAATTTTTGCTTTGTTTAAAGGTAACTATCGTTACCACTGATAACTACCTTTAAAAAAAAATTCATGTCCGACGAGGCAGGGGTATAAAGGAGCATAATTACTTTATGGTTTGCAATGCATCTATGCTTTTTCAGGTCGAGTTTGGGCCTTGCCAGAACAAACATGTTCGTAGACAGTAACAGTGAATGTAGTAGGGATCGGTGTAAACGGGGGAAGCTGTCATTTTTTAGTATTATTTTGCCCTGTTTATTAACTAATGTAACTCGTGAGGCAAAGCCGAAAGTATGTTTGAAATTATATAGGATTTAGACAAAGAATGCTTTGTATGTAGAAACCCTGAAGCTCCCAACTGCGTAACTTTTAACAAAATTCGATTTAAAGCGTGTTTTTGTGCAGCTGAGGGGAGGCTGAGTTGAGCATTTTTACAGGTATGTTTCCAAGGCTCTGAGCTTGGTGTACGAGCCTCCTGCTTGAGCTTTGTGCTTGGCACAGTGAGAAAGCTGCTGCGACCACGCTTCAGCTTTATTGCACAAACACATCCATGGAAGGTTAGAGAAGGGAGGCTAAAATGTCAGATATTTACATGAAGTCGTGTTATAAAAAGTGATAAAAATCAGTTTGACGTAGCAGATGCCCGGTTGCTGTGCATTTTGATGTACTGTTATCAAATGTTCTAAAAATCATTAAAATCATAATCCAGCATGTCGGCTGTAATCATCAGGGTAAATGTGTTTTGTAGGACAGATTTTTTTAAGATGTAAATTCTTTCATGATGGGTTTGATCACTTTATCTGTAGCCAGGCTCACGTTATATATTTAAAAATGTATGTGTGTCTCTCTTTTCCCAGTTTTTCAATAACAATAACTGCTCCATGTTTCAGCTGTATTTTAAATCCACACATCACGTAATTGAAGTGGCAATGAAATAATATTTACCATCTAATAAAGATTTAAAACAGAAAGTGACTTGTCTTTTATTAGCTATGTAAAACATGTATTGTAGTATCTCTCGTAGATGGTTCTCACAGCAAAGGGCTACATGAATAATGTGATTAACGTTTTAATTTCCCTTGATGTTTACATAAATGTACCTCTGTATGGCATCGCTAAAACTATAAACGGTGGAATACAGAAATTGTAATAGTTAAAAGAGTCTGAAAGCAGAGGAAAACTATCCTGAGCATCTGAGCTTCCCTATTCTTTTGGCAACTCAGCTTTTCCTGATGCAGTTTAAAATGCAGCCCACAGAATCAAAATGTTAGTGGTGTTTTGACTATAAAATAAGGATTGTGTCTTTAACTATTGTAAAGCACTGAGCAAAATGGAACCCCAGTGCCTGACCTGAGCTCAAGCACCGTGAGACTAAAATAATATTTAATAAACAGGTTTTGCAAATATACATTCCACCTCTCCTGACAGGTGAAACCTGATGGCGTTTTTTGTTTATTTGTGGCTTAATGTGGAAATAATACAGGCCATGGGACAAGATGCGGAATTATTATTGTTTGTGAGCATTCATTAGAATGAGTTTAAGAATTCCTGCAGCAGTAACAAATGTTCCATTATTTTTTCAAAGATGTTTTAAAGGTTGTTGATGTTTTGGGTTTTTTTTATTTTTTTTTCCTTGTCCCCTGTTGCAGTCAAATTGAGGATATTTGGTATGTACACAAGTGGAGAAAAATAGCCTCATCTCTGAATTTTTACTACCTTGATTGTTTTGCTTTCAAATAATTCCTTTTCCTTCATGTGGTCTTGTCACCTCCCATTATCCTTAAGTAAAACTACCTTGGTTCTGCTTTGTCAGTGAGATTTAGTACTTTTTTAGGAGGTATTTCTACTCTGAAAGGTTTGCATTAGAGGAAAAAAAAGTTATAGTAGTAACGGAATTTTTTTCCTATTTTCAGCTATAACGATTGTTAGAGTTCAAAAGAAAATCTCATAATTTTAATCTAATAATTTAATTAGTTTAACATCTGGTAGTTTTACATACTATTTTTGCAAATGTTGTGTCCTGTTACTTTGTGACTTCTAAATATGAATATTCACACGTGTTCACTAAAATAATTTTACAAAAAATCCAGAGTAAAGTTTACTATGTTTTGCTGTAAATAAAGCTGATACATAAAATTTACAGTCAGTTATGGACTCATCTCAAGGGTTGGTTGGTTGGGGTTTTTTTTTCCCTACTTTGGCCGTATATATTTTATTCTTCTCCTCCCCCTTTCCCAAAAAGTGCATAAGCACTGTAAGTATCCAAATACAAATATGTATTTGGAGTCTCTTGAATTACTAGTCACTATTGGTATAGTGTCTTTGGTTTCTTCTTGATGTTTCTGTGTCTTGATAGTTTTGGGGGGTTTTAAACTGACATTTCTTCCCCTCATAATTGTTTATATCAGTTTTATGGTTTAATAGCTTGCAACCAGCAAGGGTGTTACGTGAAACTTAATGGTGGCAGTTCTCAAGAAGGAAATACTTTGTTTCTTGTGAAATTTGCTCTTTATAGACAAAGGAAAGTATTTAGGGTTTGTAAATTCTCAAGCTGAACAATGTAGCTAAATATTTGAAGCATGATATTGGTGGGGGGTGGAGGGGGAGATGGTTGGTTGAGAGCAACATAAAGCAATGACTAAGCTTCCCTCAGGTTTTGTTAGTGGCTTGTTTGGGGGGGGTTGGTGGGGTTTTTTCACCTCAGATCAGAATTATTACTACCAGTTGCTTCTCTTTCTGCGGCTGTCAATTCTTACACTTGAAATCAACCAATAATCTCACAAGGCCAAGAAGTGAGTGATGGAACTTAGGAGGCCAGCCAACTTTTTTATTATTGTCACATATATTAAACATCTGCAGGAAGAACCAAATACGCCAAAATAAAATACCACTATGAGTAAACTAATCCTGTAGTCTTAAACAATAACCTACAATTTAAGTAAGTGTCTTCACATCAAAATTCTTTTAGCCTACAATTTAACTAAGCATCTTTACAGCAAAATTCTTTCAAATACTCACTTGTTCGTGGTTCAGGCCAACAATATATCCTGTCTGCACCATGCAGTGGTAACTTGAATTTTCAACTACGGAGTTCTTTACAGAGTGCTTAGCCACTGTGTATTCTGCCTGTATCAGATATTAAATAGTGAACTGTATGCTTCTGCTCTTTACCTTCCTTTATTTTTTCAGTGCACCCATTACCATAGACTGTGGATGCCTTCTCACTCCAACCAAAACACTTCATTACCTTGCTTCTCCTTATTTGTGAAAGGTAGCGTAGAATCGGATATCTGTTGCCCTAACCACCATCAGCATTGACAAATTAACATCTTCCAAAAGCATATGCAAAGATTACCTTCTGACAGGCAGGTGTCTATGTGTCTTTCTCGTGCAGCTAGAAGAATAAACCAAAATCAAGTCACTTAGGAAGACATAATTTATTTTTATGTAAAAATAAATAATAAACCACAAATCTACTATCAAACATCTGAAAGTAGATCTAGATGTCATTTATATTTTGAGCAGTAAACAGATCTAGTTGAATTTCATCCAATAACCCTAAAAATCTCTTTAGGATGTTGCTACCCAAATAAACATGAATTGCACCAGCCGTGGTGCTCTTTCAGTTTCACTATTATATCTTTCAGTACAAAAAACTTCTCTTACAAAGAGAAACTGGAAATTAGGCCTACGTAATTCCTACTGAATAAAGGAATTCTACTGGTTTATGATGGGGTTTTGTTTGGGGTTTGCTTTGTTTTGTTTTAAAGCAATTGAATTTGTTCTCCTGTATTTGGTGAAAGACCTTTGATTAAATTTACTGGATCAGTTTGACAGTACAACTTTCTGTGATGAATACATTCCCTAATTATCCAGAGAATTTTGAGAAAATGATTGAACTGCTGTGCTTAATTGTTTGCTATTGGGCTTTTCTTCACAGAGAATCTTGGATATTTGCCATGTTCAGTTTCACATCCATTTGATGTCCAAAGTTTTCTGAGAATTCTCAGGATTATGTGGGATTTTTTTAAGCAGAGCTTTCAAAAAATTAATTCTAGAGGAGGGCTGCTCCATGATAAAAATAGGAGCAGAAAAAAGAATGTTAACTATGTGGCTTTGTATATTGATCATTATTTTCTTAGATTATTGCTTCTAGAAAACTTTTGAAGATGCTTGCTGTTACTGTACTTCCTGGTAAGGTATTCCAGAATGGAAAGGCAACTTCTGTGGAGCAAAAGATTCTCAAAATGAGGTGTACCATTGATTTGTTTTACTGGTCTCATGTTAGGGTTCTAAGTCCAAGAAGACTTACTTTGAGTCTTACGTGACAGATGTTATATGTATTGATAAATTATAAAGTTTCATAAGAAACAATTTAATAGTGTTGTTCAGTGACTATATATCTTAATGTTTCTCTAATGTTTCTTTGGATTTCTATTTAACCCAGTTTGAGGGCTACTGATTTGGGGTTTGGATTTAATTTTTTTTTAGTTACAATAGTAGCTGGTTAGAAATGCAGCTTTTCAAAATGTAGATGAGCGGTTATTTATCTGACTTTTCAGAACAGGGCTGGTTATCAGTAGCTTTAGTATAAACTTGGAATTTAACTGAAGATAATGCAGTGGACTATTAAAGATTTACATCTATGTAATAACTTGAGAGATACTGTCGCACTGTTATCAGAGATACAGTCTGACACACTTGCTAATGTGTAATTACAGGAAAGGCCGAAGGAACAGTATTTCAGTGTTTACTCATTATGCAATTTAGATAAAACCAGAGGAGGCCATAAGAAATATCAGAGAGATCTTCCCAGAGATGAGCCAAACCATGTAGGTAAAAATTCATGATATTACATTCAAAATAATCTATTGAAAGAAATAATGCGAGTCAGTCATGTTTGTTCTGGGCTTCTAAACTAGTGTAAGAAAAAAGCTGTATTTGATAGTTAGTAGTAAATAATTTAAAAACACCATTCTATTTATTACAGTCAAGATTGAGAATATGGTAATTTTTGTCTAAAACTCTTAACATTAAATTCGTCAAACAAAATAACGATACATCTTTTGTTGGAATACTGCGTTGAGTCATTCCCTGTATCTCCAGAGAATTAGAGTTCAGAGATACATGAGGAAAATAGGAACAAGAAAAACATACTCTAGGAACAGGATTAAAGACCAAGGGAAATGGAATAAAATATTTGGTGGAGGTAATATTTAAGTATGGCATGCAAAATTTCCCTGTTTCAGAGAAGATAAATCAGGATCTTCGTAAACTAGGCCATCGTTCGAGAGCTGAAGTAGTTGAACAATTTCAAATTAAAAATTATGTTTTTCCCCATCACAAAATACAGTCATCCCAGCCTTACTTTTTCCTCACAAACCACTAAAGCAAAGATTTTGGCATTTTCCAGAAGAACTGACACTTCTATAGGTAAGACTTCTGAAAGATCATTAGTCTAATCTAGCACAGCCTTGTTGCTAGCTTTAAGACAATCCTTAATTTCCCCAAAGTGTTTCTTTCTACTGTTGTTTGATTTCATTTAGAGCTGCAAAGTACTTTTATGTCTGTGTAGTTGGAATATCTGCTTTCCCCAAAATAGCAATAATGTAGTGAGAGTAGTACCAATATTTGCACTTACAGGAAAGATTTTAGTGCTGTTAGCATTGAACCATTTGGCTGACAGTGCCTACTTTGTGCAACATATGTGATTTGTCAATCATCCATGAAATACACATCGCTGAGATTCTGATCTCCATTTATTGTTCAGTCTTCTGAGAAAATACTGGGTTGCTAATCCAGATTTCTCAATATTTTGTATTCCTCTATAGCTTCTAGTTGGTGCCCTGAAAGGATTATTTTGTATTTTTCAGTTTCCCCAGAGAAACTGTAGAAGAATTTTGGTGTGCCAGGTACGTGTGGCGTGCTAACTGAGAGCTAAATTGTGTAAGATAACCACTGATACAAAATCATAGAATCAACCTCTTGATTTTACAGGTTTTAGAGTACCCGAAACAAGAAGTGTGGTTAGACCAGAAATGACCCTTGCATATATGTGCTGCTGGTTTTTGTTTGCTTCCTTCTTTTGAACTTAATACTAATGTAAGAAGGAGATTGGCACATGTGCCTCACTTTTCCCAGGTGAGGACCTACCGGAAGATTCAAAGACTGTGATCACTCCTAATGAGTGATCACACTAATGAGTGAACCTGAAACACACCCAGTGGCTGAAACTCAACTAATGTATACTTTTCCCATGTGGAGTGGAGCGGCTTATTTAATAGAGACTAAGAGGAACGGTCTTTCAAGGGTATTTACCCGGGTGGCTAGCTCATCCTCTTCACAGGTACACCCTTCCCTGTAGAAGAATTTGAGCTGAAGTTGGATCCCCCTGTGCATCAGAGTAGATGAAAACTATAAAGTTGATAGACAAAAGGCACAACCACCCCTTTAGTTGAGACCTAGTTTGGTAAGAGTGCTCTGGAAGTGGAGCATGCAAGCAAGATAAGCAGATTTGTGGATTGCAAGCTAGCCAGAACAGGTAACTTTGAGCATGTTTGGGAACCTTCTTGATGCCCAGAAACTTATACTGTTTACGAATGGTAAAATTATGTAAAGGTTATTTTAGTTACACTGTTATACAGATTCTCACCCAGCATTGGGTCACCTTCGCATTGATAAGTGTTCTTGCAACAAGCTCTGGTGTATTAGCACACTGCTAGTTTCCACACATGTACATTTTATTAAAGCTCAGACTTCCAAGATCAAATAAAAAAGGAACTGAACTTGATCTTTCAGCATCAAGTTTGACTACTGCTAATTGCCTTTTGGCAGGTCCTTATGAAGCACTGAGTAACACTAAAAATCAACTAACGTAAACAAAACACATTATCTTACAAAGATTAGATTGAGCATTTAAAGAAATACAAAGATATTTATTTTTAACATAGTTCTAATTTTAGAGTTGGTTATTCTGGTTATAAAAAAACTTACATTTATTTAGTCCACGTTATCAGGGTTTTTTTTTGTATATATGTTTGAAAGTGCTTTAAAAGAGAAATGTCTGTGTAGGATTCATTGACCTTTCCACGTAAATACAACTGAATTTTGAATCACACAGTTAAAATACAAGTCATGCCAGACCTGCATATCAGCATTTGAGGAGCTGGAACCCTCCAAAGTCCTTATCTAAAACCACTGAGATTCTTTTTGCTTGCATGCAGAGTATTTTTGTTCTTAAGAAGCAGCTGAACCATGTTTTAAGTTTTTTATGTTAGAAATCACAGCTGAGGTTTTCAGAGTTTACTTTGTTCTGGACCTGAGCAAGAAAACAAAATACCACATTCCCACAATTTGAGAAATAAAAATAGAAAACATAGTTTCTCCCATGTAGTCCAACACAATTCATAAAAATCATAGGGTTTGAGAAGAAGGGGGGGGGGGGGGGGGGGGGGAACTGTTGAGCTGCAAGAGGAATGAAAGGATCACATGGATCCTGCTAATCACATTTTCGTCAGAACTTAATCTTTATGTCTTAAATTAAAGCTTAAATTTCAAGACATAGTTAAGCTTCAGAGAATTCTGAAAAATACATTTTGTGCAAACAGAAAAGAGTTGCTTAATAAATTACCAAAAATATTTCCTGCAGAGCCTGCTGCTTGTCAGGTTTTTCTAGGTTGGGTTTTCAAGGGGTGAACAAGGAGTTTAGAGGGAAAGTGAGAAAGTAGTAGATGAACCTGCAGAAGTTACCTGTGCCATAGGAAAGTCATTTAAAAATTGATGAGTATGGGTGATGAAATTAACCTATTTTGATTTACGGTCTACTCAGTGCATTGAAGAGTCCATCAGATTAAGTGTAAATGTGTTGTTCCCGTATCCTCCAGCCCTGATTTTCAATTTGAGATTTTCCAGCAGCCAGCGCCCTTGGATTTTTCTCCTCCCTCTGGGGTGGTGTGTGTGCCTCTCAGTTCCTTCCCTGTTGGATGTTTCCAGCAGCGTAGAAGGGCAGGTCGTGGTATATTTACAGACAACAACATTTTGAATTCCAGTACACAGAGTACTTGTATTCCTCAGTTCTGAATTTTACCCATATCAGTAAACTGAAGAGGACTAGAGCCCGCTGTTTCCAAGGCCAGCTGCCTCATGCCAATGGCTGTATCCATATTATTAAACTCTTTTAACCACCAAAACAGGGCGGCTGCATCTGCATCATCAGCTGGGGCTGAGCTAACCCCTGACCCCTGCCCAGGCTTGCCTGGGAGGATGCTGGGTCTCTGCTGACTGGCGGTTCAACAGTGAAAGCAGTGGCCTCAAGGCTCCAGCTCTGTGCCCTGGCACCTGCTTATTGTCAACACAGTCACAGCCTTTGCAACAAACCACAGACTCCCATTGTGCTTTACTTCTAAAAAATCACGTCTTTTTAGTGAGGTGTAGAATATGGGACACATCCAACACAGATGTCCTTTGTTAGGAAGTTCTAGAGGCCAAGATAAATCCTGTCTAGTTTGCAACAAACCCTAGTATACCAAAATAGTCCATTTTTGCTCAGCCTCCGATTATTTGATTCTTCATTCTGTCCAGCAAATAATGAGAAAACTTTGAGAAGCTTAAAATGATCATAAAAGCTTCTCGGAGCCCAGCTAAAAATCACTGAAGGAACAGTTGATGTTAAAGTTATTAAAGAAACCTGGAAAATACAAAGTATAAAGCCAGGGAGAACTTGAAAGAAAACAATGTAACACTAAATGGAGGTAAACATAATTTAACAGGGGTCAGATTGATTCACAGCATGTCTCAAACATTTACATTGTCTGAACTGGTAACTACCTATAGTTAGAGATAGTTGAGAGCTGGTTGCAGTTGCTTGCAACGTATCTATTTAAAAGTGCTTGAGGGATATTGAGATGTTACCTGATCAAAGACTTTGTCAGACATTACTAGGAACAGGAAGGTTTAGGACATGAAAAGCACTGAAAAGAATCCTTAATCGAGATTTGGGTGTAAAGTTTCCTGCTGTCTTGCTCTTACCTAGTAAAAATAGGGCTATTGCGGGGAAGGAGGAATACCCAAGGTTTTAAAAAAGTAATATAAACCAGAGCCCTTTATTCATGGTCCAAGAATAGCATAGAAGGTATCAATCTGCTAAACATGACAGATGCACTGTTGTAAAGAGATACATGATGCCGAAAGCAGTCTAATTGCTTTATCAAATAAAGGGGTCAGTCAGTATCTCCCATGCTTGTTGATACAGAACAAGGCTATTGTTATCAGTGATAAAACTGAATCAGTCATTCAATTTTGTAAGAATGCAGTATTTGTGCTGCAGGCTGCGTTTTACACACTACCTCACGTTTTAAGATCTAGAGACCTGAACACCACCCCACCAAGAAAAGAGAACCCAACGCTAATCCTGAAGCATTCATGAGATGAGAAGCGTTACTGCTGTTTTCACTTAGTTTTGAAATGCTGGATCTTTTAAGACACCCCTGTAATCACAGAAGTGTGAACGTGACAGCAGCTTGACAGAGCCAGGAAAGTGTTCTAACATCAGTTACTTGAAGCCTGTGTGGCATTGATCCCCCCTTACAGTTTCATCACCAAGGGTGACATCTACTTGGAAATACAATTTAATTTTTGTCTGGCCTTTGGGTTACCAACTACATTCAACTGCTGCTGGAACTGGCTCCTGCAACTCAGCATTTAAAGTGTTTCATACACTACCTAACAAACAGCATCTCTACTACCAGAGAGCTAACTGCCTCTTGTAACTAATTCCTATTATCATAACCCACATCCACTATCTTTGAATAATTATTGCCAACTTTCTGATGCACTGTGGTCATTTAACAGAACCAGCTGCCAAAAAAGCCACAACCAAATCTACCCTTACAGAACCTCCTGGAAGCATGCCCTTTCTCTGCTACTTGGTATCAGAATAACCCTGCAGCAGTCACATCCTTCCCCTTGATGAACTACCACTACACACATTATGAATTCCTGGCCCACACCTCACCTCTGGCTGCTGAGGCCAAGCAACCCCCATATGATGCATGGCCACTCTATAAAGAAGTCTCAAAATAGTAGCAGAGGTGCCAAGTTCATGAGGCCTTTCCCTGGTGCTGTATCTTAATTTGCAATCTTCAGCCTTATCTCAAAGGCTGATATCTATTGTCACTGATGTAGACAGTACATTTCATAGAACCATAGAATGTTTTGGGTTGGAAAGGTGTCAGGGTCCAACTGAAGAAAACTCCAGTGTCAGACCCATTTCATTTGTGATCCCAAGAGTGAAATTAAGACACAAACCATGTCAAGTACCGTAATTGGTCGGTTGGTTTATTACCAAAAGACAATTTTTATAAAGAAGGAAATTATTATTAAAAAAGGAATAATATTAAATTAATATAATTATTAATATAATTATTAATAATATTAATATAATATTAAAAAAAGGACAGATCGGAGAAAAGACAGAAATGAAGCAAGAATTCAGGATGCAGAGAGAGAGGTAGTCACACTGTGGATCCAATGGTGTCCCGGCAGTCCATAGCTGTTGTCGGAGGTGGTGGGAGTCCTCCAGGGTCTGTAGTCGGTATCAGAGCAGAGTGTCCCCAAGAGCCCGTAGTAGTCGTCGGAGGCGGGCGTCCCTGTGGAGGATGTCCTCACGGAGGTGTCCTACCTGGCGATTAACTTTTCCGCCTTTTATAATGAGTTGGGGGAGTACCTCTGGTCTTAATGTCACATATTACATGTTCCTGGTGGACCAGTTTCACTGGCCTTGCAGCCAGCTCTCCAACTGCACATGTCTGCAGCAATTCTTGGGACAATGGGCAGCAATTCCTCACACCAATCCTTGAGATAATGAAGTCTTAGCTCTTCCCACCCATCTCTCAGGCAATGGATCCTGGAGTCCCATTTCAGTTCCTCTCACCTTTCCTCCAGGCAATGGACATTGGAGTAGTTCAGTCTCTCACAAAAGGACCTTAAAGCTCATCCAGTTCCAATCCCTTGCCACAGGCAGGGACACCTTCCACTAGGCCAGGTTGCTCAAAGCTTTGTCCAACCTGGGATGGGGCAGCCACAACTTCTCCGGGCAACATGTTCCAGTGTCTCACCAGCCCCAGTAACATCTTGATGCCAGACAGAATGCTTATCCCATGTGATCCCTTCCATGCCAAAAAAAGGGGCATCATAATTTTTATCTTTGGCCCTTATTTTAAAACGAGCTGAAATGTTGATGTAGACTTTCATTCACATGATGAGGGATGCCCTCCTGCTGCCTTTGGAACAGAGTCGGAGCTCACTGAACCCTCTCACCATGAATGCCATGGCTGGAGACTCCCTAATTCTCCAAATTTGAGTGTAACATATTTGTAAATCTGTGTAAGATGATGTGGTAACTTCAACAGACAGCTTCTGGATGCTGTCTCTCAGAATGACCTCATAGTTGAAACTGTCACATACCTCATTCCCCTGGCAGATGAAGCAGGCAAAACTTCCTGAAAGACTTCAGAAGCTCATCAACACAACCAGTAGTTATCCTACTGGTAGAAATTTGGCACTGACACACAAATGATACTTAAATGCAAAAACACCCTCAAGGAACTAGGAAAATCCCCTAACCTTACAAGATTTACCAGAAGTGTATCCCAGAGGGAACAACATAAGAAGTACCCTCAGTAACTGGATTGTTGACTAAAAACCTTGGGGGGGGGGGGGGAGGGGGGGGGAGGAGGGAGCGATAAATCTAGTGACAGTCAAGGCTTGCTTACACATGCAAAGAATGTTGGTCTCCTTCATTATTCTCAATGCAACTGATGTACCTATACCAATTTCTTAATCTCCACAGGTTATGAATCCCTTCATGTTAAAGAGTTCACACCTTCACTTTCTTATAGAATATTCCTGACATAGATAAATATCCTTATGATTTCTCATGTTGTTTTAAGAAATCAGATCCTTATGACACCTGGAGTTGTTGGTTGATGAAAAGCTCAACATGATCTGGCACTGTGCACTTGCATCCCAGAAAGCCAACCATATGCTGGGCTGCATCCAATGGAGTGTGGCCAACAGGTCAAGGGACATGATCCTGCTCCTCTACTCCATTCTGGTGAGATGCCACCTGGAGTACTGTTCAGCTTAAGGCCTCAACATAAGAAGGACATGGAACTGTTGGAGCGAGTGCAGAGGAGGGCCATGAAGATGATCAGAGGGCTGGAGCACCTCTGCTATGAAGACAGGCTGAGAGAGTTGGGCTTGTTCAACCTGGAGAAGAGAAGGCTCCAGGGAGACCTTACAGCAGCTTCCAGTACCAAAAAAGGGGCCTACAAGAAATCTGGAGAGGGACTT
This sequence comes from Ara ararauna, assembly GCA_028858755.1. Classification (NCBI taxonomy): domain Eukaryota; kingdom Metazoa; phylum Chordata; class Aves; order Psittaciformes; family Psittacidae; genus Ara; species Ara ararauna. The sequence goes on from CM054379.1 coordinate 48,943,387, forward strand.
TTGACAAGGGCATGTAGGGCTAGGATGAGGGGGCATGGTTTTAAACTGAAAGAAGTGTAGATATAGATTAGCTATCGGGAAGAAATTCTTTCCTGCGAGGGTGATGAGGTACTGGCACAGGTTGCCCAAAGAAGCTGTGGCTGGCACATCCCCGGCACTGTTCAGGGTCAGGTTGGATAGGGCTTTGAGCAACCTGGTCTAGTGGAAAGTGTCCCTGCCCATGGCAGGGGGTTGAAACTGGATGAGATTTAAGATCCCTTCCAACCTAAACCATTCTATGATTGTGATATTTTATTCTGATTCTTTTAAACAAAGTTTAGAATGGCCTTCCAGCTTAGGCCCAAGACATGGCAGAAGTTCTTGTCCTACAACCTCTATTTTGTGAGGAACTACAGTAACATTTTATATTCATTTTAGAAATTGGCTGAGGACTTTGACAAGATCAGTACTTCCACTTGCTGTATTGTCATCTGAAATTATATTGCTTTCCATTAAATTGTTCATTATTAGAAGATTCATATCAGAGAGCTTAATACCTGAAAGCACTCAATACAATTCCAGTTTTTACAGGCCCCAAGTCTGAAATTTGTTTCTTAATGAGAATCAAAACAGTGATAGAACAATTCCTACAAGTTATACTACTGTAACTTAAATGCAGCACGGAAATGAAGCAAAATGGCCCCATGCACTTAAGTTTCTTTTTTGAGCATGAATCTGTATTACCAGCTTTAGCCTTATCTTAGCAGGTATGCAAATACACTTTCCCATTCACATTTGGAGGGAAAAAAAAAAGAGGTGAATTAGTATCAACTGACAAGTTTGAAATGTAGTGTTGGTTAAGTCATTTCTTACCAGAACTCACTTATAGCCACTTCAATGGTGCTTAGAATAAGACAGTATTTTGCCATACTAGTCAAATGCTTTTAAGTCTTAGCTTGTTACATATCACAGAACCATAGAACTCCTTGTGTGGCTCATCACAAAGGGAATAATGTCACAAAATACTTTGCTTCTCACCTTGTCCGTTTTCTATGGGAAAGCTGTGATTATTTCATTCTGATTTATTATAAACGTAGAATTGGAGATTAGAGGAGGCAATTGGTGGCAATCTGGCAAGGCAACTTGGCTATAGTTAGCCAAGTAGCCAAGTAACACCTTTACAGTGAAGTTCAGGGTTTCTGAATAAAGCAAAAAGTACCCTTATTACAGAGAACAGCAGTAGAAAATTCTTGCCTTTACAAAAAAATAGCAGCGCTGAACATTCTAGTGCATCCCTGACTGCTACATACGTGGCAATTTAACCAACAGTGGAAGTGTTCTTCAAGTTTTCCTACAAATAAAAGGATGATAATAAACCTTTAGCTAGGAGGATGACAGAGTTCTTGCCACTGGACTTGTTTACAGACAGGCTCCTGCACCTTCTTGTGCTTTGATTCAAATGCAGAAGCTTACTGACTTATTTAATATAAATTGACACACTGGGTTACATTGTGGCTTTCAGCCTGACAGTGCTCAGCTGCCCAGCGCTACTCCAGATATAGTGATGCGTGTGAAAATACAGGTCCGGTAAGGCAGCCAGGTCAAAAGCAATTTATTCAGGATAGACTGACTCCCTCACATTTCAGCTTATTTTGCCCTTTATCATTTGCTGACAGCTTACCTTCAGAGAACACAGAATGGCCACTGGTTTCTCAGTTGTGTAATCTCTTTAGGGCTGTATAAATTTGCTGTAATTTCAGTAGAAATTTAATCAACATTGAGGCTGTGGAGGCTTTGGTATCATAATGTACACCTTAGGATTGCAGAACTGCTTTGATTTTAAACCATGCTCTCTCCCTTGAACATTTAAGTGATCTTATTTTCCCCTTCTAAAATTACATTTTAAAAAAGTAATCACAGAACTGAATGTACAAAAAACCCCACAAAAAAACCTACCAAAGCTTTTTCTATTCCACTGGAAATTTAATTCACATTGTTTGTTATTTATTCTAATAATGGACCTTTATTTACTTGCTATTCCTTCTCCATTTCTCCACTTTTCTGTTTTTGCAGTTCTGAACAGACCAAACAACACTCCAACTTTCAAAAGCTGAGCAAAATGTAGTGAAACAACTTAACTTTCACTGTTGTTTTAGCATAATCTTCCATTAACATTCCCCTTAAGTATTTGCATCTCATCCGCACGAGTCGCCATTCAGAAAAAGCTGCCTTTGCCATTTGAAGAGACAAAATACCAACTGCAACCTTGTGCTGACACACGCAATAAGCCCAGGTCAGTTAAGGATAGGGAAACAGCACGATGTAACAACTGAGAGAAATTATATAAAGCTAAGGAAAGGCGGAGCTGTGACTATTCAAGTGACTTATTTTTAATCCTTCATTGGGTTTTGTTTCTGATGCACCTGCCTTCTTTAAGAACTTCCCAATTTCTTTTCTTAATGTACCTTGAACTCCCCAGCTGTTACATGGACATACCGCTCTCAGGACATACCACGCTCAAGGATCACTCCAAACCTTGTGTTCAAGTGTGAAGCAGCCAGTCACTAAATGTCACTGATGATGCAAGTTTCTTCATAGCTGAGATATAGCACCTGGCACTTCCAAGTGACACTTCGAAACTAAAATACTTACATACTTCCTAAAGGTGCTCTGCAGGATCACCAGCTACCCATGAAGACTCCAGTTACATACCCCTGAACGTGCAACCATTCCCATTTCGAAAAAGGTCTAGAACTTTGACACAGGGCTTAAAAATTTCTCTGAACACTTGCACATAGAGGAAAAAGACAGGAAAGCACCGCCTTTACAAAGCGCTTCCAAAAAACCAGAGACATTACATGGATCAGCAGGATAGTTTGTTTCATTAAACTTCACCTTAGTGGGTTTTATGTTGTTAAATGCCTCTGTCAGAACTCTGAATCTCCAAATCTGGTCAAGCCGACAGAAGAATTTTATTCCAAAGTGACAAAGTCAGGACACTGTGTGATTAGTTTAAGGACTCCACTTCTGTCCACCTTTTAGGCATTCAGTAGAAGGAGCTCTTCTAAAATAAGCGTGTCTATTAACGTGTCAGTGCCTTGTGATGCTCATGCTTAAGTTAAATTAAAAGGGTCATTTCAAGAACTCCAACTGTCTAGATAGGATTAGGCCACTAATCTCGCAGCTATCCAGACAAAACGATGAGAATATACCAAACCCTTCCTCACAGGAACGATAAACCCATAAATTGACAAATGCTTAGAAATAATGCTTTGATGATTTTGTGAAACAGTTCAGACGTTTCAACTTCCTGTGACCCAGAGTGTCTAAATTAACTGGCTTTCAACAGGGTCCATCAGAAAGCAAATCAGAAGTACTGCACAGGACTACCACATACGTACCGCTGGGCAGCAACATGGACTTTCTTACGTAGGCTACTTTCCTCCAAGTTTTGTTACAGCCCTCTCTCTGCCTTCCATCACCAAATACAGAGAATTAGCTTAAATTTCCTTCCAAAAACTAATAAATTCATGATGCAGAGAAGAGCCTCCCCTTATTTGGCTGTAGCAAGCCTATCACAAGAGCAGAAGTGGTGTTATCTCAGTGCATGTCTATATTCTAGGCAGCATATAGAGTTTTAGTAATCAATCTTCAATTTTTAAGTATAGAGAAGCTTGGCTTCTCTTCTGTTTTAATTAAAAAGGCAACTGGAGATTTTTTCCAAAGAATAAATAGAACACTAGGTCAGGCAACAGTCATTTCTTTATTGACTTTAACAAGCAAAAGGTATCCTCAGACATGACGGCCAACACTTGAGCAATACAGATCAATGCTACTGAGGAACATCTTTTCTCTCACCCCTCCCATCCCAGAAGTAACAATAGAAATACCAGGGCCCCTAGAGAAGAGAGGAGAAAAATTATAACAGGTGCTTAAAATGAGCTGTGAAGTTGAAACATGGACACTGAAAAATCATTAGTTAATCTACCATATAACCACGATCACCTCAAAAATAACTTTCATTGCTCTGTTTCTACTAGGTACCAAACTTACAGCGCTGTTTAACAGCGATCTCAATGTATTAACAACTGTCCTCAGCTGAAGCAGAACAGCAATTGCTATTTATATTTAATTTGAGGCTGCAGATAAGAAAGGTTTCCACAGAATACAATGCAAGTTAATGAAGAGAGAGCGGGGGAGAAACAAAGCTACTTCTAAGTTACTGTACGACTCTATCAATCAAGCAATTCATTCTGTATTGATAGCTCACTGCAGACACAATAACCTGATAGAGTATGGCAATTCTACTCGCCCTGTGACAGTGTATCTGAAGAATGTATCTATGAAGAATTTATCTGTAAGTCTCTTAAATTGTGGGCCACTGAAAATCCCAGCCTGCTACTCCTGTGTGGGTGTTTCTCGTATTGGACATCAGCATAAAAGCAAACAGACTGCATGCAAAACAACTGTTGCTAAATCCTTTAGTCTTCCTTGTAACAGCTGAAATACGAGTAAGGCATTCCTCAGATGTAGAGAAAACATTAGGAGGCTGTAGTTTTGCAGGCAAGGAGACCTTTTATTTTAATCCATTAAAAGAACCCAAGATAGTCAGCAGGTGGCCACATCTATCCATGTTTCATTAAAATCACATAAACCCTAAGTACAAAAGCACCACTGATTATTGCTCTAGAAAAACTGCATGAAAAATTCAAATACGCACAATAAAACCACCACCATATGCACAAGACTTAATTTCTTAAAGCAAGTGTATGGAATGCTGATCCAATTTTACACATACCTTGCAATATTAAGTTGATATTTATATTACTTGGCAACAATGGGAATTTCTAAAAGCACTGTTATGAGAAGGGAAATGTTCATATACAGTTTAATATGTCAACTATCATAGTCCTAAAAAAATTAGCATTTACAAAATACTTGATAAAAATATCTTTTAAAAGTTGTCCAAGAGGTACATAAAATCAACCCAAAATTTTCATGATTTCATTCATTCTTGTCACCTACAGATTCAGTTTTCTGAGCCTGTGGAGAAGAAAGAAAGAACTGAATTACTATAGTGAATTGCCCATTGCATGCCTAAATACCCAAACTACCCTTGCTCCTTCGATTTCTTATTTGCAACATCTCAGTTTCAAACCTATGTCCACCTCACATTTACACAATCACAACAGGTACATTCACACACTTTTCTTGAATTATTGGTCCCACCTTTTCAAAAGCAATACAAGCCTTACCTGTCAGCTTCCATTGTTCATACTGAAAAGCATCACACTACTATCTGTTTCTATGCACTGCACACATGCTGAATGCTCTACCGTACCCTCAACTTTCACTGTTTCAATCTGCCCTTTTACTGACAGTGTGCTGGGTAGGGCACCTCTGGATGTTCAAACACTAACAGTTGAGCGAGAGATGCGAATCTGCAATAACATTATGGGCAATAAAAAGAAACATTATGAACATGCTATCAATGTCTGAAAGGCTGAATCATTAAAAAACACTGATTCAATCAGCAGGAGGTATGTGTGGAAAGTACCTCTTCAGCTTTATTTTCACCATTTTCAGATGGTGTAGTACCTTCCTTTGCAGCTTCTTGCTTTTCATCCTTCTTCCCTTTAGCACCTTTGTTGGCCTTTGTTCCAGGTTCCTTCTGACAGGAGATGAAAAACATGGGCATAGACATTGTATCAGTAGCCAGCACCCTACATCTTTAGGAAAAAAAAAACACCTTCATATGAACTAAAAAGCAAATCTTGGCAAGCTGCATATGCTGGACTGAAACAGAAAACCAGTCGAAGACTACCTGGAAAATGTATATCCACAAAAGTTATACTGAGACTCTCAAAATTTCTGGAAAATGCTGGTGTCTGCTTCTTTATTGGGGTACAAAACCTCCTCAGACTATTTTGGTAGAGCTGAGCTGTATTATAGGGAAGTATATACAATATATCTGTATGAACAAATACAGTTACCGTATATTGAAAGCTTATTTACCCAAGCACAAACACCACACTTGCTGTAACAGCACTACATTTTTGATTAGCATGAAATATTAAATTAGATTTAAAAAATTAAGCATTTTTGTTGGCTGTTCTTTTGTTAGTTTAATAACATCTGTGATGTTCACTCTGTGTCAGTGAAAGAACCAACCAACACACTAGGGAGGCAAACACTGATACAATTCCATCTGCAGCAACACAAAGCAGAGAATTTATCAAAAGAGGCTATTTTAACTGCTACAGTTTCATTTGGAGATCTGCTCTTAAATGATTTGTATGTTGAAGTCTGCCTTTTTTTTATCTTTGCTCTATGTACATATTTGTATTTGTGATCTAATGCTAGTAGAGACATATGTTAAGAATTTTAAGTACCACGGGATATAAACGTTATTTAATTGAAAATTTTACATTAGTATTTAAAGTAGCTTTGGTAAACACTGTAGAGATCTTCCATGTGATCATTTGCTCCAAATTCTCCATGCAAAATGGAAATAGTAGCTGTGAACAAGGATATTAAGGCCAGCCTCCTTTCATTAACCACCTCTCCCCAGTGATCCCCATACAGGAGTGGGGCAGTAAGGAGCGAGTGCCAGTAATCCTAGTCCCAGAACAGCCTGAATGACTCCTTTCACCCTTCAACTTCAAAGTTACACAGCAGCTATGATGCTTAACTGGGAAGCTTATTGGTGGTGAGAGTCCTAACTCTTCACCTACAAAACAATAAGCTAATGACTTGACTTAGAAAACCTGTAATTTGCAAACTTTTAACAACAAAAATGATCTCAAATCCATAGCAGGTCCAGTTGTTTACAAGCAGGTTCAAACTACACACATGCTGTTTTCTGTTTAGGAGGCTGAGATGAATATACTCCTCAAAATGTACTCCTTAAATTCAGTTAGTTTGGAAAAAACCCCCACCAGATTACTGTATTAAAAAGCTACCAAGAATAAAGTTGTAAAGGATCTGAATCACCTGAATTGAGCTTCAAATGCCTTTCATGCAGCTTAAGCTGACTCCTTAACACCAAGCTCATTTCACAATGCATACATGAAGCTACAGAAGCACCCATATTCCCCCTCCTACATTAATACCCCTTTTAAGAGGGAGCAAGATGGACTCAGCAAGACTTTATGAGTAATTTAATTTCGTAAATCATAAAGTGCTTGAAGTCACAGAGTTTTGCTTTCGCACAGACTCTGTATCCTGATACTTGCCACACTGAAATACCAATAAAAGGATTTAAAAAATATAAGTGTGAGGAGTGTTAAGATTCAGTTTCCAGCTTTTCTTTTTTTTTTTTCTTAACAAAGCAATTGCTCTTATTTAACATTCCCCTTGGGCACAAATAGATCTACAGTTTCTGAAGTACATGATTTGTATGCAGAAATCCTGAAAAGGTATTTCAGACACTAATAAGATTTTAATTTGACTGTAACTGGCCTAGAAAAAACAAACCATTCAATTTAAATACATTTAATTTCACCTTTAATTATAATTGTGCATTCTCAGCAACGGCCAGGCTTCAAGAACAGATAAGAGTTTCTCACTGTGAAATGAAGTACTGCCCCTCAAGACAAGGAAACAGGATGGCACTGAAAAACCCCAAATCCTACTGTAGAAATTGCTAGGTCTCAGGACAGCTTACTCACCAAACCTGTACATCCCAGGAAAGGTGTAGGAAAGGTAAAGGTTCTTAAAACTACGGAATTCACTACAAACTAACATGGTCTGCATATCAAACAGGCAAGACATTTTGTTTGGGCCAGTAATGAGGCCAGGAAGGGGTGGAACAGAAAGAAAAGAATGATCTAATTTGTTTCTTTTCCCGGGGGCTGGGGGGAGGGCAGGGGAGCCGATGCCTCACAAAAACGCTCTGAACAGTCTGCAGCGCAAAGAAGCACACTTGTTTACTATTGGCTACAATGATGGCATCTAAAAAGAAAAGTATTTACCTTCGTGGTTTTCCTTGGTTTGGGTTCAGGTTTTGGCGGAGCAGGTTTCTATAAAACATTTTTAGTAGCACAATGTGTTAGACATACTATCAGAAGCCAGCTAACCACCTCCACACCCCAGCCTCCCCCACCACACACCTTCCCGGACTTCAGGCTCATTAGTATGCATCTAGAAACAGACTCAGAAACCTTAATGCACAAATGCACCTCATCACTGTACACACCGGTTCTCATTAGCTCACCCATCCAGCAAAGCAATTTGGGGTCATTCTAAGAGTAAACATGGAGATAAGCAGTTACCATTAAAAAAATAAAATCAGGTATGTTCTAACAGAGAAGAGGAACTAAAACCAAATACTAGCAGTGGCATCAAATGGCCCTTGAAGGACTGCTCCTTCTCCTTCCCGGAGAAGTAGTGGCTTTTCCACAACTAACATCAGCCTGCAAAACAATACGAGGTCAATACTGCACATAACAGTGCAGCGGTGAGGTGGGGAAATACATCTTTTGTCAGAACAAACTGAAACCTGAAAACCTGAAACCAAGAAAGCACAGTTAACTTCAGCTCTAGAGTTCTTTAATATCCCTCAGCAAGTATAAAAAGTGAATCAAGCCAAATATAGCAAACCTGTTTGGTCTGAGAAACCATATGTGCCTGGAAAAGTATATACCAGGACGTGTTATACATACTTACAGCTGACAATCTTGCTGATCGTCTTGTGGGCTACAGGAAAAGAAAAAAAAAGGGGGAGAAAACATTTTTATAGGCTTACAGCAAACAGTATCCAAAGCAACATAATACCAGTCATTTCGTAGTGACAGCATAAAATACGCCCCTACCAAAATGCATCTCTATTGACAAACACAATTCACTTTTTCCTCACCTTGAACAAAATTTTAAGAAGAGAAAGTGATGTGAAAATCAGCAGTAAAAGCTGTTCAGGAATTATAACATCTAAATCTCCATATGGTTTAATACCTCCCCATTTTCCAAGTCCCTTGCTGATCGATGGAAAGGTGGCAAATACAGTAAGCTTGACTATCGCACAGGACACTGATCCTTTCTCATAAATACTCAGAATGATGTTTCTATAACCTAGCAGATGCTACTTGTAATAGCGGGCAAAAATGCCATCTGATTAACAAGAGAATGAAGTTAACATCCTTCCCTAGAGGATATCAGAGTGCTAAAATTCCAAAACATGAAGGTAAGTCCTTCCACTTCCTCAGTTCCCCACACACTCAATTTGAGAGTCCAGCTGCACAAAGACAGATGCAGGACGAGAGGAAGAAATTATTTCTTCTATTTAAACAACTCTCAAAAGGAAAGAAAAAAGATATTCTGATTTCCTCTACCTTTCTTTATCTCTTCATCACACTTCCTTATTCTATTTTATTTATCTGTTCTTTGTCATAAATTCGTTACTGAAGTTAAGTCTTAGGAATAGTTGCAAGCTCATTAGATTGTTCATGGTATTTCTGTATTCATTAAAACAGATGAACCCATGATCCAGTCACAGAGCATGGTTATCAAACAGCTAAAGTTTGATCTGCATCAAAAAACTGCCAAAATAAAGGGACAACTCAACCAGGACAAATATCCAATGTAACACAGCTTAAAAGGTGAATCAAAAGTATCTTGTTAATTACATATTAAGCATTTAAGTTGAGCTGAAAAAAATATGGCTCCACACATCTTGCAATAGGAAAAAGCTGCTGTTAATATCTGAAGAATGCGGTAATTTGTATTCATTGAAGTCATTTAAGTATCCTTAGTGGACAGCAGTGGTGAATAGTTCAGATCCTCCTCCAGTAAAATAGAAGCCTTGTAAAAAAAACCTGAAGATATTTTCAGCTATCAAATATTTATGCTGTAAAATAATGCTGAGGCCTGGCACTATTTTACAGCAGGTTAAAGAAAGCATTTCACTTGGTCAGATAATCAAACAACTCACAGCTCAAGGTATCTTCTTTTACAAATCTATTTTCTTAACTGGTTCCAGTGCATTTGGACATTAGAATATTTTGTTAACATCTATTTGTTTTACAGGATAATACATTGTTTTAGATAAATTTTTGTTCTCTCCCACATTCCCAAACTGTTCTTGTTCCATGACTTGGTTTCATAGAAGGCTTGTATTGCCATAAGAAAGGCAGCATAAACCTCCAGTTCTTTAAAAATGCACAACAGCTAAATGATTTTAATTCCAATTTAGAGTGTGTAAGTATTTTGTGTTATCCAAGGAGGGAAGTACAGTCAGGTCAGCAAAGGCCACATTTTGATGTGCTTTTGTCCCCCTCCAAGCAACTGTACTAACCCAGAAACTAGCAGCTTGCCCAACTGTCAGTTTGACACTGGCCCACCAGGAAACATCTATGGAGAGTCTATGAAATGGAGCAGACACAGAACAATGCTGCACGCTTTCCTACTGCGCTAGCTTCTGGCAATCTAAAGCTGTGAACTTTCCAACCTGGGTATTATATCCACATCATGTGTTTATTAGTCCCTGAGGGTCATTTTCTCCAAAAATTTGTCTAATAACCTAATGAACCCATTTATACTTTCAGTTTTCAGAACATCCTGTGGCAGCGAGCTCCATTAATAGGATTATGCACTGTGTGGAAAAGAAAAAGGAAAACCTTCCCCCGCTGTTGTCTTTTCTTTAAACTTCTCACCTCTTACAAGTTTCCTCTTGTTTTCAGGTTTCATGAGTAATAATTTCCTAACTGCCTTGCTCTGTGTCACTGATGATTTTATCACACCTCTGTTATATGAAAAGTCAAGACAGTCAAGAATCCTAGAAAATCTGGGCGGTTTGTTTTCTTTGGGCTTTTTTGTTTATTTGCTTGGGGTTATTGTTTGTCTGCTTCCATTTTGGTTTCTGGTAGTTTTTTGCTTTGGTTTGTTTTGGGTCCTCTCCCTTTCCCTCCCCCAACCTTCTCTGCATCCTCTGTCCCACTATACTTAGTATCCTTTTAATTCTATCATGGCCCTTATAAGAGTCAGGAGAACATTTACTAATCCCACATCTGGGAACACAACAAATTAATCTTGTGATACCCTGATAATTCACACTCTGTCCTCTAGTATTTTTCCCTATATTCCAGTTACCTCTTGTTTAGAGCAACCAATGTTTTCTAGTAACTATTCACTGATTTCACAATCTCTCTCCTGATGAACAGCCAATTTGGTGACCATCACTCCCCCTGTGTATTCATTTGCATTTCTCCATAATCAGTTTCTATTGATATTTTATCACCTAGTTATCAGTGATGTAACAGCCTTCTCCATCTCTCACTTCTGACTACCCTGATAACTTTATCTACCAGGGTAGTGAGAAAGAGGGGCAAACAACAGAGGAAACTTCTGTCCCTCTTCTCCTAGATCACTAATGAACATATTCAGCAGCACAAGCCCAAACACAAATCCGTCCAATACTCCACTGGTACATCTCCTCCATTACAAAAATTAACTACTTCTTCTCCACTCTTTTCTCACATGTGTATTTGTTACCAATTCCTAGGAAGATCATCCATTTAATCCACGCTGGTTTAGCTTCTTTAAGAACCTGTTTGGGGAGCCTCACCAAAAAGTGTTCTTTCATGCAAGTAAACTATCAACTGGTATGCTGTCATCCTCAGACCTGTTGACTTCTACAAAGAAATCAACTGCCTGAAGTATAACTTCTCTGCAAAATCTGTCAACACCCTCATTACACATTTGTCCATATACATTGAAAAAAAAAAACCCAACCAACCAAGCAGAAAACCCCACAATAAAACAATAAAACAGACAAACCCTCCCCTACTGTTGCAAGTTAGACTCCAGGCTTTGTTTTCCAGAATACCTTATGTAAAGTCCTGGGAGCATTTCATCACCTTAAGTTACTCTGGTACTGAGGCCAAGGCAAGCAGTTTGGCAACTGCTGGGGAATACAGTTTAGTTCTTGCTCACACTCCATTAAAGAACGTCCTCCAGACTCTACACCCATGAGAAACAGCTCTGCTGTGAGAACCTCCCTAAGAATTCTCCACAGGAATTTCTTTACTGTTTTTCAGCTTCACGTTCACAGTGCTGTAGGGTTTGCTCCTCTCCACATTATTTTCCATCAACACCACCACACCTTTCAAAACCAGTACATTTCCCTTATTTTGCTGTTAAGTCACTCTGGGGTTTTCTGTTTGGTTGTTTTTTTTTTGGGGGGGGGGGGGGGGCAGAAGGGTAGTGGGGGCTTTTGAAAAACTATATGCATTTCCGCAAGCCTTTAGCATGGCATACTACAGAGCCTCTCTGCTACCTGAAACCATTAAACTTTTTAGCTTCTCCTTTTAATAGACTCGACCTTTATTTATTTATTTTTTTAATCCCTTTCTTGATACCACATCTGACCACAGCAGAGTTTATCAGGACTTACATTCTTGCAAGGATGATGGATGAACCTGAATCTATTATGGTCACAATTACAGAATAGCTCTTCAACAACTGTCTTTTTAACTAGCTCCTCCATACTACATAGGACCACATACAGCTGATTATTTTTTTATTGGTCCTATGACTTGTTCCTCCAGAAAGCAGGCATGTACAGTTCTAACTTTGTCTTTGTAAAGCTATCCTATCGCTTTTACCAAATGTCTGAAAGGGAACCAGAATGTCCATTAACAATGTCCTTGGAGCCTCTCTGATCTCCCTTAACATCCCACTGCCATTTTAATTATTGTGGTCAGATGACATCTGGAACAATTTCTATACTGCTTACTTCCCATTTAGACATGGCTTGGCAATCTATAAAGGATTCTGCAGTAGTTATTAATACAGTTAATCTAGAGAAATATTAAGATACATATAATATTAAGACACATAATAGAAAGCCATTCTACCACTAATGCAACTTAGCTCTCAACCCTGTGTAATCCGTGCCTTGGTGTCACAGTGTCCCCACAAATTTCTGAGTTGCCCATTTTATCAATGTCTTCATTTAAAGCCAGACATTCCTAATTGCCCAGACTTTGATTTGCAGCTTCTGTATTTTGGCTCAATTGCCTGTTTTCATAGATGCGAATTAAACATGGCTGTATTTCTCAAGGCTGCTCTTTACCTTTTCAGATGCAAACTTCTATGGCTTCTGTGCTTGCCTCTGCTCTCCACGACAACAGGGAGCTCTAACTTCACCCTGTGCACTCTCAAGAACATGCTGGTCTCCCCCCAGATGTTTAGTTTAAAATAATTCAGAAATCTCCTCTGCCATCCACAGAGGTCTGGTTTTGTTAAGACTGAAGCCACGCTTTCTGCTTAAATCCTACCTATTCCAAGAGCTCCCACAGTTTCTAATCTAATCCTACAACTATTTTCCTCATTCACACACTAAGAGGTACAGGTGTATCTACTGAGATTATCTTACTTTGTTGTAGGGTTTCTCTCCCTCCCCCAGTAGCATCTCACCTTGAATGAAGACTAAGAGCTCTGGTACTTCATTCAGCAGGCCCTCTCCAGAGAGCCTGTGTATTTCTGTAAGATTCTTGCTCTTCCTTCCTTACGCTAGCAATCAGATCTCAAATTTTTAGGAGAAGAAACTTTGACTTTTCTGGCTCTTGAAGTTGGGCAGAAAAAAGACATTCAGAGCAAAGGAGATTATATTTTTACTATGATTTATTCAGCCTTTTCATACTTTATGTAAAAGAAACTGATTTGTCTTCTAGAAAATTCCATAGGAAGATACTGAGGTATCAGAATCTATTCCTCTTAGGCCTCCTTTTTACTCTACCTGTTTTTTTCCTGGAGCTTATTGAAAACTTCACTATTGTTTGAAATATTTTGACATTTCCATTGTACCATCTTTCTCTGCCAGACTGAGCAACAGCCAACTTCTCAATTCAAAAAGTGTAAAACTTCACTAGACTACTTTTTCCTGTTCAAATATGCTCAAAGATTTAGAAGAAGAGTAATTAATTGTTAATCCATTTGAATATTCACCTATTCTTTCCAAGGTTCTGATTTAACTTTATCTGCCACAAAAGATAACAGCCAAAGAAAATGAATCCTCATAATTCCCTACCTGTTTTTTAAGTTCATATTAAGAGCTGTGACAAACTACTAAACTCTACTGTAGAGGTCAAGGTATCACCAGCTGTCTCCTTCCCTTCTGTGACAGAAGTTACTGTGCCCTTAAAACAAATTCAGACAAAGAAAACACACAAATGTGTCAGCTGCTCCAGTTTAGAGCCTGGTATCTTAATTCAAGACACCCTTCCACCAGCCACATAAGCTAAGAATAGTTTTGAAGCAGAATGGCTGAGGTGTGCGCATTAACCCCCTTCTGCCAACCTGCTAGAGACAGAGCAACAGTTCCAGGCAGTAACACCTTACACTGTTGTCACAGGATCCAGCAGAGTTTGTCTATCAAAGCCCTAAGTGTTTCTTAAGTTTATTTTATGCATTAATAGCCTGTATGAATCCTCAGTACACCAAAAGCAGTTTATGCCAGATAAGCTACAAATGTGGCTTACTGTTATTATTCCCTCTGAAAACACTAGAGCAAGACTGCAGATCTCCACTTAAACAATTACATGCCAAAATGCATTTAAATATATAAAATAACAAAATAAAGAATACTTGCCTCTTGTTTAGTTACTTTTGCTGCATCCTTGCCTTCAGCACCCTCTGGAGACTGAAAGAAAATATTAAGTCAGTGGTTTTATTACAGACTTAAAAGCAACCACGCAACAGCAAAACAAAGATTCTGGTGAAGATTCTTCTTTCCATACATTTCAGTGACTTGAAAAAGCCTGGTAAATTTACATTAGTATTTACAAGAAACATTGTACCAAAGCCATTCTAGATTTTCCAAGCAAGAACACAAGGACTGATCATCACCAGGTACATACATACCATATCACAGAGCACCCCTCAGTGGTCCCTCTTGCCAATTAACTAAAGCATCCACAGGTTCCAGTGGGAGCTCCATCTCATCAGCAGTTGGCAGCACAAAAGTATGAACTGGAAATCTGAGGTTTGTTCTACAGGGCTTTTGAAATCTCTGAGAAATTTAACATGCTTCTTTCCAAACATGAACTTAACTAGTAATGAGATGTGATGAACCAAAAAGGCACAACATTACTGAAATGAGTGATTTTTTTACCTCATTTACTGAATTTGCACCTCAGGTTCACACAGCTGAAAGCTTTAACGGCATCTTTCCCTAATCTCATCTCCTCCATCAGAATACCAAAAATCAGCAAAACACCAAGACACTGACAGGAAAGCTAGGGACAAACATGTTTGTTGTCAAGAACAAAGAATCAACCCTGCTATTTCAATGCTAGTGTTTCACAGGTACTACAGAAATGTTAGTTAAACCACGGGTATGTGTGTGTAAAATCAAGTTTGTGGGGTGTTGTTTCGCGGGTTTGCTAGTTGGGGTTGTTCAGGGTTTTTTTGCTTTTGTTTGTTTGTTTGCTTTTACACAACTCAAGATACATTACTTCACGTTTTGCAAATGACTGGGTTCTCACCTAGGAGCAAACGATTCATGGAAAAACAGTGAGCAGCAGCAGTTAGAGGAGAACCACAGTAACGGCATGTTTCAAAAAGGCATTTAGCAGGCGGCAGAGAAGACAATTTGCTTGCTGTTTTGTTTTTCAATCAGTAAAGGAGCAGGCTAGCTATCCTTCCCCTGGCCTTTCCACAGCAACCCTAACCCAAACCTCCCCCACAGATCTTGATGTGGAATGTCTGTTACACAGTTATGGTTTGGAGCAGACAAAAACCGGCTAGTTTGCAGCAGTTGACCACTGCCTTTTCCTGGCACTGGGCTCTAACATACATAGAGAAAGATACCCCCCACCAGAGAATAAAATATGGCTTTGTTTCTGTGTGCTCTCCTGACAGAAAGGAAGCATGTCACGACGGCAGCTGGTTTAAAAATCATCGAAGTAGCTAGAAAACAGCAGGCAGTGAAGCAGCACAGCGCAGCGTAGAGCAACTCAGAATAGCAACAGTCGGGCATCCAAAATGGAGCCTGGCTGTTCCCTGTGCTGCTGCAGCCTCACCAGCCACCTACAGGATCGTTTCAGGTTTGCATTCCTAAAAGCTTTTCAGTTCGGTTACTGAAGAGTCGCTACAGCTTAACGCTGCGACGCAGGGCGCATCAAAAGCCGTAGTTTTGTTGTACAAACCAAGTAGTTCCATAAGGACTGTCAATAACGAAGTCTTGTTTCCTGCAACTTCCCTCTTCAGCTCACGATACAGTACAGGCCCTGGAGACAGCTTTTCTGTAGCCCATGAATTTATAACACCTGTTTCACATGAATTTTCTCAAGTCTTAATAAACTAGCACTGCACCCTTTCCCTGGGGGGGGAACTCGAATGGCATCTTTCCTGACCTGAGCACCTATTTATAAGGAAGGTCTCTCCAATTTTATTATCTTTTATCCACAGTGGCCAAGAGGCTCAAGCTTTTCAGAGGTAGGGACAGAAAGATGGCAGGGTTCATTTCCATTGGAACCCAGGCTAAAAAACACCACTAGAAACTAAATGAAGCTGACACTCCACAGTCAGGCTGCCTTAACCTGCATTCCTTTCAGGAGCTTTGAGACAGGGCTAAATCATCACAAGATGGCACTGCCACATGCCAATAGCCCTGCAGTAATTGCCCAGGTGCAAGTTCTCACCCTTCAGGACTGCACAGTTACCATACAGTAATTTACCCCACTCTCTTTAGAATTAATAAAAACCAAGTCTCCTACATGATGGACAGGGTAGCCTGATTTGAGATGCCAATGCAATTGCTTGACAACAGATTTTAGATGTTCATGAGGCTAACCACAGGGGGAAAAATTATATCAAGATACTCTTAATGCAACCACAACCATCGTATACTACCATGATACATTACACAACATACTTCAATTGAGTTAGCTAATCAGCCCAGCATTCCCTCCCAAGTTAGAAAATCCAAGAGCAATTCTGAAGGCCACATAACTTTCTCCGTGGAGGGATATGCACAGTTATAATCTCAGGGGTGTGAATAAGCAGCAAGGGGTTCTGACATGCTCTCATTTCCATTTCAGACCGGCTTCCTCTTCTCTGTAACCATTACAAGTCCAGGTGTTTGGAGGCTGTGCTCATCCTCCCAGGGCCTTGGCTCCCCACATGCTGGCAGAGCTGTGTGGAAGGTCATGTCATGAATAAGGTAATTGCTCCAGCTGAAAAATAGCCTGCTGCTTAAACAAATTTATAAATATATATACAAATTATAAATATATAGTCTTCTCTCTCCAGCAGAGCCATTTTAGTGCACAGCTGCACAAACAATTGAGCCAGTACAACAGACAAGAATGAAGTGGCATGGGGCAGTTGCAAGCAGCTTGGGACACTTTAAGCCAACAAAAACACCAAAAAAATATGTCAGATATGGTTAGAGTATATTTGTTAAAAGAGGAAGAGAAACTTCTTTTCCTGTCTGCGATCCTGCTTAGGCATCCCAGTGAATCCCAGCGAATCCCAGCTGATGTGGATCTTCATGCTAGTTTCTGCAGTACTTTTTCCTCTCTCTAGGGACCAGAGAGATTCGTACACAAATGGATTTGTGCCAAGCCTGGTTCCCAAAGAACTTGGCATGCCACAAGCATCGATTGTATGCACTAGTATCTGGAAGTCACAGGACTTTTATGTAGATACCACCAAAACCTTAAAGACCTTGTCCCTAACTCTTCCACAGGAAACCTTCCCCCATCGTTTGCCCTGGTGACAAACTACTGAAGCATCTCTGATTTCAAAGCAACCAAACATACTGAGTAACCCATCCCTTTGCTGCGTTCTCGTTGCTGTAATGCTATGGCTCACCGTATTTCACATGACACCCCACTCACATTAAAACACACCCTGGATACTGTGCCTCACATTGTAAACTACTCAGGAGCGGGACTATATAAACTGCAAGTTTTGTGCAGCAAAATCAAAGACCAGTGCAAGCACTGAATTGCTTGACAAGGTCAGTTCTCCAACCTCAGTAATTCTTCAGTTATACTCAGTCATATGCATGTACTACCCTATAGATCCCTTGTGCCTTACTGTATGGACAGCTACAAGACACAAGACAGATGAAAAAAAAAAAAGGCAAATAAGGACACAGATTATGGTGATTTATTTTTAATTCTCCAATCACAGACGTACACAGAAGGAAAGCAGCTGACTGGCTAACTCTAAATACGCTTTTCACATTTAAACTAATAGCAAGTTTTAGGTTCAGATGACCACACATTGTGTCATAACTCAATTAGCACTACAGGTTAGCAGTAAGATTGTAAATTAAGCTGTAGCTAAGCTTTGTAAGACCTGTCAGAGCTGCATAACTTTATACCACAAGATTAACCTGGAAGGTTGCATGCCAGATTCCCTGTCTATCAGCAATCAGGGGTTTTTTTATGATTTGCTTTTTTCACACTCCTTTTTAAGGACAACCTAGAAAAATTAATTTGAGAAGACAGAGCAAAACAAAAGAACATTAATACAGTATAGAGAACATTATAAAAATAAAGTAATATCAAAATTAAGCTTGTTCGTATACACAGTTCCTGCATTTCACCAACTGTGAAGTATACATAAGAACTAGTGTTTCCCCACATCAGGGCAACACTGCAGTATCTGCAATGCCAACACCATTACAGAGCTGTTAAACTGAAAACAGAAAACTAGGTAAATGTTTTTAGGAAGTATTTAACAGCATATATAGGCAAATTTCTTTTTAAAATTGTCCTTAAGGCTGGGTTTACCTGGTAGAGATGTGCCACAAAAGAAACTAAAAGCTTCAATTTTTCTAATCAAACCCCTGCAATATAAGCAGGATGTAACGAGGGTACCATAACAGAGCAGTGAAAGCACCTCCCTGTTCAGGAGATACAAAGGTACATTTGAATTTGTAGTGACTGGCTTCTGGATAAATATTTTATTTGTGCGTAAATGAATGGATTGTACTATTATAAAGGAGTACATTAAAAAGCATGAAGAATGAGAATACGAGTATGCAAGAAGTAACAGTCAGTACAGAAGGTTGCTTATAAAATTAAATAGACCACTCATTCTCTAAAGGATCTTATTACCAGCTGAAACTCAACACCCTGGCTCTGATGGGACAGAAATTAGTCTTTTCATACCCATATGAATTATAAAAAAAAAAAAAAAAACCACAACCAAAAAAACCCCAGACAAACAAAAGAACCAGTGAAAAATCTGATGATAATTTAATTCTAACTACCAGCTTATCAAGTTAGAAAGGCAGAAAGCTTTAACTGTCCTAACACTTGAGCATTCTCCTCCCTTCTTTGCAAGCTGTTCTGTTCCAGCCACATCTCAATATGCTGCCTGCAATGGGATTTGCCAGTAGATACTTTCCTGGCTCACTGTTCCAGCTGCCATTTCCATGATGTAATGGTTTGGTCATTCCTCCAACTTTCATCACCAAAATACGATACAAGCTTGCAACAAAACCACAGTGCAAGAAGAGAACACATACCAAATCCTAAGCCTTTTCCAGGTTTACTGCACCATTTTTCTATTTTTTTTCTCCCCTCATTTCCCTTTGAGTAGGACTCTACAATAGACTAAATTTAATACAATGAATTGTTTCCCTATGCATGCTAGATCTTCTAATTATTTGTCTTCAGAGCAGTTCTGAATTTTGTGCTGGTTCATAAATGTAATTAAAATGCTGTTTATTTCTGGGTTTAGATTAATGAAGACTACATACTGACTAATTTAACATCAGCCAACTCCTCCAGCACCCTTCAAACCATTGTTTCCACATTTATCTCCTTCAGCATCTTACCATTAACCTTTGTTTATAGCTAGTTCTTTCATCTGTTTTCAGCAGATAAAACAGTGCTCGCTGCCAAGACAAGAACTTCACAAGTAAAGTTAATTTGCTGTAATAAGTGCTTTAAGAAATCAGGTATTCTTCCTACTACACCCATTCATTTCTTTTTTCTACCTAGAGCCTGATCCTGGACAGGGAAAAAAACCTGCATGCCACCAAAGAAACAAACCCAAGTAATTCTGCCAAAACCACAACTGAAGTAGATAATAAATCTGGTTAGTGGATGGATTTTTTAAATACCCAACCAAGGTGATACCCGTCTTCCTCTCTTCCAAAAAAATCCATTAGGAAAAAAAAAAAATACTGCCTAGAAATGTTCTTCACCAAAAAAAAAAAAAAAAAAAAAAAACCCAACAAAAAAAAAACCAAACAAAAAATCCTGGTTTTTATTCTTTGAGTATATAATATTTTAATCTTTTCTGTTGAGAACTATTACAATGAAGTATTATACAATATGTCATTTTTAGATTTAAATTCCTCCATCTTGTATCTATGAAGAGTAGAGTATTTAATTTTCTAATTCTTTCGGGGAGAATGTCAAGATCATAAACCTCCAAAAAGACAAGTGGTACTTAAAATCTTAAATATAAAGAAGACCATTAATATCCCCTGGTATTAATATGCAATTAGGGGGAAAAAATATCAGGGAAAAGTCTCCATTCTTGCTAAGAGATTGAAGCCAAACAGAGTGACTGGTTGATAGGCACTGCATTTTCAAAGAATATATAAGAAAATAAAAATACAAACAGCCTGGTTATAAGCAACATCATTAGGTTTAGGAAATGCATTTTATTATATTCCTTAATTCTTAAAGGGTAGCTTCTGTGAGCAATTCCAGACAAGACAGAAACCCAGTCAGGCCTGGGGTACCTTCTAGATATCCAAAACCAGGGAGAATAAATGCTCTTCCAGAAGAGGAAATTCCTGCACTGTAGACTGAGGTTTTGCTATTCCCACTGAAAAAAAGGTCAAAGATTGACTGATGTAATTTAAAATGCATTTGTACTTGTTGGGATATTTGGTAAATCTCACAAATGGGTTGGCTTTTATTTTTCCTTCCAAGTTTGTCTTTCCTGTTGTCAGATTTTTGAATGTGATATCTTCTACCTATAGCAGAGTGAAAAAGTATGAGCAATTTCTAGAGGTTCTGATTTAAAAAAAAAAAAAAAGCCAAAACAAAACAAAAAAACCCAACATTGTAATTTAAAATTAGACAGTTCCATTTTCAGCAAGTGAAGTAATCAGCTGTATTTTGAAAAATACAGATCAGCCACAGGAGCAGTGAGCACAGTGCATTTGAAATTGCTCAGTTTCTCCTTACACCAAACATACAAATTCAGCTAGGTAGTAAGTAAATTCTTGTCCCAATATTTGCTTAATCATTTTACTGCCACCATAAAATAAAAACCCAGATTCAAAGAATATGATGGATGAAATCCAATCCCTAATAACATCATTTCTTTGACCTTTCAAAGCTGATTAACTCATCGAAGTCAACATACACAGGCAGTTTTTAAAACTGTAAAGATGAGGTTCCAAAATCTGCATCTAAATTGTACTGATCAGATCTGCAAAGCAAAGCTAGCACAAAGTACATCTGAAAAAAAAAACCAGTAATAAAAGAAAAAATATCTACTTAAAGATAGAGAGTAGGCAACCATTTTCAGTACCAACCAATTCCTGAGAATAGCCACCTCTGACAATGAACATCATACTACGAATGACTGAAAAAGGGTGTACAATTCCTCCCCTCCTAGAGGATACAACTGTGATAAAACCACAATATTCTAGAAAAGAACCTTTTTGTTGTTTCAACTAACTGGTGCTACAGGACATCAGACCTCTGAGACAACGACAGCAGGTCCACAACTACGAGGTAGGTACCAAAGGCACAAACTGATACAATGCCTTAGACACACCGACCTCTTACAGCCCAGTAATAATTTCAGCTGCGGTTAACAGCAGTATTGCTCTACTACAACAGCCAGAATAGAGGGCTTCATAGGCAACCTAAAAACAGTTTCAAGAGAAGAGAAAAATAAAATGTCTCCCAGAGGGTGCAGGTAGGATAAGGAAGAAATGATGCAGCTGAGATGAAGGATGTTTTCATACTACAAACACAGCACCAAAACCTCTCCTCAACTCTGTTTGAGAGGAATGAAACACTGGAGAAGTAAAAATGTCATTAGACAGCTGATTGCCAACTATGGAAGCACCGTCTACTACTACTAACTCAGGTAGCATTAGGACAACAGAGAAAGCTAGGTGGCAAAAGCAAACCCACCCGACAGTTCTAACAAAGCCCGTGTTGATGAGAACATACACATTTTTTTGTTTTCGGCAGACCAATCCCAACATTCTCAGGGAACACAGCATTTTGTATTTGTAGCTTTCACTGTTCCCAAGTACACCCACTGTTTACTGCAAGAAGACAGGAGCTATATCTCCAAGTTGCAAGTGTAATTAATTGAAAATTGGTAATTTCCAAAGACACTGAAGGGGAAAACAAAACGAATCAAAACATAAGCCCAAGGACTCCTCCCTCCCCAAGAGTGCAAGGACTCAATCTTACTGACCACTGTGTTGTTCTCATTATTCTAATTATTTCTCCCTAAGTTAAGGACAACCAAAGAAGGTCTGGCTGAGGCTGATAAATGCCTGGCTGCTGCTAAGATGAGTTCTGCCCTTCCTCACCTAATCATTCTTGCCTATAAACCAGCTTAAGTCTCTGTGCCAAGATATGGGAAACTAGATCAGCAGACATATCTGCCCCAAAACTACCTCAAACACACACAGTCTCCCACAGACTAAATCAGAGTAAGAACAGGAATGAGTACCTGGAATTGCTTCTTTTGGCCTGTACATGCCATCTTGAAATATCTGTTTGACTATTGTCCAAACTGTGAGTCTCACACTGCCAATTTTGCCAACAACAGAATTGGTATAAGAGCATCTTACTTCTGCATACAGCCAGTTGCCCATTCTCAGCCTACCCCCTTCTAACAGGTTACCACACACTCAATGTGCCACTGTGCAACACGTCTAAATTGGAACAGTAAAATGATCCAGGATTTAAATAAAGAAAAAAAAAATCAAAAGCATGTCCAAACTTGTTAAGTAAACAACTGTTAAGAGGATCATGGCCTAAAATGTAAGTCCAGTAGATGAAAACACCTTTTTCGCCACTGGACCATGGGATAAAACATTGTGTGTGCTGGTTTTGGCTGTGATAGAGTGCAGTTAACGAACAGAAAATAGATGGTGGCCATTATGATCCTACAAAGTGCTAATTTCCAAGAAGAAGAATTTCTGGTTTACTTATTCTTTACACAAAATACAATATAGCAATCATTTCAAGCAAAATTCAACTTCATATCGTTTCTCTCAAACAACAATACACCTTGGACCATGCCAGGCCTATTCACAGCTATTGCTTGGGTATAAAACAGCGCAGAAAAAGAAGTTTTTCAAGTAACACAGAAGAAAAGCAGCCTTAAACTAGATAGCTTATACCTGCTACATCCCATTTACACACAGGACTTCTTTATTCTTTAAACTTACCAATACTGATACTCTAAAATACAAAATAATATTACCACACTTGCAGTGTTGAACTATTGCATATAAAAAGATTACCTGCACCTTGTTAGTTCTGAACTCAGAGGTGATGACTTACAACGTAGATTGTACTACTGGCTACATCTCATCAGATATCACGCTTTAATGCACCCAAGGACCACTAAGGATGATTTTTAATTGGCAATTCACTGAGGGTTGCCCATCAATGAAGCCTAATTGTATTTCAGTGTGGTCTAAGATGAAAATTTATATACACTGTCATGAATTGCTAACGAATGGGACAGATTTTTTACAGACTCATATAAAACGATCAGAAACATTTTAGATCTATAAATCCTTGATCAATGAGCTTTTAATTTCCATAACACTAAAAAACAGACTTCAGGTTAGAGATAATGATATAGTTTTAGCTATGACTATCTTCAATATAAAACGTGGACAAATATTTCTGCATGTAATTTAACAGCCCTGTAAGCATCATTTAATGCAACATGGCATAGGAACATTTCCCAAGCATGATTTTCCTTTGTGCCACTCAACACTGCTACACTGTGTTACATCCAAGTGTACCATGCACAGATAAAAATTTGTGATCTTCTCTACTTAATTTTTCTATGAAAGATGTAGATCCTTTGCATCAGTCTGGTCACAACAGATACTTGGTGTAGGCCAACTATGCAGTTTGCAATTGCTTTAAATATGTCAAGGTTTAAAATTCTCAATAGTTACAAATTCAGTGCAAGTGGTACAATTTCTAAAATCGGTAAGTGACAAAACTTCCTCTTCCCTTGTAGCAGAAGACTCCAGCAATCTTTTAAGATGCTCTGGCACCTCTTCTGTTCGTTGAGCTTGAATGTTAAGTGCATGTTTATAAAGCAATCATTTTACCTGTCCCTGCAAAGGATGTTGAAGGTAGAAGCCCACCTGAAGGCTCTGCTGGCAGGTTAGGCAGGAGTCTGTCAAATTCAGGGGTACCTCAGCAATACAGATGCAAAGAAGGTTATCTTCTGCTGCTGCCTACCCTGTTTTCCAGTAGTAACTAAATGGTCTAGGATTAATCTAATAGGAAAAGTGGAAAAAGATCTACCTTTTCATAGCTCTGACTTCTGCTCTTAGTCTTCATCTTGTGCAAGGAGAAAGGAGGCAGCAATAAGCAGTTAGCATGAAACATGGGGAGTTCAAGCAAAAGTCTAGAAAGGGAAGTGGGACAGAATGGGAGTGGGGAGAGGGCAGCAGCCAACACATCTGGATCTTGTACTGAGCCCCTTTACCCTACTAATCACCTCCAGAGAATGAAATAAAACACAAAACCTCTCCTATTTTTGCATCCCACTGCTACTAAGGTGTGCAGTTGGTTGTGTTCTAGGCAAAACTGAAGTGTGCCTCTGCCACAAACAGCTTCCAACCCTAGTAATGAAACAAGTTGTTAAGAAGGTGCGTGTCCCCACAACAGCACTGGAACTGCTCTCCTGCCAAATAACTTCAAAATTAAGATAACCACTATGTTACATGTGGTACGTTGAACTGACATGGACTAATACACAGCTTAAGTATCAAAACATGGAAATGGACATGAAGTGCAGCTGAACAGCACTTCAGCGCACTTCATATTCCTACACCATGAACACAAACTCACCTGCTACTCTTTCCACAAGATCTACGCCTCATTCTACAGACCAAAGAGCAACAGGGAACATTCAGAGCCACAGCAAACAGAGCTGTCATCTGTAGGACCCTCAGATACATTAGTTAACTGGTATTTGATCACATACAAGTTGCTCCAACAAAATTTTAGAGAACTGGTCACTACTGCAAGTTCCTCTGTTTCTATGTACACACCACAAAGCAAGACAGCAAATTTGGAGAAGTAAGAACAAATAATGCACCACTTGAGTGCAGAAGGTGCTTAATAGGGAAATGGGGCACTGAAGTAAATGGCCAAGTTGTTGGAATGGTCCCTTCACCTTGGATTCTCAGCTTAAGATATCTGTCCATATTTTTTACTCCTCCATCAGTGGATGAGGAACAACATTTATCTTTGATTATTCATAACACTTCAGAAATGCAACTCAAACATGTAGAAGAATTTCACAAAGAGAACTGAGTTTAGGTCCAGAAAAAAAGGAAAAGTAGAACTTAACAGCTCTAGGTTTGTAAATGTGTTTTAACATAAAGGACGTGTGTTTAACCCTAAGGATTAGAAAACACATTGATTACATACCTTACTAGTTGTTTTGCCAACCAAGTAAGAGTCCCATGAAAAAAACCTAGCATGTGATCATGTAACTAAATGTACCATGATAGGACAACTCTGGAATATCACACCTTCTAACTTCCACTACAGAAGCAGCAATCCAAACAAAATACTTAGAGGGTTTGTTTTTCTGCAGTAAATATAACTAACGAGTGTCTCAGACTTTAAAGAAAATGAATTTGCATAACAGAACAGGAACCTGCCACAGATGTTCTCCATTACATTTTCACAGCATCAACTGTATTGCAGAAACTAACACTCCTGACTACAAGGAAGTGTCTAATAGCCTACAGAAATGGCTAATTAAACCATATTTTTTATTTGCTCTGAAGCAACAGCAATATTCGAAGATATTAAAAAAAACAACAAAACTTTAAAAAGTTACATTTAGTCCTCACATCTGATTCAGCTCCAGGCGTTTTCAGAACAATGTGTCAGGTTTAGGTCGTGTTTCACAGAGTCAGATTAAAAAACAAGTTGAGTCATTCTGGAGTGCAACCCCAACTAACTGAGAGGCTCCCCATCCAGTACTGGACAAATCACCACTCAGCCTGTTAGGGTCCCTCAGAGATGGTGCACATTCTACTTAAAGGGCTAAGTACCATTCATCTTGATGACGATCACATTAAAGCTGATGATGTATGTATGCTTATGCAGACAGGTGTCTGTGACCATACCATGATTCTCCTCACCCTCAGGTAAAGAATGGTTCTTCATCCTTTTATGGCTGACATCTAGATATTTTTTTGTTTGGGCTATTTCAAGGTCAAGGTGTTTTCCAACATGACCCAAGAGTTAATTCCAGCAAGCGACAAAACAAAACACCTCAATCCATTTCATTGCTATCAATACCACAACAAGCATTCTGGTTTACCCCACACTGTCATGCCATTCTTCTTGTGAAAGGCAGCATTCACACCACAACATGTTATTACAACAGATAAAGGATGCAGTAATCTGACAGGAGTCCAGAGTTCGATCCCTTTTTGTTTTAGCACAGTATTTAACATCATCTCAACACACATGAAGTTTTTCCTTTTCCCCACAACCCTCAAGCAATGAGTAACAACATCCCAATACCTTAGGCTGCAGCCCTCTAGAGATGGGGAGACAGCCCTACCTTTTTTTGTTCATAATACTAATAATAAGGCCAGGGACTCAGCAACTGACTCTGGTCACATAGAGGTGAAAAAAAAATGAAAAATCAGACATGAAAAGAATAATAGAAAAGACCAGCCAGTTTAGATAACCAAGGCATCCACAAAAACAGGTACAGGTGGATTTGTGCCCTTTCTGCAATACAATTTATTTATTTACCCCCGTAACTGTCAAGATTTCTCATTTTGGCTTTTGAGGTTTATTTTCTTATAAACCTTAAGTGTTAGAAGGGTTTTTATGAGTTAGAAATTTTAATAGAAGAACTGACTAGGCACTGCATGTGATGGTTTTGTCTCCATGTGGAAGCTGACTGGTGTAATCATTCAGCTATCGCTGCATGACTATCTTCACACCCTGTGGATGTTATTCTGGAATAAAAATTGACTACTGTAGAATACTTGGGGCAATTTAACTTTTTCCTCAAAAAGCAAAGCCATTAATAATACACTTTTCCTGGAACCAGTGCTACCAAAAACCCATACTTCACGTATAATCTTTTTAATTTAAACATTAATCTGTACAATGCTAAGGAAATTAAAATTGACTGTGCCATTAAAATTCACTTCCATTGCTCTGATCCCATATGCAGTGTTTTTATTACCTTCTTATAATCTTTCTAGAAAGAAGACTCATTTGTGTGGACTTACTACTCAAAGATCAGTTCTCTTGTTAAACATTTCACAACAGACCACAAAAAACCTGCAAGAGTGACTTTAATTCTACCCCCTCTTAGGTAGGCCAACCTGAATGTTATTCATAGCACAAGAACACAGAAGGGCAAAGGAAACAGGGTAGGAAGTTTCAGAAGTTGTGGACAGTCCTATGGGCACATGCTGATTTTCAACTTTTTTGTGATGACAAGCAATGGCGTTAAAACAGCAGAAACACTACCTGAGGCCTACATGAGGGCGCAATGACTGAAGAGCAAGTGGGAAAGCATTCCATAACTCCAAGCCCAATTGTCCCAGTAAACACAGTCAGCCCCACAGCTGTACCCATTTTCAGGACTGGAATCACGTTCTTAACTATGAATTAAATAATTCAGCAGCATACTCGACAATTTGACATTTTGACACCTCTCATAAAGAATAAGGAAAGGACAACAGCTGAACACAGAGCTACCTGGAAGCCATCATAACTTTATTAAAGCGCTCAAATAGGGTGTCTTAGGAGGTCACAGGTGACATTTGGGAAATCCCCCAAAACACAAACTGCTTTGCTTTGGCTGACCTAGTTACAATTAAAGGACGGCAGCTATGATTTTTTGGCACTGCGTGTATCAGCACCTAGCCCCTCGCCGCCCTCACCCAGCGCCTGCAGAAGGCAAGGCGGCGAGCTCCCGACGAAGACCACCTCCAGCGGGGCCTCCCGCGGGTGCCCACCCCGGGGGGCGGGCGCTCGCCCCTCCGCCGCTCGCCGGGAAGGGGGCCAGCTGCCCCCGCCCGCCCTCAGCCTGCCTTCTGCCAGCACCGCAACCGCTGCCCGCGGCCAGGACGCCGAGCAGCGAAGAGAGGGCCAGAAAAGCCACCAAAACCCACCACAGCGAGCACGGCTGCCGAAGGGCCGCCGCCTAAGTTTCTCCTCTCCCTCCAGTCTCACAACCGGCCCCCGCCGGCAGCTCCCTCCCGAGGCGGCTGCCCGCCCTGAGATGCCCGCAGAGCGGAAAACGGACGGCGACAGGGGGACACCGGCCATAGCTCCTCACCCTCGTCGTTGGGCCGCCGGCCCGGCGGGGGCCGAGGGCGCCCCCTCAGGAGGCGCCTCCCCGCCCCCGGGGGCCCTGCCCGGTTGGGCGCCGGAGTTGGTACATACGGGTCTGCCGCGGGAGGCGAGGAGAAGGGTGTAGTTTGTTTTAAACATGGCTTGCCTCTCCCCTCCTCCCTTTTAGCCTCGGAGCCATCACCCGGGCACGGCGAGAGGTGGCGGCAGCGGAATCCAGCGGGCCCGGGGTGGGGGTTGCCCCCTCCCCGCCGCGGAGTTTGCAAGCAGGAAACTCCTCCCGCCGGGGGCCAGGGGCGAAGCCGCAGCTGCTGCAGCGCTTCTCCCCAGTGGCGGAGGGAGAGGAGGGGGGCCTGGAGTTGTGATCGCGTCTTCACCCCCCCGGGGACGGGGGCGATGCCGCACCGCGCGGCACCGGGAAAGTAAACAGGGGGCGGCAGTGCGGGGAGGGGTGGAGGGGGCTTGCAACAGGCAGCAAAATACCCGGGCGAGGGAGCAATCCGCGAGATACGGCACGGCACGGCGGCGGGAGAGCAGCGGGCGTCCCCGGCCCCCAACGCGCCGCTCACCCCCCGGCCCTGCCCGGGGGAGACGCGGAGGCAGGACCCATCACACGCCCGGGGCGCCTTACCTTTCTCTTCGGCATAATGTCCCTGCTCCGGGCCGCGAAAGTAAAGCGACCAAAGAAGCTCCGGCAGAAGCGTGGATCCGCCCGGTGGCAGTGGCGGCAGCGGCGGCGGCACCGGCGTACGCTAGTGCCCGCAGCTGTGCCCGCGCCCGGTGCCCGCCGCGCCGCCCCGCCGCCCCCGGCGCCCCGGCAGCCCCCACCGCCAGCGCCCGCCTCGCCGACGGGGCGGGCAGAGCCGGGCAGCCCCGGCTGCTGATTGGCTCCCCAGCCGCATCGCGCCCCCCTCTCCGGCGGGAGCGGGCTAATCAGGGGCAGTCCGCGCGGGTCAGAGGCTGGGCGCGCGCGGGGACGGCTGGGGGCAGCCCTGGGCCCTGAGGGGAGCGGGAGGCGCCGGCGGGGCTGGTGGGTTGTGAGCGGTGAGCGCTCTGAGGGGGCTGCCCGCTTCCCGCCGTGCCGGGCTCCTTCGGGGACGGATGGCGAGGCGAACCGGAGAGGTCTGGACGCATCAGGCTAGTTGCGTGCGGAGAGCGGCATCTGCTCGGAAAAGGCTATGGTGCTCGTTGTACAGGTGAACCATTTCAACCTTTTTAAGTTTCCTTTCATTTTCTCCTCCTCGACTGAAATCTGTATTCTTTCCCTATCGTGGCAGTTCTCCCTTCTTAAACCCGGGGGGCTTATCTTGCAGTGCAAATCCAGTCACTCTCCAGCCCTTCAAATGTAAGGGTGCTGAGGTTTGTTCCAAGTCTCCTCTTTACATGCCTTGCTAAATCACTGGCAAGGCAAAACAGTGGTTCTGAGAGAAACACTCCATTGCAAGGTGTTGTAATCAGTTCCCCAGTGAAGTTCAAATGCCAGCAAATCCCCCCCCCCTTTTTTTTGTGTGTTATTTACTTATTAAGATTTTTCAAGTGGTTGATTCAGCTTGAAACCGAATGATTCCTCTTGAGCACTTGCAGAAGCAGCAGTACTGAAAACGGAGGTTTGCCAAGGGGTTGGCCTTTTAGCCAAGAGCTAAGTGGTTAGGATGCACACAAATATTTGGCAGCCTTAGGCCCGATTTTCATCTTTACCTGGGGGTATTTGAACTTATACCTCTTGTTCTCCCATGACATTATTTTGCCAACAAACTGCAGCATCTCTGGAGTAGGAGATCCTGCATTCTTCTGTTGATACTATTTCAACAGCTTTGTTGAATTTACATTAATTAATTTGTACTAATAACTCATGAGGGCAGGAACCCAGCCAGGTTTGCTCCCAGTTAAGTGTGTAAACCCCCAAACAAGGGAGTCACACCCACTTGTTGACGTTCTACTTCCATACATTTAAGTAGCTTGTACAAAGTGTTACAGTTCCACACAGGATGACTGAGAAACATGAACTCCAGCAGATGCCTGCGCTAATCAAAGGTTTAGTCCTTCCTCACATAGTCTCATGCCTCAGTATTGATGAACATAGGAAGGAAACGAGCTGGAATTACTCTATAGATTAACCTTTCATCCTATTTTTTTTTTTTCCCCACATGTTCTTAATCATTTATAGATGATGGGAGCAGCCTCTACAGCTTCACTGTGGGCTGTCCATTCAGAAAGAAACCAGAGCTGAGCCTCCATTAATACAGATGAGTACTGTTCAGGAGACCTACACACAACTGCAGTGATTTCTTCCTAAACCACCCAAAAATTTGGATTAAATTCACATCCAGTTCCAAACCAAAATAGCCTGGGGAGGGATGAAACATGTAGTGGAAGTTCTGATTAGCTCTGTGGCTACCTTTCTTCTCGTTCTATTTTGTTCCTCTTTGATCTTGTCCCTCAACTTTAAGATTCATGGGGTGATTGAGGTTGACCTCAGGAGGTCACTAAATACAACCTTCTGCTCAGTTAGAGAAGGCAGCTGAGGGTCTCCTCAACTTGGGAATATCTCTGAAAACAGATCCGTGATCACCCTGGGCACTCTATGTCAATTCTCCAGTTCTTTCCCTGTTTATGCATAAGGCCAGTTCTAAAACTGTCCCTGCCTTCTTTCCACTGTCAGTCCAGTTTCTTTAAACTTCCAGCTATCAGACGATGACACTTCTATCAGAGCAGTAGAATCCCGGGAACAGGCAGAGAGAAAGTTCCTGGTTTTATAGGAAGGGGAAAAGCAATCCTCTTGACATTTAATTTATAATTAGCTAAAACTAATGAGCTAGTGTGAAGGAAAAGCAAAATTTTAGCAGCAAGGTAGTAAAAGAAAGAACTGGTACAGCTGGGAAGTTATTTACAGATGCTCCCACCACTACCCCCCATTGAACCAAACTCAGGTTCAGTGGAAATATTGCACCTTGGGATGAAATCGCTCAGGAAAGCTGCTGCTCTGTAGAACAGTCCAGTTGGTTTCTTTCTTCACTCCCTTATTCTATACTACAGATGTAGGCTATGGTAGAAAAGCCATATTTTGGCCATATTTTAGTTGTCATATAAATTAGTTTACAGATTGTTTTAACTTCACAACTGTTTCTATTTATAACTAAATAAGGGATGCAACTGGAAGTCACAGTTTTCTATAATAGCATTTCGGAAGTACACAGATCAAAGTAATGTACCCCTTCATCACATTTCATGTCCAAGAGATGATGGTTGTAATATGGAGCCACCCAGATAGATAGCCTGGGAACTGTCAAGAGAGACATTATTGTGATCAGTTCCTTATAAGTGAATATGTGGCTGTAGGCCAGTAATTCAAAATGGTGGCAATAAGAGGTTATAGATACACAAACTAAGCAATCAACACACTTCTAGTTAGTTCTACTCTTTCAAACACAAGCACTCTGAAGTCTGATAATTATTTTCATTATTATTCATCTGGTGCTGTTTAGAAATTTCTGGTACTTCAGAATTGCAAGCAAAAATAATTTACGACAGCTACCTTTGAAAAGAAACCTATCAAGGAGTTCAACTAGTATGAAGGAGCTCCCATAAACCATTTAAAATAGTTTCAGAATAGTCTTATGGTATATTTCTGAATAAGAAAGGAGTTCAAGCACTCCATATTCACCCCACCATTATCATGACAGTTTCCAAGCTGTCAAACTTCTGGAGCATGTCAGAGTTCTCAGCTCTGCCATTGAGAAGCTCAGTCTGCCATTGTTTCAGGGATAGCTCTATCACCTTGAGCCACTACAAACACACTTTAAACCTCTTGAACTTTCATTCAGTAGTGCTCTGTGTGAATACTGTGCAGAATAGCAGAAAACAGACATTTAGTAGCTAGCTACTACAAAACAGCAGTGCCAGCTTTTCTACTGTACTAATCAATAAAAGTGCAGTCAGTTCACATGCATATTAGACAGCTGAATTTGGAAATCTAATTATTCTCAATATTTGCCATAAATTTCTGCTTACTATTTGCAGACATAGAGCAGCTGGTATACAGAATTTCCTTAGAAGTCAACAAGAACCACAACAATGAAGTTTGGAGTAGAATTTGGCTGACACCATACACCACAGAGAATCTGGATTATTTTGGACACTTCCATGCTATGACCAGTCTATGAATCATTAACAGTTGAGGTCACAGAATCACAGAATGACTGAATTGGGAAGGGACCTCTGCAGATCATCTAGTCTAATCCTCTACTCACAAGCAGGGCCAACTACAGCAGGTTGGTTAGAACTGTGTCCAGTTGGGTTTTGGATATTGTCATAGTTTAAGCCCAGGGTAGATATTTTTGAGGGTGGCGACTCCACAATCTCCATGGGCACCCTATTCCACTGTCTGACTACTCTCAGGGCTTTCCTATATTTAGATAGAACTTCACATAATTCAGTTTGTGCCCATTGCCTCTTGCCCTGCCACTGAATATCACTGAGAAGATCTGCAGTCCAGCTTCTTTACTGCCTCCCATCAGGTATTTGTACACGTGGATAAGATCCCCCCCCGAGCCTTCTGTTTTCCAGACTCAGCAGTTCCAGTTCTCCTTGCCTCACCTCGTACATCAGATGCTCCTATCCTTTCGTTATTTCACAACCTTTGCTGGACCCTGGTATGGCCATGTCTGGTTCTGGGCTACCAAGTACAGAAGACATGGCGTTCCAGGTATGCCTCACCAGGGCAGCTTAGAGAAATTGCCTCCGTTGATCTGTTATCACCCTTCCTAATGCAGCCCTGAAGACTGTTGGCCACAATGACACAATGCTGCTTGTGTCTGACTTGTTCAACAAGACAACTCCAGGGACTTTTCTGCCAAGCTGCTTTCCAGTCCGTCAGCCCCCAGCATCTACTGGGGAGTTGTTCCTCCCCAGGGGTGGGGCTTGGTATTTCTCTTTGTAAGACTTGTCTACTTACTTCTTCAGCTATCAAGGTCAACTTTCAGAGGTGGCAGTGCACCCAACTGGTGTATCAGCTACTGATCCCAGTTTTGCATCTTTCGCAAACCTCCTGAAAGAACACTGTTTTATCATAGAAGTCATAAATGAAGATGTTAAACATCAGTTGTTCCAGTTTTAACGCTGGGGTACATCAGTAGGGATTAGCCTCTAGAAAGACTTCAGGCCACTAATCAATATCCATGTAATCGCTTATTGCCAGGCTTTGGCTGGGCAGTTCAGCCAGTTTTCATTCCATCGTAAGACATTCACTTACCTAGCTTATACTTCATCAGTTTGTCAATAAGGCTGTCATGGGACAGCATCAAAAGCCTTGCTCAAGACAGGATAAATAATATCCACCACTCTCCCCACCAGTTATCGTAGAAGACTATCAAGTAGGACAGGAATGATTCCCTCCCAATCACCTTCTTGTCCGTAATACATTTGAAAACATTTCAAGGATTATTTTCTCCATCACGTTCTGATGGATCAAGGCAAGGTTGATCAGCCTGTAACCCTTCTTGAAGACAGGAGTGACATTTGCTTTGTTCTAGTCTTCTGGAACCTCTCCTGGTTGTCATGACCCTTTCAAAGATAATCAAGAATGGCCCCACAGTGACATCAGTCACTGCCTGCAGCACTTGCTAGTGCCTCCCATCAGGTCTCATAGATTTGTGCTTGGTCAGTTCATTTAAATATTCATTAGCCTGATTCTCCTCCACGAAGAGCTAGTGTTCCTCACTCCACACTTTCCCTCTGGTCTCAGGGACTTGGGATTCCTTCAGACAAGTCTTGCCACTAAAGACTGGGGCAAAAATGACGGTCAAGCATCTCATCCTCTTCTGTGTCCTCGGTCACCGGTTCTGCCCTATTCATTAGCAGGAGCACATTTTCCATAGTCTTCCCTTTGCTGCTGATATACTTGAAGAAACCATTCTTGTTGCTCTTCATGTTCCTTGCCAGATTCAACTTCAGGCTGTCTTCAGCTTTCCTAACCC
This sequence comes from Ara ararauna, assembly GCA_028858755.1. Classification (NCBI taxonomy): domain Eukaryota; kingdom Metazoa; phylum Chordata; class Aves; order Psittaciformes; family Psittacidae; genus Ara; species Ara ararauna. Next base: position 48,977,894 of record CM054379.1, read on the forward strand.
TGTTGCTTGAGCTTTCAGCAAGAGGCTCTTATTTCTCCAATGTCATTTATCTCTGCCCACCTCTCACATGCTTCTTTTTTGTGTTTCAGTTTTGTCAGGAGCAATTCCTGCCACCTTTGCTTGCCTTCATGCTCATCAAGTAGTCCATTCTTCAGTCTGGAAGAGACGATCCTTAAAAAACAGCCAGCTTTCCTGGTCCCATCCTCTCTCCCCCAGACCATATCCCATAGGATTCTTCCAAGCAAGCCCCTACACGGGTCAAAGTCTGCTCTTCTGAAATCCTGGGTTGTGATCCTGCTTTTTGCCTTGTTTCTTCCTCACGGGATCCTGATCTACATCGCCTCATGGTCACTGCAGCCAAGGCTGCCCTTGACCTTCACAATACCAAGCAATTCTTCATTATTTGATCATGTTGTGGGTTAACCCCAGTAGGCAGCTAAGCACCACACAGCTACTCGGTCACTCACTCCTCAACCCCAGTGGGATGGGAGAAAAGGAAAGGAAGAGCAAAAGCATGAAAGCTTGTGGGTCGAGATGGAAATTGTTTAGTAAGTAAAACAGAGATGGAAGAAGAGAGAAAGAAAACAAGTGATGCAAAGGGAATCACCACAGGCAGGCTGATATCTAGTCAGTTCCCAAACGAAAGATAGCTAACCTCCCTAAGCCTCCTCCTCTCCCTTTTTATTGCTGAGCTTGACATTATAGGGCATGGAACAGCTCTTTGGTTAGCTTGGGTCACCTGCCTACTTCTGTCCCCTCCCTGTCTATTCACAGGGGAGAGGAAGGAAGCTGAGTGAGAAACAGAGAAGGCCTTGATTCTCTACAAACATTGTTAAGCAATAGCTAAAACATTGATGCACTATCAGCATTGTTTTGGTCACAGATCTAAAACACAGTACCATATGAGCTCCTATGAAGAAAGTTAACTCCATCCCAGCCAGAACCAGTGCAGGAACTGTCAGATCCAGCTGAGCACCTTTTGTTGTCAGCTCCCCAATGGCCTGTTGCAGGAAGCTGTCATAGACTCATTCCAGAAGCTTCCTGGATTGTTTGCACCCTGCTGTGTTACTTCTCCAGCAGATACTGAGGTGGTTAAAATCTTCAGGGGGGACCTGGCTCTGCAAATGTGAAACTTCTTCCAGTTGTTTGAAGAAGGCCTCATCTATTTCCTGCTGAACAGGCAGCCTGTGGCAGACATCCACCCCAGTGTCACCTACACAGGTCTGCCCTTTAACCCACCCACAAGCTCTCAGCTGTCCCCAGGCAGAGCTCCATGCATTCCTGCCATTGTGTTAGATAAAGGGTGACTCCCATTCTTTACCATCCTTGCCTGAAGAACCTGTATCAGTCAATGGCAGCACCCCAATCTTGTGACTTCTCAAACTATCCAACCAAAGCAAAGCAGATTTGTTTTGAAGCTTCCCTGGAATTTTCTGGAACCACCTCGGTTCCAGAGAATCAAGAACAAGCAAATAAAATCTTTAAGAAGGTAATTCTTGAGGTCTTGTCGAGCAAGTAAAATGGCTCTTCTCAGGTATCAGAGATTGCTGTGGGAAAAGTCTTATCAGTTAGAGATCAACAACATCCACTGTGACTCATTAAAAAAAAAAAAAAAAAGACTGCAGGAAAAGAAAAAGTTACAAAAAGCTGAGGAGACTCAGGGTTCCATGCCTAACAAGTCCATAAAGACTTGATGTAGTAGTATAGTAGAAACGCTCACCCTGGAGAGACAATTGCATACTGAAGTTAAATGAGAATCACGGTACATTGTTATCCAGCCCGTTGCCAGAGTAAGGCAACTACCTGCCATTTTGGCTTTCTTACGTTATCATCTAAACCCATGAGGCAACTTATGACCTATTTATACAAGCTCTTTGTTTTGCCTGACTTGCTGGAGCAAGAGCAAAGACCCTCATCTGTCTCAGGTTCTGCAACACCTTCAGCCATGGTGCCTTCTAAGTACTGATGTAAGATGCTAAATCGCCACAACTATCAATATTCTTACTGTATTTTTTTCTCCCTTGTCTCAGCTTCTTACCTTCTGATCTTGCCTACAGAAGCTGGACCAAGAAACATAACACCTTTTGGGATAACACAGTATTAAAAATGTAAATCTTGAATTAACATGCACAGCCAGAGAAGGACCTTTCTAATCTTGGTTAGCCAAGAACTCCAGAGAAGTGATGCTATCATCTTAAACCTTCTTCTGAGTCATTTTACTCACAATAGCCCTGTTTTCAGAACTCTGTCTTTAATACTATGCCAATCCTTTCTAGAAGCACCCACAAACACATGCCTATAAGTGTATACTCACACTTCCACTGTGACATTTAATATTTTTTTCTGAATGCATGAGGTCTACTTGAATACACTTCCTTCCGTATTTATTCTTAGCATGTCTAAGCTCTTCTTGAATTAAGTCATTAATAAATGCAAAAAGAGAAGCACCTGGAACTTTCCACATTGCGGTATATATCAAGCCAGCAAACGTAGAGCTGACTTCTCTTCAGAAGGGTTCAACAAAGATTTTACATGCTGCTCTACCTCCCACCAAATCAGGTGAAGCCAGAGCCTCCTTTCAAGTCTGTCAGTATACCAACCAATGGCCCCACCCGAGTTCACTACTTATCAAGGTGGTTGGGTTAGAAGCACAAGTGTTTAGAGGTATTTAATTAAACAAACATTTTAATAGCCCTGAGTCTGGAAGCAATACAGTGCAGGGTCTGGACAAATGCTATAGCGTCCAGTTAATGAGGCAGGGCAGTAATCTGTACCTTGGGGTAACAGACTTCATTTAGTCACTGCTAGAACAGCCTGTCTGCGATTGTACTGTGGCAGTTGTCCTGCTGTCAAGTTAACTGCAGTGATGCCCCATTTCAGTTGCAGCTTTGCAAGTCAAGGGACTTCTCCACCCCCTTGACCATAAAAATCCTTTGAAAGGTGCTGCCCTCAATTCTGCTGGCCCAGTCTTTCAGTCTGTCAATCTCTATTTTAGTTTGGGCAAACCAAACTGGACCTGCAAAGACCTGTCAATGAAAATGAGTGGGCCTGGCTCATTTCAACATGGGTTGGGGAGCAATCAGACAAGTTACACTGGCAGAACCTGGGAGGTGGAAATCTACAGTGGGGGTGGTGATGGGGATGAGTAACACGGGGTGCCCCGAGTGTCTTCACTTAGCCTAGCTGAACATAGAAACCTGACTGCCCTGAATATTCTCTTTAATTGATGGAAAGAGTTGGGCAGCTATAAGAGGTGCTTCATCCTGCTAAATTTCTGAATCACCCTTTGAAATTGCAAAACCTCATAAATATTGGGAGGAGATTCATAAGTCTAGATTAATATTTTTCTGGTAGTACGGAGTAGCGTTTCCATCACTGTCACGCTTCTCTGAAATAATACAGCTGATTGACAAAAACAGGGAAGGGTTTCTTTTAAGCTTTAAAATCAAGTTTAATTTTAGGGCAAGTTTAGGTAAGCAATAGGTCTTTTGTTAATATACAATAAAAAAAAAAAAAAAAAAACCCCAATCCCCAAAACCTACTCACTTATTTCTGTTCCACAGTATTAAGCCTTGCTGTCAATAATCAGTAAGAATTTAAGTGTAGGGAATATTAGAAAGGGCCTACCTGGATCTGCTAAAATATAATAGTTGTTTAAAAAAATCTCTAAATGTGCTGAGTATACATTTATTTACTTCAGTAAAAGCTGGGTTTTTTTTGGTGTAGACGCTGTATAAAGCTCATCTTAGTTGACTATGTGAAGAGTCCATCTTGACTAATGACAAAGTGCTGCTACAACACAGGAAAAATAATATTTCTGAGCTTGTCATTTAATGATACTTTAAACAGCTCAAGCCAATGCTCTTCATGTTCTGTTGAAATTCTGGACCAGCTAAACAAAACAGGCACCTCCTCTGCCTTCCCTATTACTAGCTCTTTTCAATCTTTGCATAGAGTTTCTCTGCAATCAATTCATCTGCCTCAAACTGGAAAGGTAGCAAGCATGCAAGGGAAAACACACTGTAGCTGCAGTGGTCTGGCACAGAATTCATGAGATTACAGCAATGTGAATGCTCTTGTCTCTCCTTTACGCTAATGCTGCATCTACTGGTGGATAGAAGTCTGCTATTAGATGCTACATATGCATCAGTCTTCTATAAGTTTGCACTAGGGATGTAGAGGTTAGTTTATTAGCTCTTTTGTAAGCAAGAAAGTAGTGTAAATCTATGTTAATTAAGTCTTTCCATCTTTCTTGCACGTATTTTCCTGGGCTAACTGTGCTTGTCCCTTTTTTATGTATATTTCATGATAAATATGTCAATAAATAATTGATTGAGCTGACAGGAAGAAAAATACAATGCGGTGGAAACCTTGTCAAATACGGCCTTTAAATAGCCAGTGTAACTTAAATAGGAAATCCTAAATCAACTGCTAGATAATGTAGTAAGTAAACATATTAACCAGTAAGTAAACATATTAACCAGCCACAAAGTCATAACTTGCATTGTTGATATATCAAAGTCTAGTCATAGCAGTCAACAAAGGCATGAGGAGCAGTTAATAAAACTCAGGAAATAAAGATAGCATATCATTTTATGAACTTTAGAAATTACAGCTTCTAAATATTTCTTTAAAAAAAATATTTCCAGAGTGCTGCTGTAGAATCATCATCAATGAACAGGTTTTGTTCATAATTAGACCTAATCACTTAGGAGATTTAGAGATATTAACACTCAAAGAATGCTTAAAGTTCAGGAATGCATGGTTGAACTGCTGTTGGAAGAGTGCTTGGTTCTGTACAGTAAACAGTATGTGGTTATTGTACTGAAAAAGCATTTGTTGGTGAAATTTTGTCACTATTAAAGAAAAAACCCACAACAAAACATGTATATGCATGCAGGCTTGGTATATTCTATTAAGATATCTTTATAAAAATTTTGGCATCTTAGATATGGCTGTACTTAAAAAAAATGTTTTTCTTCACAGCATGCTTGCACCCATTCTTTTTTTTTCCATTGCATGCAAATTTTCTCCCCTGAATTAACCTTACAATTATCCCCTCTAGTAAAAACAGATATGTGAAGAAGAGTAGTCCACCCATTTATGCTACAGGTTGGCTTCTAACACTCTAAAATAGGTAAAACCAAGCACCATGACATGCATCTTCTGCAAACTGAGGAGATGTCATTGGTGAGATTTCCCAAAGATTTGCTGTCTGCTGCCACTGAAAACAATGAAACCATTGTCTTTGGTAGAAGTGAAGTTAGGCCAAAGCAGAATGCTGCTACAGATACTTTCCCTGTCAACTGCAGAGACAAAAACCATTTGAAAATATGTTTTATACTTAAAATGTTCACAAGCCTCTATGACTAACTCTGTAAATGCCTTGTCACAGACTGAACTAAAAAGAAACCAGTCTTCCTGAAAATTCATTTGCTGCTTCTAATTCCCAAATGATAAACTATTAGTTATTGCATGCACTGTCATCTTAGGGGAACGTATACAGCTGGGTGAACAGTGGAAGTCCGTGAAAACAGTAACAAGTGTTTCCAGTGGGGAGCTGAAGAGATCCCATAGTTGCTGATTTAGGCATTTGGAATGTAAACAATGGAGAACTTCAGGGAGATGAGCATTAGCTGGAGTTGTCTGAAGATCTCTGTTTCTTCATTTTTGTTTAACAAACAGGTATCCATAGCTGAGGCTATGTACCTGGAGTGGCCTTTACTTCAGAGGTCTACAACATGTGTCAAACAGACTGCCGCTTCATTTTTATTCTTTTTTTATTTTGTAGCATGATGATAATGTGAAACCTTATGAGATGTTTTTGGCATACTGTAGTAGGTGAAGCAGTCACCCCGATGTGGATCAGCTTTGTATGTATGTCAGCTAGTGTGTCTCCTGGGTTTAATTTTCTTCATCCAAATTGCCAGCACAAGTTGCGATGATTGTTTTTTGAGGATTCACAGTACTATCTCCAATAAAGACATTAAGTATTAAAGAAGTTGGTAAGCTGAGCCTAGGTATACTGATTAAGTGAATTTCTTCTTAACTCCTGTGAGAAGAAATCAAAGCTGCTGAAAGAAATCACTGTGCTAATATACTCTGAAAGCACTTCTGCATTGTACTCTGTAAAGGGCCCCAGTGTTTTGCCACAGTATCTCAATATGCCAAAGACATACCGATATGACTTTTAAGGGGAGGAGGTAATCTACTGAGTGCCATTTATCTTCAGTCTTTCCTGAAATGAAGAAGTAAGCTTTATGGTATATTATACATACAATTATATATATACGGACATATACAAAATGTATAAATAGGCATGGAATATAATATGTAATAGAAAATATAAGCCAATATGCATTACCTCATATGTATTGTAATATATTATTGTAACACATGTTGCATATGACATGTTATATTTTACGTATAGAGTAAGATACACATTAAAAAATCACATTGTTGACTTAAGGTTTCCCTGGCTTCTTCACTGTGAGTTAGAAGAAGAGATGAGATTCTTAGAGAAGAAATGAATGGGGTTCTTAGAGAAGAAATGAATGGGATCACAGCCTCAATCCCACCTCACAGCTTCGTACATCTGCTGTTCATCTGTTTCTTTGTTTGCCTTTAAATACTTTAGCTAAAACTATGTATGTAGCTAAATTATGGGGGGAAAAAATTGTTAGAATTACTGTTACCTTGTAATGCAGATGTAATGCCTTTGTTGTAGAATCAGTGTATCTGAGCAGTGCTGTAACATACAGCATGAACTTCATGCTTCAGCATGAAGCAACCAGCTTTCAGTCATCTCTGGTAGCCCTCTAACACCCTTCACTATGTAGTATAGACATGACTAAAAGCATTGCCCGGTTTGACCATCATACTGTGGGACTCAGAGAATAAAATCCTATCTTTATTGAAACTAGGGAAAAAAACACTCCAAACCTCTCATTGAATTATTTAGTCTCAAAATTTCAAAATGCAAGATGCAGAATTATTATCCTTTTGTCCTTGGAGAAGATTGCTGCAGTGTAGAGTTGACACATTCATAGGACATATCAAGGCACAAAAAATGACCTGGAGTGGTTGCCCTTGAAATGATATGTATCATCAGAATAAATGCAATACCACCACCATAGCTGAGAAATCAGTATCTTTCTTGGGAGCCTGCACCCAAGTGAACATCACAGCACTGAAAGTTGCAATCCCTTTGATCTCATGCAGAATTTATGAAATTCTTGTAGAGAGTCAGCTCAGGTTCCTGCACTGTGTGTGGTCAGAGGAAGGTAGCACCAATAATGCATTGTTCAGTCAGCATGCTTTAAATGTTTTGGCTTGTCTGCGCCTAGTCAATGCTGATGGTAATTCTAGCTCTGCTCTGGGACTGAAGCATTCAACATCATAAGAGGGATCTCTCCTCAACTGAGGCCATGTGGCAGCAATGTCTTTTTAAGAATAGGAACAGATCTACAACCTTGAGATCAGTGGTCATTTGGCAAGGATTTCTGGACATCTGCAGCCTGTTGGAGCTGCAACTGCCAATAATTTATCAGCACCAGAGGCATAGAAAGTCTTTGAGTTCCACCCAGTGGAAAAGAGGATGTGATCTTGGGCTCCTCAGCCTTAGGGCCTTTACCCAGGAGTGGAAAGACCTAGTTTTTTAGATTTTGCTCCAAGAACTGTTAATGAATTTTTTTCACTGACTGTTTCTTATAAAACACAGAAATTGTCAAGTTCCTGACTACATTCCCTCTTTCTTCTCAAGCTGATAAAGGAACATGGTTTTGCTGCCTCAGCTGGTTGAGTTGTGAGATAGGTGCTGAGATGCTTCACGAACCGCATCAGAAGAAAGCTGAGAGATTTGTAGTGGTATTTTCACGATAAGCAGAAGTTTTCATTTTGGACTTAGGCACCTCTTCTCCAGGTTTGGGGCCTGAAATCATTGATCTCTTTTTTTTATGTGCATATCAGTGTGTGATTTGATATGTATCACCTGGATGTAGCTATTGTCACACAATATGGGTGACATGGAAGAGAAGAGAAAAATGAGACAAATGCAGTCTCACGGCTGAAAGCGGAGGTCAGCAAAACTTTTACTAGCAATGAGGATTAGCTCACTTACAGAGTAGGTAACTGAAGAAAGTCCTCTGGTTTCAAAATCAAGAATAGAAGTTTTGCAGAAAGTATGTGTGGCCCAGTGCTAAATTACTGGGTTGGAGCACAGGAACTGCAAGATGAATTCCCATGGCTCAGTAGTAATATTAATTTGACTTTTATGGACAGTACCCTGCTACAAGCCTAAGACCTATATACTTTTCTGAGGAAATACATCTTGCTTATTCTGCCTGTGGCTGGAATTGTTTTTCTGGTATCTTCCAGTTTTAACTGCGCGGTTGTGAGCTTTTACTCTGGATGGGCATGAGTCAGCTCCAAACCATAAACAGTGTAGCCATGGTTAGTAAGCCTGAGCTACGAAGCCTTTGCTGGTAGCGTGGGCACAAGTTGTGTCTACTTGGAGCACAACCAAAGCAAGCTCACATCTGCTTGCAAAAAAAAAAAAAAAAAAAAAGAAACAAACCCCAAAACATATTCTCTCTGTTCTTTTCCTGCTTCTTCCCCCTGCCTTTCTCTCTCTTTCTGTCCCACCTGCACACATCCACAAGAACGCTCACGGAAACTCCACCTCTCTAAGCTCTCCACCCGGATAGTTCAAATTCCTGAGCGAGATCTCAAATTCCTGAGTGAGATCTCACAGAGCGCACAGTTGTTTAGATTGGTAACAAGTGGCCATGTTTTGGTATGAGGCCTCTCTGCGGTTCCTTACAATGAACTTGAACAAAGAGCAGTTGTATTGATGCATTTCAACGATGTTTTACTCAACCTCAGACGTGTTCATTTCGCGTACTACAGTTGACTGAACCCAGAAAAGGGTGACATAGATCATGGGGGGGAAGCCACAGTGCTGAGCTCCAGACACTTTTTGGGGAATTCCCTGTTCAGGGGGGACAAACTCCCCATAAGTTGCACTAAATCCAGTGTGGAAGGATGTCAGTGCCCCACAGCTCACAGCAGAGGCTGTGGCTCTGGAAACATTGATAGCAGCCCTTCTTTGTTGTTGGCTGTGGCAGCTGATGACGTATGAATTTTGAGTGACTTCTTGTGTGGCTACAAGATCCCGGTTCCCTGGGGTATTCTCAAATATAGGATAAGAATCAGGCTACTCTTTCGATAAATTTTCTTTTAATCTGTCTTTTCTTCCACTGGGTAGACACAAATTGTGTTGTACATCATCTACCATTTTTCTGGCATGAACAGCCTGCTGGCACAAGTCAGTGAAAATTCAGCATTCAGTAAGGTTAGACTGTGTTACTTGTGCTTCTCCTCTGTCCTGGTTTCCCCCACTCCCTCAAGATGATCTCTTACAACAGTGAGGCTAACACTTAATTTTACAACAGGAAGCCCTCTATTTTAGATAGCAAAGATAAATTAGTGGCATCTTGGCTATCATTACCTTGATGCCTGGGATTTAGGGTTTCTGAGATTTGGGGGGTTTTACCAGTAGGTTTTGAAAAGCATCAACTATCTCAGTCACCTATGTATTCGCACAAAGACCATATCTCGAAGAAGCAGTACTTTTTAACAGAACAGCTATGAAAAATGCTGAGAAGTAAAAGGATCATCACATCCCTTTCTCTTTTTAAAATGCGCTATCCTTACAGTAGATTACTGACGGGTGAATATTAGAGCTGGTCTGCCTGATAGCTTGAAAGCTGCTTTCTCAGGGAAAGCTGTCTTCTGGCAAATTAAAGGAAATTGAGTTTCTCAGGACCCCATTTCCGCCTGCACGGGAGAAACTGCTCTAAAGGAAAGGAAACGTGCTTATTCCTGTGAATTCTTCCTTTATGTGTATGTGTGTGTATGTTTTTATTGATATTTGTATCCCAGTGCAAAACCTAAACAGATCACGTGCAGACCCTAGCATTTTGGTTTCTTGTATTAGCTATGTCTCAAGGAAACATCAGAAAGCTAGGTAAATATGCCTCTGCCTCTGCACTTATGATTGATACCTGCTGGATGCCACAGGTCCTGCAGGTTCATCCACATGCTCCATACCTTGATGAAATGTGGGAGGAATATTAGTTTCACTGTTCTAGTTGAAGGTTACTTACATAGTTCCACTATTACAGCACAGTCATAAACTTTAATTTAATATAATTTATATGTATTCCATAAATTCATTGCAAACTAGCACTGGTATTCCCAGTAAAAAAAAAAAAAGGAAAAGAGAAGGAAAGTGTAAATCACTTGCCCAAGATTACATAAATCCATGGTCGTGCAAAATCACATTTGTTTCCTGGCAGAGCAAGCCTTGATTTGTTTCACAAGCCAAAATAGTGCTTTAATTTGTTTAACAAGCCCAAAATAATGCCTTACCTCTTTCATCTCTAGATCAGTACCTTGCTATGGTGAAATTAAGTATCGTTAATTATCTAAACCGAATACAGATTTCTCGTATCTGCCAAGTATATATAGAAATTTCACAGTATTTGGGCTAACTGTGACAGTCGGGGATAGCAGATGGAGTGAAGAGCTCCTCTCTTTCAGAACTGGTTTAGGGGCTTGGAAAGGTCAGTCAAAGAACCATGAAGTTCCATATGATCTTACCTGCTGGAGAAGGTGAGAATTCTGTTCCTGTATCTTCTGCAAGTTAATTTCCTGTTCTTGCTTGACATCCTAAACCTTCGCAGCCTGCACTCCAGGGCTATGCTGTGCTATGAGGAGGGAGAATCCAATTAATTATGTCCTACCTCACATTCAGCTTTCAGCAAGCAATTATTAGAAAAAAATTGGTCGAAGCCCTTATTTGATTTAGGAGACTTGTATGTCTTGGCATTCATCAGGATTTACTAACGTTGATAAATTGCTCTTCTCCATCATGGCTTTAAATAGATATATCAGGTTTGTCCAAGGCTCTTTGCCGAGCCTTGATCTAACTGGCTTTTCATCTAGGAGCATGGAGCAGTTGTTCTTTTATCTGGAACTGCAGTATGGAGGTCAGAAGTAATGAAACTGGCATTTTTCTAATTACAAATTCCTTTATTATTTTCTATCCTCAGATATGAGGGGTAAATCCACATGGGTCTGCTTCAGTAAAGCTCTTCTGAGGTAGCATAGCGAGATAAATTAAAATAGCATGAGTCAACTGTGTCCTAGGATATCTTTACTAGCAATATCTAAGAAAGCCTAGGTTGCAGTCTGCAGACATGCTGTTGCTAGATCTGGTGTGACAGAATTAAAAAGAGGTGGGTCGAGAATATATTCTGTATGAAGACTGGGATGCAGCCTTTTTCCCCCCATCCAGTGCCTGTTTGTGTTAGTTGCTCTTTGAAGAGTGGTTGGAGGAGTAACACGCAGACAGATGAGTAGGGGAGTATGCATAATGCTACCTGGTAGTACAGCATAAACTGACTGTGCTAAGTTTGGTTTAGTTAAATTTCAAGGTAATTGACAGGGTGCTAAGAGCACTTTTAGAATCATAGAACCATAGAATAGTTAGGGTTGGAAAGGACCTTAAGATCATCCAGTTCCAACCCCCCCGCCAGGGGCAGGGACACCTCACACTACACCATGCCACCCAAGGCCATGTCCAATCCAGCCTTGAACACCGCCAGCAATGGAGCATTCACAACTTCCCTGGGAAACCCATTCCAGTGCCTCACCATCCTTACAGTAAAGAACTTCTTCCTCATATCCAATCTAAACTTCCCCTGTTTAAGTTTGAACCCGTTACCCCTTGCCCTCTCACTACAGTTCCTCATGAAGAGTCCCTCCCCAGCATCCCTATAGGCCCCCTTCAGATATTGGAAGGCTGCTATGAGGTCTCCACGCAGCCTTCTCTTCTCCAGGCTGAACAGCCCCAACTTTCTCAGCCTATCTTCATACCTTAAGCCAAAGGAAAACAAAAGAAAGCGATTAAAAAAAATAATTTTTTTTTCTTTCTCTCAGCCTCCTGTGTTCTTACCAGGAGTTTTGTAAAGTACTCGAACTTGTTTTCAGATTAGTTCTTGAGATCACAGCCACAATGGGCAGGAGTCTGCTCTTTCTCAGACATGTACTGAACTGGAATTACTTGGGGTATTTTCCTCCTAAATTCATTCTAAGTTTTTGTGAGTCACTATGTTACTTGACAGCTGAATTTAATGCATCTGACTGTTGAGTTCCCTAGCTGCTAGTGTTCAAAGATCACTTACTGGCAAATACCATGTAATGTATGCAATAGAATTGCTCCATGTGCGTGTTAAATACCTGCTGAGTTTTGTTTGTTAATGCCAAGCAATTCAGGCTAGCCTTTTTTTTTGATAGAACCAGTTATAAAACCTAATCTGTTTTGACTGCGTCCATCCCACGTAATATTCAAGTTTGTGCCACTTTGACATCAGAAGCTACAGAAAGGGAAATTTATGAACTTTCAAGTTCCAAAGAACTGCCTTGTACAACTAGGCTTTTACCCCAACTGTCTTTTTTATGTAATGGGTTGTAAATGCTCACCATAATCATTAAATTATTCCTCACTGAGGTAGCTGTGCGTTTATGTCCTGGGTTCAGCCGTAGCAGTCATTTCTCTCTTTAGTAGCTGCTGCAGTGCTGTGGTTTTGACTTTCAGCCTGGGAACAGTGCTGATAACACAGATGTTTTTAGTTGTTGCTAAGTGATGTTTACTCTGACCAGGGACTTTCTGAGTCTCATGCTTTGCCAGGAAGGAGGGGAAGCTGGGAGGAAGCAGAGACAGGACACCTGACCCAAACTAGCTGTCATGGTTTAAGCCTCTCTAACTCACGCAGTCTCTCTCTCACTCACTTCCCCCTCTTTCTTCTCCCTGCTCCTGGAGGGATAGGAAGGAGAATTTAAAAGAATGCAACTCCCACAGGTTGAGATAAGAACAGTTTAGTAACTAAAGTATAACACAAATCACTACTGCTACCACCAATAATAATAATGACAAGGCAAATACAAGGAAAGAATGCAATTGCTCACCCAGCCCAATACCAGGCCTGACCCAGCAGTGCACCCCCACCCTTCCGGGTCTCTGCTCCCTGTTTTACATCCTGGGCATGACGTGCTGTGGTATGGAATACCTCTTTGGTCAGTTTGGGTCAGGTGTCCTGTCTCTGCTTCCTCCCGGCTTCTCCTCCTCCCTGGCAGAGCATGAGGCTCAGAAAGTCCTTGGTCAGACCAAAACGTCACTAAGCAGTAACCGGAACACTGGTGTTATCAGCGGTGTTCCCAGGCATAAAGTCAAAAACACAGCGCTGCACCAGCTACCAAGAAGGAGAAAAATGACTGCTGCTGCTGAACCCATGACACTAGCCAAAGAGGTATTCCATACCACAGCACGTCATGCCCACTATATAAACTGGGGCAGTTACTCGTAAGGGCTAGACCACTGCGGGGTAGGCCTGAGTATCAGTTGGTGGGTGGTGAGTGGTTGTATTCTCTTCCCTTGTTATTTCCCTTATCATTATTATTATTGGTGGTAGCAGCAGTGGTTTATGTTTTATCATAGTTACTGGACTGCTCTTGTCTCAACCTGTGGGAGTTACATTCTGTTGATTCTCCTCCCCATCCCTCTGGGAGCCTGGGGGGGATAAAAGTGGGGGGAGTGAGCGAGCGGCTACGTGGTTCTGAGTTGCCAGCTGGACTTAAACCATGACAGTTTATAAAAAGAAAGTCTGTTTTTCCACAAATAGTACTTGCTGTCCATTGTTTACTACCTAACTGTTTTAAAAGTTTGCTGTCTGATCAATAAGTAGAAAAGATTTAAAGAACTGCCCATCACAAGTGAATTCCAGAGGATAGCCGAGCTTATGATATTATGGGAAAACCCAGACACAGTTTTGGTGGGAAAAAAAAATAAATCAATAAGTATTTCAAAATAAGTACTCTCTGCAAATATTACAACCTAAATACTGTCATAAATATTGCTGAAGGACAAGAAGGGCTTAAACTGATGAAATGGGATTACCTGATGAAATGTGATTACCTGGAAAATGCCATGACTGTACGGTTCAACAGTCCATGAGCAACTTTTCTGATGCAGAAATTCCTGTTCCTGAAATGGAAGTAGTACTCTTTCCTTCTATCAGTGCACATCACCTTCTAGGGGAAATTCATCTCCACCTCCCCAGAACTGTCTCTTCATCTGAGCTTGTGGAAATCAGGTAATCTTTTGGCACTGAGTACCTGCATATCACCTTAAGCTTTCTTATGTCAAAATGTCACTAGTACTAGATACTTTTATACTGCTTAATATCAGTATTATTGTTCTTTTATATGTCAGCCTGAAGATATAATAGTATCATAAAGTGGTCTAGATGTCAAGGTATTTCATTATTATATAATAGTGCACTTTGCTCTGCTCTCCTTAGCCTTACAGTCAAAATGTACATATTTCTTCAGAAATAATTTATTACTTCACATATCTGATTAATATAGAAACAAACTAGGACATAGAATCATAGAATAGTTAGGGTTGGAAAGGACCTTAAGATCATCTAGTTCCAACCCCCCTGCCATTGGCAGGGACACCTCCCACTAAACCATGCCACCCAAGGCTATGTCCAACCTGGCGTTGAACACCGCCAGGCATGGAGCATTCACAACTTCCCTGGGCAACCCATTCCAGTGCCTCACCACCCTTACAGTAAAGAATTTCTTCCTCATATCCAATCTAAACTTCCCCTGTTTAAGTTTTAACCCATTACCCCTTGTCCTCTCACTACAGTCCCTCATGAAGAGTCCCTCCCCAGCATCCCTATAGGCCCCCTTCATGTACAGAAAGGGTATGTTGGGCCTACAGTTCAATAACCAAACAAAACAAAATACCTAATTGCATTCTTTGCTGTTAGAATAATATTTCCAGTAGTAAATGTTTGTATAGACAGGGGAAAAGGCATTCCTGGCTTGAATGAAGACATGTTCAATTTCTGATCTTTTATTAACTGCTTAAGTGAGAATATAGGAAAGCAAGGCTGATCAGGATGACTCAGTGCAAAAAGCAATTGTGTACTTTTTTTTATAGCCGTGCAAATTTAAGCGAACCATACAGTTTTAGACATACGTATGTTTCTTAGCGCGTCATTTTTTGCTGTGTGTGACAATGGAGTAATTATCTTTCGTAGATAACCTTGTATGAACATACACCAGCTTATATGCACTACCTAATGTAGAGGTCTCCAGAAACTATTATATCCAGTACAAAACCTAATATATAATTTAAGGCAGATATTCAGACTAGCAGTTCATTTTGAGCAAGCATTGTCTTTTGTACTTAATATATACAAGACTATTGAGGGATAATACTAATTATTATCTAGCAAGTGAATCTCAGTACTATTAATTATCAGTGAACTAAAATCTAAGTAGCATAATTATCTTGAAAAATGTCTGCAATAAGAACATGCCAAACTGTATCATATCAAAGGTCCCAGTCACCCAGTATTCTGTCTCCAGCAGTGGTAATAGGTAGCAGAGGGAATCCACAACCTCATTAGCACTTAAACGGGTGCAGTAGTTTGTTTCACAAACAACTGGTTAAAGCACACCAGTAGTTTGATTCGTCTCCTTTAATAGTAGTTATCTGCAGTGTAGATGCCTACATCTGTGCTGTCTAGCCTCCCTATCCAAAATTAGTTTCTGGAAGGACTAGAATTATTCATTTCTGATTTGCAACCTTAAAATGTCTGCTTCTCTTCAAGGACTCTTAAGAGGAACCTGCAGTGACTATCTCAGACATAGACATTTACATGACACCCTCCACAGTACCTTATATTTTAAAACACTCGAGTGTTTATGCATGCAGGTAGGACAGGAAAGCCAAGGGCACTTCATTCATCTTCTCTGCAAAGAAATGCAAGGGAGATGCCTCAGGAAAAACAACTTCATGCAAACTCATTCATCTGGGCATGTAAACCACAGCCAAAACTAACAGAGCTTGTAATTTTTTAGACTAAGAGAATTCACCAAGGAGCTCTTTGTTGTTTGGTGAAGAATGGTCATGAAATGAAAGGATTGACAAAAGTGATCTCTACCTACAGTGACAACCCTAAACGGGCAAACTTTGATAAGCTGGGAAAACTATATAGTGGAGCAGGCTGGCCTGAAGTGCTTTGGGAAGGGAATGCTTGAGCTGGATTTTTCTGAATGCAAACCTGCAAAAAATAGTATGTAATTTTTCTCCCAAAACTGGTATGAAAAGGTTCAGGATAAACTGGACAGTTAGCCACCTCCAAACAATATTAGAAATAAGTAGACACCCTTACTGAAATACAAGAATAGATTGAACAGTTCCCTGGAGGGCAAAAATATAGAGCTAAATAAAAAATTGCTGAAAGTCAAGATGAATTAGATAGTATAAAAGCAATAGTAAAATTTAATTTAGCTGTGTAAACAAAAAGAGAACCAGAAAAGAAGAAGGGGGCTCTTACATAGTAAAGCTGAGCTTACTTGCTTTTTTGCCAGTATGTCTGGGATAAATGGAACAAAATCTGGTTTGTGTTCACCAAGAGTAGATTTTATGATAACACAGTTCTTTTTCAGACAAAAATATTTTCTTTGTGTTATCTTTCCCTTGAAATACAACAGCTTTAATCAATTTGGATGTTGCTTACTCACTCTGTTCCACACAGAGAATCATCAGTTTATGAAGAAGAGGATATATATAAGAACTGAAAAGATGATAGTTAGAACACAGATGACAGGAATTGTGCTGAAAACACAGTCATAATCCTAGAGGGAAGTATGTAGCAAAATTCCTTCAGGAGCAGTTTTTGTCTGTCTTGATCTCTAATTTAATATTTTCATGTAGTATATGTTGTCATGGGAAAATATGCATATCCTAATTAAATCTGTTGATGATGCAACATTGAGAGGCAACATTAGCATAGAAAAGGATGTGAGTATCAAGGGTATAAAACAATCAGAGAATATAAAAGGGAATTGAAGAAGAGCTTGAGGATGGAGTGGCATTAAACAATGCCAAGTACAAAGCAATGGACTTAGGAGCAAAGAACAGGAGTCTCTGCTATTACATAGGTTGTCATCAGATGACCACAGAAGAACTGTGTGGTGCCTAGGTGATAATGACACTGAAAGAGGCAAATGTGATTCCAGGACACGTCAGGAAGTGTCAGTACCATACGCAAAGCTGTCCCTGAACTCTTTTGGATGGACCACCATTCTCTGGAGCAGTTCTGGTGATCATTTGTCCCAGGGATTGTTCCGTGCAGACAGAGATGATTTCTAATTGCCAGATTTTGTTCCTTGGGCCTTCATATTCCTCTAACACTAGCCCAGAAGGCTTAAGGCACCCATAAACTCTACTGGGCTGATGCCAGTCCCAGAATAAGCAATAAATGCTTTCACCATCATGCTATAAAAACTGCACTTGGGTGGGCTCCATCCAGCACAGTCCTTAAATTCACTTTGAACTAAAACCTCATCCTACCACATACACAAACACACACACACAGAGTTATGATTATGTTTTACTATGCACTGTCCCCATGGAGACCCAAGTCAAGTGCTGTGCACTCTGCACATAAGCAGTCTGTTCTTGAGGAGGTTTCATTTTGGACAGTGTGGGTGCTCCGCACCACTGGGTCTGAAGTTCATCTGGGAAGATGCCTGCAGACACAGACTGTTTGTGGACATTCAGGACCAGAGTCTACTACTTTACTACAGCCTAGGCAGGTTTTTGTCTGTCACTGGAACCTGTAATTCTTTTCCTGATCTTTGTGATGTGAACTCTCAAAACAGCTGTTGCAGCTACCATGGGAATGCACTCTTTTTTTCTTTTGGCTATTCTAGAAAAGCTGGACAGTTGATGAAATTCCAATTTAGTAATTCATGGCCAAACTGGTGAAGAGGGCTTTAATCTCAAGTTGGCAGGGAAGGGGAACCTCCATCCATCCCACTCCTACCGATTTGATGCCAGTGCCAGCAATAGATGCCAGAGCCTGGAGAGGGATCACAGGTCAGCAGGGGAGCAGCTGAAGAACAGCACAAACAAATTCCAGCCACTCCAGCAAATAGGGCTAGGAAGTTCTTGGCATCACAAGGACGTGGCGTGGCTCCTATGACTGGAGTGTTTGAATGGAAAGATACGGTCTTTTTAGGAAGGGTAGGCAGGGAAGATGAGGAGGGGGTAATGCCCTCCCTGTTGGGGATCAGCTGAAGTTCGTGGAGCTCTGCCTGGGGGTGGATGAGGAGCCATCTGAGAGCTTATGGGTCAGGAGTAAAGGGAGGACAGGCACAGGTGACTTTATAGCGGGGGTCTGCTACTGGCCACGTGACCAGTGGATGAATCCTGGATCTGCTTCATAGAGTACCATGAGATAAAGCTATGGAGGGAAGCGGGGCCCAAGAAAGCTGTTGCATATTAAAGGATCATCTCCTTCAAGCTCAGGAGTGATGCATGCCAACAAAGAGGAAGTCAGGCAAAAAGACCCAGAGGCCCCATCTACTTCGCTCTCATGAGACCCCACTTGGAGTACTGCGTTCAGCTCTCTGGCATCAACAGAAGGGGTTGTGGACCTGCTGGAGTGAGTCCAGAGGAGGCCACAAAGATGATCAGAAGTCTGGAACACCTCTCCTATGAAGACAGCCTGAAAGAGTTGGGGTTGTTCAGCCTGGAGAAGAGAAGGCTCTGGGGAGACCTTAGAGCAGCTTCCAGTACCTAAAGGGTATAAGAAAGCTGGAGAGGGACTTTTTACAGGGGCATGTAGTGACAGGACAACGGGGAACGGCTTTAAACTGAAAAAAGATTTCTATTAGATATGGGGAGGGAAGAAGTTCTTTACTGTGAAGGTAGTAAGGCACTGGAACAGTAACGCAACCTGGTCTAGTGGAAAGTGTCCCTGCCCATGGCAGGGTGTTGGAACTAGATGAGCTTTATGTTCTCTTCCAACCCTTCCAACCCAAACCATTCTATGATCCTATGACTTTGTGATTCAAAAAAGTAAAAATAAAAAAGACACAAGCTAATAATTACATCCTGGGTTCTTGGAGGCAATACATAGGATACAGAAAACACTCGATGCAAGTGCTCTGTAGTGTGGACATGGTTGATTTCTCTAGAGGGGACTAGCCCTAAGTAGTGGGGACCTTTGCAAATCCATGTCATCTGGCCTCAGGGTTGAGCATTGGTCCCAGTGCTCTTATTTACTGGCATAGATGTACCCATCTCTTCACTGATTCTGTCTTCTCATCTGCCCTTCTCACATACTGTGTTCCACAGTGGAAACCACTTCCTAGTAGAACTTCCTAACTGCTACAACCAATACAGTTTCTTTAGGGGTTTCCAGGGAATCCATTCAGGTTCAGTCATCATACCTAAAAAATTATTTGCACTTATTTATTCTAATTCTATTTATTTTCTTTCCTGTTGATTTAGGAATAGACTCACTGCTTCATGTGTGGAAATGTCACACTAACAGAGCAGGTGTCATCTGTACTTGGCTGACCTTGACTTTGCATGGAGTAAAACCATCTTCCTTTGTCATGACTCTGTGTGTACATTTCAGTGTGAAGTGTCTCCATCTACTGAGCTTCTATTTTATATAAACCTGTAAATAGGATAATATACTTCTTACAGACATTTACATGAGTTACACCGCATTCATTATAGATTCTTGACTGACACAGGAAAAAATTATAATCTGCCCCTTTGAATAAAAAAGATTTTAAAGGTGCTCCTTTTTTGTGAGAGAAGACAAAAAAGTTTGGCTTGGGTAGCTTAGCAAACTGAGAATTGAGACAAATAGAACTGTGGAATAATTCAGGTTGGAAAAAATCTCTGAAGGTCAACTTAGTTCAATCTCCTTCTCAAAAGCAGACCTAAATTCAAAGTTAGATTAGGTTGCATGGGATTTTGTCAAGCTGAATTTAGAGTATCTCCAGGGACTGAAATTCCACAGTCACTCTGGGCAACCTGGTCCAGTGCCTGGCCATTGTTCTGTGATTTTGTTTTATTTTCTTCTTATATCCAACCAGAATTTCTTATAGCAATTTATGCTTTTTGCCTCTCATTTCTGACTACTTTGATCCTATCCTGTCTATAAACCCCTGGTAGTCCCCTAAGCCTTCTTTTCAGGCTTAGCAACCCCAGATCTCTCAGCCTGTCCTCATGTATCATGTGCTCCGTGTTGAATTTGAACATACAGGATGCCCCCTTCTCTTCTCTGTTTTGATGGCTTTAAGGCTGCTGCATGCATTCAGATCTTGCTTTCAAGACTTCTCTGTACTAATATAAGAAATGTACATTACAAAAAAAAAGCACTTGCAACATGTCAGTTCAGTTCTAGAAGCTGATGCCTCACAGAAAATCTCCAGCTTTGGCAATGCTGTTCACATAAACCTGAGAAGAGGAGAAAAGATTGCTGAGTGTTTCCTCCTGTCCTCCTGCAGAAATTAAGTGGTTTATTCTGTTCACTTCTAGGATCACTTTATATTTTTACTAGAAATTATGAAAGGAAAAGAGAGAAATGAAAACTGATGTGGGTCTCTAAGACTATGTATTGTATCTGAGGTCCAGAATGAGCCATGTGCAGCCCATCATTAGACAGACTATAAGGAGAAAAACACATTTCCTGCCTTATTTCTGTATTCACAAAGAAAGTATGTAAAATGGAGACCAAGAGATTAAAATTCAAAAGCTCTCGCTGAGGTGGAGAGATACAGACAGAAAGAGTTCACTGGGATAGATTTCTAGCTCTTGGCTATTGCTGTCCTCCTTCCTTGGGAAGCTCAGCCTTTACTAAGCAAAGAGTTAATGCGATGTTCTGTTACTGTGTTGAACATCCTTTAACAGCACATTCGGTTTGACATTAAAAGGAAAATAATTCAGCTAAGTGAGCTGTAGAGCGCTGTTGCCTGCTCTAAAATTACAGCTATGCTTACTTGTGTTCTCTTGACGTTAGTGATCAGATCATAGAGTCTTTTGTTTACAAATAATTTCTTTTTGAACTAACAGCATCAGCGCTGCTAATGTTTTTGGGCTGAGTGCAGATATAATCATCTTTCTCTTCCGTGCCTAAGCTAATCAACTATAAATGAACCTCAGTGGGCACTTCTCTAAGGTGATAAGTGTAAGGAAACCCTGTCAGCAGCATGGATTTTGGGAGCATTTTTCTTGCATATAGCACTGTTGATTGGATCAGATTGTACAGTTAAAGTCTGTGATTTTTAGGGACTCAGAGCACTGTCTTTTCAAGCAAAAAGAATTCTGCTGGCATGTTCCGAATAAAGCTCATTGAACCACCTTGTTAACATCTCTTAATAACTTTCTTTTGACTCCCACCATGATTATTTTTTTTTCTAAAGAAAAAATGGATAGTATTATTTCACAGCAGATACCTGCTTTACATTGGGAAGAGAAAGATTAATTACACATAGAAGCCCAGTCTTTGAAAATCTGTGACTCAGAGTTCTCCCTCTAACAAGTTACTTCTTCCACTATTATCTTCCACTTTTGTATTGATTTGCAATTAGCTGCAAATCCTCAATGTCACCTCACTGATTCAGACTACTAGGATTTCATTGCAAAGCAATGATGACCTAGTAGTCTGTAACATGTCAGAGTATTCCTTCTAGAGCTGCATTAACAAAGAAAACATGGAACTTACATCTCCACTGTTATGGCACTGTGATGCTGCACATACTCTCATGTCATATTGCATTAATTGACTTAGGAAAGTTAAAAAATCCCACAACATATGAACAGATTTGTGACATAAATATTTAGAGTTATTCAGAAAGGCAAGATGAACTCTCCAAACATAATTATGCTTTCATAGCTGGTTCAGCTTAAGCAGCTCTTTGGGTTCAGTGGGACTTTAGTTTATTCCTGAATTGTTTGCTCATCATTTGATATTAGATTGACTAGTAATGCATTATTCTCTGTTGTTCTCAAAATGTGAGGTTGCAGCTCAGTATATACTGAATGAAAAGGCTCTATCAAATGGATGTTCTCCTGTCACTAGGATCAGCAAAGAAAGGAAGAAATCGACGACACAACTAATCAGGCCAGGCAGTAAGACAGTGAACCATTTTCCATTGGGAGAAGTATTTTTTTCCAGCACTGTACCTACATTTTAATCATGATAATTCTTTTATTAATTATTTTCCTCCAAGTTCCAGTCACTGGCCGCTTCCTCATTGCTGTTTTGTATACTGGACTTCTTGTCTTACAGGATTCCTGAAGACAAGCCAGGAATAGAAACACAACATTTGAGTTCACCAGTGACTGAAGAAGCAACCTACTAGACCCTCATTGATTAGAACAATTAAGGAAACCATTAAGGAAATATTTGTAAGACTCTTGCTTTTGTAAATGATGTACTACATATCCACTGACAAATACAGGCAGAGTATTTTCCTTGGAAAGGACTCTGTCCTCCATTTTTTATGTGCATATGATTCAGCTGTAAACTTAGGCCAGGATCTGTCCAGCTTTTCACCCACTTAAACTGTTCTTTATTTATTTTACAAAAAACTTACTAAGAATTGTAATTTTTTTAATTGTAAGTGTTGTCTTTTGGTCAGGAGTGTCAGTCCTCTAGCTACACCCTCCATGCTCTACATCCCTCCCAGCAGCACTGTTGATATTTCAGAAGTATTACAGAATAATGGAGGATGTATCTGAAGGGGGGCCATAGGGATGCTGGGGAGGGACTCTTCATGAGGAACTGTAGTGATAGGACAAGGGGTAACGGGTTCAAACTTAAACAGGGGAAGTTTAGATTGGATATGAGGAAGAAGTTCTTTACTGTAAGGGTGGTGAGGCACTGGAATGGGTTTCCCAGGGAAGTTGTGAATGCTCCGTCGCTGGCAGTGTTCAAGGCTGGATTGGACATGGCCTTTGGTGGCATGGTTTAGTGTGAGGTGTCCCTGCCCCTGTCAGGGGGTTTGGAACTAGATGATTTGAACCTTTTCCTTTCCAACCCTGACTAGTCTATGATTCTGTGTTCACCCATTCATTTTCAAAGTGCTTTTGGGAATAATGTGCTCCACAGAGCAATTCTGCTGAATGAAGCTTGAAGGAAATAATGTCAGCTTATGCTCTTTGTCTTTGTTAACAGTCCTGTGTTTTCTCTTAACATTAGCTGTGTACACCAAGCTCAATACTGAAAGATGACTCTGTGCTGATTTTCCAGACTGGCAAGCAGAAAATTGGCCAAATACATATTACTAAGCACATGTTAGACAGTGTTAAGCACTAGCAGTTTAAAAAATTGTAAAGACAAAGAGGCACATCCATCTTCAACTGATGGACTTTCAAAAGATGATCTATTGCTGGGGAGTCTCACTAGCATTGAGTGTCATCCTTGAAGAAGCTGCTTTACACCAGCACCATCATGAGAAACTTCCAGCCCTGGCAGTCTGAGTGTGGATGGAGAAAGAGTGCACTGAGCCTCTCACTCATGCATATGTCAACATTATGTGTTTAATGAACTGCTTTTTCACAAATCCTGTGAGAATAGAAGTCTTGTGGGTATAGCTGTTTGCAGAGCTTAGGTACAGAACTTGGGATAAATGCAAGAGCCTTGTCAACAACAGGGCTGTTCCATAACTATAGGCAAAGTCAAACATCTTTATCAATCTCTGCCTCCCACTCCCCTTCAGTAGTATGGTACTATCTGTATTGCCATCACACTTGGATGAGAGGAAAGGATGGCCATTCTGGAGTGGGAAACGGAATGAAACAGAGGCTGATGGGCTTAAAACCTACCGTTCACAGCCTCTCCTACCGCTGCAGTCAGTGACTGCAGTACAAGGCTAGGTGAACCACTGCTGTGATCCATTTCTTGTGTTCATACCTAGAAGGACAGTAGCACTGCAGGTACCTGAAAGTCATGCCCACACGTGCAAAGTGCTAGTATGAGATACAGTTTTTCAGAATACATCTTACACCATATTGTTGAGATTCAACGAGGCTCAGTGCCAGGTCCTGCACTTGGGCCACAACAACTGCATGCAACACTACAGGCTTGGGGAAGAGTAGCTGGAAAGCTGCTTGGTGGAAAAGGACCTGTGGTGCTGATTGACAGCTGCTGAGCATGGGCCAGCTTGTGCCCAGGTGGCCAAGAAGGTCAACGGCATCCTGTCTTGTATCAGCAATGGCACAGCCAGCGGGGCCAGGGCAGTGATCATCCCCCTGTATTCGGCACTGGTGAGGCCACACCTCAAATATTGTGGTTAATTCTGGGCCCCTCACTACAAGAAAGGCGTTGAGGTGCTGGAGTGCATCCAAAGAAGGGTCTAGAGCACAAGTCCTGTGAGGAGTAGCTAAGAGACCTGGTTTTTTTTAGCATGGACAAGTCTCCCCTGGAGACTCAGGGGAGACCTTATCACTTTCTACAACTACCTGAAGGGAGGTTGTGGCAAGGTGAGTGCCAGTCTCTTTGCCCAAGTAAGAAGTAGTAGGACAAAACAGCCTCAAGTTGCACCAGAGGAGGTTTAGATTGGATATTATGAAAAATTTCTTCACTGAAACAGTTAGTCTTGTCAAGCATTGGAACAGGCTGCTCAGGGAAGTGCTGGAGTCACCATCCCTGGAGGTATTTAAAAGATGTGTAGATGTGGCAGAGTTTAGTGGTTTAGTGTTAGGTTAATGGTTGGACTTGCTCTTAAGGGTATTTTCCAATCCAAATGATTCTATGATTCTGTAACATTATAAGCAGTGTGTGTTCAGGACCAGGAGTCTGAGATAACTTCCGATTTCTGCTCAGCAGCCAAGCATAGCTGTGGCAGCAGCTGGATTGCAGTTCGGAGATGTGCCTGTGGGGATTGGCCCTACTCTCACTAGACTGAAGAGACAAGTCTCTCTACTTGATGAGGTTGCCTTAACGGCCACACAAACAGCCACAAATGATTGTGTTTTCAAAGGCTGTGAAGTGAAGCTACAGCCAAGCCCTTGTCAGTCTAAGCACGGAGAGCATCCTTCCTGATGCTTCTGTGGGCCACAAGTAAACCTGAGTAATTGTGATACTTTAATACTATACAGCTTTGTGAAATTGCTTTGAAACAATTCTGATTTACAGCAAGTGATCACATAGCTAATGATTTCTTTTTTTTTAATTGAAGAGAATGAACATAATCTAGTTATATCAAGTTTAGAAGAGTGTGACCAGTTTTCACATTAAAGCCAAACAGGATGACCCATCTAATTACAGTTCTGACAGCCTGATATCAATCCTGGTCAAATTATTGGAATGACTGATACAGGACTTGATTCGTTAAGAATTGAAAGAGGGGAATATAATTGATACCAGCTAAGAGGGTTTTACTGAAAAGAGATTGAATCCTAGTATATTGTTTTGGTTTGCTTTTTTAATGAGCTTTCATGTTTAATCTATAAAGGTAATAGAATAAATAAACAACCACATAAGTTGGTATGTCACAACACTGAGAAATTATACACATCTAAAGTGTACTGATATGTACATGATGTGTAATAAAAGAATGATAAACTCTTTAACCCACAGTGTCCAAATGTAGTCATACATTTGGTATCACCAGTGGAGTATCACCTGGGGCTTTTTACAGGTGCTAATGGGTTCAGCTGCAGGGCCCAGACTTGCAACAAAATCCTGATGCTAATGATGTTTGAAGATCACATGAGAAGGTGTGTAAGCAATAACTAACAAATAGACTAAGACAGCAGCACAGATTGCTTTTCAAGTTAGTTGAATATGCACTTCAGGGCAGTCTTAGGGAAATTGTACATCCATGAGACAAAAAATGTGGGCAACACTTGAGAATGGGGAATCTGTCCTGTTGAGCAGTGGCTTTGAGAACTAGTGATGAATTGGAGTTGCAGAGATGACTATGAAGCCTGGCTGTGGGCAGTCATAGCACTGTGATGCAAGCTGGTGAGAAAGCTCGAGTAGCTTTGCTGCACTGCTTAATCGCCCTTTCGTGATTTCTTGATTTTGCTTCTGCAGAAACAGCTTTTCTATAATGTGCTTTCTTCTGCTCACTCTCTGTGGGGTGATTCTTGTTTACCCTTAGCAGCTTCATCAGCACTGGACTCTTTCTGGAGGAACACAGCACAAGCTTCTATTCTAGGACAGACAGGATGAAACACGTTCCGGACGAGCCCATCTCTCTTCACTGAGAGAAGATGAAATCTAGAAACTGGATTAGATTAAGCCCTTTCCTTTTAAAGAGCTAAAAATGAATAAAATTAATCCTGCCTGATAACCAGAGTTTTAGTGATACTTAGAGACCAGAAATCCTTTTGAGTGTGAATGTTGATCAGACTATCTGGCATGGAAATTGATGAAGCTTTCTTTCTAGTCAAGATAAAATGACAATACTTGTTCAAATGGTTTGAAGTGGTTGTCTGTGTTCCCTAGAGCTGTCTATGATCCTTCAGACCAAAAGATCTTACAACATTGAAATTAATATACTTTGTACCACAAGCACCCGCCATATGACATGATGGGCAAAGATAATGTGTTACAGAAGCTAATAGAGTGCAAATTATTTTCAAGGGCTTGAGTGAGTTCAGCAGCAGAAACAGGTAAATTAGAACATTTTTAGAAATGCATTAAAGGAGTTTTGAATTGAGAAGCTGAGAAAAGAACACTTAGACAATGAAACAAATGTTGGCTATAATCAAAGCTATATATCGTGAAAGATGAATTGTTGATGCGACATGAAAATCTGTGTGATCTTGTTTATTGTTCTAATTGGCTACATCTCAATTAGATGCCATGAAATGATTGATCTCCCTTCACAGATGCTTTTCGAGTTTGGTTTTGGTTTTAACAGCTGGATATAGTTGTTGCAAGTCATTAACTGAAACAGCAATTTTCTTTAAATAGTTCTGATGACACAAATTAGCTCTATGGTTAGAATGTTGCTTTTTCCTCAGGTATTGCAGAGGCATAGACCATATAGTTAAAAAACATTTCTTATGCTTTGAGTGAAATCCTGTCTCACTGAAGTCAGTACATTGTCTTCAGTGGAGGTGGATTTCCATCCACTCTCTCCACTACTTCTGATTTCTATGACCATTGAATCATTACACTGAACGCGGTAGTAATACTTGCCTATGCTTGTAGGGTGGACCTATGCGTAGAGAAACTGGAGATTTCTTACAAGGAAATATTTATAGAGCTTGTTCAGGGTTGTCAAGAAAACTGTTAGTGTTAGAATGCTTTAAAACACTTTTAGCAGGAACAGTCTGATTTCAGACAGTTCCAAATGCGCTGAGAGGATATTTGAAATATTTAATTCTGTTCCTTTCTCCTGAATGTTCATTAACTCTAGAAAAAAAAATCATAATGGAAGATTAATGCCATAACTTCAGGACATCCGTAGCTTGAAATGACTGACCAGTGAAATGGCAAACCTTAATATACATATAGTGATAAACACTGTGAAATTCTACTCATTAACTTGACTGAGTTAATTCACCTTCATGTAGTGACTAGGCTACAATGATACTGGTAAATGTTAAATAACTACAGTGACATACATTTCAATGGTGACTTTAGATCCAGCCTCCCGCCATTCAGAGTTCAGAAAAGTAATGGCTAACTTAAAAGTATATATATAATCAGAGTTCTTCAGCATACTGAACTGCTTCTACCACAAAGTGAAGCAATGAGTAAATTAATTGGAAGGTTTAGTGATAAAAGTGATTATTTGCAATAGGAAATAGCTATGGCAATCTGAATTCAAACCAAACATGTATACTGAAAAACACCCCACAAATCTCAGCAAGCGGAATGATTTGTTTTTCAGAAGGCTTTCAGAATCTATTTGGAAAATTTTGGAGGCACACACAAGTAAATCTAGCCTATCCGATCTTCCTTGGGCACAAGACATGGAACTGAAGAGGACAGGGAATACTAAAGAAAAGCTTTTCTTTTTTCTTTTTTACTTGCTAAAGGAGATAGATAGCGGGGTGTGGAGATAACAGAGCATGCATCAGCATTTAGATTATTTAATATTTCATAGATACTTAATATGAATTTGTTGTCCTGTGCTCAGCTTAAAGGATGTTGGACCACGAGGAACACGTATCTTAGGTGTACAGATGCAATGCTATTGAAAAACTCTGAGTCTGAAGAGGTTATAACTACAAATCTGAGGAACATCAGTGCTGATATGTGTACTGAAAGCATATTACAGGCAATCATTCGGGATTCTGTATCCTTTCAGCTCGTGAGAAGGAGGATTTTTTCTTGAAAATAAAGCATGCATTTAAAAGAAAAGCTCCAAGTCTTTACCATATTTATCCCAGCTGGAGAAGAAAATAGTATGGGAAATTCAGTTACACTGGGCACCTCCATGAAAACAGCTCATTGAAACTTTTTGGTAGCATGGAAATAAATTTCCTACAACCTTTCCTCCATGCTCCTGTTCCTTAATGTAATTCACCACTTTTAATATCATTAATTTGGAAAGCAGGAAGAGCAGTTTTCCCAAAGGAATTTCCTGACTGACAGCGGTTTTACATATTCAGCATAGAAACAGCAGTGGTGGAGCATACTCCAGCTATTACCTCCTAATGGACATTTACTTCACATCACTACTGTTTTCCTCAGCAACGTAGCTAGGGAGATTCAATTTAAATTCCTCCCCTTTTATAATTAATTTTTTATCTAAGCATGTGTGTTCCAGAGCCTTTTGCTTTGGGGCAGTAATGACCACCCAGCGCCCTGTCAGTCTGCAAGTCACCTAAGCACTCCCTGGAAATACCAGCATTGCAAATTGAGTATCAGCTCAAAAAACCCTCTTTCCCAATGAGAAAATGGGAAACATCTTAGCTGCTATTAGCTTTGTGTAACTGTGAAGTAAAGAACATGAAAGGACCAAGATAATGTTTGTAAAATGAGTTGTGAGTGCTTAATGAGTGAAACTGTATGCATTTTAACAATTACTCAAGCCTATGTGACTGAATTTGTGAGGTGAAATGGAAAAGCACTATAAAGAAAAAGTAAATAATTTGACACTTCTCTGTGGCAAAGTGTAGTGAAGAAGGGATGGAGAGTAGTAAATATCTAATAAATCCAATATTTGAGTCTTCCTGAATCAAATATTTACCTAATGGGAGGAAAAGGATCACATCTTTCCCTCTTGGCTCATATATTATGCAGGTGATTTGCAGACTCTGTCTCTAACTTTCAATGTTTGTTTTAAAGGAAAAGCTGTGTATTCTAATCTAAACTTGGAAAGGACTATCAACCTGGTAGGAGTTCCCCCATACCCTGTACATGTAGATGTTCAACAGTAGGTGGTGCTCCCAGGGTAGAAATGTACGTAGTCTAAAATGCAAATTACAGAGGATTTATTGAGGAAGAGCTCTTTGGGGTGTTTTAGTACAGTAAACTAAAAAGTATTTGAAGTGCAAAATCTCTAAAAAGATATTAAATATTACACTAACTGATTTTTAAATCCGGTGTAAAGATTTGACTGCTCAAACATGGAAGATGCACATTTTTCAGTCTGCTCTTTTCCTTCCAAATATTCATGCAAAATATTATTCATTCAGCTTATACTCTGACTATGGAATTTCTGTCCATGTGCTTTATTGCCAGATGTCATTCACATTTGCTGAGAATGTAAGTATCAAATCCAAATTACCTACATGGTTTTCTCACTTGTTAAATGTTTAATCTGTCTTATGAGCAATTGTGCACTTTAAGTATTCTTTTGAATTACATCCTAGATTTATAGTGCATACCATGGGATTCTTAAAAATCCTAGAATCTTTTAAAAGTCATAAGTAGCAGTAGAAGCCAACATTTTGTATTGGGTTTTTTTTGCTGTAGGCATTCTTCATTCAGTATATATTTGCTTTTCAGTTTTGTCGCTTAAATTTTGTAAGACAAATATGGTCTCACATATTCTTTATATGACCAGGGAGCAGCACACGAGGGACATAACTTAGTACACTCAAATTAGGACACTGAAAATTGAATGGCACTGGTAGAACATCCTACAAATTTTAAATGAAATATAAGACCAAAAAATCAAGTGTCCCAAATAATAGCTTTCAATGAGGAGGGTGTCAGGTTTGGGGGGGAGGAGGGGGGTTAGTGAATATTAGACTTTCTTTGCCTGTTTATATTTCTGTAGTTCAACAGCATTTGCATAATATACTATTTGTTTATGCACAGTCTGACAAATCGGGTAATTTGCAAACAGTGTGTTTTGTTAATTATAGTAGGTGCTTTGGCTATTTATGTATTTGAGCAGCTTGAGCTAAATTGAGAGAATAAAACCAATGAGGCAGGAAAGTCCAATTAAAAGGACATTAATCAAATGCCCCCCAAATGCCTTTCCTCTCTAATACGTATTGTTGCATTTTATGTAGAGTGCCTGTTTGATGTCAGTTGTCCTTCTGTATCTAATGCAGTATCTTGTTCAGTCAGTGTGCAGTAATAAATGTAATTGTCAAGTGCCTGGTTTGGGATGCTTAATGTTATATTTTTAAAGATTTTATAGTTAATTTAAATTTTAAAGCATTCTTCTTTTTAAGATTAACTATAACCAAGAAACAAAGAGACATGAGGAAGTGACTAACTCCCATGTTGAGAAATGTCTGTTTAAAACACAGGCTGCTTTTGACCTCCCATAGTTGCAGTAGATTATCCTCTCATCTCCACTGGAAAAAGTAGAATTAGACTTTGTTGGTTTTCATATAAAATTCAAAATGGAAAAGTGCTTCCCTGGAGCACTTAAAATTTGTTCTCTTCATATCCAGTGAACAATATTAGCTTGACTCAGCTTCTAGTGTAATGTTATAAATCAAGAGCAGGTCTGTGGCAGCCCATATGAAAAGTTTATTTTGCAGCACTGATGCATCTCTCAATAAAAAAATGAGGACTTGCACTTGTTCTGAAACACAAATTAGGTAGTCAATTAGTCTGAGAGTTGGACACAGAATCCCACTTCTTTGCTCCATAACAGCATCTTTGTATGATGGCAGGCAAAACTTTTAGGACCAGAACTCAAAACCAAACAGACAAAAAAAAAAAAGTGAAATTCACATGAAACAAGATTCATACAGAATTTAGGATCTGGATCTGCTCTGTCTAATCCAGGGAATGTTTCAATCCTTTAATGCTTTTCAGTTCCTTATATGCCTAAGATACACTCCAGTTTATTTTGACAGTGGCCCTACTTCAAACAAAAGCTCAGCAGTTTGGTGTCTGCCCAACTACAAGATCATCCAGGGAAGAGGCAGCGTTTGTCCCTGACAGGGGGTTTGTCTGGCAGGCATTGTCAACACATACTGAAGGCAAGCTGACATGACTGGGCTCCCTACAGAACCCCGCTGGGCTCACTACAGAAACATGAACCACACAGGAGGGTACTCAGGTGCTGCTATAAGGAAATAGAAGATTTCCAGAAAATGGTACATCAAATATTTCTTTACCCATACAAGGCTGGAAGCTCCTAAAAGGCATGATTGGAGTTTTAATTCTCTCAGGCTGGACAGACAGCTGGAACCAGTGCTTTGTTTAGGTGTCCCACTGTAAAAGGTGAGTCCAACGGCCTTCTCTTTGGATAATAAAGGAAGATAGATGTTCTTTGAGTGAAAGCAGTGTAGGAGTCTGCCTGCAGAGAGTAAACTATGAGTGCATACATCTCTGCTTGAGGTATGGAGACCAGGGAAAGGGTGGGATTACAGCTCTACATGTTGTACTCATCATCTCTTGTATGTTAACACTACCTGGTGCTGCACTGAATGTAACAATTTAAGTGCCTGAAAGCAAGTTTCACCAAGTTAATACTTTGGATCCCTTTCTGAGCTACCTCACCGTGGACACATCCTGTTCCAGCTGAGCCAACCACAGAGGTTTTACTCCTTAGCTAGCTTCTCCCACCCTCATTCCCCTTTGCATGACCCCTCAATCAGCACACCTCCCTTTCTCTCCTTTTCGCTACGTTTTTGCACCGGACCTTTCCATCTTCCTCAGCCTCCCATCTGAGCTGCTAATAAGCCATTCCTGAGAACAAAAGACAAGTTGGCAAAGACCTAAATTAATTGTGCTCAAGCCATCCCAGATAATTGAACTTCAGACAGGCTGAGGAAGGTTCGTAAGAGTAGGTCAGGTAAATAGAAGATTTAAGGCATGAGGGCCCTTTAGGCAGCCGTGCCAGAGATGAAAGAGTCCTTGTGGACAGAGGGAGGAACACCCAAAGAAATTTTAGAAGGAGGTTCAGAGGTATCGCTTCATATGGGTGTTAAATCTGGGCTCATATTAAATGTTCTTCTAGCAATGGCTGTTTAAGCAGTCTGTTCATTGTTTCTATTCAAATTACTTACACAATTGTTTGCAAAAGCTGAGTATCCAGTAACACGCAGGAATATTGGCTATTGAATTTCCCTTCAGTTAGAGGATTTTCAGGGGACTTCTGACTTGTGAATTAAGTTTGAAATTTTATATAACAAGTGATGCAATCACCTTTCCTGGTTGCATTGCCATAGAATGCTTACAATAGGTGAAACAGCATCCCATATTAAGCTAAGCCTTCTGTGGGAGAAAGAGGGCTTACTGGAGTACATGTTCAATTTACCTAATAGATACGATTTCGCAGGATTAAAAATGTGGACTCCTGAACAGTAAATTTAGACTTTCTGACTTGCTTTTATCTTTATGTTATCTTTAGCAGCTATCTTAGAAAAAGTTCAGGGCCATGTCCGTATTCCTTGGTTACGAAACATGGAAACTGGACAACTTTAAGAGGAACAGTTCTGAATAACAAAGCTTGAATGGCACCTTCAACACAAAAAGCTCTTAAAACAATGCTTGCAAAAATATACGAAGAAATAACAAGGTAAGATCATTACCAATGCATTTTTTTTCACTACATGAAAATCTAAACGAAAAAAAAGAGGTATGTTGTATCCTTAATGAGGAGTAAATAAAATACGCTCAGGTAGATGATTGCCCTTTTCATCAGTAATGCCTGTCTACAATCTGGCCTGTGTTAAAAACCAGAAAAAACCCAAAAGTGTGATAGTTCTTTATGCCTTGGGCTGATTTGTTTAAATTTGAAGTATTGTACTGATCTAAAATTAAAACATATGCTCTGTGCATATGTTATGCAGGCACAAAACATTTTCCGTATCAAGTATTGCAGATATTCTTCTCATAAGTAAATGAAGGTGCTTTAAAAAATGTATATTTGATTTCTTTATAGAGATATGCAGGCTAAACAAATGTGCCTTGCCTCAGTGCTGCTTTAAAAGCAGACTCAAGAGAACTATTTCAACTATTTGATACAAACACCTGACACCCAATGAGGTATGTCATAGTAACTTTTAAATTTATTTTCTTATTGCCATGTCTTGAAGAAAAACCAAGAACATTGGGAAATATTAAATATATATATGTATTTTCATCCATTCTGCCTCTTAGCAAAAATAGAGCTTGTTAGGTATTTATAAAGCACTACATCCGTTCCGGCAGCATTCCAGCAAAGCAGCTTGATTTGTTGTTTTGCAGAAAAGGAAGACTGAGAAACCAAAAAGTTAGGAGGACTTGCCCAAAGTCACGGAGTGAGTAAAATAACAGAAGCAGAAAGAAAACAGAAAAGGCCTGACTACTTATCTCCCAGCAAATGAATAATTCTCTCCAGTGCTGTTATTGAATTATATCAGAGTCTGACATTCTCAATTTTCTTACCTTCAGTAAGATTCCCTCATTGTCAAATAATGTTTTGCTGCTTAATCAGCTCAAAGGTAATCAGAGGCATGAACCTGTTCTTCAGCCTATAAAATCCTCCTGTATTTAAACTGAAATAAGAAAGAAGCATTTAAATGAGAAAACCAAAAATCAAGATTTGTCTCACCAGGAAAATAAACACTGTAGGAGGCAATTACTGAGCAACACATACGACATACATGGATGTAGGCTTCAGCTGCAGGGTTGATTTTCCTTGTCCAGACATTAAAAAATGATTCCTAAACCCAACATGAATTAAAGAATTAAAAATCAAATTATCATCTCATAGAATAATTCACTTTCCACAGGATTTTCTGAGCCTTGCACTATAGATCCATGTTCTCGGTATGCTTGAAAACTACTCTCTGAATAGGCTCCTTGGACACTACACTACTTTATTGAACTCTCCTATCCTGCTAAATAATATATCCTCTCACAATACATCCACTGTTTTATTTGGCCTGTAGACCTATGGGACTCATTCATTCTTCAAAACCATAAGTTATCAGGTCATGTACTGATTATGGAGCATAGCCAAGGTCTAAGTACAGAGCAACTAAAGTTACAGTTTCTGGGAACATATCAATAGGATGTAATCCCATTGTTTGATTCTTGATTGCCAGGTGACTCCAGCCTCTCTATAAATATAAAATACAGAAGTTTTGAAGTGTACTAAGTATGGATTTCACAGTCAGCCAGTCTTTAAACCTTGGCCTGTACAGGGCTGTATGTCCACCTTGTACCTGGTAGAACATCCCTGGCTGCATTTTACGCTCCAGGATATGACCCAGTACTAGGCATCTCTTCTTCCAGGCAGACTTCATTCAGCTAAAGCCCTGGATGCATACTGCTGTGTCTGTTTTTGAGGCAAGCAGTATCAAGGAATTTTAAGGGAGGTCCAACTTTTGTCTTCTCTCCCTGTCTCAGGCAGTCTTTTCTCTCCCTCTTCTGGACCACGGCAATGGGGACAGCTGGAAAAACTATGGAAAAAGCTCTGTCTGATCACATGGCAGACAACTGCGCAGTGCAGAACATTAAATGTAAATGCAACTGAGATTTCTGGAAGAAACAAGCACACAGGGTGTTTCTGCAAACAACGTATTTTTACTTTAAGCTCATCCCGGGAACCTCTGTGCAGCAGTGTAAGGGCAGCACTGAGGGCAGCCACTGACAGCCATATGTTCTATCCACATGGAAATGGGGGTGTAATTTTTTTAAAATCACATCTTTAAAGACAAGTCTCTATAAACTGACAGATCTGTGTTATTTTTGGCCTCGGCTTGCATTAACTCAGAAGTTGGGCAGAAAACTGTTCTATTCTCTTTTTTGTTTAACTATTCAAATTAACAGATGCATTTCCTATCATTTGGTGCTCTTTCTGTCAATAACAAACAAATCCCATGGAAACATGCCAAAGATTTTCTTAGCAACCAAGCCTTTTGCCTGATATACACGATTAACTACAACAGTCTGTTAAAAGCTTAAAATGAACCGCCTTTTTAGAATTTCATGTAGTGAAAGAAGATTCATTGGTAATGAATTTAGCACCGTTTGGGAAGAATTTATTAATCCTGATGGACGCTGAGCACTCAAGGGATGTCATGGTAAAAGTAAGTATTGCCGTAAAGGCAAATCTGCTGGGAAGTGTCCAATGACTGTGAGTTCAGGTAAAGTAAAAGTA
Organism: Ara ararauna; assembly: GCA_028858755.1. Taxonomy (NCBI): domain Eukaryota; kingdom Metazoa; phylum Chordata; class Aves; order Psittaciformes; family Psittacidae; genus Ara; species Ara ararauna. Next base: position 49,013,321 of record CM054379.1, read on the forward strand.
CTTTCACCAATTGATGGTACTGGCTCCCCTATGATTAAAATGTAAATTGATTGATGCCTTGTTAGTGCATAATCCTGCTGGAGAAAGCATCCTTCTCCGCCAAGAAGTAGTAAATTCCATTATGAAAGGTGGGATTTTGACATGGTGTTTCTAGTTCCAAGAGGGTAAACATTTTGGAGAAGAATATGCAGACTCTGGGCACTGCTTTCTAAGTCTCTGGAAGGTGAAGACTCATCACATTTTCAGAAAAGTTACATAAGTTGTAGTTTTTATGTCTTTGCATTTGGATAAAATGAAATAGAATAAAATATCACAAACTGTTTCCTGTTTCTAGAGAAACTTTTTTATCTTTGCTTAGAATAATCTCCATTGAGTTCATGGTCTTTGAATTGGACCCAGGGTGCAGGCTGATGGTATATGAAAAAGAATAATTTTTAGAAGTAGTATACATAACTAGGATGAAAAGAAATAAACAATATCTGAGGTACAGACTGACACTCACCTGAACTCAGCTCATGTGGCATGCTTTTGTCACAAGCTAACCATCCATTTATGTTGCAGCCATCAGAAATCTTAGACATCTTTAGATCTCTCTGTAGGTATTAGGCAGAGCTAGTATTTAAATATCCTATTTCTCCAACGATCCTGAAAGTAGGTGCCCATGAGCAGAGATTTTTTTGGTACTGAGAAAAAAAATCCTATTAAGTAGGAGAATAAGAAACAAAGGAACAAGAAAACACAACATTAAGTCTTATCAACTGAAAATTTTAAGTATCCCTTTATTCAGGTCTTTTAAATAGTTTATGGGCAATGGCAGCTTTAGTGATCTCATAGGAAGAATGACTTCTCCAGTAAAGCTGTTTGTTGAAATTTAATGATATGCCTCCAAGTACAGTTCTTCTGATTTGTGCCTGCTGTCAGCAAGTCCAGTACATCATAACAACTCTTCTCTTCACAAGTGACCCACAAGATGTAACAGAAACAGCTGCAGTATAGTAGTGTGGGATGATGTAAATGGCTGTGCTAAAGCTTACAGCAAGTTCGACATTCTTAAAGCTCTGCAGAGCTGTGCAAACTAGTAAAGAAAAAATAAAGAGATTAATTCTAGTTTTAGCAGGGTTTATGGCAAAAAAGCTATTGGAAAAGTAAATATTACACGTAATTATGAAAACAAGGAATACTTCAGTAACCTTGAGCTGAGCAGCTTGGGCTGTGCCCCACTGCAATTCTTAGGGGTCTGTGAAATGGTACTGTGAAATGGTGCCAAATGTCAGCACGGGGAATCATATTTGCCTGTGTTATGGCATGGTAATAAAATGCAATGACCAGTACCAACCACCTCTGTTATTAATTTCTGCTGCCAGGGGATGGGAAAGGGGCTTCCACAGACATTCTGACCAACACATTGACATGCCTCAGTGCACTGTGCTTTCGCATGATGTTGTTTCTAACCTTCATACCTCTGTCAAAGAGGTATAAAATGACCTTGAAATAACAGGGTCTTTTTTTCATTAAGATTTGGTCTATGCATGAATTTCTGAAGTAGCATAGTAGAAACTGGTCCTGTAGGTAAGGAATGTATTTTCAGTTCCTAGTCTTCCAAAATACAGATGGCCATAGTTTTTCACTGATCTGATACATACGTAGGAAAAAGACTTCTGCAGGAATTGAGAGAAAAGTCTAACTTCTTAGTCAACGTGATTTTTGCTGTCTGTCTCAAATAAAATGAGTTTTCTGCAACAAAAATGATGTCTGAGGTAGAAAAAAAGATAATTCAAACTGAGTGATGTCACCCCTGGAATTAACTGCTTTTAAGGCTGGGGGAAGAAGTCTTCTTTTATGCACAATGCAGTAGTTCAGTTCTCATTAATTTCAATTAGAAGTTGATGAGGTTCTTTGGTTTATTACTCTGTCACTTGCACTACATTTTCAAATTGCAGCCAGACATGAAATATTCTCAGAGGCAGTAACTGCTCACAGGGGATTTTCTGCAGTGCAAGACACGTAATGAATCCCAACTCATTATTATTATTAATTATTTGTATTACTTTATAGCTTAGGAGTTGTAGTCATGGATCAAGACCTCATTGCATGATGCACAAAGCCAGAATGAAAAGGCCATTACTTCCTTGTTAATGGCATTGCTTAGCTTAAGAGCCTGAATTTGGATTTTCACCTTTCCCAAACCCAAGCAATGCTATCTGACCAGTCAATTGTGTTGTCCAATAAGCGTTCAAACTGCCCTTGAAAACATCTGTTAGAAATCAGTGCTGTTCAGGCAGCCATCCTTACTCAGCAGACCTTGGAGGAAATCCTCAGGCTGAGAAACTCCTGTTTTTCACAGCAGCATCAGGCCCCTGGTGCTCTGCCTGGCCCCCCACAGCCTCCCCACTGCTCAAGAGCAATGAGCACCTTCCAGCCCTGCCTGGTCCATGCCATCACCACTTCGTTGCACAGAACTGGCACTGAGATTTTTTTGTAAGTGGTAAGAAAATGCTGAGGTGTCTTGTTGTATGTAATGGACTCAGAAAGAAATGGCAGTCACATTTAGTATCTGCTTGTGACTTCCCTCCTGGCTTTGCCATTGAGGGTCTGAGAGCCCTTCCATTCACATCAGATGGCTTTCCTGGGACAAAAGGATGCTACTGGCCCTCCGTGATCTAAAGCAGATGCTAGGAGACAGGATTAATGCAAAAGCCACCCTCCAAGTACCGTTGCTAGGGCACAGCTAATTTGAGGCCAGAGAAAAGGATGCTGCAGGGATCTGTGTGGGCCTGGGCAGGAGCTCTGGGTAAGTGGTGGAGAGCAAAACTGCATCTCCTAGAAGAGTTAGGCCACAAATAAATATATTTGATACTTATGATGTTTGATGTGCCTACATCTATATTTATGCAAGTTACAGGAGGAGTCTGAGGACAAGAGGCATGACTTGAAGCATATCCCAGTTCTAGGGCCCTGACTGCCTGCAGCATGGTATGGCCAGCACAATCCTCCCCAATGAAGAAAGGAGCCTGGGAGAGGCTTGGCTAAGATCTGCACTAGTCAATCTGGGAGCTGATACTTGTTGAAGACATGCCAGAAAGATAGGCCTGGATTGAACAGAGGAGAGAGGTCCAGATGTTAAATCAGCTTTGTCACCTGCATAGAGATGATTTGCTATTTATGGGATTAGCCAGCAGCTACACATGAGAGAAAAGAAGCAAGAGTGGAACTCCACTGGAGCATCCCAGAAAGAGAAGTGGGTGACAAGGATGGCCTGAAAATCATGTTAAGGTTTTTGACAAAGAGAAGGAGAAGCAGGAAGGAAGAGGTCTGGAAGCTGGGGTAGAACAAGGAAGGTATCTCTCTGTAGAAGGAAGTATTTGTTCTGCAATGAGAGTTGTCTCATTTGGTTGTTGCAGCTGCTAAATTAGCTCACAGGTATCTGTGCCTGACTCCAGTATACAACTCTCTCTTTTTCCAGTAGATCTGGAAGGGTGCTGGTTTGTCCTTGTCCACACTGGCTGGGTCCACCAGCAGAGCACATTCCAGGAGGCAACTGCCACCTAAGGCCTAAGTCCCAGAACATGATAGAAGAGTGTGTGAAAACTCAAATAATTTTGCAGCAAGGGGAAACTGTTTCTTACCCATCTCTAGCTTCAGTTTTATCAGGTGTCCAAGGCACTTATACGTGGAAGGGAAACTTCACTGTGGGTTGATGAGAAAAGCAATGAGATCCCAGCTGTTTTCTCAGATAAACAAATGGGGTCTTGCCAGGATTTACAAAGTCTCAAAAGGGCAAACTGACCTTCCTACTCCATAAATAACAACAAAGGATGCCAAGAACAGAAACGAGAGCAGCAGCCACCAAAATTAATGAAGAGAGAAGAGTATGTCAAGGTGGAGAAGCATCAGTGTAAAAGCACAGCAGCAATGATTGTGTCCACAAGATGAAGAGAAACAAAGGGAATTAATTCTCTCGTCACTGAAGGATGCTCCCTGGAAATAGATGGACTCAGTATACAAATACATATTGCTCTCTCTGTTCTGGAGGCTTCACTCACATTTCTTTGTCTGATTATAGAAAAACACCTTGGTAGTCTGATCCTGTCACAAACTGGCTGGTGTATGCCAACAGCAACTATCTTTTGACATACATTTTTTGGCATGTAAAAATGCATTTAGTGAGAGAAGCAGGAAGAAAATAAACATAGCTACATACAAGAATGTAAAAGGCATTAAAGGGATTATGAAATTAACCATACTTCTGGCAACCTGGTATCAGTTCTAGTAAATATAACAAAAGAGCAGATATGGGATTTCACCATTAAACAAATAGAAGCAGAGATGTACAATCAATACCAGTAAGAAGATAAGAAAAGCAAATTATTTCCAAAGTAACTCAGTCCTGTTTTGATCATGTCACAGATTGATTGATAAATACATGAATGCAAATCAAATATATGAAATATATGGATATACATGAAATTTTAATTATTATAGATTATATTGCTGCTGAATCATCACCAAAATGGTAGATGATAAAACCAGTTAACTGACTGATCTCAAACTTAAGCATACCTAGAGAATCCTCACTAAGGAAGCTCCTTTTTAGTGTGCTGCCATATTTCTTCATATTATTTAACTTTTATCAGTGAAATGGAAAGCCAATTGTATCCTGAGCTGCATCCAAAAGAGCATGACGAGGAGGTCAAGGGAGCTGATTCTGCCCCTCTACTCTAATCTTGTGAGGCCCCACCTGCAGTACTGTGTTTGGCTTTGGGGGCCTCAATACAAGAGGGATGTGGAACTGCTCAAGTGAGTCCAGAGGAGTGCCACAAAGATGCTCTGAGGGCTGGAGCACCTCTGCTATGGAGACAGGCTGAGAAAGCTGGGCTTGCTCAGCCTGGAGAAGAGAAGGCTCTGCAGAGACTTTAGAGCAGCTTCCAGTGCCAAAATGGGCCAGCAAGAAATCTGGAGAGGGACTTTTTACCAGGGCATGTAGTGACAGGAAAAGGGAGAATGGCTTTAAACTGACAGAGGGGAGATTTAGGTTAGATATACGGAAGAAATTCTTCACTATGAGGTCAGAGAGGCACTGGCACAGGTTGCCCAGAGAAGCTGTGGCTGCCCCATCCCTGGCAGTGTTCAAACCCAGGCTGGACGGGGCTTTGAGCAACCTGGTCTACTGGAAGGTGCTCCTGCCTGTAGCAGGCGGTTAGAACTGGATGATCTTTAAGGTCCCTTCCAACTCAAACCATTCTATGATTCTATGATAATACTGCTGGTAAATTTTGCATACACAGCACAAATGTGAGGATTGTTAGATATTAAAAAGGACTGGTCTTCCCTCCAGCAGATGCAATAAACTGAGAACAAACAAGCAAACAGAATTCATTTACAGTGAAGCCAAATAGTTACTTACTTGGGAAAAGAACATTTGTGCTATGCGAGCAGTGATTATGCCCCAAGGAAAAGAAGTTAAGGAGTCAGGAGATGGTGAGTTAGTCAGGAAGCTTCAGTGCAAGGTGGTGGTTTAAATGATTAACACAATCCTTAAATGCATAAAGGATGGCACACTAAGAGCAAGGGCTCCTATGAGCTCTCTGCTTAACACTGGTTACTTGAAAAATAACCTTTCTGGACTCAACAGAAATAATGGGAAATTGCCCCTCATCATATGAGTCCTTTGTCCTCATGTGAGCTAGGTGTGAAAGGCAGTTAGCCTAGGAAGCTGAAAAACACCAGGGGTTGTGGCTGTATGTTGAATGTTTAATCTACATGTCCCACCAGTTATCAGCAATACACTGGATAACAAATTTTATTATGACATATTTGAATCATGTAATTTTAATATAGCTCCTAACCAAGCTACCAGCTTTTTGGAGCTGCACCCACATTTTAATTAGTGTTTTCAGCAAACTACTATAATCAATAATAAATAATAATTATTAATTATTAATAGATGAGGCACATCATGTGCCTTGGTCCTAGCTCCCTTTTGAAGCTGCTCAAATCCATGTATCAATTTCAACTCAATACTGATTCTACCAGGCACTGCATCAATTTACATCTGCCTAACAGGCTTCTAAGCAGAGAGCTCCATACAAATGTGGAGGGTGTAAGGACAGTAAAGGGGCTACAGAGACTATGTTTCCAGAGAAGCTAAGGGGAGCCTGACTTGTTCAGCATCACAAAGCAAAGCGAGAGTAGCTCCTTTCAGAAATACCTCAGAGCCAGTGGAGAACCAGAAAAATACCATCAGGGTAATTTTGAAAATCAGAGGCTTTCCAAAGCAGTGAGAACAGCTTTGTAGAAGGAAGCAGGGGGCACAAAAGTTAACTTATGCTAAGACTGAGCTAAATCAGCTTAAATCAAATATTATATGCCATCTTTTCTTGCCTGAGTGCGGGGCTGGGTTTCATGATGAAGGGATCCTTTCTGCTTCTTGGCTGTTACAGTGAAATAGAGGCCAGAGGCTAGGAGTGAGTGCATCTGCATTGCATGAAAGTTATATGAACGTCATAAAATGGAATAAAAATTTAAGTTTTGGAAAAGGGGGAAACAAGGGTTACGAGGCTGGAGTGCTCTGGGGTTTTGCATGGCTGCAGTGGGGCACAGTGTCAGGATCGAGGTGAACTGGAGAACGTCTAAAATGAGACAGAAAGAAATGGAAGGCTTGAAAAGATAAAAAAAAAGATGTGACACTGGCACTGCTTTAAAGCAATGGACTTCTTGAAGCTACAGTCATAGCAACCAGCCATTTATTTTCTGTTATAAAAGTCAAAAGTCACAGAGGACAACAAATACCTGAAGGAAGCTGAACTCTCTGAAGAGCATGTAGCATATTGTCCAAGGCTTCCATCCAGTCAATAGCTAAATCTTTTGGAGTAACTGCAGTAACAGGGTGGCTGCAACAGAAGTCTCTTTACCATCACATTTACAACCAATGGGAAAGCTAGTGGTCTGAGCCAAGAGGGGGTTTAGATGGTGTACCATTGGAAACAGGGAGGGGAAGAAGCTGTATATCAGGTACACAGGATGTTACTGGTAGTGTAGAGGAAAATGAGAAGTGAACTTAATTTTTCAGAAATTAGATGATTTTACATTATATATATAAAAAATCACACTGGTGGCTCCTCACAAACTATGGGAATGCAGAAACCCTGGTACTGAGCCCAGCCCAGTTACAAAGGCTAACAGGAGCTGAAACTAAGTACCACAGTGACAGCAGTGATTGAGAGCAGTAGCTGGCCTTGATCACTGTCCAAACCCTTCAGGAAAGGCTACAACGATCAGGATGAGCTCTGTGACCACGCTATGATTTTTCCTATGGTGCCTCATGCCAAACATTTTGCATCTGAGGATCTTTCTGATAACTCGCATGGACCAATCCTCCTTGGATGTATTTAGTTCTGCTAGAACTACCTTCATACCTCTGGCTTACCAAATATCCTTTAGCAACGTTTCTAGAATTTAATCAGGAGCACACACCTTGTGGAGAAAACTTCTCTCAGGCTGAAGCAGGTGAAGTGTTGCACACTGCTGCAGCCTGACACGCTCATCACTCTCAGAGGTGCTTCAGGCTTGTGGCCTCATGAGTATTTCAGGACCTACTGTCCATTGCTTTCCCTGCAGATCAGGTGCCTGTGTGCTCTTCAGCTTGGTTTAAGACTGAAGTGTTTTACAGATAGTTTTGAAACAGCAGGTGAAAACTTCTTAAATCAACAGGTAACTGATTTCCTTCAAATTTAGGTTGTACTTCACTGGAATGAGCTCAAATCTGAGGAGTCTCAGACTCTTGAACTGTGACAGGAAGAAGATCTCAGAAAGGGTTACAAATACTTGTAAGCTAATATCCCTCTGAGACACATCACTGTTCTTACCTTTTAGAAGAGGGAGGAGGAAAGAAGTGGTGGTTACAGAGAGGTTGTCAACGGCCCCACTGGCTCCCATATGAACTGAGATTGAACACAGTGCTCCAAGTCTAGAACTGGGCCATGTGGGTACTGGGCGGCTCAGCCTACTCTAAGTTACCTGAGAGGCAGACATCCCCAGCAGCTCTGGAAGAGGCAGTTCTGTGTACTTGTTCTCTGGTAAGGCTGAGATACTGATAATATATCCTTACCTAATTGGATTGGATTGAATTGGATAATTTTTCTCTTATTTAGGAAGAATACAGCCTTCAGTGTAACAGCACAAACCAGCCTGAACTGATGGTCATCTTAATGGAGACTTGAAGAACTGTTTTCCTGAGCAAATCCAAAATCATGAATTGTCACCTCCTCTCTGTCAGGAAAATGAAGATATTCTTTAAAAAAGGAAAGTACAATGTGAAATATGCATTTGGAACCCATTATTTTATCATGCATTTTTATTTATTAAATTGATTTTCTTAACCATACTTTGTAGTTCTATTTCTGTTTCTTTGAGGACTCTACCTTCCATCATTCAAGGTTTTCTCCACAACCATAGGAAAACAACACCTTGATATTTTTTAAATCAAAGCTAAAAATCTCATGGGATTTGCAGAGCCTCGGGAGTCCTGAAATGAAATGCAATTCCCTGAGGTTCAGGATCACAGAGATGTAAACATGCCTGCCACAGAGGACTACCCAAATAAACTACAAGTTTGGCAGAACCAAGTTTTTTCCAACTTGGTTTTGCTCATTCAACTAATATTAATAATAATAAATAAATTTTATAACATTCTAGAACAGATTTCTAGATGCAAGAGTGAGGTTGCAAAGCTTTTGGGGATCAGGGCATAACAGTGGGTCCCACTAATACTAGATAAGTTTATATTGAGCTTCCTGAATATCAGGTCCATCCAGGAAGTTTAATCTGCTGGGTGTAATGAAAGTGATCTGTGGCAGGGGTGGAAGCAATGGGTTGGTGACATTCATAGGGAGATACCTAGGGACATCTGCTGGGCTGCCTTCCAGCTATTGCTGCTGCCCTACAAGTGCTTCATGGTGCTTGCAAAAACCCTTTGCAAACCATCACAGAATGGCTTTTCCACCTTCACCTGAGCTTTTTGTCTTCCTTCAACCCAGTCCTCTCGCTCTGCCTATGCCATCAGCCTGCTCCTGCTGCAGGCTATAGGTACCTTTTATGCCAATAAAGAAGCCAATGTTATGAGCATGATCAAAGGCTGAGAGGCTGCAAATACACTGAACAGTCCCCAGTCATGTCCAGCGTTAAGAGATGGGCTCGCTCCAGCTCTGCAGTTAATTAACTGTGTAAGTATAAAATATAAACGCACATTATCAGGACCATGTTGATGCAATTGCACAGAAGAGTGTATAAGCAATTACAATAAGGAGTGAGAGAGAAGGTAAGCAGCTTAATGACCGTTTTGTTGGATGTTCCTTCATCTCCATGAAACTACAATAATTATCTGGACAAATGAGAGAGATACATCCTTTTGAGGGTTCACTTCTAAAACTAAGCTCATTTTCTGTTGCGGAGCAGACAGTTATTTACGTGATTATCCTGCTTACATCACTGTGGACTTCCCTTGAACCGTGCATTGCCTCAAGCTGGGAGACCATGGTAGGCACTTTCTATACTTCCCAATCTCTGCACTTCTTCATTAAAAAATAAGAAGCAGAAAAATAGACTAAGAAATCTAAAAGCAACTTTCTCATGTCACAAACTGACCTCCTAAAGCTGCATCCTTTTCGCATCACTTTATCAAGCAAGATGACCACGCATCCTGCCCAATTTGGCTATAACATACAAGAATAGAAAGTGAGAGTGAGATGGAGTGATACATCTGGCTGTAGAACCAGCACTTCTGTGGAAAACAGGTAAAGCCATAGGGAAAGAGAATCCAGTATATCTGTAGAGCCAGTGGCGAATCACACAGGTTTTGAAAACCTGCATCTCTCAGACCACACAGTGGAAGTGAAGGCTCACTTGTATGCTGGTCTCTATGACTTGAAGCTAAGCCTTCCAATCCTCTTAAACCCTCTGTTAGAAGGCAGAGTTAAGCACCTTGGAGTGTATATTCCTTCCAGCATTTTGCTTGGTAACTAAGAAAATCATCAAAGCCAAGCCCTGAGAAGTCTGTTGCAAGGTGCACTTTATGTCAAATATTTGCATACAGGAGATAACGTGCACTAACCCACAGCATCCCAAACATTTAGAGCAAAAAGTACTCAAATGGACCTCAGACGTCTAGATGTGGGTAACAAGCGTCATTAACAGCAAGCAGAGAGTTCATGGAAGTCAATGGTGCCCTCTAAAGGAAACACATGTGATACACAGGAGCTCTTGACAGCTGTTGTACCCAACGCCCACACCGCCACTGAATAACCCATAATCTATTTCTGAGCAGTAATTTAAATAATCAATAAGCTGACAAAATACAGATTCCTTACTATCCCGTCGGAATCTGGGAAAGACAGCCTGTGCAAAGTTCACTTATTTTGTTACATTATTGTCTAGGGTAAGAAGGCATCCTTGTCCCAAAACATCTGTAAATGTTGTTGGGAGCAGGACCTCAGATCACGTCTCAGAAAAAGAAGCTACATTGAACTAGCAGGACAGTCTGCACAAGTGAAAGTAGGCCATGATATATTTCATAAAGCTTTATCCTGAGCTAAATAACACAAAACAGCAGCAGGTTCGTAAAGGGCAATTACAAGAGCTGTTCAGGGATGAAGTGTGTGAATAAACAAGCACCAGAGAGGAACTAGAGCTCTGTAAGCAGTGTTGCGTCTCAGCCTTAGCAAACAGGAAGGAGCCTGCAATTACTCTGTGATTCACTTATAAAATTCAACATACTGTCTTTCAAGAAATATGAAGTACCTTGAACAATAGCACATACTTCGTTTCAGACTTCCAGTTGAGCTCTGGCTGACTGCACCAAATAACATCATTTGGCCAAATCAAGAAAAGAGCCACTGATCTCCAGTGGACTGATGTGCAGATCTTGCATGTGAGTGTACAGTATTTCAGGACTACAGCCTGCTGCCCAGGAACATTTAGATTGGATATAAGGAAGAAGTTCTTTACTGTAAGGGTGGTGAGGCACTGGAATGGGTTGCCCAGGGAAGTTGTGAATGCTCCATCCCTGGCCGTGTTCAAGGCCAGGTTGGACAGAGCCTTGGGTGGCATGGTTTAGTGTGAGGTGTCCCTGCCCATGGCAGGGGGGTTGGAACTGGATGATCTTAAGGTCCTTTCCAACCCTAACTATTCTATGATTCTATTAATTTTGCACTGAATTCAACAGGCACCACAATGCTTTCTACTCAGAAAGTCAGGACAATTATTCCCAGGCTTTGTGATTGCCACTCATTAAAATGAGAATTTATTTGATTTGGTTTTGGAGGAACTCTAGATCTCAGACTGTAATTTATAATGGAGAAGATTATATTAATAAATATTAATATATCAATAAACAAATATTAAAATAAATAAAATATTAATATTGCTTAGAATTAAATCTTTCTAGTGAATGTGTAAATGTTGCTCATGCTTTAACTGTGCCTTTTTTCCCCGCTGGATTGCAGGTACAGTATGATGAGGATGCTGTGATTTATCAGTTAAAGCAAAGTTACCTCCTTTGCTAACAAGATGACAGCATATGGAGTATATTCACTCGAAACAAACAAACAAAAAGTCAGAGATGCTGTATTCTTAGAAGACATTAGAATATTCTTGGGAACATTTTCATCCTAGATTTAAGCATTTCTTCAATAGAATAAATTACACACTGCACCTCGTTCCAGGACTGACGGCTGGTTGAATGCCTTTTCCATTAGAATATCTGAGATTTGGATAGAGGGTGCCACATAAAAATGGGGGTGGTGCCTTATAACGAATGAGAAAGGGGAAATTTCTAGCCTAACTTCCACCACGGACCAGTGTGACTCAAAGAAGCCCTTTTGTCCCTCCCATTTCCTCGGGGTTTCCACACTGGTGGTGTGAGGCCAATAGGTTTAGGTAGTATGCTGAAACTAAAATGTCTCTGAAACCCAAGTGCTGTTGCTATTATTCTATATGATGGGCTATGAGACAAGGAAAACTGCATACAGGAAACCAAATGCTTGCTAGTTAAATAAAAATCAGTCCCCAGGGCTCAGGTGCTTGGTTCACACAGACAGTTTAAGACTTAGTTTTGTGCATGTTTCAACTGAGAATTTAAAGCCAGATTTAGCCTTATGGCAAGTGGAAGGTCAGGTATGGGAGCTCAGTTTGTGCCCTTTGCCAATCCAAACATGATTTCTTCATGCTGAATACTAGTAATTAACTGATCTCTAGTGAATTACAGCACCTGGGTTATCTATCCTTGCTACCACAAGAATTATTAAGCAGCAAACTGTGAAGCTAACAGCTCATTAGAAGCTTTGCAAAACACAGCAGCACATACATAGCCCCAGTCCCATAAACTCCTGATGTATCACGGTGTAGAGAACAGCAATGGAAACAAGATGACTGGTATAAAGGGTGAATGACTGGGAAGGTCCAGGATGTGGGAGCAGCAGGAGGATCAGCAGAATGGCTGTAAGAGGCACCCAGGTCACCGGATCATCAAGATCCCAGCACAGCAATGTGTAGCTTTTTGGGTTAGAAGGGGTGGCCTATACCCAGGTTAAATGAAGACTTAAGCTATCAAGGGGAGATGGTGGGAAGGTAAAGAACAGGTTGGAGCCCTTGGCAAATCAGAGGTAAGAAAGGACACTGAGGAATCCTAATGACTCGCAGAGGTGGGTCAGGACAGATGTGAAAATTATAGGCAGCTTCTAAAGGACAAAGGGCACTTCCAAAGCCAGCTTTCTAGACAAAATGATTGAATGATGGTCCATCAAGAGGAAAGACACAGTAGAAGCAGCAAGAGGAGTTAATGAAAGTCAGAGGGAAAGAGAAGAAAGAGGGTAGAGGGACACGGGAAGATTCACAGAAATGACAGCAAAAGGTCCTGAAGACAGAGTTTGAACAAAATGTTTGAGGAAACAGGAAGATGGAGGAAAAAGGGCACTGGAAGGATGAGCATGTCCGAAGCAGCTACTGTGGACAGAGTTAGGATTTGTGTCCTGAATACAATGCTGTCATATTCAAGAACAGATGGACACACAGGAGGTGTCTGAGGCAACTTTGCGCAAGTAGCATGAAGGAGCTTTGTGCTGGACTTCTGCTGGAAGGGAGCACTGATGTCAGTGGGATGATGGCAGAATCATAGAATAGCTTTGGTTGGGACCTTGACAGGTCAACTCGTCCAACCCTCCATGCAGGAAGGGAAAGAGAACAGTACATAGAAAAGGAAAAAATCTCTTGCATCTTCACAGATACAAAGTTAAGCCTCAGTTATATGCATGAAATATGTATCCAAAGTCAAACCTTCCCTTCACAAACGGTTCTCTGTGGCTCATGTTCCTCCCTGGAAGCAATGCTAATTTTGCAGATTACTGGAATTATGACTATAACTGCTCTGGATTCCTTGTGATGGAGCACGGGGATTTTTGCATTCCAAAAGCAGGGAAGAGACACATGTGGCAATCAACCTGTAGCTTGCTCTGAACACACATGCACATCTGATGCACAGTTGATGCCAGCCCAAAACAAAGATAGAAGTGTTTCTCATGCAAACTGGGTTGGTGGTTAACCAAGTGAATTGTACCTTTCAGAGAGGTATCCTAGCAACTCCCCACAGCAGCCACGGTCCCGGCTGACAGTGCACACTGATTCGATTGTTCTCCTCCCGCAGACATCAAAACTTTGCAGCTAATCAAAGAGAGAATTCGGAACAAGAGCCATGTTAGATTCGATCCAACAAAAGGGACTGTTATAAATGAGCAGTGTCACCCAGGACATCTCTTGTGCTTAAGGTTGTCATCTCAGAAGAAGAGGAGGTTAGGCTCAGTGAAGCTGTGCAACTCGTGGAACAAACCCTCCCCTCCTGCAACTTCAGTGCAATTCTCCTGAAGGCTCTTGCTTCTGCTGTGTCCATGTTTGCTGGTCTCTGCTTTAGAGCGCTGTGCAGGATTTATCACTGTTTTCTTGGACAGCAAAGGCTCACCCAAAGCACTCTCAAGAGCACAGGCATCAGCAAAAGCCCTGATGATGCTCTTGTAGCCATCTGCCCCTGAAGGAATTCCTACTCCTGACTTCCAGATCAGATTTCTTTTGCCTTTCCTGACAGTGCAGACAGGCTCTGGCCTAGCTGGATTAGACCTTCGTAGGACCAGCAACAAACTTGAGGCTACCAAGCAGCCTAAGCACATCCTCTCCAAGTATTCCCATTTTGGAAGCATTATGGATTTGCAATTCACCTCTTCAGGCATGCAAAGCAAAATCAGAAACACAGGATTTATTAGGGCCCTGAAAAAACTTTTTTGTTTTTACCCTTTAACTGCCCCAAAGATACCACAGATCTGAGAAAAACGTTCAATACATTTAAGCACTTCCCAGTTCTTACCACTGTAGTGTTCTTCAGGCTTCAGTTCAGAGCTGTGAAGGGAATCCCAAGTCCTCCTCCTCCAGCTTACATCTCTTCTTCTAGATTATGGAAGATCCACTACCCTCCACTGTTCATCTCCACTCTAAAGAGAAACATCTTTGTTCTTAAAACTTCCTGTTTTGTCTGCCAGGTGAACCCTGACACCGGACCACCTTCCTCATATGCTCCTCCCATACTGATGTTCTGGGGGTCAAAACTGGAAGACCCGTTTTCCCAGGACAGTAACAATATTCCCACATACTCCACTAACACAGTGGAATATTTAGGAATCAAACTTTAATGATCTGTTCTTGCTGGAATGGAGGAATTTCTCCCACCGCCTTCAGTGGTTCAGAAGGAAAGCAAAATACAGCAAATCTAACAGCCATATGAGCTGATGTTGTGGTTTAAGTCCAGCCAGCCACACAGTTTTCGCTCTCTGACTCCCCCCTCTTTCTTCCCCCCGCTCCCGGAGGGATGGGAAGGAGAACCGAAAAGAATGCAACTCCCACAGGTTGAGATAAGAACAGTTTAGTAACTAAGGTATAACACAAACCACTACTGCTACCACCAATAATAATAAGGACAAGGCAAATACAAGGAAAGAATACAATTTCTCGCCACCTAAAACCAAACCTGACCATGCAGTGCACCCCCACCCTTCCGGGTCTCTGCTCTCTGCTCTCCATCTTGGGCATGACGTGCTGTGGTATGGAATAACCTCTTTGGTCAGTTTGGGTCAGGTGTCCTGTCTCTGCTTCCTCCCGGCTCCCCTCCTCCCTGGCAGAGCATGAAACTCAGAAAGTCCTTGGCCAGACCAAAACATCACTAAGCAGTAACCAAAACACTGCTGTTATCAGCACTGTTCCCAGGCCCAAAGTCAAAAAACACAGCGCTACACCAGCTACCAAGGAGGAGAAAAATGACTGCTGCTGCTGAACCCATGACAGCTGAGCATCCAACAAAAAGAATCTACAGCTGGACATGAACATCAAATCATACACAAATCATCATCAAAGCATTTGTGATTCACTTTTTTACCAGAAAAGATGGATTCCTTTGCAGTCAGTCAAGTGCTATTAAACACCAAGAAATACAATGTGCAGGCTATCAGGAGACAGTAGTTGTGATGAGGGGTCAAGAGGACTACTGAGGATATCATAAGGTCCATAGACCCTTTGAAGACCCTGCAAAACTTGATTCCAGTCAGTACAAAACTGTTCCTCAGTAACCGAAACACTGCTTACAGAGAGCCTACAAGAAAGCTGGAGAAGGACTTTTCACAAGGGCATGTAGTGACAGGACAAGGGAGAATGGCTTTAAACTGAAAGAGGAGAGATTCACATTAGACATTACGAAGTTCTTCCCTTTGAGGGTGCTGAGGCACTGGCATAGGTTGCCCAGAGAAGCTGTGGCTGCCCCATCCCTGGCAGTGCTCAAGGCCAGGTTGGAAGGGGCTTTGAGCAACCTGGTCTAGTGGAAGGCATCCCTGCCCGCAGGAGGGGGTTGGAACTGGATGACCTTTCAGGTCCCTTGCAACCCAAACCATTCTGCAACTCTATGTTAGGACTCAAAGGTTCCCTCTTTCCCCCAAAACAGCAGATCCCCTCTCAAAGAGCTGGCTTTATATGATTTAAGTGTAATGGTATTTGCATACAAGCAACTCCAAAACTAAACAGCACAGCAAGGAAAAGAAAATAAGCTGTATGGACAGACAACAATGCGGGGAAGAGGGAAACTGTACCTGCGATACTGTTCTCAGCAGATCAATTAATTTTCACCTTCCTAATGCAGATATACCTTTTCATTTGTGCAAGTCACCGCAACATTTGCTTCAGAAAGAGTCTGGTAGCAGGATGTGAATATTTGTGAACATAAGAAGGGGCTGATAATACAGAACAGATTAGAAACTATACATTTGTAATTGAAACAGCAGGGCACGTCAGTTCAGCACCAAAGTTAGAATTTGCCAGATGTTAATGGGTTGGCTTGCAAGGAAACAAAACTCAACCCTCCATATGCTATATGATCCTTAATAACCGCAACAGTTACATCGTTTCATGCCTTAAAATCCTCAACCACCAGGAAGAAAAATAAACAACCTGCTCCAGCAGCATCTTCAGTGCTGCCGTCTACAAGGGCAGCAGCCACCCACAAGTAGGACAAGAAAGTTAAGACAAGTAACTGGACACTCACAAACAGCCACAGTGTTTACCTGCAGCCTTCTCCTATCTCGCACACCACAGTATTCCCCCAAAGAAGTCATTGTGGAAGAGGAACACAGACAGTTAAAGTCACTGTTGCTCGTCACCATTGTCCTGATATTCTGACCATCTGCAAGCAAAATGAACCAGCTAAATTCTGTAATGTTATCTGTAATTCTGCAATATTATCACATCGTACAGTAACGGTGACTGTTAGGCAAGCAGGTGGACACGAGTTACAGAACACCTAGTGAAAATGGTCTGCATCTGGATCTGTCACTAATTTTCTTTCTGAATGGGGGAGCAAAGAAAGTTATTGCATGATGCAGACAGCACTGTCTATATTTCAGAAGAGCCATTGTGTGCAGAGAAATCTTGACTCAAAGCATCTTGAAAGCATGAGAAGAGTTTTCTGTGCTTTAGTATGTTTTCAATCAGTGCAAAATTTGTTGTTCTAGTAAGGAATGACCTTCAGCTTATTTTCTGGAATGCCTCTGCTAAATTCTTCACTGCCTACCTTCTTAATTTGTGTACATGGCACCATCCAGTGAATAACACTGTCAGCTACCAACTAATATAACAGTTATATAAATACCAATAACATGTTGCTACCAACTTCCCTCCCAAAATCAATAATGTGATATAAAAAGCCAGACTTCGTGGTAAAGACGATCCACACACACAAATTTCACTCAATTCATTTAATAAAAACATTTTGTTAAAAAATGACTTAGTAATGATTGGAATTTTACATAGAAAATTCAGAAATTACAAAAATGACATTATATAATAAATATAATCTGAGCATATGAGGAGAGTTAGACAAATCTGGTAGTACAAATTTAGAGTTAGACAAATTTGGTACTACAGAAAACCTATGCAGAAGGGAGGTCAGCTGTTCCTGAGTTAATCGTGTTTCTGTTGATGTTCTTCTGAGAAAACATAATTGCTGTGTAGAATATTCTCTTTCTACCTGAGCCTTTGCGGTAGGCACATCTCTTCTTATCCATCCCGTGACACTGCCGTTACACATATGCCTTCTCCTGACACAGTTAAAATGCCCTCCAAATGTCTGAGAAAGTATCTGAAGCCTAAAAGAAGTACTCCACAGTGTCCTGTGAGCAGCCTATAGGTAAAACCCCAAACACATGCTGGCTAGTCAGAGATGCCCATCTAGTAGCTGCTGCAAATGCCAGGACTGCCACATAAAAACTTGTTGCCTTTCTTAGTCAACTCATTCTGCAATGAATACTAATGCCCCCTTGTGAGAAGTACCCTTTTACTTAACATACCATCACACCATCAGCAAGTCTCAAAAATTTAAGAAAGCGACTGCACGAGACACAGAGCGGAGTGAGCACGAGGAAAGGGGTGGGGGATGAGAAAGGAACAGAGCAAGCACACGAGAGTGAGAAGGAGCATGAAGGGTGCAAAAGAGAGTGTGAGCAAAGGGCACAAGTGAGTGTGAACCTTTGCAAGTCCTTCCCTTCATATGGCACCCCAACCAGCTCTCTCTCACTGAGCCTCTGGGACCCTGCGCTACAGCTGCACAAGCAGACAGTGCCACCAGGCAAGTGACAGTCAGTCTGATGGAGCCCAAGCTGGGGCAAGAGCGTCTTCTTGGATGACTGAAGTGGCTAGCCAGTGCCTACCTCATCTGCCAAAGTTCCTCAGGACACCCTCCCTGTTTTTCTGCCAGAAGAGTCACTGCCATGTCTCCATGGTGTGTACTGGGACATTGTATTTTATAAGGAATTTCCTGCATGGCTGTTCATAGGCTGTTCTATCAAAGTGCATCTTTTCTCTCTATATATAGCCATTTATGTAAATTATTCCTTCACAAGGCTTCACAATATATCTGAAATGTGTAAAATCTGTACCTAATAAATATTACATGAAATTATTTTTACAGTATTTACATACGAAACATATAAAAATATGATCACTGTAAGATTATGTCTTCGATTTCATCTTCTAAAGAACCAAGGGTCTGAACTCCTGGCTTTCTTGTAGTGTGTTGCAAACGGTGTCTGTTTCGGTTTCTTCCTTCACCGAAAAGCTCATTGTCTTCTTTTACTGTGACTTTACTTTTTTTATCAGCAAGAAGAGTATTACTAGAGTCCCAATCTATCTCAAATGGTGCATTGTTACTTTTAGAAAGAACATTGGTACTGGCACTGCTTCCAAAGAGTTGTTCCATTAAATTGGACTTTTCCTTCTTATGACTGAAATCTGCATTTTCCTTAACTTTTTCTTCCAAGTTGACACTTCTTTGAGTAAGCCAGCTTGGCCTCCCTGATCCTTTCCCAAAGGAAGGTACGTAACTACCAAATGTTAGCTCACTACCTAAATCCATGGTCCTTGGATTTTGTTGCTTCTGCCCTTGTCCTCTTGTGGCATCAACCTGGCTGTTATCTACAGGAAATCCATTTGTAACCTTCCCAGGAATCCCAAAGAATTGGTCAGCTTTTTCTTTTTTCTCCAGGAAATCGGATTTCCTTGCTGTATTTATGAGTGGTGCTTGGGAAAGAAGTTTCATGTTTGTTACATTTTGACTTTCTCTATCAATTTCTTGCATTTTAGCAAGCAGGAACTCTCTTTTTTGCCACTCTTCCAGCATTTCAGTGCTCTCTCTTTCGACTTCAGCTTTCTGGATTTCTGTCTCCATCTTTGTTTTCTCTTCTTTATCCAACAAAAAGCCACTTTCTTTTTCCATTGTGTCATATTCTTCCTTTTCCCACTCTGCAGGAAATGTTTAAACATTATTCAAAATGTTCTAGTTTAAAAATGCCTTCAAAAGATTACTTTGGAATAATGCAAGCAAAAGCCATTGAGCTTTGAATGTGCTCCTCTATGCATCATGTGGTTTTCCTACTGCAAAAATCAATTCTTCAAAAATTACAACTAAATTCAAACCAGGTTCTCTGCTAAAATATAAAAGTTTACAGTCGTCTAACAAAGGGATTTGGACATTATCCACGTTCTAGCATTTTCAGAGGAATTTAATTCCTGCCAATTGCCTTCCCGTTTCCTGGGTTTGAATGAAAATGAAAATCAACATCAGTGATTGTAATAGTTCTGACACGCACAGCACTTTATTTTTCTCTGTCAGCACCACGGACAAAGTGCTGGGATCTGTGTGTGGGTGTTTTTCCCCATAATGGGAACTACTTCCGTGAAGCTTTCAGGCCACAAAGTCATAGAGGAGTCCTCACCACTTTCAAGTAGTCAACGATTTAAACTATACTGCACCTGCTGCAATCAGAAAACAACTTTACATCAGTGTTCTTTGCATCACCATTTGAATTCAGTGTCTGTGCAAATACCAAATGTCAGTTTGCATGGCTAAAAAGGGACAAAGGTTCAAAACAGGAATAAACTTCTAGACAGAACCTGCAAATACTTCTGTGTACAAAAAAAGGGAAGCTTCTCAAATATTTCTCTCTTCAAAATATTTTTCTATCAAGACAGCAGGCATGTGTTTGGCTAAAAGTTGAATAGGACTACTTGGCCCCTTCACCATACTGGCATTCCCCTTTGGACACTTCATCCAAATTTCTGACTGATAGTTTTCACAAAGTTCCATGTTTTCTATTGTACTTCAGATCAAGCTTAGAGAAACAACAGCATCAGTTCAGTTAATATATTAAATACATGCATTTTTTCAATAGTGTATGTGAGTTGTGCACTGATGCCACTGGAGGTAGAAGATTTTTCACAGAATTTCTCTCTGAAAACAGCTATAGATTTTTATAATTCTTCCTTGTCATTGAGCATAAATGTTACTGTTCTTTAATTATAATCAATGAAAGAGTATTTTAACATGACAGAATGCAGTCCACCTAAAATACTTTAGATTAAGAGAGTTATAAATGTAAGTCATTAAGATGTTGTGAAAACCAAATGAAAAAAAAGCAATATTAAAATGTAATAACAGAAATTTCTCAAACAGTCACACTAAATGATTCACTTAACCACAAGTGAAAAGAGAAACTAAAATTGCAAATGATACAAGTAAAGCAGATATGTACTGAAAAAAACCCGGCCGTATTAAGGAAAGCAGATTTGCTCTACTATAGTAAAAATCTACTGCATACCTCCATAACATCTAGCAAGTCAGAGATAAAACCACCATTTACCTGCCATGTCATCCTTGTTCTGTAAAGCAAAATCTCTCAGGCTTCAGTACTTTTTTGTGGACAGCATTTTTTGCTGCTGCATACTTACTTGCAGCTCAGTACAGGGCACACATTATTCTACATCCTGCATTTCTTTCTGATTCTCTTTGCATAATGTAATTGAAAATAATTTTCCACTGTAGTGATCTCTGCAAAATCATTTCTCTTCTCACAAGAAACTAGAGGCCTTACTTGATTAGTATTCTATGGTGTATATTTTCCAACCTTCAGTTGCCTGTTTTCCTTACCATCATGAAGTTTTTGAATCCTCTCCTCTAAAACCTGTATTTCCTGAAAACACTTCAGTTTCTCTTCTGTTTCCCTGTCCTGGTCTTGTCTGTTGAGGTCTGCTTTCTCCTTCCATCCTTTGTCTTCAGTTTCTTTTTCCTGAAATAAATGAATACAAAACTGAAACTGATTGGGGAAAACAATCAATAAAATAAATAAACAAGCAAAATCGTCTGAACTTCCATGTCATTCTAGAATCACATTCTTACTGCTAAACATAAAAACAAGCAAGTCTTTTAAGACAAACCAGCTTTGACAACCAGGGGTTTGACCCTGTAATCTTACTGCTGCTAGCACAGCTTTATGCACCTGAAACAAAAGGAATAATCAGCTCTATTCTGTGTTCCACATTTCAGGAAAATTGCAGCTCCAATGTCATAAAGCTAAATTATCACTGTGTTAGGATAGTTCTCTTTAGGAGTCAGAAGTTTCCTTTTTCACAGGCTTGAATAGAAGGCTAGACCCCATCACCTTATTCTTTTAACAAGCAAGCTTTTAGTTACCCTCCATTTCCATGATCTGATCTTTATACTCAAATGAGTGGGTTGCAGATTCAGACAGTTTCACGGTGGTACTTGAAGTTATGCAGAGTTAATTAAACAGTGAAAGCGAAAATTTTCATCTTGGCTGAAAAATTCAGCTAGTGAGTATATATACACATTTAAATGGAAAGAAGCTGCAGAAAAGATACTTATGTCAGCAGAAAAAAACACTACTAGTAATGAAGAGAAAGCCAGCATAATCCAACATTTGGATACTAACTTTGCAGTTTGTGCCTATTTTAGAGCAAAATAAGCTTCTAGATTAAAATACACTTCTAAGAAATTTGAGAAATAGTTCCTACTTAATGAACAAAGAAAACATGACTATTGGCCAAAACAACTTCTTCCCTTCAAGTACAAGATTATAATTATTATTAAAACCTTTTAAAAAAAAAAAAAAAAAGCTTCATGAAGAGATGGTGGCCAAGTATTTAAAAGACAGATGACATCACAAAAACAGATGACAGCACAAGCAGCCCAGATCCAATATACGTTAAAGCAACAGCCACACATGAACTAGGGAGGTTTGCAAGCTGACATATAGTTGGGCTCCATGAGCTGCACTTGGTACCAATCGTGTGGTTGTGTAACTCACACACCAAACCATATGTTGAAAGAACACATACATTAAACTACATCCGTAATTAGAGAAAGGATTTTGAAAGAAAGAACATATGAATGAAACAGCCATGAAAAAGCTTCAGTCCTACCAGGAAGCCAGTCAGGACCACCATCAGAGCATTATTTCTGACTAATAGTCCTAGACGCATGCAATCAGAATTTGTATAATTTGTACCAGAGTCTGTGTCATTCTGAATTGTAATACCTTACAAATCTCTCTGATTTTAGCCTGATGTCACAGAAGTATTAGCAATACTTTTAATGGTACTATTTTATAATAAAAAGGGAAATGGAAAACTAACAACAACAAAAATTCAACCATATTCACAAAGCTGGAAAAACGACAGAAGAAATACCAGCACTATGACAATAAGAGGAAGTATTAGATTTATGCATTGTGAAATAAATCTGGAAAGTAAAAGAAGCAAGAAGCTACAATTAAGACCAAAGCAAAAAGAGAGGCAAGGCTGTTGTAACAGCATTGTTACACCAGATTGCTCAAACAAGCATTAGAAATGAAGAAAAGGAGAGAAAACCAAAATGAAGTTTTAAAAACTCCAAAAAAATGTCAGTGGCAAAAAAGAAACAAATTGAGTGCTAATGGTTACCAGCAAGACATAGATTATGATGAACTGTCACAAAAATGGAGTATGACATTTTTGGAAGCTTAGAGCTTCTCTTCAAGAGCAGAATGCTTTCTGGATTATATTGTCTGTATAGTCACGTTTGTATATTAACACATATTTTCTAAAATACAAGCTCTGCATTAAACATTCAGTCTGATGAGGGAGTTATCCAGAGCAAGTCTCAAATTCTAATGGCACTCACTATTTTAGGAAGAATCCCTTCTTTCTTGCTTACTGTGCCACCACAGACAAGTTCTGATTCTGGAAGTAATTCTACCGGGGAGAAGTATCCACTGGTCTGTACTCCTTTTGTGAGCTGTGCTCCCTTCTTAATATTTTGGTTGTTGGCTGTAGAAAATACAAACTGATTAAATCACTTGTCCCACTATATACCTATCTCTCATTTGTAATGATTTACAGCAAACATAAAAGCATGTCTTGGAGCCAGTGGAAGTGGAATATATTGACAAGCTGCACATAGTTTTTTCAGCATGTGTAAAAGCTAATTTAAAAAAACCTGCATGCATAACTTATCCTGAAAAAATAATAAAAGCTCCTTAAAGCTACTTCTAAAGTAGCTTTACAGTAGCATTACAGTATACTTTCTACCTGTTAAAAAATCCCCACAAAGTATCTCACTCCTCTTACTGCCTGTCACAGAAGCTACATGTAGAGAAGCAAACTCATGAAATTAAAATTCAATTCTTTGCATCTTTGCAACACATACGCTTACCTCTGTGGAATGACATTTAAAAAAATCTGAACCTAAAATAGAATAATAGCAGAGTATCCATCATAAAATAAGCAGCAGACAAACTGTTTGAAATGCTGGCATTAAATATTTAAACCAGTCCCATAAATTCCTGCTTCTTCTGACAAGCAGATTCTACTGATCCAATGAAAATAGGCTAAGTACACATAGAGACACACATATATACACACACATATTTATGTGGGTAGCATAAGGCTTGAGGCTGCTTGTCACACTAGAAGAAATCAC
Organism: Ara ararauna; assembly: GCA_028858755.1. NCBI lineage: Eukaryota > Metazoa > Chordata > Aves > Psittaciformes > Psittacidae > Ara > Ara ararauna. The sequence continues at coordinate 49,037,205 of CM054379.1, forward strand.
TGCACTGATACTTTTAGATTGTGTTCTGGGACATATGTACTCCTTGAGAGAAAAAAAGACTACAGCTCATCTGACAGACAGTAAACTTGAATTAGTAAAAAAGAAATAAACCCCAAAATATTCATAGCAGTGCAGTTACTATTTTTAAAGCCTCTGGAATTATTGTTATGCAAACACTACCTATGATCTATTAGAGAATTTACTAAACAATCTCCCCCTCCTCCTTCACCCAAGGAATACCTACTATGAAAGGAGTTAAGGACACTGTTTGATGAAGTTCCGGGTTTTAGTTCTGCTTCAGTTACCAAAGAATCAAACAAACAATGTCCTCTTTTTTGTAATCAGTGCTGTGTTGAAAGAAGTGCAAAAAAGTAAACATTCTTAAACAAGCAGTGGTAGAGTCAAGCACTGAATGGGTGAACTTAGCAGACTAATTTAAAAGTGTTGCTATTAATTTTTCTGCCTTTATTTGCTTTATAGAAGTTACCTCTCTTTCTCTGTACCATATCCATGTCTTTTCTTGGTGATAGCTTCAACATACGATTAGCATATATATTTTTTGCTTCAAGTTCTCTTTCTTTCTCCTGTGAATGAAAGAAGATATAACACTGAGTTACTAACATTTCATTTACAAATCATTAGCCAAGCTGTAAATTAAATTAAAAACACATGTTGCACATAGAAACAGAGTGAGGTAATCAATAGTTACATCCAATGTTTCAAGGAGAACAATCGCATTACTAGCTTGGCTTATGCTATAAACAAGCAGATAGAAAAGTCATTAGCAAATATTCAAGAATGGTAAGGAAAAAAAAGCAGCATATGTGCTGTGAAAATACACTAAATGCTAATGCTTCCATAGACATGAATGAGACAATGTATATATATACTGCACAACTGAATTTTCAGTATTGTAGAGTTAAGTATTTCAATGCTAGCAATGTTACTTGTCTTGTTTTTTTCTGAAGATAACTGACTAGGTAGAACATAACATTTGCAGTCCTTACATTCAGAATTTGGGCAACAACAGGGTAGGGGGGATGCAAATAAACCTTTGGACAAATTTAGCAACACACAAATACATTAAATTAACCTTTACACAAACCTACTGTAATGCAAGTACATTAGTAACATAAAGTACTTCATATGCCTGCAGGTTTAATTTTAAATTCAAGCCTTCAAAACCTATTTGTCCAGCAGATCTTGTGGTTTAATCTCAAGGCTTGGCCATGTGCTTGATCTTGTTTTTCTTAACTAGTGCTAACAATAATGATTAATGCAGAGACTGTAGGGTCAGAGCATAGAACGTTTCAATTTAAAGCATGAAAAGAACTCGCATGTGGAATATAATTAAGTACACATCACAGAGTGCAGTCACTGGTAAACTGTTCAAACCTGATTGCAGATACTTCCAAAGATAAAATGCCAGAACATGGTTAGCAACTCTTATTGCTTCACATTTTACCTTCAGCTTCTGATTTAGTTGATGAAGCTCTTCCTGGAGAACTCTGTTTACTTCCTGAGCCTCATAGATTTTTTTTTTCTTTGATTGTAACTCTCGTTGAAAACTGCTACCACTTAATTCAAGATTTTTTTCCAGATCCTTCAATTAAAACAGAATAGTATTTTTTTAGTAATTGGATTACTTTAAAAGAGTAATTTTACATTACTTCAATAAAATTACAGTAAACCAGTGTCTTGGATCCTGATATCAACTCCAGCATTACTGTAACACTGAATACATTTAAATCCTCAATCCCAACCTTGAGGAGGCAGATAAAGCACCTGCAGATGCTGCAGCTCATCCTTCTGGAGCACTGAGAGGTGATTTGAGGACATAATGGGAACACACACTACTTTCTGCAAGGCTCTTGGCACAATGGACCTCCAGATCTCCCAGACAAATCTCAGACTGATGGTTAAGAAAAAAAGAATACCTCCCTGAAAGTACAAGATTAGAAGGAAGAATACAAGAAATAATTTTTAACCTTTCTACTAGAAATAAATTTGTGATTGTGATTTCATTTACATACCCTCTCTTGCAGTAGCTGTTTTAAGTGAACCAGTGATGATGATAGAAGGAAAAAAGAGTAGAAGAAAATCCCTTACTTTTTAAAGCATGATTAATTTTAACATTATCCAGTACTACACATGCTGAAATACATGATCATAAAACTACAGATGCCAGATGGTGACACTATGGGGTGAAGTGATATGGGTAACTCAGCAGTTTATATCTTGGTATTTTGGGATTTATTTTATGAAAGCTTAGTATCCAGCTTAATCCTTTGGATTTCCGGACAAATTATCTCTGTAATATGATTTAGCTTTAATTACTAATATAGACACCAAACTGCAACACCATTTTAATGACCAACCCAATCTCACCTAAAAACAGTACTGTAGACAACTACCGATAGTTTAATAGTGCTAACACAATTATTTTTAAACAAGATGATTTTTTTCACACTCACAGTGTAGATGTGTTTAGATTTTTACAAAAATGTAAACGTTTTTGCTGAACAATATTAAAATATATTGCACAAAATTCTTAAAATGGATGCCCAGAAAACGTTCTGAAGCTCATCTGGGTATAAAAAAAAATTGCTGTAATTTTGTTCAGCTCAGCTTTCAGATGTGCAGAGTAATGGACAATCAAACACCACATGAATGCAGTTCACCAAACTGAAGAAGAATATCTATAGTTTTCTTTGAATTTTAGTGTACAGTTCCCGAAATATCCAGATTTTTTTTAACAAATGCTTCCTCTCCAAGAAGAAAAATTAGATTGCACAGAGTTTTCTTACAGCTGCATGCATTTCTGAAGCATTATTACTAGTTATAAAAACACGTAAAAGCACACGCCCACAGTATATATTGACAAAATATGATTAGTTTTTAAACAGCAATTTGAATGCCCAACTATCAAGTATGTAACTATATCATCACCTTGGAAATCTACTTGATGCTACTTACCTGGCAGAAAAGAAAAGAAAAATGCAAAAAGAATGATTTTCTATTTACTCCACAACTGTAAAAAAACACAATTCATGAAACTCATGATGGCAACCTGTTGCAGAATTCCTTACAAAAACAAAGTCAGCTCACCTTAATTCTTTTTTCACTGTCTTCTAGCCTGCTCCCTGCATAGGCAAGTTTCTTGGCCAGGTCATCTCTTTCAGCGAGGTGCTTATCTGCAGACAGCTTTTTCAGTTTCTGCAAGGCAGTTTTTGTTCTGTACAGTTCATCTTCTGAATCTTTCAGCCGTCTTTCAGTCACACGTTCTCTCTCTTGAGATTTCCGTAGACGTTCCCTTAATATTCTAATCTCATTGTTGTGCCGAGCAAGAAGCTGAGAGATTTCGTTTTCTGTATCTTCAAACTTATTCAAGGCTTTCTCCTGCCTGTGCTGAAGCCTCTTCAGTGCCCTGTTTTCTTTCTGCAGCTCATCTAGTTTGATGTGGAGTTCAGTCAGCTCATTTCGGAGCTCGTTGATTTTCAGCAGCCTTGCAGAAAGAACTCTTTTTGTAACAAGATCTATATCTTTTGCAGGAGAATCCCTTGTGAAGCTTTGAGAACGGAAACCCCACCGTGTCCCTCTTTTGTTTGGCGCATATTTGGAATCCAATTTCTTTGTGGCTAAGAGAGGAAAAATAAAAAGCATGTTTACTCTAAGACAATTCAGTTTGTCTATTCAGACATCCTGCTTGGAATAAAGCTCTGCCTGAAACAATTTTACAATACTTAACAGAGACTGCAGCTTTCAAACCAGACAATAAAAGGCACATATACGACAGACTTATGCTCCTTTTGATGGATGAAAAAATTGGTATTTATGTCTGTGATCTACTGGAAGAGATAATACTTGCAGCCATCAATACAGGACCATTGTAAAGTAATCATCTGCAAATTGTATAAGAAATAACAGTCATATTTTGTTAATATTTGATATTGTTTATTAAAATATTTAAATACTATATTCTTCTGCATACAATATTATCAAATGCTTTTAAAATGGTACCAATTAGCTGAGCATTAGCTAGTTATGTCTTATGCAAGATGTAATTCTCTCAGACAAATGCAGTAGTATTTTCAAATCCAGCTGCCATGCTTACAGACAAAATAGATTTCAAAGGCTCAATGCAGAAAGCTTCCAAAGCAAAATTACAAATCCCATGAAAATTCAGTTCTCCCCTGAATAATTTATTCTTATATCATACATTATTTTCCACACAGTAACCTTATTTGACTATATTCATGCATCACTTGCATTCCTATTTGATATTATTATCCCCAGAGATAAAAGCTAAACATTTTGTTTTAATCTTATTTGCCCCTCAAGCCACACTCAAAGAATGAAGCATATAATCCACCCAAAATACCTCTTAAAACAACTGAATATATAGAGAGCACATAATTCATTAAGGTACATCAGCGTTTAGCAGAACTGAACAGCAGCAGCTGCAGCTTATAATTTAAGCTTGAAAGGTGAAACATAGCAATAGTGCAGTTTCTTCTACATAGACAGTGAGTGTGACAGCAAATTCTTCCTCGCCTTTGGTGCTCATCAAATAGTTTCACCAATAGAACAGTTTCTATTCTACAGAGAATACAGCAAAAATAACGGCTTTAAATATCTTCTTTTAATTTCCTCTAAATATTTTGTACAAATACTAATTTTCTGCTTGATGCTCATTTTTTCCACAGCTCGGTCAAACAAAAGAAGGCTGGTTTATTTTGGTTCTAGGCTGTTGTTTGGTTTTTTGGGGGGGGTTTTGGGGTCTTTTTCTCCTTTACAAAGAACATTCATGTCACATTCAGGTGTGAAAAGATTATCTAATACACACACTGCAGAAATGATGCTACTCCTATCACTAACTAAGGGAATTCCCATTAACCCTAGACTTGCAGCCCATTCAAGAATTTATCCACACTTAGGACAGAGCAGACAGAAAATCCCCCTACCAAGTCAGCACTTTTGACCATTTAGTTAAATTGGGGAATACTGTCTTTCAAGAACAACACGATGCTCACAATACCTTCATGTAACAACTGTGTTCAATTCTGGCCATGTAATCAAAGAACTAGTCATTCACTTGCCCCCTTCAAATTAAATGGCACAGTGGAGCTGCAGGTTTTGTTTCCCAGACAGCTGACCCTATGGAGAAGATGCTGCTTCTGAACATAGAGAAGCTCAGCAAAATACCAGCCACACCAGGACACCAACACTATCAAGGATCTGAAGAGTTACACTCCCTGGGCAAATTCTAGATTGAAGGTCTGACCTTCTGGTACACTCTAGATCACAAAGTTGAACAAATGATTCAGATACTATCAAGCACTTATGAATAAAATAGAGCACTTGCTCAAGTAAGTCAGGATATGCTCTGACTCCACCAGGAAAACATGTGTGGTTATTTAGAACAAGCTTCCAAAGTGCGGCAGAAAGGCTTCACATCTCTACTTTAGCCCAGGATCTCTATACTATTCTCTCCCTTTTTGTAGGGATGTTCACTTCCCCACATTCTCAATCAAGAAAGCATCATATGTAGGTGAGGTGTGTGTCAGGGAGCTCAAAGTGGAGCTATTTTGTCTCAAATCAGAGATAATTCACCCTCAAGTAAGGACTTCTGAATTTCCACATGAACCTAATTTTCACCAAATACATTTTCTCTCTCTTACCCCATTAGTGGTCTTTGTTTATTTGTTGAAAGTACACAGTATTACACTGTAAAGCGTAGTCAATTAGACTTCCACAAGAGAGATATCTTTAGGGTATTTTGTCAGAGAAATTTTAACAATCGTCTCTCTTTGAGAGACTGCAGACTAAGGACATGCCCTGGGTCCTCGGCCTCAAGCTTTTTGTCAAAGACAAAGAGAGTGCATCAGCATGTTTCAACAAAAGGCTAGCATAAGAGCCATTGCTATTTGTGAAGAAATACAAGAATCATTCTGAAAAATCACCAAAAATCCTCCTTATGCAGGAATACGTTAATTTAGTTTTCAACATAGCAGTTGCAGTTTACCTGCCATCTGTAGCATAATTCACATGAACCTTATTTGTAGATTCTCCTAATGCTAGTTTCCTACTTTTCTTTCAGTTTTCAAAGATAATTAACTCTTGGAGGCAGTTACAAAGCAGCAGTTTCTGTTCTCTACCTACCTTGGTAGTGCACAAGGCTGTTTGAAGTTTGTGTTTTGGGATCTCTTTTTTCTTGGCTTGTAGATGTTAGTGTTGGTGACTGATCAGATGAATGAGACGCACTACCTTCATCTGAAAAATAGGAGTCGCTATTTTTATCTCCATCTGATTTCCTGTCATGTTCAGAATCTGGGCTCCTTAGTCTTTCTCCCATTTCTCAGATTTAATGGCTTTCCAGATTTTTCTCAAAGAGTGCTCATTTTGATACAAAAGATCTTTCAGTTGTACAATGGCAGCAGCTGGATTGTCTCCTTGGGTTTATCATCTTCAGCTCCAAAACATGAGATCTTTGCAGTTTGGTTCAGCAAGCAGTAGTTATCATTCTGAATGCATTTTTCTGTAACAATTTAGAGAAAGAAAAAGAAAAGTGAGAATTATTTTGCTGTTTAGTTAAGAAAAGTAAAAAAACTGTAAATTACTCAAGACTCCTATACCTTTATGCTACATACTGGGCTACATTAGCCTTATTATTTATATTCAATGTGACAGACATCACTCTAGGAATACCACTAGTATTACACTCATAGGTTTGAGGCGTTTCATCCCTGAAGGAGAAATCAGAAAATTAACACAGCTAAATACAGAATAAGAAATTACTCCCAGGTTATAAAGAGGAGAAAAAAAGTATTTGGAAATCAAAACAGAAGTGAAAGTTTGACACCACTCAGGAAACCAAATGAAAGACATTTGAAGACTTTTTAACCAAAAGAATTAACAACTTATTCACGTTACTAGAATTGAGGTATTTGCAGAATTTTACTGTATCTTCCATATCTCAATTTCTAACACACCAACGATGTCAAATAATGGTTTGAAAATCAGTTGTCCCATGTGTCTGGAGGACATTCTGCCCCTAACTGCTAATCACAGTCTTTGCCCTGGAAAACACTCTTGTACCTTACAACACCTAGCGTTTCATGACTTCAGGAACTGGCAGGAGTACACATACTGGTGTAATGTGCTTTATAGGAAAACGCAAATGTAGCCTTAGGGTTTTTGTTATGTCTTTTGTCTCTCTTGCCACTCTTCACAGTGCTCAGGCTTATTTCAACATCTATCTGCCTTCAGTCCAACTTCGAAACATCAGTCCTTTAATGGATGAATAAACAGGTCTTGCATCAGAGCCCAGTAATTCTGCCTGTTGAATGATGTAAGCTCCTAGCCCATTTCTAAATGGTAAAGCAAACTACACACAAAAAATTGAGCAGTTTTCAATCAAAACTCTTCTACACTGCAGGGCATATCACATACCTGTAAATGAACTGTAAAATTTTCACTGTATTATTTCCTAGTAAAATAAACTTAGCATTCTTCTCAGCCTTCTGTTCTACTGCCTTTACATGAAGAATTGCATAGCCAAGCAGATCAGAAATGTCAGCTGCCAAGACAGTTTTCATTACAAATACAAGCTTTCTGGCCCAGTTCATTGTTAGAAGAACTCTGTCTCCAGCGACTGGAATCCATTTGCCCTCATAATCTATACAGAAGAAATTAGAGGAATAAATATCCCAACAGATTTCTAAACTGGGAAGCTGCTGGGAAATGAATACTGAATTACCTGGAAGAGAATATTTTTTCTTTACTTAGGGAATAACTTTCCAAAATAATGGCTTTTAAGCACTTAAACATTATCAGTTATTGTGAACATTCAAATGATAGGTAACAACCATTTTTCTTCTAAAATAATGCAGTTATTAAATGTATTTCTTAAGTATAACTGTTGGAACAAGTCTAGAGGAGGGCCACGAGGATGATCAGGGGACTGGAGCACCTCCCGTATGAAGATAGGATGAGAAAGTTGGGGCTGTTCAGCCTGGAGAAGAGAAGGCTGCATGGAGACCTCATAGCAGCCTTCCAGTACCTGAAAGGGGGCTATAGGGATGCTGAGGAGGGGCTCTTCATTAGGGACTGTAGTGAGAGGACAAGGGGTAATGGGCTCAAACTTAAACAGGGGAAGTTTAGATTGGATATGAGGAAGAAATTCTTTACTGTGAGGGTGGTGAGGCACTGGAATGGGTTGCCCAGGGAAGTTGTGAATGCTCCATCCCTGGCCGTGTTCAAGGCCAGGTTGGACATAGCCTTGGGTGGCATGGTTTAGAGTGAGGTGTCCCTGCCCATGGCAGGGAGGGTGGAACAAGATGATCTTAAGGTCCTTTCCAACCCGAACTATTCTATGATTCTATATACCTAACCACAACTGTATTATCTTGCTTGTATTTAACACCCTCGGATATATACTTGAGCACAAAGCTTAGATCATGTAGGAACACCAGAACATACTGGGGTGCAATTCTACTCCCAAACAGCTCCATCCTAAGTCCCAGCTTCACAGACATCTGTGCAGAATGTGTATTATTTTGTTCCTTGAAGAGCACAACAAGCCCAACTGAAACACAGGCAGTTTTGGAAACAACCTGCTCTATAGAGGGTGCACTGACAAAGACTGCGTCAGCTCTGTCTCTACAGGACACTGTCAGGGAATGCAAAAAATACAAACTAAAATGTAAACTAATATATTTAATCATCTAGCATCTAATGCTACATTTATAACAGACAGCAATAACATGTACTTATTCTGTGCAGAGCAAACTATCTACAGCTCTTGCAAAAATGCAGCATAGAGGGGTAATGGCATGGAGCGACTGGAGGGGTGGAAAAGCAAAAACACAGGCCAATACTGGGCCCCTAAGCTGTAACATCTCACCTGTGCTGGTCATCAATGGAAGCAGACCTGGGAGCTAGGTAAAAACAGCCTTATAGACACATAGAAAAAGTACTCAACACACGTAAAGCACACCAGATGTAGTAAATTCAGGTGTGATGTGGAACCATGAATTCATGAGTATACTAAACCAGAATAAAACAGAAAAAAAAGCAAGGTGCACAGTGTGTTAATAAGCATACAAAAATGAACTCAAATGGACCCACGGCAAGAAAGAAGAAACCATCACCATCCTCCTCTTGCCTCGGAAGGATTTGGGATGCTGATGATTACTGTAAAGGGGCTGCCATCCCAGTTGAAGCAAGTCCCAGAGGGAAAGTGAGTGGGTGAACGTAACATCAGGCCTGGTACTAGAGATTGCGTCTTTACCACTGAAATTGCATATAGCTTGAACTGTGATAGTATCTGAACTAATACTAAATCTTTGGTTAGACAGTTCAGATTTTAATTAAAATAACAATTACTGGCTCTGCATCTGAAATGTATTCCCTGTTTTGCTCATGACAACATGCTGAACAAAACAAAGTGGCAGGAATTCAAGCAACCTCATCTGTTACTTGGATGCAAGGCTGTCCCACGGCCACAAGTGCCATCCAGAGAAGTCCTGGACTCCTGGAGTGGGCACATCAGTGTTAGAGGCACCACCACATCTAGAGGTGTTTGCCTAGCCCTGTGTGAAGGCAGAGATTACTCTATAGGGCAAATATCTTCAACAGTGTAGATGTAGCCAAGATGATACACCCAGATTTTGTCTGCCTTCAGGACACAGAAGAACAGAAAGAAATAATTATGCAGACTTCTTCTTGAAAAGAAAGGAAATTTGAATGAAAACAAATGTGACTGTCTTTAGTGAAAACATAAATGCCTGCAGTTCAACCATCAATATGTCTAATTATATATATATAAAAAAGAACACTCACTTTCACCTACTGCCTTAAAGGTGATCAGCTATTTTATAGTCCTACAAGTGCTCACTGAAGAGGCAATAATCTTTTTGAAGAATGCTTTTCATAACTCATTGTATTTAAAACAGACAAATTGGAAGAACTGGATATTCCTTGCTTTTGAGAATATTTTCCTAAGCATCATTTTGACATACAGCAACATCAATGAACAGTAATTTCTGATGCATTCTGGAAGTACTTTGAAAACCAATGGACTGGAAACAAATCGGAAAAGGTGAACCAGTAAAAGCTTCCTCGAGGAATGGCCAAAAACATTTTCTGAATCTTCAAATAGTTTTCAGTTTTAGAAATTGGTAATAGTATTGTATTTTTCATACAAAACAAGAAACCTTTGTCAAGTCTTGCCAAGTTCAGTTTTCTACCCATTTATTACGTAATTTGATTAACATAAAGAATGCACATTTTATCTTAAGAACAAATAAATCACTGGGTACTTGAGTTTTACTTCACTTAGCCTAAGGACTGGCTAATTAAGAAACACTTTGGTTCATTGACTTTTCAGTTGTTACCAACTAGTCTGAGCTGATTATAAAGGAAGTTCAACTTGTGTGAGTAAGATCCACAAAGATACCTATTTTCCCCTGGTACGTTTAATAAGCTTCTGAGAAGTCAAACATTAGCAGTGGGTTAGCAGTGCATCTACTAAAATCCACCATCGCCAAAATTCCAAGCTCCTCCCCTCAAATATGCCACACATGCTTTTGGAAGCCTAACGCATCAGTACAGAATGGCTAAAATAAATCTGTGACTTGTACAAACTTCAGAAATAGTTTTGTTTTCAGAATTTCATACTCCTTCACTTCGATCTATTGATATTACTTACATATCTTGTATTGAAAACATGCTCATTATCACAAGAAAACAGTCAAGCTGTAGGTCACTGAAAAGGATATGACAGCCAAAACAGAACACAAAACATCTCCAGTGGTGACAGAGTACTGTCCCCTATCACTCCTAAGTCAATCACGGAAACAGAAATCAAACTACTGGATTACAGATATTAAGCAATAGAGAGAAAGGGAAATTACTCAGTAATTCTTCCCTCACAGAGCACCCCGAGCTTACTTCTGTAATACAAGACTTATGAAACTTTTCAAGTCCTTTTCAATCTCAACAACCTTCTGATACCAGAGGAAGTGAGATGCTTTTACTGGTCACCACATGACACTTCCCGAGTACAAATGCTGACCTCTAACGGTGCAATCAGTTTTTCCACCTCTTCTAAGAGAGGGACAGCGCAAGCTTCAGACAAATACAAAAGCATAAATCCAAATTATTAATGTGCTGAACTTATTAAAAAAGAAAGAATAACTTTAAACTAACTATAACTTTGTCTCCCTTCTCTCCCTCCACCCATATTTTTCACATCCAAATACCAGAGTTTTTCCAGAAAAGAGACTTATTTTTATCACATCAAAACATATTCACCAATGGGGCTTTACTGAGGAGCAAATATTTATTAGGGAAGCTTTCTGCACCTGCTGACTTAACTATATGTATTTCTTCTAGGTTTATCAGCTTTTGGTGAGTTAAAATGCTCTATGGTTTTAAATGCCAATGTTAAATGTATCTGACAGTAATATTTAAGAGTTACTTTCAGCAAATGAAAACTGAAAATGAAAAGGTTGCTGTAAGCCCCAGGTCAGAGACACGGAAACAGCAGTCCAAACAGGTAACATGCAGGCCAGTCCTACAACTAGGAGAAGATATGATGTTTCTTAATCCTAAACCAAAGAGGCCCATGCTCTTGTTCATATTCCTACCTGTGCCTCTGCTGAGTATGGATTTACCTAGCTCAACTCAGCCATACCCAAAAGCAGCTCTCCAGCTCCCAAAGTGTGAGCAAGCGATTCTCTTGCACAGGGGAGAAGCTCTTAAAGTACCTATCAAATATATCATTTTAACGAACGCTTTTAAAACAACTAACTGCACGCGAGAGCACGTTTTTAATACAATAACTCAACTGTACAACAAACGACTTCTGAGGAAAGCACTCATCACTTGCGGTCCCGGGTACACCGCCTTTCGGAAGGCCGGCCGCCCGGCACTCGCCGGCGCTGGGGACAACACCCGTCCCCCGCGGCCGCACCCCGCCGTTGGGTGCCCAGGTGCCCAGCCGCCATCCCCGGGGCTGACCCTCACGGCACGTCGGGACCGAGCACACCGCGCCCCCCGGAAGGCTGAGCCCAGGCCCGGGCCCGCTCCCACAGCCCCAGGAGCTCCCCCCTCTCCCCGTTCTTGGCTCCCCCCCACCGCCGCACCCCCGTGCCCCTGCCCAGCCCCGCCGCTGCCGGTACCTCCCTGGCGGACGCGGTGGCCGTTGCCACGCTACGCTTAAAGGGGCCGCCGCGGCGCGGGGGCTATTGACAGCGGCTGCCTCAGCAACGGGGCGGAGCAGGAGGCGGGCTCTCCTCATCAGCCATTGGCTATCCGCGCGGCGCGCCGTGGCTGGTTGGTAGAGCAGCCGGCGGCGGCGGAGGGACAACCGGAGCCCATTGGTGAGAGGCCACATCGCGGCTGCTGATTGGTTGAGGCGCTGCTGGGGAGACGTGAAGGGGCGGTGTCTCGGGCGATGCCTCATTCCCGTGGTGCTCCGGCGGCTGTGACGGCGGCGGGGCCGGGTCGGGTCTCACGCTGTGTGGTGAGCTCGGGCTCCCGCCCCGCCCCGCCCCGCCCCGCTCTGCTCTGCTCCGCCCCCCCGGCAGGCTCCGAGGCTGCGAGCGACCGCGGCGTGGCTTTGTGGGGACGCGTGTGCGTGATCGAAGCAAGCGTTCAGTGCAAAATCGTACGCATCAGGGCCGGGGAAGTGATCTTTCCCTTGCACCCGGCGCTGGTGAGGCTGCGCCTCAAATCCTCTGTTCAGTTCTGGGCCCCTCACTGCAAGAAAGACATTGAGGCGATGGAGCAGGTCTGGAGAAGGGCAATGAAGCTAGTAAAGGGTCTGGAGCACAAGTGTGACGAGGAGCAGCTGAGGGAACTCGGGGTGTTTCGTCTGGAGAAGAGAAGGCTCAGGGGGGCCTTACTGCTCTCTACAGTTTCCTGAAAGGAGGTTGTAGGGAGCTGGGAGTCAGTCCTCCCAAGTAATGAGTGACAGGACAAGAGGTAACGGCCTCAAGCGGCGCCAGGGGCGGTTTAGATTGGATATTAGTAACAATTTCTTCACTGAGAAGGTGGTCAGGTGTTGGAACAGGCTTTCCAGGGAAGAGGTGGAATCACCGTCCTGGAAGTGTTCAAAAATTAGGTAGATGAGGCCCTCAGTGACATGGTTTAGTGGTGGTCTTGGCAGTCCTGGGGTAACGGTTGGACTGCATGGTCTTGAATGGGTTGCCCAGGGAAGTTGTGAATGCTCCATCACTGGTGGTGTTCAAGGCCGGGTTGGAGATAACCTTGGGTGGCATGGTTTAGTGGGAGGTGTCCCTGCCCATGGCAGGGGGGTTGAAACTAGATGATCTTAAGGTCCTTTCCAGCCCTAACTATTCTATGATTCTATGAAGACAGGCTGAGATGACACCAAGCTGTGTGGTTCGGTTGATACGTTGGAGGGAGGGAATGCCATCCAGAGGGACCTTGACACGCTTGTGAGGTGGGCTGATGCCAACCTGATGAAGTTTAACCATGCAAGTGCAAGCTCCTCCACCTGGTTTGGAGCAATCCCAGGCACAGCTACAGGTTGAGCAGGGAGGAGATTCAGAGCAGCCCTGTGGGGAAGGAATTGGGAGTGAGAAAATGAACATGAGCCGGCAGTGTGCACTTGCAGCCCAGAAAGCCAACCGTATCCTGGTCTGCCTCAAAAGGAGTGTGACCAGCAGGTCAAGGGAGGTGATCCTGCCCCTCTACTCTGCTCTTGTGAGACCTCACTTGGAGTATTGTGTGCAGTTCTGGAGTCCTCAACATGAAAAGGACGTGGAACTGTTGGAACAAGTCCAGAGGAGGGCCATGAGGATGATCAGGGGACTGGAGCACCTCCTGTATGAAGATAGGATGAGAAAGTTGGGGCTGTTCAGCCTGGAGAAGAGAAGGCTGTGTGGAGACCTCATAGCAGCCTTCCAGTATCTGAAGGGGGCCTATAGGGATGCTGGGGAGGGACTCTTCATTAGGGACTGTAGTGAGAGGACAAGGGGTAACGGGTTCAAACTTAAACAGGGGAAGTTTAGCCTGGATATGAGGAAGAAATTCTTTACTGTAAGGGTGGGGAGGCACTGGAATGGGTTGCCCAGGGAAGTTGTGAATGCTCCATCGCTGGCAGTGTTCAAGGCCGGGTTGGACATAGCCTTGGGTGGCATGGTTTAGAGTGAGATGTCCCTGCCCCTGGCAGGGGGGTTGGAACAAGATGATCTTAAGGTCCTTTCCAGCCCTAACTATTCTATGATTCTATGACTCTTTTCCAGCCTAGTTGGTTCTATGATTCTGTGACCAGAGGGATGCCCAGGGGTGAAAACAGCAGTCTGTCTTTGCTAGCACCCACCACATGGTATTGAGCTGCCCTTGTAACCCCTCTGAGGAATGGGGTTGAGGGAAGCCTTGGGTGGCATGGGACACTTACTGTCATCTGCAGTTTGGGAATGAGGCTTTGGGACAGGACAACATCTAGGAATAATGACTGATAGGGGTGAGAGCAAAAGGGAACAAAAATACTCTTTAAGTAGGATGGGAAGATAGGTGAATAACCAATGTACGACAGGTTTTGTGTATATCCATCCATCTATCTATGTGCGCTCTGTGTGTGATGTAATTTAAAAGCAAAACTACCCGAAGCCAAGAGGAAAGAAAGAAAAAAAAAAAAAAAGGAATGGTGTCAGATTATAATATACCCCAGAACTAAAAGCAAAATGGATTATACTGACAAAAGGATGAAAGTACTGCCTGCAGCTAGCAAATAAGCTTGAGTCCAAAGGCAGGTCCAAATTAACGAGGCTGTTGTGTTTTATTCTACAAAGCAGTAAGAGGGTTTCCAAACCTTGGCTTCTGTTATTCAAAGTCACTGCTATTTTCTTTCTGGAGAGATGAAGGGGAAAATGGGCAAACAACAGATCCTGTTTGCCCCACTTAACTTGCTGATGAAAGTGACATAAGAATTTGGGTGGAGTAGGGTAAAGCAGAGAACATTTCATCCAAAAGTTGCAACCTGCCTGCACTGGAAGGCATAAATGGGACCTTCTTGGGAGGGAAACAGATTTGCAGTGGACAGAACCATCTCTCCGCAGTCCTGAATGTTCAAAATTAATGCTGAGTAACCACTCAATGAAAATAAAAGAACAGGAGGAAATAGGACAAGGTACCAGTTCTTTTAACCAAGGTAATATTTTCAGGCAAAAAACCCTGACCACCTTCACAATAAAATACAAATAAATAGGTGAGAAAATGTAGTTCTAATGCACTTGAAATTAAAAAATTGCCATCTCCCGAGAATATAAATTCTAGGAAAAACAGTATCCATTTCAATGGAAAACAAACAAAAAAAAAATAATTAGCGGTTATGAAAGACAGAGTTGAGAGATTCTCAGAACTGGCATTTTGCACAAGAACTTTGAATGTGCTTAATCAGAGTTCTTGAAAATGTAATGTACTGAGTAGGCTAGAATGCAATCCTAAACATGTCAGCTTAAACTCCTGTAAAAGAAGAGGAGACAGAAACAGGTATTTCAGAAGCAGGAAAGCACCTGGGGTTCATAGACCTGACACAGGAGTTACCGGCTGGACTTAAACCACGACACAGGCTGAATGAGCTTTTAATTTTTTGATCCTAAAATCCCAGAAAATAGGCATGAAGCATGCAAAAAGCCCCAACAACCAGACGGTGAATTTCCTAATTTTGATTGTCTCTCTAATTGCACGTTATATTTTTGTGTTATTTGCATTACTATTTTGAAATTGGTTTTAAAAAACCCCAAACCAAACAATAAAAACTCATCTGGGTAATATTTTTAATTCATCCCTCTGTGGCTTTGTATTGCTCACCCTTGTGCTAAATAGCTAAGCATATAATTCATCCCAACAACACTGGCAGGGAATCATTGATGTCCTTCAAAAAGATGCAGGGAAATGCAGAATGACAAAGATGGAATAATTTTATTGCTTGCAACTGGAGGAAATGGATTGCTTGTATCTGGCAGCAAGCCAGGCTGGAATCTGAAATGCTGTTGCTGCTGTAAATAGGATGAAAGGGATTCATAATCCATCTCCATGCCCATTGTAGCTAGGAAAATTATAAGCAGAAAAAGCTATTAAAAACCCAAGCCTGAAACAACAAAACCAGTGGAAGAAAGCTTTACAAAATGTGGAAGAGACTTTTTTTGTGTTGATAATTTGTAGACTGATTGTCATGACAAACCATTTGGGACTTGGTTAGCAACTAATTAATCTTTAGTTACTGAATATAGGTGGTACAGGTTTTGAATTCATGCAGTATGCATGTTTAATACAGTTATTGCATATAGGTATTGAATTGTACTGAATACAGGCCTCTTGTTCAGAACAAATGACATCTTGTCAGATTTCTCCATTAACTGCTCCATCCAGAGCAGATATTGTGCAGATTAATTGATGAAAGTGCATTAATCTAAAACCTATGATTAGGTATTTCAGGTGTTGTCCTCCACATAACAGTTGATACAGTGCAGATAAACGGTGTGGTATTTCAGATTCTCTTGGAATGGACAAATACATGAATCACCTGAGAAAGAAATAATGTTCTGCAGTTCTCTACTGTCTGTGTAAAGCAAGTCTGATGTCTTAACTGCTTGCTTGGATGGGAAGGTTGTTGAAACAGAATACTTCATTCAAATGCTGAAGAGGGAAGTAGAAGACTCAAAAGGAAGGGCCATAGCCTCAGAGCTTAACTGAGGGAAGGGCTGCTTCAGAAAGGAGGGAGAAAACCTTCAATAGCTAAAGCAGGTCATAGTGTCATCTGGTTTGATGTTCCCAGAGGTACCAACAGAGATAAAGTCCTTGGGCTTATTCAGCTGCATGGAACCCATGCTCATTTTAATTGTTATACAAAATATCAATGGGAAATCCCTGGTGCGCAGGAAAAATGCTATTGATTTCCACTGTGCTGTAGCAATGTCTGTGGCATGCAGGATGGGAACTTTTACAATAACTGTACCTAATGCGATGTATAAAGCATTCCCTGAATTGCCAGAACAAAGATGATGTTCAAATTTAGGAAGGGAAAATCTTCATGGTATTGCTTTCAATACAATAACTTCCTGAAGAAGTGGGGACTTAAGGAGCGCATGGTGATATAAGTGAGGGAGCTGACATACTGCTGGCTTTAACCATGAGTACGCCATGATGTGAAACTTCATTGTGAGGTTCAGACTTAGACACTCAATCTCTGCGAGGGATCAAAGACTGGTTGAAGCCAGCAGATTGAGTATGAAATGTCAAAGAAGATTCCTTTTGGCTCCTTCACCCTCCACACTGTCTGGTGTTTTCCCTCTGAACAGGCTATGTGATACTGCCTTGTATGTGGGAACAGATGCATGAACATTTATACACGCACACCAGAGGTAGTATCTTGCATCTGTACCTGCAGAAAAGCTCTGTTCACTGTCCAGGAATTTATACTAAAGAGATTTTGGCTCAGAGCAGTTCTGCAGATCTGGGTAGTCAAGAGAGCCTGTTCTGGCTGCTGTTTTCAGTGGCAAGGTAGATATTTGTCCCCTCCCTCCACTGCTATGAAGGCAGTCTATGAAGTGACTAAGATCTCTGTGTTAGAACATGAGCATGGATGTAGTTCCTTCCAGCTGAAGGTCTTTTCCTCAACGTATGTTGGAATATTCTCCTGCATACAAGATATGTTGTATATGAGCACATACTTCGCTCTGCTCTCAATTATCTGCAATCATATAAAAATGTTTAAAATTGTAACGCAAATAAAATTAAATCCCAGTGTGTTTTGGTTCTATAGATATTCATGGTCTCCTTGTACTTTTTAATGCATTTGTCAAAATAAGCTGTGGTTTTGTTGGCAGCTGGCTGCTTTTCTTACTGCATGCTCTCCTACCTTGAGAAATGAGAAGCCCAAGATCACTTTCAAAGCTTGTCTCCCATGCCCTGGACTCTGAAGTGACCTGAAATCTTTTCACTGTTTCTTTTCACAAGTGCTCCCGAGTCCTCTGCTGAAAAGTGACAGCTCACCTTTACAATTTGGTGTCAGAATTCTTTGAAAGAATGTCCATTGGTGTCACTTCTCATACTGTGGCTAGTTGCAGCTCAAGGGGATTTGCTTGAGCATTCGCTGCGATGGCGTTGGGACTGCTGTGGTGTTACTGACACCCCTTTTGTGTCTTTGACAGGCAATGGAGAATGGGCTATCGTGAACTCAGCTGAACTTGGGGATGTATGAAAGAAGCACAGAGAGCATTGTTCATGGGGGACTGTTTTTAACAATACAGTTTTCCAAGGGTGTGAAGCACTGAGATGTTAAGGGGAAAATACAGTGCAATGAAAGAAACACGTATACTTCACACCACTAGTTTTCAGAGATTTTACGAATTTGCCCCAATTCATTGTGTTAGTACACCTGCTTGGATTTGGAACTCAACAGCTGCCCACTGGAGAAAGATTAGGTGAATAACAAAAGTGGTTGCTGGTGAATCACAGGAATATAATTAACAATGTGATGAATTAAAACTCCCACCTAATAAAAAAAGATACTCAATTACTACAATATGAAGCTTTAACTGCTCAGGTTGTGGATATGGGTGTATTTTAACAAGGTCCCAAATTAAAACAGGGTTGTTACTGCTTATGGGCTATCAACAAGTATTTTGTAAGCAATTTCAATACCAAAAATGTCTGATAAAGACTGGGAAGGGGGAGAGGACCCTGAGGAAACATGTATTAATTTTTTGATTAGAAAAAAATATTATTTGAAGGAGACATTCCAGTTAAGGACATCTTTCTCCAGAAGGCATATACTTCTGGAAGGAAAATTTCATGCCTATTGTTCAGGATCTGGCATTTTATGTTAAATACTGCATTTGTTCTTGGAAGGCTTTAGTAATGCTTTTCCAGAAAACCACTTTTTGAAGGACAAATGTGGTATCTGTGGACTTGTTTCTGCTGGTTTTGCATAATCTACAAATTCATATTCACAATATGTGGATTAGTCTTTGACAAAAACAAAATGCAGTGACCAAATAATTTTGACATATTCTTTAATCAAAAGAAATGTGTGTTGCTTCTGCACATCCATCTCTTCTGGCTTTAAAATTCATTTCCATTGCTTGGATGGCAAATGAATTTTGTTCTGTCTCTGTAGAGTTTAGTAATATAAATAATGTTGTAGGGAAATAAGGTCAGATGTATCTTTAAAACCAGTAAAGAGAATGGATCAACATAAATTTGGCTTCAGTGTTGAATGCAACTGCTTTGAAAGCATATGCAAGTATACAAGTGTTTTATAGGGATGAAGAAAAATCTCCCCCTAAAAAAAAATCTTCATTCAAAATGTAAACACATCTTGATTATTAGTGTTAGACTCAGAAAGAGACCCAACACTACACAACTCACACCACTTCTAGGTGCCTGATCATGTCATCAGATTTGTTGGGGTTTTTTTTTAATGCAAAATGGATGGAACACTTTCAGTGAGGGGAGAGAGGTGTCAGCATCTCAGCCCGCAGACTTACACATCACAGACTTTGGGCAGGGAGGAGGTAGGGATTTGTGCGCATTTAGAGGAGGGAGTTAAAATTGGGGTTCTCAGATTTATGGATGCGCCTCCCAAGTCAAGCAGAGGTAGACTTAAGTTACTTCTCCATGAGACATGTCCTGAGCTGCCCATCACTGGGAAGGCTGAGAAGCCTCTGAGCAGAACACATGCCCTGGGAAGCTTGGGCACCACTGATCAGGAGAGCAAGCATTCTTGACTTTATTACCTTAATTTGTCAAAAGCCTATTTAGGGTAAAACTTTTACAGCTTGAGATGTATAAACTCTTGCAGTGTTTG
The DNA here is from genome assembly GCA_028858755.1 of Ara ararauna. Taxonomy (NCBI): domain Eukaryota; kingdom Metazoa; phylum Chordata; class Aves; order Psittaciformes; family Psittacidae; genus Ara; species Ara ararauna. The sequence continues at coordinate 49,057,051 of CM054379.1, forward strand.
CATCAGCTTACTGGAATTCTCTTGATTGGAATTAATTAATGTTAAACCAACATCCTTTTCATCCTTTCAGGATCTGCAGTAGTTTAACTTTTTTTTTTTTTAATAAAAAAGCTAGAATATTCTATTATTCTTGTTGTGCCTCCATACTGTGCTTCAAGGATGCTTTGATTGATGAAGACTGCTTTCTGGATGTTTTCCCCTTCCTGTTTTTATAACTGAAACTGTCAATCCTCTCTAAAGACTTGGTAAATAGTGAGATCAATCGCTGTGTAGTTGGCAGAAAAGCAAGGACAGTGACTAAACCAGTGCTGGGCTGCAGGTGAGCAAACAGCGGGGGGATATTTCAAATAGTTTAAGAAACATCCTGGGCCTGCTCAGACAGCTTGAAGAATGTTTACAAAGGCTAATGTGAGGCTTGAGGGGCTAGTCCTCTGAACAGCCCATATCACTGAAAAAAAAGGGGGAGAAGCCCATCCAAACACAGTGGTGAAGTAGGCTTTACTCTTACTTGCTTTATCTCTTTCTGATCACCACGTGGGGAGCCTTCTTTGTAGCCCAGCACAGTGACATGAACTGCCTCCCTGTTGGGTACTCCATCTGAAACATGGTGAGCCAGCTACTAGAAGATGGGAGAAGGTGGTAGTGGGGATGCTTCCTCAAGAAAGCGTTGGAACTGGGACTGTTGATTTAACCTGTACCACAGATGTTGTGGGTTCAGCAGCAGCAGTCATTTTTTCTCCATGGTAGCTGGTGCAGCGCTGTGTTTTGACTTTTGGCCTGGGAACAGCGCTGCTAACACCAGTGTTTCAGTTACTGCTTAGTGATGTTTTGGTCTGACCAAGGACTTTCTGAGCCTCATGCTCTGCCAGGGAGGAGGGGAGCTGGGAGGAAGCAGAGACAGGACACCTGACCCAAACTGACCAAAGAGGTTATTCCATACCACAGCACATCATGCCCAGGATGTAAAGACGGAGAGCAGAGACCCAGAAGGGTGGGGGTGCACTGCTTGGTCGGGCTTGGTATTAGGTGGTGAGAATTGTATTCTTTCCTTGTATTTGCCTTGTCATTATTATTATTGGTGGTAGCAGTAGTGATTTGTGTTACACTTTAGTTACTGGACTGTTCTTATCTCAACCTGTGGGAGTTGCATTCTTTTTGATTCTCCTTCCCATCCCTCTGGGAGCGAGGGGGAAGAAAGAGGGGGAAGTGAGTGAGAGAGGCTTAAACCACGACACACAGAGCAGATGCTGCTCCGTTCTTTCTGTCCCACACCTTTTGGGCTCTTGAGTTTACTGCAGTTCTAGAACAGGAGAAGGGTCAGTTTGTCACCGGGGCCTTAAATCCATCTTAGTTCAAGTAATAAAAAAATTATCGGAGGTATTGATTGTTAGGGTTTAGTCCAGTTCATTCCATGGCTACTACCAGGAAATACCAGTTTGAAGAGGAAAGTGGCATCACATCTTTCTGTAACACAAGGGGAACCTGTCAACTGAAATAAGGTAGGCAGTTGTGGTGTTCGCATTTGAAGAAAGGTGTTGAAAACCTCAAAAGGCTTCACAAATACATTCCAAGAATCACTGGGGGTCCATAAAACTCGATGTTACAGGAAGAGACATGCAAGAGAAGATTCAATGCAAAAAAAGGTTGAGAGATTGATTGATGGTGAGTTCTGTTGTTCCTTATGGTAGATGGCTTTTCGTTTAGCAGTAAAAAGGTGCAATGAACCTTAGTGGTTAGACGTTAGAGCTAGTTCCAAGCAAGAAAGCTCGCTTTTTTAACAGTGAAAGGGCACGTTTTTACCCGGATGAACTGTGTAATAAATGTGGGAGTTTTAAGTCATGAGTGCCCCCAGCTGTCTGCTCTGCCCTGCTGCTGCAGGTAACTGCTCTTATAAGAGCCTACAGAAGGAGGTGAGTGGCTGTGTCTCAGGTACTCCAGAGTAAATCTGGTATTTTCAGTCACACTGATCTTCACTGGTGACTGAACTGTTCTTCTGGGGAAGGGGGAATTGTATTGCGCTACATTAACATAGAAATATTTGATGGAACTGGTGGGTTGTGTCTTCATTACACCCTAAGAACAACCTGTAAGGCCTGATTGACTGTGACTACCTCTCACTTGGTGAAATAATTGTGCTGGAGCAGACTGCAGTAGTTCTCAAAAGCAGGATGCTGAAATTTTCTATCCCCTTGGTTTTAACTGGCTCCTAGCTCCAAGATCATTCCCAGTCTGGACTAGCCTCTGTGTGCCAAGGATAGCTGGGTACCTGGGCCAGGGAGATAATTAGGTACCAATCACTTGCACATAACGTAGCTGAAGGTGCATCATGCATCATGAATGCGCATTAACCTGAGCCAGCAATGCACCCTTGTGGCAAAGGCAGCCACAAGGCACCTGTGGCAGCAAGGCATCTGGGGCTGCAGGAGGGAGACCTCCGTGAGCTGATGGAGGGTGGCCCTCCCCCTCTGCTCAGCACTGGTGGGGCATGTTGGGTGTGCTGGGACCAGTTCTGGGCTCCCCAGTACAAGAGAAGTACGGACATACTGGAGTGGATCCAGTGAAGGGCCATGAAGGTGATGAAGAGGTTGTGGAATCTGCTGTACGAGTTGAGGCTGACCAAGTTGGGACTGTTCAGCCTAAAGAAGAGAAGGCTGAGGGGGCCTCATCAGTGCCACTCATGGGGGGAGTAAAGTAAAAGGAACTAGAGTATTGATGCTCAGAGACAGGACAAGAATTAACAGGCACATTTTGGAAGACATGAAATTCCATTTAAACATAAGAAAACACTCTTTACTGTGCAGGTGATCAAAGAGAAGTTTGCTCAGGGAGGTTGTGGAATTTCTATCTTGGAGATAATGAAAACCTGACTGGACACAGTTCTGGGCAATCTATTCTGAGCCTGCTTGAGCAGGTGGGGGTTGGACCAGGCAATCTCCAGAGGTTCCTGCAACCTCAGCCATTCCGTGATTCTGCGACACCAGAATGCTTATTAGTGTGCAGGGAGCACTGGGGCTGATGACACTGGTCCTAATAAGATACTTCATCATTTGACTTCTCATGTGTGCAGTGTTTTGCATAGGATTTTTCACTGTGGCATCAGCGCCCAATTGCTGCTAACTCCTGTTCTGATGGGATTCTTTCTCCATGTCCTACTGCATTTTAGGACTTGGCCCCAAATCTGAAAATCTGATGATGCTTTTGGTTCTTACGTGTATGAGTTTGTATTTGGGTTCATATCTGCACTAACAAAACTGAACATTTTTTAATCTCAACAAATGATCAGTTAGTCTGTGTAATAGAACCGTTGCCTTTGTCATTTTCCACATTAGCAATTTGTATGTCATACATGCACACTTTCTGTGCAGTAATGCAATGTTTTCATTAAGGGCATTGATGACCGTACAGATCCTCCTATAAGCTCACAAAATATGCAATCCCTTGGAATGAAAGCACTCCAACTGCAATCTATTTTTATGGCTGAGTTGTTAACCAGTTCTGAAAATTATCATTTAATGTGTTACATTGATTTTGTTTAAAGTTATTTTTTAATGCACGATTATGTCAAATGTCTGGTGAAGACAGTATTTCAACCACAATCTTCATTGTCAGTCTAATGCTTAATCTCATTAAAGCAGTATCAAATTTGTTTGGCAGTCTAAGTTCCTGGGAAACCATGTTGACTGACGCTAATAAATCTGTAATCTGTCAATCCTGTTATTAGTACCCCGTATCATCATTTCTATTAGCTTGCTTGACGACACTTGCTGGCTGACGCTGCCTGTAGTTACCCAAGCGATTACATTTATCGTCCGCAAATATTGGTTCACCGTTAACTTTTTCTGTGCAAAGTCTGAATTTCAGCTCACGGGAGTACCGCTGCAGCCCGCCTGGCAGCGGAAGCGCAGGGCTGCGGTTGCAGATCAGTTTGTGTTCAGCTCCTTTAACCCTTTCCCTCTTCCTTGGAGGCGATGGACGGGTTTTTGCGGCGGGCGGACGCAGTAGCGCGGCGATGCTCTAGGTGGGGCTTCAGCCCCGGCGGAGGCTGCAAACCCAGCCCTTAAAGGAGGTGGAGGGATTTGGAACACCTCTGTCGCGTCTTTAAATCCGCCCGTGTGCCTTCTGACCCCGGCATGCGTGCTGGGCTGTTTCCTTTCATCCTGCTTGACAAGAAAACCTTTTTGTCCGGTTTATCTTCCCTTAAAATTGGTACGTGTATGGGCACCAGCCAGCGTGCATGGAGGAGGTTTGCACTGCAGTGCAAGGGTGCAGTCTCGTTAGTAGAAAACACACCCATGAGTCCTCTAAACTATTTTTAACACCTCAACCTCACATCTTACTGCACTAGTGGGGAATGGCATCACCTTGGTCCAGCACTGAGGCCTCTGTAGGCAGAAGGAGAGCTGGCACAGTGTGGATTCAGGGTCTGGGTTATAGGCTGGGACTCTGCGTCTGTCGTGGTGAACCGAACCATGCTGGGAGCCTCTTGGTGGCACAGCTGCCCACTTCCATGCTTTTAACTCTGTTAGCCTCCATGGGACACTGAAAGATGGAAGCTTGATAAGGTGGGTGAAAACTCCCAGACTCAAAAGTTTGTGATCAGCAGTAAAAAGTCCGGCTGGCTGCTGGTAGCTGGAGGCATCCCTCTGGGTGGACATTGGAGCCAGGATTGTTTCTCATGTTTAGTACTGAGCTGGACAAGGGCATGGAGTTTGTTAGGGCTTTGGTATACAGTCCCATTCCTGGGGTTTGGCTGCTGAGCTTGGGGCTAACTCCATGCCTGTGCAGCCAAGAGTGACTTTGGTGGTCACTCTATTTGGGGTGATTGGGGTCAGGGAACTTCAAATATGCTGTGGAGAGGTTGCAGCCAGGGCCAACCCTTACCATCAAGAGCTACTTTCAGCTGCTTGTATTGTGCTGAGGTCACTGACCTGCAGAGGAACCTCTCATCTTATCCACAGGCAGCCCCGTGGCTGTGGACCAGAATGGGGACAGCAAAGTCTGGGTTTACTCGATTCCTGACCCAGCCCAGCCTGCTGGGTTTGCTCAGCCTGGAGAAGAGATGCTTCAGGGAGAACTTACTGCTATCCACAGTTACCTGCTGGGAGGGTGTGGAGAAGATGGATCCAGCCTCTTCTCCAAGGTGCCCGCTGGAAGGATGAGAGGCAGCTGGACACAGACTGCAGCATGGGGAATGCTGACCAGAAGTTAGGAAAAAACTCTTCACGACGAGGGTGGTCACACACTGGAGCAGGCTGCTCAGAAAGGTCCTGTTTCTGTCCTTGGAGATACCCAAAACTTGACTGAACACAGTCCCGAGCACCCTAATAGAGTTGTTCCTGCTTTGAGCAGATTGACCAATGACCTCCAGAAGTCCCTTCCAAGCTGTATTAGTCTGTGAGTCTGTCATTCTGAAACTGTGCAGCTGTATCCAAACCAGCAGTGCACCCTGGCCTGCACTGCCTCCTGAACCGTGCATGGGGGTCACTGTGGAGAGTGCTAGCTGAGCAGTGGGAAAGCCATGGCACTGGCCATGGTCACTGTTTAAAAAGGAAGGAGGCAGAGTTCCAGTGTCTGGGATAGCTTAAGTAAATAAGCAGTTTCCAAAAACAGAAACAGAAAGTATAAACATGGCAAACAAAAACACTATTTTCATATAAATGCTGTTAGCTTCTTCATTCTGTTCATTTAATTTATGGTGATAGTTGCAAATGTGAAATCCTGATCCTTCTTGGGCTGCAGGCTGGACAGGTATCACTGCAGGCTTGTGCACACCTTTATGATTATATGCAGGTATCTTTTCAGCAACACTGATATTCCATTTGCCCTTTTGTAGACTGAAAACCCTTTTTGAAACCGAAACCTGAAATTTCAGAACCAAACTAAAGATTTCTTAATGTTTGGCTGATTTTCTGTAACAATACATGTATCTAATTATTAACTCCTTATTCCTGGCTAGGATCCATTCGTATAAAAACATGACGGCTTTTAGGCTCGCTCAACTTTTTGCACACAAAAGACAATATTTATATATATTTTAATCAGGTTTTCTGGAAAAAAGGAAGCTGAGAATCTTTCCTTTGCCTACCAAGTTCACAGTGTCATTCCGGGGGGGTGGGGGGGGTATATAATCCAAAGCAACTGAAAATGCCCTGCCATCAGCCTTTCCCTGTTTAGTCTATATTAGCCACTCAGCTGTATAATGTATTATCTGATACACAGTGATAAGCAGCTTAGCTGTCCAAGATCATATTAAATATGTTCAGTTTAGCTGAATTCTGCAGCACTCCACGAGGAGACACCCTCATGTCCATCTGGAGCCATTAGGAAATCCAATGCAGTCCCACCCAGAGATGGGACCGTCCTGCACTGCTTATGGCCTTGGTGGAGGACATGCTTTCTGATTGTCTGTCCTTCCTTCTTTTCTAAAACCCTTTCTCCAGCTTCTGTTCATGCACTTAAGAAATGAAATATTCAAGGCAGCCCATGCCCTAGAAAACAAAAATATCTCTATAGCAGATCATGCAGAAGTTTATAGGTTAGAGTGGAACTGCCCTCTATGTTTAATGAGTTCTACTGGAAAAACACATTTTAAAAAGAACTCCTACCGTGCATGTTCCATACCTTAAAAATACATCTTTTTAGTATTCTGTTAATCGTTCATTGGAAGTTTGACAATGACATCCACTCGACATGTTCTCTCTTCAGTTACTTGTAAAATTCATGTCACCTTGCAAAAACCCCTGGATAATCAGGATTCTCTTGAGTCTGCTGAAAGCCCCAACACTAATACACAGGTGAGGTAGCAGTCTTTGCCTCTTTTTGACACCTCTCTAAGGTCAGAGGGATAAAGACTCTCTAATGACAGAGCCTCTCAGCCCCTTCTTCACTGTGGCTCCGACAGCACCTGACACGGATACATGGACTCCTTTTGCTGTTCGGGGAGCTCCATCTGCAGCTCAGAGATCACAAGCTGAATTTTAACCAATAGATATAAATAGATTTGATGGGGATAATGAATGTGCTAGTCATCCCTACACAGACACTGCCAGGAAAACAGCTATATTATTTAAGAAAAAAACCCCATTAATTCAAAATGTTTGGGGGGAAGAGGAAATAGGAACAGACTGAGGTGGAAGGAAGCAGTTAAGGCAACTGTAGAACTTAAAACCAGACTTAACTGATATTAATGTTGGCTAAGTATAAGAAGTACAGCCCTGGCTAAACCGCAGGTCTACCACTATTGGTGGGTGACCCTGAAGTAAGAATTGGTGAATACTGCTTGTGGTAGGAAATGGAGAACCAGCCCAAGTTTCTGCCTTTTTTTTTTTTTTTCATGATTTTTCTATTAATTCTTTGCATGTTTTTAAACACAATCACAGCCCTCGGAGCATCAGCTTTAAACAAAAGAATCTGCTCAGGCTTCGCCTTATAAATTCTAAAATGCTGGCTTTAAGGGTATTGCCTGTACTCCTTTTACTGGGAAATTACCTTAGACACTGGAATTAAAAGTCATATGATGTCAAACAAGATGGGTGCCAGTGCTGAGAAAACTGAATACAGCGGTACAATTTCCACAGGATTTAAAATTAACCTCACTGCATGATTGGCTTACATTTCTAATCCGATATATCAGGCTAAATATAGACTTTGAAGACAATTTCTTTCCATGCAAATAATCACTGCAGGTTAAAACTTACCAAAAAAAACCCCATAAAAAACAACAAAAAACAAAACAAACAAACAAAAAAAAAAACAACAAAAAAGAGTAAACTAAGAAAGAAAAATGTTAAATTAAATTAGATAACCTGTCATCTTGTTAGAATATTGATCTGGAACTGCACATACAGAAGACGCTTGCAAGGGAGAGAAGGCAAAAGGGGAAAAAATAAATAGAGAAACTACTGTGCTTGAATATATATTTATAGAGGGAGAGTTTCTGATGCTGTCAGCAATTTCTGTCAAAGATGTACCTTCAGAGGCATCACTGTTGGCTTTCAAACATTTCATGTTTTATTACTGCATTTTAATCATTAATGATGAATGGCGTCCCTGGATGATCCGCAAGAGCTATGAATCATTCATTATAACTAAAACAAACTCTTTTGGTTTTGTTTTTTAATTAAAATAAGCAATGTTTATTTAGTTTAAAAACAATTCAGGACAGCAAAACCTTTAGAAAAGAACTAATATTTTCGAAAATGCTGTAAATTGATACTACAAAAACCTCCAAGGTCAGAGAAGGAACCAGAGAGTGGGGAGCTGAGATTAAGACTGTATGCGGTGTTTTTGTTTTCTTCTCTAGTCTTCTAAATCTCCAAAGAATGTAAATATCATAAAATGTATTATGTAGGCAGGTACAATTCCAATTTAATAGGTGCAATTCCAATTTAATAAATACATATGAATATTTTGTAGATAAGAGAGCTGTTTCTGCATGCGAATCAGCTCTGTGACACTAAATCCATTTGGGAACAGCTTTCATTTCCCATATTAGAGCAAGACATGAATTTCCATTGCGGCAGATGAAAAAGATTTGCTTCACAGACAAAGGTTCCCATCTCTGTTGGAATTCAGCAAGCTCCAAACATAGGAGAAATATTGTAACCCAGTTCACTTGGTTTTATTTGTTTGTTAATGTAACTTGTACTGAGAAATATAAATAGCCCTTAGTTCCTGGGGAAGTTCATGGCATTGTTTTTGATGAGCCTCATAAGAAATATGTTCTGAATCCCTAAAATATTTATTCTTAATGCATGAATTCCAGCCTATGAGAGAAACTATGTCATCAACTGTGATCTTCATTATATCCACGTCCCATCAAAATCAGTCTTATTGGTTCAACATCTAGATGCAGCTTTCAGATAAACAGATGAGACAACCCAAGCTTGGAAGTGACAGCAACAGGGAGATCGCATGAAAATACCACAGGTAAAGCTGAATCTGAGTTAGATAGAGAAGATGCCTGTAGGTATGAAGACCACAACAAAAAATTATTGTCATGCTTAAGAACTGCATCGCAGTGAGTGACAAAATGGAAAGATCCTGAAAGAAATATTGAAAGGCTGTGTGTCAGAAATTGCTTTTAAGAAGATACACATGATATACAGGATATATATAATTCTGTGATTCTATACCTGCTACACACTAGGTCAGCTGCAAAACTCAAGAGAGTTGCTGAGGGTGCACTCAATGCCACTTTTCTAGACTGCAGTCATCGCATTAAAAAGTGAATATTGAGTCCAAGTTATCTCCTGATATTTAAAATAGAATTTATTGATAATATTTTTTTAAGTGTAGAAAGTAGACTGGGCATCACAGATATTGACCCGCTAAGGGTCTGATGTAGCTGTGATATCATATTTGTCCATTTGTGGTCAAAAGACTATTTTCTTTAAACAAGGAAATAATTCCTTAAAAAATGGGCTTTTCTTAAATTGTATCTTGTTTTTCAGGAGTTCTCTAAGAGCAGCCTATGCTGACCAATTCAAGGCTGAAACAGGTTATGACCGAGACATGTATACTGTCTAAAATAAGCCAGCTTGCATGCATTGCTCTTGTAAACACTAAGATTTTAGGTTTATTTCCACTGGCCAAACAACCTCCTTGATATTTTTTTTTCCTTTCAAAACTTAATCCAATCTTCAGCATTCTGATGTAACCCAGGGTCATATTCTGCACTCAAATTCATCCTCAAAAGACTCCGAGAGCAAAAGGTTGCTGTTAGGTTTAGCAAGATGCTTGGCCAAAACCTCATTAGTTATTTTATACCTGCTATTCTGAAAGTAATTCTAGTTCAGTTCAGGTGTATTTAGAAAGAATCAATAGCAGTTTTGGAATGCTTACCCTTGCCATGCCATTAGTACAACAGCAGACTTGACCCTGCTGAATGCAAGATATGCCCATTGCTTAGTGAAATGAAGTTACGTATCTTAAGAAGATGACTTTGATAAGTGGAGGAAATAGCATTTCTTGCAGCAGTATTAATTTTGGTAACCTCTCTTAACTTCCCCTTTTTTGTTTTACAGATTCCCAGTGAAAACCACTTGTGTGTCTTTCACCAACCTTTTCCAATTAATTAAAAAAAACAGGCTGAATTAATCTTTTCTTCTTACCATCAAAGTCATGCTCAGAACAGTCTGGAAGCTGCCCTAAGCTATGCCTTCACTGACCAAAGTAATATATACTTACTGTGCCAACCATCAGTTCTCCCAATGGCAAACACAGGCGCAGAGAACGTCATTTTGGCTGCAAAGAAGAGCTGGTAAGGTGAAACGTGACTAAGGGTAACAGTATTGAGTTTTGTAGCTAACTTTTAGGAAATGCTAAAATTGCCACTTTGCATTTTCACCACTTTACATTTTAGAGCTGAACAACAGTTATAGGCTAATGAGTCCTCTATAGAAAATACTACTTCCCAGCCACTACCTTCCCAGTACCTTTATGGCAGTAGAAAATAAATCTCAGATAGCTCTGAGGCGGACTAATAGCTCATTGAATTGCTGACCTGGGAAAACACGGTGCAAAAAACAGGTCATGGAAATGCAAAATGTAACAAACTGCTACAAATCTGGAAGGAATAAATAATGTTACCAAACTTTCAGGGTTACTTTACCAAAGAATACAAAAAGTGTATCTGCTTTGACAGATACATGCTTAGCAAAAAAGAGCCTGGGTTGAGACTATAACAAAATGAATGGAAGGGCAATGAATTGTCTGCCCATTGCTTCAGATATTGTATGGTTTCTCATTTATTTAGCTGCAGTTTAGCATGGCTTATATTGCCTCCTATGTACTCCTTTTCTCAGTGTATTAGTTTCACAAGTTGTATTTACCCTGACCTGATGATACTAGGCCAGGCAGCTCATTTCTGTCCAGTGTGCTTCTACTGTGAGTCCACATCTCTTCCACTTCTCTCCAGGCAGGAGAGGGTCCTCCCTGTTCACACTAGCTTATGAAATTGTAATCAGTTCCCATGTAGGTCAATACAACCTGTCTGTTGCACATCACAGCCCTAATGCCTGCTGCCACTTATTCATTTTCTGCCTTCTCCCTCCACCAGCCCCAGCTCCCACTTGCTAGCCCCCTCTCCAGTCTGGGAAAAAGGACCCACATGCTTTCGTCAGCCCTTCAATCTCCCTGGCCATTGCCCATGCAGCCTGTGATGTCGTCAGAGCAGCCGTCACCTGCTTTAGAAGGATGCCAATAGGTTGGCTGCAGCCATCTTCTCTGCTTTTATGGAGTTAAATTCATGCCATCTGTACATCCTGTCTGCAGGGAAGGTCTCTGCCAATTATGCATCATCTCCAGAAAGATGGGATACACCTGCAACAGAGCAGGAGCCATCACAAAATGCCTGGGTTACCCATGCTGCATATGTGGACACCTCTGGCTCTGGGATGATGATTAGTGTGGGCCAATGTCTCTTCCCTGCTGGTTTGTAAAGGTCACCTCAAACCTGTGCCCAAGTACAGTCGTGTGCCCCACAGTGTGAATGTAGCCTCTGTTTGTGGGCTTGAAATGCAGTGTACATATAACCTTTATCTTCAGATTTACCCCAGATTTCCAAGTCTGAGATTTCCCCCCACCTCTGTTCTGTGAAAACTCCTAAGTAAATAATAACTGTTCTTAGTTTATTTGGTGCATACACTTCAGGAAAGCTTACAGTATTCATGTATTCAGCTGCTTCTTATTCTACACAAAGTTGCTTACTCTTTGTCCTTGTATACACAAATATCATTGCTGACCCACTTCTCCTGAATCCTGCAAGAAATGAATCTTCTAAAGTGCCTTGTCAGAGTGAAACTGGATAGACATGGAAAACCAGCTGGAAACCAGCCAAAATGAATGTGGTGGTAGATTGTTTTTCCAAGAGCCTGGCAGAAGGTCCCTCAGAAATGGTTTGGCAGGAATGTAATTCTCTACGACTGCTCCCTGAGTGCACTTCACATCTTGAGTGCTCAGTAATTTTAGTTTCATTGGAACTGCAGATGGGAAATGAGATTTGTGGGGGTTTCCATCCCTCATCCCTCTGCAGTAAAGTAGATTATGAAAGGTTGTTCAAATTAGCAGAAACAAGGATGAATCCTTGCCCTAAATTGCAATGTTAAAAAAAAAAAAAGAAAAAGAAAAAAAGAAAGCTGCTCAGGTTTGATTTCACCAAGAAATGCGAGCCTGCTGTGCTTCACAATGTTGGGTCTGATTTATTTACAATCGCTTGGGTTGAAAGGGCAGATAGGGTCGAAGATTGGTCACTGACTGAAGCCTGCCTGGATTCCTGCTCCTCAGTCAGAACGACCAGCTACAGCAATGGTGACACCTGTGAAGGCTTGAGTAGAAAATTAACTCTGGCACTTCTTGCACAATATAGCTGTAAGTTTAAGGAATGATGACTGATTTAATACAGAGCATGGAAGTTGTTTTTACTTCTGGGTTCAATTATTACAAATCAGATGACTGAGCTACATCAGATAAAGTGTTTCGCAGGAAAAAGATTTTATTTTCAAAGTTTCTTAGTGTTAGGAACTCAGGGAGGGAATCAAAGCAGCCACAGATACTAACGTAACTAGTCATGCCTCAACTAAAGGGCAGCAGCTGAGAAGAATGGACTCTTAAGTAGCTTTCCAATTACCTTGGCATGTTTAGATTTAAATGGCATGAAGGAAGGTTTACTCAGCACTCTGAAATCAAAAACAGCCATAGCTTTGTGCTTTCCTCAACTTGTGAATGCAAGAATCAAAACCCTCCTCAAAATTGTTCCAACTCTGTCTCTTTCTAAGAGTCTACTCTAATACCTGTGCTTTGTAGCACTTCAATAATTCAAGTAAAAAGAAAAAAAGCTTTATGTTGGGATGTTATCTCTAAAATCTGACCACAGGGAAAGCCGTGAAATGCTCTGAATGTAAACCTCTGACCATAGTGAAAGCTCTGGAAAGAACAGAGTCCTGTGTGAAACTGAGTTTGCTACTAGGAGACTTTGGTGTGATCTACAAAACCTCCAAAACCATTTTTGCAAGGGAAAGAGTAACTAGAAGCTGTTTGGCCTGTTGTATTAGGACCTCCATGTATAGGAGGAGTCACAGTAGTATGTGCAACTGTAGGCATTAATGCATAACTGAAAGAGCGTACCTTGGACCTTTCTTCTGTGATTAAAATAATACCTTAATTATATAGAGGCTTCTAGAGTGTATGTGGAGAATCAGGCTCCAAGCAGCATCATCTCATATGCTTTGAGGTTGTGTCTAGCTGAGATATTTATAGGCTATCAGCCACCACAGTGAGTGCCATTACTTAACTAGGGGAACAATCCTGTACTTACATCACATTACTTCGGACATTTAGTATATTTTGGAGCCTTTAAGTTATCCACTCTCTCTTGTGATCTGCAATGTGAGATCAGCTGATGATACTCTGTAGGTCTACTGAAGTTGGAACATTCAGTTTTCACTACTATGTGTCATTTTTAGCTGCTCCCTGGCATGACGATCATAATTCTACCAAGAAAGATTGCTCAGGACTGTCAGAGCTTTTAATGACACTCTAAACCAGTGATTTTTGACAGGTTTTGGTACTTAGAATTTTTAAGAAGTGAGGAAGACCCCTTTAGGTATGTAGATTATTGCAGGGTCTATGTGAATTTACTACTTAGTAGCAATGTTTCACAAAACCCGGAGAAATAACTGATGGGTACTAACAAGCCAGAGACCAGAAAACTGAAATGCCTCAGATGGACTGCTCCTTTCAGGTGAGAGATGAAGCCATCTTAACCACTTTTTCAGTCCTTAACATAGTATTCTATTTCTTCAGGATTTTCCTCCTATGCCTATTGCATCTTGCTATACAAATAGTCTTTTATCACTATTAGAATCTTCTTTGTCCAAGGTTATACTTTTATACTTCTATTTTCACATACTCGCAAGCCTTGTTTTTGTGTATTCTTTGTTACCTTAGCAGCAGTAAAGTTCTGTTTAATCTTCCATGAAGATCTGGCATAACAGTAAATCATTCTTACCATGGAATGTTTAGAAACTATCCCCTACCCTTCATAAATCCACATTTTCGCCTCCAGTCTTAGATTGCAGTGTTTCTGTACCCCCTGTAAACATGGAAAACTGCTCATAGATAATTTTAATGGTGTTTTTAATTTATTACATTTTTTTTCTACTAGCTAAATGTTTTAGAATTTGGACTTCAAGCCTCTAGAAATGTACAGCAGAAATGGAGTTAGAAGTATGGCCTCAGGACATTTGCAAACAGCAGCTGCAGGACAGAAGGTGATGGCTGGTCTTAACCTGTACAACACGTTAAAGTACAAAATGTCACATGTCAATGTCCAATAGGTTTTACCCTACACAGAGTAATAGTTCTCTGCTTAGGAACCATGTAAAGTAAGAGGCTGCTCTACAAGCTTTGAAATCTTCAACTTCTCAGTGTAATGTTTCTTTTTCCTAACTTTATGAATTGCTTCCATGTCAGATCTAGCTTCTTTGTGTGTATGGAAACACTAGCAAAAGAGAGAAATAAAAAAGCTGGCTAGATTCTCAATGCCCACGCTACATCAAAGTCGTTACCGAGAAGCCACATGGTTTCTCTAGTTGTTGATTATGTTTCAAGGCTCTCTCTGAGAGATAGGAGCATACTCTTCTGTTTGGTGAGAGTTAAAGATGTTCAGCACATTTCGGAATCAGACTTTGTTTTCTCTTTTTCTGTTTCGCTATATTTAAGAAATATATTAGAAGGCAAGAGTTATCAATATTATAATTAAATATTATTTATCAATGCTCTCTGAGAGAATCAAATACAATCAACTGCAATGAGTTGCATTTCTATTTGTTTCATATAATAACAGTATGGCCAAATTAGAATATTAACCCCAATATTTTTTAGTAGGGAGTAAATAGGGAAGTAAGTGGGAAGGAAACATCTCGATCTTTCAAAGAAAACTGAGAGAAACACAAGAAAATATGTTGCCAGAAATAATCCTGCCATGTAAAGGAAATTCACTGAGTAAGGTAATGGGCATTTTCTAGCACGTTCCTACAATTACTCACCTATAACAGAGTTTTAACAAGTTGCTTGGAGTTACCTTACAAACCAGCATAAGATAGATGTTTGCCTCCTTTGCTGGTTGTTCAGCAGCAATTAACCAGTAAACATTTCTTCATCTCTTATTTGTGGTGCCCATAGCAAGAGTTGCGCTCAGATGGAGACAGGAGCACTGAAGCCAGAAACCTTAACCTTTGTACCTAAGTTTTCTCCAATGAAGTTTACTTTTTTCAACAAGCACTCTCAGGAAAGCAAATTAATGCCTAGTTATAGATCTTTGCAAGACTAGCAACTGAATTCGTATTACAGGATTGGGCTTGATATTGCTGATACTGAGCTCTGCTCCACAGGACAGTGAAGTCAGTGGAAGCCTTCAAGTTACCTCCATAAGATATAAATCAAACTCAGAATGAGCACTGAGAATCCTGTTTACTTTTTATGGCTCTGCTAGGTACCTTCTGATCAATATTAAAATGTAAAGAAAGCTTTAAGGGTGTATTTGGCAGTGAGTTGTGGTCTGTGCTTATGGGGGACAACGGAAGTTCAGTGAGTGGTGGCGATGCAAAAGTGTGAAGGAAGCTGACACCACACACCTTGCCATTGGGATGAAAAGTGGGAAGGGAAAGTTTAGTCAGAAGGAGAGAGTAACCATCATGCTGCTTGTAGGGAAGCAAGAGGATGAGGGTCATTACTGGGGTAGCACATATAAGGCTGCCAGCTACGCGATTCTGAGTCTTTAAAAAAAGACAGGCCATATCCTTACGGCCACAAAAGCTGATGAGGGATGTAGGGATTCTCTTTGGTCACTTGCAGATGAGCTGAGTGGTGAAGGGTTATTTGGGGTTATCTGCTTTTCCTGTTGATTAATAACATCTGTTCCACAGCTGTCGATAATGACTGCTGTACTTCTATACCAGCGAGTGCAAACAGCGCTGTTTGACTCCTTTAAGATGTATGGTGTAGAAGAGACCTCTCTCCCAGTGCCTAACATCCCTTGCGTTATCACTCTTGCCTGCCCGGACAGGAATAGGCCTATGTAGCCTGTCCAGAGCGGCAACGTTTTCCACCCCTTCTCTGCTGTAAGTGGAGAGGCTCTATAATCCATGTTCATCTGGGGGGCCAGACCCAGGGGTGGCGGAGCAGAGGTGGTGGCTCCACACCGGGTAGGAACACTGGGAGCAGCCAGGCAGGCCGAGCTGTCAGGGAGGAGCAGCCCTTACGGCGGAGAGCACGATTCGAGGGCCGTTGTTCATCTTGCGCTGGGGTCACCCCAACCTGCGGGCAGCGCACCTGCAGAGCGCACACGCTCCTCCGCAGCCTCTCAAACGCCACGGTGGCCCTGGGCACCCCGGGCGGCGGGGGCCTGGCTCGGAGCACGCAGCTGCCGTCTTGCCGGCGCTGTGCCCGTGGGGCAGGGAGCGCGGCGGGCTGTGCCCCGCCCGGGAAGAACTACAGCGCCCGTCGGCCCCTGCGCGCCGCCACCACCTTTCCCGCCTCTCGCCGTTATCGCCTGTCTTCTGTCAGAGAGGAGCCGGACCCGGCTCGCCCGAGGGGGGCTGCCGCCGCTGGGGACGGGGTGCTGCGGGCAGCGGCCGCCCTCGGGGAGCGGTGGGGTGGAGCGCGGCGGCCTCCTCCTGCTCCCCGTCCCGATCCCTGCGGGGGAGCGGTGTCCCCGCAGCCTCGTTGCCCCGTCCCGTCCGGTGGCGCGGCTCATGAGGTGAAGATGGTGATCCGCGTCTTCATCGCCTCCTCCTCGGGCTCGGTGGCGGTGAGTGGGGGCGAGCGGCGGGGGGGAAGGGAGATGAGCGAGGCGCGGGGCCGCCGCCGCAGAGGCTGAGACCCAGGGGCCGGGGCGAAGCCGGCCGATGGTGGTTGCGGAGGTGGTGGTTGCGGTGCTGGTGGTGGTTGCCTGCCGGCGCTGGCCGTCCCCGCGGCTGGCGAGCCTGCCCTCGGCACCTAGAGCTCGCCCTGCACGACGGCGAGGACCCGGGATCCAGGCAGTAGTCTGTTGTGAAACGCGGGTCTGAATTTGCCGGGGTTGTGTGCGCAGTGGTGGTGGAAATGACTGCTCCCCCCTGCCCCGAAAGGCAGCCAGAGCTTAACTTATTCGTAAATTGCCTTTGGCAAACCAAGCATCTCTGAAACCTCTCTGTGGGGGACAAACACTGGGCGTGTTCAAAGGGTCTTAAAGGTGATGAAACAGGGCTGAACTTGTCCGCTCAGGAGCGGGGTTCAGCTCCGCGGCGCAGGCAGGTGAGGTACCTCCGTGCCTGCCAACTACTGCAGGTTCAAAAATAAACAAAAGGAGAGCCGCGGGACAGACTTCACCTCTAGCACTTCTCTGCATTAAGAAATACTCTGGGAAAGGTACGGCTCCTTCCAAACTCGGTTTTGAAAGGCATCCCTGCATCCTCTGCTTAATTGGAGTTCTTATAGCTTTCTTTTGTTGAATTACTTATGCATGTGAGCTGTGAACATCCATATTTTAATATGAAGTGACAGTTTTGATTTCTGTTAAGGCAATCTAAGTGTTAAGCATTCTACTGAATTTGTCCTTTAATGATAAACATCAGAAGGATTTAGATATAATTGCTATTCTGTATGCTTCAGCAATGAAAGCAGTGGCATTTTTGCATTGCAGAAGGATGTAGCACTATATTTTCCAGTCTCAAGGTTTATTGTGTCTTTACTTCCTTCAGCTTTTTACTGCACAATGCTAGTTTTCAGTTCAGTGACATGGTGACAGGTATGTGTTCTGATATGTTTTGGCATAAAGTGTTCAAAATGCTTAGTGGCTGCATTACAGCTAATAAAAACTAATTATCCATTTCGGTAGCCAACTGAGTAAACACAGAGTGTCTTCAGAACTCTATAATCCATGTTCATCAAACATCCACAATAGAAACATCTTCTTTCCTGCATGGGCAGTTGTTTCACACTGTGGTAGCACAGTATTGCTAGGTTTAGTTTCTGTTTCATGCCTCATAGCTTGAACAGTAATGCATAGTTTCATATTTTCTTTTTGTTGAAGGGGAGGAAAAAGGCCTCTTTATTAGCTCACCCATATCTCCAGTCTCTAAATAGATTATTGATTGGAGTTTTTTGTTCTGCACTCTCCTTCCCCTCTCTCTGCCTGCAAGATACGTGTCCCATTAAGAGCAGCAGTATAACTGCCTCCACTATCTGTTAACCCAACAAACCAAATTTGAGGATGACAAGCAGTTTAATTTGCACATCAGTTCATTTGCTGAGCTTTTATTCTGGATTGGACAACACAAATATGACATATAGTATGGCTATCAATTTGTACATGGTGGTAGTCAACTTCATCTAGGCAGCAATATGTCTGAGTCCAGCCCAGCCAGAGAATAATAAATAGTTTAGTGATTGAAGGTTCTGTTACACTGGACCAGAGCTGTGACATCTCTTTTGTGTCAGTTTTGATTCATCTGTTTTATTACAGCATTCGTGAGCTTTCAGCATAGGCTGAGTTCCCGTTGTTCTCAATGTAATATCATAGAGGCTTTTTAATTTTGGGTTTGCACGGAGTGTCTGTACATCAAAGCTGAATGACTGAAAAAAAACCCCAACAAATAAAAAAGCACTATCAGGTGGCTATGTGGGAATCCTCACCTGGAGAAAAAGGTGGTTACTGTATCGTACATCTCTAAACAGAGAAGTTTTAAACTTACTGTCATCCTCCTCAAACTAAATTCTAGTAAAATGCAACAAAAAGTGAGCTATGTAATTCCTTGTCATCTTCTCCAGCCTTCTGCACACCTACATCAGCTACTTTTTGGGATCCTGTGCAATTCATTGGACAGGAAGATTTACCTGTCTAGAGAAATGTGTGTCCCTTATAGATACTACTCTGTCTCCTACTGAAAACGGTGTCAGTATCCATGATATAACTTACACTTCTGGGTCAGCTTGAGTCAAATTGTAAGCTAACTGCTTGTGAAAGTGGATGTGGCAGAGATTAGCATCTGACCTGCTGTAACTGACCAAAAACTTCTACATGTAATATTTGCTCATAAACTAAAAGCAGTGCCATGGTGACTCAGTTCACTCTCCTAACGTTACTAGAAATACTTTGTTGAATTACTCTTTATTTTAAAACAAAAAGTCCACCTAGTCTGTAGAGCAACCTTTTGGTTTGGCAAATATGACTCCTTCTGAAATCTTAGAATGCCCAGGTCAAATGATAGGCATTTGGCTAAAACACTGCTGAGAAATACACTGATGGTGTAGTCAGCACAGGCTTCAATTCACATAAATATAGCTTTCCTTGGAGACTTTTAAAATGTTTATTGATCCCTATACTTGGTGTAATTATTTCATGCTAAGGAAATAAATATACATAATAGTCATGCATAATTCTGAGAGTTCAGTGCATAAAATGTTTTGGGTGTCATTTTGAAGAATAGAAAGGAAATAATTGGAATGGATGAAAAAGAGCGAAGAACATTGTGAACCTTCCCATCATTTGGTCTTGGACTTCTCCCTGCAGCACCTTCCTCACTTCTGAAGGTTCTTAGACCCCGAGAGGTTAATGGCAGTTGCTATTTCTTCTGTTTTTTAAAATAAGAGTTGTGAATATAAATGCCTCATGAGCTTTAAAGAGCTCACAGGTCTCAAAACCTAATTGTTGCTTGGAATGGAAACATTCATCTTCAGTGTTTAGGGGAGCTGTGCTGTGAGTATACCCATAGAGATGCTGTAGACAAGTTCTTGAACCTTGTGGGAAGGGAAGATAGACGCATTTTATGTATGTGCACATTTCTGAATATCTTTGTGTTGTTTTAAGCGTGTGTTAGGCAGATCCAATTGAATCACAATGGGAAGCCTCTGCATGGGCAGGCAGGCACGTTTCTACAAGCCTTACTGTCTCCTACTTTTTCTGACCTGAATTTCTACTGGTCGTTGGTAAGCTGTGTCTCAAATTCCAAGCACTTCTTTGTAGGACTGTGGAGGCATGCTTTGCAACTCCTCCCTGATAAGGGCAATCTGTGTTCTTTTGCGCTGAGGAGAAAGGCTATTTTAAAATTGTCTTTTGCTGCTCTCACTTAGCAGCGCTTCACTGTTTTCAGGAAATAGTTTATGACCTAGTTTTCAACAAATCTTTCCAAGGTGACTATAATTTGATCAGCTTCACATTTTCAGTCTATCAATACAAATTTACACTTGTGCTACTGTACCATGCATTGACTCAGTTAAATGGTCTTTTCAGTATTTTAAAGCAGCTCTACCTTTGACAGGAAACAGGTAGAATGAGCCAAGTAACTCTATGCATGGAATTCCTACAGTTCTCTAGAAATGTCAAACCAGAGGAGACCAGTCCTTACAGTCAGAGAACTGAAGATCAGGAAAGGGGAATGTCATTGAAGAGCTTTCAAATAGTGAGGATCTTGAAACAACTGTCTCACTTGTGCCTTCTCCTCTGTGGTAATGATTTATTGCCTTGCATCTGTTAAGCGGAATGGATAATAAAGGGAAGTTAGTTACTGCAGTAATGGAACAGCAGGTAGAATCTACTCTGACTAGTGAGAGTACCAACCCAAAAACAATAGACTCTTTAAATGACCAAAACTTGGACTTTGACTGTTGCTACAGAAGGGAATTATGTATTTTTTACTAGGAAGCTTGATAACATAGGTGAAGTTAAATTGTTTCTATGGCAAATATTTGTTTTATGAGACTAAAGCTCTGTTTTTATTTAAGCATATTATGGAAGTCAAATGAGTTGGAATTTTTGTTTCCTGGAATGGCTTTCAATTACAGTATAAAACATCAGAATGTCAGAATAATTACAGTCATGTTTGTTTGGTTCAGGTGTTGTTTGATAATGTAATGAAGACAAATACAATGCTTGCATACTTAAGGCTAAGCTTGTCTCCTAGTGATAATCAAGAATTTCAACTCCACCCTTGTTTGTACAAAGTCATTGTAGCTCAACAATGCTATGTTTCTCTTAGCACTTCTCAGGAACAATGTGCCTCTTGCTGGGAGGTGTGGAATAAAGTAATTTAAAATGTGTCACTTCTAGAATATCTGCTATCTAACAGGTTGTTTTGCCTCTCTGCACCCCAGAAGCACAACAGTCAGTACTGAGAGTGATGCAAATGTCTTTTGTGAAAACTGTATTAGTTATGAAGGTCATGTGGAGGGATTTACAGCTTGTTGCGTGTGATCTATGGAAACTCAACTACCTATGATATAAAATATTAAGCTTTGTAAATGATAAACATTGTAATTTTTTTTTAATATTATAAGTTTCTGAGATCAGATCAGAGCAGCAGGAAAGTTAGCTTTTCAGAAACAAGACAATAATCTCACCAGTTAGAAGTGATCCTGCAATATGTACATGGGAAATAGTATTTTAAATGCATGACCCCAATATTGTTTAACATCTGCCAACATGCTGAGGATACACCTGTTGGACTGGATCCTCAAAGCCCGGTTTATGAGCCTCACATGAAGATCATACTGTGTACCTTCACTTGGTGAAGAGAATGCTGGTTTTGGTTGTGCATCTGCAGAGCAGTGCTGTAGCAACAGCAGCGTACCGGATGGAGACAGTTGGACCCTCACCCAGTAACAGGACATGACATGTATGTGTGTCTTGGACATCAGCAATAGTATCATGCCTATAGGAGAGATCTGGATTTTTGGATTTTTGGATTTAGTCCCTTTTTGGATGTAGTCCCTTTGACTGACAGAAAAAGTTCCGTCATCCTTACTCAAGTTTCTGATTGTCAGGTCAGGTGGCTCATACTCATCTTTGCTGGTTTCTGTCAGTCCTGTTTTGCAGGGTTCAAGTGGCAGAAGGAGCCTCAGAGCTTTACTAGCAATTGTGGATGCTGTGAGACAGGGAGGTCAGTGCTAAAGGCGTTAGCTGTTTTTCACCCTAAGGACCCTTTGAGGATCTAGCTCTCAAGTCTGTATTCCAAAGAAATCTTAATTCTAGTTTCATACTTGTAATGGAGAGAACTAAGAGCCTTGGAACAGCGGTTGAGGTAGCTTAAGGAATGTGTTCAGGGGAGGGAGCTGGGTGAGAGTCCTAGTCACAAGGATGTAGATGGAATTTAGACCGTATTTGCATGGTATTCAGTACCTAACTATTGCACCATTCTTGCGAGCTCTAGTGCTTTTCAAATATTTACATTTCTTCTTGGCAGGTAGATTATGTCAGAAATAATGCTACCTTGAAAAGCACACTTTAGACTACATGCTCTCATGAGCAGTCGAACTGTTACTGACCTTTGATTACAATCATAGCTGTAAAAGAACTTCAAAGGAGGTATTGTTCTGACTGGACTCCTGAAGACTGTTGGAGTGTGTGTTTTGACTCTCCATGTACTGGTCTGCTTTGTACATGGTTCAATGTCTCTAATATAGTGACATTTTCATTAAAGATTTAGCCCCTCTCTTTTTCTAAAGATTACAGCAGTGTCGAAGTGCAAGGCAATTCTATTCAATAGACATACTTCACTGATGGTGGCCTATTCTCCTTAATCTTCCATGCATACCATCAAAGCCTAGAAATCCTTTTTTATCTAACCTTGGTCATAGTGTCAGTGATCACTGGAGATCACAGATAACTGAATTTGATGACATCAATGAAAAAAAAGAATATCTATATCTAACTTGTATGCAATTTATTATTATGAATTGTTTTTAGATTACTTTTATTTTCCACGTTGGTTTATGAAAGGAAAATTAATTTGGGCACATAACTCACCTGTCTGTTTTCTAGAGGGTACAGCCCAGGGGGATAGGCAGGGAATAAAGCATATGTCATTCTATGGTTGTCCCTATTTTGTTGTCTGGCACTAGTACACCAACATATAAACTATATAAACATATAAACTGCCACATTTACTGCTGCCATCCTCACATTATTCTCTGCCAACACTGATCCTGCAGAGAGACTCCAGCAGAGGGGCAAGGCAGGCAGCTCTCGTTCTGTAGCACAGTGGGTCACTGCAACTGCTTACTTCCATGCCTGCTGAACTGGAAATCTTGGTACCAGCAACTTTAACGTGGTAAATTCAAACTGAAAGCAGCATGTTTTTCCATATGCAGCCTGCTGCAGGCTTAGCATCTAGTTTCTTATCACTACAAAGTTCGCTCAGCCAAATGACAATGACTCAATTCCATTACTTCTGGGCATCACAGAACTGCTTTCCCAAAATTTGTTCAGCAATGTTTCTGTAAACTGAGGTCAGATACCCACTTGCTCTCTAGATTTTTTTTTTTTTTCCCAAGAAGTCTTATTTGGGCAAAAAAGAGAAAAAGATGTTGAACTGAAATCACTGCCGAACTAATGTGAATCCTGTGGTCTGCAGTAATTTACTGGGATGTAATATCCAATGTAGTAAAGCTTGCTGAAATTGGTGAAAGCATCTTCATTGACTAACTGGGCTTTCATCCAGGCCAGGTGACTTCCATTATTATACTTAAATGTTGTCCTCTGTGTGAATGAGTTCAGGACTTTAATAATGTGTATTATTCTAAATGTGTTTATTCATGCATATAAGCAGTACAATGCTGCTGCTGGTGCCAACTTGGAATCATTTGAGTATTGTTTGCAAACATAACGTCCTCATTAGCAGTAAGGAGAAATGAATCTTGGGATATAAGCTTCTATCTAAAATGAAACAACTAGAATGCTGGTAGAAGGGTTGTATTGAATACCTGAGCCTCTGTTCTTGGGCAAACCTTAGCAAGGAAGTACCAGTTGCAGGACTTCCAGTCCACATTCTGGGCAAGATTGCTGAATTTCCTGAATCTCCACTATTCTGGTGGACAGGTAGGCTAAAAACAAATAACCAGCTCTTGCAAAGCTCTGTCTCTCTTCTCTTCCTAATACTTCCCCATTTTTTCAATTTAAGGACCTATAGATAAAATTCAAAAAACGGTGAAGCCATACCAGTGAATGTGAAATTGCAGTAGTCGAAGTTACCTGATAGTCAAAGCCCCGTAAAACTTGCCGAAGTACGGGACAATATCTGTTCAGAGCAAATTACCTTTCTTAGTACTTGTAAAAGCTTTAAAAATTTCCTGTATTTTAACGGATATATTGAGTATTCTGCTTTGAATAGTCTTGCCAAAGGTGAAGTATACTGCTGAATAAGTCCATTTCACTTGCTATATGAATGCTTTTTATTTTAATTAATCAAAATAAAAAATTAAGTCTATAATGCAATATGTTTCGGTTGACATTTGTTATATTCACCCTGGTACTCTTCTGTACAATCCATTTTCCAATTTAATTATTTCAGACTGTTTATACTTCTGTTTATCCAGAGAGGGAAATATAGAAGAAATTAGTATTTGCGGAAAAATAGTCATCATTTAAGGAAGCCCCTTATATAATAAAATCAGAATTGCTTTTGTCTTTAGCAATCTGAGTGCAACTCACAGGTAAAAAGAATTGTCACTAAGCTGGTAACCCAGAGCATATCATTTTACTAGCAAGTACACTAAGGACAACAGTTTCCTCACCTGCGGCTTCAAGTGCTGGCTTCCTAAGGGAGTCTATCCAGAAGAAAATACCTCAATCTTTGTTTTGCTTGCAGTGTGAAAGCTTGATATGAGTAATGAGCACAGAAATGCTGTAGTCCTTGGAATCTACTGTATCCAAACCCATGATCATATTCTGGTATGTCAGTGGTTTTTACCAGCTTCATGTTTTGATAAGTTTTACAGAAGGTAGTTAACATTTTGCAGGTCCTCGCCTCGTTCTTGGTGAGGTGAATGGAAATGTGGAAGTCAAGGTAGTGTTTCTTACCTGTGACTGTCAGTGGGAACAGTCTGCAAATAGCTCCAAAAGCTTGGAAGAGCTTCTGGGTTCCTCAATAGCCCTGAGGTTGTTTCCATAATCCTCTCTCCTAGGGCTGGTACATTGCTTAGTCAGCACTCACTGGATGGGTAGATGGAGTCAGTTCAGAAACCTGAGTCACTGTTGACTCTCATTTCTAAAAACAAACATCAGGTTCATTTCAGTGGGACTCATGTAGGTGAGCAGAATGTGACCTGATCAGGGAATGACTCAAAGTTGTTGAACTTCAGATGCTTTGACTGGAAGGAAGAGGTGACTGAGATAAATATTGTGCAAGCAACTCATTTAACACAGTTTGTCTCATAGCAAGAGAGTGCGGATACAAAACCTGCTTTCTTGTCTTTCTTGAGGATTAGGCCTCCACCTGTGAAGTGTTTTGGGGTAAAATCTTTTGATTCTTCTGTTCAAGGCTGTGTCAGTCCTTCCATTCAGGTGTCCTGTAAGTTATTTATCACAGCTCTGAAGGGGCTGAGTCTAAAGCACGTGGCTATCCTTTTGGGGTGATGAGGGACCTTCTTAAAACAAGTTATTTCTGTCTCAGTGGGAGAAGAGAAAAACAACTGGATTTTACAACAGTAAACAGCTTATTTAGTCTAAATTTAATATTGTACTTAATTATAAAGTAATTGAATTTGGCACAGAGAAAAGGGAGTAACTGTCTTGCTATGTTTTATGAAGAGAAGCTCTCAGGAGATGCAGGATGTTTAGTGACTCACATTAATTAATCAATAACAGCATGCCCTTCTGTTGTTGCCTGTCTCATTTGGGTAAAATAGAACTTGTATTGACAGTTAAGAGTTTCAGGATTTGCTGTTGATTTTGCTCTTTTACCTCTAGATAACTAATCCCCACCATTCCTGGTAAGACACTGTGCAAGATGTTTCTCATTTTACTGCAAGGAATAAACTTGCATAAGTTAATGCCTGGGAGTGACATTTGCATATGTGTCACCCTCCCTTTTGTTTGAATATACATATGTAGATGTCTATTTTTGTGTACACATATATTTATATACATATTTATGTGTATATATAGCGTGTGCATATGTTTCTTAACCTCAGAATCACCAGTAGAGTCTAATTATCACCTGGCGAAAATAAACCACTGATTTTTTGCATTCCCAGAAGAGAAATAAAGATAATGTCCTTTTCACCAATCTGCTCTGTAACACAGGTCCTCCGAATTCACTGAGTAGATCCCACTTGAAGCAAGAGAACATAACTCAGAAGAAAAAATCATCAGAATTTAATGGTGGAAATTCTATCACAACTTTCACAAAGTTGCTTTGTTTCCTGACATTTTCATATACTGCAGAGGATAATATTGGGTATTTTCTGTGCTATTAAAACCTTTATGAATAATTATTTGGAACAATTTAACAGTAACATTACAAGTCAGTTAATGACTGGTTTCTTAATCATGGGATTGGGGTCTGTGTTTTCCCAAGAAAGGCAAGTGAATTTTTTGTTGTCTTCATTTGAAAGAAAGCTTCCTTTGATCTGATGAACAATAAAGGATCAGCAACTGAAACCTCTCATTACATTGCTGCAGGGTTCGTGAAATTATCCCTCTTTAATCTAAAGAAACACAATTCAAGTATGCGTTAAACCTTTGATCTGGATCTGCATTTCCTAAGATATCTCCTGGAGTATCTCTAATTGAGTGATCTGATATGCTTATATAGAAGCAGAGACAGGAGTGGCATTTGAAGGATTTAGATAGCATTACATTCTTCAGTAGGAACCTGCTAGGAAGCTAAAATTAGAAAGGAGATACAAAACTAGTCTTTGATCAGAGAAAGGAGCTGCCATGAAGGCCCCTGTGTGCAAGCAATCCCCTCCTACGTGGTAAAGCTGGCTTGCCTGCAGAAAGATCTATTTTCTGGTAAAGATTCACAGCATCATACTCCAGGGGAGTCTGAAAATCTATGGGATTATTCAGCATGATATTCAGCAATACCCTTGGCTGTGTGGAGGTGACTCCTGCTGACCTTGCAGGAGATGTGTCTGCGGTTTATGGGATAAAATGAGATTGCTGCTGTGTTTGGGGATGCAGCCAGTCAGTAAGAAATTGAGCTGCAGGAATACCAAAGAAGTGGTAATTTGCACATACGGAGCTGCAAGAGCACACAAACTACATGGATATAGTTGCATTTGTTGAAAGAGAAATAACATTGACATCTGTTAATAAAGTTAGAAGCTTCATCCTGCTCTCAGTTGAGGCAAAGGTAATTTTGTTATTGATCTGAATAATAGCAGTGGCAGTCAGCCCTGGTTTAGAGAATTGTATCAACAGAATCCATCATTCTAGCTTTATAAAATCATACTGATAGAACTTTGCAGTAATATAGTCCAATTTTATCTGATATAATGACATTTGTCTAGAGCCACAAATGCATTTTTCTGTTGCTGCTTCATATACTGCTGGGAAACCCTGTAAATATCTGTAAAACTTAGCACTACAAATTCTGAGTGACTTGCACTGCTGTTACTGCTGTTATTTTAAAGTGCATTATCAGGGGTGTGTATATCTGTGGTTGGCAGAATGACATAGCTGTGCTGTGTGGATAGTAGCTCTCTAGAAACTAGTGAAAGTATTGAGAGCTTTAGTTCACAAATTTGTTTTTCCAATTCCATTGGAATCATATCTCTGATACTTCAGGATCAGAAAACAAATAAATGCAAGCATAGTCCTTTTTAGGGAATGGCTATGTGTTTTTTTCATGTGTTCAAGAGGTCTTATAATTCTCTCAAATGTATGGAGAGATCTTAGTAGCTCTGTGGGAGAAATATGGATATGCCTGCATGTTTATATGAGATCAGAGTTCTCCATGAACCCGTTTGCCACTGTTGGGCTAGGCTGTACTGCAGCCTTGAAGCTTTCCTTAATGTCTCTTAAAAACGTTACCATGCTGCAAGGAGGCTGCTGCAGGTGACTTCTTACAGCACAACATTCTTCATTCTTCATGACATTTGTCTCTACATTGGAGAAGATAAGGCTCCTGGGACACCTTAGAGCAGCCTTCCGGTACCTAAAGGGGACCTACAAGAAAACTAGAGAAAGACTCTTTACAAGGACATGTAGGGATAGGATAAGGGGAATAGCTTTACAGAGGAAGAGCGTAGATTTAGGTGAGATAGAAGGAATAAATCTTATACAATAAGGCTGGTGAAACACTGGCACAGGTTTCCCAGAGTGGTGGTAGATGCCCCATCCCTGGAAATATTCAAAGTCAGGTGGGATGGGGCTCTGAGCAACCTGATCTAGTTGAAGATGTTCCTGCTTATTGCATGGGGGTTCCAACCAAAACTATTCCATGATTCATCAACTAGGTCTTGTTTTAGAAATAGCTGGATCCACAGTTGGGTGTAACTGAGCGTTGAGCTGTGAGTCCAGAGTGACAAAATATGGAGGGTTCAGCCTCATGGGTAGGGTAGGAGATGGGCAGAGGGGCTTACGTCTTGTGCTAACAGAACAGAGACCCACTCAGAAGAAACAAGGCTAATTACTTATTCAGTCTCATGGGCTGCTAGGTGTTTGTATCCATTCTAATAGATAAATATTCCTACGCCACAGGGCTTTGTTGCTCAAAGCTAATGAGAAGGAAGAAACATGACCTATTTTTTTACTACCAAGAGATTTGCTTTTATATCTCATTTGCAATAAGTAAAAGAAAATACAGCCAGGAATACTTTATTCATTGTGACAAAACAATGTGACTGATAAGTACATAGAACCAGCAGAACTTTCAGTGCTCTGCTGACTCACCATGTCACAAAAAAAAAGACAATTGTATGTTTTCATCTTAAAAGTTTAGGTGATAAACCTGTTACATGATAGGGAATGTGTGTGGATTTCTTGTTAGGGAGATTTTTTGCTTTTAAACTTTTTTCTTTGCAGAATTTAGAATAGAATAGAATATTTCAGTTGGAAGGAACCACCGTTCATCTAATCCAACTGCCTGACCACTTCAGGGCTCACCCAAGGTAAAAGCATGGTATTATGGGCATTGTGTATATGCCTCTTCAACGCTGACAGGCTTGGGACATCGACCACCTCTCTAGGAAGCCTGCTTCAGTGTTTGACCATCCTCTTGGTAAAGAAATGCTTTCTCATGTCAAGTCTGAACAGCTATCATGTGTCCTATCGCTGGATACCAGGTAGAAGAGCTCACCACCTCGCTTCCCCTGCTCAGGAAGCTGTATAGAGCAATGAAGTCACCCCTCAGCCTCTTTTTCTCTAAACTAGACAACCCAGAGTCCTCACCTGCTCCTCACAGGACATTCCTTACAACCCTGTCACCAGCTTTGTTGCCCTCCTCTGGATGCATTCAAGGACATTCACATCCTTAAACTGTGGGACCCAGAACTCAAGACGAGGCTGCACCAGTGCTGAACACAGTGGGATAATCCCCTTTTTGACCATCTGGTTGTGCTGTGCTTGATGCACCCCAAGATGCAGTTTGCCCTCTGGGATGCCAGAGGACACGGCTGACTCATAGGAGTATTATGGCATTTACGTACTTTCCAAAAACTTGTTATAATATTGCTCTCCTCAGTGCTATTTCAGTGAACTTTAAACAATTACCAAATAATTAACATGTTTCAAAAAAGAAACAAACCATAGTTACCCTATTTTCTTCCCTCCACAAAATCATAATTCTACCAACCAAGCTTGCTTCACGTTGACAAAGTGGTATTTCAAAATTCCTGCAGATTTTCAGTTATAGCAGTATTGGACTTCAATGTGCAAGACACCAAAATGTTCACCCCTCCTAACTCTGTAGGGAGCACTGTGAGCTTCAAAGATCAACTTTCTGTTCATCTCTGCAGGACTGACTACTGAGTTTCCAATGGTTCAGAACTTGACAGTTCTCAGCTACCTTGCTGAACTGAGATTTTACTGGGAAACAAAAAATATTCTTCAGAATCAAATAGAGAAATCAAAAGAAATAAATGTATGAATAAACATGATATAGCATGGAGATCAGAGAACAACTGCATTTAATTAGGAGGTACTAAAGAGTAGCTGAATTAATAAGGTTTGCAGTTATCATACTTGTTTTTATGTGTAGTATACATTTTGAAAAGGAAGATAGATGTTGCTTGTTGAAAGGGTTTCTTTCATAATGCAAAATACTTGCTATAAATATGCCACTTTAACAAAAGGGAATAGTACGAGCAGGAGTTAGATGTAGAATGCTAAATAGGAAATTTAAATTATTCTCTGGAATCTTTGAGAAGTTTCTGCTGTAAGAATGCATGAAAATGACACCTTTTTAACCACTCTCTCAAATTACTGAAACATATGGTAAATTGCAAACAAAAACATCTGTCTGTTGAAAAAGTTAGATGCCAGCTAGGCTTTAAATTGTTAGTCTTTTGAAATGAATTATTCTAGTCCTGTGGGATGGTTCCATCAGAAGTTTTTGATAGCTGAGACTACACTTTACAAATCCCAGAGATCTTACAGGCTGTTCAAAGCTTCTGTTGTCTTTTGTGCTGCCCACTAGGATCCCAACCTTGGTTTTAAGAACAAAAAAGAAAAAGTCCTAGCACATAATTGTAATAATTTTGAAACTTTTTGGCTCACTATTGGCTGAGACATCTTTAAAACCAGACTAAATTACCAGCATGCTCTGTTAAGCTGCCCTTTATTTTAGCTAGAGCTCCAGCCAAAGAAGGAGCCAGTACACCTTCCCAGTGTCCTCACAAGAAAATATCTATGGCTAGGAAATATCCTGTATCTGTAGCACAAATATAATTTCAAGCATGCTTTTTTTTTGTCAAATAGATATGTAAAATTTTTCAAGATAGTGTAATTCGAGAGAGTTGAGCTCTTCCTGTAGGCTATGATCCAAACTGACAGTAAGTTTTGCAAGCTTCCCTACTAGAACGACCTGCAGTACCTCCTGACCTTCAATCTGGCGGTCATCTGCTGCTTGCCAGGTTAGGCTAGGAATCCTCTCACTACATTTCTCAGTCTGCATGGAGTCTTCTGGCTGCTTGACTGCCGAGGTCTCTCTGATTTGGAGCTGCCTGCCTCTACACTCAGTGGGACTTCCAAGTTCGGGTTCAGTTCCTGTTGCAGTCTTCAAGTTTCACTTTGTTTTAGCCATTTTTTATTTCTACAAGCAGTGCCAGTGTTTTGGCTTCATATTGATGCAACAGAATACAAATTCACATCAATAACTGGAAGATAGATCCAGCTTCAGTGGAATTCTTATTCTTTTGATGTGAAGTAGTGAGCCAGTATTTGGGTCTCTTAGCATCTCTACTCTGTCAGAGACTCACATGTAAGTGGATTTTCAACACCGTAGGAACATATTGTTTCTACTGCAAGAAGAAAATTACGATAGAAGTGCTTACTTCATTTGTGTACATCATCGGCAAGCCTTGTTTACTGAAATACAGAGGAAATCAAAAGAAGTAGGTTTGGGAGTGACTTCAGAGGCTTTCAGCTGCACACAGCTCAAAGGTGCCCTGCATGGCACTGCCTGTAGCTGATATTTCTGTAGAACCTTCTCTTTCTTGGTCTTTCCCCTTTTTTTGTTTGTTCCATTTCTGCGTCTCCTTTTCCCTTTATGCTTACTGAAATACTGCCAAGTAAAGCCCTGAGCAAACTCCCAGCATCTCTTGTTTTGTGCAGTGATAGATATATCTATAAATGGATATATCTATATATATACAAATACTACATGTGTTTGTAGTTGCTAAAGACTCATTCCTGGTTTTGAATGTTACCTTGTTACTCGCACAAAAACCAATGTTTTCTGACAAGTTATCTTAGATAAGAAACTTTTCCTTTCAGTTTGTAAGAGAAATATATTCACAGAAATAGATTTAAATTAGTTTTATCATAGTGCAACATCTGACTGGGAAAATAAGAGGTTAGTAAGCATTGGGCATGGGGCAGTTTGTTGTCTTCTGTATCTTTATAGAAAAAGATAAGAATGTTTTCTTTTCCTAACTGCTTGTGATTAGGAGTCTTAAAAACCAAACCTGGCTCAAATTTTAGTTAAATTTCTTAACTACTGGACTCTTTCAAAGATACCATACATATATTGCCTAGATGTAAAGGTGTGCAGGTTGCCTGGCTAAGCAGTGTCTTAGCAGCTCCCAAGGACCTGCAAACTTCTTTGCATAAAGCTGAACAGATTGCCCTCTCAGTTCAACCCAGTATTTCATATGGCATGTCCTTAATTATGTCTCTGTATGCAAGCAGAAACTTGCGGCTAGCAGGACACCAGGGCAGTGCAGGCTGCATGTGGCCACTGCTCAGAAACTGTTTGTTTGTTTTCAGATTGAAAAGTTCTGTGGTCAGTTTTTAGGATACTGGAACATTTTCTTGAGGATGAAGCATTGAAGATGGGTTTGATATTTGGAGGTCTGTACTGAGGAGACTGTTTTCACTGTATCATATGTAGTGCAGTATTTGCTGCTGCTGGTAGCCGTTTTGGAATGTTGGGAATAGTTATGCAATGCTGATTTTTTTTTTCTTATTTTCAATATTTCTTTGTTATTGCCCTCCTTCTCTTCATCGCTGCTTCTCATCTCCTTTTTCCCTGTGTATGTAACTGAGTTGTATTTTTCTGTGCCAAGAGCAATAAATTAATCATATGAACCTTTGTAAAGGTGTGTCACAGTACTGCCATCTCTCTGCAATGGAAATTGCCAGGGGTCAGTTGTGTTCTTCTTCTCTAAGCCAGGCAAAGACAGAGTAATTTTGCAAAAAGTCTTTGTCACTACAGGTTGCAAGTGCAACAAGACCATGAGGATCTGCATGTTAGCCTTGCAAATGTTTGAGATTGTTTGTGTATGAGAGCAAAAACTGTGGAAACAGAAGAAAAGAATGGAGATGCTGGCTTAGTGTGTTTGTAAGAGGCACTGCCTCCTCCTTGCCTTTCTAGGGAAGGGATATGTAGGTTTGCAGTAAACACTATTTAGAGTTCTGTTTGTTTGATGTGGTTAGGGCTTGCATCTCTTTATCAGTGCATAGTATCTCCTTAATATCTGGAAATATGTGTCAAGCCTCATCTGTATGAGAAATTAAGATTACCAATTCTCTGCAGTAACTATACTACATCTGCATTTTACACTGCAACAGTCCCTTTGGTTATGTATGCATGACTTGCAAAGGCAGAGGCTCCTGTTTAATATTTTCAGCTGTGGGAGTGAGCTGAAGCTTGTGTTTATGTAACAGAAATGCTGTTTATACAGTTCATATTTCAAAGCTGATCATGGTTCAGCTTCTGCTGAGGCATTTTCTTATGGTGCAGTTTTGCTACTGATATAAACTGATGAGACTGTGGTGCTGACATTACTGGTGCTTCTTCACTTGTTCCCTTAGTTCCTGCATTATGCCTGTGCAAGGAAAGCTGCAGGAGCTGCTTGGCAGGAGGAATATTGTGTCATTCCAGTAACAGCCAGCAGTCTGATCTGTTCAGCTGTATCATCAAACTGCACCCTGAAGGTGCCCCTGCCAAAAGCAATACATTCAGTTTTTCAGCTGAGTCAGTGAGTGCATAACGTGTCTGCTGCAGTTGTGGAGTAAGGGTAGGCGTGAGGAAAGAGTAATGAGATTGAAAAGGAAGGAAGGGAACTTAGAGGACCATCTTTGTCTTTAGAGACACAGGTCTGGATAGGCGTATGCGAGTCTGTGAAAAAAGTCTTTGAGGTGGACCTAGATATGGATTCTGTATTGCCTTTTTTCTTTAAATGTCAGACGTCTAAAATGTGTTTGTGGTCTGACAAGCTGCCTTGAAAGATATTCATCATAAGGCCTTGTTCTCAGCATGTGTGGTCTGAATATGTTTTGAGCGTGATTTTTTATTATAAAGCAGGATATTTGTTCTTGGGATCTGTCTGGAATGAGTGGGCAGTTTGGTTCCTTTGGTTCCTGGATGAAGAGCTTATAAGACCTTGAGCGCTACAGATCTCACTCACCAGCCAATGCACTGACAGGTACCTGCTGTCAGTTCCTCCACTTGCAAGCAAGAGGCCTGAAGACAAGAGAATGCTTTAGCACCAGAAGGTGGGGGTTAGAGTCCAGAGAAGTCCAACCTCCTGCATACACTTTGCGGGCACCAGACACTTCGCAACATGCCTGCTGACACTGTGAAGAGTTTTGAAACTGAGAATGTGTCTGCTTTGTCCTGTTTATATTAACTGAGCCAATGAAATAAGGCAGAGATGTTCTCTTTAATCATGGCTACTTCACAGTTCCTAGTAGTACTGCTACTTGGGTCATCTTGCTTCTACTGTAGTATAGTAGAAGTCATATTCATTTATCCTATCTGAGTTAGATAAATCCTGGGCTAGAGAGATTTTTGCAGTGTATTGGATATCTTGTTTCAGATAGTATAGAATAATGAAATGCTGATGCCATTTAGCAACAGAGAGACCACATGATATGTTCTGGTTCAGCAGCTATCAGTAGGCAAGCCTTTCTAGTACAGAACATCTTCTGAAATCAGATTCAGAAAACATAGAGAGGGAAAAAAAATGAAATTGTGACCTGTTGGAATGGTGAGAAGCTTCCAGGGAATTTTGGATCGAGGACGTGATCTGATTTTGCTGAAGTTGTGCTCCAGTCCGGTCGTGATTTATGATTGTCCTCATTTTGCCATTCTGCTGTGAAATGAGCAATAGTATTTATCTTTTTAGTGAAGATCACTGTTCAGATAGGCTGAGGGATCCATTTCTTCCCCATATTAGTTGTGTAGGAAAGAGAAATCTTGTTATAGAAGAGTTTTCAGTCTAGCCAAAGACACAAAGAGTGGCCGAAAGTAGAAGTGAGGTGAATTCTCAACAGAAGCAAGCAAATATTTTAAGTGGAGACAGTTAATTAACTATGGGAACAATTTACAAAGACTAGCAGATTCTGTGTGATTGTCAGTTCAGGAATGGAGTCTGGGGGAAAATCCAAATAAACTCTTTACTTCTAAGAGGAATTAATTCAGGGATGCTGAAGACTAGAACAGTGGTCCCAGTGGTCCCACCTGGCCAGACCTGAGTAGGTCTTTGAAATATTTCTCCAGAGGAGTCTGAAAGTGTATCCTCCTGTTACCTGTTGGAAATCAGTATAAAGAAATGAAAACTAAGGCAGAAAGAAAGTTTGCTTTACCTACAATAGACTTTCTTTATAAACTGGACTACTGAGTAAGTGATTAGCATATTTTAGCAGGTTTGTATATCAAAATGAGCATACTATTTTTGCTACTTTTTAATCCTAACAGGGATAAAATGGAGATGTCTCTGGGGATTTTTCCAATCTTAATTTTGTGAATAGAAATACAGATTAAAACAAAACCCAAAGAAATGACGTTCAGAAAACAATTACCCTGCTAAAAATATGGGGGTCAAACATTGAATTATAATAGTGGGCGGTTAGCTCTATCAGGGTTTTCTTCACTGTATTAAAGATGGATTAAGATCATATTATGTAGAGATTTTCCTCTGAAACTTCACAATGGATATATATTTTGATGCTGTATCTCACAGTGTCTTCAAATTTTAAACCCAAAATATTTTGATGATGAAGCAGTTTATCATGTAAGAATACAGATGCTTTCCAAAAGTCGTGTATGAATAGCCATGAACCAAGTTTTTCTGAACAATGTACCTCAGATTATATGAATGCTCTCCTCAGGCTCCTGTCAGTTGCATCCCTCTCTGGAAACATCAGAAGCAGCAAGGTACAAGGCTGAGTTTCATAAAGAGGACTAAAGTATCCACCTCCATTGTTTGTCCAATGAGGATGTATTTTTCTTCACTGGGCACTTGAGAGGAACTCAGATCCTCTGCATAGGTTAGTGAGGAAGGCAGAACTGATGCTGCTCTTTATGCCATGTTGTCTTTGCTCAGTGTCTCATGTGGTTGAATGCTGGAGGCTCTTAGAGCTCAGAGTAACCACAGATGAGAGCTGCAGGCAGGATTGTGAGGCTGACGCACTCTTGCGGCACAGATCCAGTTGTAGGGAAAGACAAAGGTCCTGTGGTTTTCTTGGGGAATAGTCAGCTGGCTTCTGTTGTGGCAGATGCTCTGAGTATCCATCTTAAACAACAAGGCATACTTTAATAGGATTTTAAATGTAACTAATGCTCTTGTTTCAGTTTACAGGAATCAAACCACTTGGGGAGGAGGAGATGCTATTTTTTTGGCTCAAAATTTTTAGGGCATTTTGTTTAAATTTATGCAGCTGGCACATCCACAGCTGATAACTCATGCAGATGTCATATGGAGAATTGCAAGGCTTCTGGCTAAAACAAAACCCAAACCCACAATTTATTCCACTTCAACATCTTAATTAGTTCTATAAAAAAGGAGATATTAGGAAACATGGAGTCGTGGGAGAATTCTTATGGTGTGAACAGTGAAATATTAGGGATCTGATTAAATCTAAGCTAAACTTGTGCCCAGGGTACAGATTACTGGAAGACAGCAGATGGAAATGGGTATGTGTAGATACATGTGCGCTGGTACATGGACTGGGTCTGAGCAATGGCACACCCTGGTGCTATGAAACTGTTTGAAGAATGATTGCCAGCACAGGCAGCTTTGGCCAAGGCTAATTTACAGCCTCACAAACAGTTTGTGGCCATGATTTAGATGATACAGTGTGCCAGGGTTCATTCCCAGTTTGGATGCAGCCACTCCAAGAGGCTGCAGGTCTAATAGACTTGGCCAGATGATGCTATTTGGCCTCAGGGCCAGAGGGCTGGCCCAGGCACTGTGTAGTTTGCTAGTTTCTCTGACCAGGGCAGGAGGGAATTCTTGCTGGTTTTAGCAGTATTCCACTATAAGGGAATGACCTCTCCCACACATCATTTTAGATGCTTCATTTCTGTTTGAACAAATACTTAATATTTGTATTAAGAAAATCTCAATCTCTGCCTCTTTTGAGCCTTTCTTGCAGCTTTCTTTGGTGAAAGGCAGTGGAAAATATTTTCTACACTGGCAACAGAATTTGTTTCTGTGATTTTTGGGGAGATAATAAAAGGCATGCTGTCTTCAGTGCTGGCAGCTATGATGATGCAGTGATTCTGCTGTTATTGGTGGTGCATTATTTGCACACAATTTTAGAAGCTGCCTTCTATATGGAAAAGTGATCCTTTCACGTATGCCTAAAATACCCCACCAGTCTATAAATAAAAGGAAAAAGAATAAGACATGGAGACATAAACTTCCTATGCAGCCCACTTCTTAAGAAAGACAGTAATCATTTAAGACCTTTGCAGTTTCTTGGGATGGCTACCTTCTTATTTCAAGGAAACAGTGATTTCATCAGCATTACCTCCAAAAGTTATGTACTTTTGTACATAACTTTTTGTACATTTAGGTAGACAGACTGGGCTGTGCGACAAGAACAACTAGCACATGCACTTTAGAAATCCTCTGATTTCTAAATAGTATCTAGGTCATATGATGCCCACAGGCATGATTCATCCACCTGGGCTTTATGCCAGTCAGCAACTGCGTGGATCTGACACTCTGGGAATACTGTAAAATTATTAAAGCTGTATTTTTTTTCTTCAAATAATACCCTTGATTATAGCTGTAAAAAATACAGCATATAATTTATAGTTCCTTTCTGAAAGAATTAATTTCATTAAGTAGATGCAAAAAATGCAGTGTGGGCTGAAGAGAATGCAGAGCAGCTCTACCTAATTGAGCCCAGGTAGCTTTCCTTAGCCCTACAGACTTTCATTTCGAATGTTGTTAACTTGATATAAAGTCTGATTTGAGGCAGAAGTAGTCTTCACCTGAGCGTGTCTGCTTGAAGGCCCACTAGCTCTTAAGGGTTGATCTTAGCTACAGTGAGCTAAAAACTGCCACTGTTCTGCCTCTATTAGGGTTTTCTATGAAGATGATAATCAGTTTGAGGGGCAGAACCCCCAGAGTACAAACCTCATGCACTTTTTTTGCAAAGAAGTAAATTTCCAGGAGATGTGTTCATGCTTATTTTTAGGCCTGTGTATAATGCAGACAGACACTCTTAATTAGAGTTTCAGCAAGCCTTGCTCAGGGAACTGCTGAGGTGTCTAGGAAAACAAAAGTGTGTGTGGCTGCAGTGTTCTTTTTTCAGATGTACTGACATGTTTACCTCAATGAACACTAAGAGGAGTAGATTCTCCTGGGACTTGCCGTGTTGCTTATCTTGCGTTTCTAGGTGCCTGTATACTTAGGAAAACACAGCCCCTAATGACTTGGAAAACCAGCTGCCTCTTTTAACTCCTACTTTGGAAGTAGGAGTTACATACATTACTTTTTTTGGAGCATCTTTAGAAGGTAAAGGTGGAAATTCCCACAGTTGAATTGAAGAGAGACCTTCTAGAAATGAGGTGAAGTATAACCTTTGCCAACTTGTAAAGAAACAGCAGTGTTCAACTTCTATAAACAACTGAAAAAAGTATTTTCTCCTTTGTCTTTCTGAGTTTGTGACTTCTCATCCCATGAAAGTGGGATGGGGGAGGAGGAATGTCCTCAGGTTCATAAGCATGTCTGGGTTATGGTGGGCTTGCCCTGAGTATTGTTTTTTTTTCTTTCTTCCTTCTTTCTGTCTAGATAAAGAAGAGGCAACAAGATGTGGTGAGGTTTCTGGAAGCCAATCGCATAGAGTTTGAAGAAGTGGATATCACAATGTCGGAGGAGAAAAGGCAATGGATGTATAAAAACATTCCTGAGGATAGGCAGCCTGCACAAGGCAATCCACTGCCACCACAGATATTCAGTGATGATCGGTACTGTGGAGTAAGTAACTGTTGTGGTTGTCATTGGATGATATATTAGTATAGGCTGTTGGCCATTTAAAAAGCTGGGTCTTGCCGGTGAGCTATCTCTAGTAGCATCTGAATTAATGGTGACAGTTTGTGGCAACAGGATTGAGTAATGATCCTACAGTGAAAATACAGATCATGCATCTGTAAATCCTGAGGTTGTCCTCACATAATGGATTCCCTCCACAAATGTAAGAATTTGTAATGTCACATGCTTTGTGTACCACCTGTTGATGGTAAAGTCTCTTGTGAGAATACACTAAGTGGGGGATATACGGTTTTTTTGCTACTTGGGTCTAGTCCAAGCATAAAAATTCAGAAGGCAATCTTTGTAACAGTAAATGGGAACATTTGCTAGATTGAGTTATACTGTCATTGTAATTAACCTTCTTCTCAGATGCATCATAGTGTAATCATTTATGCTCACAGAGCCTTTATGCAGAGTCTCTAGGACAAGTGAAAACTATTTGCTGTTTGAATTGTAGGATAGCTTTATTTTTCCCCAAAGCAAAGCAGCTTGAGACTTGTCTTCCTCTGCTGAAAGACTGCTAAGCATGAGAGCCTGTGAATCTGACAATAGATTGATGGGCGGGCTGGTTTCTCTGATGTTGTAAGCTGCAATAACTTCTCCATCCCGTGCAAGCTGGAGTGGTAGCCTTTGATATGTTAAGAATGGCACCATATGGATGTTTTACTATGCTGCGTACACAGTGTGAGTCTTGGGCAGTGTTGTAGTCTGGGAGAATCTTCCCAGAACTTCTATTCACCTTTGAACAAAATGTTGTAAAAAAACCACAGCTGGGTCCTCTTTGCCTTGCTGCCTCTTTTCATACTTCAGCCACGTGACCTACATCCTTTAGGAGGCAGGTTTGAGGTACCTGTTAGTGTCAGAGAGGTTCGATGTGCTGCCCTGGTTGCGTCAGTAAGTGACTGAGTCAGGTTTGAGAATTCACTAGGAGAATGAAATAGAAAAGAGGGTCTCTGTAATTATAATAGCTGGAACAGAGCAAATGTGGGTTTCTGACTACAATGTGATGAAGGTACATCCAAGCTGGTTTTAACTTTGTTCCTGCCAGACTCAACAGAGCTGTAACAAAGCTGTTTCTGTCTGATGGATCGTTCACATCTGCTTAAGAACCTGTCAAATGCAGTGCAATTGTTAGCTTAGCGTAGGAAGCATGTAAGAAGTGATTTAGGATCCTCTGCAACAAACAGATTGGGTATGGTGTAGCAGCTAACTGGCTTCTTGAAGCGAGGTATTTAACATCCCTCCATATGCTTTATAGTGGCCTTGTTTACCTCAGCAGTATAATTCATATCTTCCTACTTCCAGGTAAGAAATCTCAATTAAAGAAATGTATCTGGGACATGGAAGGGGTTTTGACCCTCACTTATGGAGCTGCCCCTCACTTACAAATAACAATATTTACATTGTTCTGTGTGATTTTAGTTTGCCTGGGAAATACAATTTTGTAAGCTGTTCTCTCTTACCTTTTCAGCTTGTCTTCATAGTATGTTTTAACTAGTCCTAGAAATTGCTGTTTGGAATTAGGAAGGAAGAAGATGTCATGCAACATGTGAGATGATCTCCTTAATCTGTCTGCTCAGCTGATAGCCTTTTTGATTGAGCAGAGTTAATCCTATTACTAGGCCTCACTGTCTGCATGGACGTCTATAAAGAGCCAACACGCTTTGAAAGAAACTGTGTTTTCTGGTATAAAGGAAGAAGTATGTGCAGGATCTCCAACATTCATCAATTAGACTGCCTCATTAGTTACTGAAGTTCTTGGGTAACAGAGTAGAGGCAAAACATTAGGCAGGAGGCAAAGGAGGTCAGTGCTGGAAAGGTGGTTAAAATAACACAATTAGATGAAGTCAGCAGACATTGCACATCTTGTCCCTGTAGTTTCCACAGTGTTTTCATATGTTTATCTTTACAAACTATGAAAACTTTATCTAAAAAAAAAAAATAGATCACTATTAAATAACTTAAATTGAAAAAAATAACCATTGAGTTTTCTGTTAGTTGAGTTAGTGAAAATTCTAGCTTATTCCTGATTTGTGTCCATCAATTTCTAATCCAATTGGTTCTATCAAGAATCATGTCTGTTTTTTCTGCCTGCCAGCTCTGAAGTCTCACCAGGAAACTGCCTTATTCCGTCTCATACATTGCTACTGACAATACAGACTGATTGATTGACAGTGCAAACTGTTCAGATCCACTGGTGTTCCTCCTAATGTATAAGGGCTAAACAAGGCAAAGCAAAATAAGTATACTTTGTTCACATTATTTCAATAGAGAGATAGCATGAACATGGTCAGAACCATATGAGCTGTGACTCAATGTCACGTTCATAGCTATACTGTTTTCGGTATAGTAAAGCATTAATAGTTTTTTTGTTTTGTTTCTTTTTTTAACTCTCTCCATATTCCCTTTAGTAGAAAACATCAGCAATGCATGCAGGGGTATTATCACAAAATAGATTTTTCTGACTAAGACATTATCATTTGAAATAATCACTTTTCAGAATGTGACTGCAATAAAGAGGAAGTTTGACTACGGTGTTGTCAGTAAGTATGCAAAATGGATTGCTGTCAGCCGTCCGAGCATACAATAGCTGGTGTAAGAAGGGAGAAGGAAAGGTACAAAAAGATGACCAATGCTTTCTGGTTCACAAAACACCTTGTACCACAGGGGGAGGGATCCTCTGGTACCAATAGACAAATTCCATGTTTTGAAGTGTGAGCAGGACCTTGGATTTTTTCTGAGCCAATGTAATCTCCAATATGATATTTAATCTGTTTTCTTCTTAGTCTTCTGAGATGCACTCCACAATTTTTCAGTAACAATTTCTGTGAATGGATTTTGAAATACAGTACTCGGCAAGAATCATTTTTATTTCCTGTGAACAAGAGAAGAGCTGTGAGTGCACAAGAACACAAATCATTTTACTGATAATCCAGCACTATGTCATAGCACTGACACTATCACGATTTACATGCTTTAATGATTTTACAATCTTTTGTTTCATCTTAGTGACATTGCTATAACATTCTAAGTGTGTGAGAAGTTCACACATCAGATGACTCAGACACATGAACCTGCTCTTGTAATTTACAGGAGTGTAAATCTGAAATTACTAGTTACTTTGCTCTAGTTAGTGCTGCGTAAGAGTAAGGAAATATTAGCAACTAGTGCACGTTCCAACAGGGAATTCATGCACTTTGCATAAACAAAAGTGGAGATAATTTGGAAAAGATAAAAAAAAAGAAAAAAATTAAAAATGGACAAGCAGAGCCTTAATAGGAAGGAGCTGGTGTGTTGGGTAGCATTGGGTTGGATTGGATGTGTTAGGTTGAGTGTGTTGGGTTGCATTAAAACCAGTTGTGTCTTGTCCGGTTCCTTACAAGGCTCATCCTCAGTTAGTTTTAGTGTCTCCTGCTGTTGTACTTTGTCACACAGCTATGACATACAACTCAAATTATGGATTATTTTCTCCCAAGGTTAAATCTCCTTGAGGTGCACACTGGGTTTCCCCATCTTCCTCATTTATCACCAAGTGCACCCTGGCCCTTGACCAAAAGGAACCCCACAAATGGGTTTGCTTTTTTTCTGAGGGAAGAGCAACCCACACTCCTTCCCAGCAGCTCTTCTCCACAGCTGAGGCTTTACCTACTTGTCTTGTTTATTCATGGCACATGTTTTGGATTGATGGATAACCTGTTCAATGGCTTTGATAGTCAGTTCCACCCCTCAGTCATGAGCCCATCTGTATGTTGCATCTCTTCCTAGGTATCCTGATGTGTCATGGGCCCACTAAACTATCAATAACTGGCCCTTAGGTTCCCAGTCCAGCTCCACCTTTGCCATTTCAGTTCTGGCACCCTGGTTTACCTGCTCCTTGTTTCCATGTTCTTTGGTGGCATGGTTCTTGGGGAAGTGAGTATCTCCATGAATTACTTTTACAACAGGGTTCTCTACCTGGACAGCAATATCTTGCCACAGTGCGGCAGCCCAGATGGGCTTTCCTTTGTGCTGTGAGTTACTCTGTTTCTGTTGTTTTAGCTACCCCCGCAGGGCATTTGCCACCATCAGTGAGTCAGTGTATAAATAGAGTACTGGTCACTTCTCTCTTTGAGCAATGTCTATGGTCAGCTGGGTAGCCTTCTCTTGTGCAAGCTGAATCAATTCACCTTTGCCTTTGACAATTTCTGTATCATGTCTTGTGGGACTCCACCCAGCAGCTTTCCACTTCAGATGCTTTCCCGCAATATGGCAGAACTCATCAGTAAATAGAGCATACTGTTTTTCATTTACTAGTAATCTATTATGCAGTGAGGCTTACTTAGCATGAGTCACCTCCTTAGGCAATGCTTCAAAATGTCTGCCTTCTGGCCAGCCCATGATTTCTTCTTCCTGCTCTCCCTCAGGAGAAGCTTTTATCTCCTTTACTAACTGGGTCAACCTATCCTTCTGGTTTTTCTTCCTAACTGCAGGAGCAACTGCTGTAACTGAGGGTTGGATTTCTGATTTATTCACAGTGTCTGTTTCTCTGTCCTCATATCCAAAGACCCTCACAGTGTCTGTTTGTCGTCACATCCAAAGACTCTCTCGTTCCTTTAAGCATAGGCCTACGACAGGCCCCAACACAGGGCTGGAAGTTGTGTCTTTACGGTATGTGCAAAACATCCTTCCTTCAAGCGATCTGCAAATTCAACAGGATTCCATGTCTTCTGGACTGAAGTCCCAAACCACTGGAGATGAAAACTGCTCTACACATCTGCCCAAATTCTCCCACACTCCTTGCCACTCAGGAATTGTTTGCCTCAAGGAACATTCCTGTGTGGCATTCCCAGCTGGTTGGCCAGCCATACTGAAAGCCAAAATCAGTGTTTGTGCAAACACCAATACAACTTTCTTGGGTAAATTGGGATGTTCAAGAAACTGAAGGGTCATTGCAGCAAGGGTGGAAACCTCTGTCCTGGAGAAGATGCCATTCTTCATTTCTTCCACAAAGTGGGTCCTGGAGGAGAAAGGTGTAATTGCTAATTGTCTCCACGAGGTGGTTCCCAGAGTACTGGGATGGCAGCAGTGCAGGGGTCAAATACCAGACTAGCCTCAAGGCCAACGCTTTTATCATGGCTCTCTCAGGCAAAGCAAAAGAAAGTGACAAGCAACACAGCAAACAGCAAAAGCAGAAAACAGACATTAAAGAGCTCTCAAGTTTGATGTACAGAAAGAAAAGGAGCAAGCAACAGAGCAACTGAGAGAAAAAACAAATCAGCATCAAGAACGAGTGAGTTAACATCCTGACCAACAACACAAAGTAACAGCTTGACAAATAACAGCTGAACAGGTTGTTGTGGTTTAATCCCAGCTGGCAACTAAGTACCATGCAGCTGTGTGCTTGCTCCTGCTGCCCCCCTGCAGTGGGATG
This sequence comes from Ara ararauna, assembly GCA_028858755.1. Taxonomy (NCBI): domain Eukaryota; kingdom Metazoa; phylum Chordata; class Aves; order Psittaciformes; family Psittacidae; genus Ara; species Ara ararauna. The sequence continues at coordinate 49,101,152 of CM054379.1, forward strand.
GGGAGGAGAATCAGAAAAAAAAGGTAAAAATAATGGATGAGATAAGAACAACTTAATAATTGAAATAAAGTAAAATATAAGAACTATTAATTATCACTGATTATTATATTACATTTAATAACCTACAGAATGTGTAATGATAATGAAAGCCCAATTAAGAAGAACCCAAGTGATGCACAATACAATTGCTTGCCACGTGCTACCCAGCCCAACCTGAGCAGCAATCTGGGCCTTCCAGGTGACTCCCCCCAGTCATGCATATATACTGGGCATGATGTGCTGTGGTATGGAATCCCCCTCCTGCTTCTGCTTCCTCCCAGCTTCCTGTGCCCCTCCTCACTGGTAGAGCACTAGAGACTAAGTCCTTGATCAGGGTCAGTGCTACTTAGCAACAACTAAAACATGGGTGTTTTACAGCATTGTTCTCAGACTAAAGTCAAAACACAGCACTGCACCAGCTACTAGGAAGAAAATTAACTCTATCCCAGACAAAACTGGGACATGGGTATAACAGCTGTAAATTCTGTCTAGCACACTCTGTTCAAATCTGTCATTATCTTGAACTGTTTTGAGTCCATGTTCGTGAGCCAGAAGGGACTGTAGGGGGTTGACCCCAGCCAGCAACTACACAGCTGCTTGCTCCGCATCACTCCACAAGCAGTGAAGAAAACAGGAAGAGCAAAAGCAAGAGAATTCATGAGTTGAGATAATGACATTTTAAAAAGTGAAGGAAGGGGGAAAAAAAACAAGTGATGCAAATGCAATCACTCACCATCTCCCAAAAACAGACCGGTGCCCAGCCAGTCTCCAACCAGTGGTTACCTTGGAAGACAAACACTCCCCAATTTTTTATGAGCATGATTTTATATGGCATAGAACATCCCCTTGGCCAGTTGGGGTCAGCTGTCCCAGCTGTATCTCCTCCCCGTCTCTTACCCACTCTCAGCCTACTCTCTGAGAGTGGCAGGGTGGAACAGAGTGAGAAACAGGGAAGGCCTTGGAGCTGTGCAAGCACTGCTTGGCAATAGCCAAAACACTGGTGTGTTATCAAGGCTGTTTTAATCACATATCCAAAACACAGCACCACAGGGCTTGCTGTGAAACACATTCACTCCATGCCAGCTGGACCCAGTAAAAACATGAAGACTATAGTTTGTTTACTAAGTTTTCACTAACTAAATCCTTTACTTCAAGGTTACAGAAAAATTTCTAAATGCTCTACTTCCCATTGTGAATTTATTTTACACAGCCAGATCAGTGATTTTGCATGAAAGTTACTCAGATTTTTCTAAAGTACTTCGGGTAGGACCCAGAATTGTACTAACTATTATGTGTCCTGCAGTTTAAAGACTACTTAAAAGAATGAACAGATAATTACTTACCCTTACTTACTTATTAGCTACTGTTGCCTTTTTAGTACAGACTGTGGAAAATTGAGACAGATGGAGAGAATACTGCAGGTTGGTGCAGTAGGGCCAGATTCACAATGGGACTACAGCATGATGCCAAGCACTGAAATGCCTAAATCTTGGGGATGTGGCTTTGGTGGTGGAATTTGGAGACTCTATCTAGGGCTCTAACTTCTTCACATAGTAGGTGAGGAGCTGCAGGATCTGCAGTAACCAGAACATTGGACATGGAGAGCTCTTAAAGCAAAAAGCAAGAAATGTTGGAAAAATTATGTCTGAAATCAGATCTGTGTCTCACACCTCCCTCTCCTGCTTTCTCTGAAATCTACAGTGACTCCTGGATCTTTCAGAAGATTGGAAATCTCCACTACCTTAGTGAAACTGCACCCTAACTTCAACCTTAAAATGCTTCAAGATAGCACTTGGAAACACTGACAGTTTCATACGCAGGAATCTGCCTCTAATGTGAGATAGCCTGAAATTTAGGTCAATCAAATTAAAAGGAAATGTCTTTCCAGGTGAGAGATTGAGCTGAAGGGAAAATATTTACATAGCATAGCAGGCTGTCTCTCTCTTTTTTTTTTCTTGGAAGCTGCTCATATGGTTTAGAGCGTTAGGGTAAACCCTGATAGAGTGCCTATTGGCAGCAGTAGCGACAGAGATACGTGGTATTTATTGTCCTTCCCTGAAATTTAATACACGAGTATCAACTTCATCAAAACAGTGAAGGCCTATAGACAAGAAAGAAAAGAGGCTGCTGAAAGAGGTGCAGTGTTCTTGAGAAAGTATTTAGCACACAGGCAACTACTGTGACACTGATTCATTTGCACTGTTAAGTATTAGACTCTTCTGTTGTTTTTTAAAGATCCTGGAAAGATTCATACACATTTTTTATTCTTCCTTTTCCCTATATGCCAAATGACAGATCAGTAACAATACACTGATGAGAGAAAGAAGAGGAAAGAGAGGATTTAAGAAAGCTGGATAGAGTCCAAGTCAGAGTTTCTGCCCTGGCCTGCAGTGGGGGGGGTTATCATTATTCTTGTGCCTACAGATACAGAGAGCTTGAACTCTCTCTCTCTCTCGATCCTTAAGCAACTTGGTAGAATTCACATTAGCACATCTTCTGTAGTGTGTTGCCTTCAGGAACTAATGCAATTGTGGGGCTAATTTGGTATTCAGCCAATCTACTTTCAGATGTCTACTTGGAGATGTCTCACCTGACTCACTGAGTGTCTTGGTGGTCTGGATCTGTCTTTAGAAGAGGAATAATCTCACTAGATAGAAGGTCATCTGAGTTACTCAGAGTTATTAACAGCTGTTAATGATTGATGAGGCCAAAACTTTCTTGATTAATAATTTTTCCCATCAGTCAAAATTATTTTCCCATCATTTCCTGTATGGCAGACTTAAGCTGTTTGTTTGAAATTGTTCTTAATTTCCTTTTGTAGTTGTATTGAAGTAGTTTGCGGCTCACAGGCATCTGCAGACCCTAGGCTGAATGTGAGTGGCCTGAGATCAGTTACACAGCACTTCTTGATTAAGCCATTTTCTCAAGCAAGAAATATAGAAAGCAGAGGTGGTCCTGAAAAGCAAACCCTTCCCGTGTGTCTCCTCCATGCTGGCAAGATACTGTTCAGACCATTCACAGGGTCTGCATAGTTCTAATTTATAAGCTGTGCCTGTGCTTTTCCACACTGCTTTTCTTTGTCCTGAGGTAAAGAGCTTTAGTTCCATGCAATATGTGCTTAATAAAGGGGATTGTGGTACCAGAGGCAAAGTGTAGACTAGTGAGCCTGACCAGTGTTAGGGCTTAAAAACATAGAAACTCAGCAACTCAGTAAAAATAAAATAATCCAAGAATTTTGCGCTCCTCAGAGTGTAAAAACTGATATCAATAATGTGTTACAGTGCTGCTTTTTACCCGTTACTGGAGAGAGTATGTGCCTGTTGAGCATCAATTTTTATTTGGACTTTCCTCTGCATTCTAAACTTCCTGAATAGCTGTTTCAAAGTGAAGTAGCTAGAAGGTATTTTGTAAACCATCCCAGCACATAAAGATGATAGCTGACAAAGATTCGATACATCTCTGGAGATTCCTTACTCTGTTTGCAGACTCTCTGTTTCCTAAATATAGTAATATAGGGTGTTTATGTATTTTAAAAGACTTAAAGGTGACCAGTCTAAAATTAGAACTGTCACCTTTATGGGATATTGTAGAAAACACTGCAAATTTTTTTTCTTATGGTTTTAATGTTTCTGACATTGATGTTCTGCAAAATTTAAGGATCATTGGTAAGTGTGACATAATTACAATTTTGTTTGGGATCCTAATGCTTCTTTGCATGGAATGGAAACTTCCTATTGTGCCATACTTTCTTGAAAAAAATTAGTTTTTTCTTGAAGGTGTCATGACTAGTTTAGTTAAAGAATTTTATATAGGGTCTGTTCTACAAAAATGCAGTATATTTGATATATGTGATATATGAGGAAAAGATAAAAAGATTCCTAAGTGTCAGTAATACACTGAGGGCACAGAATATGGATGTAATAGTATTCTGGAACAATATCTAAAGAAGGCCATGGCTGTTGTCAGAGAATAAGAAGGATAAAATAAGTAATTCAATGCACCACTGTTCTACTTGTAATCATGCTAATATGATTATCTTCTAAGAAACATTTTGAAGATATATTCAAAGTTATAATCAATTTATAAGTAAAGATGGTGTTAATACATGGCAGTACCATTGCAATTAGTGCAGCTTTCTTCTTTCTTTAGTAGTTTCCTATTTCTGTTCTTCTCTAAAGGATCCACAGAAAACAAATGAAATGTTGAAAGGTAATTCTGTCAGAGTCTAATTCATAAAATAAACAAATGGAAGGGGGAAATCCTTAAACCTAATATTAGTATGAATAAACCACTGTAAGATGAAAACCAACCAACGTGTGGTTGTCATGTCCCTTGTAAGGTTACAGCAACTTTGCATAACGTCCAAGTTAAAAGGCTGGGGGAAGCCCCTTCTGCACTTGGACTTCCTGTCTTAGAGCTGAGGGATATTGGTTCTTAGATAGTTTATGCCTGTGTACTATGAGGATTGCTGAACGAACGGCAGACATCACATTCAGCCTGCATTTGTCATGTACTGTCCAAAGAATAGAGCTGTGGCTGACATCTGCTTCCTTTCATTAAAGCCTTTCTGAAAGCCTACAACTAAAGAGATTACTGAAATCAACATCTGGCCCTTAGGAGAAGAGTAACATGTTGCTTTGTAGAGTCAATTCTATAAGCTCTTTAAAAATCATGATCAGAGATCTTACCAGAAGGTTGGGTAATTGAAAACTGTCATGTTTAAATTGTCCTGTGATGTGCAGACATGGTCATGTTTTTGTGTATTTATGTAATATTTTAAAAGATTCACACACGCACACAAAGTCATACTCCAAGGAGAGCTGAGCTGAGTAAGAGTTTTCCACTGTAATCCTAATCAGGTCAGTAAGTGAATGTTATCTATTCTAGAGCACTCAACTGCCTTTTTCATGAAAGATGCCAACAGCTCATTCTCACTGGCATATGGTATTAATTCAGCAGCAAAGTGCTGATTTGATGCTTCTAAATTATAAGTTCTCCACCATTACTTGTAAGAGCAATTTTTTTGCCCCTTTTATAACAACTGAGATATCATAATAATACATTAAAAGTTCATTAATCAGTGCGTTTTAAAAAATCTGTACGAAAAGCAGTGCAAGCTAAATTTGTGTGGGTTCTTTGTTTTTCTCCTTTTTGGTGTGTTAAGGATTGTTTTTCTGCTTCTTAGTGTGGTAAGCAATAAGGATTTGTTTAACAAGTTCACTCATTCTCTTGTTGCAAACTAAAAGCAAACAGCACCAAAGCTAACTTACTCATTTAAAGAAAGTTACGGGAGGGAAGTTTATTCACAGTTACTGTCTTTGCAACTTCATTAGATACAATGATCTCCTAATCACAGTTGCAGGAATAGGTAAACAGTGTAATTGCTAATTGTAAGTGAAATCTACTTTGTGTTAAAGTTTTACTTTGACCCAGTGCCATCACACTGGTGTTGCGCTCCTTAAAGCACAAAAAATTATTTATGCTGATCTGTAGTACTGCCAATTTCAACTTTGGTGTGCAGTAAATAGTTTCTCCCAGTAGTGACAGTGTTTGTTTAAACAAGCCTCAGTGTACCTGCTGAACAAAACGCTGGGCCAGATAAATTAATTCACCAGTGTCTGTCATCCTATCAGTACAGTGATCTCATTTCCCAGCACCAGGAACACAGCACACTTAAGGTCTCCACATCACAGCTGGGGTACAGCTACTGCCAAGTGGAGCTTTGTGAGCTTGGCAGTTGTTGCTGAAAGGAGAAGCTATCCTGGAAGTGGGATTTCTAAAGAGAAGAAAATTCCCAAGAACCAACAGTTTTCCTACCGGAGTGAATTCTCATAAACCCCCCATGAATGCCAGAGGGATGTAAGACATTTGTGTCATAATGAGGAGTTAAGTCCAGATTTCCTGAATGCTTGGGTACTATGTCAGAGACTAAGCTGACCTTAGTTTACTGTAGCGTTTGGGCAGTGGATGGCTGTTGGGATTTCTGCATATCTTAGACATTAAGGGAGTTCTCCTGGTTTTGATTAATCTGTTTTAAAGAGGTGCAAAGCAGCCACGGCACCTTTTGTTTTCAGGGTAAACTGCAAGGATTCAGATTTTGAAAACAAAGCTATCTAAGCTATCTTTTTTGCCTTTTTTTTATAATTTCTTCCTTTTTTTCTTTCTTTTACTAGTGTACTAAGTGAACATAACACATAACTTTGCTGATTATATTAAAACTTTATGTAAGATACACCTTAAGGTAATAGAAGTATATAAATGTGTGAGACTGAAGGTCCATCTAGCCCACTTTTGTCCCAGCAGTGGCCATAAGCATGTGCCTAGGAAAGACACCAAGCAAGTCAAACATATAAAATACTTCTGTTGAGTATTTTCCCTGACTGTAGTTATTTTTCTGAAACAAATATCATTTTAATGTATTTAGTAATTCTTACTGCCTTTCTCTTTTGTGAACTTCAGCCTTCTGGTAAAGCCATGTAAGCACTCACATCTTTCTTATGCTCTGGCAATGGACTCCCACGGGCCTACTGAGCTCTGCATCTAATACCAGCCGTCCTGCCACCACAGTGAGCATCACAGCCTTTCTCCCATTACTACCTGGGGCAACTTTGCTCCTGAAGACCTTTGCAGCTACAACCTGCCTCTCTGTCCTGGTTTGGAGTCACTCAGGAGGAGCAGGGAAAGCAAAGAAGAGCTTTATGTCATGCAAGGCAAGCAAGATTTTGCTTGTCTGTAGGTGAGCTGTTGAAACCAGTACAGTTAGCTCTGTTTATTTTCAACAAAGCAAGAGCTAGTCCATTTCACAGGAGCTTTTAGAGTATCTTCAATGCTGTAACCATTCTGGTGGTAAAACTGAGGGGCTGTATCATGCTCACACTGCTTGGTGGGTGATCAAGCTGACATTGACCTTGAAGGTGAGGAGCCAGGCCTGAAGCAGTCAGATGCCTGTTATCCTGTTCAGAAGCCTTCTCTGACTTAAAATAGCTTTTTACTTACTTTATTATACTCCTATCAGTTCTCTATCCCATCAAACCATCCCGAGATACATTTTTTTCCTCTAACTGGCATTTTTCATTCTTGGTAACCTTTCATACCTTTGTCTTTGTGATTTATCACCTATATTTCTGGCTTTTCAACTTTTCTGGAGGGATTGAGTATCTCTGTGTCACTGATGTCTCTATGTCTCTATGTCCACTGTCTCTATGTCCTCTTAATTTTAGTAGCCTTAATCAGCTACTGGTGTTGCCAGAATTTTGTATCTTAATGATGTGTAATGAGCAGCTCTGGAAAGCACCAAGGTTCATCATTCAAAATGGTACGGTCAAAATAATATTTGTGCACATAGTTGCCTTTTGAAGTGGGGCAGTGGGTGGCAGTTTGCCATGCTCATGTATTTTTAGGTTAACAGCTGCTTTCTGAATGCCTCCAGGGTCTCAGTGGGAGCCACTTCCTTGCACAGGGGCAAGACAGCACTGCTCAGCTGATCCCAGCAAAGCCGCAGTGCCTGCTGGCTGCTTGGGACAGTGACAGACGGATTGTAGTAGCTTGCTACTGGTGGTGAAACCTGGTGCAGAAACAGGGAACCACTGCCTTGCCAAAACCAGCAGATGGTGGTGTCCTTCCTCTGTGACAGGCAGAGGGTCCCACTGAGTTTTTCCAAGTGGAACACATTGGCTCACAACCAAGTTGAGTTCTTGACTGGGTACAAAGCTCTCAGCTTCCACTGAGCTTTGGGACCATTTTCCTTCTTGAGCCTCTGCATCTACTGCTGGTAGCAGTGAGATGTTCTTTATGCAAGACAAGAATTTTCATGTCCTCACCCATGGATTTATTGTCTTTACATGTCATCCAAATCTGCACAGACTTTCTCTCCTTATGAAAGTAAGGTCAAAGGCAGGATGTTTTTGGAACATCTGTTGTCTCGGCTGTATTATCAGGAAAGCCAGAGATGCCCACTTTGAACTCCTACCACATGCCAAAGGACAACCAATGAATCCTTGAGATTGTGTTCTCTGGGATCACGCTTCTCAAAAATCTCTTAAGAAACTACCCTAGTAAAGTGATTTTTTTCACCTTTATGGGACTATTATGCATTTTTATAACATTTTTTCCCACATGTGAATATTTTGAGATCATATGTTTTTATTGCAATGATTAGTAGGAAAATTCTCCTATTCAGAATTTTACTGCTGCTTTATCTAAAATCAGGGTGCTTCTTCCCCCTGGTCCCCATGAAAGAAAGAAAGTAAGAAAGTGCTATAGAATCATAGAATTCATAGTGTCAGTAGCATTTTGTTATGTTTTACAATGCAGATGTTTCAAAACTTTAGGGAGTTGCTTCTAGTGGATAATCTGTTGTGGTTATAAATATGCTGCTCCTTTTCAGATGAATCAATCCACTGGGATTTGTGCTCTTTCAAACATATACTTCCTCATTTTAGCTCGCTGTGTAACCTTCACAATTTTTTCAGTAAATGAATCGAGGTTTGGTAATTAGTAAAAATGTGAGAAAAACCCTATACTAAATCAGTCCCAGGTACTTCTGGGAGTAAAAAGTGATAACTGGCACTTTCAGAAAGCTTTTTAGCATTAAAAAATCTTAAGTTACTTTACAGAGGTTAAGGTAAACATGTATAAACAAATATTGGTGGATTAACAGAGTCACAAAGTCTTTGTCAGAGATAGGAATGCAGCCTTATTTCTTATGATGCTATTTTCAGGCTGTGAATCCTTCCCTGCCCTGTTTTTCTTTCCAATTTACTATCAAAGAGTGAAAAAAACGTAGACTTAGGGTAGTAGTGGTTTAAAGCTAATGGAACTTCTGGGATTAAGACTCATCAGGACGACCCCAGAACTTGAAAATGGTGTTGAGAGATCACTCATGCAAAAAACCAAAGAGCCTTCCTTGGACAAAGCACTGAGACAGAGACGTGTCTGAGGGTTCATGAAAACTGCCTATGTGCTTAGGAGGAAAGGGTGCTCCTGGTGGGGAGTGCAAATGATGTCCATCTTGTGCCAAGCTGCTGCAGAAATGCTCACAGAAGCTGCCTGCCCACAAGTTGGCTGTCAGTAGTTTATAGGGCTGTAATGAGCAGCTTAAGGCAATTTATCTTGCCCTGATATTAAGGGGGCGGGGGGGGAGGGCTGTTCTTCTTGCTGTGGGTTGTACTCAACCACTGCTCTCCTACTTTCAACTCCAGAGACAGTGTGATTTACTTGTAGGTGAACCCAGTGGAGAAAATTAAGGTTATTTCTCAGTTAGATGTGCTGTCTTCACATGTGGTAGCTTATATAGCTCATGTCCCTCATGGCATTTTGTCTGCTTTAGCAGAATCACACTGGACCTTTTTCAGGTTTAACACCATATGTGCAGTTTTTCAAGTCTTGTTTATAGAAGTTAAGGGCTTAATCAAACATCCTTCTGCAGAGCTTCAGTACTACTTACTACTCCTCTAGGTATTCAATCATTACATTGTCCCTTTTTAATTCATGGCATTGTTGGGATTGTTTTCAGTACTATTTCAGCTTACGCCATGGCTTAGTTGTGACATCTGTCTGTTTTATGTGGTTTTACTTTCTAGCTGTTAATTATAAATTTATGTTACTTAAGAAGTTAGCATCAGTTCATCACTGTTAATGATTTTTTAAATTGATGTAAGAGTGACTATTTCCTCTGTTTAATTATATGTTTAATTTCAAAGTTAGGTAGAACACACCATACCTAAAATTAACAGCAAAGGAATTTAAAACTGTGTCTAATATGTTAGCATTTTAAACAGTAATGGTAGTAGTTCTGTGCTCATAATGATGAGCAGCATCTGTCTGCAGTCTGTTTTTCAGTCTATGATGCTGATCATCACAGGAGTTTCTACCTTCCTTTGCACTAGAACTGTTTTATTCCTTGATATGTTTCATCCCCCTGTCAGTGAAAGCAAATAAACTTGGCTCATCCCATGATGTGGAACGGGTAGATGGTATTCATTGGAAATAATGTATCACACATGGAGACAACCATGGAACTGAAAACCACACAGAAGAAATGTGTGTGCACTCTCTCTATATATTTACATAGATATACATGTGTATGAAAGCTTGAATGATCAATAGACAGAAAGCTTATTCCTGGAATACTGACTTATAACCCTAGTCTATAGCAGAGCACTTTGCCGTGTTTTAAGAAGATGATGACAAAAAGCCATCTCAAGAAGGTTTACTCTTTCTACTCTCATCAACTTGTATGACTGAGGCCTGATGACCACCATACACTCCTGCTGCCCTCTCTGTCTTTCAGAGCTGATGCTCTTATTATAGAGGGATAGGTTGGGAAACTGCCTCTGTGCTGCTCTGCTTTTTCTGGGGTGAGGGTATTCGAATGATTATGGAGCTGCAAAGTATCACTTTGCTAGAACAGATGTGTGCACACTGGTATAGCAGTGTATCATTTTGGAAATGCTAGTAAAGCATATTTGGCTAGTGCACCGTAAAGGTTTTAAGAGAAATTCTGCACATCTGGAGGACAGTTATGGACCTTGTGGGAGGTGTATTATCTTTGCTATGTTGACTATGACTTTTCTGTCCAAACAATCTTTTATTTTATGTTGGTGGAGAGAAAAAAAGAGAACAAAGAGAAGTATTCATCTGCAAGCACACACTTTTCTTACAAAGTTATTTCACAAAATACCAACCATCCTTCTGCAAGGATATAATTTGGTATATCTTATAAGTGGGTCTGGCAAGTAGGATGAAGGGCTATTCAGGGATTCACACAGCATTGTGAAGACCCAGAGGAATACTGGGAAGCAGAAAGCTTGCCCAGACCATTTTTGCTTCTTGCTTAGGATCTGAGAAGCCGACATGCAACCACAAGTGGATATTGGCTAGGCATGAGTAAACTCTGGATGGACGATAGAAAAAAGTTCCTAATCTTTGCATATCCTATGACAGCCTTTCAAGAAAAGCCAGGTCAGAGAAAGATTTCTGCTTTTCAATTAGAGCAACCCTGTGATTGTGGGGTAGTTTGTGAAGCTACAGGTTCAAGGGAAGGCGGCAGTGGAAAGTGACAAGTGGGTAAAGCAGCTGCTGCCGGGGAAAAATTGAGGGGAAAGTACCTGAAACTGTAACAATGAGATGAGCTCTCAAAAAGTAGGAGATGAGAGCTTAGGAGCCAGAGAAATGCTAACTTTGTGGGTCAGGTGCATTGGGAATATCTGTTACACAGATGGAAAGCATGCAGTGGCACCAGGGCTGCCTATTACTATTCTGTAGTGAAAGCATGTAGGTGCACGGTCAATATTTAAAGGCATTTCTCTTGTTGAATGTTTTCAAGTTAAGCATAACGACTAATCTTAGGTATTTAGAGATAATTACTACATGGTGATGAGCACATACCTGAAATTTCCTGACATTTACAGAGTATTTTACATGTCAGAAGTGTTTAAATAAAGATTAATATTTCAGCTGTGCAGTTATGTGGTGGAGGAAAGGAGTCTGAACTGGGTGCTTTATTGTTTGCTAGTGGTCATACAGGAAATCTTTGCCAAACCGCGAAGAGAACCTGAAACTTCCCGGCTCCTTGCCATATACCACATCCGTTTACGAAACTGCTCTGGTTTTCTCTTTTTCCCTTGAAAACTGAATATTGTCAGCTCATCTTATGATAAAAGAGTAGCAGGTGTCCAATGCAATAAGTCAGTAAAAGCAGTAGTAACACTTTGACATCAGAACCTGATGTTAAGCAAATGAAACCTAAAAGGAACTTGATCATGTTAATGAAGCTTGTTTGTTATCTTTCTATACAATGAGTTTCCTTATGGTAACCTTTTATATTTTAACTATGTGGTTATCCAAGGCTGAGATATGATTGCTGATGAAGTCTCTGTTTCACCACACAAGAAATAACGAGTTCAGCTGCCTTAGGACTTCTTCTTGGAGGTTTGCATGTTATGAAGTATTTTGTTTGCTAAAATGCAAATTGCGAACACAGTCAGAAACTTATTTGTGTTGTTAGGCACTTGAATGCCATTAAAATGTACCCACAATAGATCTCCTTTTAATGCAAGTCCACATTTATATTTTCCTATCAAATAAAGTAGTGAAGGGTGGTGTAAGTTAGAGAATTTTTTGTTTTTTTCTTTGCCACTGTGGTTGGTGATACCTTTGCAGTTTAGAATAGCTTTTAGATTTGCATAGGAGAACATGGGTAGGTATCAGTATTTTCTTGAACATTATCGCCCTTTAGACTAACACAAGATGTGGTAAGATGTTGACTCATCTTTTTTTTCCTCTCTAGGATTATGATGGATTTTTTGAGTCAAAGGAAAGCAACACTGTCTTCTCCTTCCTTGGACTGAAACCTACTTTGGCATCAAAGGTCGGTGTAGATTTTTCATGGAGCTTTTGAAATAAAGCGAGATTGAATTTTCTTTGAACCGAAAGAACTCTGTGCGTTTGATGTACAACTGCCCTGATTTATACCTTGTCCGTATCAGCTTCATGCTGATGAGGTAATTGAAACAGTTGCCATGAAAAGCAAAGCATTTGAAATGAAACCAAGCATATACAGGGGAGTTAATCTGGGACAGCAGATAAATGAAGTTTAATGAATACATTCTCCTTCACATTATCAATCTAAGTTGAAAGCAACTTACTTAATTATTACAGGAGACAGAAGTAGGATCTTAATCACTGGAATATCTGCAGTTCATGCCATCAAAACATCATTTTACAGGGCCAGCCTGGCATAATGGCTCAACCAGGCCATTTATTCATTAAGCATTAATGCATATTTAAAAAAAATGCTGAAATGCTGAAGCAGTTCAGGAGTTACATCAACTTTTTGGGAAAGAATTCAGTTTTAACAAATACTTATCTACAGGTCAGGACACAAAGCCAGATAACATCTTTCTGTTGAGGGCAGTATGATAGAGGAGATTTTATTGCCGTATGGAAGCCTGGACACTTCTTCAGAGACTGTACCTTTTGACAGTAGGTCGGACACATAGGGGAGGATTTTTCTTCCCTTGACTACTGTGCGTACAGCTGTGTTGGGTAGTTGTACTGCTTCAGGCCTGGAAGGTAGCTCTTGTACACAGTTCCTTTTCTGCCAGGCATTCATTTATTTCTGGACTCCATGAGGGACAGGAGTGGGGGGGGAACCTCAGCAGGGCACTGCAAAAGCAGGTTATTTTGACAGCCTTCCTCGCTTCATAGCTTGAAGAACTAGCCCTAGGAAAAAGCCAATGTGCTACTGCAATAAGAAATAGCTTCTATGCAGCTCTGTTCCTACCTGTTCTAGACACTATAAACTTGGCCAGATCACTGCTTGAGTCTGTAGTACTTCAGAGTGATGAATCCTCAGCTGCAGTGTTAGGACCAGGGTTAGGGGCACCTGACATGCAAAGGTCACAGACATGAGAGAGAAGCATTAATGATCTTTTTCTTTTCTTCTTTTCTCTCAAATAGCAGTCAGAACCATAGAAAGCCTACCTGAAGTATGGACAAGCACATCTCCTGGATGAATGACCCTGTTCTTCAGCACACAACAGCTTTCCTAATGGATCACTGTGATAGAGCAAACATGCATCATTAGTAGTAGTCTGCTTGCTGTGAGACAGTGCTCTCCAACAATGTGGAGTTAATAACACATATGCAACAGGATTAAGGCTGGGCTATTCATCTTCCTTTTTAAAAGTACTTATTGTTGATGTTTCACTTTTGTCTTTGGATTGCTTTTGCAACTAGCACTGATATTCTAACAGACACCTGTGTTTGAGAATAAGGAGTGGAAGAGCAGGGCTTCTATTGTTCATGGATATATTTATGTAGTCAGATTCCTCACCTTTTTTAATTCTTCCAGCTACTGTAGTTGAAGTTAGCTCCTCATGACAATTGAAACACTGGTGATTATTAGAATGTTTGTGCTGGTTATGATCTAGAAGGTAAAAATTGTCAATCTTAAAATCTCTGTGTAAACCAATAGCTGCTGTATTTTTCCTCTACATTTATTTATAGTGATGTTTGTGCTAGATCATGTTTGTTGTAAGAGACATGGGCTGCTAACCATGCTCATGAAAACTCAATTTGTCTAATGATGCACATTGCAACTGACTGTTCAAAACCAGTTGTTATTATGGAGACGGTGCCAAAGTGAAATATTTTGACATGGTTCCAAGTGGAGGTGAAATGTGCAGAAAAACATTTGATGAAAAATACTGAGTAGTTCAGAAGAAGAGATCTCGTAGCTAATGATAATAGTAAGTTATTGCTTAACTGAGAAAACTTAACATCCAAAGTTGGAGCTGTATAGTTAGACAGTCTTAAAATGAAATTTTGCCAAATCCTTGAGTTTACCTTCAGTAATACACAGCCCCACCATTAGCCACATGAGAGTCAGGAGGTACTTTCAAAGCCAGGGCTCAGTCCCATGGATGGTTAAACACTTTATCATGGAACAAGAGCTCACCCAGCTGTTATTCTGGTTGTATCCCCAGGTGTGGAAATGTGGACGTGCCTCAAAGACAGTGAGAAAGCTAAGCGTGTGCTCTGCTGTATGAAGCCACAATGGTCAGCTCAGCTGAAGAGCAGGAGTCAAGTAAAGGACATGGAGATTATTCCAGAGGGACTGCATTAATGCACATAGTAGAACTTAGGCCTGTGACTTGCCAATAACCATTCCAAAATATATTCTAGACAAAAGTCAAACTGCATTATGCATTTTGAATCAAGTCTGGCTATGAAAATAACAGCTATGCTGTAATGTAGCTTTTACTGAAGTGATTTCATAATGACAGGGTAGTGCCATTCCAATGAATGTCCCCATGTCTTTGGGTAAAAAAAGGCAACCATTATGTGAGAAAGCTTCTTTGCAATCACAGCATTACTCAGACTGTGTGGCTTGAAGGAAGCCAAACTTGTAAAAAGTGTCAGAAAGCAACACTGCCTGTGCAACAAATATTTAACATGTTCTGTTAAAATCAGTAACCATGGCATCTGAGACATGTTAGTTGGAAGGGACAGCTGGAGATCATCTGGCCCAGAACTGTCAAAATCCAGGCTAACACCACACTAGGTCGGATCAGATGGGGGTTTGTCTAGCAGAGTGTTAAAAATATCCAACTATGAAGACCTCGTAACCCACTAGGTAACCTGTGCCAGTGCCGCTGCACTTTCCTACTGAAAACTTTCTTTTAATGTCCAGCTTCAGCTCCAAGGCTGTAATTTGTGGCTGTTGCCTCTGCTATGTTTTCTGGCACTCACAGGAAGAGATTGGCCCCAACCTTTTTGTATCTGAAATTAGTCGTAAGCTACCATTAGATCATTCATCAGCCTTCTTCTTACGAGACTAAACAAAACTGTCTTCCTCAGCCTCTCCTCACAGGCTGTGTGCTTTAGGCCCCTGGCTGTTGTGCTTTGGTGGAAAGCTATTCTTCCCAGTTTGTTCACATCCTTCATGAGCTGGGAGAAGATCCCAAACCAATATTACAGATGTGGCCAGGGGGATAACAACTTTTTCCATCCTGCAGGCCACACTTCTGAAGTAGTGCACCGCATGCTTTCCCCTTTCTGCAGTGAGTACATTGCTGTCTTATGATCAACCTGGCATTCACTAAAATCCCCAGGTCCCTTCAGCAGGAGTATTACTCCTTCAGTCAATTCCCAGCCCATACTGATGCTTCATCACCCCCAAGCAGAAATTTCTACCTGTCTTTAGCAAACTTCATGAGGCTTCTGTTAGCCCAGTCCTCAAGGTTATTGAGATGCCACTGGACTGAAGCTCTGCCAGCTCCACCAACCACTGAACCAGGTTCAGGTGTCATTCAAAGCCTTGCTGAGGGTGCCCATTAGGTCATCATCCAGGTCCCTGCTGAAGATGCTGAACAATAGAACTGTAGCCTCTCAGATTCTGGACAACAGCTTACAACTACAGAGTCGTGACATGAACAGTATTCATGACTGCCAGTTGCTACAGTGAAGAACAGGTTATCTTCTTGTCCTTGTTGTCTCAGCTACAAACTGCTTACAGTTTTCCCTCTAGTACAAAGGCAAGAAAACTTTAAAAAAGGAGATGTTAAAGGAGTCCATCCATAGATCAGTTTCACTTAGGATCCCCTGGTGCCTCCTCTGCTCAGTGAAAGGGTTAGATGGAGCACACACAGATTTCAAGTCCATGGTTGTACTTACTAGTCAGAATCTTAGCTGCAGCACCTTCTCTATAGGAATCCTGAATTTGAGCTGATAACATGCATATGCATACACATATGCATACACACGTATGCAGGTATGTATGCATGTGCATTTTAAAGAATTATGTTATCTGCTGTAAGTTATTGTGATGTTCTTGTCACCAGTCCCACATTTCAATGAGACTTGAAGCTCATTATAGGAAGGGAATGTGACATGGGGTGGAGCTGTATGTTGTTACCTTCACCAAGTTCAATATAACTATTCCTAAAAAACCTTAACAAAAATGTATATTTTCAAATGAATATAGATATAATTTTACATAATTACGCAGTTGATTACAGAGAAGCCATCCTGGATTTATCATGTACTTGATATATTGTAAACTTTGAGAACCGCCTGAAGTCCCAGTTTCGAAAGACTTACATAAGTGTGTAAGTATATACACATGAGTAATCCTGGGGAAAATCGCAGGTTTACTGATGTGAAAGGCAAAACCACACTGATTTCTCTAGGGATTATATTGGTTTCACAAAACTCCTCTTGAATTTTGATAACTGTAGAATAGAAGCCTCCTGTTCAGTGGAGAGGTAGGTAGGTAAACCTAGCTTATTTCAGAGCACGCATGTGGGCATAATTGGTTGTATGGGCGACAACATTAGCTCCAAAAGTATCCTGCTTCCTTGCATGGATTGAAGTATAAGTCCCTTAGAGCACTTGGATTTTAAGTGGTTAGTTTAAGAGGAAAAAAAAAGTATATACATTGCTTGAATGTGAATTTGGTCTGTTGTGCAACAGCCTTATTTTTGTAATTAAAGCAAGTAGAGTTCTAGTTTGTTACAAAAGATGATGTGGGATTTTCTAAACCAGTTTTGTAATAATGAAATGTAGCTATCAGGTAACTGAAAAGGTCTGTGGAAAATAGAGCCATTTATTGAAAGGAATAACAAATTCTTTGTTCTGTTTAATATACTTGCATATGCATATGAGAACCAAATGATCCCAATTTTTAGCTAATACTTGTAACTACCCTGTGTTTTTAAAAGGGAGAGTAGTGTGAATTAAACTGTAGACCTTTGTACCTAGCTGAAGTTGCTGTGTGGGCTGACATGCATGCACACATTCACTGTATCAGTGGCTTTGATAGAGGTGTTTTTGTTTGTGCCACACACTACTGGATAGTGCCTTGCCAGAAAGAGGACTGTTTCTGTAGGGTCTTCTTACATGTGCTTCAACTTTGAACTAAGAAAGGGGTAGTTTCTATATTGCTATTTTTTTAATAACACAGTACATTGATTTTGAGGCCTGAGTCAAGGGACACATGCTTTGTAAGGTTCAAACAGTTTTTGGTGAGTCTGCTGGACTCTGGATTTGTCTTAGTGTGGCTTTCTGTATTCTTCTTTCCTTTTGCTTTTTGTTAACTGTCTTGAACCAAACCTTCCAAGGGAAGTGGACCTGAAGTAAAGCCCCTAAATCCATGTTTACACTTTAAAATAACTATCTGATTTGAGGGTTGAGCAGCCCAAGTGCTATTGCTGAAATGAAGTGGAGCTACCAAGCTTTCAGTGGATTTCTTGGGTCTCTTCCCTGCCCTGTCTCCCCATCAGACCATTTACTTAGGGAGTCCAGTTCTGGGAATACCATGTTTCAGATGTAGGACCATGAGATTGTAGGAAGTGCCTTGTGGCATTTTACAGGAGTGCAAGAGTGGGCATCACCAGGCAAATGCTAAATCCCATTAGGCATTTTCACTTGTCTAATCAGACGTCTACTGATTTCACTGGACCCTGGCACAAGCAGTGGGAGGAAAAGGAGGGAGCCCCATGTGTTTGCCCTGCTCAGAGGGCAGGAGTGGAAGACATGGTGCAGAATGGCCCACAGCACCCTGAGCAGTGGTTCTCACAAGGTCCCTTGGCTGACAGTGCATGTGTGCAATCACGCAGTGCTGCTCTCCGCGGGACTCCAGCTGCACCATGGCCTAGCTACCATCCTCCTGCTCCCTAAGGAATCTGGGAGGGGAAATGGGGAACAGCTTCTTGATAGCAGTCCTTCAGCCAGGGCAGATCCTGCTTACTCTCTTCTTCCTATTCTTTACCTCTTCCTAATGTGTTTCATCCTGTCCTGCGTAGACCCACCTGTGTGTAAAGCTTCTGTTCCTGGCCTTCTGTCACACTCTGTGAGGTCACAAATGCAGAGTTACTGTTCACCTTCATGGCATCAGTGTTTTGTAACTCAGGGGGGGACGGAGCATGTTGCATCCTGGGCCGTGAACACGTTATATATTGAAACCATGTTCGTCTAATAAAAATTGTAACTCAAAAAAGATGCGTGGACTGTGTTGTGTGCGCCAAACGATAAAATCCGAGCCTTTATTCTTGCTGCAGCTCCCTCTAGTGACAGCCTGGTGCTTTGGTGCCGGCAGCCCCGGCAGATGGGAGCACTGCAGAGCTCCTCGCCTAGGATGGGTGAGCGTGATTCTCTAAGATGCTAAGTGGCTTTGATCCTGGTGGCTCAGTGGGAATTGCAATGTGCAGGACACATACCGGGTTAGGGTCTAGGTCCTCCCCAGGTAAATAGTAGCAAAGAAAAAGCCCAAACCAAACAAGAGATGTTTTATTGTCTTCCATTTTTGTACTGAGGTTAGCTGGTAAAAAAGTGACAGGTACTTTGGGATGGCTTGGACAGAGGGCACAGGAAGTTTTCATACCTGAAAGTTTTGCTTCTAAGGTTAAAACCTTCAGGAGTGCTGCTTTTTCTTGTCTGAAAGGAATGTGAGTTTCTGGTTTGCCTCCCCACTTTGCTGATCCATAGAATGTATTTAAATATGGTTTACCCAGTAAGTGGCTAATCAAAGGTATATGTTTGCATCATGACAAACTTCCCTTGATTAACAGGCTAGTATGTGGTTTTTAATACCTGTCTGAACCTTGTCTGCTATCTTTAGTGTGAGCACTGCTTAAAAAGCTCTACCCATTCACCCTGGAGTGAGGTGCTCTGTGCCACCTCCTCTAAGACAGAATGAGTAAAGGAGATGTGAATGGGGAAGGCAAGCCTGAAATCCTTGAAATGAGATCCTCAGCTGATGTAGGATTGGTAGCAGCAGTTCTCTGAAGTGAGTGGAGATGTAGCAGCTCAGCTGCTGTGTCATGGTGGGTAAAAGCAGCCAGATTTTGCTGCAGGGGTGGGTGGAAATGGCTTGATTTCCAGAGAGGAAGATGAAGAGATGTTCTGTATCACTGCTTGTGTAGCATCCCTCCTGTGCTCTGTGTGTAAACTTGTGGTGCTGCCATTCCTCCTACATGGCTGCCAGAGGACAGTGAGGTCAGTCAGCAGGCAGAGGTAGCATGGTCAGGATGCTTTGCCACTAGCTGTCATCTTACCATCCATCCCAGCTCTGTGTGCTCCCTGAGCCAGGGGAGCATCAGTCAGCAAAATACTTGAAAGTCATTGCTGTGTTTGCACACATTTGTGTCTACTTGTCTTAATACACCTCCTCATTCCCACCCCAAGCAGACAGGCTGGGCTTTGAGAAGGTTCTTCTGAACTGGCCCATTAACTTGATTTGCTGTTTAGGTTACAGAAGGACCTGACTTGTTCATTCCAGAGGCTTCAACCAAGCTATCACTGAAGGTGCTTTCATGCTGTCATCTGAAGTAACCTCCCCCAGGCTGCACGGTGCGGCACAGGCAAACTTAGTTCTGGCTGCAAGTCCTCCATCCATTGATTACTTTAAAGGTGACCACTGCATGCTATTCAATCCCCTGACAAATTTGGGAAACATTAGAAATTTACAGGATTAAGGAACTAACACCCTAAAGAAAAGGTTTGCTGCAGCCCTGGAGAATTGTGTTTAGAAGGCTATCTGCTGCTTGAGAGAGAAGGTATTTTCACATAACGGGAATAAACAACACACTGATTCTGTGCCTCTTAAGCCCCAAAGATCATACCCCTCCTTCAGACCCAGGCACCACCTCCCGTAACTATGCTGCATGCACAGTCAATGTGCTTACCTTTTCTTTGCACCTCTTCAGGGATCAAGAGCAATTCCACTGAAATCAATGAACATCAGAATGTGTAAAACAAGAGCTGAGCCTACATGTCTCTGCATTACAGCACCTTCCAGAAATAAATTTGTCAGACCAAGTTATCCTGCTGGGAACCAAAAGGAAAACAATCATCAGTAACTTGTCTTTTTTTGCCTCATTTATTTGAGCGAGCAGCAATGAGGATCAGCACACTTTTGCAGATACCTCACTGTGAAGTGCCAGAGCTAACACCATATCAGGACTTCCAGCCCTGGCTGCCAAACAAAAGCTGCAACTGCTTTTCCTTCTGCTTCCCAGAGGGACCGTGCACCTATGCAGGAGAGATTTGTTTCACGGGTGCGTGACCAAAGGAGTAGGAAGCAGATCAGTGCTGGCATGAGAGAAACCTGCAGAGGGTGAACAAGCACCTGTGGGCAAGGCCAGGAGAAGAACATGACGCTGTGGCAGGTGAGGTTTGCTGAAGACATCACCTCCAGTCTGTTCCAGGCTGTTTCTCCAGCTGCTGCTAGCTCATCCTTCCTTGTCATTAAATACTTCCAGCACGTGCCTTCCCAGTAGGAAAAGGATAGTTACCAGATTTGATGGCTTTTGTATCTCCAAAATAACTTTAGCCAATTTTCTTCCTTCCCTGCCAGTTCAAGTTCCGCCTTCTCTTCCACAGGGCAAAGCTGCACAGATGGCACACACGGCACCGGAGATGCCATGGGTGCAGCTACCATGCAGCCCCTGGACTCACAGCACACGAACACCAGTGTATCCTGAACCTGCATCTGCAAAATCCATCTTGCAGAGCCTGCAGCCAGGGGTGAAGCATTGCTAGCAGCTCTTCCCTTCTATTTTCCTTAGCTTCTCTTAATTTCAGTTTTATATCCTTAAAGTGAGGAGGCGGGAAGAATGTAGGTGTGAAGAAGCAGAGATGGTTGATGTAGTGACCAGCCTTTCATACGTGAGAAGTGAGAAAGATGAATCACTCTTAAGCATGATATGAACAGCATACTGATGTGTTTCAAATAATAACATTTATAATTTGTCAGTTGTCTAATTAAAGCGCTATCTGGACAGGCGTCCCATTCTTTCTGCCCCAGCTTCCTTTGCCAGCATACACATATTGTCCTCTTTCAGCTGTTGCCAAATGACTGTCTCTGCTGGGAATGGCCCTTATGGAGCCCTTTGGTGACATTACCTATCTGCAGTGGTGACATTACCTATCTGCAGTGGTGACATGGCCATATGACATCTCCAGAGACAGCGAAGCTTCTTGCGGAGATGGCTGCAGCCCTCTGAGCACATACCAGTGGAGGGGCCAGTGCTGCACCCAAGTAATGGCTGATAATGTCTTTCATTGCTGACCCCTGAGCTACTGGTCTTCCTGCTAAGAGACTTCTGTAATCATTGGCTCCTCTGGTGTAATTTTCCTTCAACATGTTTTCTTCTCTGGGTTTCCATAGCTTTAAATCCTTCTGGTTTTCCTCCTGGATTTGTTGGATCTGCTTTTTTTCTTTAAGATGTCTTCTGTGAGTGGCATAAATTTGAGTTTAAGCCATGAGAGGGCTTTTAGGTGAGGACAGCTACACAGCATTGCCGTGAAATATGCTCTTGAGTCATTAAGGTGAATTGCTGTAGCATCAGTACTGCTCCAGCCAGGCTATAATACTTAGGGCCTAAGTGGCCATTTCATGTTCTCTGGAGCATTCTTGCTCTAAGCAAAGCATGGGTATCCATCAAACCCAATTAGACTTATAGAAACTTACAGCAGTGGTGGCATTTCGGTGCAACGAGATTTCATGGTCTGCATTAAATAGTCAACCTAGAGGAGATCTCTTGGGTTATGGAGGAAAATCCTCTGCAGTTCTGTTGTCACAGAGTCGGTTTCATAAAACCACCAATTGTCACTAAAAGCACCAAACTGGGTCTGGGTTGAAATTATATTCCTGTGGGTTTGTTTTCCTGGCTTTGCTCTGCCATGTGGAAGATTGTCTCAAAATCCCGCTTCTCCTGCACTAAAGAATGAACTTTCTTCCAAATTCCACTTGAAGTTTATTCATGCCCAGCTTATCTCCATTGCTCTTGTTGTCCTTTCATAAGTCTCCCTCACAGGAATTACCGGGCATATGGGCTTCCACAGTGGTTTTCTCTACTGCCTTGGCGACACTAAGGTGGAAGAAGTGGCTGAGCCAGTGCAAAGTCCAGTTCTGCTGCTGGTGCCACTGATGTCCAGGGGCAGCTGAGAGCTCTGGAATGAGGAGATCTCTGTACAATAACATGGGTTAACTCCAAAAAGCAAGCCCAGAAGGAGCTCTTTAATTATTTCAGCTATCAGAATTCATGATTTAGAGATGATCCTGATGCTTGCTTTCTCATCTTGGCAGAAGTGTTGAAATTTAACAGTTTCTCATTTTCATCCTGACGGAGCTATTGCTCCAATTTACCATATTTCTTGGGCATATTGTGTGGGCAAATGAAGGAACTTGCTAAATACATGAATTAAACTTTCTCTTGACAGACTTTAACCTTCAATTGATTCAAAGGTGTCAGAAAAACCAATAGCCAGGGATGTGAGCCTCGAATTTACGCCAGGTGCAGAGTGAAATGCAGATCTTGGAAAGGCCATGAGTATCTTTCTAAAATTCATTTCAGTTTAATATATAGGCATATTTTTAAAAGTCAGCAAAGGTAAATCCTAATTCCCCACAGATTTGGACAAGGAACATGACTCTCCACGGCGGAATGCAGTCACCCTGCCATAAAAACCTGTTGTGAGGGGCCTGTTGCAGTCCTGGCTTTATTTGTGCTTGCTGCGGCAAGCAGGATAAGAGCAGTGGCCACTTTTCCCCGAGCATGTACAGAGCCTTCCTCCTGCCCTTCAACAGCCACATGCTGCCTGCTGTCGCTGCATGGGGCTCAGGCTCTTCCCTCCCTGCTCCCTTGCCGGCTCCTGCTGCCACCTCTGGGGCAGTCCTGATGCCTGTCTTTCCCACACTTCAAGCCAAAATCACTGTGTTTGCCCACAAAACCACTCTTGTGGTGCCTACTCCATCCTGCTCTCAGCTGAATTCTCTCCCTTGTTATACCATCCTACCTGGACTTCCAGCATGTTCATCCGTGTGTTTTTCCAGTCTTCTCTCCTTATAACTTGTGTGTCTTCAAATGCAACCTCTGTGCCTTTGCCACACTCCCTAACTTCACGTTGGCCTCTGTGCCTTGTGTCACCAGCGGAGTGGTTATGGAGATATTTGGGGATATTTTGGGATATTTGATAAAGGGAAATGTAACAAACATCTTGGTTATCTTCTTTCCAGTATTATCAATTGTCATTACAAAGCACCACTCATCTATAAACGCCTCTCACCCTGCTAGCTGAAACCCCATGGAGCAGACACATCACTGCTCAAAGGGTGTTACGGAGCTTATGGTCTCCAAATCCCAATGGGACAGATGTTTTTATAGTTAATAATAATCAGAAAAACAGTGTTGCGTATGTCTTAAAATCACTGAGAATGAAATATGAAATGGTGACTACTTCAGCAGTTTTTCCCAGCTAAAGACTGGGAAGAATTTTGATCACTGTAACTTTACAAGATCTTCTTCACCTGCTCAACATCCTCTCAGGGTTACACATGACCTAAACTCTATATTAATCATCTACAGGGGCCTTCTCATCTTCTACCCAGCAAACACAAAGAATCTGAGACCAAGCGGAACAACTGGCAGCGATGGACATTTCCTGACGGGGAACACACAGGCAGCTGCCATCACCCACCATGACCATGAAGCCCATGGGATTTACCTGGCCTACTGAGGGAGGTCAGGCACCAGCAGAGCCCCACAGCTCCAATGCCAAGGTCCATGGGCACTGAGCTTGGCGTCAGCAGGAGGCTGTGGGGTGCTGCTTGGCACTGCAAGGTACAAGCTCTGCTGCAAGGCGCATCTGCTGCAGCTGTCTGCTGGGCTGGGGAGCTGGATGGGGTCCCTGTGGTTGGAGGAGCAACCAGGAGTGTTACAGGATCCTGTTGTCATCCATTTGTGTTATGAATACTTTATTCCTGCCTATAAAGAATATGTTGTTCAAGCCCCCGATAATGCAAGCTAAACCTGGTTTTTAAATTAAAGAAAATAAGTAGAGAGGCTCCTGGGAAATTAGTTTTCATTTTAGAGAAATTTTCACAGCAGGCTCCTCTCCCTGGCACAGCTAATGAGGATGAAGGTGAAAGTTATTATAGACAAGCCACTTTCTCTGTGTCTTTCTGCCAGCACCAAGCTTTTGCAGATGTAGAAAACAACTGAAGAGGCTGAAAGAGCAATTCATACCATTTCCAGAAAGCTTTAGTGGGATTAGTTTGAATTACTTGCAGCTTTTTGGGCTGGGCTGGTTCCTCTTGCCCCAGCAGGTGATCAGTAACCACTTCAAGCCGAGGAGCTGCTTCTTGCATCAACAAGAGCATCACTAGCAGAGATAAAGAAGGCATTATCCCACTCTACGCAGTGCTTGTCAGGCCACACATGGAATACTGTGTTCAGTTTTGGTCCCCACTAAACAAAAAAGAAGTGTAGAGGCTGGAGAGGGTCCAGAGAAGGGCTACGAAGATGATCAAAGGATGGGAAGCCTGACATGTGAGGAAAAGCTGACAGAACTGGGTTTGTTCAGCCTGAATAAAAGAAGGCTTGGAGGAGATGTTATCACCATGTTCCAGTGAAGGCTTGGTACAAAGAAGATGGAGACTCCTTTTTTACGAGGAGTCACATGGAAAAGACATGGGGTAATGGCACATGTTATTCCTGGAGAGAATCTGACTGGACACAAGAGGAAAAATTTTCACAATGAGCACAATCAGCCATTGGAATAATCTCCACAGGGAAGTGGTGGATTCCCCAACATGAAACTCTTTAAAGATTCAGCTGGATAGGGTGCTCGGACATGTAGTCTACACTGTTGTTGCCAAGAAAGGTTTGAGCGGATGATACTTGAGGTCGCTTCCAGCCTGGTGTCCTGTGATCCCTCTCAGTGTGGCTGAGCACATGTGCAACAGCTCATTGCCCTGCTTAGACTGTGCCAAATTGGCACTTCATGGGGCAATTTCCCAGGGTCAGTGGATTACTACACACCTTAGTTTTCCTGCACTACTGCACAGGCTGCCCTCATAAACAGACTGAGCACACAGTAAATGGATGAGTAAACTGTTTTGCACAAAGCTAATAAAATTTTTTAGAGGGATTTTAATTAAGCATTGCATTTAATTAGCTTTTCCCATGCTTTCAGTGTGGATTTACAGGGCTGAAGTCAGTGAGGGTAGGTAATGCGGTAGGTGCAACCTGTGCCGCTGCTTCCCAGCAGCTCTCTCTGTATGTTGGCTGAGAAGTGTTCCCCTCAGCTACCCCTATTACTGCTTCCTTTGCAGTTGGGGTGCTCCTACCCATTTGCTTTTTCAAGCGGTAGACCTCAGTGGCTTATCTTATTTTATTTCATATTTTATTTTATTTTATATTATTTTATTTTTATTTTATTTTATTTTATTGGTGGAGGATGTCCAGTAGAATGAGGTAATCAGTAAACATGGTCCTCATGCGTGTGATGTTAGAGGTGGCCTTCCTGCTGCCCTCGCACTCCATGCCAGAAACAGCAGACAACCACAACGGGAAGAAAGTGGGAAAACCTGTTCATCTGCAATAAAGCGGTGTTATGTCTGGAAAACAAACCGTGCAGTGGACACCTGATGGAGATTCCAGTAGAGCTGGATGACACAGGGATTGACTTCTTCACACAGCTTTAAGTTTGCAAAGATCTTCCAGTTGTGCCCTGGGACAAACCCCCCAGATCTTTATCATTTCACTTTACAAACCAGCCAGTAACTTCTGCTCTTGGACCAAGGGAAGTTTCACCGGTGCGTGGAAAGAGAAAGGTTAGTTTACAAAATGGCTGGCTGTCAGATGCTATTCCAGCATAGATCCTACTGAAGGAGATGTATGGACAAGGCAGAAATGCACCCATCTCATATGACAACACAGTTCTGGCACAGGAGCCCCTCTCTGGAGTGCTCCTGCATGAGGACGATGGCTTTAGGGGCTGTTTTGCACCATCTGAGACGGCTGGTGTGGATGACAATGCCTTCCTGCCCAGGGAAAAACTGATAGAGGTGGGTCCAGGAGGCTCAGCTCGGTGCCACACAGAGATGCTCCAGCTCTTAAGCTGGTCATTATAGGAAGCCAATTTTAAAAGCAGATGGTTTAATTAGAACACCAGGCTCCCTCGTTGTAATGCTGTGTCTCTGGATATTTTTACTGTTTTATTAACAAGTCTCTCGTACTTATTTCTTTCCCACTACTTGACAGATGCTTTCATCAGGGTTATATAAAGTGCTATTTTCATCCCTACTTTGCCTAGAAAGAGATCAGAGAGAAGCTGAATTACAGATCAATGATGATATGCAGAGTGAAATATTTGTTGCATCCATTTTTAAAAGAAAAATGCGATTTTAAGCTGGTTTTACAAGGGTAGGTGCTCCACAGCAATACCTGCTTACCAAGGAGTGGGTTCTCCAGGGAAGCAGCTCTTTTGCTGAGGCTGACAGGAGCTCTGTGCTGCTAGGGGAGAGATGGAGCAAAATGCCTCTTCTTCCTTGCACAGAAATGGGATAAACCCCTCTGAGAATTTCAGCGCTGCTGTTTTCAGACAGCAAATTAGGCTGAGATCAGACAGGCCCCTTTTAAAACGTGATGCTTTTGCCAGACGTGTTTCTGAGCAGGCAAACCAGAGTTGTATCGAGTGACACAAGTTCACCAAAATTTGTGGGGTAAAGTTAGCCCTCCTTATTGCTGGGTTTGAAGAAGCAGTCACTGAAAACAGAAGCTTGCTGGCAGTGGTGTCCCTACCTGCTGGCTTGGCTGGACAGTCAAAGTGACCAGCAGATGTTACAGGTACACTTTGAAAGCAGCAATACTTTCTCACAACCCACAGCACCTCAAGTACAAGTTCTGTTAAGGCACACCATGGTCATAGCAGCCACGAGACATAAGTAGCACCATTTTCAGCTGTTTAAATATTGGTTGCAACCCTTCAACATTAATCATAGAATAGTTAGGGTTGGAAAGGACCTTAAGATCATCTAGTTCCAACCCCCCTGCCAGGGGCAGGGACACCTCACACTACACCATGCCACCCAAGGCTATGTCCAACCCAGCCTTGAACACCACCAGCAATGGAGCATTCACAACTTCCCTGGGCAACCCATTCCAGTGCCTCACCACCCTTACAGTAGAGAATTTCTTCCTCATATCCAATCTAAACTTCCCCTGTTTAAGTTTGAACCCATTACCCCTTGTCTTATCACTACAGTCCCTAATGAAGAGTCCCTCCCCAGCATCCCTATAGGCCCCCTTCAGATACTGGAAAGATGCTATGAGGTCTCCACGCAGCCTTCTCTTCTCCAGGCTGAACAGCCCCAACTTTCTCAGCCTATCTTCATACGGGAGGTGCTCCAGTCCCCTGATCATCCTCATGGCCCTCCTTTGGACTTGTTCCAACAGTTCCATGCCCGTTTTATGTTCAGGACACCAGAACTGCACACAGTACTCCAAGTGAGGTCACACAAGAGCAGAGTAGAGGGGCAGGATCACCTCCCTCGACCTGCTGGTCATGCTCCTTTTGATGCAGCCCAAGATACGGTTGGCTTTCTGGGCTGCAAGCACACACTGCTGGCTCATTTTCATTTTCTCATCGACCAACACCCCCAAGTCCTTCTCCGCAGGGCTGATCTGAATCTCTTCTCTGCCCAACCTGTAGCTGTGCCTGGGATTGCTCCAACCCAGGTGTAGGACCTTGCACTTGTCATGGTTAAACTTCATCAGGTTGGCATCAGCCCACCTCACAAGTGTGTCAAGGTCCCTCTGGATGGCATTCCTTCCCTCCAACGTATCAACCAGACCACAGAGCTTGGTGTCATCGGCAAACTTGCTGAGGGTGCTCTCAATTCCACTGTCCATGTCACTGACAAAGATGTTGAACAAGACTGGTCCCAACACCAATCCCTGAGGGACACCACTCGTTACTGGTCTCCAGCTGGACATTGAGCCATTGAGCACAGCCATCAAGATCATCATGACTCTATAAATACCCTCTCAAACTCCCTACCTCTCCCATTGGCTTTATGACTGGATAAATGTCATAATTCTTTTGGCATTAATTTCAGCATAAAAACTGAAGGCATCCTTTGACTTTGTGTAATTTTATCCTGTTTAGAAAGCATACAAAGAGTGCAATAAGATTTAGTTCCATTTAAGTTATCTAAATGCATGTTCTTATGTGAGCAAGATATCAAAGTTCCCATTACTGCAAATGGACATCTAGGGAAGGCTCAGCTTAGCTGCCTGAAAGCAGGCATGAGGGTGTCTAAACCATCCAAACCCTGTCTTCTATGGCAAAGATATCTAATTTCCATATTCTATCCCATGCCCATCTCTGATGATGGGCCTGGGATGATGATCTTGAGTGCACCATAATAGATCCCAGGCATTCAGGGATGCATTTTCTTCCTGCTTGTTCTACTACGATTCCCCAAAACTTTAATACAGTCACTGTGAGACGAGATTTCTGGGGATGGAGGAAATGGAGAAAAGGTCTGCTTGAGGTCATTTAGCAGGGGTTATCTTTTAGAGAGAAAAACTTATTTCAGCATAACATGAAAGGCTAATCAAAGCCAAATTAGGTCTTACAAGAACTTTGGAAGTCTCAGCTATGCTCAAGAGATTTTCTCCCAGCCTGTATGTTTACATTGCATTGATCACAATAAATGTAAGTCTGTAAAATATTCAATGTTTATTTTAACTGGCATACCTATAGCTCAAAGTTGGTTCATTATTAGACCCCATATATCATTATCATCTTCAAATAAACACCTTAAATCCAAAGGTGGCCTAAGGAAAGGTATTTGCAACAAGCTAGACTCTTGACAGATGCAGAAATATGTCTGCATAGCACCTGGAATCACAGACCTTCACTATGCAGTGACTGACTTTCATTACAGGCCATTGAGTCACCTGTAGGCAGCAAAGATCCTGACTTCTGAGTGCTAATATGGAACCCCAAAACTCCATCATGAGTGTGCTTCCCTCTGCAAAGGACCGGATTTATTTTTGACTGAAATTATACTCATTGCTAATAAAGTACTAACATGGTTGTGCCTGATTTTGCATTTGAAAAAAAAAGCAAAGCATCCTTGAATTGTTGTTGAAAGATGGACAGGAAAGTCAGGGAATGGGACAATGTCAACATTCCCTAAATAGTTGCTTTTAACGAACAGTATGTCATGAATGGTAAGCAGTGTGTGTTACAGACTCTGTAGTTTAACTGAAAGAGGCCATAACCCTCTGGAGTTTGTAAGTACTTTATATGAACTAAAACAATTTGGCTGACATCTGTCTTTACAGCATATTTCCAATATCATCCAGCTATTCTGGTTTATTCAACGTTAAATGACATCAGAGACATCTGCTTTTAAAGTGAGAATAAACCTTCCAAAGCAGTTACAGCTGCATGGACTTGATTTTATTTTTCAAAGCAATTGGACTATTTTCTCCCCAAAATTACCTTTAATTAATCTCCTTCTACCTACCCCTATAAATACTACCCTTGGCTATGGTTTGTTACCACAGTAAATTACTAAACTAGAAAGAATACAGAATGACCTTTTTAAGATTACTGGTGATGCAGCTGCAGCAGCAGGAAGAAGAAGGAGAGACACAGTGCTTAGCAGAAATATCACTCACATGAGCAGTGGTAACATTTAAGAACATTCCGTATGAAGTGGAGATCAGCAAGAACGTAATCAGGTCTCTACTGACACCAGATCAAAGGAAAAATACTAATCTTACATGGACAACACTCACTCAAACTTTCCTACTCAACTGGAATGCCACCTGGTTTGAGTGTTGGGAAGATCAAGCAATGGAGCAAGTGACTCTTTTACCACTGGCTAACTCTTTTTATAAAGTACTTTATAAATGATAGAAATAGAAATACCAATAGTCCTGTTCACCTGCACCTGGGAAGCAAAACATCACTGCCTGTTTTTTCTTGGTGCACTTTTTTCAAAGGAAGCCCAGGTTTCCTCTGTGTTTTCCTCTACCCTTTCATTGACTGTCCTGATAATAGTGTCCTATTTTCAGCTTCTCTTAACTGCTTGTCTTCAGTTCACAGGCAGTGGCTGAGGAGGTAACTGAGCAGCTGCTGGGACAAGAGTTACCACCCAAAGCTTGGGTTCCTACTAAAATTACTAAAATAAATGATTTATCACCTTTGAGGAAAATAACTGCAAATAGAAAGTATCTTTCTCAGAATCTTACAAAGGAAGATTGCGTTAGCCCCATCAGTTATTAAGTAATGTGATAAAGTGATGATCAGATGGCTGGAGCACCTCTCCTGTGGAGAAAGACTGAGAGAGTTGGGGTTGTTCAGCCTGGAGAAGAAAAGGCTGAGAGGAGACCTTATAACAGCTTCCAGTGCCTAAAGTGGGCCTGCAAGAAACCTGGAGAAGGCCTTTTTACATGGGCATATAATGACAGGATAATGGCTTTAAACTGGAAGGGGGTAGATTTAGATTAGATATTAGGAAGTTCTTCACAGTGAGAGTGGTGAGGCACTGGCACAGGTTGCCCAGAGAAGCTGTGGCCGCCCCATCCCTGGCAGTGCTCAAGGCTAGGTTGGATGGGGCTTTGAGCAACCTGATCTAGTGGAAGGGGTCTCTGCCCATAGGAAGAGGTAGACCAAACAGGCAGAACTGTGCAGCAAGTAACACGTGGTGTGGGAGGGCACAGAGCTGGGACCCTTTGGAAACGACTCAGGTGTGATCTCCACACTGTTGCAGTTTCCCATTACAGCTTCCATCCTCGTAAACAGATAGGTAAAACTGCAGTTTGGAAAAATCATAGTGATATCACCAATTCTAAAAAATAAATATAATAAGTTAATATCACCTATTCTAAAAATAAAGAAATTTTGCATGAGGCTTTGAACATCCTTTTTGTTAGTGAAAAAACATCTTTGTCTTTAACAGGCATTTCTTTATACATCGGTAGTTAAGGTGAAATATTTGTTGACAGATACATTGTTAACTTGGCTTTTCCTCTTTACAATGAATGATGATGAAACATGCATGCATTTAGAAAATGACAGAGTAGTGTTCATTTATGAGCTGGCTGGTAAATTATAATGTGGGACTGTTCCCTATTAACCATCTGTTCTGGCAGATAATGGTGCAGTGCTGAGCACCGTCTTCTGAAGAACACAATGGCCTCTGCAGTCTTGAACATCAGTGTGGGCCTTGGAATGAAAAATGCAGAAAGGGTCTCATTGGGTTAAGCAATCAGAAACTCTCCAACTGCACCCGTAATCTGCTTATTGGTTAAGCTGGTTGGGAAGCAGGAGGTTGAGATCCTGTTGACCTTGCCCAGGAGGTCATCTCAGTCCACACACATTTCAGAGGGTCACAGACCATGCAGAGACGGCATGTTGGCCGCTCAAATTTCTAGCTACTGCATCAGTCAGAGACGTGTTGCTATCTTGCCTGCATGAGCATTTAGACATGATGATGGTGACGACAATTTGCTCTTAATTCGGAGAGTGTGACAAAATAAAAAAGGCAAATAACCATTGTAGGAAACAAAATGCATGTGCATTTTCAAGCAGAACTAATAACACTAAACTCAGATAAAGAGCAGGGATTTCTTTTCCAAGGCGTTCACTGAATGTCTTGAAGCACAAAGATTTCTATACATTACATTATATTCAGATTTTTAAAATTTATATAAATCTGAGCATGAACCAATCGAGGGGGTGGCTGGATAGGGGGAGAAAGAATTATGCCTCTATCTTGAAAATGCAGTGAGATATGATGCCGTTGTTTACATGTTCATGTTGCCATTGTACAACCTTTTGTTTCCTTACTTTACATATTTATTTATACCTCAGATGTGGATGTTATAGTGACCATTTACTTGGTGTAATATTAGGTCTTCCATACTTCCTTTTCCCTTCCAAAAGGAAGCCACATCCAATCACAGAGATTTCTAAAGTTTGGTTTTACTGGGAAGATGAAGGCATTAAGTACCTTGCTTTTTTCCATCAGCTTCCCAGGGACTGAGATGCAGCTGGCCACCTCATATTTCCCTGGACCCTCCTTCTCATCCTTCTTGAAGTCAGGACTAACCTTTATTTTCTCCCCGTATTCAGGAACCTCTCCCAGTTGCCATCATCTTCCAAAGATGGTCAAGATTGGCCTTGCAATGATGTTGGCCAGTGCCCTCAGCACTTGTGGGCGCACCACATCAGGTCCCATGAACTTGTGTACATCCAGTGTCTTCAAACGTTTCCTAACCTCAAACTCCTTCAACAGGAGGATGCTCCAGACTTTCCACTGGCCTCAGGGATCTGTGATTCCTGAAGGCTGGTTTTACCAGTAAAGCCTAAGGAAAGAAGGCACTGACCTCAGCTTTTTCCATGTCTGTTTTCACCAGATCTCCTGTCTGATTCACCAGCAAGTCCACAGGTACTCCACCTTTCTTTTGCTGTGGGTACACTTGAAGCAGCCATTCACTTTATGTCGCTCACTGGATTCAGCTCTGTTAGGATTTAACTGACCACACCTCTTTCCATCTGTGCTGATTCCCACAAGAACCATTTGCATTTAACCTTAACAGAATCTTACAGATGTTTTTCTCAGTAAATCAGCAAGATTTATTTGCTATAATCATTTAATGTTATGAGTATGCTTCACGTTGCATTTATTTTAAATTGGTACCATACTATGGACAGATATTTGTATGTGAGTATTTGAGACGATTCCTCATTCCTTGTGACATTCTTGCAGCAGCAAGCTGTTACCGTGTTAAAGATTCAATGCTCTGTTATCATCATTTATGTTTAATATACGTCTTATTTCCCTAGGATGAAAGGAAGAAACTAGAGGATAGTTGGAATTTTTTCCTTCATGTGTATTTTCCTTTTTTGGTGAAGTTGATCAAAATGGATTGGAATTTCTCCTCAGAAATATTTTCCGACTTGGACTCTTTTTTTGGGCTTTGAAGTGGTTTTGTCCCTGTAAATAAGGTAAAAAAAAAAAAATAATAAAACATTCTTACATTTGCATTTGTTACAATCCTCTTCAGGGAACACAAATTATTACAGAGGTAGGAACTTCACACTTACAGGAGTTCAGTGGAATGAGTCCATCAGCTATGTCTGTTGCCCGGTGTTGCCCTGACCATGCAGAGTTGACCACCACACTTTTGTGGCTTTATTAGGGCATTCTGGAGTTTACTGCCATCTCCTGGTGTTTTCTACAAGATGCATTTCTTTTCACTGTGATGTTAGCTTGAGAAATTCCCACCCTAAATGTCTTTGTCTGCTTGAGGCCACCTGTTTCCTCTTGGTTTCTCCATCCTCAGGCAGTTGTGATTTTGGAGGTCAGCTGCTGCTTCAGAGAGTGACAAAATAGCTACAAAGTCTATGATGTTCTGAAGGACTTTTGTTAAATCTTTACCCTACCAAGTCTCAGTTTATCCTAAGGACAAAATCATGCTTTTGTGAAATGAAGTCATACTCTATTTACCATCTAACACAGAAATGAGAAACCAGCATGGTGGGAAGTGGAAAATGAGGACAGATTTATGTATGTTGGGACCCAAGAATGCTAGAGTTTTTAAGCTGGATTTGGTAAAGATTTGGGCAAGGTTTATTCAGTGTTTTACTGGAGTTCCGACTTCCTTCCTAATTTAAAAGCATTGCTTTCTCTTAGTCTGTTCACCTTTGGAAAGAGACTGAATTATTTGTGCCAGTAGCAAACTTCAACCCTTTCCTCCTTGCCAACTTGCCCAGTCACCACTAAACAGCAGAGTTTCTTGTAGGTCCCCTGTACGTACATCTAATAGGCAGATTCAGCATTTCACAGTAGGCAGGTGCAGCCATCTGCTATGATTTATGGTGCTTAAATGAACCTCTGGCCATTCCAAAATTGTGTCCCCACCACCATTCCTACTCCGTTCCAACCTTTTCTTCTAAAGAGTTGCTAGTCCTGCCTTTGTGAGAGTCTTTTAGACATTTAGTATTTGTATCCTCCTGCACTCATCTTTATCTTCTGGTATCCCTCTCTGGTATCTCTGGTATCCTTCTGGTATCCCTGTAGTCTTGCTGGGTCATTCCTTTCTTCCTGCCCTGAAGGATGATTCCCTCAAAGTCTTCTCCATTTTCCAAGTGCATTCATCATTTATAATTACAACTTTGACATTTGAAACCCAGTTGTCATTTACAGTTCTGTCTCTCTTCCATTTCTCACCCAACAACTTGAGAACTTACTTCTCAGGCTGGGTCTATGCCTCTCTATTCTTCTAATCCATTTTGCATGATTTTCAGTTGACTGCCACAGATAAAGCAGCATGAAAGTAAGTTGTGTGATTGAAAGGTACCTTTCATGAAAGCAGGGGATATAACCTGCTCTCAGCATTTCACCAAGAGCTCTGCTTTATTAGCATGTGTTATCACTGCTGGAATACAGTCAGATTGCTTCTCTGGGTGCTCCTCTGAGGGTTTCTCACTGCTAAGTCACAAAGAAATAGCAAAGCTGGAGCCTGGCTTTACTTGAAAGACAGCACCCGTCTTGTAAAGTCTCTTATTTCTGAGGTAGTTAGAAGAAAGAGGAAAGTTTACTCCATAGTGCCTATTTCAATACCAATTTTTATTCCAAATGCTACTATTTCAGCTGTTTTCCATTGACCAACCCTATAAGGTGCAGCAAATCTGTCTCATTTCACTGTGATTTAGATGTGCTTTTTGAATTTCCAAGGTTTCTTTTGTTGTTTTTTTTTTTTCCCTAGTGAGAGAAGGAAAAGAAAGGTCAGAAAATTTTAGAGGAGTGTTGGCTTCCTTTTACCTGGAAGTCTTGTAGCCAGACCTTGCTGTCCTTACCAACACAGTGAAACCAAGTATTTTTTCACTTCAGTTACAATAATACAGTATCCTCAGTTCAAAACCCAGAGTTTTTTCTCTTCATTTGGATAAATTCCCCAGCTCAACTCTAATTTCAAATTGCAGAGAAGCAGAATTAATCATAGTACATATAGGAGCACCTTTGGAAAGCAGGGAAATAGCATGTACATGTTTGCTTGATAGACATTCGCTTCTTGGTGTCTTATGTGAAGACTAGCAAATCAAGCGTTTGCTGCTCATCTAGGTAAGGAGGAGACAGAGGGTATGATACCTTAGACAAGCAGCTGATGCATTAAGGATGTGTGTGTTTCACATCGCCTTTAAATAACCACTGGAGATAATACCTGTGCCTCCATGCAGTATTGACTCAGGGGTTCAGTCTGGGGCAGGCCAGCACTGGAAGCGCTTCCTGGCTTAAGCGTTTACCTAAAAGCCAGTTTATCTCTGGTGTTCCAGGTCCTTTTTAGTCAGCAGGGGAACCAGCCATGGGGAAGGGCAGTCTCTTCTGGCACCAGGACCTCTGCAGTGGGGTTCTGCAGAGGCTCGAAGCAGCTGGTGTGCTCTGAAATGCCTCTGGGCCAGGCTTGGTGGTGAAATGCCAAGAGAATCCCCCATCTGCTGAGGCAGTGGGTATTCAGGAGCTTCTTCAGCCTCAGGCAGGAGCACACCTGAGCTGCTGGTAAGAGTTATTAGCAGAAACGATGCTATAGATGTCTGTGTCCCAAAAGCAGGTGGCAGAGGTGTGTACTCAAGTGTCTGGGGAGCAAATATTTGCAGTGAAACTCTATCTGCTGGAAATTAGGCAGTGTTTGTGTGGGTCCTCATACGGAACAAGTTTAGCCAAACTGAAAAGTATTTTTTGTACCATACTCATTCATTCTCTGTTTAAAATTGTATCCCTTACATCTGTTGCAGGGTTGCAGGGAATTGGAGGTTGCAGGCTACCTTTCTCACTCTCATTTGTACAGGTTATTCCGTCAGACTATACTCATAAGAAAAAATATCCAGGAACACGTTTATCTGAGCCTTCTAATACTTAAAACCTTCTTTTTTCTGCTCCCCCTCCCTACAGTAGGTGACACAGCACAGATGCCTATAAGGTGCTGAGGCATCCCTGGGCATTGGAGGGTGGTCCTTCTAGTGTCTCCAGAAGTCACATCAACAATGTACTTACTATTTTCTAGGCTACCCAATAGGTTAGAGGAACAATCTGTTTCTGGATCTCAGAGAGATTATTGAAGAGTAAGGGTTTGGCTATGCATCCTCATACTGCTAGGAAGTGCTGGCAGTCTCAGCTCTGACCTTATAAAACGCTATAATGTCCTTTTGTTGCTTTCTGGCAGCAACTTTTTCAGACCTGGCTAAGTGGAGCCTTTTGCATAGGGACATTTTATATAAAGCTCTTCATTAAGTACATTCTGAAATGATAAATACAATGTAAACTTCGTAACCAAGATAAACCCAGCTATCCTTCTGCTTGTAGAAAATCTGAAGTGTTGGATGACATGGTTGCATGAAAAAAGCCCAACTAGTTGAACTATTTTTGTTTCCATAATGATAAGCCCCTTGATAAAGTAGATTTAGATAAACTTTGGGTTAGGAATTGCATGTCAGATCCCTGACAAACTCCACTTCTGTCCCTCTTGTGGGAGGACAAGGGTCCCCTTGTCCTTCTACACCCACCCAGGGAGCTATGCAGCAGAGGGATGTTCAAGTGCCTCCAGGGTCCTGTCGTCTCCTCAGGGATGTAGTGGCATCACCAAGTGCATCCTTGTGCTGCCTACAGAGCAGCATTGGGCCTGGGGGCTCAGCATGATCCTTGTGGTGCTAGGGGAATGTGAGATGTGTTTCTAAAATGCAGGTAAGATGCCTGGTGTCAGGAGAGTTTCATTACAGCCTCCCACCTCTTCTGAGAACCAATCAGGGGAAGGAGAGAGTGTTCCAAAAGAGGAGTAGGCATTTCTCTCTGCCATTTTTACTTATGTCAGTACCAGCCTGCCTTGCTTGTCTGCTGGGCTGTGCTGAGTCCTATGAATTAGCGGGAGACTTGGTGGCACAGAAGGCAGAATTACAAGTCCTGGCAGTTTGTACGAGCAAGTGCCCGTAAGTGTTGAGTAGGCTAAGGATGGTGTCACTGCTCACATCCAGCTGTTACAGCAGTGTTAAGGGCTGTTTTATTCTGACCTGACTTCAGAATAATAGTTCACTGTTCCTGAGCACTATTTGGAATTTAAATAATTCAGAGTGATTTGCGTGAGCAATCTGGGTTTCGGTGATATTCATGGTTTCTGCCAAACTTGGTTCCCTGATGTTGAGAATAATTAGTTAAGATGCCAAAACCAGCACACACGTTCAGGAAAGACAAAGATAAGCTGGAGCAGGGTCGGAAAAGTGCTATGAAGCTCTCTTTTCCCCCATGAGCTTCTTACTGCACGCCATTGAAGCAGCTTGGCTTGCTTTACATAACACAAATAAGGTAGAGAGGGGATGTGTTTACTGCATTCGGATACTGCTTGGGTGGGTCGGGATAAGCAGAAAGGATGGAGCTCCTGGAGCTATAGACACTATGGGCACAAGAACAAGTGATGTAAACTGGCCATGAGTAAACTTATACTGGGAAATGAAAGATTTCTAACCACATGGGATATACATTCTGGAGTAACTTCTAGCTGAATGCAGAAAGCCATCTGTTTTCAAAGGAGAATTTAAACAGTATATGGAAAGGATGAGGTAAGGTAAGTAAGTACAAACTGCTTTACACGCAATGACTTATGTGTTAGAATTTGCTTTTCATGGGGTAATTTGAACCATGACACGCGGAGCATGTTGCATGGGGCATGGCACTAGCTTCCAGTTAGACATGTTCTGTGTCAGTGGCTCCTAATGCATGGCAGTGTGTGCTCAGGTGGGAATATCCACCCTAGCCAGTGACAGGTGGACCAGCTATTTTCAGCATTGAACTGGGGAAACCCGGTTTTTAAAACCACGCTTCTGTATGCCAGGGGAGCACCTGTGTCTTCTGCTCCGCTCAGCCAAGAGGCTCTGAGACTAGCTCTTGGGTTGGTAGGACCTTGCAGACAAGGCAGGTGGAGCAATGCCTCATTTGAAAATCCTCCCATGGATGAGGTGGGAGGTAAAGCCCTGAGCAGCTTAGTGCCATCAGGCTACTTGTGGCTCACACATGCTCCCTATCCGAAGCGTAGCTGTTGTAGGAAGCAAGAGGGGTGGAAGGGCACTGGCTGAGGACAGGCACAGGCTGTCAGGCACCTCTGCTTTGGGGGCTACACCAGCTGCTCAGCTCTGCACTCAAACACTCATGAAGCCTTTGGGAGGGAGATATTTTTAGTGTTTCACACTTAAAGTTCCAGGTATTTCCAAGGCGTTGCACCTGGAGAAGCTATTCCTTTCACTTTCTGGCTACTCTTCCACTGACTACATTGGAAGAGTATCATCTGTGTGATAAAATAAGATGAGCATCACCAACCAAAGGGGTGCTGGTGTTTGGGGACTGGAGCTGTGGGTCAGGTCTCCCACCTTGGAGCTGTGCAGTTCAAGCCCCTGGGGCTGTGGTCCATTACAGCATGAAAACGTAAGCACATGTATGGCTCTTGCAGTATGTTTCATTCTTCAGCCAGATAAGATGTAATCATGTTTCCTTTATGTGCTTTTAAAGACCCTAATCCCTGAAGGAATAAAAAGAAAATATTTGGTAGATTAATGTTAACACTTCGTTATACAATCACAGTTTTTATGTTTGGGCCAAAATATTTATGTTTTCCATCAATAGGAAAATGTATAAGAGATACCTGCCCGTTATTAATCATCTTTATGTTAAGAAAACCTTTCATTTATGGTTACAAACTACATATTCCATGATTAGGCTATTTTAAGCCATGATGAATGGAAATTTTAGCTCTGTTCTGCCAATGAGGCAATTTTTATACTCAGATGATATTTACATTATAAATAGCACAAGCTGAATGCATTCATACTAATAGAACCATTTGTTATTGCTCTCTCAGCATTCCTCATGAAAGCTGGTTTCATTGGATTTAAATCTGTTTGCCTTAGAAGGTATTTGCGTGCCATTAACATCCCTCCTCACCGGTGCTAGGTTGCCAGCGGGAAGGAACGTTTCCTTGCGTGCTGGCTCCATGTGGAAACAAATCAGTGTTCTTTCATGACTTAAATTAGACCATTCCCCCTCCTCCCCTTGCTGATTTGAAATGTGGTTTTCACATTAATCTTATGAATAAAGCTCGGAGGCACTTGCATTACAGTTCCTTGACCATTTATATACCCAAATTTCCATGGAAGTTAAATCAGGACATCTGGCTTGCTGCAGTCACAGCGAGCTTCCTTCCCCCCGTTCTTCATGCAAACAGTATTTCCTAGGGAGAGCTCCAAGTCTAATGAGATGCTACGGTGGGTAGACAAACGCTGCTGGGCGATAGTACGAAGTATGCTGCTAGCATGATTAACTCAGCGCAAGCTCTCTTCATCACAGAAATACATTTTTACGCTGAAATACATTTCTACACTCAACCCCTTCAGCAAGCAAAAGACTAGTTACAGGATAAGGGCTGAAATTACCTTCTCTCATATTAGTTTCCGATAGTGCTTACGGCTTTGTGAGCCCTGATGTGAGTGAGTATACAGAAAATCCCAACACCAGACCTTGCTATGGACTTCCAGCATCACCTGGCACTGTCCCCTGGCTCATGAGGAGTAGGGGTTGAGAGCTTCAGTTCAGCACACTTCATTTTACTTCTCCTTGGACAATAACATCTCTCTCACATACACACAGAGCTGCACACACATAGAACTGTGTTAAAAGCACTCCAAGGAGAGGTGCTGGCCTTCTGGGATGATGGTGCAGCCCATGCCAGGCCCTTGGAGCGTGGTCATCACCAGCAGGGCTGCTGCCTGGTTCGGAGCTGGGGAAGCACTAGCCCTGCTTTGGGAGCAAGCTGCTCAGTACTGTGTTTTCCTCACCGTCAGAGGTGTGGGCCCAGGCCTTATTCACAGTGTGCTAGCCAAACCCTGTTCTCAAATACTAATTTCCCAATACTTCTTTTTCCTGTGGCATTCATTACCCCATATTGTGACTGCTTCACAAACATTAATTAACGCATCTTCACAACATGCCTGCAGCAGTGGAGAGGCACTGCTGGCCTTGCTTCCAGCCCTTCTGGGGCACAGTGTGACAAACACGAACTGCTGCCTGCAGAGGGCTGGCCCGAGGCGAGCCTACAGAAGGGCAAGAGGGGCGAGAAGGAAACTGTGGTAAATTTTGCTCGACTGTGTATGTACTCCCCCTCCCCTGCCTCCCCCCAGCTCCTTAAGTAGCGCAGGAATGGCAAAATCCTTCCCCGCATGAATTCAGGAAGAGATGCTCTAGCTTTGTCTTTCTGATATGTCAAGGCACTGGGCTAGGATCGCAGCTTCCGGAACCTGTTGATCAGCACTGTAGTGAAACCAATGGGAAGATCTCTGTCTTCCTTGTAACTCCCATAGCCTGAACCACAGCAACGAGTTAGATTACTGGTTGGAGGAGATGGTGTCCCCATCATCTGGAACAAGACTCCAAACAACCGAGCAAAAGCAAACCAATGGAGAGCTGAAACCCCAACTTCTTGTTTTCAAGTATCTTGCTTTATTAACTAGTAGAGAAATAACTATGAAATACCTGGTAGTCACAAAGGGACATGTTCAGACCATCTGCAACAGAGCCGGTGTTAAAGATAGGCATGACTGATGTAGACACTATTGCTATATTCTACCCTTATGGCTGACGGAGGCTGCTGAGAAAGTTGGGTTAGACATGAGTTAGACCTAGGCATAAGCTGTGTGAATATGACCCTTTTATCCCTGGAGACTGAGGCACGACTGCTCCAGGTTTTTGGAAGTCTAAACAACTCAGTGCTTTCTGATGTGGAAGACACTAAAACTTAGCTTTGTCCAACAGCAGGCAGTTTGACTATGGCATGGTATTGTCAGAGACATGGACTGAATTGCCATCTCTCTGCGAAGAGAATATGTGTGACAAATAATGGGAAGGACACTTCAAACTGAAAACAGGAACCCTGAAATCAGCAGAACTTGATGCTATGTTACTGCTATAAAATGCTCTGCCTTCCAGGAACGCATCCAAATCCTCACTTTATGGGTCCTCTCACATTTGGAGTCCAGACACTACATTGCTTTTAATATTTAGTTTTATGTGCATAGATGCTCAATGACAGACAGATTATAATTAGACAGCATTATTTGGAAATGTAAGATTTCCCAAAAGATGGCATTTGAAGTGTCTTGCTATGGTAATTTGTGGTTTTGCTCATTCCTAGATTACAGACATCATAATTATTTCACATCATCATCCTGATAGTTGGAAAAATCTGTTTACTTATTTGGGGGGGAGGAAGGAGTCCAGCTGCTTATTTATATGTATTGATTTGTTTTGCTGAGGAAAAGAGACATAACATAGCACAAAATGTCCCATTCCATTTTTTTTCCTGTCTTCTCTTAGGGTATGCATTAGCTGCCACTAGAGATAATCACAGCTTTGTCCCTTCCAGGTGTTTCAAAATTTCTCCTTTAATATAGTTTATACACAGCCAACATGCATTTCATAATCAATTACTTGACAAAATGTGTTTTAGAGTTATTTTTTCTGAACAAATATTGCCATTTTTTTGACACTGAATCAGACTTGCTGGGTTTTGCAATTACCTCGCTGCCCTGGTTTGAACAGCTACTAAAGTAAAACTTGAAGAATTATACTATCAAGCAGCATCTCTAATGTCTTTCATGTTAATTTTTTAGCTCCGTTACAGCAACAGTAACAAATACCCTTTAAGATGTTGTCTTTGTTTTCAATGTCCTCATGTATTGGATGGAGCTGAGGTGAGTGGGCCATTATTCCACTGGATATTCTATTGCTCTGGGGGTAAGTTCTGAACAATGAAAAGTTCAAATAAATAAATCTCAGCCCACAAAATCATCTCATCCTTCTACCGTGTTATTCTCCCCCAAAGCGTTAGCTGTAACTGCTTTACACTGTCTCACAGCTACCTTCTGTCCCACCGCGCACAGCTCATCCAAAATCTCTGGGGCAAGGACCTTTTCTCTATTGTGTACAGTGTTTCTCATGAGTCTGATATCCATAAACACTAAGGGACCATGCATAGTCATTAATAAAATACCCATGCATGCAGTCAAGCTATGACAGAGGTTTTTGAAGAGGCTATTGGAGGTTGCAAGTACTTCCTGTAACAAAACCTTTGGGTTTAAGTAGAAATCCAGTACTTTGCTGAAATCCATGATTTTTAACCTTATTGCCAACCTCCATCGTCTGTCATTACAATTGCGCTTCACAGAATCTTGTCTGTCCAAATATTTCAGTTGTGGTTTCCTCGTCCATTTTATCACTACCCAGCAAGCATAGCAAGCTTTAGGAGCTTAAAAAATAAGATTCTCAAAGACTCTTGGGACTAGAAACAGATAATGCTGTCTCCTGTCATAAGACCTAAGGAACTGCTTTGAAATAGTTCCATTTCTTGACACTGTCTCAAGAGAGCTCCTGGAGGAGCTCGTTTCTGCAGCAGCACGTTTTGATGGCTGCAGTCTCCACTCGAGGTACATGGGCATTCAAAAGAAAGAAACAGGCCAAGTACGGTACCCCATCATTACAAAAGGGTCTCCTGGTCTCCCTCACTTAACCTGAAGCTGATGACTTTTTATAAGTCAGCCTCTTAGCTCTAAAAATCAGTGCGACTTTCTGTGAAGATACTTCCTTATCCTGTGGTGGTCTTCTCTGGATGAAACATAAATGAAGAGATGCACTGCAGCAATAGGAGGCTCTGTTGTGCAATCCACTAAAGAAGGTTTATTTAAGACCCAGACCAGGGTCACTCTGTGGTCTGCAAAGGCAAAAATGAGGAGGTGATGTAAGTGCTGAGAGACAGGGCAGATGGGAACCATCAAAGGGAACTTTTGTCAAATGACAGCCTGAAGGCACTATATCTGGTGTCTTCAGTAAGTCAGCTGCTAAGTTATGGATAATCATTGACCTAAAATGTGCTTTCAGTAAATCTTATCATCTATGTAGTTCAGGCTCAAGCAATTTAACCATAACCCACATCAATATCTGACTGAAGTAATCATCCCTGTCCAGACACACTGTACTAGGAAAGGATTTGGGATGACATGTTACTGAGTTAAGAGGCAGCATATGAAAGGGAATTTAACATTCATTCAGAGCCAAATTAAATTTGTCCAAAATAGCGCTGCTTTTAAGTTCTTAAGGCTCCCTGGATGTTTAATACATATTAAATGCTTGATGATGAATTAAATATTCCAAGAACTTCCCTTTCTCAAATTGATGCGGGTCTGAGGGGAGATAAGAAGCTGGATTTGATGTCATCGTTATGTAATTAGAGTTGTTTGGCCTTTTGTTAGCCAGTGCAACTGCCCCCCCGGACCTGTCCACGTGGTGTGATCTGTAATTCAGCGCAGAACAGGTTTCCTTGGCTTCATGTAATTGCTCAGATTTCTATTTGTCAACTGTTGTAGATCACAAGTGTTTTCAGTTCTGCATAGACAGGCGAATGCTGCTATAAATAACTCACATCCTGCAATTCTTCCCTCAGGAGCTTATCCATGAACATTTCAGTGTACCAATTAATGAGACCAAGCTTCCCCCTCCTACTTGTCTTATTAAAATATTTAAAGAAATACGGGACAAATTCAGACCATCTATGAAGTACTAGATGTGCTCTTCTCTGTAGTAGCTGACTCTTGCTTATCTTGATAAAAGAGGGAGAGGAAATCTCAATGAATTAGAATTCTGCTGCTGTCTAAGTCAGGAATGCTCTCCTCCAGTGAAGGGGATAAGCTTTAACATGTAGCAGATAGGTGTCAGATTGGACCAAATATTATGAAACAAGCAATTAAATAAGCAGCAAAACTATTATACCATGTGTCATGGTTTAAGCCCAGCTGGTAACTCAGTACCACGTAGCCATTCGCTCACTCCCCCCTCTTCCTCCCCCCCACTGCTGAGTATGTATGTATATGAATGCATAAGAATGTAACTACCACAGGTTGAGATAAGAACAGTCCAGTAACTACGGTATAACACAAACCACTGCTGCTACCACCAATAATAATAATGACAAGGGAAATAACAAGGGAAGAGAATACAACTGCTCACCACCCGCTGACTGATACCTAGCCTGACCGAGCAGTGACCTAGCCCTTCCGGGTAACTGCCCCCAGTTTATATAGTGGGCATGACGTGTTGTGGTATGGAATACCTCTTCGGTCAGTTTGGGTGAGGTGTCCTGTCTCTGCTTCCTCCTGGCTTTCCCTCCTTCCTGGCAGAGAATGAGACTCAGAAAGTCCTTGGTTGGAGTAAACATTACTGAGCAGCAACTAAAAACACTGGTGTTATCAGAGTTGCTCCCAGCTGAAAGTCAAAAACACAGCACTGCACCAGCTACTAAGACATGGTAAATTAAAGAAGTATCCATTGCAACTGGATTTACAATATCAACAACAAAAAAATAATGGTATCTGCCAAAATGGTTCAAAGG
Source organism: Ara ararauna (assembly GCA_028858755.1). NCBI lineage: Eukaryota > Metazoa > Chordata > Aves > Psittaciformes > Psittacidae > Ara > Ara ararauna. Next base: position 49,145,983 of record CM054379.1, read on the forward strand.
TCTGTGAAACAAATGGAAAATGAGAAGTCCCAGTGAGAGGATTTAGGGGTCTTGGTATGAAATCTGTTAACCTCAGCATTTGCATGTGATAAGCATGCCTGATGTTCAACAATAAGAGGGTAGGGCAGGCACCAGGCATTTCCCATTTCAGTTGTTCATATGTGAAACACATAGGTTCTTCTTGTCAAAGCAAATGGTCTTTTCATGGGCTCATTTTTTTTTATACAAGCTGCACTCTGAAACACAGGATTAATCTATATATTCCTAGAAGTGGTATAAAATTTATGAGCGTGCAGAATGAACTGCATCTAAATGGACCACTCTTAAGCTAATAGTTAATAAAGAAACACATCTCCTGATGATTTAAGAATCCTAACCTTCATATATACAGACATGAAATCAATAAGCAAAGATGTGCGCTATGCCCAGCACATGTGAGCAGGTATGTTTGGAAAAGTATGAATACAGAGCAAGAAATCATTAATCATAGAATCATATAATAGGGTTGGAAAGGACCTTAAGATCATCGAGTTCCAACCCCCCTGCCAGGGGCAGGGACACCTCCCAATAAATCATGCCACCCAAGGCTCTGTCCAACCTGGCCTTGAACACTGCCAGCGATGGAGCATTCACAACTTCCCTGGGAAACCCATTCCAATGCCTCACCACCCTTACAGTAAAGAATTTCTTCTTCATATCCAATCTAAACTTCCCCTGTTTAAGTTTGAACCCGTTACCCTTTATCCTAACAGTACAGTCCCTCACGAAGAGTCCCTCCCCAGCATCCCTATAGGCCCCATTCAGATATTGGAAGGCTGCTATGAGATCTCCATGCAGCTTTCTCTTCTCCAGGCTGAACAGCCCCTACTTTCTCAGCCTGTCTTCATACAGGAGGTTCTCCAGTCCCCTGATCATCCTCGTGGCCCTCCTCTGGACTTGTTCCAGCAGTTCCATGTCCTTTTGATGTTGAGGACACCAGAACTGCACACAGTACTCCAAGTGAGGTCTCACAAGAGCAGAGTAGAGGGGCAGGATCACCTCCCTCGACCTGCTGGTCACGCTCCTTTTGATGCAGCCCAGGATACGGTTGGCTTTCTGGGCTGCAAGTGCACACTGAAGCTGGCTCATGTTCATTTTCTCATCAACCAACACCCCCAAGTCCTTCTCTGCAGGACTGCTCTGAATCTCTTCTCTGCCCAACCTGTAGCTGTGCCTGGGATTGCTCTGACCCAGGTGTAGGACCTTGCACTTGTCATGGTTAAACTTCATCAGGTTGGCATCAGCCCACCTTACAAGCGTGTCAAGGTCCCTACATGTGCCAAGGATTTCTTTGATCTGGACGTGTAGGTCCCTGTCTCCTGCCTAGTCAAGACCTGCAGACCAGCAGAAGGATGCTTATGTTTGCCCACAGCCCCTCTGACACTTCGCTGTAGACGTATGTGCTAAATGGGTTGATTGGGCCGGATTGTTCAAAGTGACATGGTGTGAGCCAACTGAAGAAGCAGTGACACAGGAAGAGTCAATGATCAACAGTGGCAACTTACTGCCGGGTGTTCCCAAGAGGGGAAAAAGGAAGAGGATACATATATGTATATAAAAATAAATATATATATGTGTATATATGTATATACATATTTATACATATATAAGTGTATAAATATGTCTATATATGTATATGTGCGTATATATGTATTCATTATATACATATACATGTATATGTGTGTATATATATGTGTGTGTGTATATATATGCACACCCTGTACAAACCTGGCTACCCTCTAAAAGAGGGATGCTGCATCCAAGCTGTCCATGGGAGCAGTGATGCTGAGAGTAGCAGGGATTAGCCAGGATACTTCCCAGCAGTGTCTGTGCTTGTTGGGGAGAGGAGCCACTGTTCCAGGCTCCAACAAGGTTGTTAAGCTGGAGGAAACCCCAAACTTTATATCACGGGGCTCACACAGCTTGGACGTTCACCCCTGTCTGTGACTGCTGCATCTGAGCCACCAACAGTCAGGTCAGGACAAGAGATCTGGGAGCTAGAAACCAACAGGAGAAGCAGCATGGCAGAGGGGGGAGTTTAGCAGGCTGGGTCTCATGGGGCTGCTTCTGGGTTTGGAGCCCTGCAGGAGAACTGCATCCCCTCAGATATATTTTGTCTCATTTTTTAAATCTGAGGCTGTTTAGGTTGCACTCGACTCATCATATGCACCCGTTGGGCTAAATTTCTGAAGCAAAATGAATGATATTACAACAGAGATGGGTTTCTTGTTTTACTAGATTATGTCGTCATATTGATGTATGGACGCTGAAGAACGCATCTGTCTTGATTTACTCATTGCAAATAGGCAATGCTCTCTTTGTTTTCCAAATTCTCAGCAATGCAGGCCATTAATTAAAATGTATGGTTCTCTCAAGTGCTGTTTTAATTGCATTTCAATTCCACCTTAAAGGGCCAAGAAATAATAAAGCTGGGTATTATGTACCCTTTGAAATGCTGAGAGATGTAGGGGGAATACACAACTCCTGCAATTCGTTTGCTCTCCCACACTGCTCAGTTCCTGAGCATGCCATTTGTTTGATTAATGAATGTTATTTTTGTCTGTAAAAATCGACAATTTCAATATTGTTTCCCATCAGAAACTATTTGTTCCTTGCTTGTGGATTAAGGAGAAAGTTCTTTAGCACCTCTCCCACATGCTGGCCACATCATTAATCAGAGCAACCTCTCCTGAACTGGAAGGAAGGAAGCTGTAACGTGCACATCACATGTGCATGTCTTGGTGACTCTGCCTGCTCATTCCTGTCTGTATTACTGTGTTGCCTGCCCAGCACCTCTTCCCAGTGAACCTCTCCTGGCCTTCTCTTCTCACCCTCCTTTCTCCCTTCACTTGTTCTCTCCCCCTCCACCGTTCTGGTGGGTGTGCTGTGCGGGAAGCCTGTGTGCACATCCAGGGCAGCCTTTGGTGTTGCAGGGCAGCTTGCCCAGGCAGTGGATGGCAAAGGCTTGGTGTCAAATCAGCCTCAGTAACAGGGTAGGGATTCACACCTCAAACTTCCAAACCTGGTAGAACCATTAATACCCTCACTTTCACGTTCAGCTTGCTGGCATTGAAAGCCGCATTGCTCATGGTCCTCATGCCAACTTCTTCTGCCCTATGGACTCCAGGAACCACTGCAGAGGGGATATCTTTGCAAGGAGACGAGAATCCACAGAGCTGCGTGGCAAGACCTGGATGTCACTGTCATTTCATGCCCACTCTTCCATGGGGTTATCCTGTCTAAGCAGCTTGTCTTATTCCCACTCAGCATTTATCAGCAGAGCTTTAAACTTTCCCTCTCAGTCAATACTGTCTTATGAGAGGTTTCTCTTGACAGGGAGATCATGTTGTGGTCCAGCAGCTGCATCCTGCTTCTGCAGGTGGTGGTCACGCTGACTCCAACAGAAACACCTCCTGTCAGCATTTCTTTCCACATACCACTTTCCTTTCTTAACAGGAAAAAATCAGAACAAAATTGTAGGATCGAAAGCTTTATTAATGTTCCCATTAATCTTCTTACTAGAGGTACTGAAAATACATATTTTTGAAATACAGGAAGAACTTTCCAATAAAGAATTTTGCCTCTGGCTTCCTGTAGCACTTGTATTTCCAGCCTCACTTCTTTCCACTCGGCCAGTGAAAAGGGGCTAGAGCCCATCCTCAGCCCCAGTCCATCTTCACAATTGGGTTTCCTGGCCTGGGGCAAAGCCGTATTCAGTGCTTGTAAGTGTAGCAGAGGATGGCTTGACGAGCAGTTTCTACTCTGCCAAGGAAGTGGTTTTGGCTTCAGAAGGCTCCTGGTTGTTTCTGAGCTTTGTCAGAGACTTGGGGTGTAACCTGGGGCATGACATGGTGCTGCTGACATGGACAGCAGCTGTGTTTCAGCTGCAGCTTGCCTTTGTGAATTCAGTCCTCAGCCTTCCTGTTACCCATTTCCAATATGTCACTAATGGTATTTCAGAACTCCACAAATGGACAAGGGTTCACAAAGAGTTCAAGAAGTTGAAGGTTTTAGAGGATGCAGAGGCACATACATTTAAAGTTAAAGTTAGTATACAAGTATATATTTGAGGGAGCCGTAGCTGTTACAGAAGTCACTATTTTGTGAGACCTCACTTGGAGTACTGTGTACAGTTCTGGTGTCCTCAACATCAAAAGGACATGGAACTGTTGGAACAAGTCCAGAGGAGGGCCACGAGGATGATCAGGGGACTGGAGCACCTCCTGTCTGAATATAGGCTGAGAAAGTTGGGGCTGTTCAGCCTGGAGAAGAGAAGGCTGCGTGGAGACCTCATAGCAGCCTTCCAATATCTGAAGGGGGCCTATAGGGATGCTGGGGAGGGACTCTTCATGAGGGACTGTAGTGAGAGGACAAGGGGTAACGGGTTCAAACTTAAACAGGGGAAGTTTAGATTGGGTATAAGGAGAAACTTCTTTACTGTAAGGGTGGTGAGGCACTGGAATGTGTTTCCCAGGGAAGTTGTGAATGCTCCATCACTGGCGGTGTTCAAGGCTGGATTGGACATAGCCTTGGGTGGCATGGTGTAGTGTGAGGTGTCCCTGCCCCTGGCAGGGAAGTTGGAACTCGATGATCTTAAGGTCCTTTCCAACCCTAACTATCCTATGATTCTATGATTCTATGTGTGTGCAGAAGGGGAGTCACATGTGCATTGGTTGGGGAGGCTGGGAGAAAGAAAGAGCAGGGCTTTTGAAGCTTGGCTTCTATCAGTGTTGCCTTTTCATTAAATATGGTTGGAAAATATTTCTCAAATGGAAAACGTTTGTATATTTGCTATTTTTTTCCAGTATTTAATAGCTCTTTTTAAATGCACCACCAAGTTTTCTAGCAACTGGCAGTCATAGTAACATGCACCCAGTTCAGAGTGCATGATCTATCCCTGAGATCAGAGGAAGGTGGGTGGCTTTAATCCACACCTGTGTTTGCACTAGGGAAGAAGCAAAGCCAAAGTACCTCATCTGCTGGGAAGTCTGCTTGAGCATGAAGAACTCCTGACAGCATCCTAGGAGAAACTGGAATATCTACAATATTGTCACTCAGACCTGTGAAACAAAGGTCAAACAGGCCCCTTACCAGCCCCATTGAGTTTTCTGAGATATTAGAAAGCCAGGATGGGGGGGATGCACATGAAAGGTTACTAGATGTTGAAACAAAGGGACCTAATTAGAGGCCTGGAGAAGTGCACTGAAGTGAAGGCTGGGAATTTGGATCAAACAAAAAGACACTGTGTAATTATTAAAACAATCATATGTTGTTTTATAAGCCATGATGAGCCACATATTGAAGGTTATGCTGCATTCTGAACTTTGATTGACTCACACAGTAATGTCTTCATTGCTAAGTTTCATAGCAAGACTAAACAAACACAGTCAGTCTGACCCTCCAAATCTATGTGCAATCCTTGATTCCAAGGAGAAAATCCCCTTCTCTAATAATCAAGGACTGAAGGTGAACTTGAATTTTCCAGAATCTGAGGCAAAGTTTGAATAAGAATTCACAGTGAAAATGGCATGAGCCTGTGGCTCAAGCATCAAAGACGACACACTAAAAGTAAAGAAGGACATCTCCCCTGCTTTTGTCATCTGTCCATAGTGCTGTGGGCACTCAGACCTCACCATTTTCCACATCAAAGCACCACCATCCCACTGGCCACCTTCTGAAAGTTTGCTGCTTTTGTCCTGCTTATTCTGCGGGTGAAAATCATGAAACCCAGCCAGCAGTGTAACTGGTACAGAAATGGCAAGTTCACCCGGCGGGGGGGGGGTGGGGGTGGGGGGGGTGGTGCTAGAGAAATGGGAAAATTGCATTATCCCGAACTAAAAGTAGGCAAAATCCATTCACTTACCCTTGACTATACCTTTGCTTTGCTCCTGAGGTTTGAATCCAGTCTGCAGGTATATTTAAGCAGAGTATTGCAATGGAGCATAATTGGAAACAAGTTAAATACTGGGAAAAAAGAATTCCCTGGGAAGCTACTGGAGTATCTTCACTTTTAGCCTTTAAAATCTTTCCTTAAAAGCTACACTGTGTTTTCTGGCAGCAAGTCTTTGCACTGCTCATGCATCCATGGTCATAATCAGTGCTGGTTATTTCTGCCACTGCTACCTCCAGCCCTCTCAGGAACTCTCCCCTTCGATGTGCTCCTCAAGTGTGGCTCTGACAGAGATGTAGCACATGAACTGGGAACAGGTATAGCCGTAAGTATGCTTGTGAAGGAAACGGAACACATACCCAAAGCTACTCACAGTTATTAATTCGGGTTTGCTAACCAAAAATTAGAAGAGTAAGGTTGTGTTCAGGAATTCATCCCTCTTTTTTGTCTGTAAAGCCAAACACCTTGAATGCCTAACATTTAGAGATAAGCTTTCAGAGGAAAAACCAGGACAACCCCCCCTGGGTTCTCAAGATTCAAGAGCTGGTCTGAAATAGAAAGGCATAGCTAGACCCACTTGTGATTATAAAGCACCATGGACTGAATCCAGCCTCAGGTAATCTCAGTGACACTGACTGGTTTCCAGAGAGAGAGAGGATAGACACCCTAAGCATGCCCTCTTCACACACCTCCCTTACAGATGTACTGTCTCCTGGCAGAGCCAGGGCACTGAGCTGGGTGGGCCTTTCTCTGGTCTTGTCTAGGATCCCCTCTAGTGTAGCAGTCCCTATGTTGCTCTTACAACCCCCAGATTTTCTTCTTGCTGCCTCCAGAAGTGGCACCTACATGTTGCACCCCCATTTATGTTTGCGCCAGTTTTGCCTCCTCATCTGCTCATTGCCAGGAAGGATTTCAGGGGTCCAGGTAAGCCTCCCGCAGCTCACCAGGACCTTTGTGCTTGCTGCCCATGACCCACGGCCACAAGCAGATGTGACTCAGCACTTCTTCAGCGCGCTGCCGGCTAATGGCAAAGCAGCGGAGGCTTGGGCTGCCCATAGGAAATTGGGACCCCCAGAGAAAGAAGAATAAAGGACTCCAGGACGGCTAAACTGACACCCTGCAGGACTGCCCACTGCTGGGGCAGAAGGTCCGAACCGCGCTGGTAACACCTGAGGCTTCCCTTTACGGCAGCTCAGGGCTGAACCGGTTAACTGAGAAAACCCACATTAGAGCTCTCTTCACACGCGGCGCCGCGCTGTAACAGGCAGAAACCCTGCGCACGGTGGGTAATCCCGGGGTATTTTGCAGCAACCGTGCCCCCTGCTGATTTAATTACGTGTTTTTAGCCGCGGCTCTAAGCCTGGCGAGAACATTCAACCACGGTGATGAGCGTGCAAGGTCAATAACTCGGGTGTTCTGCTGGAGAGCAAAAATCTTCTCTTTCAACGCTGAAATGAGATGCTTACTATTGATTTTTTTGAAGCAGAAGGCAAAAGATGCATAGCATATCCTCGCAGGGCCAGCCTCTCTGAGGCCGTGCCTAGCGTTTTACATGCCCTTTGTAGCAATTAATGGGGAAATAAAAGCTTGGAATAATAATGTGAACAGAGATTTGCGACCAGGGGATTTGCCGGGTTTATAAAGCCTCTGTGGATGTTTTGACTTTCTCTGCACGGTAAAATGGTCTCATTTTCTAGCCAGCCTACAAAGGGCAGTCATCAGCTGCCCATTTAAAATGATCACGAGTGATTAGCACCACAAAACCAGATCGCTGTGGAACAGCAATCACTGTTGTTTTACGAGGTGGTGGTTTACAGCCCAGTATCCCACATCAGCTCTCTCAGTGGCCAGCGGTATAGCAAAGTGCACATTTTTCCTTCCAGAACACCTCAGCTATTCAGACCAGCTAGCACAGAGGTCACCCCAGAGCAAAAAGCAGGAAGAAAAGGAAGGAAATCCATCACTGTGTTGTCTCGTGGTGCCAACTGATGTTCCAGCTAGACCTACACTCCAGTCCTATGGAGGGCCCACTCATGATCTCATGGTCCTCACTTCACTCCCTGGGAAAGGGCCACCAAATCCCCATTTCCCACTGTCCCATTTCCCCCTGGTGGTTTGGGGTCGCTGGAGCTGTGGTGCAGACACGTTCCTACTGGATTTAAGCGAGTCCAACATTTCTTACCCCTAAAATCCTCCTTGCGGGGCTTTCTGGCGCTGTTTTGTGCTCTGCTACTGTTAACGCAACCACCAGGGGACATCTTCTCTTGGCTTTCTTCTCCCAGGCTGCGAGCCTGCCTTCACTAGAAGGTCATTGAGTACCCTCTAGTGGATAGTTGTGGAAAACAGAGCTCAGCTCTTTACTGGTCTGAGGAGACTTAGCCGCAGCTCTGGAAAGCCTTGTGTTTATTGTTAATATACACAGGGGATGGATTACAGTAAGTACAGCACATGCTAACAGCTGCAAACTCTTAAAGAGTTCCCTCTCTTTAGTTAAATCAAAACGAAGGGCAAACAAGATTAAAAATCAATGCTTCAGGGAGAAACCGCTTGAGTTTTTTCAACTAGTAGATGTGCACAAGGGCAAAACGTACCTACAACGAAAACTCAATCTGCCAGTAGCATTCATTTTCAGGTTTTGGAATAGCCTGAGATGGTATTGGGCCTACAACTTACAGCATCCAAGGACAGGCTGGAAATCATGGCAGGGAGCTCCTTGGAGGAAAAAGAATATATTCCCTTGATTTGCATCCTTATCCTTTTTTCCTTCGCTTTATTAATCATCTGGCTTTGGTTTTGTTTTAAATTAGCTAATGCATTTGCTTTTTGCTTCCTGTGAACTGTGTGTGGCAGGTTGGTCTCCACAAAGGGCCAAACTGGCTCCCATACATTGCCTTCTCAGAAAATAGTGTGAGAAAGGTCGTCTGTCAAGGTGAGGACAGGAGCTCACTTGCCAGTTATCGTCACAGGCAAAACAGACTTGACTGAAAAAGATCCTGATTTGTTGTCAAATACATTCAGGTGGTGAGAAACAAAGATAAACATTAAAATGATACCTTTCTTCTCCTGCTTTTTCCAGGTCCAGCTTTGTTCCCAACTCCTCTATTTTCTCTTCCTCTTCACAGGCTGCACAAGGGGATGGGAAATGGAAGCTGGGATCCCTCCATAACAGCTGCTCCTTCTTCCTCATGTTTTTCCCCTGCTCCATCATGGGATCCATCACGGGCTGCAGTCCTTCAAGGTAAACCTGCTCTGGTGTGAGTCCTCAACAGTGTGGTGGATATCCGCTCCAGCTCCTGGAGTATCTCCTTGTCCAGACCCTTCCTTCTCCTCCTCTGACCTTGGTGTCTCCTCTGCTGTTTCTCTTTTATCCCTTCTCATTGCCTCTCCAGCATTATCGGCCCTTTCTGATTCAACAATAACATTTTCACTAACGCGTTGTATGGCACCAAACCAAAAGATTTACAGAAACCCAAGCATCTGCCTACACAGAGTGCAGACAAATAGTCTCCATGCAGAAAAAAACCCCAAACCATGCCTTTCTCCTATTCATCACAATGAGCAGCATTAATTTCTGTTCCTGTCATCTATCAGTCCAATCCCTCTATCAGCAGTCTCATCAGTTCGCCTTGGGCTGATGTCAAAACAAATGTCATACAATTACCAGGCTCATCTTTATGCCTTTTTAACAGTGGCTTAACGCTAATACTCTTTAAGGCTTCAGGAATTTCACTGGTACACCAGGATGCATTCAAAATGAAGATGAGTGGGCCAATTATCTCCTAGGCTGATCTTCCAGGCCTCCTGAGTGTGTAGCAAGATTAAAGCCTCTTTATGTCTAATACAGATTTTTAATGTCCTCTCTTACAACTTAGCAGCAAAAATATCACTGCTCTCCTTTGGCTTGAATATACCATCCTGCTTCTTTCTAAATGCATAACTGAAATATACTATATGTCTTTACCACTTCTCCCCTATAGCAGGGAGCTGCTGTCTGCTGTTTTTCAGGGACACCCATCAGCCTTTGCCCTTTGCACATCTCATCTCTCTATGAGCACAAGCTCCATGCTGGTCTGCTGGATATGCTATAAAAAAATAGAACACCTCTGCCAGATTAAAAGGCTTCTGGACCTCTCCCAGTGGTATGTTGTAAGATTACTTCCTTTTTCAATGTTGTCTTTCCAATGGTGCTTTTGGCCATGGCTCCTGAAGCTGGACCTCACTCGCTGTTCTTATACCAAATGTTGGCCACTGTTCAAGGTTCAGTTTCCAAAACCACCCTGATAGGTGGAGTTTTGGTGTTTTTGCTGGGAATCACTGTTATTTCCAGCAAGTAGCTGTCTGTCTGCTTGTCACACTTTATGAGAAAACCGGACTCCCTCTATATACATGTAGGTAAAATATGGGCCAGATGAGCCTTGGACCCTCTCTCCAGCTTCTTAATTCAGATCCTCCATAGCCTACCCTCTCCGCTATAGCTGCTGAGACACCTCCAGCCACCCTCTGCCCTGTCCCTTGTCAAGGTTTCTGAAAGGTGAGTGTTCGGTGAGGACATGCATTCAGTAATGGGCAGGGGTTATCTGAGGAGCTTCTCAGTGGTTGGGTATTGGTCCTGACCTGAGCAGGCGATTGGACCAGGAAGTCCACAGAGAGACCTCCCAGGCTAAATTGTTCTATAAGTCTATGTAAAACTGTGGTATATCACACAGTGAGATAGGTGAAAACATTAAAAAGAGGCAAGGGTGAGGCACAGGATGAGATACAAGATACAACTCAACTACATTATTGAAAAAAAGGTTCTTTTTAAAAAAATATATAAAAAAATCCTGAAGTAAAAGCTGCAGGAAGCGTGTAACCATTTCTTTAGTTTTATAGTCCCTAACCCAATGATTTTCTAATTGCTCTGAAGCTTCTCCATTGATGCCAGGCTGTGGTACTACCGCTGAGGGATGTACCCAGCACCTGATGATGTACATCTTCCTTGTTGGCTCCTCTGTTATGAAGAACCTGTGCTCTCTGCTGAACAAGACAGTGATAGCGCTGCTATTTTGCAAGCGGTGAATCACCTCAGTTTACTAATAATGCATTCAAAGTCTGTATCATCTCTGGATGTGGTTTAGCCAGGGCTCTGAGACACGGGACACGTACCAGGTAGTGCGGGACCGCAGGAACAACATCAGCAAATGCTAAAAGTGGTTTTATAATGAATTGGCCATGGTGGCACACACAGCCATGGCTTTTCAAACACACTCCGTGAGTATGCATCTGCCACGCAGGAGGCTTGTGTGGCCTCTCTGGAGTTAGCTAGTCTATGGGGTTGGCCTTTAGAGTTTAGTGGTGTATAAGAAAGGAGTTTTCTTCCTTTCCCTTACTTACTAGGCTTCAGAGAGTTTCCTATGGCATTGGAAAACAGTGAATTGGGTTTGCCTGGCGAAGTTTTGGTAGCAGGGGAGCTACTGGGGTCCTCCTGTGAGAAGGTGCCAGCAGAAGCTGCCCCATGATAGAGCCCATTCCAGCCAGCTCCAAGACAGACCTGCTTCTGGGCATGGTGTGCTGGTGGTGACCATGGGTGATGGTGATGTGGCCTCTGGGATAACATATTTAAGAAGGGGGAAAAAAACCCATGTGAGACTGCAGCTGAAGAGAGGAGTGAACATATGTGAGAGAAACTCCCCTGCAGACACTCAGGTCAGTGCAGAAGGAGGCTAACATCTGCCCGAGACACTGGAGCAGAGATTCCCCTGCAGCCCATGGTGCAGCCCATGGTGAAGCGGACTGTCCCCTGCAGCCCATGGAGGTTCATGGTGAAGCAGGTATCCACCTGCAGCCCATGGAGGACCCCACATATGAGCAGGGCGTTGTGCCCAAAGGAGGCTGTGACCCTGTGGGAAGCTCACAGTGGAGCAGGCTCCAGGCAGGGCCTGTGGCCCCATGGAGAGAGGAGTCCACGCTGGAACAGGCTTGCTGCAGGACTTGTGATCCCAGGGGGGACCCACGCTGGAGCAGCCTGCTCCTGAAGAACTGCACCCTATGGGAAGGACTCACACTTGAGAAGTTCATGCAGACTCTCTCCCATGGGAGGGACACCATACTGGAGCAGGGAAAGAGAGTGAGGAAAAAGGAGCTTCAGAAGCAACGTCTGACAAACTGGCAGTGACCCCCATTCCCTACTCCCCTGCGCCACTTACTGGAGAGGAGGTCGAGAAAATTGTGAGTGAAGGTGAGCCTGGGAAGAAGGGGGGGGGGAGGGGTGTGTTTTAAGATTTGTTTCATTTCTCATTATCCTACTTTGGTGTTAACTGGCAATAAATGAATTTCCCTGAGTGGTGTCTCTTTTGCCCATGATGTTAAGTGGTGAACGATCTCTGCCTGCTTTTATCTGGACCCCTGAGACTTCTGTTACATTTTCTTTGCCCTTGTCCAGTTGGAGCGGGGGAACGATACAGCAGCTTTGGTGGGTGCCTGGTGTCTGGCCAAGGTCAGCCCACCACAGAAAGGTATGCCAGCTCAAGCACTGAAGAGGCAGCGGTTTTACTGAGTAAACAGAAGTGGGTTTTTTTTGCATGGTTTCAAACACAAGCAACAAACATATATAGCAAAAAATAATTTGGCTTAGGCAGCACTTCAAAGGGCATGAGCAATTTCAGTGGGACACCTCTTGCCTTCCCCTTCGCAAAAGGCCACTCAAGTGATACGCATGCTTGTCTACTGATGCTCCCAGTGTCTTAAACCACGCCACTCACTCTTTGTCTTGCACCCAACATGTTCATATGGCTTTCAAAAGGCTTTTTCTCTCTTTTTGTGTTCTCAGAGCCTTCTGTTGAAAGAGAGGAGTACTCAGCCTGCGCCCTGACAGGCAGGACTGGCAGCGGGAAGTCGCTCTCCTCCCCTGCCTTACTCACCGAGCTCATGCCTCATGCTTTCCCCCGCGATTGCTCCCGCACAGGGATGGAGCTGTGTCCTCCCTCCCCACGGGCGAGTTGAGGCATCAAGCCACTGGGAACTCTTCCGGCTCCCCCCAGCAAGGGCTGCTTTGCCCTTTCCTGATTAGGCTGCAGAGGTATGATGCTGACTTAAACAGAAAGCCAGGATGTGCGGGCACCACCTCCCCCTGCTTTACTACTGGGCAGGGGAAAGAAGCACCATGCTTCCATACCCTCCCTGCCCCTTTTCCCCCGCTAGATCCACTGCACCAGCCCAACCACTTGCCATTTCAAAGAGCCTTTAAAACTCTTCCTAAACGGCATCCCAATCTACTTTTGTATTAGCAGGGGTGGCAGTGGAGCTTTGCACCCCTGTGAGGGGAGCTCTAGGGCACTGGGAGGCCAGGTGGGCAGCAGTTCCCACAGTGTGGGCCTGTGCAGCCACGCTTTCCCAATGCCTGTGGTGACTGATCCACTAGGCAGAGCAGCTCTGCTGGTTACCTTTCACTCCTTAATCCTTTTCTCTTCCCTTTCAGAAGTGACAACTTTTCTGTTTGCACCTCCATTGCATCACCACCCCCTTCTACAGCTGCCCCGCATTTTTTTTCCCTAACTACATGTAATTAATCAGCTCAGGTTTGCAATGAAACAAGACGCCCATTTAATAGACTGAGTCACAGGTAGAGCCAAGCAAAATGAGCCGATTGGAAGGATGGCAGGGAGATAACGCAAGGCTGTCAGCAGGTGAGGGACAGGCCTGCCTTGCACAGCCAGCACTCTTCAGAGGCAGCCTGCGTGACACCAAGACTGAATCTGCTCGTGTTTCCTTGTTGCTTGGTGAAGTTTTGGCACGTTTTCCTGCCTTAGCCAGCAATTCTGCGATGAGAGCCAGATTGGTCAATCCTTTCCATAAGCAATAGGCACAAGAGGAGGATTAGGCTGGGAACTGGGAAAAAACAGAAGGACTGGAGCAGAGAGATGACTGCCACCAGCATGAGGACACAGCCTCAGTATGAGGGGAAGGGGTCAGACCTCACTGCAGGGATGAGCCTTTCATGAAGGCATCAGCCTCATCCCTGAGCTGTTCCATTTCAAACACTGGGCTGATTTCTAGTTGTAGCATTTTCTTTTGCTGGTGGCTAGGGCACAGTCATATCATTAGTCTTTATATGAGGGTGATAAAATATGTATGTAATACCCCTGTAAAACTAGCTGATCACTGGCACTGTGCTCTGGAGACACAGGACCAAGCAGTTCTAGGATATAAAAATCTCCCTCTTGTGGCTCAGAGGTAGTCAAAGCTAATGCAGAGTTGGTCTTGTGCAGCTGACAACGACTTTAGGGCTTGTGTACAAACACCTAAACTGATAAATCTGGGACTGCTCATGAGTAACAGCAGAAAGATGTTGGGGGCTTCACAATTTACTTTGTGAGAGCTGCAGAAAAATCCAGCAGCAACTGATCAGTTTTATTTTAACCTTAGAAATACAGAACACAGCCGGTATAGACTCAGCATGAGTTAAAATGCATGCATCTTCAAAATGAAAGTGAAAAGCACAACATCCTAATTTCAATAACATGGGTGTCTGGGTGTGTAGATCTAGATACATGTAGCAAAAGTAAACACTTTCTGATCATGTGGTTAACACAACTGTTGCTGTGTTATAAGACCTTTATGCAAAATCATTTTCGCTCAATTTCAAGCAATTATGAATATTTCCACGTCACAGCTTTTCAGCTGCTATAAAATGCTTATCTAGATTTTTTTAATGATGTAAGCATATTACATCCCAAATGAAAAAGATTTTATTATTAATAAAGATAAGATACTGGGATTTGCATTCAGCAAAACCCCTGTGTAATGCTGCGCAAACGAATTTGGTCTCTTATCCCAGACCAGAAACGACAAAAGCTGTGACAGTACAAGTACCGCCTTGCAGGATATTCATTGCACGAGAAGATTCAGGCTGCTCTGGGGATGGGCAGGAGAGCAAAAGCTCTGCAAGTTCTTAGTGTTTCTTCTTAGTGTTTCTCTGTGCCATGGTGCTCAGGGAGGATGCAGTGGCAGGGGACCTCACTTCCAGCCCCTCAGTATGACAAGTCCTGTACAGAGCTTGCAGATGCAGCAGCAGCAGCCTTGTGTTAGTGTGCTCTGGCTGTGGAAATAACAGGATCAAAGGAGAGAGACATCCTTACCCAAATCCTTGCAAGTCTTGTTTCAGGTTATTCACCAAGTATTCCAACCACTTCATAAAAGTCTTTTTTAATTGTAAAAAACTATTAACAAAGAGCTAGCATTAGCACAAATTACATACCCCACTTTTTCTTTTGGAATAAATCATCTCTTTACTTTATAGCACTGCCAGAAGGGATAACGCTATTGTTAAAGCATGACACCACACTGCAGAAAAAACTTGTTCAGTTCTCTCTCATCCTTGCCTGTAGCCACTGGAAAACATACAAACCTCCTGCAGTTAAACAGCACAGTAGTCATTCCAGGTAAAATATAGCCCTTGTCTTGTGGTCTCCTTTCCATGTTGAGGTAAAAAAATACCCCTAAGCTGAACAGCTGAAAGTAGCCTTTTACTGATGTTGAGAAGCTCCTGAAAGAGCAGCTTTTGTTTTTGGTGGCAGCTGGACAGCAGAAAAGCCACTTTAAGACTGCCCATCAGTTAAATTTTTAAAGCCAAGGAGGTGGAGCTGCAGGAACGCCCTAACTACTGATGCCAAAACATTATTTAGCTCTTCCTCAGGAAACTTCAGCAGCTAGGAAAGGCTCCAAGGTTTCCCAAAGAAACACTGCAGTGAAATGCGTCATCCAGCTGGCTGTGCCTTCAACACCACTGACCTGTATCCATCCCCATGTAGCATAACCTGACAGCAGTTCACAGGTTGCACGAAATCTGCTAAATCCAAGTGCCACCTAGAAAACGTGCAAGTGGAGGTGGTTTCCAGCTATGCGAGTTTTCACCATCCCCACTAAATCACCTGGAGCAGAAATTCAGCTGCTCAGTCAATCCAGTAAATCCCCAGAGGTAAGCCAGTCCCAAGAAATTGGAATGGCCAGCGATAATAATGTTGTGATTTTAACAGGGAGACAGGACCAACAATTACTGTGGTTCCTAACTCTTTCCCCTTCCACAGCATGCCAGGGTTATCCCGCTGGGTGCTATGGATTTCTCCTTGCTAACAAAAAATGATGATTCTGCTCCCGAATTTCCAGCTTCAGGAACTGAAATTCCAGCCCAAACATTAAACCTGCATTATAACAACAGAAAAAAATAAATCATAGAATCATAGAATAGTTAGGGTTGGAAAGGACCTGAAGATCATCTAGTTCCAACTCCCCTGCCAGGGGCAGGGACACCTCACACTAAACCATGCCACCCAAAGCTATGTCCAATCTAGCCTTGAACACTGCCAGAGATGGAGCATTCACAACTTCCCTGGGCAACCCATTCCAGTGCCTCACCACCCTTACACTAAAGAATTTCTTCTTCATATCCAATCTAAACTTCCCCTGTTTAAGTTTGAACCCGTTACCCTTTATCCTAACAGTACAGTCCCTCATGAAGAGTCCCTCCCCAGCATCCCTATAGGCCCCCTTCAGATATTGGAAGGCTGCTATGAGGTCTCCACGCAGCCTTCTCTTCTCCAGGATGAACAGCCCCAACTTTCTCAGCCTATCTTCATACAGGAGGTGCTCCAGTCCCCTGATCATCCTTGTGGCCCTCCTTTGGACTTGTTCCAACAGTTCCATGTCCTTTTTATGTTGAGATGTCCTTTTTATGTTGAGATCAAGAAATACAATCGGCTCACCCATCTCAGTTTGAGTGTATCCTTAATCTCTTTCCTAAAGCATTCTTCACAACCCTAAAGGCTATTTTATCCAAGCAACAAAGAGAAACAGATTTCAGCTGGGGCTTTAAAACGTGACACTGATTTTCTTAAAATAAATAGCATTAGTAAGCAGCAATGAGGACAACTTCTTAACTTGGTTGCTTCTGCTACTAAAATAGCGGAGGGTGCAAAAAGAACAGTAAGTAATAACCTCAGTGAGCAGCCTACAGGGATTTTTCTTCACTCTGCTCTTCAATGCTGAAGGAAGAGATGACGAAGTTGTGTTGAATGCAATAACTTAAAAAAATATACATATATTTATTTAAATCGAAGATTTAGGACACAAAAAAAGCTGTGGTTTTGTTTGGGTTTCTTTCCAAATTCCTGGTTCCTAGTCATAGCTTTTGCAGCTAACAGCGGCACATATCTCTATATCCTGGCCTAGCTACAGAGCTGGAAGAGAAAGCTGTTGACTGTATCTACTTTCTGACAAGCTTTTTCTGATAAATTTATAGTTCAGATCCAGACTACACAGCTCAGCTGTTGATAACAATGCTGATAGCTAACCTTGGTGTCTAATATTATTGCTTACAAAGGGAGATTTGCTCAGTGAAGGAGGTACTGCACAGCACTCTGTGTCTGTTCAAACAAAAAAGAATCACGTTGCCTCAAGATGTTATGCTGCCAAAACTGCTATGCCAAAACTTAAGTTGAGAACAGAGCCCAAAATCACTTTCCTGGCTACAATGTATTTTCAGCATCCTTGCAATTCAAAAGTAAGCAAACCACTAATGCTTTGTGCATCTGCTTGTAACACGTCATACATTCCTAACCCCCATGAGAAATACATTGCTACCTCTCCTAGTGTTTTACTAAAGTAATTAAACCTTCATGACAAAGTTTAAAAAAAGTTTTTGGTACTTTATTTTTTTCTATTTTCTCTGAAGAGCTTTATGTGCAATGTGAGGTCTAGATGGTACACGAGCTTTTACAAATTCTGCTAGCGTCATGGAGTGTCCTTACCCAGTGAACACTCTTACTGAAATAAGTGAAACTTCACCTAGAGAACACCAAAAAGCATTAAAAAGTCAGGATAAGGATTTTTACCCAAGAAAAATATTTGTACCTGACTTTGAAATAAACCCCCCCAAAAGTCAGATTTAAATGAAAATCTGTGGGGTTTTTTATTAAACTCTGATCACAGAAGAGAATAGCTCTGTATAAAATCTTTAACAAAGTGATTTTATAGTGCAGTAACCTCTCTATCTCTTGCAGCCATAAGCTCTGCTCATGAGTGCATAATATGCCTTCATATCGTAGAATACAAAACTAGAGTTTGTCCTTGTAGCCCTGTATTTCTTAAGCAGGAAGACAAAATGTACTAAAAGCTGCTCTTTCTTCTAGCTGATTGTATCCTGAACACCCAATCTTATAGAGCTGCTTTGAGACCATTAGACACCAAATATTGTTACAATCCAACCTGCTCAGACTACGCTGCTGCTCTTCAGCATTTGACTGTAAAAGAAGGCACTTCAAATGCCCCACAGACAAAGCACAGCAGTAAATTATTTCCTGAACACACATGGCAATCTTTATCCAAGGAGCCACCCAGGCAGAGCAGAAAGGCATGCTGAGTGCTTACAGCGAGCTAAGGGGGAAAAAAAGGGAAGTTCTCAGTAAAAGAACAGCTACTACATAAAGCCCCACTTTCTGAATAAATCCTAGAAGTTAGGGTTTCTCCAACCCCTCACCATTTAACTGGAGTACTTTATATTTCCAGCACATTTGGTTTATGTCAAACAACTACAAAGAACTGAAAAGCATGCTAGGCTCTCTTGAGTACTGAATCCAGAGCCATGTTTTCTTCAAACTCTGTACCTTAGGCTGTCAGCAGAAAATATTACACCACCACTGCCAAGTCTGGTGTTCTGAGAGTAAGCAGAACTGCAAAAATACTTTCCTTTTTGACCCAAGCACTTCTCCCACCTCCTCTGCCAAATGTGTGGAAACCAGATCACATACCAAATACCAGGTGAGAATCTGCTGTCCAGCAAGAAATGGGCTGGATGGACCCAGGCTGCTGTGCCCTAAGCCCAGGACTGGCATTTGAGGCAAAGCCGGTGTACCAAGTAATGCCACGGACTTGAAACCCCTGACTGTACAACACCCCACTTGCAACTACTACAGGATCTTTGTGGGAAGTAAACCTCACTCTGGAATAATTTAGTAAGCAAGCACCTGACCTGAAGACACTTCTACAAAAAAGAAAAAAAGAAACAAAGCAGTAAGAGGAGCTTTGCAAAATGGAGATTTTAGCAGTTTTTATATAGCAATTTTCATCTTCACAGAGCTGTGTTATGTAAGAAGTTCCACAGAAGCTCTGAAGATTATTAATCAGATAATAGAGAGTAAATATTAATTATTTGAGTCCTGCCAATGCAGGACAATGATGCTTGTCATTACTTCCACTACAAGCATTTGTGGTTAGATAAACAGCTCCCTAATGTAATTTAAGACAAAGCAATCTTTATGTACTTCAGAATGTACTTATGCACAAGTACACTACTTGCATACTGTTACAGCACCTATAAATAATAAATACACAGCAGTAAGTTATAGTCATTTAACTCCTGCAACATCTAGAGGCAAGGGCAAAAACTAGAGGAATGCATACTCCATGTTCTTTAGCTTTTCGCCCAATTACTTCTTTTATTTCTTTAGTTTTCTACACACTCCATAAGATACCAGCATAAAGGTGGCTTTCTTGCTAAAGAAGTTAAGACGATACCACTGCAAGAATAGCAGTCCTCAATCTAAAGACAGGGACAGAAAACATTCACCTTTGAATCATTTCAAGAACCAAAAAAATTCTTCTCATTTAGCAGACTAAAACTTACCTGACGCTGATTTGACAGATAGCAGTTACACTGCATGAGCTCAGATCAATTGAGACATACTGAATCAAAATGCAAAGAGCTTTTTTCCCCTCAAAGTGGCACCAACTGCCTGGTGCTCTGGCAGGAACTGCCAGCACTGTTTCAGTACTATCAGACCAGCATGCACTTACCAGGCCCTGAACAACTGGCACCACAATGACTACAGGAGCCATAATCTTGCCCATCGATAAATATCTTTCTTATTAAATCAAACACAAAGTCACTGATTGGTCACTGCATCAGGCAATCCATAGAAAAATGCCTGTGCTACCTAGAAGTCTCAAACATAAAAAGGCACTGAAAGGCACTAGTCCATAGAAAGTACTGCCATCAAAACAGTCTTCGAGTACATGCTTCAACTGCATCTAAGACTAAAGCAAGCCTAAATTCACCCACTCTCATATGGCAACCCCAGTGCTTTGAGCTGAGCAAACAAACAGGTAATAAAAGCCTTTCCCCAACTGCAATTTCCTGTATTTTAACAAGCAGATAATATAAAAAGAAAATTGAAGACGAAAAACAGGATCCAGTCTTATTCTACCCAATCATCTGATGAACCTAACTTGATCACAAAATGGTTTGGGTTGGAAGGGACTTTCAAAGCTCATCTAGTCCCAACCTACCTGCCATGGGCAGGGACATCTTCCACTACATCAGGTTGCTCAAAGCCTCATCTAACCAGACCCTTTTGGAAGTATGATGTTTTTATAAATACTTATGAAAGTTGCTGGTCACCACCCTCTCTAGCCCCCATAATTTCTATCTTTGTTCTTGATAGCCCTTGTATTATTGACAGAAGACATAGTTGCTCTGGTTATTTTCCTGTCACATGTTTAATTACTGATGTGGAATAAATATTATGGAAAAGATGCCTGGACAGCATGCCTACCACCAGCATATGTTAACCATTCAAAGGAGAAATCCTGCTCTGAACACTCAGTGTATTTTCTAACTCCAGGGAGGGTGTAAGCAACAGATTGAAGCAACAGCTGTAAATTATGCAACAGATAATTAACCACACCATACTTTGCTATGATGGCAGACTTGATTCTCTGCTACTTGACATCTGGTGTACCTACTTGCACTTAGGTGCTAGGAGCGTAACATGGGTGCAACTCCATATTATAAAGTTGATTACAGAGATCATGCTTAGCAGACTAGCTATGAAGAAACTTACTGTACACAGCAACATGTAACCATGAATTACACCTACTGCCTAAAGTGCTCCAGATTCTCGGGGATGTGAGACATCACCTTAACACAACATAGTGTCCACCAAAAGCTAATTGTATTCCTAACTGTTGGCACCAAACAATTTGTGGCCTTGAGTACAGCATGCAGAGTCTCTTGCCACAATCTTTCCAAAATAGAAGACTGATTGAGAAGGTTTCTTAGCTGAAAGTATAATATTCAGGCATTACATTCATTTTTCACTTTGCTGATCCTTCCCTCCCTCTCCCACATTTCCAAGGCACAAGCCATACTAAGATAGAAGCAAAAGCCAGCTCTATCTGACACCATCAGGATATTCCAGCCTTAATATTGCATTTGGACCAAATCTGATGCCAATACATGTGCTATACAGCAAGAATATATCCCAGGAGACTTGTTTTTTTAAGTGGACATCTTATTTTCAGTCAATTCCCTAAAGGTGGCTTCATATCCACTGGACTACCACTCTGGGGCAAGAAGCAAAATTAGAAAGTTCCCATGACCTTAAAATGGGAGAATGTGCCACAAAAACTTTCGCCTCAAACTTTTGGGCTACATAACAGATTACAACACCACAATCTGCTCAACACTGTAAAAATCAGTAAAGATCTTAAAGCAAGATGGGACACAAAAGACACTCTATGGAACGTATAAAACCAAACTCAAACAGCATGAAAAAAAGTAATGTTTATTTTTATTGTTTACAAAAGCATGAACACCTTATGCAAAAGCAGCATCCTGAACCATACATTTCCCTCATCCTCCTGCGATATTGGCAGAGAGCAAGTATTTTCTCTGTTCTTTAAGGTTAAATACACTCTGCTGAGGTAAATGGCAACCACCCCACTGATTTCCATGGAGCTCCAACTCCTTACGTTAGCAAAGATGCTGACTTATCAGACTGCAAAGCAATGAGATGTCAAATGGGTGACTTGCTTTAGGTGCAAAGTTGGGTTAGTCTGTGCTTCTATCCAAGATAAATAGACTATACAGATACTTAACAAGCTCCCCGTTTTCTTCAATTTTAACAGAAACAAATCTCATTTTAAATGCCTGTTTAAACATTATGACACTCATCCCCCACTGACTTCATGTAAGGTTTAACTTTGTGCACCACGAACAATTTTACTCAAGTTTTCAAGAGATAGCAAGTGTGTTCATAGTCTATATCAGGAATGAGACCTTTCAGCATAATAGCTATTTACTCCTTTCTTACCCGCCTCCCCAGTAGATGGAGGCCAAGTGCTTATTCTGAAGAATCATGCCCTAAGGTTAACCTGAAAAAAAAATATGTGCAGCATTTTTATTTTGCCTTCATCCTTTTCTCCTGATTTAGAGCTGGAAGTGGTTAATGGTCATGTAATCAAATAGGCCATGCCTTTGAACCGACAGAGAAACATTTATTTAAAAAGCGTTTGGGTCAGAGAATTTGACTGCAATGGCTGCATAGACTTACCTGGAGCACGTTTACTCATACTGTTTCCTAAAATGATCACTACTATAAAGCAGCCTAATTCCTCAGATCCTCTGAGTTTCCTTGGAATCTACAACTAATACCTCAAAGTATTTATTATACTAGGAGAAATGGCTTTGGTTTGTTTGCTATCCTATGTCTAAACTGACTGACAGATACTATTTATGCCTGGAAGACTGATATTTGATCTATGGATCAATGAAAGCTGCTTCATTTTACTGGTCTAGCTGTAGGAACTGTTCTATCAGCTCCTGCCAACTTCACATTAAATAAATATAATTTACTGCACATATTGAAAAAATCTGCTAAGAATCCATGTATTATACACACACACAACGTATGTGTACACATATATATACACATACATATATAGATAATTTGTATTTATTTTACAGTTACAGAGTGCTAAAAGAACCCAACAACTCTCAGTGCTAGAGGTGAGGCTAAATGAAATGCTACTACTTATATGGCATCAAATAATTACGAGACTCTGGTCCAAGAGCTTCAGAACTGTCAGCAAAAAATTATCTTTCATTGGCAAAAAGAGAAAAGTTCCAAATGGTTTGAACTTCCGTTTTAAATAAACTGGAATAATTTTGGAAAGCAAAACAAAAAAGCCCATGCAAAGTAGATTTTTTGATTAAAATTTCAGCTCTGTGTATAGCAAACGTTTATACTCATATTTTATTATTTTCATGGCAAAATCCTGAGGTGCCTTGGACTCAGTGATGACTTTGATGAATCAAGCAGCATCTCTCACATGCATCACTGCCTCAAATTCTGAAAAATAAAAAAACCTGTACAAGTTCAGCCCTGTATTCTAAGTCTGGCTGCATAGTCAGGAACAGAAATATTGCACTCAAGACCATGCCTACAAAAAAGTATATTTAATAAGGCCATAATAGTCAAGATCAAAACGGGACTTAGGTCAGGTGAGCAATCAAATATATCATAAATAGATCTAGAAAAGCTATATTGCAGAGATGGACTTAAACCAGCAATGTCCCAGCAATTTAATAACTGACTTTTTTTCCATGAAGTGCCAATCTCTCAAACTGTTTTTCCCCACAGGGCCAGACAACATGATGCATATGTAACACAATGTGGTGTTTTATTTTTTCTCGGAAGTCACCAAGCGCCCCAGAGTTTGAGGGTAGGATTCTATCCAAGTTCTGCCAATAAGGTTCAAGCTGTTATCAACTTTAAGCAGTTTCCACACATGATGAGGGAAGATTTGACTTCCAGTTATTTAAATATCTGCCAACATGCAAGATATGATTCTTACTTTACAAAGTGCAGCAAAGACATAATTGAACCTGTACTGGAATACTTCTCAGTGTGCTCTTTCAGAGCTAGATCACTTTAAGAGTATCAGTTTATCTGATCTGGCTTACTGAAAGAAAGAGCAAACAACCAATTTAACACAGTACAAGGAATGATGCAGATTTACAAGTTAGCTGTCCACATCCCATGGCAAATAGAAAGAAGCAACCCATTGATTAGTGGGGTAAGCTACCCTGAATTTACAGTCTGGTAAGAGTATTCATACCAGCCATTACCTTGGAGTAGCAGGTGTGCTGTACATCTGCTAGCTTGCTTTGTAGTTATTTGCTCTTTTAGCAATTCCAAAGTTACCCAGTCAAACCGCGTTTTGGCTTGGTAAAGAGTAGTGGCATTTGTCCAAGAAGGAAGGGTAGATCACTATCCCTCTTACCCAAGCCACACTACATAAATAGAGACTTATACAAATGCAAAAAGCATCAGTACAAAGGCTGGAAGAATCACAAGATAGAGTAGGTAGGAGACTTAATGGTCACATGCACTACAGTTCAGCCAAGGCATTCTTTCCCAATCCCATATTCTGCCATAAAATCCACAGTGGTGGTGATTATGAATGAACTACTTTCCAGCTGAATCAAGTCCAGCATTAGGAATTACTTCTGAATACAGCAGAGTATATCCAAACCTTTTTTTCTGGGACCTGGTTTTTGTGTTTAGGCAGAGTTTGTACAAGAGACAAACCGGAGACAGACATGTGACCTGCTTGTGTACTGTAAACAGGCAAATGGATAATCAAGATGCAAAAACTATTAAACATGTCACACACTGTACACCTACAGCTCCATGTACTTTTTTTCTGCAACTTGATGGACGCAAGTTTGTCACTATGAATGAGTTTTTCACTAAAGTTGGAAAAAATGCATTTAGACAGCAACAATACAGCTTTTGGAGTGATGAGCAAGGAACACTGGAGTTCAGGATATGTTTACCAGTTCCACCCTTGTCTTATGCTTATTGCATTCTGAGCACCTAGAGACACATCTCTCAGAAAACATTATTTACAAGAATAACTCTTTCCATATTTTCTTCACAAAGGGAACAGTAAGAAGTCCATTAATGTACCATGTAAGATGAAAAGCCATCTGAAGGACTTCTACTTATTTTAGTAGTTTTGACTAAAAAATGATTAGCAGAATTACATTGTCAATTAGGCTGAAAAGAGCTGACAATATTTTGGGAATCGTTTCAGAAGCCCATCTCTGACATTCACATTAAAATGGTGGCCTGACTACTAGCAGTACCTTGTCTGCAAAAATCTAAACAAATACAGTTTTGATGAGTATCAAGCAGTAATAGCATTTTCAACATTTTGTTTACTGTTATTTCGTACTTTTTAACCAGATTCTCTCTCCCAAGTGACTGTCTTGTAGTTACACACAGCACTTCTAAAAGGAATTACATATCAGTGTTTTCTCTCCATCACGATATTATCTTACCCTTTTCAGCATCAGTCAGCACCACAGGTTTAAGCAGGTCACAGACAACGAGCAGCAAGGTCCACTTTCACTGCTTGCTTCAAACGACATATTGGTTCAAATTTGTACATTCTTAAAATGTTTTCTTCACTTAGCTATACTAAAAGTACCACTACAAAACTAAAATTTACATTGAAAAGAGTTCTTGATGACTTGACCAATACTGCCAAAAAACCTTTTTACCCCCACAGGAAACTATATTTTCTCCTGAATTAGTGTTAACTGATATTTATATGAGAGGACTCCATATTTCAGAAACCAGTTATTCAATGCTCGATATTCTTTTCAGCAGATGAAGAGGTAGGTATATTTCCACACAAGAAAAAAAATAAAATAAACACAGCCAAAAAAAAAAAACCCACAACCCACCCAAAAAACAAACAAACAGAAAAAGAAAACCAAAACAAAAACAACAAACCAAACTGTAACAGACACTCAATTAAATCAAGTAATGTCTGAAAAGTCAAACACTGTTCTGACAGCACATAAAACGTAACGTGTCTGAAGACACTCTTGAAGGAGGACAAGAAAAGTTGCGCATTCTGGTTAGATAATACGTAATAATTTGAAATTTAATACGTCATGATTTGAAATTTAATAATTTTCTGGAAAGAAAACACAAGTATCCAAATGCTACTTCCTTCCCCTCCCTTCCCCAAAGAAATGTGGGTGCCAAAAAAACTGCCTGTATCAATGGTAGTATTAACTTCTGGACTGCTAAACATGGAATCAACTGCAATTCTTCCTTACATTCACCAACACCAGCAGTCTACGAGTTTACAGAGACCATATGCATGGTAATGACATGATTACAACAGAAATTCAACTTTAGTGTTGTTCTTAAAGCAATCTTCATAAATAATGAAAATATCTGTGTTCTAGCTCTTCAGTAACCTAAGGTTAATTGGTACAGATAATGTTTTTCTTTCTTTTATAAGCCAAACTGGAGGTTCCTCACTGCCAACAATGGTTAAGGCCTGGATCAAGTTATTCTCCTTTTGCTTTTCCTTTTTTCTGCTTTTTTCCATTTTCCACCACTGCATTATTTTCTGGTTTGCTTACTCCATTTGCAACAGCACCATTTGCTATTTTGCCGTTCTTTAAGGGTTCCTTGGGCATCTTATATGTCCGATAGTAGAAGTTACCAAACAGGAAAATGAAGGTGATAGCATAGAAAATTACACCCCAGTGCATCCACTTAGGGAAAGGACAATCAATATAAATAGACATGGCTGTGTGGCCAATAGTCACATGGAACTGCACCTAGAAGACAGAAAATATAGAATCAGAAAGGTTTATCTATATTTTGTAGGACTGACTGTACCAATACGTACTGATCCATTAAGTTATGAACACTGCTAAACTGGGAGGCAGTAGGGAAGCTGTATTTGGCTGTCACATCATGCACACACACATATGCTTGACCAGGTACATCAAATTTATTGTAGTACCTGGCACCAGTTTTCAATAATAGGAAAATGAGAAGACATTAAGAGATCTGGATTTTCTCTAACTTTTGAACATTTTTTTTGCAATTCAGTTGAAACAATCAGTAGAGTAATATTAGACTTCACTTATACAACCCTATGCTGCATATTTTTTGAGAAATTAAATAAATAATTCCATCTCCTGGAAGTATTCTAACTTGAGCTGTCAGTATCAGACAGCAAGGAACTTTTGAAAGCAGCAGTATCTGTTCCAAAGCTCTGTAAATGGAAGCCCATTCAGAGACTTCTAACATAATGGGAAAAGTTTTACTTACCAATTGCAATATGGTCAAGTATCGTTTCCACCACAAGTATTTTTGAAATTTAGGGCCACAGGCAGCTAATCCATAATACATGTACATAATGACATGAATAAATGCATTCATCTGAGCTCCGAAAAAAGCTGTCCAGAAACAGAAGGGAAGATCGCAATGTAATTTTGGGGAAAGAAAAAAAAAGTTGTTTTTTCTTGTATTATTGATGTGATAGTAAAAGTTATAAAGCACAGAACATGCTAGGATTCCATCTTTGAAATATTCAGTAGTATAGTATAGGCCTGACTGCCAACACGTGCTGAGACAAACAGCTGTTCATGCAATTAGTGTATCATATCTTTCATGGAACTACTTACACAAAAGCTTTTCATAAGATTTTTGTTGAAGAGATATAAATCATATGGATTCCATATTAGTTATTACAGCATAGCTGAATTGTTTTGCTAGAGGATTAATAAAATCTGTATTTGACAATGTAAAGTATAAAGTATCAGGTTCTGGCCTTCAATCTTTTAAACTAAACTTAAATGCACAAGGTTCACTTCTGAGCAAGAAGCCAAGAAACTCGTGTGGAAGTCTGATTAAATAGGCGGAAAAAACCCCAAACAAACAAAAAAAAAACCCCAACACGCAAAGCAGAACTTCACTTGTGGTTCTAAGACATTTAAGGGCATTGCCAAGTGAGTTTGGGTAAAGTGCTAATTTTTGGTTTCCTTATTTATGACTTCAAATATCCAGCATCCTTAAATACATAAATGTGTAACCTTTTCCAGAATTATCCATGCTGGAAATGAAGATGACAGTTCTCATTTGCATTAAGATCTCTTTACTCTGTCCAGATTAGCAGCCATTTAACAGAAACAAATTATATCTTGTTAAATTATTCTTATGCTGCCAGAGAGGCTCAAAAAGGCTCTACCATATAAGATTAGGGCAATACAGACAACAGCTGCTGACATCAAACAGCTCAGGTGCCCATGTGGTCTAGCCCCAGTTAGTTATAATAGGGTCTAGTTTATAATAGATCTGTCTATGTAAGCAACATGTAAACAACTAGAACACAGAAGAACATAGATCTATCCACATTTGCGCAGCAGCACTACATAAATGCAGAAGGGCAACAGTTGCTTTTCCTTTTGCAGGTGCTAGAAATGAAGAGGTAGGGTAAGAACAACAAAACTTGACATAAGTTTGGAAACAGCTGCAACTGTTGTATTGAAAGCTGATGATATTTAGCATGAAATGTCTGAAAAAGCAACAAGGGAGAGAGATAGAGGGAATTTCTAAGTAAGACTACAAGTAAGCATCCAGTCTCCAATAAACATTTTATGGGTGTAGTAGTCAATCAAGATCATGAAACATCTGGCTGAGGACCTGCATCCTGCAGATTACTTGGAAGAAATTCAAAGATAGTCACAGATGCTCATTTTAAATTCTTCGTTTGAGTATAAGTAACCACTCAGTACAAAGTAGCTATAGTAAATGAAAACATAACCCCCTCATGCATTAAGTGTTAGTACGTTTTGGGGAAAAAAACACACCCAAAACCAACCAAACCTCATTTGGTGTGATGCTTATTACATGTTATTTTCAGCGTCTTAAGCTGAAAATGTACTACAATGAATAATGTACTACATGAATAATGTACATGAATAATGTACTACAAAGTACATTACAAACTCAGGCCCAGGTATTTTTCCTGAACTCTCAGCTCTTTAAAGCTTATAATTTCAGAGAGACAAGGCAAAACAACCGGAACAAGGGTTCAATGCAGGCAAAGAAGGATGTGACAAATATAATGCCATAAAATTCTTCAGTGGGTGCTTTAGAAAGGAAGCAAGGAAATGAAAAGGGTTTATAATTATAGACTTGTGTCATTATGTTTTAGAACTTGACAGATTGATTGGTTCACCTTCAAGGGAAGGTTTCAGAATTTTATACATGCCTCTTTATGAGAAAGCAAGCAAGCCCCAAACTCATATACAAAGCCAAAATAACATCTCCATTAACTTCATTATATTTGCACACAGACTGTGGCCCCAAAAAAGATTTTGCAGCTCTCTGTATCTGCAAATCTCAAGTTAGAGAAGACATGTTCATCCTTCTGTTTCACACAGAACAAGGATAATTCTGAAGACAGAACTTCAGGCTTGCAATTAATGCCCATAAGGAGGAAAAAAAAAAAAAAGAAAAAGAAAAAGAAAAAGAAAAGAAGTTTTGCATTTCCTTAGATTATTGCTCTGTTATCTTTCCCTCCCCTATGTTTCTCACAGAGGAAGACTACACATTGAAGCCATTGCACTGCTTTAGTAGTATTTAATCAGTTTTGTATATTATAATGTTAAGTCTATCAGAACTTAGTAATTCAACCCTGTGTCCAGTCAAAAAGGTATGGGAGAAGGGCACTCACCTTGCCCACCTGCAACCCACTTAATACCAATCCACCACAAGGTGAACATGGTAAAATGGTGATAGACATGAAGGAAACTAATTTGGTTAAATTTCTTCCTCAGGATGAAGAATACTGTATCCAAATATTCGATTCCTTTAGAGACATAATACCACCATAAAGCAGCAGCTATCTGCAATGAGAAAAAGACAACACAAATTTTAGTGATTCCAAGCTGAATGGAATAAAGTTCTCTCACCTATTGACTGCATGAGAAGGATACCTCGTCCTTTCCCAAATCCTGGTAAAGGTTGAGGTGGAGTCAACAAACACCTGACAGTATGAGAACAACAAAAACAATACTCTATTCACCTGGTCTGGACATGGAAGTATCATGCTGAACCTACTGCTCACAAATCACAACTGTAAAAAAGAGCTAACATAATTAAAAACTTTGCCATCTCTGAGGAGTTTACCAGTTAAACCGAGAACGTGTGCCTTAATTCTCTATCCTGAGCTTTGCAGGGGAAGACCACCACAAGGCTTTCCCTACTTATGAGGCCACACTTTGATGTGGTCAGAACGAGGCAGAAACATTAAGATAAAATGAAGTTGCAAAGGTTGAAACCTTGTATAAAATTCTTTCAGTACCACAGCCATATGGGTGGGAAGACACCAAATCACTTACAAGCTAGGTATGATACAGATTTCACATTCCTTAGAGCAATATTCCCCCTCAGCTGCTTCTGGACTGCTCAGTAATCCCCTCTGGAAAGCAACATTCCCCAGTGGCTCTGTGCCACTTGGGGAGTAGGACAACTGAGACCATGGGATCCACACAAGCTGCAGAGATATAACCCATCTACCCAACAGGGTAATGCTACACACCCAAAGTTCTTTTCCTAATCCACCTATCACAGCGAATCTTGCCCAAGATGCAACATAAACATACTTCCTGCTGAAATCAGGATATTGTTGTACCAGGTAAAGCCCAGAAGCTCTGCACAGCAATTTGTTAATACTATGATATGGGGGTATGGTGATGGTAGGGACTCCCTTCCAGATCCCAGAGCATAACAAGTAGTCTAGTTCCTGGCATAACAAGTCACCTAGCTTGTTATGCAAGGGTGGGACCAGAACATATCCCACATGACTCATGCAGAGAATGAAAGAGAAAAAAGGACAAGGACAGCAGGCAATGTCACAACACACTTGCAAGAAGTTTACCTGGTCTTTCAGGACTCATCTGATGGCAAATCAGACTTCCTTACCCTAACATGGTATGAAATAACCCTGCCACCCCCTCAGTCCCCAGGGGAGACAGTAGCTTCTGTCTTCTCAAATACACACATACTGTTAGGCAAGTGAGAGAAAGGGGAATCGAGAGAACAAGCAGCATAGAGTAATGCTACAGCCCTGCGTGGTGTTTGCCTCCACCTTTCCAAATTAGTGAGAAATGAATGCATCTCATCTCAGAGTAAATTTGTCACAGCCACATCTGGACTGGTGAATGTTTTAGGAGAGATTTCAGCAGAAGCAAAAAAGCAGCATGGGAGCAAAAGAACACTGCAGATCTGCATTGCAGACTCTGCAGTTTCCCAAAGGAACTGCACAACTTACTGTTGCCAAACTGCAGTTTTATGTATCCATTAATGAATACTCTTCTCGCTCTCTGGATGTGATTTACCCTTCTTCAGGTTTCAGGAAGAAGAGGCAGATTTTGCCATTGTTTTTATATAAAGATACTAATTACGTGTCAAAATTGGAGAGAGGCTTAATGAGAGAAAAGTGACTCCCACAGATCTTAGAGTTCCAAGACACAGGCAATCTGCAAAGACCATATATATAATGTTGCTCAATATCCAGGGTAGCTCTGCCTCTGGGACAGGTAGTCAGGTATTTAGTAACACCCACATCGAGACTTTGTCTCACACCCATGGATTAGCATAACAGCCCAGCATCTTTTACACATCGTTGCTAAAGCTGCATCTCTTAAGATAAGCATCTTTTCCTCTCATGAGTTAACAATAAACACTTTGGACTGTATCCATTAAACGACAAGCCAGTACTAGTACCAAAGCTCTTTGGAGATCCTTCCTTCTGAGAAACTTCTAAAGAATCAATAGGTCATTTACAAGAAAACTTCCATAAAATCTCTTACAAAGCTGATGTGCATCTCGTTAAAGTGGAATAATGAGCCAAATAGCCAATAAGCAAATAGCCAATTTACTGTACAATATACAGCAAAAAATGTAAGTGGAGAAAAATCCAACAAAATCCCTTATGTTTTATGCCCAAGCTGCCACAGGTTCACCATATCATAGAATCATAGAATGGTTAGGGTTGGAAAGGGCCTTAAGATCATCTAGTTACAACCCCCTGACATGGGCAGGGATGCTTCACCCTAGTTCATGTCACCCAAGGCTCTGTCCAACCTGGCCTTGAACACTGCCAGGGATTTACCACTTCAGCCTGTTCCAGTGCCTCACTACCCTCTCAGT
Organism: Ara ararauna; assembly: GCA_028858755.1. NCBI lineage: Eukaryota > Metazoa > Chordata > Aves > Psittaciformes > Psittacidae > Ara > Ara ararauna. Next base: position 49,177,762 of record CM054379.1, read on the forward strand.
AAAGAACTTCTTCCTTATTTCCAACCTGAACTTCCCCTGTTTAAGTTTGAACTCATTACCCCTTCTCATATCGCTACAGTATGTTCGTAGACAAGTAATTTCATATGTTTCCTCCTCTTTTGAATTCTACCTGCTTTTCACAGAATGCAACTACAGCCCATGGATTAAAATCAGCTGAACTTTGGATTAAAATGTTTCTCATCACTTAAAAATAGTCTACATCTCTTTGCAGGATTATACCCACTGATTTTTGTGTTCCTGCACATTTTTTTGCCTGATAGCTCTTTTGCTGTCTTCCTATAATCCAGTGTTACTATCATTTATTCTCAAACTTGATAGATTTTGTGCACTGACGATCTATTTCAGTATTCCCAATGACTTATGCAGATGTTTGGATCACTAGCTTATAGATGCTGAAAAAAAATTAACCAGATGTTAGGTCATTTGCCTGAGGTCATGCATGCAATCACCGGCAGGTAGCAGAAATAGAAAATACACCAATATGTAAAATATGTCAGGAGCAGACAGTTACTATTAAACTTCTTCAAAGCATTAGAAGTTAGGACCTAACCTGTAGCCCTTCTTTGGACAAAGCATGAAAGAAAAAGACTTAGCTTAAAACAAAGGATACATTGAAAGGCATATTCCTGAAATGAATAATGCTAGTCACAACCATATCCTTTCTGGCAATTTTCACAGCCACCAATCTGTTAAAACACCAGATGGAACAGAAAGATTACATTACAGCCTAGGATTAAGTGGGTCAGTAAGAGGTCCAATCCCATGACCCCTCCCTGCTGCAGGGTTTTTGAACAGAGGGCTGTTTCAAGATGGGACTCCATTCCTGCATCCTCCTTCCCCATTTCAAGTTGAAAGGGGTTTGAGGGGACAGGTACTACTTAGGAGCTAACTGTTACATGAAAACTAAGTGGCTTTTAAAAAGAACTCTTTTTCCATAATTCAGTTTAAAACTTTGCTTAGAGGACCATGAAGTCTATTTTGTTAAGTTCCCTTTTCACAGGAATAAATTATTATTTATTTCATAAAAAAAGGAACTACTCATGCCCTAGACAAATACAAACAATGCAGATTACAATTACAATACAGAAAGCAACCATAGCTCAGCTTTATGATTACAATCAGCACGCTTAAAAGTAGAAACTAATTCATACAGTTCCAGATTCCTAATTCTCAGCTCTTCAGAAACACTAGATGAACCTTGACCTGGGAAACAAGGACATGCAAACATAAGCAGATGGGAAAAGTAACTACTCACAGACATTAATATGCTTTAAGTTAGACAGAGCCAGGAAATTGTTCACTCCAAATACTGGAGCTTCCAAAGGAGACCTACAAAGCATTTTAAAATTGCTTTTGCAGGTTTATATTATAAAAATGATGGTAAAGGAATCTTGAGCAGGTTTGGGGGGTTTTTTTCAGTCCTATAGTACCAAAACTCACCAACATGCCTCCGAAACACAGGGCATGATACCCTGTAACACATACCAGAAATGTATCCCAGACTCTTTAGTCAGACAAGGTACGCTTATGGAGAGTGTTGTTTTCTACTTGCAACTTATTTACCTAACTTGGGAATTCATTCCAAAGAACTGTCAGGGTAGATGGGTTTCACCTTATAACACACTATACAGTCACTGCAGCATCTTGAGAGAATTCAATTCTCCCTGCTTCCTCAATTCTGTCAGATGCAAACAACATAGAATCATAGAATAGTTAGGGTTGGAAAGGACCTGAAGATCATCTAGTTCCAACCACCCTGCCAGGGGCAGGGACACCTCCCAATAAATCATGCCACCCAAGCCTATGTCCAATCCAGCCTTGAACACCACCAGAAATGGAGCACTCACAACTTCCCTGAGCAACCCATTCCAGTGCCTCACCACCCTTACAGTAAAGAGTTTCTTCTTCATATCCAAACTAAACTTCCCCTGTTTAAGTTTGAACCCATTACCCCTTGTCCTATCACTACAGTTCCTCATGAAGAGTCCCTCCCCAGCATCCCTATAGGCCCCCTTCAGATATTGGAAGGCTGCTATGAGGTCTCCACGCAGCCTTCTCTTCTCCAGGCTGAACAGCCCCAACTTTCTCAGCCTGTCTTCATACGGGAGGTGCTCCAGTCCCCTGATCATCCTCGTGGCCCTCCTCTGGAGTTGTTCCAACAGTTCCATGTCCTTTTTACGTTGAGGACACCAGAACTGCACACAATACTCCAAGTGAGGTCTCACAAGAGCAGAGCAGAGGGGCAGGATCACCTCCTTCGACCTGCAGGTCATGCTCCTTTTGATGCAGCCCAGGATACAGTTGGCTTTCTGGGCTGCAAGTGCACACAACAGACTAGGGACAACGTGGACCCTTTCTAGAAGCTATCGGGAGAATTGGCTACCCCAGATTTGGAGAAGGCTGAGGTTCTTAATGACCTTTGCCTCAGTCTTCACCGGCAAATGCTCTGACCACACCACCCAAGTCTTGGAAGGCAGACGCAGGGGCTGTGAGAATGAAGACCCTGGGCCCACTGTAGGAGAGGATCTGGTTCGAGACCATCTTAGGAACCTGAATGTACAAAAGTCCATGGGACCTGATGAAATCCATCAGCGGGTCCTGAAGGAGCTGGCAAATGAAGTTGCTAAGCCACTGTTCATCATATTTGAAAAATCATGGCAGTCAGGTGAAGTTCCCAAGTGTCATGGGTTCAGCAGCAGCAGTCATTTTTCTCCCTCTTGGTAGCTGGTGCAGCACTGTGTTTTTGATTTTGGGCCTGGGAACAGCGCTGATAACAGCAGTGTTTCGGTTACTGCTTAGTGTTGTTTTGGTCTGGCCAAGGACTTTCTGAGTTTCATGTTCTGGCAGGGAGGAGGGGGAGCCGGGAGGAAGCAGAGACAGGACACCTGACCCAAACTGACCAAAGAGGTTATTCCATAACACAGCACATCATGCCCAGGATGGAAAGCAGAGAGCAGAGACCCGGAAGGGTGGGGGTGCACTGCTTGGTCAGGCTTGGTATTAGGTGGTGAGAATTGTATTCTTTCCTTGTATTTGCCTTGTCATTATTATTATTGGTGGTAGCAGTAGTGATTTGTGTTATACTTTAGTTACTAAACTGTTCTTATCTCAACCTGTGGGAGTTGCATCCTTTTGACTCTCCTCCCCATCCCTCCGGGAGCAGAGGGTAAGAAAGAGAGGGGAGTGAGTGAGAGAGAGAAATTGCGTGGCTGATTGGACTTAAACCACGACACCAAGGACTGGAAAAAGGGGACTATAACCCCCATTTTCAAGAAGGGGAAAATGGATGAGCCGGGGAACTACAGACCAGTCAGCCTCACCTCTGTGCCTGGCAAAATCTTGGAGTGGATTCTCCTGGAAGGCATGCTGAGGCACATGAAAAACAGCAAGGTGGTTGGTGACAGCCAGCATGGCTTCACTAAGGGGAAATCCTGCCTGACCAATCTGGTGGCCTTCTATGATGGGGCTACAGAACTCATGGACATGTTACAACTTAAAACTTTAGAAACACAGTTTATGCAAATCCACAAGTTTGCAAAAAACTGAAAAAAGTCTGGAAGTCCGAAGAGTAGACACTGCTAGAGCAACTTTTCTTTTCTGGGCACATCACATGCAATAAAATACATTGTACAGGTAATTTTTACTTTATTCCATTTTATAATAGTGCTTTGTTTGTCATAATGAACAAAACAGGAGATAATTATTTTGAGCAGGTCTGAACCCTCCACAGCATCCCACAAACAACTGCACCTAAAAGAGTCTGTGAAACAGAATTTTTGCATATTACATGTTATCACATCTTATGCTTCACTAATATAAAAATTCCTTCGATATACACCACACCAGTCCTCAATATTATCCACCTGACGACAAGGGCGATAACCCTCTGGAGGGTCATACTTGGATAGATTTTGTTTTTAAACAGAATTATTAACAGAAGTATTCTAATGACAGAAATAGTGAGTGCACAGTATTGGTGAAGCTGAAAGACAGCTGACTACCATAAGGCAAAAAAATCTAGACATAGTTTTTCTACAATATCAGACATTATACATAATGTGTAAGAACCAAATCTATTCTTCTCACTACCACCCCTGCTATGTGCATAGTTTTGAGTAATACTACCCATTAACACCATTTTGAAATGCGCTATAAATATTAAACTTATTTAGATTATAAGACACTTTCATTGCATTTTCAAGAACATGTTCTAATCTGTAGGTGAAACTTGCAAGAACAGCTGAGAGATTCTCAAGTGTCAGCTCTGTTGAAAGATAAGGTTTAGTACATGAGCTAACCAACAGCGCTGTGGAAATTATCAAGCATCTGCACTTTGATTTTAATTTGAATGCTTTCCAAAAGCCACACATTTGAAATCCAAGCTTCTACAATGAAACATACTGATAATACACTTGCCAGAAGCCAGCAAAACCTCAGGAAGTCAAACATGGGTAAAGGAGACAAAAAGTTGCCTCAACAGTATGAGTGAAGTGCAACCACAGTACACGCTGACAAATCTTACTTGCTTTGATCAAGCTAGAACACCACACCTTTATTGCGGTTAGCCTGGTATTGTAAACTTCAGCATGGTCTAGGAACCAAAGTATGTACACAAAGTTTATCCTGGATTGTACAACTGCAGATGAAGTCAAGGATGGTATCTTTAAGACCATCCTTGCTTCTAGCAGTCAGATGAAAGTTAATGCAGATACACTTAATGCACTTTGCTTATACCTGCTATGTGCAATGTAGTCATACCTGAAGTGGCCTGTGAGAATATAATGAGATACAGTCATGGGCCGATGGCAGAACTTCGGAAGGACTATTTTCAGATAAGACTTAAACAATCATGTAGTGCTATATATTACACACATTCATATACAAAACCAAAAAAGATATACTCACCCTAACTTCATAAACATTATCTGAATAATCCACAGTCTGACAGACATAGCTGTATCCTCGAGCTCTTGACGACAAAAACAGCTGAAAATATTAAAGTCATACGTGAGAGGAAAGATGCTACATAAAACACTCACAACAATTATCAGCAAATTTCTTCCTACGCCAAACTTACCTGAACAGAAAATAACCTTCTCAGTCCTGAGAATACTACTGAAGTTCTAACAACTTGGTTTTTTACACAGTGCCTATTTTTTTCTTGCAAATTAAAAAGAAAGTACTCACTTTTCCCTGCATCTTATCTGCTCAGAGCTCTGTACAAATCTGGAAGAATTCCGGTATGATCTTAAGCTATTCAAACCTCAGTAGCCCTTTCTGATAGCTCTAGTTTCACAGACATAAAATACCTTAATATTCTCACTAGGAATGACAGAACTACTATTCCTGTGATGGATTTGAGAAAAGTGTCTCCAAGAGACAAGGATTAGATAATTTGGATCCACTATTCTTATATTTTTTTTTTATATATATATATATAACGGTATAACAGTCAAAACCCAGAAAAAAACTTAAGCCTGAACAACCAGCGCTGAGCACCCATAAAACATATTGAGAGAAACTGAATGAAGAAAAGGTTCCAATTTCATACCAATGGAAATGGCCTAAAGCACATGAAGTGCTCCTGTAGGGCCACTCCAAATAAAGTGCATTGCAGTAACCTGAAGAGGAGAAGATAAGCTTGATATTTGAGCAAGGTCCCATTGGAAAGAACAACACTTGCCTAGAACTGTACAAGTAATACTTCTAATCTTGACATTCAAAAATGTTATGATCCAAGACTGTTTAAAGACACGTACCAACCCTGTCAAGGATTTAAAGACAGAAGTGGAGCAGACAGAACCTGTAAATTGTGAGCTATGAAAGTAAAGAAGGGTAATAATAATATAAAAAAAAAATCTTCAAAATAAACATGGGTCAGCATTGACTATTCTTACTGCTAACCTGACTTCGTTCTTATTAAGATTGAACTTGAGTTTACTTCAGTATCGCATCTTGTAGACAGCAGTAGGGGTGCAGTAGGGAACTTTTTCCTCATTCAGATGCAGAGACAAGTGTTATTCAGATAAAACCAACATACAAAACCTTGGGAAACTCTGGACTTATTTGCTGCACGTCTGTTAAATTAGAGAAGTGAAAGAATGGTCCAAAGAAATGACCCCAAGAAAGACACTGAAATACTTCTGCATCATCTGAGCCCATCTGCAAAATGCTGTAACACTACTACCTTCCAGTGTGGTCCTACACAGGCACATGTGTAGGACCAGAGGAGAGCAGGAAACAGTTCAGTCCACACTGTTACAGAAACTGACCAATCTCTACTGTTAACTACTGGGTGATTTGACCAAGGTTCATTTGGCAAAAAGCAGCAAATTGACTTCGCTAGACTGCCTCAAAGTAAAACAAGAAATCCAAGATTTTGCAGCAAAATAGGGGCTACATATCTGGACTTCTGTATGTTCTAAGCAAGTGTAGTGGTTTCAGCTGCGTCTAATTCGAATCTGAATTTGAGTCCAACATACGGGAGTCTTGGACTAGACAATGTAGCAGTGTTTTATGGACGTTTTTAACATAAATTATTACAGACAAACAATACAGCTTACCTTCAGGATACTTATTTGAATAACATTGAAAGGCATTTCACATTCAAATTCTCGGCAATAGCTGGTTAAGTTTACAGTCATTTACAAAATACAAACTGCATATCATTTGACTTGTGAATTACAACAGTGGCACACTGGTATTGTAAACCTCATGTAGATCGAAGCAGAAGATGCCTGGTTAAAGGGAACAGTTGAAACTTGAACACCTTCCTCCTCTCAATCTCTAAGATCAGGAAAAGACACTTTCTATAAGTATTGCATCCATAGCCTTAACATCCATGTAACAGCCACCTACCATTTTAAATAGCACGAAACTAGAACCTGTCTGTGTCTAAAATTATCAGCTTTCAGCCTATTGGCAAACACCTACTTGCAATCCCATTCATTTTTATGTTAATTCAGCAGTTTGGAAATGCCATGCAAACTCAAGTGTTACACTATAAGCAACATAGGTTTGAAAATTATCTGATCTTAAATCTGGTATAATTCAGCTTCTGGATAAAACAAACCAAATTAAAAGAACATGTGAGAAGTACAGCCATGGCAAAAACACTTCAGAGTTTATTTCAGAGGAGTTTCAGTTTTAATCTGTGAAGATGATTGGATTTCATCCATTCCCACAACTAACCTTGGGTGTCAGCATCAGATTCTGTTGTTCCTGTAGCATTTTATTACTTAGTTGTGTAGTTCAAGGAGACAATTTAGACAAAATGACGACTGAGGTGGGATGGCTAATATTTTACTGATCCATGTCTTTAAAAAAAGGCTGAAATCAGTTAATTATTTTATTATAGAAGCTCTGGGGAAAGGTCAATATGCAGATCATGATATTTTGCCATGCTTTCCTGGCAAAAGTATAGAACAGACCAGGCAGAAAAAAGGAGCTCTGCAATGCTGTAATTTTAACTGTTCCATTCATTTGGTTACTTCTGGAAACCAATTTTCAAATTTATGATCTGAGGTCTTTCAGGAAGAATAATCACAATCCACTTAAGCAAAGTCACAGCAGCATATACTACTCCTTAGCATCAGCTATATTTTGGGAGCTATCCTTGAATAATGATTACCGAACTGTTAAGTAACTGCACTTAGCTACTGCTAAAGAGCTGATCCACTGCACTGTTACTAGTCATTTCCTCTGTATAGAAAACTTAACAAAGGAAAAATGCAGCAACATTGAAATTTATTAAAACACTCAGACTGTTGCAAAACAAATTAGAAGACTGGATTATTTTACTTTAAAGATATATTTTGTTTTTATTCTTATTCTAAAACATAATTTACAGATGAGATACTAGTTTCCCTCACTACAACGGATGTCTGGTTTTCTAAAATTTATCAACACATTGAAGGCATCAACAAACAGCTCAATTTCTAACAAGATACAATCTGACACCCTTTAGGATTACTAAAAAGATGAAAAAAAAACCCCACCAAAACAAACCAGTTGCAAACATTAAACCTGTATGGGTTTTAGTTAATCTGTCCAGTATTTACACTAACATAAACCTAAAAAGATCCTGGAATAGCTAGTACACAAATTTTCTCTATAGACTCATTTAGTGCATTTATTCTCAAACACATGCACCTAGGTAGAGAAGTACTCAAATCAAAGGCAAACTTATCCTTATAGAAATCTGTGCAAAACATTCCCTGTCAATAATCGTAAATATGAAAGATTATTTTCCTATTGCAATCTGTAGACACCCTCAAACTTAAATAGGAATTCCCTCCTGTGAAAATGTATACATACCTCTTTGAAAATGAAGAAGTTGAGTAGAACCATTCCAAAGTTGTAAACAACCAACAGGAAACGTAACTGGAAGGGCTCTCTTGTCTTCATCCATTTGGGGCCCAGCCAGACAGTGAGGAGGTAAATAGTGCTTATAGTCAGTGTTGGAAATGGAGACTGCATCAAGGGCCAATCATCAACACGTTTGTCTGGGGGGGGGTGAAGCAAACAGAAGGAGTCAACAAGGGCTGAACAAAATATATTTCACCATAATTTTATGCATTGCATTTGTTAAGTATTATTCTCTCCTGGAACAGCTGCATGAGACAGTAGAAAAACAATACACTCACTCTTTTTAGGAAGGCTAAAGAAAATTATTAAAAAAACCTCAAAACCACAACACTGTATCACATTAGCTTACACAGAGGTTAATAATGTCATGTAAATTCTGTTGCCCAATTCTACAATCCAAAACAACAAAGCAAACAGAATCACACGAGCCCAAATACAACCCAACCCACTAATTCCCCAAAACCCGATTTTGCTTACGATGAACAGTGACTGCAGCGGTAATGCAACCAAATATTTAACACCGCTGCAAATGAAAGATACACAAATTTGGCAAATCTGATAAAATTAATAGCTTTTATTAGTTTAAAATTCAGCACTAGAAAGCCTTCTACTAATCTTATACAGGTTGTATGATTCTAAACAAGTACCTTAGCTATATGATGTAGGTCAGCCTCATGCTCCAGACAGAATACTAACAACGTTATGGGAACACAACTAGGAGTTTAAAGGGATGGTTCTACTTAGAGTAATCTGTGGTGCCAAATGGGACACAAAGATTTTTACTTCCAGTCTCCTCCTGTCACTCATAGGGCTCAGAATATGCTGTATTAAGTTCTGGATCTGTATAAAAAAACCCCACCCACTTTTAGCCTGATGAACCAGTGATATCTAAGATTAGAAGATGTCTCTGCTACAGAAGAGGGAAGGGAAAGACTACAGTGACACCTCCTTACTCAGTGTTTCCTCCCCCCCTCCATATGAAGGTTAATGTGCAGTTATAGTAAGAGACAAAAAGGTAACTAATCCATAACTATAAATACTTAAGATACTGCATAGCTGTATGATACTAACAGGATTATTTTTCAGATGCTTAGGCCAGTTGGAGTTCAGATGGAAATTACACCACAGGGCTCATTGGGAATCTCAGACATCTAGAACACCTGCTTCAGTGATTTGTGGGCAAATTCACGAATAGCAGTGCAGTTGCCCAAAGACTTACCTAGAGGAAAAGTTTCTTTTGGAGAACTATAACCCAAAGACAGTGAAAAAAACCCCTCTACCATAAATTAATTCCTGTTCCCAGATATACTAACAGGTTAGAAAGCCCTTTTTATCTACAAAATAAGTAACTCTGTTGCAATGAGGAAAGTACAAAACAGCACTGCCATTACTCCTCCACTTCTTTCTTGTTTCCTTAGTTGCCCTTAAGATCATAAATTAGAATCTCATTTTAGAAGCAGATTTCATGAGACCCTCTTTTTCTAATGAACAGCACATATCACAATATACAGAAAGACAGTATGCATGGCACTGACTCTTCTTGCTCAGATACTTGATCTGCACACTGCAAGCAAGATGCTAAGAGGCCTAAAAAGAACTGAAAAAGGAGAGAGATAAATCAGCCTAGCTGCTTCCATTATGGCTATTAATATCAGAAGAGGAAAGTCATCCTAATGCATGGAAAGCTCCATAAAGGCTTACGCAGCCAGGATGACAGGAGTCACCCCTGCAACCACAGCCACCAGCAGAAACCAAGGGTGAGACAGGGCAAGAAGTAGAGAGGAGCAGCAAAAAAAGTCAGATAGATTAGCTGTAGAAACACAGGCATTGATTCAGAACTGAAGAAAGAGAGAGAAGACAGTTACTGCTTACTTTTCAACAAGTCCCTGGAACAAACACTTCTATTACAATTTAATGTACTGTCTGTACAACATGAGAACATTTGCTTTATGCTGCAGTACAGTGTCTTGGGATGTAGAGGAACAGCCCAATTTTCCAGACATCACAGAATACTACTATGGAAGCTGAAATCACACTGCTGCACTGCAATCATGACACTATTATCTTCCTTACACTTAAGTTCCTGGTTGTTTTTAGCTCTACCAATCCGAATTTAAAAATAATACACCATTTAAGAGACAAGAGAACTGGAGAACCTCATCATCCACCTGAAACAAAGTAATGGGCAAAGACTCATCTACACTACGCAAGCAGAATGGTGTCACTTCAGACAATGTAGTGTGCAGTTAAGAGTATGTGAGGCAAGAGATCCAGTTACTTTCCCAAACACTCTTGCACTAAACAGTATAAAGAGGCAAGGACACACAAGATAATCTACCTTCTATTTTCTAACCCAGTGTTTCATGGTACCCTGAACGTTAGAGTGACAATATGAAAAATATAAAAAGGGAAGAAGAGTAGAATTTTGCCCAGTAGCTGAATGTTACCACCCACTGCTGAAAATAGGAAGCTATGACCTATTCCAGATTTCTTTTTGTGGCAGGAGACAAAGATTTCTAGAGGGAAGAATGAGAATTCACTAGTGGGTGAAAGAAAAGACAAAGGGACAACTTTCATGAAAGCTCAGCTGCAAGTGGGGTTTGCTCACACTTCATCAGCACTGTAAACAATTAATTCATCTACTTTCCACAAATCTACAAATAGAACTGGGGAAAACCAAGAGATGTATTTAATTGACTCTGACAACAAGATAAGAGCATCTTGAGCAGCTGCCATTACACTTCTATACCTGTATCATGGTTTCACCTGTATCATGGTTTCAGCCTGTTACTTTCCCTCTGCACAGGATTTTGGACAGTGAGCCACCACATCTCAGAGACAAATCTTAACAGTATTTGCAAGAAAAGCATAGCTTACTGATACAGACCACATAACACACTGCCCAGGGAAATTATCTGACCGGGACTTGGGGGACCTGACCTCTCCTAAGGCAATTAATTACACTTTGAACACAGAATACCTGTATGAGAGGGAATGTAGTAGGCAATTCAGTTCTGGAGTACGTCCTGGCCAAAAGCATATAAATAGCCAAAAAGTTTATTCTAATTCCTACTGTGCTAAATACAACTCCTTGCATTTATTTTAAGGGCATTTAGGAGACTCTACACGTGATTACTTTTTACTAATAGCGTGGCACCAGAAAACATGCCGTCATTCATTCCAAAATCTGCTAGATTTAGAAACTCGTTCATTACAAGATTTCACCTGGATAATGCAAAGTAACTTCATCAGTTTCAAATCAGTGCCATTCACTATTTTTACTGCACAGAACCAACTTCATTTCAGCTTACCAGGCAAGCCTGCTTGTCTATGTTCTACATAGAAAACACAGTTAAATGCAGACTCTTGTTCCAAACTTCTTTTCAGATACTCTCTTTCAAACCAAGATAAATTCACTCTCAAGTCATCTGCTTAAGTGACAAACCTCCTGGGCTACTCCAATACGCTCATCCCTGCCATCCCCAACCCTGTTCTAGCAAAACCAGTGTAATTTTTTGTTCTCCTTACTAGCTGGAGCTGATGAACACAAATGATTTCTACAAATTACAGAAAACTGTGATAGCTTAAGGGGACATATGAGTGTACCAAATCCTGCAGTACTTTGCATCCAATAGATACATTATTACTTGAAAGGTGAAATAAGCTTGAAATAAAAAGGCCAGCTCCCCGAATTAAAAAATCCCTCCAACTGCTTTGAAGCAAAACGAGCAATGCCTTTACCTGATTAGAATTGACAGAGACTGACTGAATCTTTCAGGAGATTAATGTGTTTGTCTTTCAAATCCTAAGACCCAGATTCTAATTCAATCACAAAGAAAATGTCTGTTGTGATAGCACAAACTGCAGTACAGTGTTTTCTTTTTTGATAAGGTGGGAGAAGTCTCACAACAAACATTTCAGGTTGCAGTCAATAGTAAACACGAATCCAGGGTAGAATAAGGCATCTGCTAACATGTTCCTGCTAGAAAATTACTGTTATGTAAGAGAAGAATATGAAATATTTATATACACAAAGTTTTCCTGTAATTTTGTGTATATACATTTTAAAGTTTCACATTGCAAAGAGAGGAAAGAGAAAAACACCTATTTTTTTATATGTACATAAATAATAAATAATTTTAAATGCCCTCAAGCACCTGCCCTTGCAAGATTTAATTCTTCACATGGGGCATTTAACAGGAAACACATGAACACCTCCAATTTCTCCTTCCAAAGAAAGAAGTGCAGGACCAGTGAAAAGGACTGAATATTCTGTCTGGTAACTTCCAAAGAGGCCATAATTAACCTACACTGAAATATGGAAGGCAAATGAAGATAAATTTTGGTAAGTAAGGCTTCGCTGATAGTGATCTATAGTTAAAAACCACAATAAACTTCTGTGAAACATGCCATGTTTTAATATGCAAATACTTCTGTTTAATATGGTTCAGCATTTTCTTTCCAGCAGAGAGGATTTGAGAAGGTTACATTTCCTATGTATTACTGAGCCTATGATTTATTTTTTTTTATTTCCTCAAGTGCAAACTTTAAAAATAACCAAATAGATGCATAGCAGAGTTCATCAGAAATCCTGAAACAGTATAATGGTGATGATCTCTGCTTTTAAGATTAGTTTTAAAGAAAACATTACATAACTAAAATATATGACTTGTGAAATTACCTGCATTTCAGATTAAGATCAGATTCGAAATCAATACTTAGTCTTTATTTTTACTTTAACAACATATATATTCCTTGGCTATAAGGTCGCTACTCACTAACTTATCTGGAGAGCCTTTCAAAGTTATTAATAGCTATTAATACTATTCTCAGCGCAAAGACACTTACAGTGCCAATCCAGCAGATCCATCTGTCCAATTACATTTCTAAAGACACTGCAGAAATGATGGTGACTGTTTAAAAGTGGTTGTTAACAGTGAGAGCTCTCTGCAGATCATGCTGTTTATTTTAAAAAGAAGTGCTCTCAAAGCCTCATCTCAACTTAAGAAAGATTTTTTTAAGTGAAAGAAATTTTAATTCCAAAATATAAGGAAGGCAAACCAGTGCTATCTAACTGGAAGATTGTTATATGAACCTGCCCTGGGTTCAGCTGTAACACTTATTTTTCTCCTTCCCAGTAGCTGGTGCAGTGCGTGACAGAACTACACTAGTTTAATTGTCTAAGAATCTCCTACATCTTGTTAGCTCCACTAGCGCTATAATGGAAGGATATTATAAAATGAAAACATGTATCAGAGAAGAAAATGTGTGAGAAACAACATCACACTCTTTAAATGTTTACAAAGCTTCACATCAGTATTTGTGAAGTATATTGCAGTATTTTAGTATATATTTATATATATTTATATATATTATATTTATATTATATTTATTTATATTTATATATATTTATGTTTCGTACATATTGCAGCATTTTAGTGCCTCCCCCTGCCCTTTCTCTTTCTGGTTATGGGTTAATATTCTATACAACATACGTATCTTTCTGCATTTTTATCAGAAATACTGGCTCAGTCCTGTAAATAGTTACAGGTGCATAAGGTTCACTGTGGCTATACCACCATCACACACTGTCTCAGCTGAAAGCAAACGTGAATAAGCATCACCATTATACCCTAGGCTTTTCAACTAAAGAAAATAATGCATGAGAATTTGCTACCAATTCGTAGATTCCAAGAAAATGCTCAGTCATTGACTAACTGAACCCTCAGAACATACAAATAGCACAAAAGCAGAAGCTATAAACCAGTATACAACTAGTTACATGGGCACAACTTGCAACTGAAGATTTCGAGAAGTACCACTGCAGAGTCAAAATTGAAAGGCCATACATCTTTGGATTGAATACCTACAGATTTTTAAGTTTTCTATTCACTTATTACAATTTTACTAGAGCAGTTTATAAGGCCCAAAACAAATGATAATTTTAAAGGTCTCCAGTATTTGAATTAACTTGTTTGCTTTGATGTTTCATTGCACTTTGATTATTCATTGCACGTATTACACTCTAATCCTCAGTTATCACAGTTTATCGAGTTTATGAGAAATGTTACAATAGAGGACTGAAGCTACAGCATGAGCTAAAATGACAGGCCTATAACGTCACTTCCATTTTAATCAGAAGTCTATGTCCTCCCAGGAGGGACTATGCAGACAGATTGCTGCAGGAAAGCAAAAGGATTGGTACATAAGGAACGTCCAGTTTATGCTTCTTTCTCACCTTTATCTCTTCTATCATACTTGGCAATGTCTGCAGTCTATGGGTATTTCTAAGCAGTCTGACAGGGTCAAAGATCCCCATACCTAACTCAGAAACATTGCAATAATCTACAAAACAAAGGCCATGGAACTTTCCTTAACCAGTTCTAGCTAAGAGATCTTCCTTACAAGAATTTCCCATTTTATTACAGGACACATCTTTTCAGAGGCAGAAAACCCAGTGGAATACATAACAGCTTGCTGTAAAGTGTTACCCAGACCCACTGGATAAATTTGCTCCCTAAATCAAGGAATACGGATTAAACTTTAACCAATTTGTGATAATTTTCTCTGCTAGACTGAAGACCTATCTTTTATCCTTATTTTTTCTCTAGATATTCTACAAACAGTTAAATCAGCCTTGAACTTGTTTGACAAGGAAAATTAACTGTACCAATGAAGTACCGGACAATTCCCCTCACAGAAAAATTCTGTATTACCACAATGGTGTCGTATCATCAGTGGTAATTATGACTGGCAAGATCAGAAAGAGGCGGGAATGTTATCAGTAAAGCTAAGGATGACATGCACATGATGCTATATGCACAAAAGTTTCCAAAATCTAGCACAGAAAAGCACAAGAGCTGGCCTGATCTAAGCATTTTTTACTTTCTTTTTTTGAATACAGAGCAGTACAAGGAAAACATGTTTACTTTGACCTTCAGGAATGAAAGAAAATATCTGAGTTAAGTATTTTGTCAATCCTCAAACTTTAACTAGCCAAGAACAAACTAATTTGTTTGGACCAATAATAGGAGACATCAAAATTTTATGACAAAGCATTGTCATTTTAACAAGTTATGAAACACCAAGCTAAGATGCAATATTTGGTCTCGAGCACAGTGAATAATGAAAGCACATACTCTGAAAAACATTACTAACCCTACAGATTTAAAAAGTTTGCAGATGAAGCTGAACAGATCCTGTTGCACTCAGAAATGAGATGCCAGCTCCAAGGAACTACAGACAAGACTAACAGGTACTGCCTGTAACCAACTGTGGCTTTGTTTTAAATGTCAGGGCTTTGTAATTGGCTGTTTATTGACTAAACAATACATGCAACATAAAATCAAAATACCACACAGGTAAAAACATCCCCTGCAGCTAATAAACACCTGTGTAATATGCATGTGTTTCATAAACTCCCATTAAAGTAACGGGAATGCCTAATCTCAATTTGCCGTTAAGAGGAATGATTTATTTTAACTAGTATTCCTGTTATTCTAATCAGCATTCCAGTCTTCTTGGGACTCCCATCATTCAGTCACTGATACTAGATTGTCTTTGTGCCTGTACACAGCAATTCAGAATACACTTGTTTCAAGACAAGGATAATAATGAAATTATTATGAAGTTCAGGAGCCATTTCAATTCACCATCTAGTCTCAGGATTTTCAAGTCCAAGAGATCACTTCATTCAAGTTATTTTTTATTTACCTCCTCCATTGATCATAATTATTTGTGAGGACAATGTAAACACTCTGCTTCAAGGAATAATAAAAATATAATCCTCATTGAAGCTTACACAAGATTTGCAAGGTAATACGCCCTTCAGGCTCATAGCATTCTTCCATTTGTCAGATCTTACTTTTCCAAGCAGCACAGAAGCAAGATGAATTCCCAGTCCAGTGAAACCTACATGTGTTTTCTTAAATGTTACAAGTTATGGAGTAAACAGGTAAGCAGAACAGATAAACAAGCAAAAAAAACCCCAAAGCCATGGGATGCACTTCTGTGAACTAGCTGCAGTAATATGTGATCCAGCTCTTTGTATTTCTTTAGAAAGAAAACTGCTCCATAAAATACACTTCAACAAACTTTCTTCTATAGTGCTTTCTTTATTGAAACTTTTGTTCAAACTTTTGTAGTCTTAGCCAAAACAGTATTTGTGAGATCAGACTGGAAATGTCATTACTTCCCAAAAAAGCAGAGGGTTTTGGTACTACGAAAATAATTGTAGGGGTATCAGTAAGCAGTAATGCAAACACAGGATTTATGCACATTCAACGCTGCAATAACAGATTAGACTACTGGCCCATCTAGTACCATTCAGGGTTTTATAATGCTGAAGCAGGTGACCACAAAATAAATCTTCTCAAAGCTAACATTCTTGGAAAGTGTGGAGGATTATTAATAAGTTTAATAATAACTGCAAGGCCTTATTCACTGTAGAGATGTGTTACACACTCAGCATACATGGGACAGCAAATTCAGCACAGATATGTCTTCCTGATGTGCTAACACAGCTGAAGGACACCAGTGCTTAACTACACAGCAAGTGTAAACCACTTGTATTGCTGCTCTCCTAACAGGATGATTTGGGGTTGCAGATGAACATTTAGAGACTCGTAGATGAGTGATTAAACATGTATGAAAATCAGCAATGAAAACTGAAATCCACCTAAAAATAATATGCCAGAAAGTTACTTGAGAACATCTGCAAGGAGCTGCAAAGAAATCTCTGATAAACTACCTGTTTTTTTCTGATTGCATCAGCATGAGGATGCTGCTCATCAATTTGGTTTTACAGAAAGATGAACTGGGATTTCTGTTACTTCTGTTTTGAGCGAAAACTACAAAATGAGTTATTGAAATATATTTGCTCCTGTGTAAGGTTCAGGGGCAGAAGCAAAATTTACAGTTGTAAGGTACATTAGGTCTTCTGGGAGCTTAACACAAGTACCTCAGACAAAGCCTCCAAAGAAAAATACACACCACAAAACATTTAGAACTCAATTCTTCAATGTGCCTTCAAATCACAACAAATGGCAAATCTGGTGGGGTAGGGAGGATGACAAAAAATAAACACCACACAAAACAAAACAAAAGACTACTTTTGAAACGTTGATTTTCAAAACATGACCTGAATGAGAAAATGTTCTTAGCCCTCAAAGACGACCAGAATGATCAGCGCCTGAATCTTTCACTCATTAGGTATACAGAAGCAAAATCATCAGTTTGGCAGCTAGATAATGCCATACCCTAATGAATGCGATAATTACATCCCTTCACTTCTACCTTTCATGGTAACATATGGCTCCCATACCTACGCTTCTCCAACGGTTTTTGCATTCTCACTCTTTAGCGAAAACTCATGGATCACTGAAATCAAGTTAGACAGAAGAAAAACTGACCTAAATATGAAAACATTTTGGGGTACTCTGTGTGTAAGTATTTCTATTGGGCACATCTGTTCTTGGTAAACCACTAAATATTAAATGCAAACCCAGACAATATTAAGTCTCATACTTACAGCCCAGCTAGTGAATTTATCACTTGTATTTCCTTTTTTTGTTTTTCTTTTTTTTCTTCCCCATTTAGAGTATCTTAAACCATTTAAAAACAAGGTGTTACAAAGATGCTCTAAGGGTAGAAGGACATAAAATCTTGTCTTAACACAAAAAGTGAAAGAAATGGGTTACAAATTCCCTTCTTCCAGCAACACTCTGTGAGCATTCAGAAACCAATAAAACAATCTCTCATACTTGCTACAACTGGGAGAGGGAACAAGGAGATGATAACTAAAAGCACCATGGACAAGCATGCAATCTGAAGCATAACTACAATAGCAGGAAGAAGACCCTTTTGAGATACTGCAGAAATTGATAAGAGAATTAAGAAAGTGGAAATAAAACAACTAGTCAGAAGTAAACGATTATGCTGAAACTGAGGAGTACATGTGGAAGGTGAGTAGATGGAGTGAAAGTAGGGAAGAATCTCATGGTACAAGCAGACACAATGCCACAGAGAGAGAGAACACTCTGGGGCAGGAGTTAATGATCAAACCTATGAAATTATTCAACTACATGAAGAAAGGATTTGAGTTGCAGGCACATAAGCGAGTTAACCTGACACAACCAAGAGCAGTTAATGCCCACAGACGTGCCATTATCTTTCATCAAATGCAAACCAAATTTATGTAACTTATTCCTCCTCACCTTCCATGAGACAAAGGCAAACTAGCTCATGCTTATCTTGAGATCCAAGCACACACAATGGAAGTTAATACAAAACATGTTGCATTCAATTCATCTCTAGGCTTGCCTTGGAGCTACTTACTGCTTTACCTACAGTCTAGGGTGCATTCCTGAAAATCCCCACAGAGCTGACACCTAAGTCTCAGCAGACCTTGATTTCAGACCTGCCTTAATTTATATCCTTAAAATGCCACAAGACCTTGAAGCCCATACACTCAGAAGCACTTGAGTCTTTACAACACTGAGCACAGTTGTACTCACCTGCCACCTAAGCAAGACCCCAAAGCTATGTATCCCACATCTACATCTTCCTAAAGGAGGGGTCAGTCAAGATAGTCCCCCCCACTTTTCTGATGAAATGGAATGGTAGCTTCAAGCTTGTTTTCAAATACAGCCTGAGAAAGCAAAGCCCTGTCATATAACAGTTTACTGTCAGAGTAGCCCTACTTCATGGAACCAATCTGCCCTTAAAAGCCCACTGTCCCAGCTTCTGTGCTCCAGCCACACTCCACTCACATTAACACTCTTTAAAAAAGCCAAAACTCTCATTCTTTTTATGGCAAACTATTTTTAGCTAAACAAACTCTCATTTACCTCCACTTTTTCAGGACATTCATGTTTAGCCCCATTTGCCTTACCTCAAAAACTCTTCAGTACACACAACAGCCTTCCCCCCCACTCCCAGTCCTGCATCCTAGCAAATTCTTTCTTCAAAAGTTCTCTCACAGTTGAAGCCTCTTCATTCACTCACCTTTTATTTAAGTGCTCCCTTAATCCTTTCCTTGTGAATAGAGTAACTCCAAAAACCCATCTGGACTGGCAAAGGAAAAAGCAGAGTCAAGCCTCACCCACTCCTCATGGCTCCTGATCTAGAAAACTTTAAAAGGAACTATATTCTATGTTTCCTACATCTTCCTCTACCGATTGTCCTTAATGAAACCTTTGATAACCTTTCCTGGTTGCACAGGATAGTAACCAGGAAATGAATTGAATGCAGCCTCTTCTTGTCTTCCATAGTTATAACCACAGCCCTGCTACATGTCTCTTCAGCCCAAGCACAGCATAAATACAGAATGACTACCACGATCAACTTCTAGTCGTGTTTCTCCAACTAGAGATCTAAGAACAACTATTAAACCACTATGCTCAAACAATTTACATAACCAGTGCAGTCCCCAGGAAGAATGTATCTACTTCATGCCACAAATATTTCCACTGCTCAAGAATTCTTCACCTTTTGTTGTAGTATGCGGCTCCAAGACCACATGCTGATTTGCACCTCACTAATGGCATGCAGCCTGAGCTGAGAAACATGATCTGCAAGAACTCTACTACAGCAATTTTAAACATCTATTAATTTGGCCTTCTGCAGTAGGTAGTAGAGTAATGCAATCAGCTTGGTTAAATTCTGTATAAAGCAGTTTTGCAACCTTGCTCCATGGAATCTACCTTAAGAATATCAGTAATATCTTACTTCCTCCAAAGATTTCAAGACATGCTATCTACACAGCCTTAAAAAGAATTTTCAGAAGTTATGTTCTTGCCATGTTGTCCAAACTTTTCCTTTTGCTTCTGGAACATGTTGATTAGTGTTCACACAGAAGTTCATATCACATTCTTGCTGGTGCTCTGTGAAGAATTTCCATGATGAGAGTTGCATGTGATCACCTACAACTTCTTCATCATTTTAGGAAAGAGTCTTCTATCCACAACTCGGCTCCTCATCCATAGCATCAGCTTTGCTTCAGGCTTCTCCCTCAGACTTGAGATCTTGAAGCCTGATGATCAAAAAAAATCTCTAAGTAGACATTTCTACTTCAGTACTGTACTTTCCAAACAATGTCTCCATTGCCAAATGCGCTTGGTAACTGTTTTGTTCTGATTATGTCTTTTGAGTTCCACAGTTTGATAAAAATCTTCTGGTGATGAAATGTGGGCAGAATTTCCCTTAAACACTCAGCAAACTGTCTTCAATACCAACAGCTGTTTTTTCTTCACTAATAAAGTCCCACTCTCCACTGGAAGGCAGTTAAGTATGATGCTTAATGAAACAAATGAAGTTGGATGCTCCTAGCGCTCTACGTGGTTGAGAGTAGACTCATAATCTAGCCTTTAACATTCTTCTGCAACCAGTTTCTCCAAGTGCTGCTTCTGCCACAGGTTTTCTGCCACAAGACAGCCTAACCCAGTTACACTAGCTTCCCCATTTTCTGGTATTTCTTCCGGTCTAATCCTTGTGCTTTACCCAGATGTGGGCAGATCAAAACAGATCAAAACCAATTTTCTTCTCGAGGGACCAGTTTATCTGCAAGACAGGCATCATGCCAAATCATCAAATCTGATCTTCAGTCAGCCCTCCAGAAGCTTAGGAACACGTTCCAATTTGTTTCCGTGAAACAGACTTCATGAACCTTTGTCTCACCTTTCATTCTCTCTCCCCATCATCACCCTCAGAAGAACTTTCATCTGGATTCTATTTGCCTCCAGCTTTGGCAAAAATCCTCAAACACAAGGTAGTACTTGCACTCAGACTGTCCCGCTAACCACCCCAATGAACTTTCCTCAAGGATAAAAATTCAGAATACTTGGGCCACATTTGGTTTCTGCATGGGAAAATGAACCAGGGAAGAAGAAACAATGTGTCTGCTTCTATTTCTGTTTCCTGGACTGAAAAAGAAACTGAACCTAAATTTCCTAACCATTCTTAACTTAGTCCCAGTATCTTCTGGGCAAAAATTTTAATGGCAGTTTGAGTTCTCATGGAAGCTGCTCCACTGATTCACTTTTAAAGAGAGCAGATGTAAGTTTCCCCTCTTTCCCATCCTCATTGCCTTACACTTCTGACCCAACTGATAAAAGCGATGATTGACATGGCTCCTGAACAAAATGCTACTTTGAAGACTATTCTACCACTAAAGTGAAAGTTTACATCTTTCTCCTCTCTCCTTTCCTCCTGATGGCAAAACTATGTAATCTTATTAACTGCAACAGCTGTAAATAGTTGCTGTTCCAAAGCAGTCCCATGTGGCTGGGGATGGCCCTGCCTCCTTTCAACTTGGAGGCTCAAGAACAGTCATTCTCACCCAAAGTCTGTAAAGCCTTTGGTTTTTTAGCTCAATACATTCAAATCAACTAGTTCCTCTACAATAACTCTTTACAATACAGCGTTTCACAAACCTTTCCTTTTCAAGCCACAGCCTCCTAGTCCCCCTCCCCAATTGCAAATGTCTCTTCACCCCCATGTTTTGAGATTTCCAAATTCTTCTTTCCTGGATTGTATCCCAGATTATTCATCTTAATAGTTCTCCTGGACTCAGCCTGGAACCTCCCTTTAAGTCACTTGCTCAGTCATCTAATAATGCCCTTAATCCTTTCTGGCAGATCTAACCCCAACCAGCTATGCGAGCCGAGAGAAAGGAGGAAGCACTGCCCTACCTCTTACATGTAAGCGGTCCCATGCCCTTACAGAAATAATGGCATGGAATTCCTTGATCATCTTTTCTCATAGGAACTGTTCCATCAAACACCTTTTCTTCTCCTGATGACCACTAAGACCATATTTTTGTCTTTCTGTCTCTCCTTGAAATGTATGGATTCCTAAATGCTCTCCTTCAGCCTTTTCAGGTGAATATATGGTTACAATGGATTTCAGGATTTCATGAAAGGGGTAGTCAAAAAAAGGTAGTCAAGGAAGGAGAGGGGAAAAAAAGTAATTTTTCAACAAACTAACAAGTAAAATATTAAGTTAAGGCTGAAAATATATTTGATAATATATATGTGGAAAAAGTCACAGAACACTGCTATTATACCCAAACTCAAAAGTTAAAAAAACAAAATGACAAACAAATCAGCTTTAGACAGCATGCTTAACGATACGAAAATTGTGATATCATTAAAAAAAAAAAAAAAAACAAAACCAAAAACAGTTAAGCTCATCAGATACTCAAGTCTTTTGGGGTTCTTTCTGGTCTCAGAAAAGGTCGGTTGCTTTTTAAGCAGCACAAAGCAGGGGAGGAAAATGACTGAATCTTTACAGAACCAAAATAAAGCATCACAAGACTCAGTGGGACATTCTGGCACAGTTCTACACAAGTCTCATCATAACAGCACAGGGTAGCAACAGAAAACACCTACTGGCAGGACCATCCTGCTGAATACAGGGAACAGGGCTAAAGACAGACATAGGTACCCAATAAAAAATTGAAGGGAGAACTGTACAGGATGAGTAAATTTGGGTTTATATGAATGAAAAGGTTTTGTGTAGGAGTTGTAGTGGGAATAAAGTTTCTTCACATTTTATTGTGTAATTTTGCTGTGTAGTAGTGTTTCAGTATGATTTATTGTGTAATGCTATTGCATGGCATCATTTGTTGAGCAACTTTGCTGCGTGGTATAGTTTTTTATTTAATGATATTGAACATTAGGCAATGGTCTTGCACACCATAATTTGTGTTTTCTGTTGAGCAACATCACTGCCATAGTTCTTGACACAAAGCTGAACTGCAAGAGTTCAGGATTTTAACATATATTCACTCAGAGATGGTAAACAGACTATTTTTTTCTGAATGAAGACACATGCAGAAATGCAGTAAACTGAGCAGGTATTTAAGCAGAACTTAGAACTTAAGATATGATATCATTAAATAGCAAGGCAGCATTGCCTCAGAAATCTACCTTGTAACTTCTTTGTGCGATAATATGTTTTCATACCTGTACTTGACTGTAACAACTACAGGAGGACCTTGTTTTACATACTACTGGGTATAAACAAGAACAGTAACATGCTTTTGATGCGACTTAGGCTCTACCCAAAACTATCCTTGCTGGAACCTGCTGAAATTCAGAACCTGAACAAGAAACTCTCCACTTCTTACACAAAATGTAACTTATAACACAGGATTCCACTGCAGTGAAGTGAACAGCAACACTACTGAACTTAGAGCAAAAGTTTAAAACTATACATATTAGTAAAAGACTTAAGCATATTTTAGGCGCTATCATAGTATCATCCTACTATTGTGTAACATTCTCCAAAGAAGCAGGATGAAGGAATAAGTTTGCTCTATATGTAGTACTAATATAAGTTATGTATCTTTACATTCCTCACATAAACTTGCCTTTTCATCCCACTTTTTCTTCTCTAATCATTTTTGCCTATAAGGAATGCTGTCTATATACAAACTTAAATAACACGTTTGAAGTTCTGGAAATATATCAGAACTTGAAGTCTTTTTCCAAACAAATCAAGCAATACATAAGGATAACAACTCTGTACACACACCTATTTTTATATCCATCTGAAAATGCTACTGATTGGCTACAACAGCATTTTTTCATGCACTACCTGTCAGTCTATGACCAATCGTATGTTGCAAGAGGCAGAGAAAGACAGCAAACACTGGTAGATTACATTGCAGTGCTGCTGCAAGCACTTTTATTTCATCTTGTATTCTAGCAGGTTGAAATACAGAATAAAAAAATATGCACACAGGCTTGTTTTTCATAGTATGGCAAAAATTAGAAGATAAGCTGGGAAGGCAAACTGTGGAGAAAAGTGAACTCCATCTATACCATAAGATTAATTTATTATCTGACAGATGGCAGAAGGGTGGAAAAGACAAGACTGACGATGCAGTGAGCTTCCTGTCTGTATCGAAGGTCCCACATTCTCACTTATCATACTACCACAAAATATGTTCACAGTTACATTCACTCTGGAGTTCTGCTCCATGTACTTCTAGGTTTAAATCAAAAGAGCCTAGACCTCATCACTGTGTGGGCAACTGAAAAGCTAAGCACACATCCAGAGAAGTGATTCTTCTGTCAACTGCCCACGGCTACTCGCAACAGTGACTATGAAAGCTGCGACTCTACCGCACTTATTTCATTTGACTAGGGAGAGAGCCATTCAGGCTGACCAACACTTCCAGAGCTATTGATCATTGTAGCATCGTAGCAAGTTAGTATCTCATTTGCTGTCCCAGCGCTGAGCGCTGCTTTTTTACATTTCTCCATATTCCAAGACATTCCTTCAGCACCTTCCACACTGCAGCCGTGGGGTGCCAATACATAAATGGAGCATATTAAAAACAGAAAACTGCTGAACCGACCCAACCACACTTAATATAATAAGAAAGGCGTCTGCATTCGCGGTAACAACCATTTCCTCATTTAGTTTGCTGAGCTCCACGCAACACTGTCACAGGACTCCCACCTGCTACAGAAGCCAAAGGCTGTTTGAGCTCCAGCGGGAATTATCAGAGGGCCTCGCTTACCCCCGACATGAGACGCCCATATGAGCACCCCAAGGCACGCTGCAAAGCGGGAAAACCGAGAAACGCCGGCTCCGGGAAGCCGATTTTGCCGAGTCCAGCCCGCAGGCGTCCGGGGGAACACCCGCACCTTGCCATGAAGAGATGCCCCGCGCACCCCGGGCCGTTACACGGGATTAAGGAGATAAAACACACAAAGCACCAGAGCACACCCACAAGGACGAGGAGGAGAGGCCGGTGCGGAGGGGCCCGGCCTCTCGCCGCATCCCCGGGCCGGGGCCCGCCCGCCGCCTCAGCCCCCCTCGGAGCGCGCCGCGTCTCCCAGGAGACGGAGCCATTTTGAACCGCAGCGCCTCAGTGACAGCGGGGTGGGGGGCGCCAGGCACGGCGATGGCGATGATGGCGGGGTCGCACTGGCGCGTTACCTCGGATGCTCCAGGTCCAGCGGTAGAACTCGAGGGTGTCGTTCACCACGCTGGACATCAGGCCCATGGCGCGGGGGGGCTCTGCGGCGGCGGCACCCATGGTGAGCAGCAGCAGCAGCGGCGGAGCCGGCAGAACTGTCATCGGCGCGTGCGTCCGTGCCTCTGCGCCGGGGCTGCTACTGCTGCTGCCCTTCTACAGCCGGGGATGTGATTTAAATCTCTATCTCTCGGTATCTTCTCTCCAGACTCCGCCTCGCTCCCGTCACCGGCTCCCGCGCCCCGCGGGCAGGGAGGAGGGCGCGGAGGCGGGGAAGGGAGGGATGGAGGGAGCGAAAGAAAGGCGGGAGGCAGCGGCCCCGGCTCCGCAGCACCGCGCGCGGTCCGGTGCGGTGCGCTCGCGTCACGTGACCGCCCCCGCGCTGCCCGCCGGCGGCTGCCCGCCGGGCGCGCGTGGCCCGGCCCGACTGCGCAGGCGCAGTGCGAGCGGGCGAGGGGAGCAGGTGCTGAGCTGCCTCGGGCGCTCGGTGGGGGAGCTTCGTCCTCTCTCAGTGGGCGGCTGGGGTGGGAAAGAGGTGCTTGTTGTCCTCGTGTGCCTTTTGTTCTAGAGGAGATCTGGTTTTACCACACGGGGGCTAAACATTTCAGTCATCTTTTATTTCCTTTATTCCTTTTCTCTTAGCAGCTTGTATTTTGCTGCTTCTCTGCTCCCTCCGTCACTCCTCCTTGGCGGACCCGTCAAGGTACCGGCGTGAGTAGCGCTCACTTTACCTCAAGGGGTCGTGCTGAGGTGTCGGCCGTTCAGCTGACTGCCTTGCTAAATTCCCTTCCCAGAGCTGATAAACCCCGGAATGACAACGGGATCTCATAATCTCCCAGCCCCACCAGAAACGAATGGTGGCGTTTCACTCACCAGCAGCTTGCCCAGCCTCTTCCAGGTGTCACCAAGGTGTCTTTCACATACTGTCCACTCCACCTCCTGGACCAAAGCCTTTATGGTCGCTTCATGATGCAGGGAGGTTCGCCTGCCCAGGCTGTTGCTGGGCGCTGCAGAAGTAGGTTCTGTGGGAATGGCTAGCAGGGCCTTTGGTGCAGTCCTGGCTCAACCATTCTGCACCTTCCGTTTCAACCCCAGCAAACCCTCTGCCTGGTGTGGGTGCACCAGCTGCTCCTCACACCCTTTGCCTCTTATCTCCCCCTGCCAGCCTGTCTCTTACCCTCCCTCTCCATGAGCCACATAGTGTGGATGGCTGCAGGACATCCTTGGGATCAGTTTCCTCACTGAGGGACAGGATGGGAGCTGCTCCACCTGGATGTGGGCTTTCCTCCTGGAGACAGCAGATCAGACAGTATCTACCTCTCCCTCCCCCCGTGCACCAGCACCTGTGTCACTTGTTGTCACTTGGTCTTGGTGATCACAGCTCCTGGGTGTTGCCCTCTACTCAGCTCCTGGACCATCCTGGCTGCTGCGATCCCACCCCTATGAACATGGCAGGCACGCTGGCCATTGATAGTTACTTTACGGTGAGCATAGATGCTGCGTCTGGTGCTTGGAAACCAGCAGGTGTTTGGGAGGAAGGATCACCTGCACTGGGAAAAGAAAGAGGAGATATGTCAACCTCTGGAGGCCTGGATGGACAGGGAAGTCCAACTTATCCCAATGCTACCTGAAAGTCAGAGCCGAAGCAAGGTTACCACAGGCTGATGTGTGGACAGCTACTACTCTCATAAGAGAAGAATCAATGACAACTCTGCATGAATTATAGATTTGAATTACATATTATTTCAATGGCACTGATCATGGCAGGAGGTCTGGTGAGAGCTCTGAAACAATCTGTCACTGGGTATGGCAAGGCAAACACCAACCTCCTTCCCAAGGTTTGCAGGCAGACAGCATAGTGTTACCTGTGGTTCCTGTTCCTCCTTCAGATGAAACCATGGCAGCATATTGTTGGGCAGTTAGAAACTTGCTGTGTGGTTGTTATTTCTAAAGCACAGCTTCAGAACTTCAACATTATCACTTAAATCAAAAGGAAACAGAAGAATGAGCCATAATCCTCAAACTGGTATATGGCTGTTTTCCATAGCCACCTATTTGAAACAGAATGGGGTCCTGAATGAATCATCATGACAAAGGATCTCACTACCTTGCCATCCCTGAAGTCAGGCAAGATGTGGAATAAGCAAAGTATTGTCAACCAAAGGAGTAAAGAGCCACAGTCTACCAAAGAGCAAAAGGAACAAGACATATTAGCAATATTAATACATATTCATAATATATTATAATATTTTTATATTACAGCCTAGATATGCTTACTACTTTATTAAAATTATTACTTATTTATTCAAAGGAATTCTTTTTGCACAATTGACACCAACAATTATTGTTTATAAAATATATGTATGAGCAGGTTTACTGTTTCATGTATTTCAGATTAGATAACTTTTCTTGATTCCAATTAATTCCTTTATATTGGCAATATGATTGTACATAGATAATTTTACAAAGCAATTAATGCTTGAGATGAGCCGCAGCAAAGCTGCAAACTTGGAGAACAGGAAGAAGATGAGCAACCTAACCAGAGTAATATCTGTACTTTGACATTGGCTTTAAAAAATTTGTAGTTTTTGACAAACTATTGTCATTAGTTTAACTTTCAGCCTGCAAGTATGCAGACATGCTTTTAAAATTAGATCCATGTCTGGGGACTTCCAAAGGCATCTCAAGAGTTTCCTACGTTTGTGCATGCAGCAGGATATGCTGGTTCTAGGAAAGCTGAAGCCCATGTCTTCTGCTTAAAGAGAGCAGGAGGAAGGCATCCACTGATGCAGCCTCCAAGGAAATCTGCAGCATAGTAGTCA
Organism: Ara ararauna; assembly: GCA_028858755.1. NCBI lineage: Eukaryota > Metazoa > Chordata > Aves > Psittaciformes > Psittacidae > Ara > Ara ararauna. The sequence goes on from CM054379.1 coordinate 49,205,959, forward strand.
GAAAAATATGATTCTTAAATGTCATTAATTAGCTAATATTGTCATCTTCTACTTGGTAATCTACATATTTCTAATACCTGGCCATCTCAGATAGGCAAATTCCTGCTTGGAAAAGGCAGGCCTGTGGCAGCGATCCCCGAGGAATGCATAACTTCTCAACTGTGCTCTGGCCATTCTGGTGCTCCAAGGTGCTTGTGCTGGCAGCAGGCAAGTCCATGTGCTGCAGGAAAGGTGCACAAGGCTATAGGAAGTTGTGGGACAGTCTGCCCCAAGGAAGGTCTCCTCCCAGTTCCCATTCCGGATACCATCTGTTCGTATTCCTTTCAGACCTTTTATAAAAAAAACCCAAACAATAGTGAGATATCTCATTTCAGAACTATTTCTAGCCATTTTCTGCTTCTTCATGACACAAATAAATAACAATAGAAATGTTACAAAATCCAAATGATCAGCGCATTTAGTGATGCATGCGAAAAATCATTAATTAATAAATTTCATTGAAGCATTTTCTGCTATAATGTTTGATGAATAAGCAGATGCTTCTGCACTAATTAAAAATATTCCCACTCAGGTTTTGCTTCAGGTTAGCAATGAGATTGTTGTGAGGGAAAAAATGGAATATAGTTATGTTGGATGATACCTATGAAGTGTGGTAGAAAGAAAGCAGTCAGAACTTTGTATCCTGCCACCAGTGATCCCTCCAGGCAGCTCACCAGAAGACAAAAACAGCAGTAAAAGAACTTTGCCTTGCTACAAAGAGAATCACCACAACCAGGAACTTTCCTGGTGGGAAACCGTAAAGTGCATTTGACAGAAGATGTTGATGTTAAACCATGCAAAAAGGTGGTTTTTACCAGTTTTTTGGTGGTAAAAAAAGGTGCCCTTTGGTAAAGGGCAACCTGCTCACTCACCAGTAAAGAAGGCATGCAAAGTATTATATGCATTAAGCATGACCCAATCTGAACTGTTCAGAAGAACTTAACTTTAGAAATGTTTTTATTACTTTATTTAACTATCATATTTTTTTCATTTGGTTCCATTAATGTTTGAAGAGGGAAAATGATGAAATAAGTTAATGCATCAATTTGCAGCGCATGGGATTTTCTTTCACAGCCTGTCAAATTTATGTGCTCCTTGCATTGAAGCTTTCTCGCTGATATACTTCATAAAGACTGCTGGCTGTGCCAAAAAAGCCTGTCTGATCTTTGAAGCAACAAGTACAGGCTTAAGTGTACGCATATGCAATAGTACAAATGCTATCTGCTTCAGTACAGAGGGTGGTTTAAGGCATCTTTAAACCATATATGCTTGAAAGAAGCTGGTTTCAAACAATCATAATTTTCTAAAAATAATAACATTGCAACCAACAATGTGTCTTTCAGCACTGATTTTTTTTTTTTTTTTTTTTTATTACGTAACATGTTGTTAACTCCATAATTTGAGGTGGGGTAACTCAGGCACACAGGGATTACACAGCTTTTGCACAGGGAGGCTTCCTTAGGATCTGAAACAGATTCAGCTCTTTTGTCTTCTAAACAATCTGCTAGATGCCATCTGTCCTTTCATACATTCAACTGCATCTAAACAGTGTTTTTCCAAACAAAATATAATGGTTGCAAATGAGAGTGCACCAAAAAATGCATCAGAAAGTATTCAGAGATATTAATACCCAGTGCAGGCTTTGGCCAAAACATACCTTTGCTCTAAGTTCCGACTAGGTGCTACCTCACTTGCCTCTGCCAGCACTATCACTGAATTTGATTTCTGGTCTGTACCAACTTCATGTTTTGAACATCAGCCATTTTTGCTGTGGTTTTATCTGAAATACCAGAATTAAAATATGTTTAAGAACCCTTGAGTTTAAATGCTCAAGGGCCAGAGATCCAGCAGACAGAATTCCTAGTGAAGTAAATACAACTTCTGTTTCCACAGGACTCTATAGACATATTGACATTTCTTTTCCATCTTTCTACCCAAAAATTTGGTCCTGAGAAGACCCGGGGAGTGGTAGACCACTTCCTCCCAAACTACATTGTTTTATTCCCAAGTAAATATAACTGTGGTTTGACTCCAGATCATTATGTTTACAGGTTTTAAACTGTAGAACTAGCACCATTTACTGCAAATATGGACAGCAGCTGGAGATAGTGTTGGCCTGCAGTGCTGGGCTGCATCCACCTTAAGCTGCTGCTGTTCTGTGGTGGTCCAGAAGAGGAGCCATTAATCCTGTGCTTCCCAGGCCCCCTCATTTGTAAGTAATTCCTCTGTGAGAGGTTTCACCCTAAGCAAGAAGCTGATGTGTATATGCAGTATGTGAGATGTGTTGTGTACCCAGCAGGTACACATTCATAGCTTTAATTGCGTTTCACCTTCCTTTTAAAAATGAGCGCTTCATGGACACAAGAATGATAAAAACCTGTGTGCATGCTATCTCATTCTGCTTTACTGATACTTTTCTTACATGGTTTCTCATACTTTTACACAGCTAAGATTTTTATCTGCAATGATATCTGTCACAGCATCTATCATTTGTGAGGTGTGGTAAGCACGCTTTTGTAATGAGGGCTTCATATGTGTACATGCTGGAGAACAGCTATGCCAAACTATCAGCTGATGTTTTGAGGGCACTATGTTGAAATGACAGCAACATGTATGGTCAGATCTGCAGCATGTCACTAACTACCAAATCCAGCCTTTTCCATAGGTGTGTGTCACTGCTACTGCACCCACTTCACTGGGTGTGTCAGCCTCCAGAAGGCGTGTAGCTGTTTGTAGGGATGATTTTGCACCTTTGCTTCTGCGCTAGTAATGGCCTGAAATGTAGGGCATTGTCCCCTGCTGAAGCCGCTTATAGCAATATAGTAAGGTGGAAGGGCGTTGATTGTGCAAGCTCTGTGCTATTAGGCTGTCTCCGGCTGTAACTGTGCAAGTATGGGTGGTAACAATGGTGCTGGGCATACCCTTTATCTGTGTGATGTGTGGAGGACAAAATTGTGGTGAAGGAGTTACATAAAGGCTGTGTAACCCTCTGAGCCTCTGAACCAGTGTGACCTGGCACACACTGCCTTTCACTCTGTCAGGGGGATATTCTGTAGCTCTGCATGCCCTCGACAGACAGGGCCTGAGTGCCAGTCCTTATTAGAGGCTCATGTTCTCCTGTCCTCAGAAGATCGTGTGGAAGAATTTGCCACAGGGTTATATATTTATACACAACAGGTTAGCCATATTAACACCCTGCTGAGATAAACAGGTATTATTCAGTTCATTTCATGTATGGTAAAATCAAGCCTAGAGAAATGCAATGCCAGTTCCAGCTCTCTAGATCGGAATAGAACAAAAATGTTGGGATCTCGCTTAAGTTACCTAAGTCATGTCCACTCACTGTTATAAACCCTTCGTTCACTGATCTTTCCAGTGCCATATTCAGGCATGACTGGTAAAGGCATAAGCCTCAGGACCCTATTTAAAAAGACTCTGAAGATCCACTAGGTAGTTGTAAGCAAGACAGATACTACTTCTGAAACATAACATTTCCTACACTAGAAATAGTGAAAGTCCAAATTTCTCACAAAATGCATAAGAGTCTTCTTGCACATTTTCATTCAGTGGCTGCTCTAAAGCTTTTTACTTGTCAGGGTTCTCAACAGAAAATTTTGTAGTAGTTGTGTGTGTATAACACAATGGTGTTTTAAAAGAACAGAACTAGAGAAGAAGCTAATACCGAGAATATGTTGAAATCAGAAGAACAGCCATTACCTTGTAAAGGACTTTGTAATTGTCTTCTACAAGCTCCTGTCCACACTCAGCCCAAGTCGCCATAAATCCCTCTCTCCAGACTTGGAAAAGGCAGGGAAATCCCCAGGGAGGGCTGCTGTACAGGTGCACTGTGCTTCCTGCTGGGGATTGCACTGCCCATTGCAGGGTTTTGTGATGCTGGGCTTGGTGTTAGCCTGTGAGACATCCATTCTTACTGTAAGAGGCAATTAATGCTCAAGATTTTTGCTAGGATTGCAAAGCTCCAGTGGGAACGAAGGTACCTGTCATCCAGGTAAGAGTCACAGCTCTACATGGCAGCTAAATGGACTCCCAGAAGGGAAGGTGACACCCTAAACTGTTGTGCTTTTTAAAAGGCAGCTATTGTATATGAGTAGGTGCACAAAATACGCACATTTTATCTGCCATGCACATTTCCTCAACCCCAATCTAGCCACAAGTCCTTATTTTGCCTCAGGTTTTCTCTAAAAATTTTAGGTCTTATCTATGTAATGGAACAGGATTCTTAAAACCAAAACCTGAGAAGCCTTGGCACTGGAAGATCTGTCTGTTAGAGGCAATATTAAAGTATGCCTGAATGACAAACCCCAACCAGATACTGTAATACCTGTCCAAAAATCAAAGGAATGGAGGCTCTCATGGACACAGAGCAATAGTTCTGTATCTGTATTACCTCAACAATTCATGAAGCTACAGTCTGAAGAGATCCTCAGCTCAGTATAAATGAACAGGACTCTTTGGACTTCTGTAGAGTTTTTGTAGACACCTATTTTATGTCATTTGCAGGCAGAAACGCTAACAGAAATATAATACTTGCCTTTTCATTGATAAAGGGGCAACTAAAAATGTGAGGGAGGAAAAAGATGTTGCCCTAAAAGACCACAATAAAATATTTATAATTATATTAATTAATATTAATAATTATATTAACTTAATAATTATTATTATACTTTGGGGATCAATTTATTAGTACATGTCAACATGAAACCAATCTTTAATTTTTTTAATAAACTTGTTGAATAATAATTTTTTCTTTTATTTCTGCCTAGCTGATTCTAAGAACAAAAGAACTGGTCTTCTTTGCTGTAGTCCTACTAAAAGCCATAGGATTTAAAGATGGAAAGCAAAAGAGGCAAGTGACAATAATGACTCTGAGCTTCAACAGAGAGAACTTCAGGGAGATTCGTGGTATGCTGGTTCCCGGGAGCTGCTGCTTTGAAAGACAAAGGAGCCCAGGAGAGAGTAGGTATATTTATTGATATTTAGGGATATTTATTGATATTTAGGGATAACTTCCTCCACTTCTGTATGCAGGGCATGGTGCAGGTGTAAGGAGATCAAACTAGCTGAATGGGGAACTTTTGACTGGGTTTAGGTGGAAAAAGGAAGCCTACGGGAGATGGAAGCAGGAATAGACTGCTCAGGGGAATAAAGAAGGAATGCACAGGCATGCAGAGGTTAAACTAGAAAAGAAAAAGCTTAGCCAGAGTAAAATCTGGTAAAGGACGTGAAGGGGTACAAGAAGGACTTCTACTGGAACAAAAGCAGCAAGAGGAAGACTAAGGCCAAGTGGACAAGTGACCTAGTGATGAAGTAGATAGAAAGGCTGAGGTCTCCATGCCCCAGTCTTCTGTGGCTAGGTCTGTTCTCAGGCTTCACATGCATTTGGAGGAATACAACCAAGGTTAGAGGAAGACTTAAGGAATTATTTAAGCAACCTCAACACATAGCCAAGCAGGATGCATGGCTGATACCCCTGCAAAGCTGATCTTTATCTGTTCAAAAGATTGCAGTGATCAGAAGTTCCCAATGACTGCAGAAGCAAATGTCACAGCCATCTTCCAGAAAGCCAAGGGAGAAGAGCTGGGGAAATACAGGCCAATTTTCTTTTCTTCAGTCCTTGTGAAGATTATGGAGTAAATCCTTCGGTAAACCATATCCAGGCACATAAGAGAGAAGAAAGTGATCAGGAAAAAACCAACAAGTGCAAGTTGTGCTTGACCAACCTAATTGCCTTCTACAATGTTATAACTGGATTTGAAGATTAGGGCAGAGCAGTGGATGTCATTTACCTTCACTTTTGCAAGCTTTTTACTCTGTCTCTTGCGGCATCTTTGGAGAGATAGAGACTAGCTTCGTGAATTACAAAGTGAGTAAATCAAAGGCTGGAATAACAGGCTGGAAGTGTCATGGTGCTGTTTATAGGTGGTATTCACTGGGCATTCCTGTTGGGACCAATATTGTTTAACATAGATCATAGAATAGTTGGGGTTGGAAAGGACTTTAAGATCATCTAGTTGCAACCTCCCTGCCATGGGCAGGGACACCTCCCACTAAACCATGCCACCCAAGGCTCTGTCCAACCTGGTCTTGAACACGCCAGGGATGGAGCATTCACAGCTTCCCTGTGAAACCCATTCCAGTGCCTCACCATGCTTACAGTAAAGAATTTATTCCTTATATCCAATCTAAACTTCCTCTGTTTAAGTTTGAACCCATTACCCCTTGTCCTCTCACTAGTCATGGCTTTGACAGTGGAACAGCATGTGCCCTTCACAGGTTCACAGATGACATCCAATCTGGGGGAGATGTCATTGTGCTGGATGGTATGGCTGCCATTGGAGGTACCTTGACAAGCTGGAGGAATGGGCTAACAAACATTCTTTGAAATTCAACAGGGGAAAATGCAGTCCTGCATCTGGGATGGAATAGCGCCATGCCACAGTACAGGGTGGGGACTGAGCCAGAAAGCAGCTTTGCAAAAATAGGCCAGGGGGTCGTTCTGCGCAGTAGGCTGTGTGAGTCAGCAGTGTGCCTTTACAGTGAAGGTGGTCAGATACCTACGGAGCTGTGATAGCAAAAGTGTAGCCAGCAGGACAAGGGAGGAGCTTCTTCTACTCTACTCTATTCCATTCTGCTCTATTCTATTCTGAATAAACTGCCTGTATGTCCCATTTAGATTGACAGCTAATGAAAAGGAATGGAATCTGCAGCTTCTGGAACAAGATTAAACATTGTATTTATTGTAAGAATGTGAAAATGATCAAAAAAAGGTAGGCTGTGTCTGGTAGAAACCAACAGCAGAACAGAAAGTAACAACAGGAGAAGCCAATGACTGGTAATTCCTCAATAGACTTCCCTAGCTGCTAGCAACCTGTGACCATTTGGTCTATCTTTGAAATGAGGTTTATGGGCATTCCCCAAATGACAGAACAATCTGCCTCTTTCAGCACCAAAGAACCCTGTCTGCAACATTAAAAAGGGAATTAAAAAAAGCATCAATATGTTAAGGCTGTAGCTACTTACTGGCATAACCTTCTGGGGAAGAAAGATAGTTTCTTTGATATTCAAAATTTTTAGTATGTCAGAGAAACTATGGATGACTCAGTTTATCTGTATTTTCTACAACCCTTCTAAAAGATCAGTCATTAAAGTTGTTAAAGAAAGAAAAAGAAGTTGATACAATGCAATATAACGACATACATCAGACACTGGGTAAGGAAACCCACCTAGTAATAATGAAGAGTTAACTCTGAACATGAAAATGGCTATCATACAGCCAAAAGTTAATAGAGGTACACATGGTATATAATAGCATTCATTCTACCAGCATGGTCTAGAAAGGGTACCTGTAGGTATAGGTCTAGCTCCAGGGTGTATTCAAATGCCACAGAGCCTATTTAACTGCAGAAAGGAAATCATACTTCTATTTTTTTTACAGTTTTACGCAGTACAATATTGGTATCTAAAGAACAATGCCCCTTAAGACAGTATCTTATTACAAAGATACTTACGCAGGGGTAAGGGAGAACACCAGATAATTCTGCCAAGGTGCAGGTCCATGCATAACACAATGCCAGCCCAGAACCGTTCAGTGGCTGCAGCACAGAGGACATGGTCCTCAGACCTACTTGTTATCGTGTCAAGAAGCAGCTGAAACATCCATTTATATGAGAGGTAAGGCTAGAGAAAATGACATCTGGTCCATGTTATGCATAGAGACTGCCAAGAAAATATTCGTATGTAAGTACAGTGACCTGTAATAATGATTCATTGTTCTTACTGCTGTTTAAATAGGTATCTGAGGTGATTCCACCTTTTTCACCTCTTCCTACTTCTCCTTTCCTTTTTGTAAACATGAGCTCAGCTTTGATGTTAAGTTTAAATAGATTCTTGCTGCGTATTCGATTTCTATGGTTAAGCTTGCCATGCGTTCAATGATGAAACATAAGCTCCTGGCTGCAGGACTTGGAGTTTCCAGATGGTTCTCCTGTGTTGTGTCTGCACACTAATAGCACAGTGTAATAACAACCCACATGGGCAATAATAGCTTATAGAACTTTTGTTATCTGGCTGTCCAAGTTAAAGGATATGGTGGGTACAACATATATTATAATCTTATATAGGTGATATCTTAGCCTTATCATTCTTATGAATAAATAATACATAGCAGCAGTTGATTGAGCAAAATGATAAGACTGTGCTTAATCTCACTACTTTGTGCACCTGTATATTTTCTATGAACTGCTTTAGGTTTCATCACCAGTGGGGAGGAATATAGACATTTGGAGAGGAAGACACATTCAAACACCCTTAGTTAAAACAAGCCATTGTCCTAAAACAGTGACTAGGTGAAATACCTAAGTGTTAGATGACTAAAGAAAATGAATCCCACCCTATATATAGTTTAGGTAAACTTCATCTGTCTATAGCCAGTGTGTATATTCTGTATGTACATATAAACAGAATGTGCTGTCCTATTATGAATAACAAGAATGCTTTTCATGTATCTATCTTATTCACCCCAGGATCTCCTCTTCTTATAACCATTAATTAATGTGGCTTCTTAACAATCCCCTGAGGAAAGAACTGCCCCAAATTTAGAGATGAAGAAATGCAGTTTTAGCATGCTTAAATAAGTTGTCCCAGGTTGCACAGAAACCCAGTCATATAAATGTAAATACCAGAGGATGCCTCACGGTTGTAGCCCAAAGATAAGGTAATCATAAGGTGTGGCTCCCAAATCAATATGGTGCTTGCTTCCACCTTATTCAAAGTAAATAGGTTGAGGTGTCGTGTGCACAGGGTAATTCCTGATGTGTTCACATCAGTCATACATTAGACTTGGTACAGATGTAGCCAGACTAAGGACAGAACAACAGGACAAGATCAAATACCTTTTCTACATACTTGAGACATTTGTCTGTATGATTCATGTATTTTGATTCTACAGAATCCAACCTTTCAGCAAAGAATCACAGTTTGAGGGAAGACATTTGGAGAAGGACTTGGGAGTACTGGTGGATGAAATATTGGACGTGACCTGGCAATGTGCCCTTGCAGCCAAGAAAGCCAACCATATGCTGGGCTGCATCAAAAGGAGTGTGACCAGCAGGCCAAGTAGGTGATTCTCCCCTCTGCTCTACTCTCGTGAGACCCCACCTGCAGTACTGCATCCACCTCTGTGGCCCCCAACACAAGCGGCACGTGGACCTGTTGGAGTGAGTCCAGAAGAGGGTCATGAAGATGAACAGAGCACCTGGCTGGAGCACCTCTGCTATGAAGAAGGGCTTAGAGTATTGAGGTCCTACACCCTGGACAACAGCTGGGAAGGTTAGTTGGTTCAGGCTGAAAGCAGGACAGGGAACGTTTTAGAAGCTTGCTAGTGTAGATGATTTCAGTTCAGGATTGTGGAACATTTGCTGATGCTAATTTATTAGTGGGGATATAGGCTTCTACTGATGCCAGGTTTTGTTCACACCATCAGTAGGTTTCATATCTAAACCTACTACCATCATTGTGTGCATTGCCAGAGCTGCAGGACAGATCGTGTGGTGATGCTGCCTCCCTGCTTTGCCATATGGAAGCAGCAAACACATGGATACATCATATGCTGCTGAAGTAATCTGAAAGTATTGTTCACACAATTCCCTTGATGTTTTCATTCTCTCTCCTTTTTCTTGTCACTCTTCCATGTATGAATAACTTCCTGATGTGTTGTCAATTTGTATGATGTTTCACTCTTCATTTCCATATGGCCCTCTCCATTTCCTATACAGTTCATTGCTAATATGCCAGCCAACAAAATGCCAGGTCACCTTTCTGCTGCTATCTGGGTCATGCTATGGTTTGGGTTAACTGCTGGTGTGAGCAACTAACAGCCAACTGCCTCAGCCACCATCACCTACGGTGACATAACTAGGAACAGAAGTTTTCTCATTCTTTTCCTGGAGGATACAGGTGAAAGTAACTGAGAGGTTGCATGTTAAGGGCAAAGAGGAAGGAGAACAGAGCACAATGACCATGGGTCTCAAGGTCAGCCTCTGGAAGTGGCTGCACTGGAAGATGTTCTGCTGAATGCTACAAGTGCTGGACAAAGTAAAAGCTGTGGACATGTCTTGGAGAATGATCTGTGGCCAGAAGAAGGTCCATGGATCCTTTTTACTCTCGTCATGGGTGAATGGTAACAGAACGGGAAGAGACTCCTGAATTTGACTCCAGTATCCAGCTTTATGCACTGGATTTCTTACTGTTTTACAGCTAGGAATTGTATTTGGCATGGTGTAAAGAGGGGAGAAATAAGTATTTCTCTTGCAACACTTCTTTTTTACCTTAATCTGGTAATCTATAGAGGATGGAAAGGAAGTGATTTAAACATACAACTAAGGCCTCTTTTAAATTGTTTTTGCAATTTGTGGAGATATAAGAGATGCAGGAAGGAAGGAAGAGTAAAGGAGAGTACCCATCTCTTCCAGTATTTCTGTAGCTCTGTCCTAGCAGTAGGCTGAGACAGATTAACTAACACTGAAAAAATGTCCCAAATGAACGAACTGAAGAACCAAGTACAGTTACAGTCTTTGGCTCATGTAATTTCTTAGCAAGCTTTTTCTGACTGACAGGATGGAGAAAGGTGTATGATACAATTTGCTTGTTGCAATTCCTCTCATAGTTCAGCTTTTCATGCTTGCCTGAATTTTCCCTTAGCAAGAGACACCTCAGAACACTTCATATGGGTGGAATTGCAGGTGGTCAACAAGTTAATGTTTTCAGTGTTACAGTCCATAATAGGCTGTTGAGTCACCAAGTAATGAAGAAATCTCCTTGGCATTAACAAGTGGAATTATGCTTATCTTTCCATAGTTTACCTTTTTTTCCGTCTCCAATAGTAATGTATTCCAGGACCATTCATCATGAGGATGAAGCAAGAGTGAAACGATTTCTGGTAACAAGATCATGATGACATACTATGTTGTCTTATTATTTTCTCTAGTAAATCCTCCTTCAGTTTCCCAGTTACTAAACATTTTTACTAGTTAATAAAGAAAAATAAATTTGTAACATAGTTTCTGTTTGTTTATTTTGGCCCAGATTACTTTAGATTTAAAGACTTCCAAATGCACACTATTTCAGATGGGAATAAAAGCATGTCATGTTGATAACAAATCGTAACCAGGCTTTAATTTTCGACTAGACAAGAGGAGGACATTATTTACCTCTTCTATTAAAAATATTTTCAGTTGTTCTGCATGTACTCTTGTTTTTGCACATATATTTGATTTTGTTGTTATATTGGCAGGGTACCCTAAAATGGGGTTATATTCTTGGCAAATGAAAGAGAAACATGCAGTTTCACCCAAAACTTCTATTGTCAGTAGAGTCTCTTAAAATTCTGTAAAACCAAAAGTCTTTGATACACAATGTCATATCAGTCCATAACAGGATATGGATATGCAATAGCACACAAGTACACAACACACAACATGACCCCTGGTCATCTGGCATTTCTTCATTCCTAAGCCATATCACCCTGCAATAAGAGATGTGGGAGCAGGAGATATTCCTCATTTTCCCAGGTTGCCTCCCCTTAGCCTCAAAGGGAGGAGACAGGATTTCTGTCTGTGCATTCCAGATTTACAAGCTGAGTGTGTACTGGAATAATATATGTGAGCAGAGCCTGCCATTATCTTCTCGGATAATGAGATGATAGCATAAGAAGTATGTAAATGTTCACTACGTAAGCTGCGGCATGCTGCAGAGACATGGCCAGGGCTGCATCCTGGTGTTCCCCACACAGTGACATTTTCACTGTAGCCTGCATGTTCTTCCGTCATCCTGCAATCATAGGTTTCACATCATGGTAGGAGCAGATCAATGGGATTCCAGCAGTGAAATCACATGCTTTATTGATTACTTTGTCAGTAAGAGAGTAAAGTCTCTGTTGTCCCAAAAAGTAAACATCTCTTCAACAATGTGGCAATATATCCTTGCTGCTACTTCCTATATACACACATACACATGTTGAGTACCACTTGAGAATTCTTTACTGTAAGGGTGGTGAGGCACTGGAATGGGTTACCCAGGGAAGCTGTGAATGCTCCATCACTGGCGGTGTTCAAGGCTGGATTGGACATAGCCTTGGGTGGCATGGTTTAGTGAGAGGTGTCCCTGCCCCTGGCAGGGGGTTTGGAACTAGATGATCTTAAGGTCCTTTCCAACCCTAACTATTCTATGATTCTATGAATAGTAGCCTCAGAAATTCATTTTCCATGTGTTCATATGATGGGGAAATAATGTGCATTTGAGTACCACTGATGACTACTAACACTTGGTAAGTCCAATTACAGACAGCTGCTACTTCAGAGATATTTGAAGACTTGTCCTATAACCCAGAGGTGTCATTTCAGTGCCTGACTTTGTATGGTGCTACTCTCGCAAATTCATTAGGAAAGGGAGCAGGAGTGATGCAGGTGGCCGTAGAGCTGTATCTGGATGCAAATAAGACAGATGCAGGTGAGGAAATGGATGGATCTTCTGTTTGGGAAAAATTATGTGAAGACAGAAAGAATAAGTATAATTTTGCTATGTGGAACTGGGAAGGAATTCTCCCAAAGAGAATGGGATTGTTCAAGAAGATTTATGAATATTACCGAATAATGCCAAGAGATAGAGACATTGGGTAAGAGTGTGCATGGAAAGCTGATGAGAATTTAGTGTGAAAAAAGGAAAAAAGGTTAACTAGTGGTGAAGTTGTTGGAGCAGGCTTCAGGATAGCAAGTGTTGTTACAGACAACATACAGAAAACGCTGTTTTCCTGAAGGAAGAAAAAAGGTATGCTATTACACTTCCATTATGATGACTTTCAGAATCTTGTTAAACAACCAAAACAATTTGCATATATGTCTCCCTCTGACGTTGAGTCTCTTCAGCATTATTTACCAGTCACCAGAGCTGTGCCCTTTTGAGCTGTTCTGTCATCAAAGAGGTAGGGCATGGGTAAAGCTAACTGTAGCTGTTTAAGAAGCACTTCACTGTGAGGGTGGTGAGGCACTGACACAGGTTGCCCAGAGAAGCTGTGGCTGCCCCACCCGTAGATATGTCCAAGACCAGGTTGAATGGGGCTTGGAGCAACCTGATCTAGTGGAAGCATCCCTGCCCATGGCAGGGGGTTTGGAAATAGGTGATTTTTAGGGTCCCTTTCAACCCAAACCATTCTATTACTCTTCTAGGAGTGCAATACAACCACCTTTCTTAGAAATACGTCAAAGGAGAACTGTAACTGAATATTCAGTTTATTCCTTTAGAACTATTCTGAGTTCTTCAAGCTCTTTGAGTAATTTTGTAATGTAGCTTACTTTATTCTTTGGGTTTGCTCCTTGGGTTACAAAATTTTGTGTAGGTCTTGCAACAATTATACATTCACTCTTCAACAGAATGGACACTTATGAGAAAACTACCTCTCAAAAGGCTCATTTTAAAGTTGTCTTTAGCAAATTCACCATTTCAACAGATGGACTAGAGGAGATAGGACTAAGGTGCATAGTGGTAGAAACAGGTCTGTTTCCCCAAAATATTCGTGTCAAATGAATTACACCCCCTATACAGCATGGGGCAAGTAATTTAGGAAGCTAAAAGTAGCTAATACAATAAAAAAGACAATGCATTTTACAGTTCTGGAAAATTTATTTAGAACAAAATAAGTCAATCTACATTGTTAAGAATGCGGAGTAATGTACATGCACAAATAACTTGCCAACAATTGCAAAAAACGGACATAATTCCATGGTAACTTCGTTCGTACAAAAATCTGATAGAAACACTGTTGAGTAGGAGTTTCAAGATGTTCAGTGTTCAGTGGGATCTCTCCTTCTGATAAAATGAACTCATGTTTTACTAGATTTTTCCACCCTGATCTTTCATGCACTGCATGTTTTGAATTCCCATCTAACTGCTGTTTGTGCCTCGACAGCAATTAGATACTTCAGCCTGACTGCCATTCCTGAGGTGTACAACATCAACTAATCAGCACAGACAGTACGTTTTGAAACCTAAACTGCTTTTGGTTTTCAAACTCACTCTCAGAACCTCTGAAATTAATTATTTTGCAGCATTTTAAGTCAGACAGGACTGTGAAATACACATCTGTACTGAAATATCACAACTCACTGCATTTCATTGCATTAACTTCTTACTGAGCCAAATGCATTTTTGACAAAATCTTTCTTTCAGAAAGAAACAAATTTGATTTGACGATAACTATACACAAACCCCCTTTAAAGCTTTATTTCAGTGGGTATGCTCAGTGCTATGATGTCTCTAGTTCAGATATGTCCAGTGTGGCTCTTTTGTGCATTTTAATGACTCACTTTTTTTAGATGAGGATCCTTTGCTGTTGACTAATATGAGACTCACCAGCACCATATCTGAAAATAAAATTGCCTTGCAGCTTGTACTTACTAATCACCTGCTTTTTATACACAGGGATTGAATAATTTGCTTTTGTAATACCATCATAGTTTTACGTTTGCTGTCTTTAAAATCCATATAAATCTCGGAGTTTTCCAAGATACATCAAGGTTCTGGGGCAAGGAAGACTTTCCCTGGGTGTAGGAGGCTCATGTTAGGGACTAACTAAAAAAACTGGACATACCCTCTGGACCCGATGGGATGCATCCACAAGTGCTGAGGACCAACCAGCTGAAAAATACCTTTGCAGGAAAGGACCTCTTAATTGAAGAAATTTGACTATTTGAATCATATAGGAAACAAAACGTATTCACTAAAGATGTTTCAGCCATTCTTCCTGTCCTTGGCCTTATTGAGGGTTGCTGATTATTGCAGGACACTGCAGCTTCACAATAGCACTGTGAGGCATTAGGCACATTATTTATAAACTGCACACTTCAGTTACACTTAAAATTCACAGACAACCACATTTTAAAATAAAAATGTGAAAGGTCCAACGTGTTTCAGACTTATCTGACTTGCTAGTGGGAAGCTGTGGGCAAATCAATAAAGTGATGCACTGTAACTGGGTTATAAAGGGGGATATGAATGGCGTCAGGGCCAAGTGGTTCTGCTGCTACCGTGTTTGTTAGTGCAGCTCCAGGTTAGCATGGCTGCCTCACTTCAGTACAGTACAGCACAGCAGTACTCCTTAGGGTCCAGTGAAGCAAGTACCTCATAAATCTATTTATTTTGTTTGTTCTTAAGTATGCCACTGCCTTCAGTAGCTTTAAATACTTGATTTTAGATTTTTTCCATATACTGTCATTTAATTTCTTGGCTTGGTTTTTCATTTTTATCCAGATCAAACCAAAAGCGTGGCCATGTCATGGCAGAAATCTTAAGAAAGATTCCTATGTTCTCTTGGTTTTTACATTTGTGTCCCTGGTTGGGCAGTGAAAAAAATGACAACGTCTTGATCCTGCTTCCAAGTTGCAAAACTACTTATAGAACAGGCTGTTTGGTAGAGCTGATGGGTTAAAAAAGTCTTGCATTGCCAAAAAAAGAGAAAATAGAATGATTATCTCTTCAAACATCCAAACACTCCAAGAAAATGCCTTTGCTGGCTTTTCCACAGCATTCTGTAACACATTTTCTCAGAAAAGGTGTACTTTATATAAAAATATCAACCTGGAAATCTTTCCATAGATAGCATTAGAAAGTATTTCATTTAAAGTAATTTGATTCTGCAATCTTTAATATGTAGCTCATATGACCGTTCATAAAATCACGGACTAATATCCTATCTCTGTGAATAAACAGGGAAGGGTTTTGCTTTGTGGATGAATCTTGAAATGCACCTCCCTGTTTCAAGCTACATTCTGCAGGTTTTCTGAATGGAAATAATTACTCTTCTCAAATGCAATTACTGTTCCTGCCCTGTAAGCAATCAGACGGGAGAATAGCAAGTAGACAGACTGCTAGGCAGTAATCTAGGGATCTGAAGTCCCCACACATCAGCCACTAATGAGTATCTGACTACTCTCACCTTGTGGTAAAATTGAGTTCAGTGAGGGGTGATCTATTTGCCACATTCTTTGGAGATTAAACCAGCAATGCATGGTAACACTGGCAATTATGGGAGACCTGATGCATTGTAATTTCATACCCTACTTTAACCTGCAGTTAATGGCTGATGCATTTATCTCTGCAGTTTACTTTCCTCGTATTAATATGAGACCACACATGGTTTCCTCTCAGAAGACATGCAAGATAAAGACTAGGGCAAAACCACATGTGATGTTACTGGTTGCTCTGCCAGTCTTCAGGCTTCCTAGTATAAAACATTGTGGGGTTTTTAGACATGGGAAGTCAGATTCCAGTGAAACAGTCAATGAGGAGCATAACAGTTCGGTAGGTGAGAAAATTTTGCTATGTCTGTCTAACATTAGGTGAGAACTCAGCAGATTTTTTAAGGTGGTTTGTGTTTTTTGTGAAGAAATGCAATAAACCAGGCATTCAGCTGCCATGGACTTCAGAAAGACAGCAGGAACTTTTGTTTTTTGACAAAATGGGACTCTATTTCATAGCGCATTCAGAATAATGTAAGTTATAAGGCACTGAATTTGTTCAACCGTGAGCGCTTGTTTTTTTCAGTTTAACATGGAAAACAAAAGTTTTCCTCCTTATCCACTTTGATTGTGTTGGATTTGCATTGTTACAGTGAATAATTCACTACTCCTGCTCTGATCAGTTTTAAAAATTTAATTTCTATTACCGTAAGTTATGATTTATTTTTGGAAGGGATAACACTGGTGAATAAGACAACTTTTATTTGTAATCTTCTTTTCTAAGGCTTCTTGAAAGTATTATTTCACATTTTTGTATGAAAGCAATGGTACTGAGACATGAGACATATCTGTACTAGTGGCTGGATAGGTGGGAATACCTGCAAACCCTCAGATGTAGGCTATATCTCTGTTCTCTGTACAGCAATGATAATCTGCTGAAACCACTGTCAACATCTGTAGGGTGGTCTTCTTTTGCATTGCTCATTAATAGGTAAGATTAATTGTTAATTCAAATATATCCTAGTCATCTCCTCTGCATACTTCTCCTTTATGCTAGCGAAGTGCTTGATCTTTGCTGCTGCTTTGTTCAACACTCAGGCCATCTTCAATGTCTTTAGTACTTTATACATTTATTAATACCTGAAATCCTAGTGCTTTTTGGCAATCAAGATACTTTATTTCAAACCAGTTTTCATGCAGGGTGTACAGAAGTATACACTGGAGCACCCTTTGGCTACATAAGCATAAGGAGCCTCCTTGCTGAGAATGAGTGCCAATGCCCTGCCAAGTGATTACTGCAGCTAATAATCAAATTTTCCTACTGTATATGAAATGCTAGCATAGGTAGAGTCAAAATGTTAAATTTGCCTACCTGTGACTGTACTTCAGTTTTGCAGGATTTAATATCAGCAATATTAAGATCATTTGCTTACAACAGTGGTATTAAGGTCCCCTAAGGTGTCATCAACTTTGAATTCAAACTTTCCAAGGGCATAAGGTAATAAATTGGACAACTGGTGTGGTTTCTCCCCTAGACAGCATCAGAAATGTGCACTGCCATGACAACTCCCCTTCCTTTACTCTTGTATTTTTCTCTCTGGGTACAAGTGCTCTTGTGATACACTCTAAAAATGGAATAAGTGGTTATTATCATATCATAGAATCATAGAATAGTTAGGGTTGGAAAGGACCTTAAAATCATTTAGTTGCAACCCCCCTGCCAGGGGCAGGGACACCTCACACTAAACCATGCCACCCAAGGCTATGTCCAATCCAGCCTTGAACACCGACAGCGATGGAGCATTCACAGCTTCCCTGGGTAACCCATTCCAGTGCCTCACCACCCTTACAGTAAAGAATTTCTTCCTCATATCCAATCTAAACTTCCCCTGTTTAAGTTTGAACCCATTACCCCTTGTCCTAACACTACAGTCCCTCACGAAAAGTCCCTCCCCAGCATTCCTATAGGCCCCCTTTAGATGTTGGAAGGCTGCTATGAGGTCTCCACACAGCCTTCTCTTCTCCAGCCTGAACAGCCCCAACTTTCTCAGCCTGTCTTCATACGGGAGGTGCTCCAGTCCCCTGATCATCCTCGTGGCCCTCCTCTGGACTTGTTCCAACAGTTCCATGTCCTTTTGATGTTGAGGACTCCAGAACTGCACACAATACTCCAAGTGAGGTCTCACAAGAGCAAAGTAGAGGGGCAGGATCACCTCCTTCAACCTGCAGGTCACGCTCCTTTTGATGCAGCCCAGGATACGGCTGGCTTTCTGGGCTGCAAGTGCACACTGCTGGCTCATGTTCAGTTTCTCGTTGACCAATACCCCCAAGTCCTTCTCTGCAGGGCTGCTCTCAATCTCTCTCTGCCCAACCTGTAGCTGCACCTGGGATTGCTCCTAACCTGGTGTAGGACCTTGCACTTGTCATGGTTAAACTTCATCAGGTTGGCATCAGCCCACCTCACAAGTGTGTCAAGGTCCCTCTGGATGGCATTCCTTCCCTCCAGCGTATCAACCGAACCACACAGCTTGGTGTCATCGGCACACTTGCTGAGGGCGCACTCAATCCCACTGTCCATGTCATCAACAAAGATGTTGAACAAGACCAGTCCCAACACCGATCCCTGAGGGACACCACTCGTTACTGGTCTCCAGCTGGACATTGAGCCATTGACCACAACTCTTTGCATGCGGCCATCCATCCAGTTCTTTATCCACCGAGTGGTCCACCTATCAAATTGATGTCTCTTCAATTTAGAGACAAGGATGTCATGTGGGACAGTGTCAAATGCTTTGCACAAGTCCAGGCAGATGACATCAACTGCTCTACCCTGTCCATCAGTTCCGTAGCTCCATCATAGAAGGCCACCAAATTGGTCTGGCAGGATTTCCCCTTAGTGAAGCCATGCTGGCTGTCACCAACCACCTTGTTGTTTTTCATGTGCTTCAGCATGCCTTCCAGGAGAATCTGCTCCAAGATTTTGCCAGGCACAGAGGTGAGGCTGACTGGTCTGTAGTTCCCCAGCTCATCCGTTTTCCCCTTCTTGAAAATGGGAGTTATATTTCCTTTTTTCCAGTCATTGGGAACTTCACCTGACTGCCATGATTTTTCAAATATGATGGACAGTGGCTTAGCAACTCCATTTGCCAGCTCCTTCAGGACCCACGGATGGATTTCATCAGGTCCCATGGACTTGTGTACATTCAGGTTCTTAAGATGGTCTTGAACCAGATCCTCCCCTACAGTGGGCCCAGGGTCTTCATTCTCACAGCCCCTGTATCTGCCTTCCAAGACTTGGGTGGTGTGGTCAGAGCATTTGTCAGTGAAGACCAAGGCAAAGAAATAATTCCTTTCAAATAGATTTGTTTGTCTTACCTCTGGGTACCTGTTTCATGCACACTGAAAACAAGGGTTACTGCAGGACTACTGCAAGTAGATCAGCCCTTCCACTGAGTCTGGAATTGCCTTGCCAAGTTTAGCCCTTTTGGTAGCATATCCCACAGTCTCCACATGTTCATCTACAAATGGGATACACAGCTACAGCACTGGTAATTATCACTATGTGGGCTGTGATCTGGGTAGCTCAGTTAACGACAGTGCTGATAATCATAACATCAGCAGTAGCCAGGGCCTTACAATGAATACAGAATACATTGGTTACTGGCTTACATGCTGCTATCTTGACTGCTATGTTATCTCTGCTTACTAGATTAAAGTAACATGGCATGTCTATTTATGCTGCTTACACACCCAATGGAAAGCAGGGTGGACAAAGCCTTCTAATCTCTTTTTATCAATATCATGTGTCTGGACATTTGTTAATTGCTAATTTCAGTTCTCATACCTTTGATCATATCACTCTTGGTGGTTGGTTCTTTTGTGCCATTAATCTATGGGTTACTTTTTGAGTAACTTGCTTCCTTGAGAAACCCTGGGAGGAGGTGTTGCTGCAGTAAGTTAACACCAGTACAGCTTGCTACCCAAGCCATGTTTCCTTTCCTAATTTTCTTTGGCTTTCTTACCCCATCAGATAGAGAAGACTGCAGCTCAGCATGCAAGATCTGATTCCCGAGGTAGTAACCTGATTTTTCATTGTCAACCTTCTTGCAAACTTGTCAGGACAGAATAGAGAAAATGGCTTTGTACAAAATCATGATCATCTCTTAAATTAAAGTCAGATTCTTATGGAGCAAGCAATACTTTGCTTCAGGCTGCACTGCGCTATATATTACAGGTATTCCTTAAAAATTGCTATTTGTGTACCAGAAGCAACAGTGGCAGCATGAAGAGAGTATGGCTTCTCAGGACAACAGTGCTCAGCTGTGTATGGGAGCCCACATTATTCTCTGTTGCTTCCCTTGGGCTGCTTTCAGTAACCAGGTTAGCTCATTTAAGGTGAGCTAAAATTAAGAACTCTAACGAGGATGTCCTGAGGTGGATCTTTTGGCTCTCGTGCTGCTATTTACAGCTGTGATAAAAATCAGTTACATATTTATTCCTAGTAATAAGATCTTAAAACGCACCTTGTGTTTGGCAAGCTTAGATCACTTTTTTTCTTCTAAGTATCTCCTGAGGCTCCCTTCTGGGCAATCTGCCTAGTAACAGTTTCCACCAGCTTTGCTTCATTGTATCATCTTGAAGGGCAATTTCAGCTTGAAAAGTCAGTACCTTTGTGGGAATACATCATCCACTATCATGATTTCAGCCATTTTTTTAACAACTTAGTATTGGGGAACAGACTTCCTCTTCAATTTTAATTTCCTTCATGCTTTACAGAAACAGAATTTCAATCAATTTTATGCCCATTCTTAAATTTCTGCTTGCTTTTCTTCTGCTGAAGTTTAAAATCTATTTTTTTTTTTTATTTCCAGCAATGGAAACAATCCCTGATATTTAAATCTTACCATTTTTACTGGTCTCATATTATGAAGAAAAAAAGCTTTTTATTTCTATTTCCTGGGGTATATCCCAAAAACAGCCAAAGCAGCACTTGATTTCGTTAGATGCTTATTCTTCACTTGACCATTTTCTTTTTTCTCATTAAACAGAAACAAAGCCTTAATTTGAAATCTATCACACTTTAAAAACTTGCAGAGAAAATATTTGTTAATTTTCTCGAAACATTAAAAATCAAACCCCAAATTTCAACTCAAGGGAACTACCAACTATTTAGAAGAAAATAAATTGAGAAAAATAATTTCACAGCAGAGGAAATAAAATAGAAAAGTTTGTACACTCTGTGCATTTTGTGGAGGGTGCTGATGGGATTATTTGACTGTATGTGTAATTAAAAAACAATGTGCACAACTTCGGCTTAGGCAGCATCCACCAGCAGGTATTTCTCCAAGACGGCAACAAACAGTTTGTATCTTAGGTTCTATCTTCCTCTCTGGCAAGGTCTGATTAATCCCCATTTCCTATTTGATTAGAAATAACAGGGTTCACTTTCTCAACAATACTGATGAATAATAATTACAATCTACCTCCAAAGAGTGCTCAACATTAAGATCAACATGATGCAACACAATACATGATACAGACCTATCTGTACGGTACAAGAATCTGTTGCTTCTGTGTGTAATTTTAATTATCAGTCCAACTAAATACTACAGTACGTGGTTACTTCTTGTCTGGCTCCACAAACAAAATTGATGCAATTTGGTGCACATGTTATTTTTTACTAACTGCCTGAATTTTTTGAACTCTATTTTTCTTCTAAACTCTTTCCAATTTGTAAATAACTTTATGATAACATAATAGCTTTGTGATAATGTGGTAATCAGAAGCCACAGTGATGCTTTCGATGCAGTCTTTCCAGGGCTGCTAAGAAAAAGAAGACTGGAAAGTCTGAATCTGATCTCTCTGTTAACTCTAGCAGCAAAGTTATGTGGATTTATACCCCTGCCATTCTAGCTGAAATGACAGGCTGCTTTGTTAGCATTAATTTGTGGTGTAGTTGTGGTTTGTGCATGCTTACAGTTCATCTACCACATGAAAATCTCCTGTTGAAATTAGTAGATGAATGCTTCATGCCACTGGAATCTCTCACTAATGCATTGAGACGCATTACGTCTCAACAAACATTGAGACAAATGTCAAGTGCTGCATTTTGCTAACATTTGAGTTGTTTTCTCATTATTATCAGAAAAAAAAAGTGAGAATTTTCAAGGTAGAAATAAATTTATCTATTTCCAGGTGTAGGAAATGATTTTGAGAGTAATCGGCCTCAATGTTTGATCATGCTGCTGAGAAAGGAGGTGAAACAGTTTGAGAGGCTCCCTTCATCACACTGCCTGAGGTTATTTTCCCTGTAGCTGAGGGCATCAAAAGGAACGTGTATTTCAGCTGCGCCATCTTAGTTGAGCATCCTGCTTTCACTGGGATTGAAGAAGTACACTGCATTCTCTATCTGCATTATAGAAGTAGTGATCTTCAACCAAAGATGGAGAAAAGAGGTAAGGGTGAGAAGTAAGATTCATGAGAACTCTGACAGAGTCCTTAATTGCTTAAAATGGCAATTGTTTTCAGGGGCAATTATGACATACACCCTTGTGTAACATAATCTATATTTCCCTTGCAGCATTACTGATTGCCACTTAGTCATTCTTTTTGAATGCCTGCATCTAACTTCTTTTTTCACTTATAATTTCATTTTCTCTTCTGGTTCTATTCTCCTAAGATTCTTATAAATTACTCCTATTTCAACTCTTCCCATTCACTTATCAATTTCACTGGTATTTTATTTATTTTCTTCTTAAGGTCATCAATAAAGATAAAGATGGGTCAGAAGTGCAATCTCTGCAGCACAATACATTGTTTGGATGCACTGATAATTCAGAGGGTGGAGTATTAATGATTGCCTATTTAAATAAATTTTGAATCCTAGTTCTTCTATTCATGAGGGGACACTTAATTCCAGTACAAATCTATTATTATTTATGCAATAATTACAATAGCTGCATTTACATACTTGCAATAATATCTTCCACATGAGGAACTGCAATGATTACAAATCCATTACTATCACCAGTTTTCATAGACAAGGAAGAAGCAAAAAGAGCAAAGCCCTGAGCTTTAGCTACATGTCATTTCCTTTTCTTGTAAACAAAACACAAGCCTTTTCCCTATTAGCTTTTCATCAGCTGAGTTTGTATAAAATTGTTGAAAAGGGATGCTGGGAAAAGAAGTAGTTGGCAAGAAAGAGGCAGCACAGATATGGGGTCATACTTCTGAGGGGCAGAGGAAGTGTTCCCATGCGTTGGATTTAGTGTCCTGCCTAGACTGTTGGACCTTGATTGTGCCTTCTTGGATGTAGTCATCCTCAAAGACTTTCTATCTCCTTTGGTTTATTCTTTTTCCCAGCAGATGATTTCTGGAAATCAATCCTTCAGCTGTTTAGGGTTGTTTAGGTTTTTTTCTGTTACTAAACATCACAGTTACATGTGCTTATAGAAGCTGCACATGAAACCAGTCTGATGAGAACTGACTTTGTGGTTAAATATTTACAAATCACTTCATGTTCTTCTGGTTAAGAGTACCATTTAGAATACCCAAACCTAGATCTTGCCATCACATTTTCAGGATCAGATTCACAATTGTATGCATTATATTTTCTTGCTTTCACTGGTTATGGTAAAGGTGTCATCAAAGTAGATTCTTAACAACTGCAATGGTTTCAACAGTTATACAGTCTGTGGAGCAGCATGACCAATATTTTATAGATCTCTTAACCTTCAAAAGACCCCACAAAGTCACGCAGACTGGTGAATTAGCAGCAGCAAATCTGTACCCTATTTTCTCTGCAAGGTCCTACAATCTGATAATAAAAAAATGTGGTTTGGTATTTATGGTTTGGCTGGTCTTTTTTAGACACAGAAACAACATACTACAGATGTATGTCAAATTATAGCTATAATGACTATTGCTGTTTAGATGTCTGTTACACCTCTTTTGAAAGGTATATGTTAAAATGACTGATGCACATTATCACATTATGGCCTCCTACTCTTTGAAATACTCCATGAACTGCTCTTTGAAATAATGCACTGAACAATGGCAACCTGTTCTGGTATGAGGTATGAGGCCATGATCTGGTATCAAGAAGAATTTCATCTTTCACCCATGCATAGTCTTAAATTTACTACTATGAGCTGCCCAAGTTAAACTACTTTTACTGAGTTCTTTCTGATAATCCAATTATTTTCTCCAAATCTTAACATTAGCAAAGTCTCAAGTCAGTCATTTATGAGGAAAGGTGTCAAGAACAGATGCTGAATAAACTCAAGTCTCAGATTTCTTAAACTGTAAGGCATTCACAGATGATATCCCTCTGCCCACACCCCTTATTTTCACGAAAACATACACTGCAGTGTCATAAGGCTTTTATAAGGGAGAGGTGAAAATAGATTCAAGTTTCTCTGGCCAAGCTTAAGATAGTCACGTAGAAACCACATGCAATCTAAGGGCTGTAGAGAGGAACACTATGCACAAAGTAGCATGTGCTGCTTCTCAGGAAGGTTTCAGAGGACTGTCACAGTGCAATAGTGTCCTTTGTGAACTGGACCTTGTCCATGTACAACTGGACCAGAGCATGGGCAGAAAATATTGTCACTTGTAGCTATTTGACTAATTGACCTTAAATAGCTACTTCTGCCAAAGCTTTAACCAGAGAAAGAGTAGTTGGTATTATCTACACTTTTACAGGTCAAAATTCATATTTAAAATGTTACTAATGAACTGTTTAGCAGCCAGTGTAACAAATTTGATCACCTTTAGTGCAGTTAATAAATATTATCTGACTCTTTTTTTTAAATATTCAAGAATGTATGTATATAAAATACACTTCAGTGAACATGGCAAGTGCACCATGTTTAGCTGCTATAAGGCGGACACTCACAATGAAATTTCCAAAAGATACATATCTGAAAAATATGCT
Organism: Ara ararauna; assembly: GCA_028858755.1. NCBI lineage: Eukaryota > Metazoa > Chordata > Aves > Psittaciformes > Psittacidae > Ara > Ara ararauna. The sequence goes on from CM054379.1 coordinate 49,230,961, forward strand.
TTCTTCTGCTGTTTTGACATGGACATCTAACAGAACCTATGGATCCAGCATGACCCAAAGTTGTGAACCTGCACAACAGACTGTTCACATGATTTCTCAACTCTGTCCTTTTCTAGCTATTTCCAGCCCATACGAGTCTGTAACTCAGTTTGGCCACATATGAAGTAAGCTGCTGAACAGCACCAGCTGGATCTAATGAAATTGATATGTTCAGCTGGGTATTATCTTCCTACAGAAGGCACCACAACTCTCACATCATCATGGACTTCCTGTATGGTCAGATAACAGAATAAAACACAGGATAACTGCAGTTGAAAAGTCATCCATGTCAGGTTACTAATTACCCAGTATGCAGGTGAGCAGCCATTTACTGTTTGTTGTACTCAGTGCCAAGCTGTAGAGACTGACACTATAATAGGTCTACAGACATCACCATGGATATATGTATATACTTTTCCTCAAAGATTAGTGCAGCTATTGAGTGCCAAAGAAATCCTCAAATGAGAAAGTTCTTAATGTGCTGGAATTGTTACCAGGATCTCTAGTATTGATCACTAGATTAGGTTTTGGCATCTTGTATGCCTTAAGGTATGCCACTCGCTTTCCCATGCCTTACTTTTCCAATAGAAGATGTGAATAATACTTCTCAGTCTTACAAAGGTGTTAAAACCAGTATTCTCATATATTTCCAAGGTATTCTGATGAGCAGGCAATGCACAGAAAAACATCTGCAAATGAAAGGCACTGAAATTATTAATATGGGTGCTTGGAATGTGTAGCAAACCATCATTGATATACAGGCTGTCCTGTAACTTCCAAGGAGAGTAAGTTAAAATCTGGAAAGCAGCTGATCAGTTGAGTTAAAGACATTTTGTTTTTAACTTTAAAACAAAATACGTATCATCCACTGAAGAAGTATATCAGTGCAGGCAGGAATCTAGTAACAAGTTAGGAGATACAGCAGGGGAAAGTATGAGGATGATGGGGGCTGGAACTAGATGATCTTAAGGTCCTTTCCAACCCTAACTATTCTATGATTCTATGAGGAGAAATGGCATTGCTTGTCAAAGGAAGCAGTTTAGAAATTCACTTTATCTTATTTAATTGACTGCAGGTTATGCACTTTGACTAAGATAGCTGCAAAGATTCCCCCAACAGTCAGTGAGAGGAAGGAAGACACCTCCAAAGAGTCTATCACCTCCTCTGTGGTCTGAAAGGAGGTAGACAGTCTCCCCTGTGCTAGCTGTGAAGGGAATATGGATCACTAGCTTTGGCTATCTATCTTTCAGATAGCTCAGAGGTGATAAAATTAATCCTAACCTCCTGCTTCGAGTTTTTTCAACAGTACCCAAAAGCTTAATGATAGCAGTTATCTCATATTGTAATAATGAACAATGAGACACTGCACCACTTCATGAGTAAAGACATATCCTTATTATAAAAGAACTATAACTAACCCTATCTTTTCGATTCTCAGAGAAGTAAGGAGGGGGGTCAGTAGAACTGCTACCTCTGGAGGGCAGACTTTGGCCAGATGAGGAGCCTGGTTGACAAAGTCCCTTGGGAGGCAGTGCTGAAGAGCAAAGGAGTTCAGGAAGGCCGGATATTCTTCAAGAAGGAAATCTTAAAGACACAGGAGCAGGTCAATACCCAGCCAGACCTGAGCACTGATCTGGGCCTTCCAGGTAACTCCCTCCAGTTTATATACTGGGCATGATGTGCTGTGGTATGGAATACCCCTTTGACTAGTTTGGGTCAGGTGTCCTGTCTCTGCTCCCTTCTGGCTTCTTGTGCCTCTCCTCACTGACAGAGCATGAGATTGAAAAGTCCTTGATCAGAGTAAGCATTACTGAGCAACAACTAAACCATCAGTGTGTTATCAGCATTGTTCTCGGACTAAAACCAAAACACAACACTGTACCAGTTACTAAGAAGAAAATTAAATCTATCCCAGCTGAAGCCAGGACACATTCTTAGCAGCTTGAGCCACCTGTTTGTTGTTCTGATGTTCCTCAGTGGCCCGACTCTTGGGTACAGGAGCATCTACATGGCATACCTTCACCACCAGGTTCTGCACGTGGGCATCAATATCTTGCCACAGTGCAGCAGCCCAGATGGGTTTACCCCTGCGTTGCCAGTTGCTCTGCTTCCATTGCTGCAACCACCCCCACAGGGCATTTGCCACCATCCGTGAGTCAGTACAGAGATAAAGTACTGGCCACTTTTCTCATTCAGCAATGTCCAAGGCCAGCTAGATGGCTTTCACCTTGGCAAACTGACTCGATTCACCCTCTCCTTCAGCAGTTTCTGCAGCTCCACACAGCTGCCTTCCATTTCTAATGCTTTCCTACAATACCATAGGACTCATCAGTAAACAAGGCATATTGCTTCCCACTTTCTGGTAGTTTATTGTACAGTAGGGCCTCCTCAGCATGTGTCATATCCTTCTCTTGACAGAGAGGGCTTATAATCAGACTGTAATTTGGGGTGTGCATTCTCAAAAATCTTTGCCCTCTGGCCAGTCCATGATGACTTCTAGGATTCCTCCACTTTCCATTGGACTTTTGCACTGGCCACATGGGGCTATTAAAGGGTGACTCAGCTTATGGATGGGAATCAGGGAGTCTCGGTTGGTGCAGTATTGCTGCCAATGCATCACTGATCAGCACCTATTGCTCTTTGGCCTTCAGCAACCCCATAACAGAAGGGTTCTCCAGAAGACCAGGCAAGGTAGACAGTGGCTTAATTTCTTCTGTCCCCAAGGCAGCTATACTGAAAGCCCACTAGTATGGTTTTGGGTCCTTGAAATACCTTCTCCTGAGATTCAAGGAGCCTCAGGACCAGTCACAATGTGGTGCTTTTGCCATCCCTTCCTAGTCAGGCTTACTTCAGCCTTCACTACAGTCAGCTCTTGAGATTCCCCTATCGCTCCAGAAATACAAATAGGTTCTGTCACTTGATGGCATTATGTTACATTGCACCAGTGTCTACTACAGCCTTACATTCCACATGATCCATGGCCAAATAAACCTGGTTGTCCCACTCCTCCAGCTGGCTGGAGGCAGGGCCCCTTTCGTCCTGGTCATAGAATCCTCCACTTGCCTCTTGTATAAATGGATTAGAATTGCTTACTAAAGGATCAGGAGTACGATCAACAACTCCAGTATTTCTGAGAAACTAACACTGGAGACTGAAGCAACAACTCTCATGGAAGAACCCCCATTTGTTATTGCTTTTCCTTTTAATTCATGTACCTGTGCCTCTAGGGTAAAGGTAGATTTTCTATCCCACTTCCTCATGTCTTCTCCATGGGCACTCAGGTAAAAACACAGGGTACCCTGTGCTGTGTTCCTTCTATATCCTCTGTTTTGATCAAAAGAACACTTACTGTTAAAAGCTGAGGTACTGGTCCGTACAGGTGCGAAGCAGGACTTATCGTCTTTGAATTGCTGGAACTCCTGGACAGTTTTTCCCATTCTTTGGACAGTTCTTTCACAGCCAAGACACAAGTCTGTAGGGAGGAAGAGAGATTTTCTTCATACTGCAGGAGTTGGCAAGCTAATTAATTCACTGTCGGTGCCTCTTTTCCTCCCCAGGTCATGAAGGGAAGCATCTCCACCATGGTTTGGGGCTTCGAGGAGAAAAGGTGCAATTATAAATAGTTCCCGATAGATGGCTCCCGAAGTACGGAGTCGACGGCAACACCGAGGACAAACACCGGATTAGTTTCGCGCCCAGCTATTCAATTGTATCAGAAACCAGTGTTACACAGTATAACAACATGATAACCTTAGGCCGGTTCCCACAAGTGATAAACCTCACAACAGGGAACACATACTGCAAGGTATTACATAACACAACTGTTAAGAACAAGCACAACAACTTTGAGAGCAAGTAAGTCAACATTGTGCCAGCAACTATTGAACTAATTTAATGAATGCCTATAACAAATTTGTTGTAACATGCTCTGGTCAGATCTGTCTTTATCTCAACACTTCATGATCCATGGTGGGTGCCCGAAAGGACTGTTGTGGTTTAATCCCAGCTGGCAACTAAGTACCATGCAGCTGCTCGCTCCCCCAGTAGAATAGAGAGGAGAATCAAAAAAAAAAAAAAAAAAAAAAAAAAAAAAAAAAAAAAAAAAGTAAAACCTCTGGGTTAAGATAAGACAGGTTTAATAATTAAAATAAAAATAATAATTGTAATGAAAAGTGAGACAACAAAAAGAAAGAGAGGAATAAAACCCCAGAAAGACAACTGATGTCCAACACAATTGCTCACCCCTGCTGACCAATATCCAGCCTGTTCCTGAGCAGCAATCAGCCCCTCCTGGCCCCATGCCCCACAGTTTATATACTGGGCATGCTGTGCTGTGGTATTGAATACCCCTTTGGCTAGTTTGGGTCAGGTGTCCTGTCTCTGCTTCCTCCTGGTTTCTCATACCTCTCCTCATTGGCAGAACATAAGATTGAAAAGTCCTTGATCGGAGCAAGCATTGCTTAGCAACAACTAAAACATCGGTGTGTTATCAGCATTATTCTCAGATAAAAGCCAAAACACAGCACTGTTCCAGCTACTAAGAAGAAAGTTAACTCTATCCCAGCTGATTCTCAGATAAAAGCAATTTCCTCATTATTCTCAGATAAAAGCCAAAACACAGCACTGTACCAGCTACTAAGAAGAAAGTTAACTCTACCCCAGCTGAAACCAGGACAATGCAGTACTTGGGGACATGGGTTCAGTAGTAGACTTGGCAGTGTTAGGTTAATGGTTGGATTCAATGGTCTTAAAGGTCTTTTCCAACCTAAATGATTCTATGATCTTCTCTACAGCTCACTCTCACATAACTGCTAGCTATATTCTAGCAAATAGCAAAGGTTTTTATCCAGATTAAGCAACTCTTGTTTGATTGATTTTGAATATTATTTGAGACCAGTATTCCTTAAGGAGCAAAGCAGAAAGAGAAGAATAAAGAAAAAGAACAGAAAGTGGGAAAACAAGAACCATAGATTTATACAAAGGGTAAGAAGATTAATCAGAAATTATTTCTCTGCCCAAGAAGCAGATGCTGTGAAGAAGCAAATCTGACTGAAAGAAACTTTTTAAGATGAGACCCATACTTTCCAAGTGATAAAGAATGCTATTCAATCACTGAACACCAGGGATATGTCTCTCCAGAGCCTTGTCGATTTGTGAAGTTCAAGGTGGAAAGAATCATTGGATTATCCAGCCGGATCTCTTCCTAGCACAGTTTACAAGTTTTTATGTAGTAGCTCTACTAAGGGTCAGAGTAAATTATGCTAAACAAAACATACTGTACTACAAGCCCTACCTTAATTGTGAAAAGCAATAAAATAGATGCATTTCTTTCCAGAGCCTATCACCACTTTTCCCATTTCTCAGCACTTTTTTCACGGCCCTTGTGCCTCCCTTTCTGTTCCAGGTCTCCCAAATACAGAACCTGCCTCTATTCCCTTCTTCGCTGCTGGTCCCATAGTTTTGATAAATCTGTATTTAAATCTGGTATGGCTGGCACCATTACTAAAGTGGTGACAGTATTCTGTTACTACAGTGGTGGTGTGCCTATGCAAGTGCTCTTGGTGTTGTACAATCATACTTCACTTTTCAAAATATTCCACTTCAAATACCTGTGAACTTTGGCTTTTCCTCACATAAGTCCCCCATAACCACATGTGAGATCCAGTCACATTTCACAGTGTGGTCTGTAGCTTTCATCAGCTTCTCACAATGCTACGTTCAGCAGTTTCTCATCACATGCTCTAGATTTCCATGACTCCTCCATCAGCTTAACTTCAGGCCGAGACCTAGTCAACAGTCCAACCATTTGCTCACAGCCTTAACACCATCTTTATATCAAGTTCATTGGCAGCCATTTCGTATTAGCAATATAATACTCAAAATACATCAGTTAGAGCCAATCCTCAAATTATCCTTCCAAAATGAACAGCTCAATCACTTCTTACTGACACTTTGTCGTGGTTTAAGCCATAACTCACGCAGCCCGCTCACTCACTCCCCCCTCTTTCTTCCCCCGCTCCCAGGGGGATGGGAAGGAGAATCGAAAGAATGCAAATCCCACAGGTTGAGATAAGAACAGTTTAGTAACAAAGGTATAACACAAGACCACTACTGCTGCCACCAATAATAATAATGACAAGGGAAATACAAAGAAAGAGAATACAACTGCTTACCACCCGATACCCAGCCCGACCCAGCACTGCACCCCCACCCTTCCGGGTTTCTGCCCTCCGTTTTTACATCCTGGGCATGACATGCTGTGGTATGGAATATCTCTTTGGTCAGTTTGGGTCAGGTGTCCTGTCTCTGCTTCCTCCCGGCTTCCCCTCCTCCCTGGCAGAGCATGAGGCTCAGAAAGTCCTTGGTCAAATCAAACATTCTAAGCCATAACTATAAACATCAGTGTTATCAGCGCTGTTCCCAGGCCGAGAGTCAAAAACACAGCACTGCACCAGCTACTAAGAAGGAGAAAAATGACTGCTACTGCTGAACCCAGGACACACTTTCTTTTTGGGATCTGTTGATTAGCCAGTTTCTAAATCAGCATTTCGTGTTCTGTAAAATGCACAGATGTGCATATGTCTACCTCGTCTTCTTTCTCCCATTCATTTTGATTTTGCCAGGATTCTATGTGGTCTCCCGATTTCTTGTCACAGCCGCAGATATTAAATGACAACTTGCACCGTTATTCACTCGCTAGAACAATGTAACTTTCTTCTCCTTTGACCCCATCAAAACCTCTGCTGATAAAATAGTCTGTGTCCCTCAAGCGGAGACAGAAGCAGAGCAGATTCACGCAACTTGTGCTACCTCTTTAAATTTTCACTAAAATTGGATTCTGATGGAGCATCAGAGCTCCAATACAATAAAAACTGTCAAACCCACCAAAAATATGCATATGCAAGAAGGAGCAAGGCAGTGCAGAAAAAATATCATCTCACTTGCAGCTGAAAGTTATAATTGCTTTATTCTTAGCAGAGAAACAGACATGTTCATAGGACCATCTACTGCATTCTGAAAGAGGTGGACAGACTGATCTTCTCTTGGAATGTCTCTTTTCCTTGACTGTAGAGTGATCATGTATCACTACATTATACAAAATAGTTAAATTTCAGATGAATGAAGATGAGTAAGATAAATTTCAATGACAGACCAATGTAAGTATGATATTATTAATACATCGTATGTATTATGTGTGTATGTGTATGGAAAGCTAATGGGTAGCAATTTATGACATTAATAAGGCATGCATATACACACATCTCACTGTTTTTTTTATAGTGTTATGATTGACAACATAAGCATCTGAAGAACCATACCACTGTAAAGAACACAGTAATTAACATGCACAGCCAGAATGCAAACTGAGAGGCTGAACTGTTATCCTCAGTGCATTTGCATCACTATAATCCAATCCTGAGAAAGGCCAGCTCAGAGAAAGAGCTGCTTTGAGCAGCTTTAGGCAGACTGCAAATTTCAGATGAGCTTATGAAGAATTCGTCTGAGAAAAAGGTAGTGGAAAGACACCATCTTAAGAAGACGATCAGGACACGCAGTCCTGCTATTGTTAGAGTTATGCGAAGCTCCAAAAAATATCCAGATATCGCTTAAGACGGAAATATTTTCAGACACGTTTTGAGTAAGTTTGCATTATATCGTTTCTGTGCTCAGCACTTGTATAATCAAGAACTGAACGCGGGTAGCTCACGCTTCCCTTTCCAATCCTATGGAATAACGATGGAGCCACACCACCCCCCCGGGCCGCTTGAACCAGGGGCTGCTTCGGCCACCCCTGTCCAGCGTTGAAGCGGGAGCTTCCCCTCCCCGCTCCGCGAAGACGCCCAGAGGAAAGAGGCCGGCGCCCAGCCAGCCCGTCGGGAAAAGCCTGCGAGCGCCGCTGAGGGAAGCCCTTCCCGCGCTCCTCCCACCCGAGCGGGACAGCCAGGCGCGGCCGACGCCCGGCAGGGCACCGTGACAACCCTGCCCAGGTGCTCCCCTCAGGGCAGAAACCGCCTACTGAGGTAAGGGGACCACCCGCCCTACCCGCGGCGGCGGCTACACACCTCCCTCCGCAGCGCGCCTGCGCTGGAAAGGGCGCGCAGGCGAGAGCAGCAGCCGCTGTAGACAGCACCGCCACCACCCCTCCCTCCAATAGCAGCGGCCTTTGCTCTTTGTCTTTTTCCTTACCAATCAGCGCTTACTTGGTCCCCGCCCCCTGAGCCTCTCTGACCAATGGGAAGCGAGTTCTTTGGGCGCCGGTGATATTCAAACTGAGGGCGGCGGGCGGGCAGCACCTTGGCTTGCGGAGGGGCAGCGGCGGCAGTGAGGGTGAGTGCTGCCGAGCGGGGGGCTGCGGGAGGAGGGGAAGGAAGCGGGGGGCTCCTAGGGGCAACGGAGGGGTGCGCTTGGCGGAGGAGCCTGGCACGCCCTGGGTATCCTGTGGCGGCGGTGCCCGCAAGGCAAGCCTCGCGCCGGCCCCGCCCTCCGCTTCGGGCCTCCGCCGCGGCCGGGAGGCCATCGCTGCCCCTCGGGGAGTGGCCGTGCGTGGGGCGGGCACCTCGGCCCCCCTCCCCGGCCTGCGGGGTGGGCTGCGGCGGATAACGGGGCCTGCGGTTCCGCTGGGCTTCCGCCGCTGAGGGTGAGGCGACGTGGTGTCGCTTCTCAGGCTCTTTCTACCGCTGCTCACCGCCTTCCTCTCCTCGGAGTTTCTTCTTTTTTGTTAACCTGGGTTTTATGAGGGGTGTCGAGAGTGGTAGTGGGTTGGTTCTTTTGGCTTGGGGTTTGGGGTTTTTGTTATTTTGGGGTTTTTTTGGGTGGTTTTTTTTTTACTTATTTAGGTTCAGTATATTATGAAACTAAACGCAGAAGAAATTCTGGATAATACAGCTGGTTGCAAGCTTGGCAACGTAGAAGAGGTATAAGTGGGTGAGGATATCAAAGCGTTGTGCAGGTTATCCTCATGTAGGCTGAGCAGCACCATTTTCCATAAATAGAATGAAGCAGAACTGAGCTTGATACTAACTTATGCAAGCTATTTTGGAAATAGTAGAGTCTGTGTGGGCAAGGGGAGAAGAATCTTGGCATGTGTACTCATTCACCTCCAACTAGTGCAGGTGATAGAACAATAGATATTCCTGAAATGATACTCTAAATTAAAACTACTTCTAGTTTTGTCCTTTGTCCTTCTTGCTGCTTGGCTATATCCTTAAGCTTATATCCTTATATAAGCTTTCAGAACTTAAAAATGGTGTCTCTGGTTTTGTATGCTGCTCTGTTAGCCTTTGCTGCCTCTTGGTAACTTACCTAGCCAAACCAAGTCTACTTTGTTTATGCCACAGTAGCTCACCTACTACTCTGCTATTGAGCCTCTTTCTGATTAGCCCCATTTTGTATCTTTGAGTCATATCTCTTTTGCGGTTAACACTGGATTTTTTTTTTTCTGTTTCTTTTCATAACATTGCAAACTTTTAAAATAGTGATTTCTCCCCCAATGTTTGGTGGTTTTGTTTCGAGTTAAGAAAATCCTTTAGGATGCTTTAGGACTTCTAAACAAAACCAGTGAAGGATTATGCACATGTATGGGTTCGTGGCTTTTTTTTAAAGCCTGTGTGAAAGCTTTAAAACTACCATGTTTCTTTTTATTTCGGGAAATAGTCACTGGATAAAGGAGACTTCTACTAATGGCTGCACTAGAGAATAGATTAGAAGTGAGTTACCAAGTCTGTCTTATTAGATAGCTGGTTAATAGTCTTGTAACCTAGTCTTGTGATCAGGGTGTCATATGGGCATGAGGGGAGATGGAGACAATTTGGAGGGCTTTGCCACTCATCTGAATTTAGATTTTGATGTCTGATTATGGGAAGCTTTATCTTGACTTTTTCCGGTAACCGTTGTTTAATATCTCTCTGAAGTAGGCAAAAGTCATGGGATTTCATTGATATTCCTACTATTGCAATTTGCTCTTTAGACTTTATCCTGCAAGCTTGCATTTTTTAATGAGGAAGTCTTCAGTTTTCATGACTTCCTATGGGTTTTAGAGAAACCCAACTAACAGTGAAAGCCAGTGTTTCTTCCTTTAAAGCAGTAATAAAAAATAGCTTCTGCTGTAATATTTACAGAACACTAAGTGGTAACTGGGTGAATGACAGATAATGCCATGTGTTTCTGACCATGGCTGTGTGTTATCATGTGTTTCTGTTCTTACTTGCCTTGATCCAGGGTAGCAAGATCGTGAGGGCTGGAACTTTTAAACATTTTAATGTCCATGTAATAGATCCTAAAGTTCAGGAAGGGTCTTTGATAGTACTGTAGTGCATTTAAGCAGTGTTTATGAAAGTGCACTTGGAGATAGCTCTACTTCCTGTAGCTGACAGCATTTTCTGTGCAACATGCAAGCATGTGCATCTTAACTGGTAAGCGCTGTTAAAGAACGAACTGGATATATTAACATAATGTAAATACTGAAGAAGGTGACTTTCCTCTCTTGCTTGTGTGTGATCTTTCTGCATAGGAGGGGAAGATAGCTTAAATATGGGCATAGGGAGTTCAGAAAACGTAGGCATAACTAAAGTTCTTGATTTAGAAAGGTAGAGATGGCATTTTACCTCCTCTACACAAAGTAGAGGACTTAAGTCAATGTTCTTCAATGTACAGTATCTTGACATTACTAAGTGCTTTGATCATAGAGCCATAGAATAGTTAGGGTTGGAAAGGACCTTAAGATCATCTAGTTCCAACTTCTCTGCCATGGGCAGGGACACCTCCCACTAAACCATGTCACCCAAGGCTCTGTCCAACCTGACCTTGGACACCACCAGGGATGGAACATTCACAACTTCCCTGGGCAACCCATTCCAGTACCTCACCACCCTTACAGTAAAGAACTTCTTCCTCATATTCAATCTAAACTTCTCCTGTTTAAGTTTGAAGCCGTTACCCCTTTTCCTCTCACTACAGTCCGTAATGAAGAGTCCCTCCCCAGCATCCCTATAGGCCCCCTTCAGATATTGGAAGGCTGCTATGAGGTCTCCACGCAGCCTTCTCTTCTCCAGGCTGAACAGCCCCAACTTTCTCAGCCTATCTTCATACGGGAGGTGCTCCAGTCCCCTGATCATCCTCGTGGCCCTCCTCTGGGCTTGTTCCAACAGCTCCATGTCTTTTTTATGTTGAGGACACCAGAACTGCACACAGTACTCCAAGTGAGGTCTCACAAGAGCAAAGCAGAGGGGCAGGATCACCTCCTTCGACCTGCTGGTCACGCTTCTTTTGATGCAGTCTAGGATAAGGTTGGCTTTCTGGGCTGCGAATACTCACTGCTGATTCATGTTCAGTTTCTAATCAGGCCATAGGAACAGACCTAAACAAATATTTAAGGTAACAATATAGCCACAATGATGTGGAGGTATAAGCTAAAAATAGGGAATGGGTTAACATTAATTTCTTTAGCTAGGCTGGTCAATACCAATTCTCAATTTGGAGAGAAAAAAGGCTGGGCAAGCTCGTGGACATTTGCTTAATTTTTTTGCTGTCCTTTACACCTCCTTGGATAGGGGGATGCACTATATAGGTAGATTTCAGGGGCAGGAAGAGTGTACCTTTTTGTTCAATAATAAAAAAGTATTTTTATACTTTCTCAAAGTTTGCATATGAGGGAAAGCTGCATTTGGCTCCATTCTGAAACTGTGCAAATAGTGTAACACAGCAAATCCAGTATTTCAAGACTGGATGTTATTATTTATATTTATTTGTTGTCAGTTAATATTTTTGGGTGTTACACATGAAATCCTATGGCTAACCTGTAATGCCACTTCATTTACAACACAGACTGCTGATTAGTCTTTGTCCCTTGTCTCCTTGTTTAGTGGGTCTGTGTGTAGAGGGTTGGGGGTTGAAGTTACTTCAACTACTACACTTTCTTAGATGTAGTTCTGTATCTTCCTGATGTTCTCCCTGATCTTCGATGCCTTCCCCCTAACCTCCTTTCCAGTACTGGTTTCTAGATCTTGAGTGTGCTGCCATGGAGCTATTGCGCTTGGGAGCTCAGTTCCCATTAAGTGCATATACAATGGCTTGTTGTTGCTTTAGGTCTTTGCTGTCTTGTCAGATTTTGAATGCACTTCACACAAATGATTCACAGCAAATGCTTTTTTAAAAGTAAGGATGCAGGAGATAGTGCCAAAATAAGACTGAATACTTGCTTACAGTTAAACTTTGGCATGAGTGGAGATGTTAGTTGCAAATCATGCCAATACACAGATGAATATGCCCTTAGTGTATTGTTTATCTGAACATCATAACAAGCAGACACATTTGGAAGTGCTTGCCCTTGGTGTAAAAATTATCTTTGGGCTTGTTTGTTCTGCTTTTATTGCTGACAAAGAATAATTTTAATGATTTAATGAAAATTATATTTCTGGGCTTTCATGAAGTTTAGGCAAGCTTTCAGGCTTTGCTGAGATTCATTTACTTTTCAATGTCTAACCAGTCCATTTCTTATACAGATGAACTTCAGGATGGAGGGCTACGTTTCTTGCCTTTGCTGGATTCTTGGGATCATCTGACATAGTCTGACCTGCATTCTTCTTATCTTTGTGACAAGGCGTATCCATTCTTCAGGAGAGTTTTTTTCCATATAGTACTTATTGAACCTTGAATAGCTAAGCAGCCCACCAGAACTGTAAGTTTGATGGACACTGATAAGAGTTAAGATCAAATTTATGCAGAAAATGTTGCAGGGTGGTTTTGTTTGTTTTGCCTACTACATTTGCAAGCTGTCATTTGCAAAAAGAATAATGAACCTTTTACGTTGTTGAGGAAAATATAAGTATTATGTTTAAAAAAAAATAAAATCCCAGTGGGTACTGTTAGCAATTACAGCTGTAATGAGAGATCACAGTATTACTAAACATGAGGTACATTTTTCTTGGTGGTCTTGGTGCTTCAAGTTCTGGAGAAGCTGACTTTTAAGTCTCAGCTCAGTGAAACAGAAGTTGTATTTCAGATAGCTCTGATTTAGCTTGCAGTCTCTAGCTTTCATAGTGGTAGGTTTGGTTTTTTTTTTTTTTTTTGTTTGTCTGTGTAGGACTTGCTTACAGCTGTATTTGGGGGATGTTTGCTTCTGTGTTTCTTAGACCACTGAAAATATTTCCTTTTGTGAAGGAAGGAACCATTTGCATAGCTTAATACATTTTTTTGCTTTTTTGCGAAGATATTTACAGTCATGTCTTGAACATCTCACCAGATGCCAGTAGTTGTTAAAGTACTCTTAAGGCCGTTTAGTAGTGATAGCACAGATGGTGCATTTGACAGACTACATCTTGGACTATATGCAAAACTCACCGTATTTTGAACCTACTAAAGCAACACTTCTAGACAGACAAGATCAGACTTATTGTTCTTGTTGGGCATTTCTAGTACAGGAAAAACATGAAGTATGTTTACTCCTGCTGTATAAGCAAGTTCTGTGAAGATGACAGTCTTTCTGGTTTATGGTCTCTGCTTGGGGAAAGCTGGGAGTCTGCTGCTTTTTAAAGAAATGTAAACTTGAGATGACTAATGCTCTAAACTTATTGTGAGACTTCCTGAAAGTGGTGCCAAGTTTATGTTTTAGATAGTGGAATTGGAGATGGAGGAACTTTTTTATCCCACTCAATTACATTGCTATCAATAATTCATCTAAATCAGATCTAATCTCTCTGGGGCTTCCAGCAACTTTTCTTTGTTGTTATACCTGAGTACAAAAGGAACAAAGAACAACAATTTACTGTAAAAATAAACTTAGTCTTTTTTTTGAACCTGTTTGATCTGTACAGAGTTACCGTTCCTGTTTCTGGCTTCAGCTTCACAGTAATTGGGAAACCAATTGCCCTGGATATGTACTTAATTCACCACAGTTTTTAATATTAAAATTCCTGCATTCATTAGATGCATGGGACATTGATTAACATGGAAAAAGCTGTGATCAGTGTGTTTCATGAAAATGTGAAAGGCTTTTGGTGTAGGCAGAAAAAGGTACATGATATAAGAGTTTGTTTGCTTTTGGTGTGCAGATTTGGCTACCTCATGTTGGAAGTAACTATTTCTGTAATAGCTTGCCAGGTGTGCGTATACAGTAAGCAATACACGAAACTTGTGTTAATGTGTTTTAGTATATTAATAGATAATTGAGATAGGAAGGGGATGTGAGCTGGAAAGGTGAAAGTATCAAATGTGAGAGAAAAATGACATTTTTTCCTCTCAAGTGCTTGGCTGTGCTGCATTTGTTGACATTGCTGAGTGCGTTTGTGTGTTTTCACAAGCTCTACTGAGTAAAAATCTCTGAGCTTGATTTTTATCCTCAGCAGGCATTTTACTGTACCAGTGGCTTTCAGCATTTATTCACTGGTGGAGCTCTTAAGTTTTTTAATGAAGTGCTGGGTAACTATCATTTTGGTATAGTTTAATTTGTTGCGTCTTTGCTAGTCTGTGTTAATCTGAAAAGTTAGACCCTCATAATCCACAGATCAGTCTTGAGTCCCGCTGTGCTATGATATGTTGAGACTTGAGGGTGAGTGGCATAACACTTCTTATATTTATTTTGATGTGTTATCAATTGCAAACTTAGATTTAAATTGCTGTCTTAATAAATTATTGCAAACACATCACAATAGCATTTAATAGCTCATCTAAGTTGGCTTCTGCAGAGACGTTTACTTGTATAACTACATTGAAGAAGCCTTAATGGAGTATTTGTTACATAATGCAGTTAAGTCTCAAGCTGCAAAATGAGAGGCTTTCCCATGGTAATTCCATTTAAAGTGAGCTGTAACAGGAGTCTTCAGTACCTTCACAGATTTTTTTAACTTTATGCCACAGATGGAGGAGAGGGACCTAAGTGAAAGAGGATTGCCGCAAATTGCTTCAATCATGAGTAGAGTTAGAGACTTGAAAAGCAAATACAGAAATGAAGACAATATCACAGATGAGTTTAACTGTACTAAAATCTCAGCTGATACAACAGGTATGTGTGTTTTGTTACTCTATTGTCACTTATGCAATAGATCTTAACCTAGACTGAGTGAAGAACCATTAACTGAAACACTTTAAGGTTTAGCATTTCTTCAATATGAATGATCACAAAATACATTTCATCTCCCCTTTTTTCTTTAACTGTAGTGCTCTAGTATTTAAAACAAAAGTCACTGGTCATCTTGAATGAAAGCAGATAAAAAGTGTTTTCTTCTGTTAATGCTTACTGCCATTTTAATCAATCTCCTTTGTTGTTTTTCTGTCAGATAACTCGGGAACTGTTAATCAGATAATGATGACAACAAATAATCCTGAAGATTGGCTGTGTTTTTTGCTTAGGCTAGAGAAAAAGGGTATTCCTCAGAAGGATGTTAGCCTACTAAATAGACTCATTGGTCGCTACAGTCAAGCAGTGACTGCATTACCTGCAGAAAAGCACAGTCAAAATGAGAGCTACGCTCGCATCCTTGTGAGATTTGCTGAGTTGAAAGCGTAAGTATAAATGTTCAATATAAGAACTCATCATTAAGAACTCTACATTTTATTAGGAGCTGATAAAAATGTCTTGTTCTCGGTGATTTCTGCAACAAATTATTTTGTATGGATGTTTTCATATTGGCTCCTTGAAACTCTTGAGCAATTTTGACTCGTCACTTATCTGTCATCTCCACAATACTTGCATTTTTTGTATATGCTCATAAACATAATTGCTCAGAGTTATTTGATTTAGAGACACTAACACTTTTTTGGGGGGCTCTGTGTGTGAGGTATATCGGGAAATAGCATGAAAATTTTTTTCAGCTTTATACTTGAGCTCAAAAGAAGTTGTGTGGATGAAGTCTGATATAAGTTTGGGTAACTATAATCTGTGTATGAAACCGTATATATGATAGACTAGCATTAGGTTCCATGTGGTATTCCATAGGTGATTTGGTGGTATTCTATAGGTGATTTGGGTGTGAGGCAGAAAACTTGTTATTATCTAATCCATCTAGTCGAGCCATAGTGGTCCTATGCATGTCTTGTCTGCTCTATCTCTTACCTGAGACTGATCCCCACTACACTAAACTAGCTGCCTTAGGGTAGAAAGAATGTCTTGGAACATCATTCAATAATTCCATGCTGTCTTGGGTTCAGCAGTAGCAGTCATTTTTTCTCCTTCTTAGTGGCTGGTGCAGTGCTGTGTTTTTGACTTGCTGCCTGGGAACGGTGCTGATAACACTGATGTTTTCAGTTACTGCTTAGTAATGTTTAGTCTGACCAAGGACTTTCTGAGTCTCATGCTCTGCCAGGGAGGAGGGGAAGCCGGGAGGAAGCAGAGACAGGACACCTGACCCAAACTGACCGTAGAGGTATTCCATACCACACCACATCATGCCCAGTATATTAACTGGGGGCAGTCATCCTGGAAGGGCTAGATCACTGCTTGATCAGGCTGGGTATTGGCTGGGGAGTGGTGAGCGGTTGTATTCTCTTCCCTTGTTATTTCCCTTATCATTATTATTATTGGTGGTAGCAGTCATGATTTGTGTTATACCTTAGTTACTGGACTGTTCTTATCTCAACCCGTGGGAGTTACGTTCTTTTGATTCTCCTCCCCATCCCTCCGGGAGTGGGGGGAGAAGGGAAGGGGGGGAGTGAGCTAATGACATCATGGCAGATTTATGGCTGGGCTTAAGCCATGACACATGCTTATGAAATTGGTTTTGCATGTGGTCATTTATTGCTTTATTCAGTCCAGTTTTGAACAGTGTGGGTTCAGACTTTTTCAGGCATAATTTGGGACAGGGTTATAACTTGATCCTTTGGTAAGGAGTTCTTTTGTCACTTGAAATATTTCAGCAAGTATTTTGATGAAGAGCTGTGTTTTAACTTGCAGCGATCCTTAATAATTATGGTTGAGCAGGTGATCTTCCAGTGAATATAGCTAGTCTTTCTCACATTTATAAAACCAGAACATGAAATTGTTTTTGACTGATCAAGTCTAAAAAAGAACAGCAGTGTTGCTTGTCTGTAGCTTTTGGAGATTAATGTTACTCAGTGAGTAGTTAGTTGGATCTTCTGTGTTTGGCATGTTTACTTATTACTTGTAACTTTCTTGGTGTTTGAGTTTTCCCTAGTGTTTCGTACTTGCCTTCTCTGTTCCTGGCTATTAATTTGTCTAGTACTATCTATTTTGTCTCTGCTCAATTTTAGCTTCTGTTAAAATCCTCTCATCTCATGACTTAGTAGAGTGCTTCCCATTTTTTTTGTTTTTTAAGCTATTGCAAGTAGAGTAGCACTTTGATACATAGGTGCTCTCATGATACTCCCTTTGGGAGAAGAAAGATGCTTTTCATTAGAGCTGTTTGTTCTCTGAAATATTTCGCTGAACAGAAAAAGCAAGGCAGTGTCACAAATCTGCAGAAGCAGTGACAGTGGCTTGAGATTTTACTGTCTATTGGCATTGACACTTTTCTTCTTATCAAAGCTGGATTATTCCATTCTTGGCATTGGACGTATGTTGTTCTGGTATCTTCTCTAGCTGCAGTCTGATTATGTCAAAATCTTTTCACCTAGTATGATACTGAGTTTGTTTAAATTACCATTAAATGTACTGTGGAACAGGTGAATGTGAACAGTCAGCTGCATCTGTGTTTATCTGTATTGCACATAACCATGCCAGGCCTGGTTTCATGTAATGCTTCCGGGTGTAGGACAGTGCCACCAAGTGTGTGTCACTTAATGCCTGTTGCTAACATTTTAGTCTTGTCTACATATTGCTATCAAAGTCATTGCTGCTATCCACAGGAGCTTTATTTTTAACCTGCTTTTTGAAAGTGAATGTAATTAATGCTACAGCTTAAATTCTGTTACTCTGACTTGCCTGCAGATGGATTATTCTGTGCCTGTCCTACTGGTTTGGATGATCAGAACTGTATGTGTTAAACTTACTGGAGTTCGGTAACATGCCTAAACTGAGTCTTTTCTCATTCTTAATTCCACAGAATTCTACTGGAAACACACTGTCTTTAGCTTTTATTGTATTTTTCTTGTATTTTTTTAAGGTATTGTATAAATTTTTTACTGTCTCCACTTCTGTGCATTGCCTTTGCTTGCTTGTTGAACCACGGTGGGATTCTGGAAGAAATTCTTTTGTTTCTTAATTGTGGATTTTACTAATAAGTGTTAAATTTTTTTTTATTTGTATTAAAAGGGGGAAGGGAGTCCAATGAAGCATAATGTTAACCTGTTATTTCATAGTGATATATAGAGCCAGGCTGTCCTGGGTTCCGCAGTAGCAGTCATTTTTCTCCTTCTCAGTAGCTGGTGCAGTGCTGTGTTTTTGACTTTCAGCTGGGAACAACACTGATAACACCAACGTTTTTAGTTGTTTCTAAGTAATATTTACTCTGAAGAAGGACTTTGAGTCTAATGCTCTGCCAGGGAGGAGGGGAAGCCAGGAGGAAGCAGAGACAGGACACCTGCCCCAACCTAGCCAAAGAGGTATTCTGTACCACAGCATGTCATGCCCACTATATAAACTGGGGGCAGTCATCCTGGAAGGGCTAGATCACTGCTCGGTCAGGCTGGGTATCGGTTGGGGAGTGGTGAGCGGTTGTATTCTCTTCCCTTGTTATTTCCCTTATCATTATTATTAGTGGTGGTAGCAGTAGTGGTTTGTGTTATACCTTAGTTACTGGACTGTTCTTATCTCAACCCATGGGAGTTACGTTCTTTCGATTCTCTTCCCCATCCCTCTGGGAGTGGGGGGAAGAATGGGGGGGGGGGAGTGAGCGAGTGGCTGTGTGGTTCTGGGTTGCCGCCTGAGCTTGCACCATGATACAGGCCTGTTGTATCTTGGCTAGTATTTACTTAAGCTGCAGATCCTCTAGAATATTTAAATGTTGTGCTGTGATGCAAGCATCTCAATTGTTCTACTGTGCCAGCTATAGCTGAATGCAAAACTGAAGTTTAGTGAACTATTAAATGTGAAGTACGTTGTCTGGATTTTGTGGCACAGTCTCTATGTTTTTGAAGTGTACCATGTTTGCCACTGCCGCTTCCGGTGCGTCTGCAGAAAACAGGCTCAAATTCACCTTTGCTACCAAATTTTAATGACAAGACTGTTGCCTAAGAGTATGGGGAAAAAGGGAATGAATTCTGTACATCTTCTAAGGAGTCAGTGTTCTTATGGAACTCTATCAAGAGTTAGCTGTTAGATGAACACCCATGTGCTACTTTTCTGTAGGTATGGTAGTATAGATGTACCAACAGAAACATCTTCCCTCAGTGACCTACATATCTGCTAAGGGAGTCTGTCAGTTTGGTGCAGCTGCAGAAGCTCTTTTCAATGTAGAAAAGTTTATAAGTGCTAGCAAAACTTGAGTTCAGTATTGATTTATTATAATGGATTAGAAATTGTGACCATATTGCTGCAGGATATAACTAAGTGTATATAATGTTTCTTCTGACTGATGTGATACGTTTTTCCACACTTCCTGTATCTAAAGTAATCCCCCTGTTCTTCTGTCTTGAAACCTCCTTAGTATAGGAGTGAATACATCTAGAAGAACAGTTTTTGCTCTGGATAATGTCAGCATGTAGCCTGGAAGGGCTACAGGTGGGTGTTCTGAAGAAATACATGTTTTGCGGAATAAGTTGTGACACTTAATCTTCTGGTTGAGCACATTCTGGGTTTTGGAAAGAGTATCTTTCAATGATTAGTTTAAGACTCCTTGCTTATTTGTACTTAACTGATGGCTCTAAGGAAGAGGAAAAACTTCAGCTATAGATGGATTGCTTTTCCAGAATTAAAACCATCACCCAGCGCATGGGACTTCATCCTTCTTACTCAAGCTCTCCACCTTGTATAACTGTTGATATGCTGTCTTTACAGTCTTCAAGATCCAGAGGAGGCACGGGACCAATTTCATCTGGCCAAACTGAACTGCAAGAAATTTGCTTTTGTGCATGTGGCTTTTGCACAGTTTGAGCTATCACAAGGTGTGTAGATAAACTTGCTTGGTGATGGTGTTTTGGGTTTTGTTGTTTTAAACTTCTGCACTGTTAAATAGTTTGCAAGGAAACAGATTTTGAATCAGAAAAGAAAAATCTGGATTTTTTTTTTTAATTGAAATTTAGCAGGAGTATCTTTTTAAGCACAGTTCTTGGTAGTTTTTTTTTCTTTTTAGAAATAAGATGAAAATTGGCAGTGATTTCTTTTTCATCTTTGATCTTGTGGTGGAAGGTATCTGTAACTCTCTTGCTGTGTTGAAAAATGATGCTCAAATTTGGGTGGTAATTTCCCTTTTTATACTTTCAGCTTGCTTGCGGAAGAAATTGTCTCATTCCAAAGAATCTTCTAACTGGAGATGTGTTGGGTGTGTGTTAGTTTTTGTTTTGTTTTTTGTGTTTTTTTTGTGGGTTTCTCTTATTATTTATTTATTTTTTAAATTTTAATTAAAGCGAAATGTGCTGTAATTTGGTCCAATTAAATTTTTCCCTCTGCTACTCAGGTTAAGTAGCTAGCAATTGGATTTTGATTGATTCTTCTGTTTCCTATTTCATTGTTGAATGTTCATGTTGGGACAGTGGAGATGGCTCATATCTTTTGCTTCATAAATGTTGTGGACTGACTTTGACCATGTCATTGCTGCCATGCTCCAGTTGGGAGGCAGTTTGTCAGTATTTAAAATAGAATGATAATCTTTGCCATGTAGTGCCGTACAACATTTTAGGCAAGCCATTCTAATATGAGAGTGATGTCTCTTAAAAATTCTGCTTTCCTTCTTTTTACCATTTGTCTAGTTCATTGGTATACTGGGTCTGGTTTGAGTGGGATTAATTTTCTTATATGATGCTGTGGTTTAGATCTGTGACTACAACAGTGTTGATAACGCACCAGTGTTTTAACTGTTGCTGAACAGTGCTTGCACAGTGTCAAGGATTTTTGTTTTTCACTTGGCCTTTTCTCTGCTTGAAGGCTGGGCATTGGCAAGAGGCTGGCAGGGGGTGCACCTGGGACAAAAGGGGTATTTCATACCATATAGCATCATGCTTAGCAATAAAAAAGTGCTAGGGGATAGCCTTTCCTCAGCAGCAGGTGTTTGGAGACTGGCTGGGCATTGGTCTGTTGGTAGGAGGTGATAAATGATTGGTTTTGTACCACTTGTTCTTTTTTCTGTTTCCTTCTCTTATTAAATTTTGAGGTTTTTTTTCTTTTGCTTTTCCAGTTCCCTATCTAGTCTATTCTAGATTGAGTTATGCTCTAAGATATCTAGAACAGTAGGTCTTCAATACTTTGGCCAGTAGTCTACAAAGCTCACCAGGGCTTATATCACTTCTCTCCTGTTGTGTATAGGGGATGTGGCTGTGGTACTTAGGAGGGTTGTGCTGCCCACCCACAGGATCATGTTTTTGGGTATTGTGTTCCTTCCATGAATGATTTGAGCAGTGATCTATTCACTCTGTTTATCTCCTTCCTTTAGTAGCTTGCTCTATCCAGAAAGATAAGCATGTTCCCTTAAAGCTGATTTCTTCTTTGGAAGAAGCAGCCTTGATGGGTATATTTTGAATTTTTTGTGATTTTTCTTCATGGTTTTTGTCAGTATCATGCAAGCTGTTGTATGTTGTCTAGTATGAGAAATTATCCCCAAAAATAACTATGATAGATAATTAAAGGAGATTAAACTTCTGTTTAATCTGTAGTCTGCTCTGCACTATGTGAATACATCTAAGTACTATATATACATCATATACTATGTTCTACACTATGTGAATACATCTGACTCAGTATTGTGTTGTTTACTTCTATTTTTTATAGGTAAACCCACTACCAATGGGAAATAGACTTTTGATCCAGTACTTTATTTAACTGTATTTTAGGATACAATTTTGATGTTCAAAATGTCCCATGAAGCAGAGCCATTTTATTAAAATCAATAACTAGATGCTCATTTGTCTTCTTGGGCTTTCCATTACGGACTTTAATCTTTTTTATTTCCTTGATTTATAACTGTTCCTTTCTGCTTAGGAAATGTGAAGAAGTGTAAGCAGCTCCTTCAGAAAGCTGTAGAGTGCTCTGCTGTTCCACTAGAAATGTTGGAAACTGCTCTACGAAACTTTGATTCACAAAAAAACCAGTTGCTTTCAGATGAGGAGAAAGAGAACATAGCAGGTAATTGCAGTTACTTAAGATGTTGGTTGAGTTTATGCATGTTTTAATTCTAGATTGGAAAAAAATCTTTCTAATGTTTATCTATTCTAGATAACTCGTAATCTGCTATTGTCTATTATTTATCTGTCTCGATTTTACTCCTTCAGTGCTTGGTTCCATTTTCAGTGCAGTAACCTGTAGCTTGTAGGAGCTGTAGGATTTTTATTTTTTTTCTTTTGAAATAAATATTATCTGCAGTATTATCTGAATAATTCTAACTAATTTACCTTACAGTATCAAGCACACAAGAGTCTGGACTTCAGAGCACATTTGGAAATCACAGAAGCATAAAAAGGAACGACTGTGGTGAAAATTCTTCTACTGTTACCAGACTTTTGCTTGGGTAATGGCTTGATTTCTTAATTTTAATTTCTTAAAACAGAATTTAAACCAGAACTAAACAATGTTGTGTTTTCTGTTTTCTTGCCTTCAGGGAGGAAAAGTCACAGGAGCTTGATGCTCTAGTTAATTACCACAATCCATTAAGACCACTAAACAAATCTAGCCAGGTAAAACATGTAACACTTTGTTTCAAAATCTAAAACTTATAAACTTCTCCTTTACACAATTGATAACTTTCAATTTCTCCTAGATCTGCCCCTTTGGAAGGGTTCCTGTTAAACTAGTAACTGATGATGTGGACAAGACAGATATCCCACTTACAGCTAGTGTTATGAAGAGGTATGGTTGTTGGGTTTACTACAGCACAAAAGATTTTAATATTGCTTTTCAACAGTGGTTTTATTGGACAGTGAAAATATAAGATGTTAATATTAAAATTGATCTAAATATTAACAAACTCTTGTCAAAGATTTTTAAATGCTCATTTTTAGCATAAATCATATGATAATGATTATATTAAGAAAATGGTCATACTTGTTTTATTATGAAGTAACTGTTCAGTGTGGAAGAATCTGCTAATTAAAATAGCACTTTGTTATATGTTATCTGACTGTAACAGAGCCTGAAAGTAAACGGAGGAGAGCTTTTTTCCCCCCAGTCAAGCCTGTTATGCTAACTTTCTTCCTCTCTTATTGCTGTGTGATTAAATTCATGCTGAAATAGGAACTCTGGGGAGAAGCATGTAGCTAAAGGGTAAAACCCACGTACTTAAACTCTCAGAAGTTAACTAAAGCATGATATTCTGAATCTCTGAAAGTAGTGTATTGAGGTATTTTGCATAATAGTGTTGTTCTGTCAGGGTATAAAAATACCACACTATTGGGGTTTAGGATCCTAGCTGTAGCTTATTACTGTTTTCTATGGAAGACAACCAATTCTGTCATTTCACAGAATGATGGTGGTGGTGCTACAAGGATTTTTTTGTATTGTTTCTCACTTGGCTGTCGGAGTAGATCTGCCTTTTCTATATATCTGAATCTTACAGCCAAATGTCTTTGTATAACTGCCTTTTTAATCTGGTTCACAAAAGGTGATCACTACATTATATGTTGGCATGCAATGTAATTAACAATGGTGTTTCAACAGGCAAATATCAGGCTCCAGGCTTACAGCCTTCGTTGCCCCTTTTCCACTATCAGAACCAAAATCTAGTGGGAGTGATTCATATGACCCGAGAGACTTGCAGGTAACTCAAATCTTATTTTAAAATAGGTATAAGGAAATCTACCTGACTGTCCTATGGTATTGTAAAAGAAAATAACACTTTTTTTTTTTTCCAATTCAAGTGAAAATTCTACCTTATTTCTATTAAGTAATCAATTGTGAGTAGAAAAGTTTGTTGTAGCTTTTATTATGCATATCAGTTTTCAACCATAAAGTCAATAATAGAAAGCACTTAGCTCTTATCCTGAACTGTTTTCTGAAGTGTATTTGCTTTGTGATCCATCAGGCATTAATTACCACAAGGAAATGTCTTTTGGACACTGTACTTAAGGTCTCCTTTGATTCTTTTTAGATGTTTTTTGTTTTCTTTAGTCCTTATACAAAAAAAAATAATCTTTACATTTGTAGATGTTGGATGAGAGCAGCTCAGAAACAGCTACCAATTCAACTGTAACTCTCAAAGCCAAAAATGGTACAAGCCTTGGTGTGAAAAAAGAAGGTAACTATTAATATCTGATGTTCTTGTAGTTCTTATAGGTTGCCCATGTTTTCAGAAAATGGGCTTAAAATTGGGAGTATTGCAATAAGCCTATCATCAGTGCTTTACAAACCTGTGCAGTGTTCCAGGATGTTGTAGTGCAAATTATGAATATAATCTTGTTCTGTGTGTTGAAGGCAATAATTGTGTCTGTTACAGTAGAATCCTAAGATTTTTTTACTAGTATCCTGAAACTTTCTTACGAAAGTTGCCATGTTACTACACTGAGCTGAATGTGAATCCTGAAGGTTACATTAATGCCTTTTAATGTATGATTCCAGTAAGTCAATGGTGTTTGTTTATTCTGACTCAGAAAATGAGGTAAAATTCTTCTAGAAACTGTGGGAGAAATCTGCCAGAAACTTTCAAGTACTAAATATCAAGTCTTTTTAATAATCTGATTGGTTGGGGTTTTTTTCTTCAGAAAATGAAGTCCAGCATCAGGAGTTAAAGATACCAGAGCTAAGGAGTCTGGAAAGTCAACAGCAGCAATCTAGTTCTGGTGAAAGCTGTAGAAAGCAGTTGGATCAGATCAGATTAAGCTGCGTTAACACGATAAAAAAATGGCCAAGTCAAGAAGTGACACAGAAAAACTGCTACAGAGAGGTAAATTAACAGGAATATGCAGTGGTTTTCTAGCTGCAGTAGCCTTCGTAGGTTGAAAAAACAATTTCTTTGTTCTGAATTGTGGCTTCTTGTGTAGAATATTATTATGCTTTGACCACTGTAGGGAAAACAGTCAAGCCTTGAACAATCTGGTCATCCCGTTTCAAAAGGATTATCACCACCAGATGCTGTTACGAAGAAAAGTGATCCATTACATGTTTGTGGAACGCCAAGCACCAGATACAGTGATTATATGGACTGGTAAGCTACTTCTTTGAGCTGCACACTCATGAATGGTAGTCAATCTCTGGAAAGACTTTGGCAGTTTTTAACAGGGTTTAAGTTTCTCTTCAGATAGCAAATGATTTCTAAGTGTTTCCAATGCTTGATGTCAAATGCCTGACATTAAGATTCAGATTGCATTTAGGCAACTTTGTCTTGCCTGTTGACTTTTCAGCATTTGAAAGTATGCCATCAAATCATTAAATCCTTATTAGAGCATTTACCTTTTTAATGCCTGCTATGTGACCCTGTCTTTTGGATGCCTTGTTTTCTTGAGGCTGACAGGCTTTTTAGATTGATAACTGCATATCAGTCTAGTTCCCATGATGCAAGTGTTTGTTGGCTTAAAAAAAAACAAGTGTTAAGGAGTCTAGGTGCTTGCAGAATTGAGCACTCAAGTTAGGAAATGCTGGCATTTATCTGTGTAATCAGAAATTGGGCATAAACCCCTGTGTGTGCATTGATGAGTCTTCCTAATTATATGATTAGTTACTATTTTGATAAGTCTCTGGGATGAATCACATAGGTAAAATGTGCAATGAGTAACTGCTGTTGCTGTTGGCATGACCTCTGTAGCTGTGGAATTTAGAATATATGTAGTGAATAAAGCACATCATCTCATACTGGAACTTGATACAAATGTTTTTTAAATTAAGCTATCATTACACACTGTATGTACAGCACATGGTTAATATGCGCAATTGTTGAGTGCTTTTGCGTTCAGTGAGAACCATGCTTTTGACTTTTTTCCAAAGTTCATAATTTTATTATCTACAAAAAAAGTCTCAAGCATATGAATTCTTCTCCAGTCCTGATCTTGTCATCACTTTATGTACATACTGTAGGGGGGAAAAAAGTGTATTTGGTAATGTAATGTACAGTAAATACATCACAGGAACAGATAAAAAAAAATCAAGGATTTCTTGCAGTCTTTAATTTCTTAAATGCATGATGTTTCTGGACATATACAGCATGGCTGCAGCTCTTAAAAAACCTTCTCATGATTGCCTTGAAGTTATTTGTCTCAACATGCTCACTTAAAATTCTTCTTCATTTGAAAAGGCTTCAAATAAAGAATGGTAAGCTGAAGAAAACCAACTGAGTTTTAATTAGTTACTATGTTAAGAAAAAATTCCAGAGTATGTTACAGTTGAAGTGTACTTCTAAAGGACTTCTAAGTGAAGAAGTTGAAGTGGTCTTAATGCTAATTATTGAATGTAGCAGAGGCTTGGGTTTTTGCTAGTCAAATAGGATTTAACTTTAAGAAGCACTATAGCTTTAAACTTTGTTAGAATAACTTAAAAATAGAACTAAATGCACACATTGATCATAATTTCTTTTAGTTTCAGAACACCAGTTGTAAAGAACAACTTTCTACCAGGATGTCAAATTTCTACTCCCTACAGCCGGCTCCCGTATTTCCTACCACACACTCCAGCAACTCCATTTCAAAACCAAGTTGGTTTGCAGGTAACAATTTTAGGCTGTCTTCTGCCATTTTTCAGTACATGTTTTTGCTGGAGACTTCTATAGGTTAAATATATGAATGCATTTTTATCTAAAGTACTGTTCATCTTTCTGGAGAAAAAACTGAAATACTCTGCTTATTCTCAAGATAACTGTTTCTTTGTATATTCTTCATATATATTCTGAGCTTAGGTTAAAAAGTCAGCTCTTGAAAAATCAGTTCAGTTGTGTCCTGAAGCCTTTATGTCTGAAATTTTGTCTCTGTCATGAAGTGATATCTGAGAAGGCTCAGGAATAGAGTGGCTATTTTTGTTCTGTTATGCTTTTATAGTGGTATTACCTACTGCAGTGGAGTACCTATAAGGAGAAGCAGCCTGTGTTTAAAAACCTGAGCCTGAGGGAGGTAAATAGTGAAGAAGGAACATAACTCTTCATTTTAATGCATTTGTAGTGGCCTGAGATGATGTAAAATTGGTTGTCTTAGGTGGGTTGTACATTCAGTAGACAGAATCGGGGATAGGTTTAATTTATTTCAAGTCTGTTGGGTGTTCTACAGCTTGGTGTAGCAGGTATAAACAGTACAGGCTATTTCAGTTTCACAGCAGTGAAGTTTGCTCTTTAGTAGCTAACTTCAAATAAAATGGTAGGTGCAGTACAGCTCTACGTATACTGTGATTGAAAGTCTCTTAGATAATCTAGGTATGATAGTTTCCAACACTACCTGTGAAGAGGAAGGTGTCTCTAATAAACTGAGAAGCATTCTTAAAGAAGACCCTTTTCTGGGCTTCCAGTATGAAAAGCATTGGTATCTTTTTATGAGTTTAGTGTTAGATGCCAAGTGATGATTGTTATACAAATACTTTAAGCTATGACAATCTTTAGCTTTCAGTTAGAGTTTAGCCTTATACTCTTTATCTTGCTCAGAAAGACCAAGTCAACTTGAAGCATGTTAACTTAAAAAGCAGAGCTGTACCAAGTCCTGCTGCATGTATACCAGTAGTTATTTTCTTACTTCTTTCTGTATTTACATAGGTTCCAGCTTCTATACGTTCACATGAGTGTCTTGCCATCAAAGGAAAAGTTTATACGATATTAAAGCAAATAGGTAGTGGAGGCTCAAGTAAGGTAAGATTGTTTTCTATCCTTTTATAATCACTCATCCACTTACATAGTAGTACTTGTATTGTAAGTGTACATGTTGAAGTCATCTAAAGAGTGTCTAGTACTAACATGTATGAAGTGTTTTACCCAGAGAACCTAGACTTTTTTTTTCAATGCTCTGCTTAGACTCATGGATGCAGAAGAAACACAGCGTGCAGATTAGATTTGGTACAATGCAGTTTTATCTGAGTCTTCAGATAGCCTGCAATAATAACTGAATTAATGTATCATTATGAAAACTATTCTTCAATTATCACTGGATGTTAAGCACAGTGCTGTTTGCTTTAGTGGAGAAATAAAGTAAATCCAGGGAGTAGATAAAGGGGGTGGTGTTGAAGTAAAGGATGAACAGTGAACAAAACTTTGAACACTGAATGGTAGCTACAGATCTGGGAAAAAGTGATCACCCCACTGTCAAAAGCATTTAAAACATTTAACTTAAATCTGTAAAAAATGGTGGGTGCCCACTTCCTTTTGTTTTCTGCATGAAGGCCTGAAGGTAGATGGGTTGAATATAATTTCTATGGTGGAGTGAGTATTAAAATTTCTAATAAAACTGGCTTTTCTAAGATGTGCTGCATTATTACTGTACATCTTAATTTGAGATGCTGTTGTTTAGGGTAATGTGATTACATTGTTGAGAAATACACGGTTTATAAGGTTGATTTTCCTGGTCTGGACAGACCGTACTGTATTACTTCTGTAGCTTGTGTGAGAAGTGGAGTGTGAGTGTGACTGAAGTGGTGAGTGAGTTGCTTTTTGTGAAGAAATTTGAGGTCATAGGAGCTTGGGTAATGGTTTTGGCAAAATCTCTTGTTCAGAAGAGAGAATTATAACAAAAAAAGAACACAAACAGTTTTATCTGACCTAAATTTCTCTTCTGTCTGCTTGCGTCTGTCTCCCACACTTCTGCTTCACCTATTGCTTCTGTCTGTGAAGACTGTATTACTAGCCACATGCACAGCCTAAGGATTTCTGTAAGGGAAATTTGACTCATGCATTGATTAATCCTCACTAACAGCCTATGTAGTAATTAATCTG
This sequence comes from Ara ararauna, assembly GCA_028858755.1. NCBI lineage: Eukaryota > Metazoa > Chordata > Aves > Psittaciformes > Psittacidae > Ara > Ara ararauna. The sequence continues at coordinate 49,259,865 of CM054379.1, forward strand.
CAGTATATGGAAAAATCCAGATCTTCCATTCATCCACGAAGTGGGTGACCCTATCACTGAAGGATATAAAATCAGTTAAAAGGACTTGCCCCTTGTCAACCCATGTTAACTGTGCCTGATGATTGCATTGTCCTTTAAAAGCCTTTCAAGAGTACCCAGTATGATCTTTGTAATTTTGCAAAGACTTGAACTTAGGCTAACAGGTGTGTGGTTTACTGTGTCTTCCTTCATGCCCTTCTTGTAAACTGGAATAACATGGGCTCCAGTCAGCAGAGACCTCCAGGAAGAAAAGCTTCCTGTGTTGGCAGCGTACAGCTGTAGAATGAGGCAGGATAGAGAGGGGCCTCTGCATGTCACTTAGTCCAGTGATCTTAAAGCAAGGCCAAAATCGAGCAGGTTGCTAGTGTCCTTTTTGCAGTTGAGTTTTGAGCATTGCCAAGGATGGAGGTGCCACAGCCTCTGTGGATGACCTGTTCCCTTTTTTGTCTACATGATAGTGAGAAAAATTTCCTGATATCTAATTTAAGTTTTCCTTGATGTTAGCTATGCCTGTTGCCTCTCATGATGTGATGTAAAAGATTCCTCTTGAACCATACATTCCTTTTGAATAGCTGAAGACAGCAATAAGATTCCCTGTAGCCTTGTCATCTTAAGACTGAGCAGACTCAGTGCCCTCAGCCTCTAATGTGCTATGTGGTCTGACATCAGTCATCTTTGGTGTGATGAAATCGATGTGCGGTGGGAGGTCAAGTCCTTAGCTTTGTGGGAGGTGTTATTTTGTGTTCTTTATCTTAAGAACATTTCAGGCTTGTGATCAAATACATCGAGTGAAATACAATGTGGTACCAAGATGGTTTCTGATAGAGGGCTGTTTGTTGTAACTGGTGGCTTCTTTCTTAATTTTTTCCTTATGCTGCCTTGTATGAACTTCTTTGTAAATTTAGTGTTGCTTCTTCCTTTTGAACAGGTAGAGTTTTCTTTGAAATTCTGGCTATAGTGAGGTAAAGTACCATAGTAAATCAGAACTAGGATTGAATGAAGCTATTAACTGATATTGTTTTGCAGGTGTTTCAAGTACTGAATGAAAATAAGCAGTTGTTTGCTGTCAAGTATGTGAATCTAGAGGAAGCTGATCAACAGACTGTTGAGAGCTATAAGAATGAAATTGCTCATTTGAGTAAACTGCAGCAACACAGTGATAAGATCATCCGTCTTTATGGCTAGTGAGTAAACAATTTTATTAAATTTGTATCTTTTATGTAAAGAAGTGGCCTTAAATTTTACCATAAGTATATTTATTTATTTTCAGTGAAATTACTGATCATCATATCTACATGGTAATGGAATGTGGAAATATTGATCTCAATAGCTGGCTCAAAAAGAAGAAAAAAATTGATCCATTGGAACGGAAGAGCTATTGGAAAAATATGCTGGAAGCTGTTCACACAATCCATGAATATGGTATTAAATAATTATAGCTATTTGTATAGGTTACAACAGATGTGTTTAAATTTTGGAGGTGGCACTGCTTTAATTTTGGTGTAAGCTTGGTGATCTTCAAAGATGGGTATTTATTGTCTTATGAAAAATTTTCAATGAGACAAGTAAATCTTGATGCAGACAGAGGTAGACTGATTTTGTGAACTTAAAGGGATCTCCAAGTATTACCATTGTATAGTGCTTTCTATTTTCTTGCAATAGCCAGAAAATAATCCTTTTTGTATTAGACTGCATTGTATGCTCTAAACACTGCTTGTTTTCCATGAAACTCAAATTTCAGCCACTCATCCTCTCCAAAAAGCTGTCATTAATGTCAAAGCTTCATACACAGCTCTGTTGTCTTTACTTTGACACAGTGTATCAGCTTTTTCACACTGTTCTTCAGATCTTCTTTTCTTCTTTACCTGTATAATTGGAGTGCATGCATATGTATTGTTTGGCTTGTAACATAAAGGAGAGCAGATTTGGATCCTTTTCCTACTTAAGAAAAAAAGCTAAGAGACCTGCACCTATAGCAGAGGACATCACCTCATTACAGCATGAGAACTCTGGAACATTCAATAATACAGAAAGATAGCTAAAACACAGGCTGCATGCTAATGTGGTGTGTCTTTGAAGCAAACAGTTTTGCAAAATTTAAAGGTGGATTGGTTGATAATATGGGTAATAACCAAAATTCATAATAAGTCATGTAAGTAGAGTGTTTGAGAGGTCAGTCGTGTAATCCTCAGTGAATGGTACCTTTGAGATAAGGAAGTAGAAAATACCAGACTAAGCAATGTAATTTTTTTAAGTACCTGCTTAGCTGATTATTGAAGAGAAAGCTACAGGAGTGGATAAGCTATTGAATTGTCCAGAATGGCAGTTCAGGATGGCAGTGTACACATACAGCCTGTCCCTGACTGAGAGAAACCATGAGACTCTGGTCTCTTGGAGTTATTTTATCATTCCTGCAGGTTTGAATAAGTAATAATTCAAACTATAAGCTCATGCAGGTCTTAACTGTTTAAAAAGAATGGAAACACATATGAAATTTGCAAAGGATAACTTCTTTTTGACCTGGTAAAACTGATCTGCACCTTGTTTCTATGCAAGGGTTATGGGAACTGAGCAATAAAAAAGCCCACAGTGGTAACTTGGACTACCTAAACCTGGATTGGCTTTAAACTTTTTTTTTATGCAGGCATAATTCACAGTGATCTGAAACCAGCAAACTTTCTAATAGTTGATGGGATGTTAAAGCTGATTGACTTTGGCATTGCAAACCAAATGCAGCCAGATGTGACGAGCATCATTAAAGATTCTCAGGTGAAATACTTCTGCAAAATCAATGTACACTTATCTGTAGTGTATATACGGCTATAGTACTTGCTGATTATGTTAATGTAGTAGCGCCAATGAATGCTGAATGTTTATGCTGAATGGCTTTTATGTGTGTATATAAATATTCATATATATGATTTTGTACATGTTTTAATCTTACAGAATAACAATGGCCTTCAGCCTTACTGGAAACAAATTTTCAGGATGCTTTTCAGTGCTTTGGGACAAAAATCCTAACTTTTTATTAAATGAGTTAATTTAAGTGCATGTTTTACTTGAATATTTTTATATTTTTATGCCTAGGTTGGCACAATGAATTATATGCCACCTGAAGCAATAAAAGATATGTCTTCCTATGGAGAAAATGGGAAATCTCGATCTAAGGTAACACATGATCTTTTTTTTCTCCTATTCCCTTTCTGTTAAGAAGAAAGTGAGTCAGTCATATATTTTAAGACTTGATTTTCTCAAGATCTTCTACTGAAACCTGAATAAAGAAGGTCCATTGTGCCACAGTGGTGGGCAGAGATTGAAGGCTGTTTATTCCTCTCCCTACCTAAAAGCATTTTGCATACAGTGTTTAGAAAAATAAGTGCTTAAGTAATCAGTAAAATTGTAAGCAAAACATAGTCATACTTTCAAAGTCTTTTAAGTGAAATGCAGGTTTTGGAAGAAATGTGTGCTACCTGATAAGGTCTTTTAAAAGATGATGCAATGAAGTCTGGTGTTTTCGGGGGAAAATGTACGAGTTCTGCATATCCTGCTTTTCTCTGCTATGGAGTACTGTGTATTGTAGAGCTTATAATTTCACCAGGGCAATGGAATGTGAGCGATGAGGAAAGTGCTGAAGGAAAGCAATTTCACACTTGAAGTCAAACTTCAGTTAAGGGAGGTACAGAGTTTTACAGAAAAGTATTAAAAAAAAAATCTTATATATGTGCATATGCACACTCAAAGAGTGTGAATTTTTAACAGTTAAATAGAAGTATTACTATGTAGTGAATTGCAGTCTTGTCTGTCTAAATACAGAATAGAATGTTTTATAGATGGATTTCTTTTCTTAAGGATGAGACTTTTTGCCTTTTTTACCTTACAAAAATTGCATGCCAAGTGCAGGCTTGTTCTGGAGCTCAGCTGATGTATGCACAAATCAACCTAAACATTATGCTCCCTTTGTGCCTCTTTCCCTACCTCTCTTCACCACTCCCCCAACCTTATGTGCTTTTCTTAATGTGCTTCAGCTTCAATGGAAGAAGTGGAAAGTCCTTTTGTCACGAATAGGACAGGGGTGGTGGTTGAAATATGGATCTGAATCTATTAAACCCAGAGGAACTGAACTCTGGCTTCCCATTTCAGGGGCATAGCTGACATGTCTCACAGGTTTCTGAATGCTTTCATTTGTATTTACTCACAAATCTGAAATTTGAATCCTGCTGTTAACAACTAGCTATTTTATTTCAAGTTCAAGTAGAGTGTTTTTCAAAGGTGTTAAAAATAGGTTTCCTACAGATTATTAGTGAATGAAGACACATCACTCTTAGTAGATAATAGCATGCTTGTCTTGGTGATTTTTGTGTGATAGTTACCAAGATCTGTTACGCTTAACTATAGGATTAAGTGAAATGACTATATAATTGTATGATAAATTAACTGAAGGGACAGTTCCTTAAGTGAGAACTAATCTTTTTTTTTTGTTTGTTTGTTTTCTTTTGGGTTTTTTGTTTGTTTTGGGTTCATTTTGGTTTTGTTTGTTGTTGCTATATTAGATAAGTCCCAAAAGTGATGTGTGGTCATTGGGATGCATTTTGTACTGTATGACATATGGAAGGACTCCATTTCAACGTATAACAAATCCTATGAATAAAATGCATGCTATCGTTGATCCTAGTTATGAAATAGAATTTCCAGATATTGCTGAGAAGGATCTTCAAGATGTGCTAAAGGTAACTGTCCCTTGAGATTAGTTTTGTGCCAAATAGTGGCATTATTTTTTAAAGCGTATTTTCATAAACTGAGTTGTGCTTGAGAAACTTCTTTCCCAATTAAATGCTCACTGCTACTTGTAGTGACAGGCCTTGTTCCAAAAGAATTAAGCTAGAGCTGCTTCATATAGCTTCCATGGTAAAACTTTGGCTTAACTCCCTTGGCTGAACAATATAAAGTAAATACAGTAGCATTTGTACTGACCATCCCTTTCCTTTACCCTGCATATCTGTCTATTTAAAATTTGGCTCATGCTTTTACTCGAGCCCTGATTTTGTTGCTCAGCAGATAATAAACTGAAATCCATAAAAACTTACTTCCTTAACTCGTAAATCTGTGTCTTTGTGTCCTTTGGAATAAAGGGATATTGTAGGTTCTGGGCTTCACCTTTTCTGACATTGTTGCTTGAATAAAACAGGATACTAAACTTTATTCTAAAGATAATTGCTAATGAAGGCAATTAGGTTAATTTGAGTCTTTGAGTGTGTACTTCTGCAGTAAGTAAGTTCTGATATGCATCTACATGGTCCTTTAAAGATACTCACTGTTAATTCCTAGGAAAACTCTTTAATTTGTAGGCAAAGCATCTTCCTCTTTTTTCATTTGCAGCGCTGTTTAATAAGAAACCCTAAACAAAGAATATCTGTTTCGGAGTTGCTGGTACATCCCTATGTGCAAATTCAAAGTCATTGCGAAACAGGTACGCTTATTTTAAAGTACACTTTTATTAAATACTATTTATAATTATGTTTAATAAAAAAAATGCTTTACTCTTAAATGCACTTACCACCTGTTGGTGTAACAGTGTATTTTGTTTGCCTGTGTATGTTTCAGAAAAGACTTCAGTATTTTAATTTTTAAGGCTCTTACAAACTGCCCTGGTAATTTATACATACTTGTGTACAGCTTTAGCATAACTATAAATTTAGATTGGATATAAGGAAGAAATTCTTTACAGTAAGGGTGGTGAGGCACTGGAATGGGTTGCTCAGGGAAGCTGTGAATGCTTCATCGCTGACTGTGTTCAAGGCTGGGTTGGACAGAGTCTTGAGTGGCATGGTTTAGTATGAGGTGTCCCTGCCCATGGCAGGGGGTTTGGAACTAGATGATCTTTAGGTCCTTTCCAACCCTAACTATTCTATGATTCTATGATAATTGCAGGTGCTCCAAATGCAAAAGGAACAACAGAGGAAATGAAACGTATCCTTGGCCAACTTGTTGGCTTGAATTCTCCCAACTCTATTTCTAGAGCTGCTAGGGTAAGTAAATTGTTTGCGTTTTGTGTGAGACTATGTGTTCATGCAAAGATTAGGATATTTGATAGTGAAAGCTGAAAGAATACATCCATCAGAGCTTTAAGTACAGCTGGAAAAAAATTGCACTCATAGTGCTTTTGTTTACAAGCATGCAGAATCTCCACATCCTTCTGAATGGGAAGGGTTGAAAGGTTGATGATAATCTTGAATTTTTTTCTTTTCCACCTCCTACTACATCTGTATCGCTTTATTTCCAAGTCCCCCACTGCTCTAGCATCTCCTCACTAAAACAGTCCTTACTGTGCAGCCTTGCTTTTAAGCTGCCCAAAACTCTAGTAGGTCTTCTAATTTAAGAACCATTATTATGGAGAAATGATCTAGTGTGCAGGCTTTTGGACTGCAACTGTTCTTACTTCCTAGAAGTTGCTGAATTGTTAGCACTTTGCTACATGTAGATTAGTCCCTGTATGTTTAGGTATTCCAGCCTCTGTTTACTGCCTGAAAGAAAAGCTTAGTAACTTCTTATCAGCTTGGTTCTTCCCATTTAAGTTGTCTTAAATATGTATATATTTTCCGATTTGACAAAGAAACTTCAGTGCAGGGGTCTGGAATATTTCAGTATGTGGTGGCTTATTTCAAGTGGCAATGTTTGTTATAAAGATATAGTTTGAATGCATATGTGATACTACTGTTTTGTTTAATTTTCAGACTTTATATGAACAGTGCAACAGTGGTAAAAGTCTTGATGTATCGGCATTTGCAAAACATGGGAGTCAAAAATCGTGGACCACAAAATGATGTACTACTGTTCAAGATGCAACAGAGATGTCTGGTCTGTTCAGAAGATATTTTGTGCTGCTAGCTTTTAAAAGGACACTCAGCATAAAGTTCACTTTTTTAAATGTTCTTTGTGTCTTCTGGTAATATTTGCAGACCATTACAAAGAATTTGAGTGAATGCTTTTTCACTATGGGCTGTTTCACTCTTTGCATGCCACTTGGATTGAGCAATGAAAATTACTAGTTGGTGATTATGGTCTTTGTTACTTCCAAAGCATAACACTATTTGGAGTACAAAAACTTTTATGAGGATCTTCAAGCTCTTATGCCCCTGAAGCTAAAACTAAGAAGTTTGTAAAATGCCAGTTGGTGTACATGAAAAAAAAAAAAATGCAAGTGTGTTTTGACATATCTCCTATGGTGTGAATACGCAGGGTATTATGCTCTTCTCTCCTTTGCCAACAAATATGTCTGTTTATATGGAGTCAGTTACAATGCTGATATAAACATGTAAATGTCACCTAGTTTTTGAGGTGTTCCTGTGGTTAAATGACACGGTGGAATTGCTGTTCTGAACTTATATGAATCAAATGGCTTTTGTTCTATTAATACTGCTGCTAAAAATTCAGTATGCTTTTCAAACTTCAAAATAATAGAAAACCCATCAAGATTCATGATGGTCAGAGATCACTAATTTGGATTTTTAAAAGTAGTAAGTACTCTTTAAAACGTACCGAACAGCAGGACTGGTTTTTATGTGATTGTTGGTGGGTTGATTGGGCTTTGTTTTAAGGGTTAAATTTCTGGTGCAAGTGTAAGAATTCTAAATTTGCCTAATTCAAAGATGTTAAAATATCCAAAAGCTTGAAATTGGGGAACAAAATCCCTTGCCTTCAGTTTCATGACAGCTGCCATGCTGCCCTTTGCCTTTTAAAAGGTGGAGTGCTCTCTATTGATCAAGCATTTTGAGTAGTCTGCCTATCATTCATAGTAGCCCTGCTTATAAAAAGCCCAACTTCATCATTAAAGTGTCTCTTTCATTGTTTATCAATGTGCGTTAAGAGTATGACATACTTCTTGATCAATGATGGCAAAAGCCGGTCAGCGCAGGGGAAACTTTCCTTGACAATTTCTGCCTCTTGGATTACTCAGGTCATGTTACCTTACCTTCAGATGAACACTGAAATATTTTAAGTCTTTGTAATAGCTTCTGTATTTTGTGTTTAAGTTTGGATAACTCCAGTTGGGAAAAGATGTCATAATGTAATGCTTCACAGAGACCGAAGTTGAGGGAGGCTTGTCTTTTATTGTAAGCATGTACTTAAATAGTCACTTCCCCCTTCTGAGTAACTTTTTTCTTTCAGATTTTCTGGATTCGCAGATTTATTTTTTTTTTTTCCATTTTGATCTTAATGTGGGGTTTTACTGATGTGTTACTACCACTTGATTTCTGTACCTTTTGTTTCTGTAACTTGTGAAAGATTGAGGCTCAAAAATCTGAGTGGCTTGGTGCCATTGGTTACCTGTGAACCTGACTGGAACAGTACTGCAAGATCTCCATAAGGCCTCTGAAGAAGAGATGTAGTCTAGTTTACTCTGCCAGGTTTTGCTACCTGACATTATGCATCCAAGCACTGGAGTGCAAATCAAGTGCCTGGAAATTTTTTCTGCCACTGCAGTGGAGGTGCGTGTTCATAGCTTCTGTCATTCCTATGCCATCCTGAAAGTCAACTTTGAGCATCACAAAACACTGGGTAGTTGTGGTTGATGTTCTGAGGATGTGAATATTGTTCTTGAAAACTTTCATTTTGACCCTATGAAAGGGGAATTCACACTGCCTTTGTCATGTGTATTAGCCGGGGTGAGATACTTTTATCTTCGCTTTGTCTAGGTAAGTTTGTCTTACGCCCAGAGTAATAAGCATATTGTACTGCATGCTCTAGTCTACTTTCCCTTAGTGTTTATAAGGGATTACTCATGACTGACAACTTTAGGTATATTCCACACATTTTCTTTATCTTTTAATCTCAACATCAATATTTGGGAAAACACTTTATTTTTATGTGTTCTTGTTATCTTTCCTGCCATTGATTTATCATTTTTTTATTGACTTGACAGCCCAATAAGAACTGAAGAATGAGAAAAGAATAGTGTACGCTTTGATGTCAAATGATAAAAGAAACTTGGAAGTATTGTATTCTTTCCCAAACTTTTGCTTTGATTTTTAAATGAAGACTTCAGCGCATGCTAATCTTAATAAGAGCACCCCTTGCTAGGTGGGAAACTTTGTTCTCAATTATCTCATATTCAAAGCAGCAAAACAACTCTTCAAACAATAAAAGGAGTTCTTTAATGAAGAACAGTGTTTATGTAATTTTATCAGGCCTCTGCTTAATGTCTGTGTTTAAAAACCTTGTAAGCCCTCCCCACCTTCAATTGCCAGGTGTGACTATCCTGCTGTGATAGAGCTTGTGCTTGTAAAAGAGTGTTAACTATTACAGGGTGTGGTGTTCTTGTGGCAGTGCAACATGGGCCCTCTGTTTCTGGTTAGCAGTGATTCTCGGGGTTACACAGGGATAGTAATATGGGATGGGAACTACTCCGGATATCCGCCTCAGTGTGTCCTGAGAGGAGGGCGGAAGCAGGGGGCAGAGAGTGTGTTCTCACCTCTGTGATGGGGCACATGCAGGAACAGCACATCTCTTGTAAGGACAAACTTGGAATGATAAGCTTTGATCTAATTGCTGTTATATGAAATGGATTGTGGAGCCTCAGTTGCCTGTGAGGTGGGGGGGGGGGGAGCTATCCCATATTTCTAGGGAAAAAATTTAAAGACTTGTTCCATGTAATGGAATTTTTTTTAATACCCAATGTTACTACTCCCATGGAAGTTCAGTGATATTTCAAGCACAATGAGCACATACACTAATTGCACTCCACTTCAGCATCAGTGTTAAAGCTTGAAGCTACTGAAGAAAAACTATTACTGTTCCACATCTTTCATTCTAGGCAATTTGGGAGACTATTTATAGTGTGGGAGCTGAAACGCTACCTCTGGCTTCCTCTGAAGGGAGGTGAGGGAGGAAGTATCAGCCTCTTCCGAGGAAGATCTTTACTCTGCAGAAACACCTTTTCATGAAGTGTTATTGAAATGTCTCTTAACCACTTGTCTGTAGGTTACAGATCTTGAGATATTTCTGCATAATTGTTCTGCTGTTATAATTGTTAATTTTCACCACATTACTTTCAAGGTTAGTGTTGAATATGCAGAGAAGCAGTGCTGCATGTCTTGGATTTTTCCTGTTGGAGTATAAGGTTTATCAATCCTTTCTCTGATTCAGTGGTTGCTAAAGAACCCACAAGAAATAGAGCTGACATGAGAGGGAGCTTATGAAAGAGGACTGGGGCTGATGAGAGGCAGTGGGTTGTTATCAGTCATCCATTGTAAATAAAAACTTTCCATTGCAAATGGGCAATTGATTTATACTCCTTCCCTGCCTCAGTGGCATGCTACAAGATGCTAGTAGGTTCTGCTTACCAACCCTCAGTCTATTAGTACTGGGTTTTTTTTACTTTACAGGCAACTCATCACCCTTTTCAAAGTATAGAGCAGCTGTGCATGTGTAGCTTTAAAGGTCAGAAAATACATATTAAATGTTGGGTAACAGAGGTTGCTGCCTGGAGCTTTGCTGAGATGACAAAAAGCTCATCATCCATTGCTGTCATCCTCAAGGCCACAGCTCAGGACATTGTCTATGTAGGTGGGGAGAGATGATGTCTAATTAAATTACAGGATGTCTGCTGTGATCACAGTTACTGGGTACATGTATAGTTTAGTGCTGTATCAGCTAATATTGAGATACCACAACTGCATCAAGAGTGGAAAGGTAAATGAGAACACATCAGTATGTTACCTATTTGAAATGGGGTTGGAAACTTACACTTTAAAATCTAATATCGTCACCCAGAAAGCCTTTACTTGGCAGCTAACACTAAGAAAAGCTGAACTGCAGAGGTGTGGCTTTTATTATTGGATGGATATAGCATTACTCAGTCTGAATACCTGTATGTATAATTGGAATTCAAAGACTTGAGTTTAAAGTTTGGAGGCTCGGGTGTTATAGTCTGTCTTGGTGTACCAACATCCAGAACTGAGTTCTGGGCAAGTGCAAGAGGAGCCTGCTGTCTTGGGTAATTCCCTGCTTTCAGGCTTGTCCAAGCACCAATGCAAGTCTGCCCCTATGGCCCTGCAAAAGTCAGACTCCTGTTTATCATCTGGCTTTCTTGAAGGCAGTCTAAGCTCCTGCTGCTGAGCAAGTAGCTGGGTGAGAAAGCAATCATAGGATAGTTTGATCATCTCTCATGGCAGAGAAACCGTCTACTGGACCAGATTGCTTAAAGCTCTGTGCAGCCTATCCTTAAACACTACTGGGAATGGAGTATCCACAGCTTCTCTGGGCAACCTGTGCCAGTGCCTCACCACTCTCACACTAAAGAGCTACTTCAGTGTATGTAATTTATATTCACCCTCTTCTATTTTAAAGCCGTTCCTCCTTGTCCTGTCACTACTTACCTGTGTAAAGAGTTCTTCAGGTCTCTCATAGCCCCCCCTTTAGATACTAGAAGGCTGCTCTAAAGTGTCCCTAGAGCCTTCCTTCTCCAGGCTGAACAGCTCCAGCACTCTTGGCCTGTATTCCTAGGAAAGATGCTCTATCCAGCATTCTGATCATGGTTAAATCCTCAACAGTGGAGAGGGCATAGCAGGGTGTGAGTTAGTCTGAAGGTAAGTGGTTAAATTGTCATTTCTTTCGGTCCCCTCTGTGTTTTTCTGCTCTTTAAGCACCTGGTAGTGACTTCATGCTAAACAGGTAACTAATTATGGGGGTGGTGGTAACCATCAAATTCAAAAGTTAAACAGTTGAACTAAACCTGAGTCTTAGTCCACCTTACTTAGTCAGTTTGCTCCCGAGCTCCTCAGCAAGGATGACAGGCTAAGGTGCCAGCTGTGGCAAGAGCTGAAAGTTATTTGCTGCTTCCATCCTGTTTGCACGCCTACTGCCTTGCTGCTACCTCAGTCTGTGAGGATAAAACAGCAAGGATAAACCAAATTTTAATCATATTTCTATCTTGGACACTGTTATGACTAAGACACAACCTGTTCCAGCTAAGTATAACCTGCTAATTTAAAACTCTTCCCTTCCTGCTTGGTGCATGTATTGCCTCCAAACTCGGTTGTCTGTGCCCACCTGGCAAGAGCACAAAGTCTGTCTGTCAGTGACTTTGCAGAGTATGTATGCCCTTGTTTGCTCAGTGCTCCACATAAGAGAGAAATCTTCCTGCAAGATAAAGGCTTTAAGGAATGGAGCAGACACTGTAGGGCAATTCCTTGTAGGATATGGAGGTGTGCACCTGTATAGAAACAGGAGTCTTTATACAGCCTCCTTTCTCAACTCATGGGAGTTGCTGAAATGAAACCTGTGATAAAAATCTGACTTCTCACCTCAATTCCTCCCTTGGCAGCTGGAATATCTACAGCTAAACAGTGATGCAATGCCAAGATGCCAGCTCTAATCAGATGAATTGCTAAAATCCGAGTGCCTTTTGCAATGAGACAGATGACTAATTTAATGAGGAGTAGGGGTGCCACTCTTTTGAACCTTTAATAAACACAAGGAAAAGGTTAAAGCATCAGCCCATTGGTCTTGATTCTTACAGTGTTGTAAAGATCTGTGGCTTGTTTCTGTACCCACTTACTGTTCACATTATGTGGTAAGTGCAAGTAAACTTTGGATACTTGCTTGTTACATGCTTTGTCTACTTACCCAGTTATTTTCCTGTTTTACATAGCTGTTGAAAACCAATTAAAAATACAGTTAAGTATGTTTAAGGAAACATGAATTAGGTTCTTAGCATTTACACTTGCTTCCTGTGTGGTCTTGGATAGAATAGCTTAGGCAGGAAAGGACCTTTAAGGTAGAGTCCAACCATTAACCTGCCAAGTGAAGGATGAAGTATACCTTTGAGTCTTTGTTCTTTATGTTACTTGTCTGCCTACAGTCTGGCAGAAAGCTGTTTTGTACCATGAGTCTGTACTAAGCTTACTGCATTTGGTGACTCTGGGGGGATGGAGTTCTTTATGCTGCTATTGCAGAGTGGCATCAAGCTGTGAAATATTTTTAACTGATATGCAATTCATCCACATGGCGTTTGGGTGTTCATACAATGGGGATCTGATTTACAGAAACACAGTTCTGCGCAGCAGAAGGCAGTGATGTCCCCCCATGGTGGCTGAGGGGTGCTGAGAAGGGACTCCTGAGCCTTCCACCAGGAAGCCCTGAGCAAACTCTGCCCCTCAGGCTGAGGAAGGCCTGCAGCCTATGTGTTTCACCCTGCTGATTAATGTGCTAGCTATTGTGCTATAATGCAAAGCACAACTTCTGTGGCCACCTCTGCTACGTGTGATTTGGACACATTTAGTGGCCTGGGTCTTTCTAGGGACTCAGCTGCTGAGAAGACTTCCAAATTCATGATGATTTGGGGGAGCAGCCAGGTCCTCATTTCTGACAAGCCAGTGATGCCTGTTGGCACCGGCAGTGGCGGCACTGTAGTGCATCAGTGAGTTACAGGTGAAAGTGCCCACAGACAATAAGGTACCTCAAGTAATGAGACAAGCAGAAGTTTCTTTTGTGAAGAAATAATGTTTAGAAATTGTAGAATCATAGAATAGTTAAGGTTGGAAAGGACCCTAAGATCATCTAGTTCCAACCCCCCTGCCAGGGGCAGCAACACCTCCCACTCAACCATGTCACCCAAGGCTATGTCCAATCCAGCCTTGAACACCGCCAGCAATGGAGCATTCACAACTTCCCTGGGCAGCCCATTCCAGTGCCTCACCACCCTTACAGTAAAGAATTTCTTCTTCATATCCAATCTAAACTTCCCCTGTTTGAGTTTGAACCCATTACCCCTTGTCCTGTCACTACAGTCCCTCATGAAGAGTCCCTCCCCAGCATCCCTATAGCCCCCATTCAGATACTGGAAGGCTGCTATGAGGTCTCCATGCAGCCTTCTCTTCTCCAGCCTGAACAGACACAACTTTCTCAGCCTATCTTCATATGGGAGGTGCTCCAGTCCCCTGATCATCCTCGTGGCCCTCCTTTGGACTTGTTCCAACAGTTCCATGTCCTTTTGATGTTGAGGACACCAGAACTGCACACAATACTCCAAGTGGGGTCTCACAAGAGCAGAGTAGAGGGGCAGGATCACCTCCCTCGACTTGCCGGTCACACTCCTTTTGATGCAGCCCAGGATACAGTTGGCTTTCAGGGCTGCAAGCGCACACTGCTGGCTCATGTTCATTTTCTCATTGACCAACACCCCCAAGTCCTTCTCTGCAGGACTGCTCTGAATCTCTTCTCTGCCCAACCTGTAGCTGTGCCTGGGATTGCTCTGACCCAGGTGTAGGACCTTGCACTTGTCATGGTTAAACTTCATCAGGTTGGCATCAGCCCACCTCACAGGAGTGTCAAGGTCCCTTTGGATGGCATTCCTTCCCTCCAATGTATCAGCTGAGCCACACATCTTGGTGTCATCAGCAAACTTGCTGGGGGCGCATTCAGTCCCACTGTCCATGTCCTTTCCAATGAGTCCATGAGTCATGATATTTGTATGTGGTTTATTTGGGTTTTCCAAAGGCTACTAATGTAAGGTCCTTTGACAGCTTTCAACAGAAGCTAATATGCCAGGACAAAGGGGAAAAAATCTCAAGGCTAAATGGGTGGGAGAAAGCCGTGGAATAAACAGTCATTCCCACCTAAGAACAAATAACAGTAAAGTGGGTCAAGGAGCTGTGGTAATGCACATTTCCAAGTGATCCTAGGGTTAAATAGTAGATTGGTTGTTGATACAGGAGAGTTCAGAAAGGTGAAACTTAGAGCTTCCTGTGGGGAAAACAGGTAGAAGAATCTCATATTATTGGTGAAATGGCAGAAGAAAGCCTACATTGGCAGAACACAAAGGCATTTTCATGAGAGGGAAGTATCCTAAGGCACAAGTAGCTCAAGGAGCTTCAAAGTGTATTTGGGGAAAGGTCTTCTGCGTTGCGCATAGTTTTCTGAAAACATCTGCCCCATCCTTGTACTAAAGGAGCCAATTAGAATATTAATTAATGATAAAGCAAGAGAACAAACCAAGACATCAATGTGCTGCTATAGAAATGTATTTGGTTTGAATGCTGCCTACAGCCCTTGAAAAGGATCTAGTAAAACCAGAGAATATGGAGAGTGACAGTGAAGGTCGCCAAAGAGATAGAGCCACTTCCGTACAAGCCTGTAAGCTGTGTGACTCACTTAGGAAACTATCACTGTGGCGGAGTGCTGGAGGGGAGAAATCAGCATTGCATGGGGCTAGGAGCTGATGAAATGGTCAGTCAGAATTGTCAAATGGATGAAAGGAAGATATTGGAGTTAGTATGCAAATGGATTATATTTGAAAGAAAGCTAGTGGTGGATGTTGTGGAAGCCAGAGGTATATGTGTGTTCAGAAAGAGACTGCATGCATTCAAGGAGGTTAGGATGATCCGTGGCACTGAATAGAAGTGGTGGGGATGTAATCTCTGGTTTGGGAATTCCCTGTAAGTATCTGATCCCAAGTATCTGCGACATTTTGCCAGAAATAGAATTGCTTACCTTGCTGAAAGGGTTCATGCAGGAAAAGAGTGCCAGAGCACACCTCCTCTTGCTCTGACCCACTGTGGCAACAATTTCATTCAGTCATCAAAGCCCCACATTTGGGTTTCTTTGCATACAGGACACTTGACTTCAATCTCCATGCATGTCAACATGACAATTTCTGCAAGCAGCTTTCAATTGCATTTGTTCAGGTACACCTGTGTCAACTGGAAAGCAATTGTGTTTAGCAGGCATTTCGTGAACTGGCAATAGCTTTACCATACCTGTATGATGTTATCTGGCATCCCACCTTCACCTTCTACCTGAGCCACTGCCTCAAGTACTCATGCAGGTTTGGTAACTTTGCTGTTGAGATCTTACGCTGTGCCTCGGAAGGGCACCTGGAAGCTAGGATCACAGCAAAGGCACTTGCCTGGATACAAGCTGGGAGCAAGGCTACAGGAAAGCAAGTAGCAGAGTAGCCAACTACCATGCTTTGTAGTAGGAGCAGAAGTTCTAACAGCCTCTGCTTGTTAGAGGTTTGGTCTGCAGGTTTGCTCTTACGGGTTCACCTTTATGTCCTGTGCATGCACTATAATTTTCTCAACTCAGCTTGTAACCACATACTGACATAGTTGGCACTAGGCCTGCTGATAACGCCGGCAGCAATTCCTGCCAGGAGCGTAGGTCTGTGCGGGTGGTGATGTTCTAATAATCACTTTGTCACTCTGGTGGGTTTTTTCTACATAGGCATGTCTATAACCAGTCCTGTGAAACTTGTTTAACTAGCCCCTTCCTTTGCATTGTTACCCCATAAGCTCAGCCTTCCCACAGCGCCTTGCCTCACACTTTGCTATGTGCAGTCCCCGTTTTCGGACAATAGCTGGAAGCTTTCTGGTGGTGGTTTCATGGGGAAATGCCAGTTCAAGGAGTTCACAGTTTTCCTTTAAAGTTCTTCTGGGTTTCTATTTTGACGAGTGCCTGGTATACCCTGGGAAGACTCCTGCATAGTTCCTAGTGTGAGGCCTCCATGTCCTGAAGTCTTAGGTCCTTTCAGGATCTGGAGTAAGCCTGCTGGGGAAAAAAAAAAGACCCCCACAGTGTTTCCTGTTCACCCTGTGCACCGTCATTATGTTGGAGCACTGAATCTTGCCCCTTCAGGGCAACTTCAGGGTGTTTTTGAGTTCAGGGAGGTTCTGGTTCATGGAAGACTAGTGGAAAATAAACTTCCGTGCATGTTGGACACTCTTCTTTTGATCATGTCCGGAAACCCAGACGAGATGTGTATAAACACTGGTTGTGTAATGAATTGATCCATAAACATTGCTAATGCATGAGCTGTGCATCCGAAGCTAGTGCACCCAAGCACATTTTCTGTAACACTTTATTCATCTTAATTGCCTTACAGTAAACAGGAGTCATTGCAAGTGGAGGCTTGCTCACTCTGATCAAACAAAATATCATGTCTTTCTCTCTGAATTTTGCAATTATAATAATAATAACTTGAAGTCTATATTGAGGTAAGTTGTCACAGAGGTTAATACCTTTTCATCTCAAGCATCCCTTAGAACATGGGTCTAATAACGAAGAATTTCCTTTCCCTAACACAAGTCAAACATAAAAGAAAGATGAAGGTATTAATGCAGGATTAGATGCAGCATCCACTTCCCTCTGCCCATAAACCATGCTGTAGTACCATCCTTTCCAACCCTAACTATTCTATGATTCTATGATTCTATGTTTACAGTACTGCAAATGGACCCAATTTTAAAAAAGGGGCACACAACAAAACAGAGAAATCCAACCAGGAGCAAGGAGGTGCTGTGTCTGCACTGTTCTGCCCTGTGAGCTGCCGAAAGCCTCCCTGGAAGGGTGAGAAACCATGCGGTGCCCTCCTGCTTTCTTCCAGCCTTCCTTCTGCTTGGCTGAGTGAGGCTTTTCTGTGAGTGTTTTCCTGACCTACACAGTAACCTGTCTTCGCCCTTTTGCACATCCCAGTTGGCCGCTTTCGGAGAAGATGAACTGAAAATGAAACCCTCAGCAGTCTCACCAGATGCCTTTTAGAGGGAAATGCTAACAGTACTTTGTGTTTTCAGGTAGCACAGAGCACAATCTCTAAGCTGCATCTGTTTCATTGGCTTAAGCAGTTGTGATTCATAACTAATGAAAAACAATTCCCTCTTTCACTTCTGGCTGTTAAGCTCACAGCACACAGGTGAAATTCTTTGGCTTTAGTTCTAGGTGCTTGACCTGCTTTTTGTACAACTGAGTTTACTGCAACTTATTTTTACTCCTATCCATGAAGATAACCACCTAGACCTGAATTGAGCATGATAAAGGCAGAGGTATGATAAATTTCATTAGAATGCTGGTTTTGTCATTGATAAAAGCATTAGTTGTGATCCTTGAACTCTGCTGAGAGCCTCTTTTCAGCCTACTGAAACTGGTCTTGCTTTGTACCAAGCTCTGCAGGCTTCTGATTTCTTTCTGACCAGCAGGGTGACATCCAAATCCACATGATGAGCAAGACCAATGTTAGTACTGTTGTATTAGATGTATGTTCTCATCTGTCTTAATAGTTCATTTTTTCCCATGTCAACCAGTGAGACGCATGCTGTGCCAAAAGCTGTATGTGAAGATATATATGCAAAAGCATCCTGATCTCCTGATTGTCCAGGGAAAAGAAATTCTATAGTAGGGTCTGATTCATCATTAACAAACCCAAGCTGTGTTTTGCATCACTTTCCACATTATTATTGTTGCATACATTTATTCATAAGTCTAGACGTAGTTTTCAGATCAGACTAATTAGTCTTGCATAGATCAGCATATTTTTGCTTAATTTTTAACCTTGGTGGTCTTCATTCACTTTAAAATGAGTCTACCTCACCTGTAATTTCACAGGCCAGTCCTTTTGGAATTACCAAGGAGCAGCTTGTGGGAGTAAGCATTCAGGTCCATGTAGTCCAAATCTTGTCCCTGACCAATACTGGGTATTAAGGAAAGAATGGCATAGGGCAAGTGTGCAGTGATGTTTCTGAGATGGTGACCAGTGCCTTCCCTTAAGCATAAACGAAGTTGCTCTTCCAATTCCAAAATAATGGAGTGCAACACCATGCTCAGTTGCAGTGGCCCTCCTGCCTTTGCTCCATGGAGACATTATGGTCCTCACAGAAAACAGAAGCAGAAAATTGGTTTCTTTTGGGGTTATAGGTAAAACTTTCTTTTAACTGCTGTAGCATTTCTGTTTTAACTGCTGCTTCCTGGTTGTCATAGAGTCATAGAATCATAGAATAGTTAGAGTTGGAAAGGACCTTAAGATCATCCAGTTCCAACCCCCCCTGCCAGGGGCAGGGACGCCTCACACTAAACCATGCCACCCAAGGCTATGTTCAATCCAGCCTTGAACACCGCAAGCAATGGAGCATTCACAACTTCCCTGGGCAACCCATTCCAGTGCCTCACCACCCTTACACTAAAGAATTTCTTCCTCATATCCAGTCTAAACTTCCCTTGTTTAAGTTTGAACCCATTACCCCTTGTCTTCTCACTACAGTTCCTCATAAAGAGTCCTTCCCCAGCATTCCTATAGGCCCTCTTCAGATATTGGAAGGCTGCTATGAGGTCTCCACGCAGCCTTCTCTTCTCCAGGATGAACAGCCCCTACTTTCTCAGCCTATCTTCATACAGGAGGTGCTCCAGTCCCCTGATCATCCTCGTGGCCCTCCTCTGGACTTGTTCCAACAGTTCCATGTCCTTTTGATGTTGAGGACACCAGAACTGCACACAATACTCCAAGTGAGGTCTCACGAGAGCAGAGTAGAGGGGCAGGATCACCTCCCTCGACCTGCTGGTCACGCTCCTTTTGATGCAGCCCAGGATATGGTTGGCTTTCTGGGCTGCAAGCGCACACTGCCAGCTCATGTTCATTTCCTCATTGACCAACACCCCCAAGTCCTTCTGTGCAGGGCTGCTCTGAATCTCTTCTCTGCCCAAGCTGTAGCTGTGCCTGGGATTGCTCTGACCCAGGTGTAGGACCTTGCACTTGTCATGGTTAAACTTCATCAGGTTGGCATCAGCCCACCTCACAAGTGTGTCAAGGTCCCTCTGGATGGCATTCCTTCCCTCCAACGTATCAACTGAACCACACAGCTTCCTTGATTTAATGACTGCCAGACTTTAATGTGTGAGTTTTTGACTCTACCAAAATCAGATCTGTACCAGCAGCAGACAGAGTGCAGGTTTGTTTCTTTTGTGGTTATTTGACTGTCCCACTGTCCTGGTCAGAACAAGGCCATGCTGATGTGTGGGGTGGTTTTCTCTTCATAGTGTTGTCAGCTACTGTCCAGGGGTATGTTATTATCAGTGATGATGTTCTAGAGCAATATGTCATTGCCCAGTCAATGTCAAACTGATACCAGCGCTGGTATAAGAGCTGCTATGCCACTGCCACCATTCTTTTCTTCTTTGCAGGGGTCTGTATTTTTGGCATAAACTTGGCAGGTCTTGATAACATCTTCAATCCACCTAATTCATTTCAGGCTAAATCAAAATGATTTCTACCCTTCTTAGGTCTCTATATGTAAAATAATTTTATTAGTCAGAGTTGAGGAGCCCTTCAACAAGTTTCGACCTGTACTGATGGTTTCCTCATATGCCAGTAGGAGGATGTTCATCATCTTTTGTATTCATAGCTCTACCTCTTTTGGGTATGGTTTTGTTTTGAGTTCCAGCTGTTGTAATTGTTGTCTGAGCTGTACAATACTTCATTGACACACCACTGGGCTCTGAGCTGTGTTTTAGGTCACTTCTCATGGATCATCAGGGAAAAACTTCTGCGCTTGCCAAATCTCTCCCAGGTTGACATTTGATTTGCAATTACACTTGTTGATTTCAAACATGCAGAGCCTTTCAGTGGTATCTGAAAGGTGCAATTCTTCTGGCCATTGATTGTAAATGTGGGTTTTTTTGTCCAGAGTCAGACGACAGTGGTCTGCCGGGGAACAGGTCTACAGTTTGTTATGGTTATACACTGTGACCAAAACTGCTGTTTCTGTTCAGACATGCTGGTCGCTGATGCCTCTTGGTGCCTAGTGCACATACTTCTAACAACCCCCCTTGGGCTGAACCACATGCTGCTGGTGTTTTAGGAGTACAACGCCCACGCACTTCTTCAACGTCTCACTGTAATCAGGTTCTTTAACTCTTTCAAAAGTTAAATCTTTACTAGGATTTGTATCAGTGTGTTGGATATTTCTTCATGGAAGTGCTCTGAAGTAGCTGATTTGGAGAACTAAATTAGGTACCTGTTTCTGAATTTAATTTACTGTTTCAAATAAGTTTGTATTCCTTCCTGCTCTGCTAGACAGCTGTCTCTGCTTGACTCATATTGACCATGATTTCACTATATACCTAAGAATGCTCCTTCTAATAAATATAGTTTGCAGGAGCTCTAGTATTATATTTCTAGTTCTTTCTGCAGCTGCTCAGAAGATTAAGTCACACTTGAGCAATCTGATTACTTTCTATGATGAAAAGATCGGGTATGGGAATGAGAGGAGAAGACGTTTACCTCGACTTTAGCAAGCAAGGCTTTTGACACTACCTCTCACAATACTCTTGTATTCAAGGCAGGATATTAGGGGCTGGGGGGATGGATGGGCAGCTAGAAGATGGGTGGAATGCTGGGTTGTACTTTACAGATCCCTGCAGCTCTGCTTGTTGCTGAGGTGTGTGTCCTATTCAACATCTTCATCAGGGGCCTGGAGGAGGCGATGCAATGGCCCCTCACCAAAAATGAGTTTATTGTCTGCAGATGATAAATGCTTGCCCAGGGTTGCTTTTCCTGGGCAGTCCGGGGGAATGGATCAACAGGAACTCCATAAAATTCAGCAAGAACAAATGCCAAGCCCTGTCCTGTGGAGGATGAGCCCTGGGCACCAGGACAGGCTGGGACTGCCTGCTGGGGGAAGCAGCGCAGAAAAGGCCATGACAGGCAATGAGCTGAGCATGTGTGTGAATGTGCATCCCCATCTGCATTGCTCTTCTAACAGATCTCTGCCTGTGCAGTATTTAGCTGAGGTAAGTTAGCAAAGCAGGGCTGTTAAATGAAGTTTTATGCCACTCACTATGACTCAAGTCCTCTCCAGCAGTACCATGATTTGCCCTGTGACCCCTGAGCAGAAAGCTCAGCCAGGCTCTTGTATAGTCTTGAAACAGATGGTTATTTTAAAACTGTATGAACCTTTTATTTCCACTCCAGCCTGTCAAGATCTCTGGTCTTCTCTAGGGATCTCTGCTGGAGCCTGTGCTGCTCCCATAGCTTTCTGATATGACAAAGAACATGGTACAGTGGTAACATAATCATGGGAAGGAGGAAGCCATCAATGGGGCCTGTGTCTTTTCTGGTGTGCTGCATGTTCAGATCACTACTTATTGTCTTTATGGCAATGCCTTTACTGCTGCTTTCTGCCCATCTTCTGCTGTAGCTGTGAAGAGCTGTGATTCTGGCATCCGTTGCCAGTTAGATTTTGCAGGGTCTTCTGATGATAGGCAGCACACCTGGCTCAGGACTCATGCTGGTTTCACAGATCTGATTCGTGCAGTGCCCAGACTGCACCTTCACCCTCTTCATGTGATACAGACCCTCCCAGAGGAGCATCTTTGCCACAGTGGCTGTGTCTGCTCTGGCAGGTAGTGCAGACCCAGGCTCCCTCTGTGTTCCTGAGGGCCAGGGCACTGCATGGCTCGCATCCATACTCCTGAACTCGCTTCTGCCCTAGTCTAAGGTCATGTCATCCAAACTGTCTCTCCTGAGCTCGTGCTGTCCCTTGAATCTTCTGGGAAGGGAGTAGTTGGCTCAGACAAAGCTTCTGCTGTGTAGTTTGCCACCTGTGAAGCAGCAGGTGCAAAGCAGAGTGTTCCAATGGCACAGTGAGGTGACTGGATGGTGAGGCTGGTGTCAGGCAATTCAGCATCAAACACTGCTTTCCAGAGGAACGCAAACCCAGCTGCATCTGGGGGAGGCAGAATCAAGATCTTTGGCACATGGCCTGTGGTTGGAACTCAAAGCCTCTTGGATTTCTGCTTGCTCCTTGCAAACATCAGGAGGGTCACTCTGCAACCACGGCGCATATTGGTTTTTGTCATAGATCAAGCAATGTCTTGAAAAAGAGAGTTCTTTTTATGAAGTGGGAAACTTCTGGTCTGGCACTTCTAATGTTGAAGTGCATTTATGCCTCTGGCCTTGCAAAGGGCTCTTAGGGTGGGTTTGCAGTCTGGGGTAGAAAACCAGAGAGCAGGGACCACCCTCAAGAAGAGGACATGGAATATGGCACATATCCAAGTGTTTTTGCATCCACTTGAGGGCGCCCCTGTATTACGATGGCAGATTTTTTCTTAACCACACAGTTGACTGTTCCCTGCATCTTAAAGGAACATTTTTGGGAAAAAAAATACAAACCAGCCAATTTATTTAAAATTACCACTGTCTTTTAAGAATGCCTGTGTCTGATCTGTTTTATCTTCCTCCAGATTATGGACATCCTGTGCTAGCACACAAGACCCTCTACTGTGGTACGTATCTTATACCAACCCTTTCAGTAACTCCAGACAGGGAGATGAGCTTAGTGGGTGAACAGACTCAAACAAAGAGGAAATAAGGGGTAATTTAGCTCTGAGCTGTTGGGAGATGTGACCTTTGCTTGGAAAGCCCAGGTGGTGACAACTCATTCAATTGAGAAGGGCAGGGAAGATGAAGGCAGCTGCTGTGCCCGGCATTGCAAGGTGGGCCAGGCAGGCAGCCCCCTGCACTGTCGCTCTAGCAGGCAAAGCCTCCTCCACTGAGATGCTGAACTTATTCCTTCTTTTCTATCCTTCCTTTCCCATCCTTCCTCTCCCTTCACTGCTCTAATCTCAGCCTCCGACGCTTCGAGCTGCAGCCAAGCTAATGCAGTTGTGGTGTTTATTACCCTCTGCAACTTCCTTTGCAGGCACCCGTGAGTCCAGGATTGGGTGCAGCTGCATTCTCTCAGCAAAAAGAGTCCTTTATACCAGAGTGTCACCTTCATGTGGCTGCTCAGGTACACCTGGGATTGCACAGCTCCTGAGAGCAGCAGAGGCCGAGCAAGCCCCAGGACCTTGAGTCGCCCTGCTTCCATCTGCTCTTGGTTTTGTCACTTGAAGGAGGGGGATGCTGAGGGTGGCTGATAGACTTGCTGGTTTTAAGGGGATCTAATTTTGTCAGAGAGGGTTGACTGAGGGTCTAGCTAAACTGGAAAGGACAAAAGAGTGGTCTGCTCTTGCCAGGGACAATTGCTAACCATACAGGAGTGCCTCAAAGCACTGCAGAGAGGTGCCGGGGGGAAACATGCTGAGGGGTACTTCAAAGTTAAGCATATTACCTTGGAAGAATAAAAAGGAGGAGGTGCGTACTTCTCTGGCAAGTGCTACAGGCCTTGGAGTTGTGCCCCAGAAGTGTTTCTGTTGATATTTCAGAGGCTGGGCTGCTTCAGGCTTGTCAGCACAAGAACAGGCTCTCAAATGCATAAAGCTTCGGTAGGAGTGTTTTGTTCTACAAAGCAAGAAAGAGCGTGAGTAGATTTAATTTGGGGCTCAGTCCAGGACTCCAAAGGTCCTTGGCTGGCAGAGCACTAGGCAAAGAATCAGGAAAAATGGTTCTGAGCCTCAAATCTACTGCTGGGTTCTGTGGCAAACTGCTTGGCTGCTCTGAGCCTCGGCTTCACTAGCTGCACGCTGCACTTCCTTATGCTCAAATTCAGCAGCCTAAAATGCAAGGGTGACATTGTTGCCTAGATTTGCTCTTGTTATTTATGGTCTTGTTGAGGACCTTATCTTTCTCAGTGACTCATCTCTTCCAAAGCTCCTCTGCAACAGATGAAATTTCACCTGGATAAAAGGCTTTAGGCAGGCTGGCATCAGTCTAAGGGGTGGAAAGATGAATTCTTCTCCTTACTGGGTCAACTGCTTGCTCGCCAAATATTTATGTCTCTGAGATTTTAGCTTTCTTGAAAGAGGTTGGTGATCAGGCTGTGAGATTGGGGACTGCCAGTCATTCTGGTGAGCTTGTGCCATCCAGGGGTGAGGTGCATCCGTGCTCTCTAAAGAGGTTGTAAATTGGACAATGGCTGATTTTTATGATGTGTTTGGAGAAAGAATATTTATAGAAATATATACATGGCTTTCCGTGGTGAGAACCCAGATGTCTCCCCCTTACAGGGCTGTCAGACTGGGAAAGCTGCATGAGGGTCCCCCACTGACCCAGTTAGTCTGTGGTACCTGGACTGCCTCTTGTTTCACGCGCTCCAAGACAACATGGGTTTGAAATCCCAGGGATCAACTCCACAGGTTGTTGTGTCCATCATCCCCTTCCTCAGTCAGCGATTTTCTGTGAAGAAGTCAAACTACGAACTGTGAATGCTGACTACAGGAACATTTCTGGGTCACCATGTTAAAGCAGTTTGGTATCAGTGTCAGAAGAAAATGGTTTCTGTTCACCATCAGCTAAGAGATGACTATTTGCAGGCACCTGCACAGTTCAAAAAGGCATTGAGGCTTGACTGTATGCTTTTGTGGCTGTTTCTACCACCTTTGGAAGCCTGTAGGCCCTCTTCCAGTTGTTTATGAACTGCACTCTCCCTTCAAGGTGTGAGGTAGCTCAGCTCTGTTTCTCAGTCTTCAGATCCTTTCCCTTCCTGCCCAATTGCTCCATCCATGCCATGAGGAGTGCTTACCTGTAAATCCCTCTTGCTCCTTGTTTTCTTTCACATGGCAGTCTCCAATACGTTTGCACCCCATCTTCTCCAGTTCTTGCTTTGTCACTGGTGGTCCTCCTGGCCACCACTTCTGATGTAGCGAGATGAACATTCCATCCATGTTGTTGCAGAGCGGTCTTTGAAATCTGGCTTGTGTTTCTAACTCCATTTCATATGGCAGCACTTCCCACAATAATCTTTGCCCCCCTGTTTTTATTTCACATGGAAATTCTATCAATTTAAACTGAAATATTTACATGCAGTGGAATAGAGAGATGCAGGATTTTGACAATAAATTTAGGTGGAGATACACAGCTTGCCATTGGCTTTGTTTTTTTTTATTCTATTCTGCCCTATGTCTTTTATGAGTATAAACTGCGAAATTATTATTAGAATTATACCACTGGTGAGGCATGCATCAAGAAGGAATCAATCGTAGGTGATGCTACGTTGGGAAAGCTGCCCCTGAGTTTCCTCCTGCACTGCTCTAAAACAGGACGAAGTGTATGTAAAAACCTGATTAAAGAGGCCTGCTTGTGCTGCACGTGTAAATTATGATTTTATTTTAACACCTCCCCCGCCCCCCAGTTTGGCGTCTCTGCAAAGTTGACATTAAAGCACTGGTTTCACAGTGTGAAGTAAAGACAAAATCAAACCAATCCTACTTGAGGCTAGGTGTCAAAAGGTACTCACTGCACAGTGGCTTTATAATCTATGTCAGACCAGAGATTAATGTTTTCTATTAATTTTACTTGTTGAATACACAGGTTGGTACTATGCATATTTTTGCTTTTGAAACTGCATATTTAGCAAGCATATGATGCTGCTGGATCCCAATTAAAGGTTAACTACACTCAGCTGACATACAGGTCTCTCATCAGTTGTTTTCTATCTGTGAAGTCAACCTCCATATAATTCTCTGTCCTTGGATTCTGCAATTACATCTGGGTAGTTTGGTTTACTTTTAAGGCAGAGTGAAAAAACCTCATACACTCATGGAGATCATTGTCAGACCAAAAGCCACTGGGTTCACGCATAGAAGTACCAGGTGTGTGGTCATCATCCTGTTCGCAACTAATCCATCTGTGTGTTCAGGGATTCAGAAGCATTCCTGGATTTGTCAAGTGATGGGGTGAGAAACAAGAACTCTTGGAAACAGAATGACAGAGCAAAGCTTCATAATACTCTACAAACAGGGAAGTATTTTTTCATCACTGCTGCTCTTGCTGTTTGTATTACCATAAATAGCAGCTGTTGTATGAGATACATGTACATGAAGGTATATCCCAGCAAGTATTTTAGACACAATGATATTCGGTAATCAGGGTTAATCTGCTTTCTGTTTTTACTTTCACATTTAGCAATGTTCTGGGGTTTTTGGAGAGAAATGAGCTCTAGGACTAACCTGCAAGTTGCTAGAGCATGTTTACTTCTTACATTAATTTGTTTTGTGATGACTCCAAAGAAGGTCAACGTCCACTTGTTTTACTTGCTCTACAAACACCCACTGACAACCAGGCACACAACACAGAAGGCATGAAGGAAAGAGTGGCAGAAAACAGCTGATTCTAATGGAAGGTAATGCATATTTTGATGTCTGTTCACATGTTATTACTTCTTTTAGCATTTTTGAATCATAATACCAGCTATGTACAGCTGAGGTACATCCAAAACCCAAGCACTTGTGTGCTTTCTTGTGAACATCAATGACAGAAATGCCTTATTTGCAAGGAAAATTTATTCTGGTATTACCAAAGAAAAATAAAGGGAGAAAAGAATCTTCCTGAATTCCTGGTTATCTTCTTTGAGATTGAAACTTTCATAGTAAACTCCTAGCTCAGACAGTGAAGTGTTGATTTCTTAATAAAAAATATCAATGACAAATAATAACCAGTGGTAGTATTTTTTCCAGTAATTTCATGGTTTGTATTGGAAGGGACCTTAAAGATCATCCAATTCCAATCCCCCCGCCATGGGCAGGGACACCTTCCACTAGACCAGGTTGCTCGAAGCTGCATTTAACCTGGCCTTGAACATTTCCAGGGATCTCTTTTATTTGCTTGCTCAGTTTGCTTACTCAGTTATTCTCTTCTTCTAAGCACCTCCATCTCTAGAGATTTCAGTGTTGGGATTTAATATGTAACAGAATACATGAAGACCTTGCTCTTAATCTCACCTTTATCCTTTTCAGCACCAAAGCAGTTGCGTGACCAGGTGGCATCTAAACAATTTTCATGGGTTTACTGTAAATGGCAGAGATGTAATAAAATGGGGACTGGAGCACATCAGTGCTACTGCGATGGTGAAGTCATTCACTTTGATGATGTTAAAGCTTGTGCATGTACTGTTCTGCCAAAATGTCTTCAGATGATTTTTCAGGAGAAAGTTTGGTTTTCCGGAGACTTCTTCCTCTCCTGTTATTATGATGGGTGGGATCTTCTACGTTCTACTCATTCTTTATTGTTCTTTTGCTGCATTGTTTTGGGTCAAGACATGATGCTGTATTAAAATCTGCTAATCATCTCTGCAGACTAAAACATGAATCCATACAGAAGAGGTGGAAGGCTAGCTCATGAAACACCTAGACCTCTGCTTGCTGTTTTTTCAAGCCATACAGCTTGCTGTATACATAGTAGGGAAGTTCTCACAAAAATAAATACTTTCAGCTAATCCATGTGACACTTTTAGTATATTCTACATTATTTGTTTTAACCTTAGAAGAGACATCTTGCTTTGTCATTTAAAATAAAAACAGAGTTACTTTTTCCCCAATTTGTTTTGACTTAATTATTGCTCCGGATTTTGGGGGTTTGAAGGTGACACTTGAAGTCGCAATAAACTGAACATCTCATGTTGACAGTTGCTGAAGAGAAAAACTTGTGTGAAACTAAAATTCTGTACATTTGTTTCCTACTGGGTTTTCCATTATTCTCTTTGATCTGAAAAACGAGTCTGTTCTTTGTCATAGTTCACATTTTATTAGCAAAGTAATGCTAGCATACATGACAGCAAACAGCAAATATGCATGCTGACCCTCCAAACAGTCCTTTTGTAACTGAACGGGCTGCAGACTCTGGCTCCCATGCTTGAAACAAGGGCATGGCCAATAAAATCACTGGTGGATGCCCTGGGGTGGGAAATGTTGCTGCTGCCTGTGAGTGAGCCTGAGTAGGCAGGGGAGCTGCAGCAGTATCTTCTCTTCCAGTCACCTCCTACAGGTCCTGACACATGTAAAGGTACACAGGACCGTACTAGGCAGGTTAACATGCAGTAAAAATATGCATTACTGCCATGACAAAAACATAATTTCTCAGTTTGAAAACACTGCAGTAAGAGGTGTTATCTGTCATTGCTGAAATACCCATGCTGGGCACAGTCATCATTTCCATGTCCTACATGACCTGAAGAGTTGGACGGAGCCCTTCCCCAATGTCCTGGTAAGGATCTCACTTGAGCTGGTGAGATTCTCCTTCTGCTGAACCAGAAGCAAGGTTTTTGTCCATTCAGCAGTCCAGCTTTGCTCTGCTCTCTTTTTCCACTGATGAATAAGCTCAAGGTAATTTTCTTCTCTCTGCAGATGACTTTCCTCCTGCTTTCCAAAGCAGGTAAGACACGCCAAGGAGTCTGGTAGGTGCAGAAGTGTGTGGGACACAGCAGGAACATAAAGCTCTGGAGGGGTGGCCTCCTGTCACAGGATGGGACATGTTGGGTCAACTTAGTACCTTTAGTCCCAGAAGCCTCTCCAAACACTGAGCTGGCAACTGGGCTGAGGTACCCTCCAAAATACTGTCACCTCCACATATGTGGTTTCCATCAACTCTAGTCTTAAGTGAGATCAAGTAATGAGATATGTTATTTGTTCACACTTAAGATATTGTATAAAACAGGGTACATGGGTACCAGATTAGCAGGGTACATGGTGTGGGTACAGAATAGGAGGTTTCACATGAAACATTTATATCCTAGGATATGGCCATTTCTCAGCTCAGCTCTACTTTACAATGACCTGAGAGTTTGTTAGGGATCTTAGCCAGTTATGGGAATAGCTGGGACCTGTCCAGCTCAACCCTCCATCCCTATCCAAAGAAGATTCATATCTCCACAACAGATGGTATCAAGTACTGGCTTGATGGAAGGTAGTGCTAGAGACTTTCCTGCTCGACCTAATGAGCACGAAGTATATGGGGCAGGAAGACAGGAAAAGGAGAAGAGGTTTGGACCAGCATGACCGCCACTGTTGGACCTGAGCTATAAAGAGAAGCGTTCTGAAAGTATAAATGCTTCAGTCCATCCAAGTTTGAATGTACCCTCCTAAAGGACTGCTGTGAAGCTCTTACCATCTTGTCACAGGAATCAGGGAGCCTGAAAGGGTTGTTGAGCACTAACCTAAATGCCCTGCAGATACATGCTCCTCTTGGTCTTTTGTTTTCTTCTACATGTTCACACAAACCCTGCAGCTCTACTGACTGATCTGGATTTTCCACCACTCTCAGTTGCTTTCAGATGAATCTTGCCTTTCTGAAGTTGATTTCAAAACATGGCTGGATTCTAAGCTGTCTGTTCCCTTCAGTGTGAAGGAATATATAGGTCTGATACCTAGTTCTAGGTGTCAGATACTCTCTCAAGGACAATGCTGCTCATACATTTGTTCCAAAGTGTAACTAGAGGAGATAAAGGTATGTCTCCATTTCAAAGGCCAGTTTGAGAGGGGACAATTTTCCTCTTCAGGAAAAGTACCTTTTGGTAGCCACTGCAAGCTGGAAGCAGTCACTGGCATATCACATGACAGGATCACTCCTGAACTGTGTGTCCCTCAAAAGGGAATGTTGTGCTGAGAAGAAAGAACACACTTGGTTTCTTTCCTACTGTTTCATAATGTTTTCGAAATCACTACATTGCATACATTTCAATTTCCATTCCTTTAATGATCTGATGATTCCCTGAAACACTTTAAAGGAGTTTCCACTGACCTTAAAGTAATAGTATTTTTTAAAAGTGGTTAAGTGCAGATTTCTTGAGGCAAATGGAGCCAGGCTTCTTTTCTAAAATACTTTTTTCCGAATGTGCTTGCATCTAAAAACCTCAGAGCTGTTTTTCAGAGGGACAAGAATAACATAAAAGCCAGAGTGAGCAGCAGCTGATCTCAGAAATGCCAAAATCTCAACGCCGAATGAGTAATGCATTCATTTACTACATACAGAAGTAGGTCTAGAAGAAGGTTTGAATGTCTTTCAAACTGCCAGTGAATGGTGTGGAAGTGCTTGTGTCTTGCGGCCACTTTTGTCTCCATGGGCAACTCACATCTTTATATGAATATTTGCAAGTAACATTTACCCTGTAAAAATCTGCTCTTATTAATGTGCTGACATTTATGTTCTCATCCTTTCCCTCCCTTCAGGTTTTAAACCGTTTATGAAGAATCAAACCCAAATTACGCAGAATTTTCTACCAGTTTTTAAGTAGCCCAAGCACTAAGGAAATCCAAATTTTGAGATAGAACAGCTTTCTTCTTTCCCCCCTCCCCAATCTGAAGGGTAGATATTTAATTTAAGAGTTGCCGATAAAGAAGTTATCCTGTGGCAAACAGCAAGGGAAGTTTGGGCATGTTAAATTTTGTCACAAGGAAGATTCAATGTATTAGTCCTATACCTGTGGTTGAAGTTAGTCACCCCTCATATATTTCAAATAAAATGCAAATGTCTGAGATTTCGGTTTTTGGACCATGGGTTACTTGTTACACCCTTGCTCATTCCATCATAAATAAAATGTCTAAAGACAAGACTAAAGATAAACACTGCATATCAAATCTGCCATCTAAACTTCACTCGCTAATCTGTGGTATTTATAGAGTGCTAATCAGCAGATTAGGCATTTATCTTCAGAGATATAAAGCAGACTTAAGTTTAGTATGATAGTGGGCTCCATACTACATAGAAATATTGTGCATCTCAACCACTCCTCTCAGCAGGGAAGGGGGCCAAAGGGAGGACTCACCTTCTCAGTGCCACTCTGGAGGCGTGTCCTGGGTTCAGCAGTAGCAGTCATTTTTTTCTCCTTAGTAGCTGGTGCAGTGCTGTGTTTTTGACTTTCGGCCTGGGAACAGCGCTGATAACTCCAATGATTTTAGTTACAGATCAAATGTTTAGTCTGACCAAGGACTTTCTGAGTCTCATACTCTGCCAGATGGATGCCTTATCAGATGGGCGGCTTCGGCTAAGGGAGGGGAAGCCAGGAGGAAGCAGAGACTGGATACCTGACCCAAACTAGCCAAAGAGGTATTCCATGCCACATCACATCATGCCCAGGATGTAAAAGCTGGGGGAAGAGACCCAGAAGGGCTAGACCACTGCTCAGGTCGGGCTAGGTATCAGTCGGCGGGTGGTGAGCGGTTGTATTCTCTTCCCTTGTTATTTCCCTTGTCATTATTATTATTGGTGGTAGCAGCAGTGGTTTGTGTTATACCTTAGTTACTAAACTGTTCTTATCTCAACCTGTGGGAGTTGCATTCTTTCAATTCTCCTCCCCATCCTTCCAGAAGTTGGGGGAGGAAGGGGGGGAGGGGGAAGCTAACAAACTGTGGGGCTGATTTACGGCTGGGCTTAAACCACAACAAGGTTGAACTGACAACCAGGAGCATTTTCCAACATTGCTTTTTTAAAACTCTACCCATTTTCTACCTTGCTTTCCAGTATTTTCCACTTGCAGAGCAATAATAAGTGGTGTACCTATCTACATTTAAAATGACAGATGGTGCCTGTCCCAGTGCTGATAAGGGTGACTGTACAAACACCGTCTCCTTGGTGGGGGAGCTATAGAAAAATGGCACAATCTGGTACAAGGTCATTTCTAGTTTATTTTATAATCTCTACATCCCAACCCTCAAGGTGTGCCCTTACAGATATTTGCCAATTTACCCTCATAAAAGTCCACCAATTTTCTAACATGAAGAAATCAAAAGATTGATGTTGGACAGCTTAAAACTTACTCATGTCTCAAGATTCACACCCCTTTAAAAAAAATGCTAACTTTTAACCAAGGGAGAAATGGCCCAGTAACCATGTTTTTTATTCATTTGCATACACGGAATCCATTGCTGCTTTAGAAGCAGACTTTTCTCTAGCTTGGTCACCAAAGGTAGGTTTAAAACAGGCTTAGTTTCAGTGATAGACACCATTTCACTGGAGCGCCTCCTGGGGCAGCTGCCTCTATTAATTTGCTACTTCTATTCAAATGTCTATCATCAAAAAGAGGTTGATTTTACCAGCCCTCATCAAGTAAAGTATTTTAAGTGCATGCTTAACATCAATCACTTGAGAAGTTCACCCATGGGCCTTCAAGATAAGCTAAACATGTTTAAATTAACTGCATTTATAATTTACATACCCTCGCTTCAGATGTAAGGCCAAACTGTAGTTTGCCATGGCATTACCTGTTGGATCATAAGCTAAAGATGCTGTTTCAGAGCTTGTTTCAAAACTGTGCGGGTTTTAACTGTGGGATGATACTTCCCACTATCTGCCTAGTGAAAGTAGGTAGTCCGAACAGCAACTCTCGGTTCCTCTATCTGAAAAACAAACACCTTTATTGCTCAAGAAGTAGGGTATGCATAACAAGATGAGGAGGAGCTGGAATCCTTCTAGAAAGACATCACTTTTATTATTAGCTGCTTTTGCCATCATTAAGGCTGTCAGTGAATCAGGGGTCCTCAAAAGTACCAGTGACATTAGATTCACCCAACACCTCCCCCTGTATAAAACTCCCAGAGAAAATCCTGTTCTGAAATCACGTAGATGTTTATAGACCAATTAAATGTTTGGGGTTTTTTTGCGTGAGACCAGAGAGATAAGGGAGCACTGAATCAAGCAATACGTGCATATATCAGACTGGTGTGACACGATGACCTCAAAAAGGCTGCTGTCAGCTTCCTAGGAAGATGTTTCCTTCTTGTAGCCCATATGAAGAAATAGCGTCAGCTTCTTCTCCTCCAGAAATGCATCCTATTCAGAGGATGACTAGGGCTGTAGGAAGAATTGCAGAAGGGGTTTATGAAAATCATCAACTAGGTGTCAGATGATAATTCAGTGTATATATATGGCAAAAGATACACATAAGATAAACCACTCCTGACTACACTTCCGACTAAGATGAGAGCCTCTGAGCTGGTGACTGTCATTCAGGAGTAAAACTTGGGGGCTGTGAATGTTTCATGGCAACCACATCTCAGTATTCAGGAGTGACTTCTGGGAAAGACAAAAGAGAGAATTTAATCTGTCCTTGTATAAATCCATGCTCTCCTGAGTCCTAGATACTATGTCCTATTCTGATACTTTTCCCACTTCCCCTTAAAGAATATCTTAGAAAAGATGTAGATCTAAGAAAGGTTCAAAGAAGGGTAACAAGATGATCAAGGCATGGTACTACTCTAAAAAAACCACCTAGTTTTGGAACCTACATCTCTTTAGTTTAAACAAAGAATGACTGTTGGGACCCCTACCAAGATTTATAAAATTAAGCAAGTTGCAGAGAAGGTGAAGAGGGATTGACTGATTCCTTCTTTTTAACCCCCAGTGCCAGAGCAACAAGGTACTGAATCCAGCAAAAGTCATGTTTGATCCAGTTTTGTCTCACATGCAGCATCCACAGAGCTCCTTGACACAGGTTGATGTGGGTGTTCATGTGGCTTCAGGAGCAGACTGCATGAGATTATAGGGTAGAAATATATTGAGAGTTATTAAATATAGAAAATCACTCTGGTTCAGGAATTCCATAAACTGCAAATGATTGAAGACAAGGAAAGTACTCATGAGAAGAACGGTATATACATACCGCTTTTCCGGAAGGACTCCCGCTTGGCTATTGCCAAGGCAAGGATGAGATGGCCACTTAAGCTCCTGTATTATCTGACAAGTCTCTTCAGCCTTCCAAGTAATCTACTAGGCGGATATGGGCTAAGAGCCAAAACCACTACATGACTTATACTTTTGTACCCAATAAGGTATTTAAAAATGTTTACAAGTCACTGGATATTGAATAGTAACAAATATCCCTCAGCTCCGGCTGACTTTGATACACTGGCTCTGCTGTTACAGACTGGTCAGAGAGGGTAGAAGCCTGCGACCACCTATTGCCAGCAGGCAGTTTTTGCAAACCTGAGAAATACGGGGATTTTAGGAAAAAGTTTGCATTATGGGTGACTCTCCTAAACAGCAAACACAAAGAGCTGTGTATATTACCTGTAACAGTAACATACATGTGTGCAAAACAACATTGCTCAAGGGAGAGATGGAGATGGCAGCCATGCTTGCAGCAGGACAATTCCCAGCAGTAGTGTGAATATCCATGAGCTGCCTATAGCAGTTTTGTGTGTGGACCTAGGATGCAGTTTCTTGTTGTGCAAATGGTGGCACTTGTGCCTGGGGAGAAATTCTGATGGCTTCAGAGAGCATGTGGTGGCAGCAGGTATTTGTGAGGGTGTGTGCGCTTTCCTACTGAAAAAGTATATGAACGCAAAGCAGAAAAAACAACCCTGATGTGGCTGTGTCTCACTGTTCTCAAGCCATCATGCTAGAAACAGCACGTATTTGTATAGTATACTTTCTTAACATCTGAAAGCAAGAAGCGTTACTACTGTAGCAAGAAGATGCCTGATATCTAAGTGCATGTGCTGGCAACCATTCTGTAAGTAAGATTTAGAAAGAAAAAGTAGCTATTGTCTAATATATAAGCATAGAGGTGACTTTTAGCTGTTGGTCCTCTACAGTTGAGAAAATCAGGTCACACAGAAAGCTCATCTCAGGCGCTTTGGATCAGGACCACCAGAGTCAGCTTCACCTGCAGTTCAACATTGACTCATGATGCTGAGTAATCATTCTCCCAGAAAAAGCTGAGGATGCATTCTTAGCAATTGTACTGAGGCAGTAACCTTTACTCTCTACCTCTGGTAAACAGTCATAAAGCTATTATAATGTACCAGGAATTCCTGTTAGAAAAATATCATTTGCTTCTCCTCCTTAGAAATATAGACAATCAAAGGAAATCAGTGATGGCAAATAGAAATGGTATCCAATGCCATCTGTTACTGACATCAGGACTCTCCATGTTATTGATGCAGATCTCAGAGAAAAAAATAGGGAAGGAACCAATTTAATCTGGAGTAGAACTTTAACAAGCACAATTAATAGGAACTATGAATGATGACATGAATCATGAGGGTGAAATGATAGTGAACTGTGAAATGGTGCTGATTTCAGCTGAAGTTAAAGATTTTTTTTCTTTGGAATAGAGGATTACAAAAACACCGCCGGACTCACCTGCAATTAGGAGACAGAACTACTTTTTGCAAGCAACCTCTGTGTAAGAATGATTTTAGGAAGCTCAGACATTAGCCAGTCTAAGTAACTCATGAAAACCTCAGATAGTATTAGCCCTGCAACTGGAGTTCACTGCACTGATCCTCTGCCCAGCCGGAATTTTACAGTGAGAATAAGAAGAATGAGACTTTCTGGGGACTTCTCTGTTGCTATGCCATTTAACCTAAAAAGCTCTTGAAACCCCAGTGATAGACAGCAGTTGAATGGATGGAGAGGTGGGCAAGCAAATCCCATCAGGCGTTCAGTGCTCTGGGCCCCCTTGACCCAGCAGCACTACAGTTTCAAATTGCTCAACTTTGAAGCAGTCATCTCTTCCTCCACTTTTCATCTCCTCAGAAGGGGAAAATTTTGCAACATAAATATAATGGAGAGGCAAATAAATGGAAATTTTTAAATGGCCCAGCATGGAAAAAAAAGAACAACTGTAGCAAAGGACAAATTTGTGGCTATGCATCTGGTGGCATGGCCTTTACACGCCGGAGGCCTGAGATTTAACAGAAGTGGCTCTTGGAGCTGTTGTTTTTAATGCTCTTTTTTTGTTGAGACATGCTAAAAGCCCAGATGGTAGGAGTGCATAAACTTCACGCTTGGTGAAAAAAACTTAGTCCCTTTTCCCCTATATAAGAGCAAGCAAGGGAGTGCGAAGTAACAAAAACTTGAACTATCAATTTCTTCTTATTCAGGTCAATTTCCTTGCATTCCTGCTACTTAGAGTTCCCTGATGTCGACTGAAGAGTAATGTAGCTCTTGCTCTGCTACCAAAGTTCCTACATACAGCAGTACAAATTGCCATTTTGCTTTCTTTCTTCATCAGTTTTATTTCCACAGCTTGTAGGAAGAATATTTCATTACACAGTGAGTCTGGGAGAATTCCATATGTTCTGTGTTTGAAATTATCGTATGCGAAATGCAGGAGATAACATTGTCTTGAACTATAGCAGCTGACTTTCTCTGAAATTTCTCTCAGATCTCCCAGCAATGTTAAGCAATTCCTATGTATGGGATTTCCATCCCTGGGACTTTCAGCTGTGAGCTCTTTGACATAGAAGCCACATCCTGTTAGCTACAGTGTAAAGTATGCACACACTGTTAAGTGGTCTGTGAAAAGCAGTGTTAGGCATTCACAGTGTCTCCAGGTAGCTCCTTTAAGCAAGAAACGAGAGTATCTCCTCAAGGTCCTGCCAGCACAGTGTCTTTCATAAGTATAAAAATCTTCCTGTGCATTCTAGAGCATTAGCTAGCAGGCAAGGCAGGTGGATCAATACGAATATAGACAAGTTGTTCCTTCTTCTCTTATAGTGTTGTAGTTTCACTGGGCTTCCCCTCAGGGGCAGGCTGCATGTATTATATAGCTGTAAATGCGCCAGTGGTGGCGGCAGCAACAGGGAGCCACCGGCAGAAGGGCAGGCACAGCCTGGCTGCACCAGGCAGGCGGTGAGCAACGCGGATGGAACCGGTCTGCGCTCCGCGGCGCTACCGCAGCCTCCTGCGTCTCTAGCTGCCCGCAGCCCCTCCTCGTGCGGTGCAAATGAAGTTCAAGGTTACTTTACAGATCAGGGTCATGCCACTTTTCACTCGCCTGTGTATATAAAAAGCACACAATGGCTTGCTGAGTGGCAGAAACGCTCTCCCCTGCTGTCGATGCACAGCTCCACATGCACTGTTTCCTGCCACAGGGAACTCTGGCTCTATGGCTACCGAGATCCCACCTGAGAAATGTGGGAAATGTCAGTGTGAGACACGCCATGCAAAGAGCATCCTGTACCAGATCCTTAACAAAGAGCATGGAAATGAAACCAAATGCCAGCTGTATTGCAGCCCCCACGGCTCTGCAGGAAGTATGGGCTGCTCTTGCGCAGACAGAAGAGTTGTCCTAAAAATGCCAGAAGCCATGTGGAGAAGAGCCTCTGAAGTGCTCCTGAAGACTTTAAATTTCATTAGGAACTTGCCTTCTTTTTATCATGTGCCTTGGGAGGATCAGCGCATCCTCATACAGCAGAACTGGGCCCCTCTTTTCGTCCTGGGCATGGCACAAGACAGGGTGGATTTTGACCTGAGAGAGATTTCAGCCCCTAGCTTACTGAAAAAGATCCTCCTCAATCAGTCTTTGACAACTAGCAATGAACTGGACAGCTCGTCACTGGGAGCATCTTTTGCTGAAGTACAGAAGATAAAGAGTTTATTGTGGAAATTCTGGGACCTGGACATAAGTGCAAAAGAATACGCCTATCTTAAAGGAATTATTCTTTTTAATTCTGGTAAGTCCTCAAAGAAATCACACGGCTTATTACGTGCCTAGAAGGATGTTTTCATTGGCATATAGACAAATGTTTAATTTCACTCTTTCCTGTGAATATAGCAAAATGTGCTTAAAAAAAATCTGTATTCCACAGTTTAATGAGTTTCTGCCTGAAGCAATTTATTTAGGTTCCTTGGACAGCCACCCACTGTAAGCCAAAACAGCTTCTATTAAACAAATTTTAAGTCATAAAGAATTAACTGTGTCACTTCAAACTGATTTCCAGCACAGAAGCTTCACCCTTAGTACAGCAAAGGAGAGGTGGTACATGGGTATGTACCTGATGTGTTAGAAGCAGTTTAACAAAGATTTCCTCTGTAGCAAGAACACTGGAGAAGATAATATAATCTATATAATCTGATTTTCATCAGTGAGGCAAAAGGATTCTGCGTTGAGGTGACACAGCTTTTATTTATTTATTTATCCTTTAGTACCTCTGCTTTCAAAGTCTGGGACAGCAGTCACAGAGCACACTCAGATTAGTGATTGCGTCCTCTTGCTTCTGGTGGCAAGTGCAGCCTCTTAGGAAGGAAGGTTGCCTAGGTGAGCACCATGGAGTGGGTGAGTCACAAGAAGCTGACCTCTAAGTTCGCTAAAGGATATGGAAAGACTTATTGACTCCAGTCTGCTCTGGCTCAGATCCCCAGCTCCTTCCATTAAAATCACTGCTGTTGGCTGCACTGTCAGCAGTATGCTATACTTGGGGTTGCACCAAAAGGATATTTGAGTACTTTGGTTATTCCATGATAATTCTTGCGGTGAATGGTTTATAGGCTGCTTAAAGGCTGTAGTGACTTTGTTTCCAATAGGATTTAAATTATGGTTCTTGAGATGTAATGTCATCCAGATGTTTGTATTGTTATGTTTTTGATGCTGCAGTATCAAACCAGTGGAGTTCCTTTCAGTGCAAGTTATTTTCTCAGTTTTTCACAATAAAATCAGGCTGAAAAAACCCACTGGTTATGGCCAGGGTGATGGTAAGAGGAGAAATCCCTCCTCTGCAGTGGCTTACACAGTTCAACAAGCAAGCATTTTTATTATCTCTGTGGATAAAATGTGATTTTCACTTAAAGAAGCAGAAGCAATGTAATATTCTGGATTTGTGCCTTCCAATGCCTTCTCCTTCCCCGGGGTGCTGTATGAGAGGCTCAGCAGCCCTTCGTGCTGCAGACACCATCCAGAGTTTCAGGAGACTTCCTAGTTCTTAGGTGTGATGACCCTATTTTCTGCCTGCAGAAGGAGGCTGGGAGGACTTCAGTTAATCCTAGATTGCCTCCAGATGAAATGAAGAGTTGCAGTCTAACCCTGGGCTGAAACAGGTAGTCAGGGCTTGCACACAGCTCAAATCACCCTTCCTCTACCTGCTTTGCTGCAAACAAGTCTGTACAGCTATCATTTCACAATTACTGTTCTTAACAGTTTATGAACACTTTCCACCAAACTTAGGAAATGTTTCCTATGTACATGCAGCACATTTTCAGCTTAGTTTTAGCTTCATGTTTGACCAAATATTAATATTCTGCAGGCCTCAGTTTTAAGAGGATTTCAGACAGCCACCAGAGTGACATTAAGCCCTCTCCTGGATCATGGGTTGCATTGTGTGGGCTTCCACCAGGAATGTTTTATTCCTGTTAGGACCACTAAAACTGGCTGAGGCAAATGGGAAGGACTAGGCACGGAGCAGTCCAGAGATCAGCTATGAGTTGAATTTCAACAGGGTGCCCAGAAATTCAGCTGTAGCAGCACAGCTAGGCCAGTGCTTGGGCAAAAAGCATGATGAACAAGTATGGCAAAGCTTTGCTTGTACCCTAAGTGATCTCATGTGACATAGACATTGTGCTTACTATCATAAAAACACCTTTGGGGACACGGTGGCAGGCAGCATGGAGAGTAGGTCCCCCCATTAAAGCACAACCTGCGGAGCACTTCTGCACGGGAGGCTCTGTCTGGGTTACTGATTGACCACATCTGGGCCGGCAAGAACCTGTGAAGGAGAAAGCATCCCACCATGCATGAACAGCACAGAGTGAGGTGAAAGTGCTAGTGCTGCTTTTGATACTTGTCTGAAAATGAGAACTACACAGTGAACAGACAGGAATCACAAAAAATATTGCTATTATTGTATCAGTGCCATATATAGATGTTTATGGAGTGATATATATATGTATTTATCTCCATCAAGACT
The DNA here is from genome assembly GCA_028858755.1 of Ara ararauna. NCBI lineage: Eukaryota > Metazoa > Chordata > Aves > Psittaciformes > Psittacidae > Ara > Ara ararauna. Next base: position 49,300,002 of record CM054379.1, read on the forward strand.
GCGACAGGACTTCTGTTAAAAAAGGTGCTCTTAAGAGGTTTACAGTTCAACTGGAAACATGATTGACTGAATATTATTACAACAGATCTCAGAACAGTAAGTTTTTCATTATTTGAAATGAAAACTGGTGTTTGATTAGATAAAAAAAAAGAACAAAGGGGGAAATTACGCAAATTTGAATAGAGATGAGCAATTGCATTTTCATCCTGAATGTACAAAGTCCTGACAACTTCCTTTCCATGAAAAATCTAACACTTGGAACCATTTCACAGCTTGCAGCTGCTGGTAATCATGTGGGAGAAGACGACATTTCCAAACCCTTCATTTCTGGCTAGCCTGGTTGCAGGCCTTGCTGAGGGTTCTTCTCTGGCGGTGATGTCTGGGGAGAAGAGAGAGAGCTGCTAAACACTGACAAAAAGCAGTCAGCCACAGATAAAAAACCCAGCCAGCTTGATTTTGCCCTTCTATAGGGCACTAGGCAAGAAGGCAGAACCTCCCATACTTATACAAATGATCCTGTGTGAGATGTTCCCCTGCCTAAGCTATTCACACCCCATCGAAGGGATGTATGGGGTCAGTCAGTGTAAAAGATGCTAAATGGGCCTGGAGTGTATGTTGGAGGATAGGTTAAAGAAGACACCTGAGGTTGGAGAGGCAGGAGTCAAAATCTGTGGATTCATGAGGCCCCTGTCCAGGCTGCAGCAATTCTAAGAAAGAAAAAATGATGTTAGCCTGAGGCATAGCAGACAGGAGAGAAGTTACTGAGAGCTACATGACAAGGTGATACCACTAGAAGCAGAGGATAAACATGGGGTGTCCATTGAACTGACCCCTGGCACCCACAAAGACCCTCAGTGAGCCAGAAGGTTTGAAGTCACATGCTGTGGAAGGTAAGTGGCTGAGGCTCAAAGCCATGCGTCCATAGGGCAGAGACCTCTCCCTCTTCAGAAATGACTGAGGAATGGGAGTACAAGAACAGGAAATACAATTATCTATCCTACTCCTGTGGGTGATGATACATCTCACAGAGAACCTTTATGCTCTTTTTAGACTGTAAATAAAGATATCTGGATAGTATGGTGAGCCATAGTGCCCCAGCATAATCTAGCAAGCAGAGGCAATCAGAGGAAGGAGACAGGGCTGGGTAGACTGTAAACCTGTATCTTCAGACTGCCAGCCTGCTTGCTGCTTCAAAGCACCACCTCCATCTTCCTAATGTTGCCTGCCTGTTTTAAATTAGAGCTGTCAGGTTTCCGCATACTCAGACTACAGTCTCAGCATCAGCTGGTGGGTGGACAACACTGTAAAGCTTCTTCTCCATCTGTACCGAGTCAAAGTTACCTCCTGTTACCATTTCAAATCTGGATTTAATGTCACGGGCTGGATTCCAATGTGCTTACAATGCTGCACCATCCTCCTTCACATGACTGAACTATGCATACCAAAAAGTATGTTTAGAAAGTTTTTATTGTTTTTTAGAGAAAGTAGTACTACAAGCTAGAAAGGCAGAAATCCATCATTACAAAGGGCACAGAATTAAAGTGTTCACTCAAGATTTATTATTTTACTTTTTGTTTTGACAGGATGCCATGCCCTAAAATGTCTCCCGTATGTACAAACACTGCAGCAGGAAGCTCAGCAAGCCTTGATGGAGTTTATTTCAACAATGTTCCACAGAAACCTAAGCAGGTTTGCTTGGATTCTTCAGCTAATCACCTCTCTTCAAGACATTGATGCAGATGCTATTGAAGATCTCTTCTTCAGGCCTATCCTAGGAGAGGCCACCCTAAATATATTACTTCTAGAAACTCTGTATATCAAGCCAGACTGGCCTTGAAAACAGATGACAACTGTGCTCTCAAATACTTATTTTTGAAGAGATGAGAGGATTTTATGAGCTCAACACATTTCAAACAAATCATTGATGCATCTTTGTAAGCCATACATATTTTTTGTATGATGAAGTAATTTTGTAACATTTTAGAATTAAAAGCAGAGAAATCTATGCCTTTTATGATTCTGTGTGCTTTTGAAAACCTTTAGTATAACATATTTGAAGACTGTCTAGGGGCACCAGCATACTTTCCAGTTGTGCCTGATATTATTTCTAGTGAGCATCTTCATAGCTTTTTAAAACTATACTATATGCTTTGGTTTTACAGAAGTTTTTGCTTTCAGGAAAAGGAGTAGTGGTAAATATTATTCGGTGCATCACCAGCTGAAGATGAATACATACATAAAAGGCTGATCAATGGTAAGATCAGTATAAATCCTTCCTTCTCTTGGGATGTTATTCCCTGATCCTAAACCCTTTTCTGTTCCACTGTAAACTCTAGTCCTTGGCTGTAATTGCTTGATGAAGCACCCCTTTACTAATTGCTTTCTTACAGGTTCCTTTCCTAAGTCTTGCAGTAAACTGTGGGCATTAAATCCCTCTCCCATTATTCACAAAGTCCTTCCCAGTCTAAGAAACTAAACAATATGATTCAAAAATTCACTGACTAGACAAAAGCCATTGTACAGGAGTGTTTCCAGGATGGGAATAACAAAGGCTGAAAGCTACTGTGTTATGCCATAAGCAGCACAACTAATGTAGCCCAGTTTCCTACATATTTAAGACCTTTTGCCTTTAGCCTCCCCTGCAGCCTTCTATAATTACCCTAATTTCCCTCCAAACAGATGTCAGATGTTCCGTGGATGGCAGAAATACTGAAATATAGTTTCCTACAGATGGGTACAATCTGTTCATCCTTCTCTCGCTGCAAGAATTCCACGTCTCCACCTCCAAGTGTGTTGTGGCATCACCTCTCACTATCTTCTCTCTGGCTGGCTGGAAAAGAGGCAGCACGTGCTGGGACTGGTGCCAAGCTATGTGTGTACTAACTGGTTATCCATCAGGATAAAAACACAATTAAGCTTACACTTTAGGAGCAGTAAGGGAAGCTAATTGTATCTCTTCTTTGTTCCATTCCTCTCCCAAATTTCCTCTAAGTTTCCATGAAAGAGAAATTAATTTTTGATTTTTTTTTCAGTAGAGTGTCCACTCTAGTTTTGTTTGCTAAGGGGGCTCAAATTCACCAAATGGGGACTGACAGGCAGATAGACAGAAAGGAGGACAAAGGGTATGACAGTGTAATCCACACCTCCTTAGAAAGTCAAGCTAAAACCATAAGAACAAGACTCACATATATATACATGCACACATCGACACATATTTACATAGAGATGGGTATTCAGAGGACTTTAAAAGAAAGTTGACCAAGGAAAAAAGAAGTTTAAATAAGACAAAGGGTTTAATCAAATAAGACAAAAAGTTTACTCCCTGCCACTTTTGACCAAGTACCACATGTTTCTTCCCCTCCCTCCCCCCTTCTTTGGTAGCTGAGGAATAAATTCTAAAATTAAGAGGAAGAAAGCAAACCCCAAATAAGACGAGAAAGAAAACTGAGCCCCTGGGTATCAGTAATCATGGAAGTAACAACCTCTACAGTAAACATAACTCACCTTCTTGTGTTACAAGCTACCCAAACTTTTCAGAAATGCAGCTTTTTGGACTGATGTTTTCCATGGAAAGCCTTCAAGCTAGCAGTTTTCAGTAAGTTTTTGCTAAGATGGTTCAATAGTGCTGACACAGATCAAGTGGTGAGTGGTAAAGGTATTTCATAGTTGCTTGTGTTAAAGGAAATGTTAGTTCAAGAGGTTTGTGTTTTGTCTGTTCTTTCTGATTCACCCAAGAAGTATACATCCAAAGCCTTTACTTTGGTATTGACAATATCGTATGGTAGTTGACATACGAGTTTCTCTCAAACGCTGCCCAAGTCCCAGCAGCTTTCAACTTCTGGCTACTATAAATGCTCCACTTGTACAAGTGACAGTGGAGCACAGGCCAGGGCTGCAAAAGCAGGTCCCAGCTGGCATGCAGCAGCTTCTACAAAAAGAAGGGGAGGAAGATCCATGCTCTGATCTCAGTGCTCCCACTGCTGGTGTGGAGAGAGCAGGGAGGGGAAGAAACAGTGCATTGGGAACAGTGAGGAATTTTGATAGAGGTAAAAAGTACAGAACACATAAAATAAGAAATTGTTGTGGGTGGTTAGAGACAGGAGCAAAAAGGGAGGTAAAAAAAAAAGCAGGAGAGGGGGAGAGAAGCAGCTTATTAATAGAGCTAATTTCTGTGTAGTGTCCAGCTTACCTTCATAAGCCAAAGGCCTGCACAGTGATTCACTAACAACCTGAACCCAGGATGAGGTTTGTGACTCAGTAGCCTGAATTTCAAGCTACTGAGAGCACATCAGTCTATGCTCAAAGCTTTACTTCTTATCAAAATCTGCTTCAAGGTCTTTGACTTTATCTTCAAGATATACAATGGCTTCAATTCAACTTTGAATTGGAAGGCACAGTGCCAACAAGTTCTCATGGCTTGGCTCAGCTGGAAGACAATGCTTTATTTGCTGACTACTCTGTGTCTATGCAACCAGCTGTCTGGAAAGAATGCCTAGTGCTCCACAGTGAAGATCATGGTCAGCATCTTGAGTTTTCAAGATGGTGTTATCTTCTACCACAAAGGCAAATACTAGGTTTCAAAGGGAACTCTCACAAGATCTGATACTCATGGACTTCACCTCACTGTGCTCTGAATGCAAAATTCAGTCCTTCAACAGGTCTCTAACAATACATCTTTAGTACTTATGCAATTAAAAAAAACCAACCACCTTGAGCTAAAGCTCTATGTAAACAAACATTCTCTATCTCATAGACACCACAGAGAAAGCATAAATATTAGCAATAATTTGCTTGATATACTGTTTAAAGGGGCTGATATACGATTGCTTTGCTGAGGACAGAGTAAGAATCTGTACCTAATGTAACTAAGCTGCTGCATATGAAGGTGGATGCTGAGAAGATACTAGAGGCAGGCAGGAACAGGAGAAGTGAGGGATCATGAGCAGAGGTTAGGAGCAAAAGCAGGAGCTCTCTCTGGAAGGAGGAAAGGTACAGAACAAGACAGCCTTTAGAAGTGGAGGGGAATAACGCATAGGAATGGAGAGGCAGAGAGAAATTAATAGAAGGCAAGAGGAAGACAAACGAAAATTCTCTCTTCTACCCAAAGAACAAGCAAACAAGATTAAAAAACAACGAGGAGAGAAAGGTTTGTCACCACTTAAGGAATTATTACTTTTGCTTCTGGATAGTGAACCACTGTTTCTCCTGCTGTGAAATCCACCAGCAAATCATGTGCATCCACCCCCCCTAGTGCCCAGAAGATGACAGTATTGGACCACATAGAATGGGAGCTTAGCTGATGGAGACTCGCTAAATAAATTACCTAGCACTGCTGATGACTCAGGCAGAACTTTCTCTCAGAGGCACCCCTCCTTTCCCAGCTGGTGACTGCTGTATGACAGCATTTTTAAGCTGTTAGAAGAAACTTGCATTTGCAAAATCAAGAATGAAAAAGTAAATTTATTTTGCTTGTGAGACCTCGCTCTAGACTCCTTTTGAATATTATCATAAGCTCTTTTAATGATCTGATTACAAACTCTTGTGGTTCCCTCTCAGGGCTCCCTACCTTACATGGGGCAAACAATTGCCTCTGCTGTGGGGTTTTGTTATGACTGTGCAATAGAGGAGGCTGCTGTCTGCTAAGACTCAGCTGCTTTTGTTGCAGCACCAACATTGCAGAACCTGGATTAAAATGGGTCTGCAATGATAGAAACAATGCCTTTTAAAGTTAAATTGGATGAATGACATCTTACAGAGTGTGGGGCAACCATGTAAAGTCAAGAGGCATTATTCCAGGCATTCCAGAGTGGTATGCGTCCCTGAAAAATCTACTACTAACAGTGTTAACTGGAATACAAGATTTTTGTTTTCATCATGGCCAACATGGAACTGGGGAAGCATGGTTTGTAGAACTCACAGCTGCAGTCCAGGTTACAACAAGCTATGTTTCACACTTCCAAAATGATGCATAGTGCTGCAAGCACTGAAGAGTCAGTCTGTACACATCCGAAGTGCAGGAAAGCTTTGAATGGCTCTAGTCTTGCTGCTTTTCATTCCTTCACTGTGAAAAGAAATCACAATATTATTGTGATATTTGTTTTGTGACACATCTTTGAAGACATTAACCAGTGCTTTTAGAGAGCTAACAAATGCCATACCTGAGTACCTAAGAAAATCCCACTGAAAATGAGCATTTCTGTGTTCTATGCTATATTCAATGGCACACAGTAAAATAATGTGGAAGCCTACATATTAGAGGGAAAGGATAAAAAGAGAAGATATTGAAGAAGCACTAAGGCAGCAATCCTGTCGCAAAAACAACATGCCATTTGCTATGGGGGCATCTTCCTTGAAAGTAAGTCATTCTCTCTGTACAGCACAGACATGAGCATGCCCTGAGGGAGGAAAGCCTCCCTTCTCTTAGACACCTCCTTAGGTTTGGGTGAAAGCACTATGTCAAAAAAAAATGGATCTCACTGAAGCCAGTATTACTAATTGTACAGATATCCTCAATCTTTTCCAGTGGGTCAGGAGAAGGGAGGGTGAGTCAGGAGTTCAGTTTTGCTTGGGCTTGTTATCAGTTGTTGTCCTAGGTGAGGTTGTGATTTTGAAAGTACAAGTTGTTATTCTTCCTGTGGGCTTGCTCTCTCTCTGCCTGGGGGGGGTAGCAGAAATGTTGCAAGATGACGCACTCCACATCTCACCTAAGATAAGAACTCCTTCATCAAAGGAAGACATGGCCACAGCTATCTCTAGTAGGTAGTCTCAGGAGCCAAGAATACAAAGCTTCAAGTAGTGTGAGAATGGTCCCATTTCAGTCACAGGAGAAATTACAAGCCATGCACACTCACGTAAGTCATAGATGTTTACTAGGAGTGTAGAATGGAAATTTAGTGTGGTTGTGACAGTAGTCAGGATGTCAGAAGGGGAATTTGCAAAATCAAGGTCTTGTTTATGGATAAGACCATGCAGTGAAGGGCCTAACGATCTATCCCCACCAGATCTTATTAGCACTTAAAAATAATCTTTCATACGCCTAATATATACAAACATTTGTTTCCAAATATCCAAATATCAGTCAGTGCATTGGAGCGTGACTTGATGCAGTAGATGGCTGTGGCCACTGCAGTATGAGCAGTGGGTTGTACTTTTGTTGAGGAGCCACATAACTTCTGGGAGCATGACAGACAAGGAAGGGACGCTCTAACTAGGCGGAACAGTGCCATCACCTCCACTGCATAGTGTTGTCTAGGAACTCAGCACAACTGGGAGAGCAATCAAAGATGTAAGTCATCATTACTGGTGACATGTCGTACACAGCACTGGTGGATCAGGCTTTACCAATAAATCAAACACCACACTGTCGTACAGACGTGACCAGATGGATGTTGCATGCACTCCTGAGCATGCCAGCTTTCTACCCTGGATTAGTAGATGTTGCTACTATGTCTCTTCTGGGATCTTGAGTCACATCAGCCCTGATGTATCAGCTTGTACAGTCCCTGCACCCATATTCTAAGTAGTTTTCAAACTTCTCTGAGGCACTGAATATAAGCACCCAGCACAGCACTCCGAGGGCGTATGGATAGGTGTGGACTCCCTCGCCCACACTTCAAGTTAGGCAAAAGCAAGCCAGTTCAGATCTGAAAGTTATGTATTTGCACAGATTTAACAACTTGGGTACACCCCAGGCCACTCCAGCTACACAGATTCCAGATGTGGGTGGCTTTTAGTTCCTTGGAAACTGAGGCAAATACGTGTCTGTCTGCACCTGTCGTGGTCAATAAGTATGAGTCAACAGCATCATTATCAGGAAAATAAGATTAGGGCAGGGACTAGGAAGGTCCTCCTACAACATCCAATCTGGTCTCTCTCATAATGGATATCAATCTTGTATATAATTACATCCCCAAACTTATCAAGCTCCACCTGAAGATAATCTAAGGATGTGTCTGCATGCTCTGCTCCTAATGGGACAGTATGTAGAGCCTCCGGATTCAATTGTTAGGAACTTTCTAATTCCAATTCAAGATTATTAACAATTAATATATGCACATCCTTTCTTTTACCAACATTGACATTCAGTGCATGCAATTCAAATATCAATTAATTCAGTTCATTCAATTAAAATATTATCTCCAAGGTGTTCATCCAAGATACACTGCAAATAAAAGACAGACAAGGGACAACATGAGCCCTCTCCAGAAGCTATCGGGAGTACTGGCTACCCTGGATTTGGAGAAGGCTGAGTTTCTTAATGACTTCTTTGCCTCAGTCTTCACCGGAAAATGCTCTGACCACATCACCCAAGTCTTGGAAGGCAGACGCAGGGACAGTGAGAATGAAGACCTTGGGCCCACTGTAGGAGAGGATCTGGTTTGAGACCATCTTAAGAACCTGAACGTGCACAAGTCCATGGGACCTGATGAAATCCATCTGCGGGTCCTGAAGGAGCTGGCAAATGAAGTTGCTAAGCCACTGTCCATCATATTTGAAAAATCATGGCAGTCAGGTGAAGTTCCCAATGACTGGAAAAAAGGGGAATATAACTCCCATTTTCAAGAAGGGGAAAACGGATGAGCCGGGGAACTGCAGACCAGTCAGTCTCACCTCTGTGGCTGGCAAAATCTTGGAGCAGATTCTCCTGGAAGGCATGCTGAAGCACATGAAAAACAACAAGGTGGTTGGTGACAGCCAGCATGGCTTCAGTAAAGGGAAATCCTGCCTGACTAATTTTGTGGCCTTCTATGATGGGGCTACGGAACTGATGGACAGGGGTAGAACAGTTGATGTCATCTACCTGGACTTGTGCAAAGCGTTTGACGCAGTCCCACACGACATCCTTGTCTCTGAGTTGGAGAGACATCACTTTGATAGGTGGACCACTTGGTGGATAAAGAAGTGGCTGGATGGCTGCACGCAAAGAGTAGTGCTCAATGGCTCAATGTCCAGCTGGAGACCAGTAATGAGTGGTGTCCCTCAGGGATGGGTGTTGGGACAGGTCTTGTTCAACATCTTTGTTGGTGACATGGACAGTGGGATTGAGTGAGCCCTCAGCGCGTGTGCCCTCAGCAAGTGTGCCGATGACACCAAGCTGTGTGATTTGGTTGATACACTGGAGGGAAGGAACGCCATCCAGAGGACCTTGACATGCTTGAGAAGTGGCCTGATGCTAACCTGATGAAGTTTAACCATGCCAAGTGCAAGGTCCTACACCTGGGTTGGAGCAATCCCAGGCACAGCTACAGCTTGGGCAGAGAAGAGGTTGAGAGCAGCCCTGCGGAGAAAGACTTGGGGGTGTTGGTCAACGAGAAAATGAAAATGAGCCGGCAGTGTGCGTTTGCAGCCCAGAAAGCCAACCATATCCTGGGCTGCATCAAAAGGAGCGTGACCAGCAGGTCGAGGGAGGTGATCCTGCCCCTCTACTCTGCTCTCGTGAGACCTCACTTGGAGTATTGTGTGCGGTTCTGGTGTCCTCAACATCAAAAGGACATGGAACGGTTGGAACAAGTCCAAAGGAGGGCCATGAGGATGATGAGGGGACTGGAGCACCTCCCATATGAAGACAGGCTGAGAAAGTTGTGTCTGTTCAGGCTGGAGAAGAGAACGCTGCGTGGAAACCTCATAGCAGCCTTTCAGTATCTGAAGGGGGGCTACAGGGATGCTGGGGAGGGACTCTTCATTAGGGACTGTAGTGAGAGGACAAGAGGTAATGGGTTCAAACTGAAACAGGGGAAGTTTAGATTGGATGTGAGGAAGAAATTCTTTACTGTAAGGGTGGTGAGGCACTGGAATGGGTTGCCCAGGGAATTTGTGAATGCTCCATCGCTGGCAGTGTTCAAGGCCAGGTTGGACAGAGCCTTGGGTGTCATGGTTTAGTGTGAGATGTCCCTGCCCCTGGCAGGTGGGTTGGAACTAGATGATCTTAAGGTCCTTTCCAACCCTAACTATTCTATGGTTCTACGATTCTATGATATTTTATAGACAATGATTGCTCCCTATCCATCTGCCTCTGTTAGCCCCTCATGCAATGCTTACTCTGATAGTTTTCATCTTTTGGCCCATACCTCATTCTCTTGGTTTTGGCCTAACATTACATTCACTTGATCTGCTTGAGTCAGGGGATGAATCTCTGGTAAAGAGGTGAATCTCATATTTGCTCCCATGTGTTCTCTCGTACACCTGGAGGTTGCTTGGTTTCCTGGTTTATGTCAGTCTCATGTACGGATTCATTGCTCTGTCATAGGCTCCACCTCTTTGCTATCTCAATCATAGCTTCCTCTCCTCTGTTGCAACTGTCTTCCCCAATCTTCTCTTTTGCTATTCCATAATTTGCTTGCTTTTTCACATCCTTTTCCTTTACAGGAGATTAATTTCTCAACTGATTCTTCTGTACCAGTGAGTCTTTTTTATTTTTGTTTTGCAACTGCATCCTTTCTCCTCTTTTCAGGTTCTCTTCCTAGATCTCAGCCTTAAAGGATGAAAATCTCCAGACCTCCTCCTACAAATTACTGCATAAACCACTCTCGCTTGTTGTTTGTTTTGGACAGGCAGAGCATTCCTTGCAAGTATAGTTTTTCCTTCAGTGTTGTCTGTAACAGTCTTTCACAAGAAGCTGAATGTGTGCAGTCGTAGGCAGTAGCTTTGACAGTACATATGAAACCACTAGTAAGTCTTGTACCACCTCCTGGCACGTTTGAAGGAAAACAACCCCAGGCATTCATCTACTGCAATATAAATCATCCCCGTATCCTGCACAACTGAACAAAAACACCCTTATTTTCGTCTCATCCTACTTCTCAGCATGCTAAGAAAAGTGTACTAAGAAACCATACTTCTCTCTTTCCACTAATCTCATTTCTGGGTGATGTGAGAAGCCTAGCAGGGAAGACAGAGCAAGATGGTATAGAGCATGGGTCTTCACAGAGTAATCACATGCCTAGGAAATACACACTGTCCTGCTGCTCTACAGAATTTTTTGACTCCTCCAGCTTCTACTGTCATGCCTGAGAAGCCCCTTTCAAAGGACACTCTTTCATTCATTAACTTGAGTTAGTTCAGACAAAGGATTTTCCTCCCATCTTACAGTGAAATGTTATCCCTTCTTTGCATTCCGAAATATGCTTTAGTTTACTGGGGGCTTCTCAAAAGAGTACTGGAAAGTACAAATTTACAGTTTATTACTTAGTTCAAGAAAAACAAAACCAATGTTTTGTTTGATGTTCTCCACAGAAGGAGATAAGGCAGAAGAGCAATAAAAATTAATGTTGGGGTTTGGGTTTTTTCGTTGCTGAAGCAGATAATTTGTCATGTTCTTGTCTTTATTACATTCACCTCAGAAAGTAGATGGAAGATACAAAATCCTGCAAAGGAGGCTGACCTCAGTCCTCTTGGACACAGCTCAGAAGAAATCAAGAAAGTTTTTGACCATAACTCCTAAGGAGGATCCAGTTGAGACTGAATCTTGTTTAGGTCCTTGCATTCTCAAAATATGACAGTATATCAGAACATGCTTATCCTTTTCTGGGGCAGACTTTCATATCTGACTGTAAAACAATGAAAGGACCAAAGGCAAAGGAATTGGGCCCAGCTGAGTAAGCAGATCTTGACATTTCTAACACAACTGCGAAGAACATCATATGGAAAACAGCCTGATAACAGATAAACAGTCTTCCCTAGCTTCGGGAATTTGGTAACCCATATGTTAATCATACAGACTAAAAAGACCTTTCCTTTCTGGAGATCAAAATATTTCATACAATTTCTATGTTTTAAAAATGTAAGGCACAATAAGTGATCACCTTGATCTTTATGATTGTTCCTCCCTTTTCCAGAAAGGTAAGTAAATCACCTCTTTCCCAGACCCAGTCAACAGCATTAACCAATGGGCTGCTAGGCACCAAGCTGCTGAGAGCACAGCAGCATTAGTATTTACAAGTGGAGATCACTTCATGTGAAAACCAAGCCAGAGGCCACAGTTTTGCTGTGGGCTCCAGGGGCAAATTATAAAGTGTACACAGCTTGCACTGTGTATTGCACGACATGACACTTAGAAGTTCCCAGCAGCCTGTCCTTCCTAAAGCATGACCAGCCCTGCTGAACACAGTCCCCACGACAAACACACTTGCCTAGTGACTCCCATTTTTCATCAGATCTTTCAAAGACAGTTTTTTGGTGTTTTTTTTTTTTTTTTTTTGACTGTTGAATGGCTCATGGCACAGTGTTAAAAATATCGCTTGTCTGGTTTCACACAGGGTACAAGTTCAGCCTCCTTACACACTGCAGCTCCTCTCCTATGGGCTACACTGCATCTTTCCTAGACTAGGACATCCCTAATCTAGAGAGTTACAAGGTAGAAATAGGACAGGGTGATGTATGGAGCGACTGTAACACTAATTCATTTGGACTAAGACTGCTGTTAGATGCTAAGGCTGACAGCATGCTGAATTAGCTTGGATACTTTTGACAGCTTTCTGAAATCTGTGATACATTTGCGACGGAAAAAAACGGCTGTTGAAGATGACCCATGTTTTATGCGAACAGCCATGGTGGCCATGGGACTGGGATGTGCACAGGCAGTAAGTATTTCTGCATTTCTGTAACTGCATTCAAGTTATTAGAATCTGTTGCTTAAGTTATCTTGTGGTACCAGCATTATTACTGGGTTTGGGATTTTTAACTATTAAATACTCCTGATTGTATACAGTTACCCACAGGATTGCCCCTGTTTGGACTGGGCAGATAAAACACAGTGACTGAAACTCAGCGGCTGAAATGAAAAATACTAAATCCAAATCTAAGTAGATATGTGGACCTCACAAATACTAAGACTACAGCTTGTGTGCTTACTGCCAGTGTTCTCAGGGAACACTGGGGGGAACAAAGAACTCCTTTCCTCCAAACCGGATTGCGTGGGACAGAAGAGACACACTGTGAGTTGCTATAACACATTTTTCTGTGAATAGATTTCAGTCGCTCTACTGTCACTCACTCAGACACATTAAAACTGCATTGAGCTGAATTTCTCTGCATATCAGACTAGTCAATTACAAATCAACAAAATGTCCCTCCTGTGCTTTTCCTCTTCTCAAGTGTTAGCTTAACAAATAGGTATGGTGAACTGCAGCCATAGCATATGTTGTGGAATTGCTACTTCTTTCTTTGGCATGAGTTTGTTACATAAACATATGGAAAAATCTCCACTGTGACTTTCCAGTTAAGCACATGTGATAATGTCTGTGGCATAGCTCCTACCAATAGCACTAGAAGAATTTTGGGAATAAGAACAAATCTCTTAGGGGAGACTCCTGCCAGGGACTTGATTCTACACCTCTGGGATATGCTAAGCATAAGCATCCCTAACTCCTACAAAGCCACTAGTAGCAGAATTAACTTCCCATTCATCAGTCATTGAGTGAGTTATCAAGGGGCAAGACTTGCTCTGTGATTCTTGCTATCTACTCTCTCACCCTGCAATTCTAAAACCAGCAGTCAGAGAAACAAACGTTGCTGGCAGTATAAGTTTGCTGTGTTTTCACACTCACCTGTCTGTCAGCCTACCCCTTAAAACCAGTTTAGAATCAAGACTCCCAAAAGAATAATAAAGTTTCCTGCCTCCCACTAATGCCTTCTTGAATTAGCCTGGCCTAGGAGCTACTTCCAGCAGTCAGATTTAGCCTGACCAGAAGCAGAAGTAGAGGTTGTAAGTAAACATACAACTGTGGTGAGATTTAATTTTTGGAGATCTCCCAGGAGGATGAATTGTCTTTTTCTCTTTTGACAAAAGGATTGCATAGAAATGAAATCTGAAGCAGCCTTGCTGTAAGTTGTGAACGCTGTTGGTAAGTCATTTAATAATTAGCTACACAAAGCTCTTAACAGTTCACAGTTTGAAATAATTCTGATTCAAAAAGGGTGGAGAGAACAATCTGGCAGATCTGTATTTCAACATACGTATGACATTTCAAGTAAATCTTTATTGTTCCCTGCCACCTAATGGTGCATGTGAAAAATTACAAATCAGTAAGACACTTCTCAAGTTACACTACTTCTAATAGACTTTGATATTTAAAGAAAGATCAAGGTTATGGATAAAAATGTGAATTACTCTCATTATTACTATTATTGGCTTTCAGTGGGATCCTAATCCAGTGAGTGCCCAACTTAGTTTAAATTCTGGGTGTTAGTGAAGCTGTATTTCTACATTAAATGCCTGCGCTGCCAATGAGTGCCTCTGAAAACCCACTACAAGATATTCTGTTCATCTAAATTACACTTACGCAGAATTTTGTCATATACCAACTTGAAACAATCCTTTATATAAAAAGCAGAAAGTATAAATGTACAGCATCGCCACAACTTTTAGTTGCTCTTGTTTTGAATGAGACACAAAAATGTTGAACTGATCTTAGATTTCCCCAGAGCCATTCAAATTGCATGAATGTTAAGCATTCCTGCTTTGAATGGAAAAAACCTCAGAATTTGCAGGGACACTGTAGTGATGAAAACCTTTAGTCATAGCATATAGAAAAATCCACTCTTTTAATGTTTTAATTAAAAATGCACCTACAAATTCTTTTTCTTGTTGGCATGAAGAAAATAATAAATACCACAACCAGCTACTTTATTTAAACATGGCTGCAGGTGGGTGACTGCACTGGGTGCAGACTCAGCACCAACTCAGTAACTGACTTCAACATTAGAATATGAATATGATCCAATATGCAAAACCTTTGTGATACAATTAGCTCAGGAAAAAAAATACCTAGATTATCCTCTAACTGCTGAGACGGTCAAACTAAAGGGGTGAGGTACATAGAAGGAAAAAACTATGCCATTTGGATTAAATTTAGGAGAGCTGATTGATAGCTGAGTAACAGGTTTTGCTTTTATAAAATTAGTAGCATAGGTGTCCCTAGAGTATGATCTAGTTTTGGGGAGTTTTGATTATTCACACCTTGAATACAGTTCTTTTTCAATGTCCTCATGTTTGAGAGCAGGGAAATGTGGGCCTGGATACTGCACTGACTTGTGCAATATTGCCTCTCTGGCTGTTCAACAAATGGACAACCAATGCATTGAAATTGATGTACTTGTTCACTTGCTGGTAGAGTATGAATCCTGAATTTTTAAATTACAGAAATTACTATTAACATTATGGGGTGAGATTTACTATTTTCATAACCGATTACAGCTCCCACTCTGATCAGCAGCACAATGTCAGTCTGCGGCAAAGCAAATGGAATCTCATACACTTATTTAAAGCTGTGGAATGTGTTGCTTGGTACATGTTTATCTCTAGAGCAGCACCTGTCAGCAGCAGGCACTTTGGAAACCTGTAGGGAACCCATGCGATCCAAAGGTGACTTCTTTAGATCATGAGACCATTACTTAAAGCCAACTAAACTGAACAAAACTGCATCTTCTGATAAAAGATAATTCATAGACAGTGGATTTTCCTTTCTATCTCCTTTTTTAACACACTTCTACCTGCACATGTGGTCAAGTTTACAGTTTATTATTATTTAACTCAGACCTAATGCTATTGGTCTGAATAAAAAAAGCAGATAGTCCTCTAAGAAAAATAATAGCAGCAAGAATACAGAATTATGCTTTAGACTTAGGTACAGAAGACAAAATGCTTCATAAAGCTGGCTCAATTAAACAGAGGTGTGAACTTCACTATGCTCTAGGGGAATGACTAACTATGGGAAAACAGCGAGGCTTCGGCTCAGTGGGTTCCTGGCACTTATTGATCCATCATACTCTATTATTCTCCCTTTTTTAACTTCTACTGAACATGACTATACTATAAACTGGCCAGTATATTGTAGTATATTGCCAAAACATCAGAGAGGCATTCCAGCATGTTTTATATATGATTTGTTGGATGGATATATTTTATCACAAGAATTCTGAACATGGGACTTCTGTGTATTTGCTTTTTGACTACTGTTTATAACATCAGTTGTAAATACATATACATATATATATCTGTGAAGAATTCATCTCGCTGCTCATTTCTGAATCTGACAGAGCTTTTTTGGCATACTTCCCTAATCAATCAAATGGTAGTTCTTGCTTATTAATGAACAACAGATATTTTAGAATGGGAGGTGTTAATATGATTATTTCATCATGACTTTACCCAGTAGTTTTGGTATCAAGATCATAGTTTTGTTCGAGCTTCAGTACTTCTACAAAGAAATCTAGCTACTATTTGAAGAACAGAAGTGAAGAGAATCCAGCATGTTCTCAGATAAATTGTTCCTACATTTAATTATTCTCAAGATAAAAAATGTGGTCCTTATTTCATGTACAAACTGGATTTCATTATGAATTCCTTTTTTTTTTTTTTTTGGTGTTGGAATTATGAGCTGTCAACTATTAGAAAGCATTTCCCTGTACAGGTATTTCTACACTGAGTCACAGTCTAGAATATGCTCTGTGGTTTCAAAGCAATTAAAAGTGATTGAATCAAACAGCGGAGAGTGGGATCCTCTTCCCGTAATTATGAAACACCAAAATGCCTTATAAAAAACAGCTTAATAATGTCTCTGTGGATAGACACCGCTGTTTCTAGAACTGCTTCACTTAACGTTAGGAATTACTCATATAATTTAAAAATAGGATTGTCTTTAACTCAAGTGTGATCATTCTGATGAAGTGTTTAAAAATCTAAGAAGCAACTGGGGATGAGAGCCACAGTTACTATTCCAGACTGACAGGGAAGCGCCGCAGGTGATATGGCAGAAGCAAGTGGACGATTTCTGGTGCTATGTGCAAATGACTAAAAATCACTCTATTAAAGCTCCTTTTCCTTTTTTCTCCTGCTCTCTGCCAGACTACCACTTGGATGGCTCCAGATACAGTGTCCCTGGTCTGGACTGCTTTTTATCAACAATATCTAAAATAATAATTTCTCTGCTAAACTGCAAAGCGGTCACAGACATTTATGCTATCTAAGATGAAACCATTCACTTTTAAGTCCCTTTGCTCAAAACTACTGCTGCTCTGCTTTTGTTCAGCTTGTCTTACTTGTTCCCAGGGGTAAGACTATCCTTTCCATTGACATGTCTAATCTGTATAGGACTGACAGTAAAAACAGCCAGGCCAAAAGCTGCATCTCCTCATTTCCATAGTACACTTCAGAAAACGGTTCCTCAGTTATACATACCCAAGAAAGAGATGACAGTCTCTAACCAGCAAAATAACTATTTGCGTGAGTGAGGATGTAGGAACAGGGGAGAAAACAGATTCAAATTACTGATAAATTACAGAAAAAGAAGGATGAAGCAGATCATAATTAGGGTAGGAGGACAACAAAAGACAGCAAACAAAGAAAGAAAACAGCTGCAGTGCCAAGACACAGTATTA
Organism: Ara ararauna; assembly: GCA_028858755.1. Taxonomy (NCBI): domain Eukaryota; kingdom Metazoa; phylum Chordata; class Aves; order Psittaciformes; family Psittacidae; genus Ara; species Ara ararauna. The sequence continues at coordinate 49,317,378 of CM054379.1, forward strand.
TGACAGAGGTGGTTACTAGGAGGTCCTCTAAGAGGGGATGAATCAGCTAATTGACTGTTGGCGTGGAGAACATGCTATGGAATTCCTTCAATAAAACACAGAGTGGTGAGGAAAACTTAGAGCAACACTACAGCATGACATACAGAATTGATAAGGAAGCAACAGTGAAACTACACTTGAAGAAATGCAACAGAAATCACCTGGATGCCTTCTCGTCTACAGAGATGCAATTTAAATAGAACAACACCTACTGGGAAACGTGGCAAGCTCAAAAGCAGTCTAAGATTCAGTTGCAAGCTATGTCCAAATTTTGAGGGATTTTGGAGTAAAACAGTAGGCATGGAGCCATATGCTCATGTCAGAGTCCAATACTTGCAATTTGCTCCCAATTAGATTCACGTCAATCAGAGGTAATAGCAAGGACTTCAAAGGAGTTACATCTGATTAATGCTGCATAAACTTGTTAGTAGGGTCTGCAATCATCACCAAATCCTCATTAATTGCTGTGCATGATTATTCAGAAATAATAGTAATGACTGCCAGAGTTTTTTAATGATTGTCAGCAACACTAAGGATGCGCATAATGACTAATACACACAGATGGGGAATGTAGCTGTTTTCAGCTCTTCAAAGTCCGGTGTATAGGTTTAACAGAAGCGGCCCTAAGTGACTGAACAATTTCCAAATGAGAAAGCTGTCTTCAAAATGTAATTGAAGTTGCTGGAATATCGTAACATATACCAGGAACAACATGGATATAATTATGGCTGTGTTCAAGGCTGGGTTGGACATAGCCTTGGGTGGCATGGTTTAGTGGGAGGTGTCCCTGCCCCTGGCAGGGGGGTTGGAACTAGATGATCTTAAGGTCCTTTCCAACCCTAACTATTCTATGATTCTATGACCCCATCAGAGCTGGAAAGATATGAATGCTAGGACTCATCTTCACTAACATACTAGTCAGCCAAAATACATCTGGATAAACCTTTTTGATTGCCCATTTGTTCTGGGTTCCCTTTTTAGTATCAGTGCAAACTCCCAAGGCCATGTGGACAAACTCCTTATCCTACTCAAAAGGCAATAACAATTTATGTGGCAAGTCTCATCTACAGACACTTTTTCTCTTTCACCTAGGTCTGAATAGCAAATGAACGGGTGTTACTGAAGGTATTTCTTCTTTCCACCTTTCCACCATGAATGCCATAATGACTTCTGTAAGATACTTGGCTCCACAGCCATTCTTTTGCCTTTCAAGTTTCATGTATCACCAGGTGCAGGAGACAGCAGTCACTGAATGAGGACAACAAGGAGAACCCCTTTTCTGCCCATGTTGAAAACTAAAGCATCTCCTGGAACATCTGACCAAGGGTATGCCCACATCTTATAAATAAGACAGCACAACAAAACTAACCGTATATAAACCAAATATATCACATAGTTTACAGTTGGAGTTTAGCAATACTCTTCTTTCATCGGAGAGGTTGCTTTTCTATTGCTTGTATTAAAATTCTCATCTCCTTTAGATAGTCATCACTATTTTGCTTCCATGGAATATACTGAGGTATGGTGGAAGAACTTGTTTGATGCTATCATCTTGGGTACTTTGTCAGCAGTCTCTAAGGATAAAGGGCATATTAAAGAGCAAGTGACTGGTCTTCCCAGCTTGTAGTAAGGTAAAGGCTTTTATCTTGCATAAGTCCCAATAATGAATAAATTAAACATGAAAAAACTTTTGAGTTTTTTTTCACACAATTCATAATGAAACAATGCGTCTTCGCTGACACGGTCCTGTGGTCATTAAAAGGGATATTCTGTAATGGCTTGGAAGTCAGACAGAAAAAAGAATAACTAATCATAATAGTGATATGTATTTCATACTATATCTGAGATCTCATATTTCAGTGTTTAAAACAAGGCCCTTTCCAGACTGGGTTACACATGAGCCCCCTCACTTGAAAGAGGTAATGCCATATATATATTATTCTAGTTTCTAGTCTTTTTCTCTGAGGCAAAGTTTCGGAATTAGAGTTCTTGGAGCAGGGTAAAAACGCTATCCAGTATGGTCAGTCTTAGAGATAATATCAAGACAAAGAAGAACTGAAAGGGGATTGTCACAATGTGTGGGAGGCTGCATGGAAGGTGCTGATGGAGAAGCATGTGTATGGACAAGATGTGAAGCACTGGTAAAAGGGAAGGATTGATACAGAGGTGCCTTTCAACAGAGGCAACTGAAAGGTGCCATAGACATAGGGAGGAAGAAAGGCAGCAAAGGTAGAGCAAGAACGTTCACCTGGGCAATGGGAGCATCTGGGGAAGAAGTGTGAGGTGGTCACTTTCATAAGAATATTAGAAAGTTTTATAAAACCTTACAAGGAAAATATGTACATATGAAACTGTCATTTCAAATGCTTAAATATATATATACACATATAATTAAGGTATGAGCAAGAGTGCGTGGAAAAAATAAGACCTTGGACAAGATGAATAATTAAATCTGAGGCAGATATTGGATGTGCAGTTGAGAGGGGGGTTTAATAGATTGAACAGGTTTCTCTGCAGGTCTATAATTTTTTTATCATTTTTATATATATGTATCATTTTTATCCTTCCAGGCCATCTGCTGGGGTAGAATTTGAGGATTTCAGGCATTTGTTCATTATTTCTCTCTGCTGGGATAGCAATATCAAAATCCCAGTGGAAGAAAAGCATGTTTAAGCGAAAAGGTGAAGCCTTTTGTTTCACCCACGCTTGCGACAGCGCTGAGAGAGGCGATGCCCAGTTTCGCACTGCCCAACGCGCCCGGTGCCCGCGCCAGCGCTACCCGCAGCACCGCCGTCCATGAAGCACACACCGCCCCTCACTCAGACCCTACGCCAACGGCACCGCCACACGCGCACCGCCCACCCCCAGGGGCGCAGCCGCGCGCCCAGCACGCAGCCTCGCCTCCCTCGCCCCCCGCCGCCCTGCCCCTCGGCGCGCCTCCCGCGCGGGGGCTCTCAACCCTTCCCCTCCTCTTCCCCCCCTCCCCTCCGCCCACCGCAGGGCTGCTTCTGATTGGCCCGTCCTCCACCCTCCGCTGGCCAGTGAGGAAGCCCGCTCAGGACCCCGCCTCTGTACAACGCGCGGCGGCGGCGGCGGGCCCTGACAGCGGTGGCGATGGCGGCGGCGGGGCTGGCGCTGGCGCTGCGAGGGGCGCTCCCCTCCGGGGCTGCGGCCGTGATGGTGCGCTGCCGCAGCGGGCTCTGGAGCCGCCTGCCCCCGCCCGCGCCCCGCCGGTCCGCGGCGCACTTCTCTTTCCAGCCGGACCCGGCGCCCACCGAGTACGGTGAGAGCGGGGCTGGGCCGGGGTCCACCCCGAGGGCCGGGCTCACACTCGCTCATAGTGCTGCCGGGTCCGCCCCACCGCCGTCTTCTCGGGGAGGTGCCCGGCCGGGGTGTGGCGGAGGGGCGGGAGAAGGGTGGGCGCTTCCCGCCGCCGCTCCCTCGGGCGGCACTGCCGCAGCCGGGAGCGGGGTTGTTAAAGTGGGGTACTCGTCAACCCCAGCGCTGGGGGCGAGACTCCCGTCGGCGACGGTAGCCTTGGCCTGGGTGTGTGTCCTCCGCTGTGTCTGCGGCTCTTTTACCTGCGGGTTTCGCGTGAAAAAACTGGTTTGCGGTGGGAAGGCCCAGGAGTACGGCTGGCGGGGGTGCTCCAGGCCTCTTCGGCGCCTCACGGCCCTGATGGAGTGTTTTTGGGCAGTCAGTGTAATAGTTGGAATGAGCCTACCCATCATGAGCTCAAACCTGCAAGCGCCTTCCCTGACCCTCTTCTGTTTCAGTGGTGAAGCTTCCAGTTGTAACTTAATGACTTAATCACTCACAGCGTTTTATTGCATGGTTAAGTTATCAATGCGGTGATAAACTTGTCGTTAAAAAAGACCGCTGTGTAGTGAAAACTTCGAGGTAATTGCCATGATCACACGACTGGGAGTAAACACAGATCAGTTGGAAACAACCAGCTCAGGATGAAAGTTGGTGTTTTTGTGTCTGAGATGCAACCCTGAATATTAGTTGTGCTGAGTTCTGGAAGAAGCCTGCCAGCTGCAGAATAGCTGTTTCTCTCACATGAACCACGCTGTCTTCTAGACAGGTGCTGCTTGATTGGATGCCTTTGGTGTTCCAGCTTGGTCATTAGGTCTGAGAAAACTCTTGTCAATTTCTGTTAGTCACTGGGGGCTGGAGGCATCCCAGGTGTCAAGGAGTAAACGAGCGTCTTGCTGGTCCCCGCTTGAGATCACAGTGAAAATGCTTTAGTGGGTCAGGCCAGTTTTGTTGCCATATATCAATAGAAAACTATTTCCTTCCTTTGAAATTCTGTGAAAAACAGTGAAAGTGAAATAAAGTTTAGCCACTACTCATCCTGATTTGCTAAGATAATGCTTCTCCAACTCCATACTTCAAATCTGAAGGACACAATTAGTTTCTCCTTTCCCAGAAGGCCTTTATTATAAGGAAGAACAGCAGATCAAGACAGTGTGAAGACTTTCTGACAGTTGCTTAAGCATTTATTTATAACAAATCAATATTTATTTATAATAAATACTGGAAGGTTTGTATATTATGGAGAAGATAACCTAAATACTAACGTGGATAACTTGGAAAAAAGAGAAACAACTGCTCTTCCCCAGCTTTCTGTCCCTGAAATTTGTAAATGTTGATTATTTGTAGCATTCGTATAATTTGAACAGTTTCCCGTAGCATGCTATTTTTTACAGTTTCCCCTTCTTAAAGGGCAGTGCAAAGTGTAACAGGTGAAGCTACCAAGTACAGAAACATATAGGAATGCAGCAGGAATGCCCTGGTGTGGCATGACATAAGTCTTTAAGAAAATTTGCTAATGTTAATTAGCAATATAGAAAGAAGGAAAGCTTGAGAGATAATGTCACTACTGGAAACAGAATATTGTTTGCTTTTCTGATTTCTAACACCTGTTCTCATGTTTGTCTGGGATCATCACCGAACTGTTACTTTATTGTTTTTTGTATGTGGGTTCTTTTTAAATGTTTGTTTGTTTAGGATTTATTTTAAGTGCTGTGTTTGCTGGTAGGTAGTATTCTCCTGGGCTGTGGCTTCTAGTCATGGCTTAGAGGTTTTTTTTTTTTTCAGTTAAAGAGCTACCAAATGTCAGCCAGGCAATTTCTTACTCACCTAGTTTCTGATACGGCATTATTTTATTTCCTTGGAGAATCTGAGTTGGTCACAGTGGTGGGGACTGGTCTGTTGTTTTGCTCCATCTTTGCATTCAGGCCTATTTGTTTTTCCTTGCAGTGCTTGAGTGGAGAAGGGCATTTGGGTCTTGAAGGTTTCCTTTCAATCTGCACTCTGGATGACTTTAATATGGTAGTTTGGTGCATTTTCTTTACCTCTTTTAAGTATAGCTGTTCAGCATCAAGTTGTCTTTCTTTGGAGTTTGGATTTGATGCTTCTGGCACTTTCTAACTGCAGTCCAGAGGGAAGGATGATCAGAAAACTTCTGATAATAATAAGAGTCTTTAAACAGGAAAGACTGGAGCTTAGAAAAAAAATGTAATCAAAGAATGATTAATTAAGCTTGATAGGATCTGGTGAATCTTAGTAGAAAGGATCCCAGTCCTCAAAACAATAAAGTTTTACTATGGTTTCTTCCTTTGAAAGACTGTTGTAACAGTCATTGTTCCTAGGATTTGACTAAGCATTGCAAAGCTGCATTTGCTCTAGCTGAGAGCATAGTTTTTGTAAAAAAGGTTGTATACATGGTAGTAGAATTATAGTCCTTGGGATTACAAAGTATACCACTCTCAATCCCATCCATACCATAATTTAAGTTTACTCATCAAATGACTCTTGGGTACTCCTAACAGGGATCTTGTTTATGACTGTTAATGAAGTTTTTAGTTGTGCTTTGCAGCAGTGTTTTCTAATATACTTTGTGTTTTGAGCCAGATTAAATTGTTAACTAATCACTTTCACACAGGTGAGACGCAGAAGATGAATCTCTTTCAATCCATAACAAGTGCCTTGGACAATGCTCTAGCCAAAGATCCGACCGCAGGTATACTACACTTGTTGGTGTCTTTTGCTTTGTATAAATTTCCTTGTATGTTCCCTGTTTATTAAATGCATTTCTTGTGGCCTTTAAAGTTTTCTAGCAAGTTATTTCTACACATTGGTCTCAAATCTTAAAAATGTGTTGTATTAACAAATTATTAAGGGGTTATAAAATCTAGGGTGCAGTTGTGTCTTCTGTGGCAGTTGGGTTAATTTCACTTTAAAGTCAGGACAAAAAGATGCATTGCTTAACATGCTTCTGGTATTAGTGATGTGAACTGTAGTTCAGGGCAGCTTTGTTAACTTAGTTGACTTAGTTAAGGGCACTAGTAGGTAAAGGAGTTTTAAAAATGTAAATCTTAGTTTTTAATTCCTTCAATTCTCTATGCTCAAAAAGTTTTTTAGAGACTATATATTCCTCACTCTATCCATTCTTCCTTCTCTACTTCCTGCCCTTCTTCTCCCCTGCTCCAAAATTCCTTTCCAGGTTTATTGATTTCTATTCATCATCATGCATAGGCAATGTAAGGTTTTTCTAGGCTTTTGCAGTCTGGATAACCTATAACTTTGAAGATGCTGCTTCATAATAGCTTGATTTAAAAGGTTTATCCAAAACTCTTTTGCACAAAGCTATTTACTCCACTTTTAATTCTTATACGTAACAGGAGGTCTCTTGCTTCTCTTGTAACAAAGGCATGATGATGGCCAGATATCTGAAGGGATGTTTATTTTTTCTTTTTAGTGTGTTAGTAACACTTTTTGGCACTGCTTGAACCACTGCTCAACCTGAAGTCTGACTAATTATCTCATCTGTTAGAGCAAATTCCGTATTATCTGTCCAGTACTATGCCTTTATACATTCCCTCTCAATTTACAGCTGTTATTGTCACTTTTTTTTTAATTAAGCTTAGACAAGCGTGGGTGTGCCCTTGTCTAAGTGCCAAGAACAGATTTTAGTACAATTTCTGTAGAATCAGCCATATAAAAATAAGTAGACTGTTAGTCCAGCAGGAATCTAAACTCCCATATAATCTTTAGCCCTTTAGTCACTCTGAGGTTCCAGTCTTGCTCCTCAGCTTTCCCAGGTTAGATCTTTGCAAAGCTCTTTGCAAGACCATGTTGGATTTCTACAGTCCAGCCTTGTCAGTTGTCAGTATCACCCTGCTTGCTGAGTTAATGAGTATTTCATGTAATAGAAAGCATGTTCTTCATATGTTTTTAGTTGCATGGGAATTGAGCAACTGTTGTTTAAGTAGTGGAAATCCTCATGTTTGTGTTGATGAGAATGAGAATCTGTCCAGGAAAATATTTTCAGTGGCTGAACAGAATTACTAAATCCAGGCAAGTTTGCTGATATCAGCATTAAATGGGATTTTATTTTTTTTATGTCAGCTGGCTCAAAAGTGAGTAGTCATGTGGTTATGGAAAGGCCTTATGAAGATTTTAAATACATAAACCCCAAAACAAATTAATATTAAAAATGAATTAGATGATCTGGGGGCACACTTCAGTCATATACTCCATGACTGCATTGGTTTTACATCATTATACAAGTTGTTTTTCTTTAAGTGGTGTCATTTACATGATTTTCAGAAGTGTGTTACTCCCTTTTAGCCCTTCTAACCAGAAATGTATTTAAACAAAAATAATATTTGAAAGATAAGGAGGCTAACCTATTTTTTTTTTCCCTTTAGAGTATCTAGGGTATCAAAGGATTTGGGAATTATCAGAACTGATGCCAGTTCATGCAAGCTGCTTTTGGTGATACTGCTGCACATCTCTTACGTGCTTAAAAAAAAATTGAAATGGGCAATACTTATTTCTGTAAATCAAATAACAATACTGTACTGAGAAAAATTAAGCATCATTATTCTGTAAATTCAAAGGAAAAATAAATAAACCTAAGATTAGTTAATTTGAAGCTAAATTTTAAGGGCAATTACTTTTAGAGATAATAATCTATTGTCTACATCACCCACACTATAAGGCTAGTAGTTTGAATACTGAGAGTTGCCCTTGTCTTATGTGTCTCAAAAACCTTGCAAACAAGTTCCCTAAAAGTAAAATGTATTGGAGTAATATTAGCCTCCTCTATTGTTCTTATTTTTCAGTAATATTTGGTGAAGATGTGGCCTTTGGTGGAGTCTTCAGGTGTACAGTTGGCTTGCGAGACAAATATGGTAAGTTAACTTTTAAATCTGACATTTTGATATTAGCTTCTCTGTTCTTTTGTACCCCTCTGTGGTTTGTGGGAGAAGAGAAGAACATGTGGGAGAGGAGCCCTGTAAATGGACTTCTGTTTTCCTTTCTGTCCTTGGAAAGAGAAAAATTTTGAATGTATTAGCAGTTACGTAAGCTTTCAAAGCTTTCAAAACTTGCTAACATAATTTCAGGAGTCTTCTCTTTATCCAGCTAACTTTATCAATGTAACTATATTTTTTTTAAACTGCAGTGGGACTGGATATTCATAATGTGGCCCCATTTAATTATGCTAATCAAATTAAAACCTCTTGGCAATGATGCATGGTGATGTTTTTTGTCCCATCTGTCAAGAAGTGAAAGAATTACATTAAAACAGATTTAAAATCTGGAGGACGTGAGTTACTACCTGCTTGGAGATCACCATGATCCACATCTTTCTTTTGGAGTGACCCATTAAAGGGAGAGGAGAAAGGCTGTACTTTTAAGATGTTTTAGAAACCTAGCCCCATTGTTGTCTTGTTTTTCTGCCTCAGTTATTATGTGGATGTTTTCTCACGCTCTGTTTTATATGTTAATATTCAAGTAGTTTGGGTAGGACTTTTATTAGCAACGATCATTGGTGCTGCATGTTGAGGTTAGGAGTTCTGTAACTCTACTTTAAAAGACGAAAGGAATAAATTTTATATTGTTAGGCCATTGTTTTGAGGGTAATTTATTGGTTTTCTTTGATGTAAGAAAGTATTATAATACTGGAATTAAGGAAAGACATTACTTAATTCCTGTAGTAGCGTTTATTCTTGGTGTATTCAAAAGTGCTATTCAAAGTCTCTGTGATAGCCCCTGCCCGAGTTTGCAGAGGCTACTGTTGAGATGGGCACTGTTAAGGGAGTGCAAATAACTGTTTACACTGAGTTAGTCAGTATGATAAGCAACAGTTACAGCATATCAGCAGCTTAGCTAGAATCAGGTTTATTTTGTGGGTATAACAACAAATATAGGATCTTTTAGTAAGATATGTCATTCATAAATGACTTTGGAAATATTTGCAAAGAACTCCTTTAAACTGTGAGGGGTAACATGAGAAATTGTGGAAGTACTTAGATGAACATCGAATAAGGGCTGATGAAAGCTAGTATTGCCATTTGTTCAAAAGGGGTATTGACCTCTTTACAGAATCATAGAATCATAGAGTAGTATGGTCATGCTCCTTTTGATGCAGCCCAGGATACAGTTGGCTTTCTGGGCTGCAAGCGCACACTGCCGGCTCATGTTCATTTTTTCATCAACCAACACCCCCAAGTCCTTCTCCACAGGGCTGCTCTCAATCTGTTCTCTGCCCAACCTGTAGCCGTGCCTGGGATTGCTCCGACCCAGGTGTAGGACCTTGCACTTGTCATGGTTGAACTTCATCAGGTTGGCATCAGCCCAGCTCACAAGCGTGTCAAGGTCCCTCTGGATGGCATTCCTTCCCTCCAACGTATCAACCGAACCACACAGCTTGGTGTCATTGGCAAACTTGCTGAGGGCTCACTCAATCCCACTGTCCATGTCATCGTCAAAGATGTTGAATGGTAAATAAGAGGATAGATTTGATAAGCAAAAACTAAGAAGTGCTCATGTTTCATGTGGCTGTAAATTACAGTGGGTGGGTACATAAAGTGCTGGTAAGATCAAATTAACATGGTACAGAACTACCTCTTCATATTCATTCAGAGCATTGCAAAGATTATATTTGATAGAGGAAAGTGTGTTAGCTAGATGAGGAAAAATTTGAAAAGGTTTTACTGTTTTCTTACTTAAATAAAAATAAGTTTGTCTTACAGATTCATTACAGAAAGATCTTCCTAAGATCCATTTGTTCTGCAGATTCTGAGATTTAGGTCTGTATGAGGAGTGAACTGAAAATGCTGGTAGTGTTTGAGAGAGAAGGGCATGAAGAAGGCATGAAAGAAAATAATAAGTAAGAGTTCTTATGCTGCTAATTAGATGGCCAGAAGTAAATGAAAGCAATTATCTGAAATACAAGTTTGGACAGAAAGAGAACTCTGAAGGTAGCATCAATTTAAGGATTATTTATGTAATGGTAATTCAACTTTAAGGCAGGTCAGATGACACAGATAACTTGGCTTCTTTCTTCACGAATAGCAAAATTCCGTAGAAAGCTGCAGCGGCTGAAGAGGGAATGGTAAAGCTGAACTAGAGGATGTACTGAAAATGCTGAGATGAACCAGGAAAGACTAAAAATGCAAGAACTGAAAGAATCCAAAATTTTGAGAGAGGAGTGGCTGTTTATGTAAGTGTTGTCCTAGGGATTAAATAAGGTCTGGATGCAACACTTGTTTTATGGAAAAGCTAGGAGTCCATGTAAAATGAGGAGGAATTCCAGAAGGAATTGATGAACAAGCAACATCATGGATCTTACCTGTACAGGGAAGATAACATATACTTACTGACTCTTCTTTCCTCATTCCCCTTCTGCATTTGCCATCAAAATAATCATAATAGGAGAGATAAGTGATATGACATTGTTTCTATATGTTCATGTAAAATATGAAGGAATGATTTTTTTTTCCCCCCTTTTCTCCTGGAAGAGGAAGGTTGGTGTTCTGTTTTTTTTTTTTTTTTTTACTTCCTGCAGGTAATAAAAATCACTAGGTGGCAGTCTATGCCTATAAATAGTTATTTTGTTACAAACTGATAGTTCCTTTTCAAACACTTTTTTATCAAAGTCTACATATCACCTAATATTATAGTAGGGAGAATTTAGTATATTAATACTCAGTAGTAGTACTATACAGATGTTGGTTGCTATCCAGACTGTTAATGGAGTCTCTCTGGGGAGACAGAGAAAAAATTTGCTTTTAGAATACATCTGTCATCAAATCTAAACCCTTTTTTTTTTTTTCTTATTTTTTTGCCCAGAAGGGAGTTTAAGCCTGAGTGTAGAGTAATGTTGTAATATAAACACAGATACAGGCCTATACTACTAAGTGAAAAAAGTCAGGCTTATTGACCTTGTGAGGAAATAATACCTAATATTTATCAGATTAATTTTTGACGTGCTGACTGGATTTTGTTTGGAAATGTTTAATTGAGGAATCATATGTAAACAAGTCAGTATGTGGAAGTATATTTTGCACAGTAGCCATGACTTAGGTTAGTATGTTTCTTCCTATACATCTGGTGTATAGGAAATGGGCAATTCCATTTTTTCTGGCATTGCTTTGCTGCTCATGATCTCTTTGCATTAACTGAATGCTTAGGAATCCATTGCTATATAATTCTGCATCCTGAAAATGAGTAGAGTCACTGAAGTTTTTATGTGGAGAGTTGCTTTTGGATAAAGGAAGGGAAGTGAGTCTTGTACAGTTTTTTTCCTTTGTCCCCTCTCTCTGCTCTTGCAAACTGGAAGGCATATTCTTGTTTTATTTCTTGTTTCCTTCTCCATCACCCCTGCCAGGTCTTTGATTGTCACCATTTTGCAGAGGTTGCATACTCTAACCTGTAGAATATCTTTATTGAAGTAGTGAATGTCTGCCATTCCATAGTTCTGCTGTCCAGAGATGTGTCCTGTATCTATAGCAAGCATGTAAACTGCAGGATTGATAGCCTGCTTCCTTGTCTACTGTACTTTTGTAGCCTAGTTAATGCGTGCAAACATGTTTTCATGTTTGTGGGGTATTTTTTGTGTGTGTTTGTGTTTTTTTTTTTTTTTTTTTTACCCAGAAGGAAGTACATTATTATTTTTGTCTTTTGAAGAAAATGCTGTCTGAATGAAATAGCTTGTACATTTGTCTTTGAGTCTGCAGATGGATTTGAAACAATGATGTTGGAGTGTGAATACATGTCCTATTGCTCTGCCTGAAGTGTGAAATAAAATTGCAGAATGTAAAGATCAGTATCATCCACATAATAAAAATAGAGAGAAAATCAGAGTTAGGGATTAGATGACTGGAGGTAAAGAAATGGGAGTAAAAACCCCAGAGGATGAGGTAAAAATGGAGACAATGGGCAGAAGGAAAGACTGAGAAATGAGAATAGCAGAAATAGTGATTGACAATAAAGGCTACTTGGAAGAATGCCAGAGCAGGTGTGTGTTTGGTTTGGGTTTTTTTGTTTGTTTGTTTTTGTTTGGTTTTTTCCTTGTATGTTTTTGTTTTTTGTTTTTAAATAAACTCTCAGACATTCTTCAGACACTTAGACCTTGAGGACTTTCTTACCTAGTAGTGCCTCTGTGTAGTCACCTGCCTCAGTCAAGATGTGTCTTTAGTACTATTCTGGTATATGCTTGAAGGGAGGCTCTAATGTGCACTTACTGCCATGTCAAAATCCTTTTCTTAGCAAGCATAAAGATCAAGAGCTTTATGACTATTTCAAAGCTTATTATTCTGAGAATGCGGAATAGGAGCAGTCTTTCCTCAGGACTCTGAGAATCCAACAGAAGTGAGATTGGCTTGGTAGGTCTTTCCCTATAACAGTGTTCTGGGGAGAGTTTATTTGTTTGTGTTTGCTTTTGTAGATGAGATTTGAGTAGGTGATAGAAAGCGAGCCCAGAAGAATTGGAGTAATTGAATGAATTTTAAAAATTGGAATCTTAGCTTGAGTTATTGCCCATGCTTGTTATCATATCAAAAAGTAATACACATCTTTAGTAATTCATGGCTCTGTGCTAACAGTTATTTATGTGTAGGCTTTCCAATACTACAGCTGTTTGTAGGTCTTATCAGCTACATGCAGATAATATTATAGGTGCACAAATGTGTATGTATGTGTTTGGATAGTGTGATTCAGTCAAGCTATGTTTCACCCAGATGCTGGAAAGTTACTATTCTTGCCAAAAAGTTTGCACTATAGAGAGGGAAGTTGACCTAGTGAGGAAACGTGAAGGACTAAAACTTAGTTTTTCATGTTGCTAAGATTTCAAGCAAGTTTGAATAGCCAGGGAACCAGCAGTTTCGCCTTACAACAGGAATAGTATTTGAGCCTTATATCTCTTTAACTAGGCAGATTGCAGTTTATTTTAGGAACTGTTTTTGTTGGTATATGTGATGTCTAATCAGAGTTCATTACAGCTTTTCATATTTCTTACTCCAATCACTTCCCTAGTCCTGCTGGCTACACTATCTCTGACACAAGCCAGGATGCCTTTGGCCTTCTTGTCCACCTAGGTGTAAGCTGGCTCATGTTCAACGGGCTGTCAGTCAGCACCCCCAGGTCCTTTGCCATCAGGCAGTTTTCCAGCCACTCTTCCCCAAGCCCATAACACTGCATGGGGTTGTTGTGAGCCAAGTGCAGGAACCAGCACTTTGCCTCGTTGAGCCTCATACCATTGGCCTTGGCCCATTGATCTAGCCTGTCTATGTCTCTCTGTAAAGTCTTCCTACCCTCAAGCAATTCAACACTCCCACCCAACTTGGTGTTGCCTGCAAACTTACTGAGTGTGCACTTGATCCCCTATCACACAGCAGCCTGCATTTCTCTCTTTCATGGCATGTCTTTCTGTTTGAGACTAAGGGAGTTTAGGTGTCTGCTTAAGTTAGATTCCTAGTATTTGGATGCCTGATTATATTACCTTACAAGTTTTTGAGCTATTGTGTTTTTTTTTTAAATGAGATTTTTTTTTTTTTTTTTTTTGCTTTTCAGTAGGGACGTCTTGGATAATGCCAATTTAGGTCATTTGCAACTATTTGAAAATATTGCTAGAATGTGAATGCTTTCAATGGAAATCTTTATTTCAAAGATTCTCTCAGTTCCTGGAAGATGCCACTGTGGTGTTTCCCACCAGAAGTAAGTGCTTGAAGGGTAGAAGACACTTGGCCTCAGTTCTGTCCCTGGGGAGTTTTGAACTTATTCCCAAAAGAGTTGGCTGAGATATCAAAGCTGATCTCTGTAGAGATACAGCAGAAATAGTTTTGACAGTAGTTGGTCTTTTGAAGTGTTTTGGAATGGATTTGTCTTTTGCTCATGTGATTCATTTATCTCTGGGATCTTCTGTGTGACAGCAGAGTGAACAAGAGGAAGATAGATTTCCTCTTTTCTGCATTAATGTTCCATTACTGGTTGGCCTTTCACTCGCGGCTTTTATTTTTGTCTGTTCTGATTTCTTTTAGCTCTTCTGTTTGGTCTCTTTTATTGCTGTCCTCCTCTGTTTGTAAGTGCTTACAGACATGTACTGCCCACAGCATCTTATGGTACTCACATACAAAGTCAATTAGACCAAAATGTTTCTTAAGGTTTCTGTGTAACATTGTTAATATGTTCTGCAGTGATGTTTGCTGCCTGTATTAGCAGTATGGTGTTAACTAACAGTTTGTGGCATGCTTTGGTCCCCAAGTCCTTTTCTATTTAACTGCTGTGCAGCCGGTAATTGGTTGTTTTCCAGGTGGACAATTCATAAAGTGAAACTCAGTAAGAGCAACTGTGTGTCACTCTTATATGTAGGATAAAACAAAATATATCTCAGGTCATTTCCTTTCAGGTAATTCTGAATGGTTTGAGACATTCATACTTGCAGAGAGTAGTAAATTAGGAATAAGCTTCTAAAATAGGTGTCCTTACATGGAGTAGAAAGGCTGCAATAAGTACAAACAAGTAACTTGAAATTACTTTCTTGCCCTATTCTGTTCAAGCATATAGGCTTGTTTTATAAATAATCTTCCTATGCTGTATTATTTAGATGCAGCGAGAAGTGTAGATGAAGTTGGTAGGATTTTTTTTTTTCTTTCAACCCATATTTTAAAAAACGCAAAAGAAGTGTAAAATAGATGGGGAGCAGATTGTAAACAGTAACTAGTGTCTGTTCAGTTTGTCCAGGATATCTTCTTTCAAATTGGAAAATCACAGAAAAAAAAAAAAGGGAAATCAAGAGAAGAAATAACACTTGTATTGAATCCCATGAGGGTGGGAAAAGTGGAGTCCAAGATTTCCCCTGTGGAAAATTTTCAACACATCAAAAAGCAAGTGATTGAACTGCAAATAAAACCAAGAAAATAATACCTAATGTCGGAATGACCTAGTCACATTAGCAATCAGCTGGATGCTTTAAAAATGATTTTATTTATCACTTCCATATTTGTTTTCCTCTACTTTCTGCCTGCCTTAGAGAATTAGAGCTCTGGAGCAGAGGGCATGGTTTTGGACAGCTGGCAAAGGCTGTTCTTAGCCTTCAGCGACCAAGATTCCCTGGCTTCCCTACACACACAGTCCCAGTGGAGGTTTATTATTATTATGGTTTGAAGATTTTTTGTTACTGATTAGTTTTCTCTGGACTCTGCTTGCTGCAGCTGAAGGATATGGACCATCCAAAACTGGATACTTTGTGTCTTACTGAGTAAAACCTTGTTGCTTACAGCTTTCTATTGATACTTCTCATAATAATGCTAGCTTGTTTTGTAGCAGTAATGCTTATTTACAATGTCTGATCCACTGTAATCCCTGGTTGTTATTCTGCAGACTTTGTGCCTGAGGTGTAAACACCTGTGTGTTTTCAGGGAACACTTCATTCTCTGTAAATGGGTTATTTGTTTATAGTAAAATAATTCAGGTTTTTTCTTTATTTGACCAGAAGAGGGCTGTACCTAGCCATGCCCAAGAGACATCAGCCTTTCTAAAATTGCGGTAGTCATTCTTTGAAGAAAAGTACTTACATGAACACAATGTTATTTTACGAGCTCGAATTGTAGAAAACTCCTGAAGGCAAGTTCTGTGTTTAAGTGAAATGGCTATGGAGGAAAACATGGGTGAGAACGTAAGGTTGTCCCCAGGTTGTTATGGCATTTGTTGAAATTTATTGTCTAAGGATTGGATATGCTTACAAAAACTGCTTAATGTCCTGGTGGTTTTTAGTAGCATGAAATAATGGGAGAACCAACCTTTTGAAAGGGAGCTAATACTGGTAGAGATAATGTGGTGCTTTTTTTTTTTTTTTTTTTTTTTTTTTTTTTTCCTAAGAATTTGCATCCAAAATCTACAAAATACTTTAAAATATTTATATTGTAAATCCCTTCTGTTAATGATTTCAGGAAATTGTTTATTGTGGAGACTTCACAGCATGTTACTGTCAAGGGAGCAGAGATCTATCAGTGTAGGTTCTGGGTCTGTTCTTGTGGTGCCAACATTATAGTGCAAGAAGTACAAGAGCACAGTTTGGATGGGTTGGTTTGGGCCTGAAATGCAGTGTATTAAGGTGGTGTGTTCTGCCTCCCAGGAGCAATTAGTGGTTTGGTATTAACTTCAACAGGTGGGGAGACACACTGTTTTTTTTTCTTTGAGATTTTTATCAGTAATCATGGGGTCTTTTGCATGCTTTAAGAACATAGGAATATGCTATTATAGGGAGAAGAAACTCAGCCCAAAGTAGCATCAGAAATAATTGTTAGGGGTTTATTGAATAAAGACATAACATTAGCTCCGTGCTTCAGAAGCAGACTGAAAGCTTGTTGGAGAAGCACTGTGCTTCCTCTTCTATGCAGATGCTGGTCCATCATAACATATCGCATATGGTAGAATAAAGTAGATCAGAATTTTTGACGTGGTGGACTTAAGCTGAGGGTGGCACGTTTTGTTCAGAGTTAAAAATGACTAGTTCTTGTGTACAGATCAAGGAAAACCCAAGTAGTCTGGAGTTGGATTATCCTTGTTTCTTTGTGGATGGATTTAAGACAGAGAATTCTGCAGCTTGCTTGCCTGGTTCTTCCAGAGCAATTTGGCAAGATCTGGATTTTGTTCTGATTTCTATGAATGTCTTTGAACATATGTAAAACGTGTTCCAGACTCATTCCACAGTAGAACATTTTGTTCATTTTGATCTTAAATAGCCAATTCTTAAGATTACAATTAGAAAAAAAAAAAAAGAGAAGTTGAGAACTTTATGCAGTGTCTTGTATATACAAACTTTATACACTGTTTGTGGCATACTGATACAAGCCAGTTGGTGTCACAACTAGATAGATTTTCGTTTTTGTTTTGGTTTT
The DNA here is from genome assembly GCA_028858755.1 of Ara ararauna. Classification (NCBI taxonomy): domain Eukaryota; kingdom Metazoa; phylum Chordata; class Aves; order Psittaciformes; family Psittacidae; genus Ara; species Ara ararauna. Next base: position 49,334,615 of record CM054379.1, read on the forward strand.
ATCCTTTATTGTTATGATAGTTTGCCTTGTATGAAAATGTTTTATATGTTTGGGACTAACTAATATTTATTATGTTTCTTTTTATATATTGTAAACCTGTTCGAGAGAAAGATAAAAGATAAAGTTTCAATATAGAACTTGATACGCAGTACAGGGCTTGTTCTAACACATTTTTAAGGTATTTCAAGATGCATTGCCAGGTGAAAAATTATGTGCCACTGAACTTTATAAATGGAATTTTCCACTTCAGAAAATACTTGCAGTGAAACATGTAAAAGTAATATTTTGTAACAGTGTCAAGGAGGATGAAACTTTATGTATTAAAGGCACAAGGTGGAATCAATGAATGTAACTAGTATTTGCAGTCTGTGTTAATACCAGGTTTACAAACACAGGTTGTTTACCCTGTTTTAGATACCAGTCTTTAGGCCTTTACTATTCCTTAGGTAGAATTTAGTGATTCTTAATTTCTTTGGATAGTCTTGTGATCGGTATGCTCTGTTGCATTTGTGCTCATCAAGTGGCGCTAATTTAGTATGTCTGCTGTTTTTTCTACCTCTGAGTGTAGTAATAAGAGTGTGTTATCATCACTCTGGTTTAAAAAGGTGCTGCAGATTTGATTATAGGGAGTAGAACTCTCAGTTTTCTTGGAAGTAATTTTCTAGAAATATAGAAGGGTCAAAAAAGGCAAGTCTAAGACTACTATCCAAGTCCAGTCAATTGCCTAAGCAGCTTTGCAACAGAAGCACCCTGAGGAGCTGGTTAAACTTAATTAAACTTGATTCAGAACCATCTTCCAGTGACCATGTGGACATACTATGCAAGTCATTTATCATAAAAGATATATTTTTTTTCTGATTTGTAAAAACATTAAATCCTTGAAGCCTGGTAAGGAGTTTTCACACTTGTATAGGGCACCAAGTATAGATCAGTTGATTGATTTTTCTCATACATGTGCCTTGCATTATTAAGGGACCTGCATGGCTACAAGTGAGGTTCTTGAAATGCTCATTTGTGCAGATTGCTGCTCATTCAGCACTTTGTTCCTAAGTACTTCCTTAGCACCATTTTATCCTTGCTGCTGTACTGAGAACAGTTGCTTCACAATTCAGGGTAGATCCAGCATGCTTTCAAATTTCCTGTAAAGCATTTCTACACTGCTGATACTGAGTAGCGTGGGAGAGGCTGCCTTGTATTTGACACAGTTTTGCTCATTCCTCAGTTTGTCATCCAGATAGCGTACCCAGCCTATTACAGCACGGTTTTCATTAACATGTTGTATTATTTAGCTTTGGTAACTGTTACATATTTTCCTGTTGGATATCTTGTCATGTCATGTAATGTTGCAGATAGTGTGAAAATACATGGAACTGACCTAAGCCTCCTAACCAAGGCACAATATATCAGCTTTATTTATACCCTTTATATTAGCCTTATTTATCAGCTTTATTTATGCTTATATCAGAGTTTGGTAGATGTTGATTTTAAGGTATATCTTTGCAAGTAAGCATTCTGTCATCTGGTATAGCTTCACATGCCTATAGTCAGTTATGCTTTTCTGTAAGTATGCTTCTCACACAGCAATTTTTTTTGTGGTTGAACAAGGAATGTTTTAATCATAGCTGGAGTAACAATTGAATGCCTTGGTGTGGTTAGGCACTGTGCTTTTTTTCTTTAGGCTGATACAACTGGGTATATGAGCCAGATGATCAAAAGGAATTCAGTGTGGAGTGAGCTACCTGCATAGTCATCAGTAAAAACATTCTGGTGAGCAAATCTGCCACTTTGATATAAGCTGCTTATTGAATACTTTTCTAGCATTGTGGAGCTGAATCAGCTCTATTTTATCAATGTCATGAAATGCTTCCATCAACAGGACAGGCACAGACATAAAAAAATTTGGGCAGTCAGCATGTAACCCTGTTTAGGACTATTAGTGAGTCATAGAATCATAAGGGTTGAATTGAAAAGATCTTGAAGGTCATCTGGTCCAAACCAGTGCTCAACATAGAGCCGGTTTAGGTTGTTTGTGGTCTTGTCCAGGTGAGTTATGAGTATGTTCAAAGAAGCAGTATTTGCAACCTCACTGGGCAGCTTGTTCCATCATTTGGCTACTGTCATGATGAGTTTTTTTCTCTTACATTGTTAGTTTCCCTTTCTGCATCATTCTTTCACTGTGTACGTGAAAGGAATCTGATCTTCCCTTGGTTATGCTACTGCTTGGCTGCTTTTCATCATGGAAGCATTAAATGACACGCAAGGTTATCAGCATTTGAAGTTATGCCAAAGCCTTGCATCAGCCTTACCTGACCCTTACTGTTCCCACTTCCTCTCTGAGAAAGGGAGATAATTAGGTAATACATTTTAATATTTCTGTTTTTTTCTTTAGCTTTTTATGGGATGCTAGTTTGTTACCCATGACAGGAAATCTGAAGTGGAGGAGAGGGTCAGAAAGCAAGTTTTCCCTATTTGCTTTAGGAAGGTAGAGCTCTTTATAAATAGATTCATGGGTCTTCCCTCATCCAGGAGGCCATAAGCTGGACAATTGAGTAAATGCTTAATGTTATGTTCATGCTGTGAGCAACTTTAAGAATTTACTAAGTTTTACCAGAAAGCAAGTTTCCTTTCTTTCCAAACCAGTAATTCAGTAACTGTGCAGATTATATGAACTTGTAGGTAATAGAAGACATTGCTCCACATCCATGTTAACATTTTCTTTATATTTAGCAGTTCTCCTTCCTCTGATATTGCTTAGGGTTTTTGAGAATGAGGATTAAATGAAAATGCAATAAACATGCTTTTCACCTAAGGCAATCTTGGAGGAGAGGAGGTGAAAGTGCAGTTTGGATCTGTGGAGCTCTCAGAAAAAAAATGCACTCTCTTAAATAAAAGAATGACAGTGTTGAGAACACTGTGAGCTAGAACTGTTAGTTCAAATATGTGTGTCTATTCAAACGTATGAATGCTTTGGAATTAGTAACTGGAGGAGACTTGAAAGGAAAAATTACCCTTCAGCTCTTCTTAATTACCAATTTATTTGAAGTACTCATCAGAAGTATGGGTTATGTCAGTGGAATAAATTATAAACCTGTGAGGAATTCCTGTTCTTACCAGTTACCTGTCAGAACAGGTGTCTTTTTTGGGCAATACTGTGATGATTAGTGCTTCAGAAGGGTGCTTTCTTCTGTGCAAGTGATTTTATTTTAAGTTTTTCCTCCCCAAGTAAAGCCTTATTAAGACTCCTGTTAGCAAGTGAAACTGAGTAAGAAAGACTTATCAGTGACCTTTGTAAAACTTCTTTCTAGAATAAGAAGTTGGGTCATTGATTGCAGAGTAGAGTATGATAGCAGATTTAGCAGCAGCAGCAGAGGAAGAAGCTAATTTGGTTTAGTGCATGCAAATCTCTATGCTGATCCTGTGCTCGGTTGCTCACAGATTTCTAAATAATTGACTAATTTATGTATCTTATTGCCATAATGTGACTTTTTGGAATATTAAGGGAAAAAGTAATGGCAGCCTGTCATAGAATTAGTGGCCAGTTAATCAAAACTTGAAGGAATTTTTTATTCAAAGTAACTAAATATTGTCATTCTTTTCAAAGCATCCACACAGCAATTCGTGTGTGTGTTTGTGTGTGTGTGTGTTATTTCTCCTACAATTGATACTAATTGCACTTGATTTGAAACTTTTTACATTGACTTCAGTGGGAACTGAGACCTGGCTGCTCAGCTGTATAGGCTGCTCTAATCTGCACCAGTGGTATGGCCGAGTCCTTGAAGCCTGCTTTGAGTGTATGGGCATATACAAATGTTCTTAGCTCAGTCTTTACAGCTCTTGTAGGATACAGAATTGGGAAAGAAAAGGAAGGGAGTAAAGCTCAATTCTGTAAATTGTGTTATTTTACACACAGTAGGTAAAATTCATCATGAGTTTTAAGCTACTTGCAGATGAAATTATTTTCATTTCATGCAATTTTTATCTGCTAGGTACGTGACATGATCTATTTTAACATGGGCAGCTTTTTAAATGGTATGGCACATTAGTGTGCAAGGATTCGAGATTAAGAGGTAAGCCATCTCTGCGTCTGTGAAACAGAAGCCCTGATTTGGACTTATAGGTTTGAAATTTATATATTAATCTGGAAAGCTAATGTATTTTTGCAGACGTTCACTACAGAGGAACAGTGCCCATTCCATGCACTTTTTTTTAAAGCTGAAGAACTTTGACTATGATATCAATAGAAGTGGTAGAACAAGTTGATTAAATGAATAAGAAATTACTAGACTTCAGCCAGGAGCTGTACAAGAACTGAGTAGTAGCCAGACTACTTCCTCTGATGCCTGCCCTCTCATATAGAGTTAGAAAAATGGAAGAAGATAAGTGTCACCAGTTGTGAAACAGGGCTTAAAAGGGATTGTGGGACCAAGGAAGTATGACTGCTGGATAGATTGTGTTAAATTATGTTAAATGGATTGAATTAGTAGACTTATGTAGATCACAGAATTATTAGGGTTGGAAGGGACCTCTGGAGATTATCTAATCCAACTCCCCTGCCAAGGCAGGATCACCTAGAGCAAGTTACACAGGAATGTGTCCAGGTGGGTTTTGAATGCCTTCAGAGAGGGAGACTATGTACATCTGGGAAAGAATCCTAGATATTCTAGGATTAGAGCAGGTTTTTAAAGGTAGGACTGATTCAAAATCAGTGATTTCTATTTGAATTTTCACTAAGTACTCCAGTGAGTAACAAAGAAGCCAATCTGCTGGGACTTCTGTTTCTTTCCAGTCCTCTGTTTCTCCACATGCATCCACGTTGTTGCAGTTGAGGACAAAATGTATTTAGATTCTTGGATTCTTCTATTTGACTGCTAATGGATGCTTTAAATGGAAATTACAGAAATTATGGGACAAATAAAATACTGCCCAGGAATATTGTCAATACTACTCAGTACTGACATCTTCAAAAATGCCTTTTTTAATACAAATGATGTAGAAATGTATAAAAACCAAACTGAAAACCACCTTCCTTTGGCTGAATCACCAGCAGTACTCCTTAAACTACTCAAATTGTTCTATGTATACTTAAAGTGATGCAAAACTACCCAGCGTTGGAGCCTTGGGTGGTGTGCTAATATTACAGGGGGTTTGATATTGTTTGGATATCTCATTTTTGAAGTTAAATTAAGACAGGAACATGATTCATTGCAGATACGAAACTCTGAAATATTTTTTTCCTGATGGCTTGGAACAAGTAAAGATAAAGCAGGCCAAAACCTTAATGCACAATAATCGACTACGTATGTCTGTAAACATGTTCTGTTAGGTTGCTATGAAACTTTTTATTGCTGGCGGGCGAGAAGATGACTGTAAGGCTGCCTTAAAGCTGTTGCCCCTTAGGCAAAGGGTTAGTGGTAATTTGAACCTTTGTGCAGTACTTAACTCATTGTTCCAAAAGTTGGGGAGATAACTTTTTTGTTTAATTAAAAATAGATCAGAGGAGGATGAAACAATTGTTTAAAAATTGTTTTTAATAAAATACTGCCTTTTTCTTTTAATCTTGTCAGGTTTATCTTACTCAGTAATACTTCTAGTGTATTTACTCTCCTGCTTAACATGCACGTAATCTTCTCCCTGAGTTACTGGGATAGAAAGATGAGAAGAATCATCTTTTTTCTGTTTTTTTCACATAGCCCTGTTTGCCACATTGCTTCCCTCACTGCTTGGAAAAGGGCACCAACCTGTTCAGATGGCTGAAACTAGGAATGTTGATAAAGCTGGGCAGGTTAATTGAAATGGACACCAATATAACGTCTTTCTTCAGAGACTGACGCACCTGGTTTCAGATAATGTGGAGGTACTGCTTTCACTGGAAGTGACAAGTCAGCTTGTGGTGTTTGTATTAGCTTGTTTTGAGCTGCTGATGCAAGTAATTGTTTTGGCTGATACACGTAATAGGAGAAGAGTACATTTTAGGAAATGTTTCTTCATCGCTACGGAAATGAAATATGGAAAGACAGAGTATCTCTGGGTTATTTGTCTGCTGCAGTCAGATTTCAACTGACATCCGACTCAGATGCTTTGCAAGGGATAATGTGAATGGCTGTTTATCAAAATTGACTTCCTTTTCAGATTTTGAAAAAATGTGAAAAATAAAAAATGGGAAATAAAATAGAAATATGTAGGCTTAATGCCTTTAAATGTTCAGTGATTACTAAACCCAAACAAAATACTTAATGTTTTTTCATACTATATCAATAAAAATAAGATGTTAGAGGCATGCCATACAATTTTTAATGTTCAGGGAAGTGAATAGATTTGTTTTATCCCAATGATCTATGTATCTTTTTGTCTTAAAGGACTAGATTTTATGAAGAAAACCCTATGTCTTGAAACTCTATCCAAGGCTTGTTTTCCCATCTAGTGAATAGTAAAGTGCTTTAGGTTTTGCTTTAAAGGGATCAGCATTATTGTTTTAAATGTGCATTCAAGACCATTTCTCACTAATAAATCTCATTCAGTTACAATTACCTGGTTCTTCCTTTTACTATTTTAAGCCATAGTTCTTCAGGATTATGCCTTTAGTTCTAAAAGAAGTTTGAATTAGGTGCTTCAAGCTGATCCTGTTATAGGTGTCATGTTGTAATTCATGTTTGCTTTTACTGATTCTCACTTCGTTTGCTTCATCATAGTCCATTGGTAGCAGCATGATGCCTTTAATACCACAATAGTATTTCAGCAGTTTCAGTAGGGAGTATTTTATGTTTTGAATCAGTGGCACACTATTGTGCTTTTAAATTCATTTGTCCACCCCAAATTGATACTGAAGAATTGATTTTGAAATTTTTATTAATTATTAGCTAAAATCGGTCATTTTACGGGACTGTTCATTTCATGATAAAATAAAAGTTATTTATGGAACCAATGTGTTAGGCTATTTCAGTGTACTCTGAAAAATCTTGTTAATAAGGAATAAGGTTAGGTATGCTTAGTACGCCCTGACTTCAGAGCACTTCTCAACAATCTGAGTTTTTTTGCTCTGCTAAGACTGTATATTTTGTAGGCTATTTGGTAGAGTCTTAAAGCAGACTTACCTGTATTTCAGTAAAGTGATATGTGTTAAAAATGGAATAGAAATCCACATGAATGGAAAAAAGGGCCAATTTAATATTGTACTTTCGATAAAAAATGTTATATTTTTAAATTTAATGTGAATTTAAGGATTGGGGTTTTTTTTTTGTTAATTCTGTCTCTTCTGTTGTCGCATTTTTTTCAGTGTTTTCTTTGTTTATGTTCTATATAAAAATGTAAGCAAATGTAGTGGAATATATTGATCTGCCAATAGACTTTTAAGAAGTAGGAAAGAGCAATATGTCTTAGTAATGTTAATACATTTTTAGTTTATTAAAATCTAAGATGTTTTAATTTGAAAAACGCATTAGTGAAAGAGACAGAAAACAAGATATCTAATTCATGGTACCCTAAATTAAATTAAAAAGAGGGAAGGAGATGTTTGTCAAATGATCATAGTCTTACAGATGGGTACGAGTACAGGGACAGTTCTTGTGATTGCTTTGTTTTGTAGTTGCAGAGCTTCCTCACCTTCGCAGATGCTGGTAAAGCCTGGGGTAACTATGCATTTGCATAGGCAGTTTATGTTCCTCTTTCCTGAACCATGGTGCCTGTCAGTGGAGGAAGCATGCCAGAGGACACTGTATAGCTTGGGGACTGAGATTACAGCCATCATTCAGGAATGAGAACAATTTACACAGCATGTATGCTCTCTAGGTTCAAAAATAATCTTGTGTTCTCGTTGTTACAGAAGTTCTTTCATCTTTGTATGGCATTATTTTCCTTCTTCATCCTATGGATTAGTTTACTGATCTGTTTATTCTGTAGAAATGGGACTAAATAGCCCTGAAAGACGAAGTTTCTTGTTCTGTGTGGGAGATGCATGGCACTAATGTGACTGAAATCCCCTTTTGTCTGCTCTTAAGGGAAAGGATGATTCTGTGTGACCCTTTTTGAGCTCATTTTTGTTGTGCCTTGGGCTTTAATTAATTGATGTCTGTCAGAAGTGAGTATAACTTAATTACAGGACATAAAACCAAGTTCAATCTTTGATAAATATCTTCCCCAGTTATAGGTTTCCCAGAGCATTCTCTCTTTCTGCTGCTTTGAATGAAAACCCTTCAGGGCTGGGCTATTTTTATGTAGTGACATTGCCAGATGCATTGGTAGTACTAGTAAAGAAAGAATAGAAATATGCAAACTGGTTACTGTTACTGCAGTATCCTGGTAATGTAAATGCCTAGCAAGAGTAAATGACAGCACTATGAAGTTACTGCCATTCTTACTTCCATTGGCATCTTCAGTCTGAATAACTTTTGAGTACACTACACTACCTGTAGAGATTACTATTTCTCTTCCAGGAGTTGGGAAACAAAGTACAGATCACCCACATCTAGAAATTACTGAGATCAGCTTGCACATTTACCTGAGAAATGAAAACTAGCAGGTTTTTCTACTTGTAAAATGTTCTGTGATCTTCAAGGTGCTTTGCTGTGATTCAGAGTTGATCGGGGTGTGTTTGACATCCAGACAACAAAATCCTACTTTCTTTCAAAAGCCGTGCAATAATTTTATTAATCTGGAACTCAGTTCTAATTACTGAGCTAGCTGTGGTAATGTTTTTATCTTCAGCAGCAATAGCAGGACTTCTGTCATAAGTGTCCAAGAAACTTTAAATTCTTATTTCTGAACATAAACCAGCCCAGTGTGTGTGTATCTTAAAAATATTGTAAGTCTCAGGGATTTTTGTTTCAAACACTGATTTGTAAGAAATGAGTAGAAGTCATAGAAGTTTGGAATGACTGATTTGAGAAAATGGTACTTCCCCTCTAAAGATATTTAAGGTGCTTGAAAATCGTTTCGCCTGTCTTGTATGCAAAATCATAGTGTCCTACAGTTATGGACTTGGCTTGGTTTGTGTAGCCTCACTGACACCACCAAGACTTTAGTATCATGTATTGGCATATTTGGTTTTTTTTACTTGCCATAAATGAATGATGTCTTTGTCATGTTCCTGGCAGAGGAGAAAGAGAGTAAGGCAGAAGGAGAACCAAAGGCTGATTACTGATGACATCTCAAAAAAAAAAAAAAATCCTCTCCAAACTGAGCAACCGAACAAAACCTGCAAACAAAACCCAACAAAAAAAACCAAAACAAACAAACCAAAACCCACAAAAAAACCCCGAAAACAACCCAAACCCGCAACCCAAAGCAAGTAACCCTTGAAGCAGGAAACTCAAAACATCATGTGAAGCATGTGGACAGGGTACAAGCAGTGACAATGCTGTGCTGGGTGATGTGTGAATATGAAAGAGGTGTACTTCAAAGGTTTGTAAAACATGTCTCACTTAGTGTATTGTAAATACAGCTGTGTGCAGTGGTTCTCTCTTAACATCCCTTTCTAAAACCTTTTGTTAGCTTCCCTTTCTCTTGTTCGTTGACTTGCAGCTATTGAAATTAGGAATCTTCATAGTAACAACTTGTATAATTATAAATTAATTAGTTTAGTCTTTCTTTTTAGTTCTTTATTTGGTGGTTATTTATTTATAATTTTATTTATTTCATAGCCACTGGTGTGCACTGTGGTCACTTTTTTCCCATCCAGTTTGAAGTCTTAGCACATTCATGCATAGTGGACTCCAAGAGAAGCCTCCTGTCTATTTCCCAATATTCTAAGAGAAAATTTAATAGCCTAAACTAGGTTCCCCTGCTTATCTGCTGAGGTAGAATGCTGGCAAATATTGTAAACATGTCTTATAGAGGATGCTGTAGTTGTGTTTCAGACAGTATTGTTTATGTGAAGTGTGGGCAAGAGACAGTGTACTTTCATGCAGATGCTCTTGTAGATCCATCTGCTTTGAGTATGAACAGTTCATTTTGACTGCTGAAAAAAGTTGAAGTAATGGTACTGCTTTTTATTCTAAGCTTATTTTAAATGCTTGTAAGTAGTCTTTAATCCTCCCATACGGGCATGAAGGGTATGCGTGCTTATCTCTATATTCATCAGAACAAATGATTTTCCTTGAAGTATTCAGAACATTTTAAGTTACAGAAACTGTTCTTGTTTTGTTTCTCCTTGTCTTCCTCTGAGCTGTTACTATTAAATGAAAGTACATTTACCTGTAATGGATGTGTATTGTTCCAACACCCATCTAAAGAGCCCGTCTAAAGAGCCATATGCTTAATTACAGATGACTTGTTTATAACTTGAATATTTCTGGGCTGTGTTTTTGATTTGCTGGCTGAACAGTGTGTTAAAGGAATGCTTTATTTTTATTTATTTTTTTAATAGGTAAAGATAGAGTTTTCAACACCCCCTTGTGTGAGCAAGGAATTGTTGGCTTCGGTATTGGAATTGCTGTTACGGGTGCTACAGCCATTGCAGAAATTCAGTTTGCAGATTACATTTTTCCAGCATTTGATCAGGTTAGTACTAATAAATTTGAGAGAAGTAAAAAGAGCTCTTGTGACGTTTAAATTACTCTTCTGTTGGCATTAATACTTGGTTTGAATATGTAACATTTGCAAATATATCCACAGCTGTATTACTAATATTTATGCATGCTTTAAGCAAACAGGAAGGTACCAAAGCCAGTTTGAAGGCTCATTAAATAATGGAAATTAAAAATGTGGTTTGAAGCAAATGTCTCTTTGTTTTCATTTTTGGTTTTCTGGGTGTGTTGGCTTCAGGAGCCTTGAATTCATCAGCTGTGCCTTCCCAACACCACCTCTCACTTCTCTATGGTGCTGCAACTGGCCGTGTGTCCACAGGACTACAGATTTGAAGCGGGCTGATTGACACTGTGGGAATGGGGAAACAACTGGGTTATATGGCAACTCTTGAGGCCTAGGCATCTAACTTGAACACACTGCATTATTGCTTTCTTTGCCTTGGAAATTGTTTGCCTTTCCACTGTCTTACAGGATTCCTTTGCTTCTAATTTGGTGCTTTGAATCACATGCATGGTGCAGATGATATAGTTGCATCTCATGTATTATAGAGGCTTAATGATGCATAACTAAAGGTATTGGACTGAACATTACTTTTGTATATGAATCTTCCCAGATTGTTAATGAAGCAGCAAAATATCGTTACCGCTCTGGAGATCTGTTTAATTGTGGGAACCTCACCATCAGAGCTCCCTGGGGCTGTGTGGGTCATGGTGCGCTATATCACTCTCAGAGTCCAGAAGCTTTTTTTGCTCATTGTCCTGGAATAAAGGTACAGTAACTCATATTTTATGAAGATTAATTTTGTTAGTTTGTTTTTTAATGGACCTGACTAACAGTGAGTCTAGGTGAAGGCAGGGAAACAACAGTGGAAGTCAGTCCACACCAAAATATCTAAATATGTTAATTAAAAACTCTTCTAGAAGCTTTCAAGTTATAAAATTTAAACTGTGTTAAGTGTTTGAGAATTTATAGCCATTATTGAAACAATTTGTGGTAGATTTTAATAGATGTAGTAGCATTTTGTATTTGTGTGATTTTTGCAATAAAAGCATGCATTTTTAATCTGTGCCTAGTATAGCACAGAAACTAAAAACTAACATTAATAAATAGTACTTTGCACTTTTTTTTTCTGCATCTGTCGTGTTAAGTGCATTGTGAAATTCATTTATACGAATGACAGTGGCTGCCAGTGGGCACAAACTGAAACACGAGAGATTCTGTCTGAACAATAAGGAAGCACGTGGCATAGGTTGCTCAGAGAGGTTGTGGCATCTCTGTCCTTGGAGATACTCAGAAGTTTCTGGGCAGCTGGCTCTGGGTGACCCTGCTTGAGCAGGGATGTTGGACCAGATGATCTCTGGGAGTCCCTGCCAACATCGACTGTTCTGTGATTCTCTTATAATAACTTTAGGAAGGCTTTCTGTGCCAGATGGTGGCATCCCTTGAAGCTAAGATTCCTGGGAATTAGATAGATAACTTTGATAGAGAAGAGGGAAGCGTGGGATCTTATAGTTTCAGATTGAGAGCACTGTTTGCCAGCTCTCCATTTTTCTGGGTAATATTTTGCCTATGGACTTCACTTTTCCTTGGATAAAGTGCTGAAATAGGTTGCTACCTGTAATATCTCATTTAAAGGTAAAGGGCACATTAAATTCTGTGGAACTGATGGAATAATATAGAATCATACAATCATAGAATAGTTAGAGCTGGAAAGGACTTTAAGATACCTAGTTCCAACCCTCTGCCATGGGCAGGGATTGCCTCACACTAGACCATGTCACCCAAGGCTCTCTCCAACCTGGCCTTGAACACTGCCAGCGATGGAGCATTTGTATGCTAGTTTTTGACGCACAGAGAAGTTTTTCAGACTCCATCTTTTGAATTTTGTATCTTTGTGAAAATAATGTTGTTGCTTTGATATTTTTTGCACAGCTGTTCATTGATGCAGTTAATGTTTAAGGCTTTATCTTTAAAGTTGCTGGCCTTTTTTTGCATGAACCCAAACCCAGCCCTTAATGTATGAATGCAAAAGTGCAAATGGACTTGTGGTTCATATGCATTTGCAAAAGTCCCAATCTGTGCATGTTTTCTCTGAATTACAGTAGGAAAGGTCATGTGTTACAGGGTGGGAAAGGTAGGATTGACCTTTGGGGAGAGAGGTTTTCAAAAGTGCCCTCTTCATTAAACTCTGACCTAAGATTTTTATTTTTTTTTGCCTTTCCCAAGGTGAAGTTTGGGTTTTCCAAGCAAAAGGGAGTTTGTACAGCTTTGACTGTTCAGAAGGACTGTAATCATTAGTACTTAAGAGAAGGCTTATCAGGGTGACAAGGACATTGCTAGGTGGTTATATTTTTTGTTGCGAGGATGTATGTCTTAATGAATCTGACTGACTTCCAGAATCACTGTATTGGCTCTCGTCATTCTATTGTTCCAGAATATTTGCTGTCATGGCTGGAAGCTTTCTTTTAGTTTCCAGCCTAAATTTGTCCCTGACTAACTTGTATATTTAACTTCACTGTCTTTCATCTTCTCATTCATATACTAAGAGAACAATTGTTTTCCCTTTAGTCTTTGTTTTATTAGACTAAGCAAATCAAAATATCAGAGAAATGTTAACAATTTCTGAAGCTTTATTGGCACCTTTTTCTAATTTTCTTTTGAAATTGTTGATATAGTCATGAAGTATTCCAGCTGAGTTTCTAGCAGTAATTTTTGCAATAGTACTAACAATTCCTTGACTATATTATTACGCTTTTCTTAGGGGTGCATGGTGTAATGTCCTAGTCATCCTTTGAGCAGATAATAAATTCAGATCTGAATTTCTACTACTATGTTCTAAATTTATAACAAAAATTCAGTCCTTACCTGTGTGACTGTGTTGTTCACTTTCCCTGTGCATGTCTTCAATGTGAACTAGGTCGTTTTGTTACCATCCTCTGTAGTGGCTGTAGTGGTAGTGACTCTCAGCTTTTGAACAGTTTTCTTTGCCATGTTCTGAATCAACATCATGAGTGAGTAAGGTAAATAAAGTCTCTTCTGAAACTGATGCCTAAGGTGCTGCAGTAGTAACATCCAAGGGTAAATTCCCATGTGTCTTGTTACCAAATACTTTGGTGAAATATTAATAGACTGCTTCTATCTTTTCTTTACAAAAATCATATATCAAGTTAATTTGATGTGATAGCAGATTTAAGTTGTATTTTGACTCTTTTCTATTACTTTCCTATAACTAAATGTTCTTACTCTCAAAAAATATTTTGAAGCCTTGGAAACTCCTGGAGGCAGTAAGTTACCATGTCTAGTTACATGGGTTTATTTACTTTGTTGCTTCAAACAAGTGCTACAACTAATGCTTTTAGTCAGAGGGGGGTCACTTGTAACTTCACAGCTGTAAAAAATGTTTGCTGGTAGACTTAATGCTGTATGTCCCAGCTCTTGAAGATCTCTGAGATGTAGATTAGCTGGACCTTCTGATCTGAGGGAATAGAACTCTTGCATTCTATTTTCAGTTAAACTGTGATAATTTGGTAATTTTCTGTTCATAACCAACATTCTATTAGATCATCCAAAATTAACTCTTCGGTTGGCAAATCAATTATACTTTTCCTTCCAAGTATTCAGATTACATATGGAGGCCTTGCTTAGTTTTCTCTTTGCTTGATAATAGTTAAAGGCATTTTTTTGTATTTGTTCATTTCTGGAAAAGAACATATTTCAGTCTTCCACCATAAGCAAAGGAAGTCAACTTTAAATAGCTATTTTTTTTTTAGTCTTAAAACCTTACTGGACTAAGTATGAATACCTTCTGGGTCTGTTTTGATGAATCTTTACCCAAGCAACTGAGGATCACTCAGCTGAACTTTTTTTGTCATACATCTACCTTTATTTTACTAAACTAATGATAATATTGTATTTTTAATCTGACCTACTTTCTTCTGTTCCTTCTACCTCAAAATGTGGTTGTTAAGATCCTAGTTCTACATTCTTGGATGGGAGTCCATTAGTATTTAAATCATGGTGTAGAGGGAACTATTCAAGTCTGATGAATGGATAAAGTAAAATTCAAAATTTTGAGTTTCTGTCAGTAACATAGCACTGATGTTGCTTCACTTTGCAAGAATTGCTCAATCTATACGTAGGTTTACATAAAGCAAATAATTGCTTGTTTTTTAATAGTAATTAAATGAGCTTGTAGTAGAATTTCAGTTTAAATAAACTATTTAAAAAATATTTTTTCAGATTGTTATTCCAAGGAGTCCTCTTCAGGCCAAAGGACTGCTCCTGTCATGCATAGAGGACAAAAATCCATGCATATTCTTTGAACCTAAAATACTTTACAGAGCTGCAGGTAAAGATTTATATATGTATCTTACAATAAGCGACACTTTTTCTTATTTTTCGTTTTTCTCTGGGCTATAAGTTGATAGTCACAGTTAAACCAATCCCGTAGCAGAAGTCTTGACTTGTTTTGTTTATAGCTGTGTTTGGGTGTTGTTTTTTTTTTAGAGGAATTGTGAAAACTGAGGAAGATTTCTGAATTTGGCTGCAAGGATAAATTAACATTTGCAGTGTGATTCATGCTCAGTTAACTTTGAAAGCAGAACACTCTGTCCAGTCTTGGGTTAAAAATAAAAAGAAATAGAACTAAAAGGCATTATTCCTTCTGAAACTAATGTAAATTTGACAGAAGTTAAACTGCCTTATCTCTTTTAACTTTGGACACTAAAATAAGTTTCTAGATGGGTTTTTAGTTTTCCAAAAGAATTGAACATTACATCACCATTTTTGGAAAGTTACAATTTTTTGAAGTGCTTTCTAAAAATCTTCAAAATCTGCTCTGTTAGATTTTAACCTCATGTGGAAGGAAGTGTGACTGCCATTGCTTTTTTCATTTGTTTTATTCATAGTGAACTTTATGGTTCAGAGAAGCTTTAACAGCTATGATTATGCGTTACATATAAAAATAGAGTAATGTGATGATAATGCTTGAGTTGGTTGTAACAATTGGCTTGTTGCTTCTTTGGACTAGAGAAATTGGACTGAGAACAGGTAATGGATGAAAACAAATTTTGCATGTGGAGGTAGGCAGAGTGACCAACAGAGCAACTGATAAAGTAGAACTTAAGCCATCACTTACCTTCCGTGTTTCTGCGCCTATTGCTCTATATGCCAACTATGTTTGAATCTCTCAATTCAGTTTATAAATTGACTGAAGCTGAAGGAAGGACAAAAGGCTTGTATCTTACTTTGTACCTTGTAACAGTGCTTTTCCATCAATGCATCCATTTTCTTAGTAAATTTATCCTCTTCCTAGACAAGAGATCCAAAGAATAACAAGGGAGAGAGAAAGCAGACATCAAAGCTACACAAAAATAGAAGAATAACTTGGGAGCAAATTGGATATGTACTGGGGAAATGGCTAATTTGCTTTTATATTTTCAAACAAGACCCAAAAATCATGTTAGCAATGTATTTTTAAAACTGTGGCTATTTTTAGTGGGGGGTAGTGAGATGTACCCAAAGAGTATTGCATTCCTTATGTCTTCAGTGTGTTTTGAGAGCTTACTGAGATTTAGCAATAAAGACGTCATACCCTTCATTTAGATGAGGTAGTTGAGAAAATGAACTTGAGTCTTTGAGTCATGTTGAACAAAGAAAAACAAGAATATTCAAAAACCTTGTCTTTAAAACAACCCTTTTTTCCTTCCCCCCTTCCCCCCCCTTTTTTCCTCCCTTTTTTTCTCCCTTTTTTTTTCTCCCTTTTTTTTTCTTTTTTTTCTCCCTTTTTTTTTCTCCCTTTTTCTTTTTTTTTTTTTCTGCCTGTATTTGCAAGTCACAAAACCAGACTGTAG
Organism: Ara ararauna; assembly: GCA_028858755.1. Taxonomy (NCBI): domain Eukaryota; kingdom Metazoa; phylum Chordata; class Aves; order Psittaciformes; family Psittacidae; genus Ara; species Ara ararauna. The sequence goes on from CM054379.1 coordinate 49,350,988, forward strand.
TGTTAATAGAATGTTTGCTTTCATAGTGGAATGAATGGCTGTGCATCAGTATCACACAGCTTTTGAGAATATAGGGAGGTTTTTGTGTCTGAGGAAATGACTTGTAAAGCAATTGCTGGAACATCTAGTGAACATAAAAGTCTTGTGATTGAAATCTTGAGTGAAGATGTGCTGAAATAGTGGCTAATGTGGTTTATGTGCTGGTCAATAACCAACTGCAGCGTTGATGCAAGATGATGTTGATAGTTTCTAAAAGACTGTAACTTCCTCCTATGTTCCAATGGCCTGATTGTCAGAGACATTACCCACATTTTTGTCTTAAAATTTCAAAGAACATCAGTTTACTGATGTAGGCTGAAATTTATTCTACGTTTGTAGCAACATTTGCTGAGGGTTATCATAGAATCAAAGAATAGTTAGGGCTGGAAAAGACCTTAAGATCATCTAGCTTCAACCCCCCTGCTGTGAGCAGGGACACCTCCCACTAAACCGTGTCACCCAAGGCTCTGTCCAACCTGGCCTTGAACACCACCAGCGATGGAGCATTCACAACTTCCCTGGGCAACCCATTCCAGGGCCTCACCACCCTTACATGGATATTAGTAATGATATAAAACCCTGCCCAAGATTTGTGACCTCATTGTTCCAGGGGAAAGGAAATAAAAATTATTATTTCCATGATGATGGCTAAGGCACTGAATAATGGAATTATATTGACCCTACCATAAACTTTTTTGTTCTAGCTTCAAGAGAATAGGCATGTTTGTTACAGAGGACTTTATGACTGATGTTACAGTGGGTGTGTAGGAACTTCATTGAAGAATTAAGGTGTCAAAGATGATAATGGGAAGTAGTTTTTTCTCTTTGTAGAATTAATGTAGGCATTTGAGCTTCATCATTCTCCTCTAATGGAATATTCTTTCTCCCTATGAGGCCTCTAAATAGCTATGAAGGATATTTTGTTCACAGTTGTTAATATCTTTGAAAGTTTAGCTGAAAATAGGCTATAGCTGGGATAGTCTTAAAAAGCACAGGATAACTGTTCTTGTTCATGTGGGTTGAAGCTACTAATGCTCTGTTGAAAGCAAATAAACAAAACAAAAAAAAGAAATCAAAACTGACATTGCCCCCCAACACACCCAACCAACCAAAAAATGATACCTTTGATTTCTCCCCCTAAGTATTGCTGTTATTGTTGAAATTAGATTCTGGATGCTAGTGATGGAAGATAATACATATCTAGATTAGGATGTATAACCTGAAGCCGCTTTTTAAGAATGTTAAGCAGGGTGCCAGGGCAGGAGCTACGTAGGCTCACCGGTTGCTCTCATGTTAAAGTGGGTTTTTTTTGATGGTGGATTTTTTTTTATGGGGCTGTTTTTTTTTTTTGTTTGTTTTTTTTTTTTTTTTTTAATTTTCTTCTCCAAGATTCAAATATGTGCTGGGTTCAGCCATGCCAGTCATATTTCTCCATCTTAGTAGCTGGTGCAGCGCTGTGTTTTTGACTTTCAGCCTGGGAACAGCGCTGATAACACCGATGATTTTAGCTTTTGATCAGTAATGTTTATTCTGACCAAGGACTTTCTGGGCCTTATGCTCTGCCAGGGAGGAGGGGAAGCCGGGAGGAAGCAGAGACAGGACACCTGACCCAAACTGACCAAAGAGGTATTCCATGCCACAGCACGTAATGCCCAGGATGTAAAAAGGAGGGCAGTTACCTGGAAGGTAACTGCTGGGGTCGGGCTGGGTATTGGACGGTAGGTGGTGAGCGGTTGTATTCTCTTCCCTTGTTTTTTCCCTTATCATTGTTATTATTGGTGGTAGCAGTAGTGGTTTGTGTTATACCTTAGTTACTGGACTGTTCTTTTCTCAACCCGTGGCAGTTACATACTTTTGATTCTCCCCATCCCTCTGGGAGCAGGGAGAAGGAAGGGAGGGAAGTGAGTGAGCAACTGCATGGCTGAGTTGCTGGCTGGGCTTAAACTACGACAATTCTTTTTGGCAACCAACGTGGGGCATGAAGCGTTGAGATAATGACAGATCTGACCAGAGTTTGTCAAATAGTATTAGTGATAAGCATTTATTGTTTCGGATTATTAGTCGCTTGTCACAATGCTGATTTATTGGCTCTCAGAGTTGTTGCTCTTGATCTCAGAGTTTCAGCATGTCATACCTTACTTACAGCCGGTATTTGCTGTGGTAGTGTTTATCAGCTGGGGTCTTGGGCTAAGGTTCTTGTTTCACTATATGGTAATGACTTGTAATACAGTAGACTCATTGATCATGAAATTGATCTGGCTTGTGTTCTCAATGTGGTCACCACCTCTATACCCTGGGAGGTATATAATAGAAGTATATAGCAATTACACATCTTTTTTCCCCTCCTCGGGTGGTCAGCCTATGAGGGAGACATTCCCAAACACCCTAGTGACAAGTACAGCAGCTACTCAAACTCCAGCCGCAGCAGACAGCACAGCTACTCCAGCTCCAAGCACAGCAGCTACACCAGCCCCAGTGACAAGTACAGCAGCATCATTTGAGAGTTCTGAAGGCTTTGAATGGCCTTTGAGTACCCTTGAGACCCGCCTGCTGATTGTGATGGAGATCACCATGTTGACACGCATACAGAATGTGTTTTACCCATGACCATTTCATCTGATCTCGAAAGTTAAGCAGAGTCAGGTTTGGATCTTGTCTAGGATTAGACAACGACATAGGAGGACCAAGAGATTTTCCCCAAGGCTGGGCAGTCATGAGTTGGCAGACTTTGTGGGACAGTATGGGCAAGTATCTAGTCCACTGGGCCCCTCCAGTGCTTTGGAAGCATCGGAGATGGAAGGCAACTGTATGGAGTCCCCGACAACAAGCTGCAGAAACTGCTGGAGGGGAGGGTGAATTATTTTGAGCCTGATGAGCCCATGATGCTTCAGGCCATCAGGGCAGAGATGCAACATACAGATGGACTCATGATCGAGGGGTGGACTTAGCAATGGACACTATTGCCCAGGTTATTCATGAGTGTGAACACTGCACACAGCCTCTCCTCCTCTAAAAGACTGTAACAAGAGATGGAGCCTGACATCATGGGCGGGGTGGACTCAGCAGCTTTATAGGGATTGGTCCATGCACTAAGGAATGATCTCTCTCTCTCTCTCTCTCTCTCTCTCTCTCTGTATGTGTATATATATATATATATATATGAGATAAGAGTGATGGTATATTGAAAATGCAGGATCTGAGCATGACGTGAATGGTATGGAATAAGGGGTAGATACTGTCCTGGGTTCAGCCATAGCAGTCGTATTTCTCCTTCTTAGTAGCTGGTGCAGTGCTGTGTTTTTGACTTTCAGCCTGGGAACAGCGCTGATAACACCAATGTTTTTAGTTGCTGCTCAGTAATGTTTATTCTGACCAAGGACTTTCTGAGCCTCATGCTCTGCCAGGGAAGAGGGGAAGCCGGGAGGAAGCAGAGACAGGACACCTGACCCAAACTGACCAAAGAGGTATTCCATACCGCAACACGTCATGCCCACTATACAAACTGGGGCAGTTACCTGGAAGGGCTAGATCAGTGCTGGGGTCAGGCTGGGTATTGGTCGGTGGGTGGTGAGCGGTTGTATTCTCTTCCCTTGTTATTTCCCTTATCATTATTATTAGTGGTGCTAGCAGCAGTGGTTTGTATTATACCTTAGTTACTGGACTGTTCTTATCTCAACCTGTGGGATTTACATTCTTTTGATTCTCTTCCCCATCCCTCCAGGAGCAGGGGGAGGAAGGGGGAGGGGTGAATGAGTGTCTGCGTGGTTCTGGATTGCCAACTGGGTGTAAACCGCAACACTTATACAGAAAAAGATTATTCAGAAGTGTTTTGAAACATAAGTCTGGTCTCCAAACTAAATCAGAGCTGTAGCACAAAATATTTCAGTGTGACTATCACATGGATGTTCTGATAGTTTGCTGTTTTTATTGAATAATGAATTTAGCTAGATGTCTTCCCAAATGCATACAGGTTTGCTTATTCAGATATGTTGTATGCTTATTCAGACATGATGTAAAAGTGACCATGTTATTAAATGAACATTAATTTCTATATGAGTACTTGTTATCCAAATGTGCCTTTGCCCACAGAAGATACAAGAATAAAATTAGGCCTTATGCCTTCACCCTAGTCATCCCTGGAAGAAAAGTGGATATTGAAGTAGCATTGCCTCAGGTTCACTGCATTGACACCATGATGAATAGAAGAGAAAAGGCAGCTTCCAAAGTGAAAAACAGCTTTGCAAGAACATTTTAAAAACATTTTCCAGTTCATTCAAAAGTCACTTGTACCTTAGATATGAGAGCTGTGGTTAACACCAAAAGGAGAGAGTGGAGTTAAAGCTAAAATCTGAAATACTGCCTAGGTGTATGTTAATAGTAAGTTTTAAAAGTTACAGAAAAGAACTATCTATTTTGTTGGAATTAAATGCAGTTAATAAGTTTCATATTCTGCATTAGCTCTGATGTGCAGCCAGTTTGAAATAGTCACTATATACAGATATACGTGTTTATGTAGCATGTTATTTATGTGCATATATATGTATATACAGATATATATGTATGGAAGATATATCACAAAGCAGTAACTAGATTGGAAAGAAAAAAGTATATTTAGCATGTGTAGTAGCTAGTAATTGCAGATTTCTTCTGCCTATGCTCTGAAGCAGCACAGTGCTTCATCTGTGGCTAAGATGCCCAGTGGCAGGACTGCCTACTATTCTTGCACAGTCACCCCCTTTACTAGCAGTTTGTTTAGCAGAGGCCTTGCTGTTCCTCAGTGTGCCTGGGCTCTCCAGTGCGCTCAACTACCTTTGGTTATTTGCTCAGACAGTTATGGCAGTGCCACTGCCAGCTTGGTTATACGTATGTGGATGGGAATAACAGTGTTTCTTCTCCTGGAAAGCTCTTGAGTGGAGAATCTTAGCCAGTTTAGCAGCACTGCATGGTTCTCACAGCAGACAAAACAGCCTTTCCCTTGTCTTATTCCAGTCATTGGTGGTAGCTGCTGTGTGGGATACATGCTGTTACCGCCCATGCAGCTGGTGGCCAAGACCCCTACTTGGTCCTGTAGCTCACACCACAGGCCCAAGGTATCTGCAATCTACTTTGACTTCTGTTGCTGGCCCAGTGTCTTGTCTTCTCATGCTGGTCTCACCAGCAGCTGGCATTTAGTCCTTGCAGCACACACCCCTGCACAGGATGGGATTTCAAAAGCGAGTACTGGCCACCATGATGAGGCACAGGTCTCATCCAGACAAACATGCTGACTGGCCCTGTTTTATGTGCAGCTGGCTCCTTCTACAACCCTTTGTTTGTTTCCCACATTGATCCTCCTCAGCCCCCTTCACCCTCACATGCCTTCATCTGCTGGTGTAATTCTACACACCCACTTCCAACACCCTGGGCCCTCAGGTTTGCATGCTTATCAGTTGCAAAGTCCTGGTTTGCTTATAGTTACCTGACAACTCTTCACTCACTGTTCTGACCAGTTTGTTTCTTAGTTTTGTCTCTTCATGTTTATCTTCAGGTTTGTGTCTCTTAATATTTTGTTTATAACTTTTGCTTTTTCTTTGTTATCACATTTGTCAAGGACTTCCGTCAGATAATCTTACTGAAAGAAACACTGCCACATTCCCCATACCCTTATCAGTAAGTGAGACTGATCAGGTTTGGTTCTTCTTACTGCCTCCCTCATCATTTGTTGGCTCAGTTTGTGTCCCTGTGTATTCTTCCTTATGGCTTCTCCCTTCTGCCATTATCCGCTTTTGCACTGAAAATACCCTTGTTCAGACATACTTAAAGGAGTGGATGTTCTCTCCTTCCACATAACCTTACAGTCAGCATCAGGAATTTTGTTTATGTTGATTTGCCTTGTATAAAATTAGAAAGGAGAAAAGAAATACAAGCCTTTTCTGGGTAAAAATCCAGAGGTAAATATACAAGTACTCATATACGGAGACAATTCTGTTGCTGGTTAACTTATGAGATTATAATGATGTTGAAAGTGCTGTGGTGACGTCCCACTAAATGTCAGGGATACTAAGAAAATAGCTGAATTAAAAAGAAAAAGGAGGCTTTGATTTGTAAAAAATAGTTAACAGTCTGTGCAGTGTCAAGAGCACATAATGATTATAAATCAAAGGAGAAGATGAGTCACCTTGACATTATCAGGTTTAGACATCTTGTGGAGAACCTACTCTGATGTTTTTTGACCTTTTTAGTTTCATTTAATTGTACTATATATGACATTGGTGGTGTAGAAATAAATACAACTTGCATCAGTGGTTGTTATAGAGACAAGACAGGTAAGATGAGAAAACGTGTTTTCTTTCTGCTGTTCAGACTGCTCTTTTAGAAAAAGCAACAGATGGTGCAGCCTCTTGTGATGGTCCTTTTTCTTTGATAATTACAAATTTTTGTGAATTGCTTTATTTGAAATCTGTATTTGAAGTATTTTATTTAAAATATTTTGTTTGTATCTTCACTAATAAATTAATATGCTGCTTTGTATATTAACATTGTTCTGGTTTGGTTAATTACAGTGGAGCAATCTGCATAGAATAATTTAATATGCTAATTTTCATCATTATTAATAGAGTTTCATAAAGCATTTGAATAAAATCCTGCAAAATCTGGACTAAATCAGTGTAATTTTTTTGGATTTTGCAATTAAAATTATCAGGAATCAAGGTTAGCTTATCCAATGGCCATCTTGTTGCAGAATATTTTAGCTATAATAAGAGATCAGTTAATTTATGTAATTCTATGTTATATTTAATTTCCCTGTATGGCTAAAACCATGATACAGAGAAGGAGCTCTTTTTGTACTATGTACACCTTCGAGTTTTTCCTCTGGAGCATCCCATTGTCACTTCAGAACCTTCCTAGTCATGACAGTTGCCTGCGCTCCCACTCAAAGGGCCTGTGGCATCTTTATAAAAGGTCCTTTTTCTCTAGGTTTCAGGTAGATGACCATGAAAAAGACAATTATGCAAGGCCAATTAGTATAGTTGTGGGTTTCATTACTTTCAGAATCTCTGCTTACTTTTGTCTGAGGGTTTTTTGATGTGCAAAAATCCTTAGAAGCCTGGCTTGCTTTACTGCCAAGCAGTAATGTGCAGTGAGCGAGGGCTGGATGTACCTTTCCACTGTTTCATTCTCTGACCTATATTCCTTTAGCCACTTGTTATTCAAATAAATTATTGCAGGAAGACACTGATATTTTCATATATTAAAAATGCTAACTTGCAAAGACATCTGATTTTGTGCTATGCTTAAAAGCAACTTGAGTTTAATTTTTTTTTCTTTCTTGACGTGTTGAATTATTCTGGAAAAAAAAAAAAGGTTCCTGCTTTGTTTTTAGGAAGGATGGTTTAGTTAATATGTATATATCTTCTGTGTCTGTGCAGGTGGAGTGAGATACCTCTAATAGGCAAAAACTTTTTTACTGTGAGAGTGGTCAAACACAGGAACAGGTTGCCCAGGGTGGTTGTGGACCCTCTAGCTGTGGAAGTACTCAAAACCCAACTAGATGTGGGCCTGAACGGCCATCTCTAGGTGACCTAAATAGGGGGTTTGGACTAGGTGATCTCCAGAGGTTGCTTCTTACCTCAGCCATTCTGTGAAATTTGTAGTGCTTATACATCATTGCTGGCAAAACCCAAGTCAATCAACCAAAACTAAACATCTATAATTGCAATTAAAATAAATAAATATCAGTACTTGAGTTATTAGAAATTTATGGTTATAATTTGTAAGCAAGGAAAAACTCTAGGTCATTCTACTTGTGTTGGAACATTCATACCAGTGAAGGAAAAATACAAACCACTTGATTTCTCCTGCTGGTATCATTCAGTAGGATTCTTTACCATAACTTCAAGAAGGAAATCAATAGCTATTTTATGAAGTATGAAAAACATTAACAAAAACAGACAAAACCAAACCCTGCTTCTTTATAAATTGGTTTTGTGTATTTAAGGAGTTGAGTAAGATTCCCATACACTTATCATTACAACTTACTTTAAAAACTATGATTTGACTTTCTAGTGCAGAGACAAGTTCACCTTTAGACCAAAACAATATTTATTTAAAATATTATATATGGATGCCTTTTATCACCATTTTAATTATTAAATCTGTCAATGTGTAGTGCGTTGGAGCATTGACTCAAAACTAGCACAACTGACCTAACGTGTTTCCATCTGAAAACTGGTAAATGGGTCTTAAGCTGAGTGGAAACACATTAATGTCTTTTTAAATTCTCTAATTGTGATGTATTTTTAGTGAATAGGTAATATTTTTTTTATTTTTTTTTCAATACAAAAATATTCAAAGAAATTAAAACTGTAATCACAAGTTTTTGATGCCACTTTCTGTGTAGGTACTGAAAACTTTTTCCCCCTATTGAGACATAAAACTGTGGAGCATCATTCTTTGCAGATATCAGGAGGGTGCTGGCACAACTTTTTGTTCTCATCTGATTTCTGAAGTACAATTTTAAGGCTCTCTTGATGCTTATTAGAATTCGCTACAGTAATTACTTGAGACTTTTTTATCAATTGTAGTATTGTCCATCTCCAAATCTAATGCTCATATTTTGGCTTGGGGCACACCAGGACTTACTATTGTTGTGTATATATATATCTTATAGCTGTGATATCTAACATAAATTAAACACTAGAGAGAAAGTGTTTTTAACAGTATAATTAAAAATCATTATTATAATGAAAAATCATGGCAGTCAGGTGAAGTTCCTGACGACTGGAAAAAGGAGAATGTAACTCCCATTTTCAAGAAGGGGAAAATGGATGAGCCGGGGAACTAAAGACCAGTCAGCCTCACCTCTGTGCCTGACAAAATCTTGGAGCAGATTCTCCTGGAAGGCATGCTGAGGCACATGAGAAACAACGAGGTGGTTGGTGACAGCCAGCATGGCTTCACTAAGGGGAAATCCTGCCTGACCAATCTGGTGGCCTTCTATGATGGGGCTACGGAACTGATGGACAGGGGTAGAGCAGTTGATGTCATCTACCTGGACTTGTGCAAAGCGTTTGACACTGTCCACATGACATCCTTGTCTCTGAGTTGGAGAGACATCACTTTAATAGGTGGACCACTTGGTGGATAAAGAAGTGGCTGGATGGCTGCACGCAAAGAGTTGTCAATGGCTCAATGTCCAGCTGGAGACCAGTAATGAGTGGTGTCCCTCAGGGATCGGTGTTGGGACCGGTCTTGTTTGGTGACATGGACAGTGGGACTGAGTGCGCCCTCAGCAAGTGTGCCAATGGCACCAAGCTGTGTGATTTGGTTGATACACTGGAGGGAAGGAATGCCATCCAGAGGGACCTTGACATGCTTGTGAGGAGGGCTGATGCCAACCTGATGAAGTTGCAAGGGTCTCCACCTGGGTCGGGGCAATCCCAGGCACAGCTACAGGTTGGGCAGAAAAGAGACTCAGAGCAGTCCTGCAGAGAAGGACTTGGGGGTGTTGGTTGATGAAAAAATGAACATGAGCCGGCAGTGTGCGCTTGCAGTCCAGAAAGCCGACTGTATCCTGGGCTGCATCAAAAGGAGCGTGACCAGCAGGTCAAAGGAGGTGATCCTGCCCCTCTACTCTGCTCTCATGAGACCTCACTTGGAGTATTGTGTGCAGTTCTGGTGTCCTCAACATCAAAAGGACATGGAACTGTTGGAACAAGTCCAGAGGAGGCCATGAGGATGATGAGGGGACTGGAGCACCTCCCATATGAAGATAGGCTGAGAAAGTTGGGGCTGTTCAGGCTGGAGAAGAGAAGGCTGCATGGAGACCTCATAGCAACCTTCCAGTATCTGAAGGGGACCTATAAGGATGCTGGGGAGGGACTCTTCATTAGGGACTTGTCATGGGTTCAGCAGTAGCAGTCATTTTTCTCCTTCTTGGTAGCTGGTGCATGGCTGTGTTTTTGACTTTCGTCCTGGGAGCAGTGCTGATAACACTGATGTTTTTAGTTGCTGCTCAGTAATGTTTTGGTTTGACCAAGGGCTTTCTTAGTCTCATGCTCTGCCAGGGAGGAGGGGAAGCCGGGATGAAGCAGAGACAGGACACCTGACCCAAACTGACCAAAGAGGTATTCCATGCCACAGCACGTAATGCCCAGGATGTAAAAAGGAGGGCAGAGACCCAAAAGGGTGGGGGTGCACTGCTTGGTCGGGCTGGGTATAGGTGGTAAGCGATTGTATTCTTTTCCTTGTATTTCCCTTGTCATTATTATTATTGGTGATAGCAGTAGTGGTCTTGTGTCATACCTTTGTTACTAAACTGTTCTTATCTCAACCTGTGGGAGTTGCATTCTTTCGATTCTCCTTCCCATCCCTCCGGGAGCAGGGGGAAGAAAGAGGGGGGAGTGAGTGAGCAAAACTGCATGGCTGAGAAGCTTAAACCATGACCGGACTATAGTGAGAGGACAAGGGGTAAAGGTTTCAAACTTAACCAGGGGAAGTTTAGATTGGATATAAGGAGGAAGTTCTTGCTGTTAGGGTGATGAGGCACTGGAATGGGTTGCCCAGGGAAGTTGTGAATGCTTAATCTCTGGCGGTGTTCAAGGCCAGGTTGGACAGAGCCTTGGGTGACATGGTTTAGTGGGAGGTGTCCCTGCCCATGGCATGGGGGTTGGAACTGGATGATTTTAATGTCCTTTTCAATTCTAACTATTCTGTGACTCTAAATATTTTTAATTGCAGCAAAACCTTTGATGCAAAGGCTTATACCCAATGTGATTTTAGTCTATTGTTTTAGATGGCATTAACACTGAATAATTTTTTTATTGTGTATTTTTAGGGGATTATATGGAGTAGTAAAGGAATCTAATGCTTATTTCTCCCCTTGTTTTGTTTTACTCAGTGGAACAAGTTCCTGTGGATCCATACTACATTCCCCTGTCTCAAGCTGAGGTACTGCAGACAGGCAGTGATGTGACACTGGTTGCTTGGGGCACTCAGGTCAGTAAGGATCCTACAAGCTCTTTGTCATCCAGCAAAGCCTAGGCTAAGGATTAGGTAATGTTTGAATAATGTTGCATTTGGTCTGAGGTGCCAGATAATAAACTGTGTGCAACTTCCATCACTGTATGCTTGAATAAATGATTACCAGTGCTTATATTTATGTGAATCCTGCTTTTTATGGTGTAAGATTTTAGTTGATTTTGGTTGAAGCTGACTCTGGAAATGTGAAAGAGGTACCTGTGCATGAGGTTAATGATTTATCCATGATTCTGAAAGTGACATGTTTAAAATGGGGCAGAGATATGACTCTGAGGAAGGCAATGGGAAAGTTCAAAGTAGTATGCTGAAAAAAAAGTACAGATTTTTACTGTATGATTTAAAGCAGTGCAGTCTGGGGTTCCCTTTATATAAAGAGTTTAAATCCACTGCATGTTTAATACTAACAGGGGTTGATATAGTTTTGATTTGAACAGTTATATTTGAAAGCTGTTTAAGAAGGACTGGACAACTCTTGTTCTTCCTGACCCCCAAATTAAGTTGTGCAAATATTGAGAAATCTAGTAAGAAAATAAATGTTCTTTTTCAAGAATTGTAGAAAAGAAATTTCAGTTTAGTTTACAATTAACATTTTTTTATTGCCTTTAACCAGTAATTAAGAAATTGCTGTTTTCCTGGCGTAATTTTATCTGAGAAACTTTTAGAGGAGGGAGTGTTATAACTTTTCATCATTACAAGAGTATTGAATTGATCGCTGGGTTGTCTCTCTTATTTGTTGTGTTTGTTTGGGTTTTTTATTTGTAATCTATCATTTCAGTGCTTTTCTGTGATATTTTCCTTGTTCTCAGGCTACTTGATCGCCTTTATAATCTTTTATATCGATGGTTATTGCTACTAGTATTTGGTATTAAATTATGGACTACTTCAGTGTCTTTACTTGTACTCATTTCTCCAGCAGAAAGCAGTTTCTGTAGTTCTCTGTGTTCCCTTTTGAAAGTGCAAATTTCTCTCCATATGGGTGAATTCTTAACATTCATAATATTCCCAAAAATTTAATTGATAAAGTAATGGCTTGAAAGCTGGCTATGGTGGTTCAATAATAACCTGAGTTTACCCAGTAGGCAGTAGTGCAGAGAGAACTTGGAGTGACATCCTTGAAAAACATGGTGTGCTCTGGAGCTTGGAAAATACACGCCAAGTGTTCCAAGAGGCGGTTCTTTTGATGTGAATAGCAATAGGACAGATATGCAGCCCTAATCCAAATCTGGGAGCTGACCAAACCGTGGGTGTGGCTGTATAGTACAACGCAGAGACAGATGCTTAGTGCATACACAGTAAACCAGCGTATTCTGGATTTGTTGGGCTTCTGCAGATTAAATATGTTCAGTGAGTTTGTGCTGAGGGTGTTTGCAGGCTGTGTACATGAACTTGGAACTTGATTGCTAAATGTGCAACCAATCCAGAGTTTATTGTCAATGGGCAGAGTGGTTGCAGGTACTCACTGGTTACTTCTTGTATGATTTCAGACGTTGGGTAGCTGCTTGGCAGCTGCTGCTCTGGTGGAGTGGCCTGATGCTTGCTTTTCTGAGTGGTACTAATGAGGGGAGGGGCAGTAAAGGCTTTTAGTTCCTCTCCAGTTGTGCTCAGTCTTTTATTGTCATTAACTAAACCACATCACCTGTGAAGTAGGTAAACAGTATCACTTATACATCCAGAGAAATGGCAAAAATCTTTATCCCGTGTGTCATGTTAAAATTTCTCAAATCCTTTTATTACAGCCACAGAAGTATTAGAAGTTTAAAGAAAACCACTACCGCAAGTGATATGTCATTTTTATTATTGCAATGCTTGTATTGATTTACCTTTTAAAATAGCCCTTTGGTGTTTAGTTATTCATATTTGCATTATGTGGATGCATTTTTAAATACTTAATCATAGAATGGTCTGGGTTAGGAGGAAACTTAAAGATCATCTGGTTCCATCCCTCTGCCGTGGTCAGGGACACCTTCCACTAGACCAGGTTGCTCAAAGCCCCAACCAGCCTAGCCTTAAACACTGCCAGGGATGGGGCAGCCACAACTTCTCTGGGCAACCTGTGCCAGTGTCTCACCACCCTACTAGTGAAGATTTTATTTGCTAATGACTAATCTAAATCTATCATTTTGCAACATAAAGCTATTCCCCCTTGTCCTAATAATCTTGTTTCAGCATAGATTTTTGCTCTGTGTAGAAATTAATACTGCTCTCTTACTGTCAGACAACTGACGCTGTCTGACTGTGTCCGTTCTGTTAAAACCTGTTGCCTTCCAGGCCAAGATGACCTACATCCAAATTGCTTATTGGGGATGGTCCTTGGCCTCCAACCCCTTATGCATGCATAAAAGTTGCTAGATGTGGATCATCTGCCTCAGTCCAAACCGGTATTATTAAATGTTCTAACAATGAGGAAAATATCAGTTTATTTACAGTGTCATTTGGAGAAGTTCTTTTTTGCCCCTGTATCTCATGAGCAAATACTTTTTGCAGAGATAATTGTGGAGGGTAATCTGACTTGTTACAGCAGTTGTTATTTTCCATGTTGCAGCATTTGCTTGCTAATGTTTGTTTTAGGAAAGCCAATGTTTACAATACGTTTTGCTTTAAAGTGTATAGCATAATGTCAGGATACAATTTTGAATGTATGTAGTATTGTTTTCCCGTCTGTTCATGTCATAACGTCGTATGAAAAGGGTAATGATAGATGTGGGTTTATTTACGTGTATGTTGATGCACTTACATATGCTGCTAAATACATTCCTTTACTGGTGGATAGTAAATAACATGTATTCTAATTCACTACAAGCCTCTCGCTAGAGTGCAATACTTTTTTGTTTTAGCAAAATGTTAATTATAATAGGTTATGTAACATTTGTAATGTTATTAAACTGTATTATTTATTAATTAAAAGACCACTGAATGGCCATGTTGTCAAATTGCCAATATGTTATGACTGTGGGGGTTGTGACTGGATGTTTACAGGTAATTTTTTTTATGTGGTACTTACTATCTCTCCAAACTCTTAATAGGATAATACTTTAGAGATGATCACTTGGTAATCTTATCACATTTTCAGTAGATTCTAGTAAGTGTAGTTACTAGGAGTATTTCTGAATGTGTGTAATGCTTCTTGAGGGATTCCATGCTACTGCTGCATAAAAATACATTGATATATCTGATACAGCTGGGTCTTAGCTTAATGGCAGTCTTAAAAAATCCTTGTCCTAAACCCCAGACTGACTAGAAATATGAAATAGTGATACTGATCGCTGCAATATACTTTTCTAGATAGCAAGTTTTGTTTTCAGTGATTCTTCATTGAAGTTTGTTCTTGAAGTGCTCCTAAAATACTAGGAATAAGGAGTAAATAAAATTGAACTGAATAACAAATGCTTATTAGATTACTAAATAAAAGCATTTGTGCTAAACATGGAGGTATTATGTTAAGTCATTGCTTGTATCCAGTATACATAACTGAGAAAATGTTAAACAAATTAAATGTTTACTTGGTGATAATACATTGCCTTTTCAGGTACATGTGATCAAAGAGGTGGCAGCAATGGCTCAAGAAAAGCTTGGTGTGTCCTGTGAAGTTATTGATCTGAGGACCATCTTACCCTGGGATACAGAGACCATTTGCAAGGTAAGTAAATAATGCATGTTAATTTAAAAACACAACAAACCAAAAATCCCCATGAATAACAATTTAAATGTAAATAATGGTGACCTTGTTCTTTAAGTTTTTTTAAAGGCCTACATTTTGTTCTCTTGTGTATATTGGTCTGCATTTTGTGTTCTGAAGAATAAGTACACGTTACATGGACCAAATATTTGCTTTAGCATTGAAGGAGAATTATGTTTCAGGATTCAAAATAATGTTAGAACACATGTTCTTTGCATTGAAACAAAGGGCAGGATTTTATCAGGGTTGTGCTTGAAAACTGCTTTTCCATGGTTTCTGGCTCTTTCTGTAATCTTTGCTGTCTTTTTCTGTTTTCCTGAATTAGAATTAGATTTTTTTTTTGTGCATTTACAGGCCCTATAATCTTCCTGGCCCCCTTAATTTTTCACTTACCCATTTGATAAGGTACTTTTAACATTATAGATATATGAATAAACCTAGATTCTGCAAAATAAATGTTAGTATTGCTGCTTTGTGACCCCTCTTATAGCCAGCTCTTTTCCATAGCTACCTCATGAAAATTAGTCTGAAGTCTCTTCCATGAAAAGACTTTTAACCAAGCTACTTCAGAACTGTAGGAGAAGCTACCTGACTGCCATCCAGCAACACAAATGCTAGTAAACGTGCTTTTGGACTGCAGTGCTGCAAAAGGTTCTGCAGGAGTTGTTGTCTTCTGTTATTTACAGCATTAACGACTAGAGATTAGAGCATAGCCAGTTTTACTCCTTACTTTGTTAATGGCTCCCTTGATTTAAGCTTGGACAAGTTGTTTGGGTTAGCAGAATGCTTGCTGCTTCTCATCAAGCTGCAAGTTTCCTTAAGCTGGCAAATCCACAGTCCTGCAGGAGTGTGGGTAACAACTCATTGTGTCCTAATTCAATCTCTGTACACTAGCTCATTTTATGCTGCTGATCAAATCACTTTGAAACTTGAGAGTTGTCTGCAGCTTAGTTAATTCAAGCCTAGTAACTGTAGCATACTGAGGCAAAATAAACAGGGATGGGAAGACCAATGGACTTGAAAAAGTTCTGTGGTTTCATCAAGTACCTTCTGTGCTTGCAGTTTATATTTTAAGACAAGAAGCTGTAATATCTACAGCTAAATTGGTTTCTACGTATGTTTAAATAGAACAGACTAGGCACACCTTACTGA
The DNA here is from genome assembly GCA_028858755.1 of Ara ararauna. NCBI lineage: Eukaryota > Metazoa > Chordata > Aves > Psittaciformes > Psittacidae > Ara > Ara ararauna. The sequence goes on from CM054379.1 coordinate 49,366,874, forward strand.
CACGCTCTCTCTATATGGAATGCCTTAATCACATATACATGTGTTTTGTCATTCTGTAGTTGCTCTGTAAGGGGCTTGCTCTTGGTAAGGTAAAGTATAAACAGATAAAGTGTGATAAAGGGAAAGATAAGCCATTGGTCTGCTACTCTGTGGTAAGGCTTGTACTTCTCCATGGTATTAATTTTACTGTTATATTTGTCTGAGGGGCTGCCAGTGGGGCTGGATGGAGCAGATTATGGGAGGAAAGATCCATGCTGGCTGTCCGCTATTGGCAATGTCCTATTGTCCAGTTAGGGATATGTAACAAATTGTGTACTTGCATACATAGCTATGCGTCGCCTCATATAAATCTGATCTTTCCAATTGAAGTGGTTTCAATGTTTGTTTGCAGTGTATTTCACATTACTTGGATGTACTTTCTATCTGTAAAAAATGAAATCTGTTGAGTTGTCATCAATAAGAAGAGAATCTTTGGCAGTAATAAACCCTTTATAATCTGTTATGAAGAAGTAAAGTTATTCCTTTTTTCTTTCTTTTTTTTTTAGCAAAATTTTTTCCCACTCTTTAAAAATTTGAGTTGACATTCTATGAAAACAAAGCACCTCTTTGAAAGAGTCATCAAGTCTGTTTTGTTTGATTGGATCTGCACTGAAACGCTGTCAGGAAAAAATGCAGCTGTGCTTACGAAGTGCAGAGCTTCAGTTGTACAATGTTTTGCAAATCTGTACATTAAAAATAGATATTCTGTGAAGACTTTCAGCTTATGTTCCATCCTGAACCTCTTTTAAGGTAACTGTGGCATAAATAGAAAGAGGGAACAGATAGACCTGTTGCTTTAAATCTGCTAATGAGTTTACTATTAAGAATTATATGAGAGTTGTTTCAAGAGAAATAAAGTACACATGGCTAGGCAGCTGTTCAATAATACCAAATAGTGAATGTTTTTAGCATTGGTCTTATGTTAGTATGTCTGCAGGCTGCCCATTCTGATGGGAAAAATGTTAAATTGTCTACTTCTGTTGATCTTGTAGGTTCTCCTCAGTTGAAAATAATTAGTGTTTTGCGTTTAGTACTATGTGACACTTTTAACTTAATTTGCCTCCTAGACAGCCAACATAAATAGAAGGATGGAAACTATAGCTATAGCTACTTGCTGTAGCTTCATCCCCAGGGGAATTGCTTGGTGTAGCTGTTGCAGATGACAGTGGCTTACAGGGTCAGCTCTGGTGACGGGACTTGTTATTTTCTTTCTGAGATGCCAGTGTCAAAGACCAAGAGAGCAGTACAAAAGTTGGCCGTGCCAGAGAAAGTCCTCTGCTGTCCATTGGTCTACTTAAGTCCTTTTGGGCCTCTTAAATGATAATGGGATTTTTTTACTTTCGTCCAGCCAATAAATAAATAATCTGTTGCAGGCTGTCATTTGCCTTAGATGATTATTTATGTCAGCCTCTATAAATCTGAGGACAAGTGTTTATGTTTTTCTTTGTCATACATATGCTTGAGATATATCTATCATCTCTACCCTTCTGAATGCAGAGGAAAAGGATGGTGCATGTGATACACTGCAACCTTATTGCTGTTCTTGCTGGGGTGCATGGTCCTCTACTGGTGGGAGTCTGTGCTGCGATCTTATTGGAGAGCAAGACTGGCTTTCGACATAAAGATACATCCCTCAGTTTTGGCAACCATGTTGTAGGCAAGAAGAAGGGTGGGCTGATACAGTTAGGCCTTTGGAGATGAACAGTAATGTTGAAATTTTCACTGGACATCTAACTGCTAAGTCTGCTGTCTGTAGCTGTTGCTATATAGAAAATTCTGTCACCAAAATAGGTATTGCATAAATCTGAGAAGTTATTATTACCAACTGCCACCAGAGGCCTCTTTTTAGCCAAGTTAAGCAGCTGCTTTGTCTTTGCATTCCTCTTGCATGTTTATTAATGTATAGCTCTGAGTGAAACGTAAATATAAATAATAACTATAGTGAACATAAATAAAAATTGCTGCCTAATTTTAATATTTTCTTTGTGTTTTTAAGATTTTTGATATTATGTTTAGTTTTGAAATAGGTTAGCATTTGTCATCTGTGAGGGAATATGAGGGTGCACCTGCTTGTAGCAGACTGCCATGGGCTTTGAATGGATCCCAGGATTAATTGAAAACTTCTTTCTGGTACAATTCCTGGGATGGGTAAATATGCAAACAGGGGCTAGTTTTCCTTTTGTCAATTTTCAGATGTTTAAGAATGAGTATTGAAGTTTGAGCTAGTTACAATAGCTCACAGACTATCTCCTGGGGATCATTTATCCCAGCTGTTTCAGGAACCTATTCTGGGGTGAGATAAATTTGCCTCTGGAAATGGGTTAGTTTAAAAGTTTGTTTTTCTTGCCTTTGTAAAAAGAAAAAAAAAAGGAAAAGAAAAAGTAGAAAAGAAAAAGAAAAGTTAATGTTGTCCGAATTGAGTGTAAAGTCAGGTGAGATAAATCACACCCTCATTGAAGGTGACACCTACTGCTGACAGAAAGGATGTAAGTACTTGACCTGCTGGAAAATATCTGATACCTCTTTGCTAGAATAAAAAGAAAGAATCTCTGTGTGTGCATATTTATATACTTTTACATAAGGCTTCATTACTATTTAACTTGGGAAAGCTTCTTGTGAAAAAAAGACATCGTTCCTCATTAAAGGCAATATATACAAACAGTTCTTTGCCTCAGAAAATTGATCTAGTCTGTTTCACGATTCTCTAGCACTCTTTAAAAAATTGCATTCCTTCTCTGGATCAAGATAAATCCCTGCTTTCACAGGCTGACAGCTTAAAAAGACATACAGGAAATATTTTAAGTCACTTAAATTAGTTTAAACTTGCATTTTATACTTCGTTGCTTTTCACAGAAATCCAGATAGGTAACAAGTTTGAACTACATAAAGTGTATTCCTTAGTTGTCTATATTCAGTCTGAATTTGTCATTTTGAAAATATTTCAAACTGCTGAAACTATGACTTCCTTGCATATGTTATTTGATAGGCTCGATGTGAAAGCTTGATATGTGGTCTCTTCTGAGATTTAGATTTGAGTTTTCATGTACTTAGAAAAATAACTTCTGAAGTGATTATTTTTCTGAATTTTGTGAAATGTTTATACCAAAGAATTTTTTTTTTTTTTTTTAAACCCTGATTTTTTGTTCTCTTTTGCTGACGGCAAGGACTGGTTCAGGTTTGAGCTAGGGGGCTTTTATGTCATGATCACTTAAGCTTGGACTGTTCTTCTCAAAAGATTCAGATCACACTGAAAGTGTCACTAGTTGAATCTGCCAGAATCTGATACCTTTTGAGCTGTAAAGCCTTTTAATAAAACACAGCATTTTGAAGACAAAGATGGGAAGCCAAGATCTTTCGGAGAGTAACCTCCTTATAGGAGTGATCACATTCCCATTTGTTTTCTTTTTTACTGTGGTTTGGTGCTTCTTCTGTGTGATTTAGTGTAATAACAGCAATAGAATATGAGCAGGCTGATCTCCTAGTTTATCCTATAATTTGATAACAAGGTCACACCCCAGGGAGATGGAAGATTGGAGTGGAGAATCCTTGTACTGACAAGGGATTGAATCCAGATCTTGCTCCTCTTCAACATATGCCCTCATCACTGTCTCTAATTGAAGAGTTGGGTACCTGATGAGCTTTTGTCCCCAAGGCCATGATACTTTTTGCTTTCAGTTTGATGTTAGCAAGTTATCAGCATGCTGAAAGCACACTTCAGTCTCTGAAGGACAGAAGTTATTGTGGTTGCTTAAGCAGTGTGTCCTAAAAGGCTGCGTATATGAACTGTGTGTTTAGGTTCTTAAGTAAGCCTTTCTTCATGCTTTAGTTGAGAAGCATGGATCTACTGCACACTTGATGCAATGTGTGTCATATCTTCCTGTCTTTGTGATCTGCTTTTGTGCCCATGTCAGGTTGCTTTGTGCTCTTGTCGAATTACATTATAATGTAATTTAATGTTCTGTGAGATACCTGGGTGGTTACATGTAATTATTTTAGGTTAAATGTAGTTATTTTGACTTGAGCAAGTTTTTTGAACTTTTTTTAATACGTTTTTGCATGTAGCCACTTAGTTCAGCCAAATGGAAGAAATGCAAGATCTTAGTAGTGTAATACAGGTGTCATTATTTGTAGATCTGTTCCTAAAAGGAAGAAAAATAGTTGTATTTATAACTCCTTTTTCATGACGGATGTTGGAGATTTCCCTCATGGAGGTGGGAGCTAGCCTTTTGCAAGGCAAGTCCATCAGCAGTTAATTTTTATTGAGTATAGAAATAATTTTGTACATGAAAACACAGACTGATCTGTAATCTTTCTAAAGGCTTTCACAAGAAAAATGGAATGGGTTGTACAGGTTGTATGTGCATAGAGCTCCGGTATAGTGTTTCTGAATGAGACATAATGTAACTCTTTGTGCTTTAACTGTAGAGGATTGAATATAAACCCAACATCAACTCCTAAAATGTAGCTAAATAGATCAGCATAAAAATTGTGTCTTAGGGAAGTGACACGAGGTTCTTTAAAAACTATGTGTTGCCTGTGCTGCCTCCTTAGTAAATGTGACAGTGAAGGCTGTCTTTAGATTAATGAGCCTCTTGTCTATATGTACATTGTCAAAGCACTATGTCACTTAATGGACAAGTGAAAAAATTAGTAAGACCCTTGTTTACTTTGACTGTCTGCTGATTTCTGACTAAAACTCTTTATTCCCTATGGCTGGAGTATCAGTGATAGAGTGGTTGTGATTCAGAGGAGTTAGCTGTCCACAGAGTGGATTACTTTCTTTTGAGGGAGAGACTGCATGCCCTCTGCTTATTGTAGCATCAGCATCCTGCATCTTTGTGTTTTATTTATGTATGAGGGAGCTGGGATCAGGAGTGATTTCTCCCCTTTATATCTTCAGCTGTAACCTTAAATACATGAAACTCATGTGATTATCAACATACGCTGCTCATAACAAAACCTCTGCCTTGACCATGCTCTGCTGACTCCTCAGCTGTTGCATGTGGATTCAGATGTCTCCATTTAGTGCAGGCACAGCAAAGGTGTCAGTTCCTATGCAGCCAGGTAACATTTTATTACTATTCGATTGATCAGCTGTGTTTTTACTGGAAGGCTAACCTATCACGAAAGGCGCCGCTCAAGAAACTGAAGCATGAGATGTATATGAAATATCTATAAAATAATTTACTTTACAACCTACAAAACTGTTTAAAGATGTTTTTTCTCCCTTTGAGAAATTAAGTTTTCAGGCAAAACTTTTTTCCCTTCAACATGCTCAACAGATTTGCTTGGAAGCTTTGGAGAGTTTAGTCTGTGTGGATTTTTCTGGCTATGAACTGTTGGATGTTGTGGTATTGATTAAAAGCCAATGGAACACTTCCCAGTGCTTCAGTGGCCACATTCAGAGTAAAATTATGTGGTTGTAGTGGTTTTTATGTTGAAATGCGTGTATTACTGGAAGTAGGAAATCTATCTGAGGAATAAGCACTCTTAAGAGATTGTGCAAATTAGTGTATTTTATTCACCCCGAATTGAATTGAGCATGTTATTTAAACTTTAAATTGATTAGTATCAATTTGCCATTTTCACTTTTGCAAGGGAAAACTTGCAGATGCACATTTTTGTGCTGTTGTATTATTTAGAAGGCAAGTGTTTGCCACCTATAATGATAAAGATTTGCATTTATTACCTAACTTTCTGTGACCTGTTGCCACTGTAAGTGCAAAGAAATGCTGAGAACTATTCCTTTGTGACTTCATAATAAAAACACTGTAAAGTGAACTGCAGCATTAAGGGCTTAGGGGTTACTGTGAGCCTGGATAACTGAATTTTGCAAAAAAAAAAAAGAGATAGTGGTGTCTCTGCAGGAGCATAGTTATGGGTTCACATTATCACCAATAGGAATTCTGAGGTTGCTTTTTCAGGAGGCTGTAGCACAGCCCATTGAAGGAGTGTATGTTCTTCTGGGCTCTTGGTGTTGCTTTACTCTTCTGTAGGAAAGGTTCTGCAGAGGTCAGAATAAATGCTCAACAGGCTGAAAAAAAAGTCTGCTTTCTCACTGAAAAGAGCAACTCTGAGCAAAAGAGAAAGCAGCTGCAGTGAGAACTGGTGGGTACTACAGCCCTAGGGAGCAGATTAGGGCAAACTCTCTGCCTGTTTTCTATTAAGCCTATTTGCAGGGAGCCATTACAAAGTGTAGAAATTACAGTGTGTGTTAGAGCTTTCTCCTGAATGCACAGGTAGCATTTTAGTCAACTTTTGTCATCAGAGAGATGGAATAATTGTCAGTAGTAGATCTTTGGTATCCCATACTTAATTGGCAGCATGCATTAGGAGATCAATTGGTCTACCAGCTTGTTGTTCCCATTCTTTTAAGTTTACTTCATCAAACTGGACTGTGAATAAAGGAAAATCAAGATCAGTGAGTCTGATGTGGGCTTTTATGTATTAACTGCCCTCACCAGGCATTGAACTGTACAACTGTAGCGTAGGTATCTTGGGACCAGATTAGTGTTTCTTGGCAATCTGTTCTTGATCTTTTGCCATTTTACATATTGCTCCTTGGATTTCTTACTGAATGGATCCCATACCTCTAAAACGTGATTAAAGTTGTACTGCTTGCATGATGACATTTTAACTTTGTCACTGTTTCCATAAGAAACTTCTATTTTTTGGTCTTGTAGTTTCATGTTGCTAGAGCGTGCTGTGGATTGTTGCTTGGCTTCCAGAAGCAGGACACTGGAACCATGCTTTCAGGCAGTAATGTTAAAATTATGAGAATATATATAACAATTTTAGAAAGCAATTATTCACATCTTTTGCTCTTCTCTATTTCAGGAAAGCTTTGAATGGAAGCCTTTTTGTTTGTCCCATGCATCTTGTTTTAGTGAAGTACTTCAACGCTGAGGCATTTATGTATATGTAGTTCTGTTTTCTTCTGCCTCCCAGTATAAAAATAGTTGTCAGTCTTTAAATTCCTTTGTCATGTTTTCACGTATGTGTTGGTACGTGGTACTTGAAAAAGAGTCTGACTATTGAAAATCTTGGTTAAATAAAAAAAGGCATTTCTGTGTAGTTTAATTATGTGTATAGGACTGATATGGTCTGTGAATTCCTCATAAAACCTTTTCCCCTTTGCCAGCAACCATATTACAAACTTCAGATTGAAAGGCACTTATTCAAATAAATGAGTAGTAACATGTAGACTATGGTAAGAAGTTATTTTATAGCTCTATAAATATATGATAATAAAAATATGATAAATGTATTTTATAGCTCCAATGTATGGTTTTTTTTTTTTTTTTTCCATTGCAAGTGGTGCTGATTGAATTCCAATGGTACTTGGGGTGAAGTTTCACGGCGTAATAGTGTAGTGCATTGTATTTGTCTCATTGTAAGTATTTTTCTTTTCACGGTGAGCTTTCTGTGAAGGCAATCAGAAATTCTTGGAATACAAACATAGGGTGCAGAGATTGCCAAATGGAGGTGTTTGATTTTTTTTTTTCTTTTTTAAATTTATTTTTTGGAAAATGAGGTGTTTTTTTTTTGTTTTTTTTTTTTTTTTTTTTTTTGGTGTATGTGTGTGTGGTGTTTTTTCTCTTTTTTTAAATCTTACCGAAAGTCTTAGAGCTGTGCCTGGTAGGATGACAGGCTAAGTGCTGACCTGATAGATATATTGACTAGGCTTAGTTTTCATTATGCTTTACCTTTTCCAGTGCTACTAATATAGAACTGGACAAACCATTTATCTTCCCTCCTATCTTTTTTCTGTGCTAAAGAGCATGGACTTATGGACTGCTTTCATTTTTGGTCTGCCACACAGCAGTGCTCACCAAAATCGAAGGGTTTCTTCTAAATAAACTCTTTATATGCTATGATAACTTTTTCTGTTAAGCAAATATGGAGTACTCCTAAAATCCCTTAAGTCTTGAAGTTTTTTTAGCCTGTTTGCCTGTTTCTCCCTGCAAACCTGGTGAGTTGAATTAATGCATGAAATCAGCATTGTAGCTTGAGAACTAGAGATGCTGGTGTTATATGGTTGGGTTGCAAGTTTATTTAATGAAAAAAAAAGTAAATTTTATTTATAAAATTTAATTACAACAAAGAAGTCTTTAAGAGGGATTAGTTCAGGCTGTTTTCTCTTCGATGATAGAATATGAAAGATAACATATAAGAAGAAAAGCAGCTAGAAATTGAATTAGTCAAATATGGAAAAGTTTTCATCTTTAGCAATCTAAAATAACTTTGTTAAGCATTAGAATAATCACTTTTTAAAATCTGGTGATGTGAGGGGAAATGATCATTCACTAACAGAAGAGACTGCCAATATTATAAATACTTGCAGTGATATCATTTTCAGATCATGAAATTCATTCTTTGTTCTGTTTGAACTCTATGTGGGGTATTTATCCACTTGCCTGAGCAATAGTCTGTTTCAACTACAGTCACATTACTTAGATTGGTAGTGCAGTCTGCTGGAATTTGGGACTGTACTTGGGTTTATGTCATAGAATCATAGAATCATGGAATAATTAGGGTTGGAAAGGACCTTAAGATCATCTAGTTCCAACCCCCCTGCCATTGGCAGGGACACCTCCCACTAAACCAGGTCACCCAAGGCTCTGGCCAACCTGGCCTTAAACACTGCCAGAGATGCAGCATTCACAACTTCCCTGGGCAATCCATTCCAGTGCCTCACCACTCTTAGAGAACTTCTTCCTCATATCCAACCTAAACTTCCCCTGTTTAAGTCTGAACCCGTTACCCCTTGTTCTATCACTACAGTCCCTAATGAAGAGTCCCCTCCCCAGCATCCCTATAGGCCTGCTATGAGGTCTCCACGCAGCCTTCTCTTCTCCAGGCTGAACAGCCCCAACTTTCTCAGCCTATCTTCATACGGGAGGTGCTCCAGTCCCCTCATCATCCTCGTGGCCCTCCTCTGGACTTGTTCCAACAGTTCCATGTCCTTTTGACGTTGAGGACACCAGAACTGCACACAATACTCCAAGTGAGGTCTCACAAGAGCAGAGGAGAGGGGCAGGATCACCTCCCTCGACCTGCTGATCATGCTCCTTTTGATGCAGCCCAGGATACGGTTGGCTTTCTGGACTGCAAGTGCACGCTGCCAGCTCATGTTCATTTCCTCATTGACCAACACCCCTAAGTCCTTCTCTGCAGGACTGCTCTGAATCTCTTCTCTGCCCAACCTGTAGCTGTGCCTGGGATTGCTCTGACCCAGGTGGAGGACCTTGCACTTGTCATGGTTAAACTTTATCAGGTTGGCATCAGCCCACCTGACAAGCGTGTCAAGGTCCCTCTGGATGGCATTCCTTCCCTCCAGCGTATCAACCGAACCACACAGCTTGGTGTCATCGGCAAATTTGCTGAGGGCGCACTCAATCCCACTGTCCATGTCATCGACAAAGATGTTGAACAAGACCAGTCCCAACACCGATCCCTGAGGGACACCACTCATTACTGGTCTCCAGCTGGACATTGAGCCATTGACCATGAATGCGGCCATCCAGCCAGTTCTTTATCCACCAAGTGGTCCACCTATCAAAGTGATGTCTCTCCAACTTAGAGACATCTTATAGCTGAAGACTTGCAATTATTCACAGACAATGCTAATCAAACTTTCCAGATGAGAAAAGTGCTAAGTGGTAATTTAAAACCACTTGTTTAGAGTATAATGCTTGTGCTGTTAAGTGTGCACGACTTTACCATCCTGCTGTGAAAAAAAACATATTGCCAGTTTTATTAATTTACTTGGTCTGCAAATGACAAAACTGCAAAACCACTGTTTTGGTGCGTGTTCGAACATTGCTACTATGTACTAATGTATGCTACATTATCTCTGGCATTTGTGGTGCATTGGGAGGCTCAATGCTTTTGTAACTAAACATTAGAAATGCAGGAGTATAGAGGAAGAGATTGTGATTTGCATTAGGTGCCTTACAAGTACTTTCTGGCATATGCTACTCTAGGATATTTGGTTAGATATTTAATTTCTTTGTGCCATGGTCTTACAATTTATAAAATATGTATTAATCTCACCTTTTTCCTATGTTGTGTAATGTAGATACATAGTTTCATAGATTTGGGCTTCCAGTAGCTTTTAAAGATTTAGATACTTTGTCTAAGTTTCTTGAACACACTACAATAGTTACTTAGTCCCTTTTTCCAGTTTTCTGTATGCAGCATGCCAGGTGTTTAATATCTGCTTTACCAATTCCCCTTTGAGGAAAATAAGTGACATCGAAGGCTAAGCAACAGTCTCTCTCTAAAATTATGTTTTATTCTAAACAACTTTACCTGAGAAATCTAGATACTGTGATGAACCTGCTCATGAAAAGCTTTCTGCAAAAACAGAGCTCTAAAGAATATCAGAGAACATAAATTTTGTTACTGAACAGTAAATAGATGAGATTCTGTGAATAAGAGTGTATAGTGTTTTTCTGTAAGCAAATGCAAATGTTGCTCAGAGTGGGAAAATGGTAAGAACAGTAACCACATATTGTTTACCACCTACCGTGCTGGGTAACTGGTCTTCCCTCTAGCCCTTCCACTGCCAAACTAAGTTTTATAAAGATCCATAACAGATCGATAGCTCTGCTAAATATTTTTCGTCAAGTATGTATTGTCACTCTTGTCAATACACCTGACAAGTTTGGCTGTGCTTTTTTATTGCCGTGTTCGGAGGTGTACAAAGCTGCTTGGTATTTCAAGGGATCTGTGTATAGTACTTTTTCTCTCTGGTCCTTGCATATATAGAGGATGTATATGAGGAGATCTCTACAGGCATTTCAATGATTACAGTGATACAGAATTAATTTCTGCCTAAATGTTCAAGGCCAGGCTGGCTGAGGCATTGAGCAACCTGGTCTAGTGGGAGGTGTCCCTGCCCATGGCAAGGGGGTGGGAACTAGATGGTCTCAAGGTCCTTTCCTAACCATTTTATGGTTCTGTTCGTTAGCACTATATTAGGAAATCAAAGCTTCAGAAAAGAAAGGCTCATGTGTACCGTGTATGGTTCTTACACCAACTTCATGGTTTTCTGTTTGTGTCATGTCTGCCATAGAGCATAAAGATTTCCTTAGGGATTGGGATAAAAATCTTCATGTGACACTTAATCTAATGCTGTCACTTTTCAAAGTGTTTAGAGTAAACACTGTGTCTCAGATATGTTAATAATACATAATGAGCAGAAAGAGGGAACAAAGACTTTATTCAGCAGTACTCAGAACTTTGAAATGAATTATTTACTAGCTTTGACTATTCTGTCACATACAAATATGACTTCTGTCTTTTAGTTACTAAGCATATAAAGGGGTCGACATTTCTTTTAAGTTGTTGCTTTAAGTGAAAAATTCTATTTTCTGTGTATCATTGAATACAAGAAATGAGAGTTGGTTCTTTGAGGAGTAGATGATAAATAGATATGGAATATTATAAACTTGTAATGCTGATAATTTGTTCATGCTGCCAACTTTTTAAGCTGTGGTGAACAGCACAATGGAAAAAATGTATATCAGTTAATGGAAGCAGGCTGTTTTTCTCAGGTTACTTTCACTGTTTTTTTCAGCTCATCGACAAAGGCTATTTAAAAGTAAAATGTTTCTTGGTTTATAGATAGACTTTCTTTTGTGTACATTTTAAAATCACTATAAGTAGTGATTCATGGGCTAACACTTTAATCTGTTAAAAGATTCAGTGAAGCAATTAAATGTAGCTTTATTGTATGTCAAGGTCTGTCCCAAACATGAGGCTTGATTTGGTGTTCGTCATTGAAGAGGCTTCCACTGATGTCAATGAAAAATGCATATATTTTATGGCAGCTTCTAGGTCACTTTGTATGTTACTACTTTATTGTTCTGTGCTAATTCATCAAATGTCATTGGCTTACTGGAGCTCTAAGTAACATGTTACTTGTGCACAAAAACCATTAAACTTAATGGAAATGGAGAATGAATTTGGTTGAGTATAAATAGAACTAAAAGGAACATGATTAACCTTTTAAATGTCTTTGGCATTGGGAGGAGTTCTTAATGTAATGTAATGTTTTTATTAGTTTTAGCTTGAATATCAAGACATGTTGATGGAGCAAGCTGGATGATTTTAATAGTAGCATTTGCCAGAAAATAGATTAATAGGTTATGAAACTCAAGTTTATCTGTAAAGGAAATATTGCTGAATCTCAACCTTTGTTTGCATCATGACTCAGTCTATATAAATTTGTAGTTTTTACTGAATTGAATGAAATGCTTCAAAAAGACCAAATAAAGTTATTGTAGTAGAAGCAACAGAGATGTTACTCAAATAGAAAATAACTATTTTTTCATGTTTCATGGTATTTTAATGGAAATTTAAATTAAATGTTACAGACATATTGCTGAGTGATAACTATGTTAATGATTTAAAAATCCCAACAACATAGTAGAAATGTTCTATGAAATGGAACCTGAAAAAATCCCCACCCACCAGAGAACTCTCAGATGCAGGTCCCATGGTTTTTGATTTGGTCTTTCTATCTTTTCTCATATGGTGCTATGAAGGCATAGAAATTAATTTATTTTTTTACTTTAGGTAACAGCATAATGATAAAGAATGAAAGATAATTACCGCATAAGTAATGAAGTCTGGTTTTGTATGGATTTATGTTCCATATTTCCTACCTGCCAGCATTCCATATTATCCATTTACTTACATTGGGATGCTCAGCTCCTTTCTAAATGGCTGCCTAGACAAAAGGTAGCAAAAAAACCCCCGGTTTATTGGTGCTTCCTGGTTGCAGAAAGAGCTGTGGGAAAGATACTGTTAAGTGCAGCTTATCTTTTATTTGATTACTAAATTAGTAGGAGTACTAATCTCACTCACCCAGAGACACTGATTCTTGCCAAGCTTGCAGGAACTTAATATGTTTAAGACTTTCATTTGGCTGCAGAATGGCTGTCATGAGACTGACAAATGGACAGAAAAAGAAGATCAGATTGCAGAATCCTCATTTTCTTGGGTAACAGGCTGAAAATGAATATATACTTTAAATGACTATTCATTCCTTCGTAAGTTGAAGTAGGTCAGATACAGAGAGTGTGTAACTGATGGAAAAGAATGGAGCTCAGAGAAGAAACGAGGATTGCTTAGATGGTTTTGATGAAGAGGGAACAAAAAAATTGAAGGGATTAAAGGACAAAATATAGCACTGAAAGAATGAAAAGGGGAGTTGGTTGTTGGGTTAGAAAAAATAATTTAAATTGGAAGTAGTGTTCAGAAGAATATTAACAAGGGATACAGTAATTTTAAAAATATAGGTTTATAAGATGCTTGGCACAAAGTTCTGTAAACAATCTGTATTATTTAAATATCACATCCATCAGAGACCTGCTAATGCTTATTTTTGGAAGGAGTCAAAAATGGCACAGGTCTTCTTTTCAGACATCTACTTGACCATCTTGGTCTACTTCACATTTTCCTCTGATTATTGCATGATTATTTTGCTCAGATCTTTCCATTGTATTGCCTCATGCTTTCCTGTATAATCCATGTTAGTAATTCAGATACTAAATCCAGTGAATCCTCGGCACAAGTGGGTTCAACGGCTGCAGTGAAACAGATTTATCTGTCTTGTGCTGAGCTGTATGAATTTATGCTACCAGAATTGGAGTTAAGTACAGGAAATAAAAAAGAAGTGACTGCTGGATGCATAAATGCTGAGGCTCCTGCTTTCTATGGAGTTTTAGTGCTTATTTAGATTATAAAATGCACTAGCTTTCCCATTGAGCATACATACTGTGGTCTTGCTTGGTGTGATTCTTTAAGTATTACTTGAAAAAGACAGTTGCTGATATGAAAAGTGTCAACAAAATGGTTCTCCCCCCACACTTGAAAGACACCTTCACAGATGTTTATTGGTGTCTAGAAGCTTACTGATATTCCCTTCTTCTGTGTCTAAAACATTTAGTGGACATATGGCAACTAGAAAACGCTGCATTGGGTCTGAGTCAATTGTTTTTGCCAAACTCTGGATATATGAAAGTTTAAAGATCTAGAACAACCTTTTTAAACATCTATGTCTCTTTTTGGTTGAGAAGTCTTCTTTTATATCAGGCTAATAGTGGACTTCTGTGACCTGAACAAAGTCTTGCTGCTGTCCTGGTCATACTAGAACTCCAGTATGAACCAGAGTGAAGGACAGATGTTATGCCACTTTTCTGTGTTCCTTTTACATACCTTCCAGAATCCAGATCTTTTCTGCATTTTGGCTTCTCTCTTACCTTGGCCTTTTCTTTTTTCTTGCTGTTCATTTCTTCATCTACATTTCTGCACTTCTCATTTTCCAGAATTCAGACTTTTCTTCTGTTTGTTCTGCCTTTAAGTTCTTATATTTTTGTTACAGTTTTTATCTTCATTTACAGCTTTTAAGAAACATCAGTTTCATTTTAATCTTTCTATTTGGAAAATAGAAAGGGTACCCAGGTGGTAAATGACAGGTTAATTGCAGTAAATTGCAGGTTATCTTGTGTCTATCTCCTATTGTTCTAACTGCTGGCTTTCAATCACATGCTGCACCGTAATGACTTGATAGCCTTTGTATGAGAAGTGAGACCTCACTTGGAGTATTGTGTGCAGTTCTGGTGTCCTCAACATCAAAAGGACATGGAACTGTTGGAACAAGTCCAGAGGAGGGCCACGAGGATGATCAGGGGACTGGAGCACCTCCCGTATGAAGATAGGCTGAGAAAGTTGGGGCTGTTCAGCCTGGAGAAGAGAAGACTGCATGGAGACCTCATAGCAGCCTTCCAATATCTGAAGGGGGCCTATAGGGATGCTGGGAAGGGACTCTTCATGAGGAACTGTAGTGAGAGGACAAGGGGTAATGGGTTCAAACTTGAACAGGGGAAGTTTAGACTGGATATGATGAAGAAATTCTTTACTGTAAGGGTGGTGAGGCCCTGGAACGGGTTGCCCAGGGAAGTTGTGAATGCTCCATCGCTGGCAGTGTTCAAGGCTGGATTGGCCAGAGCCTTGGGTGACCTGGTTTAGTGGGAGGTGTTCCTGCCCATGGCAGGGTGGTTGGAACTAGATGATCTTAAGGTCGTTTCCAACCCTAACCTATGATTCTATGATTCTATGTGTGTAACTTGCCATATACTTTATTCATTTCATTACAGTTTGAATGTAATTATACCTGTGACTATTAATAAACAATATGCCCATAATTTCTGAAAGGCAAAAGGAGGGCTAGTTTATGAGATTTAAATATTAATTTATTAATAGAATTATAACTTCTGAGACCTAAAATAAATGTTAGTTTTGAGCATGAGTGTAGAAAAACTGAAGAAGCAAGCTAATTTATGAAGAGTATTTTGTATGTTTAACAGTGCAATTAAAATGGTAAGGGAATAGAAAACCTCAGAAGAGGACTTCATGGAATGTCAACTGTATGTTGTAATGCCACACAAACTTGAAAGGGATCTTATATGTCCATGATGATTTCTGGGATGAAAAGGATCTCTTTAGTGAAAAGGATCCATTTACTGCAGCATTGTCTTGCTGTATTTGCCAAGACTTGCTACTTTTAATTCCCTGCTAATAGAAGCAAAAAGTAGTTTGGGGGGGGAGGGAAGGACAAATTTGTCCATGGTGTGTTATTAACTACTGGTCAGACTGGTGAAGTTTGGAGGCTGCTGCTGAAGCTCTTGTTTTCTGAAATCTTTACTATTAAGTTTTATGTTTTAGGCTGCACACTCAAAAAATGGTTGGATAGATGTATTTAATTGTGGTTAACTAGGCAAATATGGTTCAAAGTATTGAGGAATTATGAGTCACCAGTCTAGCGGATTCATGAATATTTTACATCAATTCAGTTGCGTTTATACTTAAAAAGATCACTTAAGGAATCTGTTCATAATTATTGCAGACAACGACTGGGAAACGTAGAGGCATTTGGTCAAAAGAAGCTACTTTTCATTTTAATGTTACTTATTTCAGTAGTATTACCCAGGTTGTATGTGGCGTCCTCAGAAATAAACAGGGAGTCCTTGCACCAGATTAGATATTCTCACTGTTAACGAGAGTTTCTGGCATCAGAAAACAAGAGATGTGAAAAAGTGGAGGACAAGAATGCAATAAAAATCAGCATAGTGTAATGAAGTGATAAGAAGAGCCAGGTGAGTTCTATTTTCAAATTTGCTATTGACTTCTGAATCAGTTTTCTTTCCCAAACAATTGATTCCAGTGCATATGGAGCAATTTATCTTAATGCTATCAACAGTTCATGCTACGAAATTCCAGAAGTAATTTTTCTTTGCCTATCTCTTACTGAAGTTGGTTAGTATGTTCCTAAATAATTTTAGGGTAAGCAGGAATATCTATCTGTACAAAATGTAACTTTTCTCTATTGTCTCCACATTCTCTGACCATTATTAGCAGCTCATGTTTTCTTAGCAATTTACTGCTTTAGGATATGTAGAATGGTGTTATGAAAGTATTACAAATGGTTTTGTAGCAGCAAACTGGGGAAAAGATCCATCCTGATGTGGATTTCAAAGTGGTAAGGTTTAACCAGTATATTATACAACCTCAGCATAGTGACATAAACTATGCAGTCCTGTCCCTTGGCATCACTGAAAAGAGCCTGGCCCTGTCTTGTTTGCACCCTTCCTTTGGGTATGTATGTACACTGATGACATCTCTTAATCCCGGTCACTTACAAGAGTGAGTTTACTGCGTGGCATTAGCAAATTAGTTACTGGCTGATAGAATATCAGTTTAACACTTTCCTATGAAACACTATACCAAACAGTGTTGAGATGCACCCTACTGTGTGTCATGTCTCTTTTATCTTTCCACAGTCTCAGCTATTTAAATTGAAAGTTGTTCTGGGGAGGAATCCTCTGCTACTCTGTATTTTTATGATGCCTAGCATATTGGTAATCTGTTCTTGGTTCTTGGCTTTTCAGGAAGCTTATAAATCTCTCTGTTGAACATCTCCGCTATACCCTGACAATGCTGTGTAGGATGTAAACGTCATAACTGTTTTATTACCTACTCTCTTCATTGCTTCTTAGGATGTTCTGCCTAGCTCTGTAGCCAACTCTTTTGGCTTTGACTGTAATGTTTTAAACTTTTCAGGCTAGTTTGTATTACTTGTGTGCTTGTTTTCATTTCTCATTATCTCTGCTCCACTGTCTTCACACTACGGCATTATGTTTTCAGTGCTATGCAGGAAGAAGCCACGTTAGTATTTCAGAATTATTTTTGGCATTTATAGTGTAAAATGATACATATTGGAATAATAAAATCCTGGTGTGTTGAGGCAGAAAGTTTTATGATTGCGCTAACATTTTTCTGCAAGATGTTTTATATGTGCACCACAGCTGTGGTCAAATTAGTTCTTTATGAACTGTTTCTGCCATATGTACATTTTAAACTGGGGAAAAGATCCATCCTGATGTGGGTTTCAAAGTGGCGAGGTTTAACCAGTATGTTATGCAACATTAGCATAAGAGCTGATTTAGAATACAGGTCTGCTGTATTGAGATAGCTGGGGTGTTCTTTACTGTGGGTCATCTCAGTGGCAGCACTCAGACTGCTTAAAGATGCATATCTCATGCTTCAGTGAGCACTCAGTTGCCTTTTTGTGATCAAATTTAGGAAAATGATGTAAATTCATAAAATAAATTATACATTTCATTAATGATAATTCATAAAAGAATGACCAGTAAATTCTTTTATGCTGTTTTTCATTGCTAAAACTAGCGTTCTTCACCGAGACTGAAAGTTTCCCATAATTTCTGAATGTATCGAGGAGAAGAAAAGGAAAAATATGGTCTTACTGAGGCTAACTCATGCTCATCCAATGTGATTGCCTTCTGTGATAAAAGTATCTGGATTTGTGATCAAAGGGTGAGCAGTGGATAATAGGTACCTTGATTTCAGCAAAGCTTTTGATACTCTCTCAGAATACTCCTGTATCCAAGTTAGGATGTTATGCTCTGGTCAGATGTGCAGCTAGCTGGGTAAAATCCTTTTTGCATGATTGGGCTTAGAGGGTCATGGTTAATGAGGAGAGTATGGTATACTGCCTGGAGGTCAGTGACAGACAAATGCTGCAGGAGTCTGTACTAGGACCTCTCCTGTTCAAGCATCATTATCAGTCATGTAAGGAGGGGATGGAGTGCACCCTCATCAAGCTTAACAAATGAAATGAAACTCTGGGGAGTGATATGCTTGAGGGCAAGGCTACCATTTGGAGAAACGTAAACAAGCTGGAGAAATGGGCTGATGAGGAATGGGCTGACAGTGACTTTATGAAATTCAACAAGGTCAAGTGACAGGTCCTTCACCTGGGAAGGAAGAGCTTGTGACAGCAGAGACTGGGAGTGCCTGGCTGGGGAGCAGGTCAGTGGGCAAAACCCTTAGTGGCCCTGGTGGACAGTGAGCTGAGCATGAACCTGCAATGCCCCTGGCAGCAGCAAGGGCTGACAGCATCCTGGGCTGTGTTAGCAGGAGCATGGCCTGGTGTTTGAAAGCAAAAATTGTCTCCTGCTCAATATGCAAGTCTTAGGGACCCAATAAAAGAAAAATATTGATAAGGCGAGCACGGGCCATCAGGATGGCTGGGGGCTGGAGCCCTTGCCCTTAGGTAGACGGGCACAGTTTAAGGATACAAACACTGGCATATATAAATGAAGCAGGCATGCTGTTGTCTGTAAGTTGGAGAGACATCAATTTGATAGGTGGACCACTCGGTGGATAAAGAACTGGCTGGATGGCCGCACGCAAAGACTTGTGGTCAATGGCTCAGTGTCCAGCTGGAGACCAGTAACGAGTGGTGTCCCTCAGGGATCGGTGTTGGGACCGGTCTTGTTCAACATCTTTGTCAGTGACATGGACAGTGGGATTGAGTGTGCCCTCAGCAAGTTTGCCGATGACACCAAGCTGTGTGGTTCGGTTGATAAGTTGGAGGGAAGGAATGCCATCCAGAGGGACCTTGACACACTTGTGAGGTGGGCTGATGCCAACCTGATGAAGTTTAACCATGACAAGTGCAGGGTCCTCCAGCTGGGTCAGAGCAATCCCAGGCACAGCTACAGGTTGGGCAGAGAAGAGGTTGAGAGCAGCCCTGCGGAGAAGGACTTGGGGGTGTTGGTCAGTGAGAAAATGAATGTGACCCAGCAGTGTGCGCTCGCAGTTCAGAAAGCCAACCATATCTTGGGCTGCATCAAAAGGAGTGTGACCAGCATGCCGAGGGAGCTGATCCTGCCCCTCTACTCTGCTCTCGTGAGACCTCACTTGGAGTATTGTGTGCGGTTCTGGTGTCCTCAACATCAAAAGACATGGAACTGTTGGAACAAGTCCAGAGGAGGGCCACGAGGATGATGAGGGGACTGGAGCACCTCTCATATGAAGATAGGCTGAGAAAGTTGGGGCTGTTCAGCCTGGAGAAGAGAAGACTGCGTGGAGACCTCATAGCAGCCTTCCAGTATCTGAAGGGGGCCTATAGGGATACGGGGGAGGGACTCTTCATTAGGAACTGTAGTGATAGGACAAGAGGTAATGGGTTCAACCTAAAACAGGGGAAATTTAGACTGGGTATAAGGAGGAAGTTCTTTACTGTAAGGGTGGTGAGGTACTGGAACGGGATGCCCAGGGAAGTTGTGAATGCTGCATCGCTGGCAGTGTTCAAGGCCAGGTTGGACAGAGGCTTGGGTGACCTGGTTTAGTGGGAGGTGTCCCTGCCCCTGGCAGGGAGGTTGGAACTATATGATCTTAAGGTTGTTTCCACCCCTAACTATTCTATCGTTCTATGTTACACCAATGCTGATGATTTTATTTATAATCCTTCTTATTAAGAGGAGTTGCTTGGTCAGATCTGTTGCTTGGAAAATGTGCTCCCATATAGGAGGAAATTGGGATGAAAACCTAACCTGTTGTGTGGACCTCCCTTGAGATTAGAAATGGTAAAGGCTCATCTGCTTAATGAAGGACCATATTTCTTCCTGGGAACTGTTTTTATTGTGACATAAGAGCCTGTGTAGGTTTGAACAAAAGGACACTAGTGAATTGGTTAAGTGGAGCTGATAGGAGAACTGGGAATTAGTCGTTGGATGTCTATTTTTAGACAACGTGCATGCTATTTATACTGAGTCTCAGAACAACTTGTGAATCATGACACCTGAGCAAAATGCTTTTATTGCTTTGGCACTCTGAGTATGAGCTATATGTTTTCAGAGGTTTTCAATTCTTTTGTTCTTAATCTTCTGAGGCGTTGGTGTAATATATACATTTCAGTTGGTAACAGAAGAAATAAATATATAGACATAGGTAATTAGGTAAAAATATTAAAGCAGAAAAAGTGCAGGGAAGTCTCTAAGTAACTTTTTTGAAAGGTCGGTTGGCACTCTAACAATTTATCAACTGAAACGCTTTTGAACTCCCTGTTCATTGTTCACTGTAAGAAAATGAAGTATAAAAAAGAGGAACAATTCTACCTATTATGCTGATTTTCTCTCTTTCTTGCTTGGTCAGAGTTCTCAGAGAATTGTCTGAAAATAGTTTTTGAGATTTATTGCAAGCCTATTAACTTGCTTTCTCACTCCAAGTCATCTGGTAGAAATACAAAGTTATTCTGCAGAATGTGCAGGTCAATTTCTTGACCACCAGCTCAAACGTAGCTGAAAACCCTGGAAGTGATTTATTCACAGCCTTTCTGACAACAGAACCAAGGCTCATCAACTCCAGCAATAGGTTATGCACTTGTATGACCTTATGAGCTTAAGAATGTTTACTGTCTTTGGGCCAGGTGAGTTATGGACATATATGCACAGTGTATACCTATCTATATATATCTAGAATTATATCAAAGGGTAAACCTTACAAATTTATTATGAATCTCTGCTTTATTTAACATATCAGTGTGATTTTGTTTGAAGTCATAAAGTCTTAAAATTCCTTGGGACACAGAAACATAATGTTGCCTTTACTGTATAATCAATTTTTTTTTTTTCTACAGAGAACATTATTTATAATATGAAACCTTTCTTGATACTTTAAGCTTATTCTTAAGCATAATTTTCAAGACATGTCAAAGGTCAGAGCTGTGATGGACAGCTGGCTATAAATGAAAGTACGTTTGATTTTTCTTTTTTTTTTTTCCTTCCTCATCATGCTGTCAGCATCCCCTCTTGCCAGTGTCAAAAACGTGGTCCAGCTTTTCCCTGTGTTCCAGATTGTTTGTTGCTTCCCCTTCCTTTGAGCCACCATTGGGATTTTCATCCAGCTATATTGCACTTATACTATGGAGTTGATAAAAGTATTAGCCAGGTGGAAATACAGAAAGACTGACCTTTTAGGGAGAAGAGATTTAAAGTGGCCGTGTAAAATTAACTGAAGTCCTTTTCTTGGGGCTTTACTCCTTATTAGAAATCAATATTTGAATGCACAGTAGTAACTTTAAAAGAGCTCAATGGGCAATATGACAGCTGTATCCAACATGCTACACCTTAGTACAGGTTTTGATAATTATTTCATGTTTTTTTTCAATTTATTGTTTGGTTTCCGGTAAACAGCTCATTCAGCAGCTAATGCATCTCTAATACTTCTCTTAATTTTCCTACGTTTTTCTTCATTGCTATGATACTTGGAGTTGTAACGCGTTATATTTTTGGATCTTTATTTTCTCTAATAGCTGGTCTTCTACTCTGATTTAAAATGAGTTGGGTTTTGTTTGTTTGTTTGTTTGTTAGGCTTTGTTTTTGTTTCTAGCTTTTCCTTCAGAGAAGGCAAGTAAGGGTATGGGCACCATGTCAGAGAAGGGTTGTGCAGCAGAACAGCCTCTCTCACCACCCTGATGTGCTAAGTCACATGCTGTGTTGAACACTAGTAGGGGGGCTGTTCTCTGTTCTTTCACTTGTCCCTGTTTCCTGTTGGTGTTGTCTCCTTCTGTGGACTGTGTTATGCTTCTCTGTTAGAAACCAGGATCAGTGCCTCTTCATTTTTGTGCTCTTTGCAGCTTGTGAGCCCTAGTGGATCTGCCTGTCCTTGCTATGAAATTGGTTATCGCAGATCTTTTTGCTTTAGGGAAGGTCATTCCGTGCTTCTGAAGCTGGCAGTAGGTCCAAGCTCTGTCCTGGGCCACAGCCTGCAACAGGCGCCTCAGCTGTGCCGTCTGCAGTCGATGAATTCCCGGCTTATAGGTCAGAAAGCACAAACCTCAGCAGAACAAGCAGACAGTGGTGGATTAGAACCTCGAAAGACAAAGATATGTGCTCTGCTAATATGGATCAGTTAAAATGATTGGCCACTTTTTAGCTATTTGTGTCAAGCTAAAAAGAAATCAGATTTCTTTTCCATTTTCTGCTGTTAATCAGCGTATTCATCTACTATAGACTGCCCATGCTTTTTCATTGTACTGTTTGAAAAATTGTTGTTAAAGATTTTTCTCCAGTGGACTTCCAAAATGATGGAATAAGAATGATGTGGTTTCCTTTCCAAGTAGTTTTCTCTTTGATCTACATACATTGTTGCCAACATACTGCTAGGATTCTCTGCTACGTTATTGTAATACTGTGATATACTTACAGTGGCCTTCCGAATCTTAGCAGAATGAGTGTAAGGCTGACTGTCTTATTACCAGCAGTTGTGAAATCTTATTCATACTTTGAGCTGTTGAGCTGTGTGTGATGAAATAATGTTTTTTCTTGTAATTTGTTTGTCTTCGCATCTTGAGTTGACTGATAAATGAGTTTCAACTTTTGGGAGTGTAGTGTAGACATCACAGTATAGTAGATTTTAAGACTCACTCTAATTTTTCTTCTCTGGGAATTTAGTAGTGTTGAAAACCACCCCAAAAGATGTTATTTTATTTTCTTTTAATTCAAATTAATCAGTTAATATTTTTTCTTCAATGGTAAGGGTTATTTTTGTTGCTAGATTGGAGCTTTAAAGAGTGCATACTAGTCCTAGCTTTTACTGCTTCTAGGAAAAGGTAGTTCATCAGGGCAACTGTGACAGTTGTAATTTGCAAACTAGATCATGATCCTTAGGAAGTTGCAGGGCTTTCTCATGTCCAGGTTATTAGGACAAATCCTATTTCTCATCTATTCCTTCTTTTGGCACCCTAGTAAAAAATGTTCTTGAGGATCTATTTGGTTTTCCAGAGATCCCATAACCCCAAAAAGGATCTGGGATATCTGGAAACTGGGGATGGATACAATAACTGCATTTAAGATTGTCAGTATATCACATGCTCAAACAATTCACTGTATCTGGGATGTGTCATCCTATGGATCTGTATATGCTAAGTAAATGTCAACCACAGTGATTCATCCGTCAGGTTATGTTATGTATTTCTCTAGGGAAAGTGTCGAGTAGAAATCTGGGATCTTCTATCCCTATGCTTATAGCGTTCAGTACCAGGAAGGCTGCTATGCAATTTCATTTGTTATTGAAACATTAAAAGGAAAGTAGCCTCCCTAAGGTTTTACAGTTTCCAAGCACAGATTCATTAAAGCTGATCTAAAAATGAAAAAAAAAAAAAAAAAAAAAAAAAAAAGTTTTTTGAGGCATTTGTTGAAACGTTACCAAGTTTTGGTGGGTTTTTTTTAAGCTTTCGTATCCTGGTTTGTGTTCAGGAAAAGCACACATCAGTGCTCATTTTTATATAATTTTGTAATTGCTTCATATGTGCTTAGTGCAAAACGGATATAATACAAATAGAATTTCAGTGCTTTGCCAGCTTCTTTAAAATTATTTTAGCAAGCAAGTCTTTCAGTTATGCAGGATACTTTTACACTCACTAAAGGATACAATGAAAAGTATGCGAAAAATTAAATGTGAATGTAAGCATCAAAATATTTCCTTTTCTGTGAGAGATGAAAATCTTTTCTTTCTGAGAAGATTTTCTTCTTAAAACAGGCAACTTGCCATTGCAACACAAGGACAGCCATTTGTAATAAAATGCTGACTTTGATAATTTCTTTAAAGGCCGTTGCTGTGTTAGTGAAGCAGCTGGTTAAGCTGGCAGTAGTGCTGTTGCTACGTGTGGAGAGTAATAGTGTAAAATGCAATTTACCATCAAACTAGTTTTGGTTTAAGAAGTCTGCTTTCTTCTAAGTAAGGGCATAGTATGTTATTGGTAGCGTCAGCACTTAGATTTCAAAGTGCCTGAAAGTGCCAGACTTGTGTTGTTTTCTTCTGTCATCAGTGCCTGTAGGAGGGGAGAAAGCGGCCAACATGCGAATTGAGAGTTGAACAGAGAAATGATTATAGAAACTCTTGGATAAAAAGTGTCACCAGGGAGGTGGAAAATAATTTGCTCAGCTGCTTCACTGCAAAAATCCTGGGCTGCAGTTCAGAAAACTTTCAAAGTGCACTCTGAAAGCTCTAGTCTGGCAAAGGCGCTAGGTTTTCTTTTATATTTCATTATCAGGGTGATCATGCCACTAGCCTTTTGCTCTGACACAAAATCAGTGGTTGTCCGTGTGGATGATACTGATGTAAAACAGTCCCGACAATGAAACTGAGGTGGAATAGTACATTCAGTATTGGTTTCTGGTTTTGGTTTAGGGTTAATTTGGTAGTTGAAAGCCCTAGAGTCTTTTCTATTAATGACTGGATATAGCACAGGTGACAGTGGTGTGCCATGACCTGTGTGTCAGCTACCTTCTGGAGAGAGGGAGAACTACTGAAGTTTTCGTGAGCAAATTCGGATTTGCCTTTGATCTCTGAATCTGTCTCTAGGGTGGTGTTTGCTTCTTTGTGCTAACTGTCCACTGCTGCAGGATAACTCCAATTATCTCCTTCAGCTGGCTTACCCCATGGTCCCTCTATTGCTTGAGGAGATGTCAGGGATGGGCTTGGAGCAGGAGGTTCTGGGTAGGGTAGGACCTCTCCCTTATGGGAGCAACCAAGGCTGCATCAGCTGAACTTAGTTGTGAAAGTGCAGAGTGACAGTGCCACAAAAAGGAGCTATGCTCTCTAAATGCCTGGGTGTTGCTTTTGATTTTCCTCTATGGTCTGTTATTAAAGAAGGTAAAAAAATGTCCATTTTGATTTAATATGAAGTAGGTTATAGCTACAAAATGACTTAGTACCCCCAGAAATATCTCTGAACTTTAAAGATCAGCAAGCAACAACTTCCAATTGTGCATGTAAAGAAGAAGCATTTTTATTGATGCCAGTCTCCTAAGCCATACCATATTTTTTTTAAGATGCATTTAAAAAAGTATTCTACATGAGCTGCAGAATGTGCATACACTTCAACATTTTAATCTTTTATTGACGTAAGAAGAGTGTCAAGACTGGGGTTTTGGTAGAAAGAGTGGGGATGTTGGGGAAATGAAGAAGTATCAAGCACTTACAAGAAATGCAACAAGTTGGACAAAATATGCCATTCTTTAAAAAGCCATCCTTTTCTCTAATTAATCCAAATGGAAAAGAAACCCACTCCAACTATCCACCTTTTTAAAAGGTGAGAAAATGGTAAGATTCTGTCTGGTGAATTTGTTACACTGATTTACTCACTGTTTTCTCCAGTTTTAGCCACTGCTATTTCCCATGAAGTTTGAAGGTTGAGAATCCCATTAGCTAATGTTACTGCTGCATTTATTTGGACTGTAAATGCTCTTTTGAATATTTGGCTTCAGTTGGGCTGACTTTAACTGTATGGCACAGAAAGGCAGTGTTGGTGAATAGAAATAGTAAAGTCATGAGGTCCTGCAGAGTTGGACTTTTAACCTGTTTTTTAATATTTCTGTCCAAGATATAAAAACTTTTGAAACCATTACTGATAAAAGCATAGAGGTAACAAACAGCTTGAGAAATAGATAAAATAGACAGTTACTGATAAAGAGGAGATACATTCTTAACTGAGCTGCGTTCTGGCACGCAGTGTATTTTTCAACGTATCTAAATATAATTTTGTATCTTGAAATAATAAATGCAGACTGTATTTCTATCTTTATTCCAGGAAGTAATTCTCCTTCAAGGACAAACCCCTCTGTCCCAGGAACAGGGGATTGCAGTCATCAGTTGAAGCTGGACTCAATGTTGTTATGCTTTGGCCAAAAGGCTTCATGCATCCAAGAGCTCCAATACTGAGGTTATATTATCTCCGTATTTGGTGGTGTTGTGAAAAAGTCTGGAATGCTGTTTCCAGATGGGTGTACTTCAAGAAGGACATTGAAAACTGGAGGTGATTCAGGATATGGTCATAAGAGTGATGAAGGAATTGGCAGTGTGCTGTTTGGTGAAAGATTTAGAGCTCAGTCTGCTTTGTTTAGCAAAAGTGTGGTCAAGATACCATTTGATCACGATCTTAATGTATTCACGTAGGAAGCAGACGTGATAATAGATAGTTTCTCCATCTAGCAAACAGAAGAAAAAGAACCAACAGCTTGAAATTGAAGCCAATTTGGAAATAAGGTGCGGAATTTTAACAACGGAGGCAGTTAAACACTGAAACAACTTACCAATAGCTGTGATGCATTTGCAAATGTTGAAAATACCATAACTAAGACTGTGCGTGTTTCTGAAAGACTGATTGTCATTTAGGAACAAGTGTTAATGTGAAGTAGAAATTGATGCAGGGGAGCCGGTAATACTCAGGAATTGCAATGCTTGCATCCTTACTTAAAAGTTCAGGACTGTATTTGCAGTGCAGTGTAGTGGTTAATTTCTGCTTCTTTTGATTCTGGTTTAACCATTAGGAGAATTTTTGTGGTATTTCTACATGGCATGATGTGATGCAGGTGTCCACACTGACCATAAACAAGCTAGGACAGGTACTAAAACCACGAAAGCTATGCTAGTTTTCCGACAGGAGTGACAAACAGTGCTTTTTAATGGGGCTGAGATGCTTGTATAAAATGCTTGATCACAGCTGCTTGCTCATTCTTAACAAGATCCTACAGGTAAGGAATCCTTGAAGCCTTGGAAAGTAATATGTTAAACTAAGGATTTCTCATATAGGAGAAGCAGGTTTCCAAACTGAGATTTTTCTTCTTTTTTTTTTTTTGTATTTATTGTTTACATGTGTTCAATTTGAGAGCAAGTAAATTAATACAAGAAAAGTTATCAGCTACTTAGAGCAAGAAGCTATACTGGACTCAGGAAACCTGTGATGTAAAAATAGTTGGAGGCTGAGAAGTTGTGAAGGAGCACAGGTCCTATTTAAAGGTCCTATTTTTACTCTTTCCTAAGCATCATATTATCTCCGTTGTGTAGACAGGATACTGGACTGCTAGATTCCAGGTCTGATCCCATGTGGATTTTCTTATATGAGTCCTAACAAAGTCTGTTCCATACTACTAAATTCTGAGAAACTGTGACTTTGATGATAGCTTGTAATGTTTCAAAGTGTGAATCTCTCACAATAAATACATGCAAAATAATATTTGTTTAAACTAAGAGGATTAAAAAAATCTTTGAAATTGATTTATTGTATTGTTTTTCCCATGGCAACTTAAACCTGATTGTATCAATTTTATCATATCAAATTAAAACTGGAGTGTACATTTTGTTTGTTTAACTGTCATTTTGATTTATTGGACAGACTTGTAGAGCAGTTAATGTCTCTGCTCTTTAGATAGGAGTTTCCAGTGCTGGCAAAAGAAATTCAAGAAATGGGCCTGCATAACTGTAGGTTACTTTCCAACTGTTGAAATGCCTTTTCCTGTCTTGTTTAGCTCTGAATGTTGTCAAACCACTTCATAGTACAGTACATGGGTCATCTTGTTTATAGGCCTGTGACTTGCCAATACATCTGTGGATGAGCTATGTAGAGCCATTGGTTGAGTCATAGCTAGAAAAGCAAAAGAAATAGAAAAGTACTTGAATCAGAAGGAAAACTGTACAATTAAGGCATTAGCTTTATGAATTCTATTATGCATGCAACTGCCTGACTGGAAATGTGCTGGCGTAGACATTAAATTGAAGATCACAGCATTAAAAAAGTGTGACCTGATAGCCTAGCACTGTTGAGGGCTTTTGCGCTTGATGACTAATGGTGCACCAGCAGTACACTATGTACTTATCTTAAAAATAAGACTGTAACTGTTCTTGAAAGATTAACATACACATTATTCTGGGGTTTTTTTCTGCGTCTCTAGAAGTTCATGAAACTTTTCCATGCACCTTCTGACTATATGTGTATTATGAAATGTGAGATGTTGCTGCCATATTTCTGACCAAAGGTATCTCATGTTGTTTGATTCTAGGCAATTTAGGATGTAGTTGCAGTAAACTGTAAGATATTTGGGTGTGGTGAAACTTTATACTCCCATCAGATGAAAAATATTTTTCTTCCGTTGTTATGTTTCATAATGAATACTTTTTTAAATTAAAGATGCTTGAATCACCTTCTATGTATATTGTGCTATGTGATGATGTATAAAGTAGATCGCATAAAAACCACACAAACTTTGAGATCTAAAATTAGAAAATGTTGCTTCTAACAGCCATGTAAGACTTAAATAAGCATCATTAATCTATATACTTGTTTTCTTCCTGAAATTTTTATTTAACAATTTTACTTTCTGAATAGTTATGATTCATGACTTTACCTGGGATCTGGTTGTGCAGAGATATGTGTCAATAAAGGATTTCTTTACGTGTGTTTCAGGATTCAAGTTTTTATCAATGACTTGTTAAAATCCTTGCTCTCCTTCAGAAATGTTACAGTTATAGTAATACCCTATATACCCAGTATAGTTATACCCTATAGTTTATAGGGTGAATTCATAGTCAATGGAATAAATTTTTATTCTTGCTATTTGCTTAAAATGGAAGATGGGAACACTTTTATAGGAAATATAAAAACATCCTATTAATTACTCAGTTTAGACTTTTGATTTCTCTTTTGGTGAAAAATGCAAGAGGGGAGAAATAGCTGCATTCTAACAGTGCTAATAATGTCATATTTTTCATATATTCCATGTGCAGTGCAAGTAATAAATCACCAGGGCTATAATTTGATAACAATTTTGGGGTTTGTTTTTCCTTTCAGTCAGTGGTGAAGACTGGGCGATTGCTGATAAGCCACGAGGCTCCTTTGACAGGAGGATTTGCTTCTGAAATCAGTTCCACAGTTCAGGTACACAGATTGTTTGTGTGAAAGTGTTCTGAGTGGCTGAACATGTTT
Organism: Ara ararauna; assembly: GCA_028858755.1. Lineage (NCBI taxonomy): Eukaryota > Metazoa > Chordata > Aves > Psittaciformes > Psittacidae > Ara > Ara ararauna. Next base: position 49,396,056 of record CM054379.1, read on the forward strand.
ACTTATAAAAGGAATATTTATTACTACATTAAAAGTTGAGGTTTTATTTTTTTAAGTTATTCTTTTACATTTTTGTTAGATTTCAGTTTTGTGGATGTTTGCAATACTTTACCTCAACACCTGAGAAACCATGTACCTACCAGGCACTGTGCATAGCTTCTGCTACAGTAGAAATTTTAACTTTTAGTGAAAAACAGGGAGGAGGCGCTGTCAGATGCAAAGGGAGATTCTTTATGTATGGTCTGATTTTAACGTACTTTTTTTACTTTTCTCATATTTTTATCTCTAAAGCTTCTTTAAAATACATTCTAGGAGTGTTGAAATCTGACACAGAAAAAATACCCAAACCCAGTGCTGTGTAATGTAGTGTTACACATAGCGTTCAGAGATCTCTTTAGGAAAGTACTCTGCAGAAATGGTTCATGCATAGTTATGTAGTTGCTCACACTTGTGGAGAGCTTGTATGCACAGGACAGCTCTGAAAGGCTGAGGTGCACATCGCTAGCAGTTGTTTGGAGCATTAGGCTTTAACTTTTCTGGAAGTCCTTTTGAGCTTTCTGTCATTTTTTATACCTGTACTTGTGTACAGATTTTCACCCTAACTTGATTTCTTTCCTATGCACATCAGTGATACTGGTTTATAGAAATATCTAAACTAATTGTGTACATCACCATCTGACTACCATTTTCTGATTATTCTGTTCTTAGAGTATTTAAATTATCGGTCTAGAGAGAAATGGGATTCTAAATTTCACAAAACATAAGCTATGGTTTATATTTTGTGAAAGTAGTAGTAGTTTAACTCTGGGAATTAGCCTTTTTGTAGGAAGGAATAGACTTAATTGTTCTGGGAATGTAATTTTGAATTGCATATGCATAAGGAGTCAGAAATCTGTTTCTTGATCTGCAGTACAATTTCTTTTAAAGAATAATTGTATTAATTTTAGTATAATTAAATGGGGGTCATTATGGTTTTTTTCCTACCAAAATTTTGTCTCTAATAAGAACCAAATATTTATCATCCTGTTAAGTAATTAGTATTTGACTTCCCTTCTCTTATAGTTAGCCTCTTTGATTAAAATAGGTCTAGGAAAGTCATAAGATACTGCCAAACGTGTGTTGAAAGTAGTGATTTTGCTGAAATTCTTACAAAAATGTGAAATAAATTCAACCAAAAGAGCCTAACTTTCAGTGTCTTGCATTATTAATAACACTGGAGGAGAAAACTGTTTTAAGCCGTGCAGTAGTCTCTTATTTTACTGACATAGCAAAGAAAGGCATATGTGTTGGAGAAAAAAAGTGAGTTGAAAATTAAAAAAGCTCATCAGTAAATATTACTGGAAGAGCGTGAGATGCAAAATGTATGGCTGAAACTACAAAATGAAGGTTTAATCTTCTCAGACCTCCATTAAGAAAGTTACTTACCTGATTGATCCATCTTAGGGCTGTTTTTCATTTCAGAGGTATATCTTGGTAAACCACTCAGAAAACAGAAAGCAAAGCTTAAAATGCTTTAATAAAAAGCCATTTATTTTTGTCTATTGAAAGCAAATATTTGTTTCATAAAAGCTCATAATTTTATATTGGCATTTTTTAGGAAAGTAGGATTTGTATCTTGAGAAATGTGAATTAATTTATCACACATACTACGTCAGAATAAATTAGAATATAACTATGGCATTGAATGTATCCTTGGGGAGATTCTTTCATATAAATTGTTTGACTTGAATCTATGTTATAACCATATTGTCATTACTCTTTATACCCATTCTTGAAGATTTTATCGTCTGTACTAAAATTTTGATACCAGTTACTTTTAAGAGTATTCATACTGCAAAAGAGATTAGAATAATATTTACAAAGCATTATAACTTTTTAAAGAAGAATATTGTTTTAGGCATAATAAAGACCTTGCTTTTTTTGTTCAGTTAAAACTCTTGATCTCTAAATGGTCAAGATAAGTCCACATGTCTAATATTACGGGGCTGTAAAAATGAAAACAAGAAGTGAAATTTTCCTGCTGGATAAAGTGTGTACTGAGGATGCCAAATATTGGGGATTGCAGTTGGCTTTAGTTTCCTCTTACACATGGGAGTAATAAGACTTCAATAAAGTGTGTCCAGTTGGATTAGATGGTTAGTTTCCATATCGTTATTCCATCCTTGCTGTGAGGTCTCTTATCATAGAAATAAGGTGAATAAAAGTACATAGGTTATTTTGAAAATTAACTGTCCCAAACACTTCATGGTGGTGTACACTTCAAGGAAAAGAGTATGAATAGAAATAATGGCTTTCACTCATGGACTGGACGAGAAAACTATATTGAGCAGTTTTCTTTTTGCACATGAGGGATTAAAAGCATTGTTTGGAGAGCATATTAAGTGAGATCTGTTCTGTGTCAAATAAGGAACATTTGAAAGGGGCACGTTATTAGATTAAGTAGTTATTTACTCTGATTTCTCAAGTACATAAACCAGAACAGGATGAAGTGGTGTAGTTAGAACGCTATGATATGTAATCTCAATGGGTATTCTGAATTGAGCAACAGATGATTGGATTCAGCACAGGTGAAGTTAATCCTTTGCATTGATTATATTCTGTATAAAAGCTTGCAGACCTGTCATGCTCAGCAGTGAGGGCACTAAACTTCTGCTTAAGGAATATGGTTGGAGCGCAGTCTGAGAAGCCTTGGAGAAGTGCCCACTGAGATGTCACTTCCAAAATAATGAGGCACTGGGTGTGGAAATCACCAGTACGTTAATCATATGTAATATAAAAGAGTATAAATCAAGTATTCGTGTCCCTGTTAAAAAAAAAAAAAAGAGAGAAATATGATGTTTTCAAGGAGAGATGAGAGAGAGGAAAAAGGGAAATGGGAGTAGATTATTTTGTGTGATAAAAGGCTCATCTATACACACGTGTGTGTGCTAAGGAGCCCAGAGGCATTACAGCTAGCAGGGGAACCCCAACAACAGAGTCCAGGAAATGGAGCCCCTATCTCAGCTCCTGCCAGGCCTGTCCCACAGCCAAGGCAGGGACACTCTGGTCCTCTCTGCAGACTGAGAGGGATTGCTGCCTGCCAGCATTTGGGACTTACTACGTGAGGCCGGGAGGAACATGGATATGGCTGAAATTTCATGGCGACCTCAAGGATGCTGTCTATTTCATTAAAAACATTTTGAACTGCACAATTCTGAGAGAAATTTCATGTAAGGCTAAAACAAATAGCTTTTGTTTTTAAAATTGAATTTTTAACAGTCACTAGTATGAAATGCAGTCCTGGCCATTTGCTGGTTTTGTGTAGCTTCTGTGTATTATAGAATGTGTGCAGTGTTTTGAGCATTAGAGGCCTGATTGCGTGGCATTGATCTTGCAAATACAGAAAATATATGTTGCAGGAAGGTCTTGCTGGTTTCTATCAATTCTCTACAAATAATGGCTAAAATATTGAAAACATAGAAAATGCCTTACTGATTTTGAATGTTTTTATTTAAGGAATTTGACATTCAGTTTAGGAATTTTGAATTTTGTGTACATCAATGACATTATAACAGAATACACCATGAAGATGTATGCTGCTATTAAAACACAAGAAATGCATGTGGTGAAAGGAAGGTGTTAGCTGGCCTGATAAAGATAATTTCTGTCTACAAATAAACAAGTCAGCACAGTGTTTTTTTTTGCAGAAGGTTGCATACATGTAAAAAGGAACATATTTTCTTCATTCTTGCAAGAATGTTTTAAATGTGTTTTTCTGTCTTAGTAACAGTTTCTTTTCTTATTGCCCGATAACTACTTTATCCCTGGGCATCTTGTGAGGATTTGGGGAACAGGGGATGTTGGGTCAACTACCAAAGAAATGTACAGGTGAGCAGAACTCGGTCCTCCGAAGTCCTTCCAGAGAGCTGAGTGTGTTTCCTAGAGTTACATACGGGTTTCAGTCTTCCAAAAGCTTGATATTAATCAGAGGATAGATCCCAGCAAATTCAATGGAATAACCTGTTTCTGAGAATTGAGTTACGTGATGTTATTTCCAATTCTTCAGTTCTTTATCTAAAAATTGAATATAATAATATTTGTCTATTTGGATTGGTGGTGCTTTAGATTTCCTCCTGCTGCTGCTAAATAGGGCCTAATCTCCAGTAAGTATTGTAATTTCCTGCTGGTGGCTGACATTAGGAGAAACTATTAGATAAGCTATTTTTGTCAGAAGCATTTCAGGAAAAGGAGGAGATGATATGTCTAGGAATATCTTTCAAAAACGTAAGGGTTTCACAGCAATTTAGTTCTAAAGCAAGTTACCATAGACAGAATGTGCCAAAACAAAAAAAGCCTGAACAACAGCAGTAACAAAATAATTCAGTGATTTCAGCCGTATGAACATTTAGAGTAAAATGGCCCGAAGGCTGATATTGGACAGGGACTGTCAAACTAGTATTTTACAGAGTCCTAACAACAACAAAAAAAAATCATCTTTCTAACAAAAAGCTTTCAGAATGTTTGAACTGAATAATTTTTCATATCATTACGTGTCTTTAGAATCTGAGATGCTGAGATATTCCAAACAGTCCCATTATTTTGGTTCTCTCATGGGCAGAAGTTAAGGTGGAATTTCCCAATGAACTGTGACAGTCCATGGCTTTTTGTGATACTTTGTGGAAATAATTGCAACACCCAAAAATATTTTTGAGACCAAGTCTGAGCTTCAGCTTATGCATCTCTGTCTGTGCAAAAGGGGCCAACCAATAACATGGTCTGTGGGATTTGTTTTGAAATTATGGTGAATAATTAAACTATTTAACTTCACCACTTCCACTCTTTTAGCCCATCTAAGCAGGAATCACAAGGTATAAAAGCCTGGCTTTATGTATCACATCAGTTTCTGTCACTAGGAGTATGAAATAGGAAATGTGGGTAGAGAATATAGAGGAAAGTTGGAATAAATACATGGAAGTAAATTCAAGTTTGGCATAAAGTGGAGAGTAATTCCATAGAAAAAGAGCAATGAACTGAACGAAAAGAAAATCAAAACATATAGAATAATGAAAAAGAACAATGTTATTTCAGAAGTAAGGAGCTGGGACTAGTAATTAAAGTGTCATCAACATAAAGTTGCCAGCCAGTAACTTGAGTCAAAGGTGTATGTGAAAGGTGCATGAAGACGTTCCTTGTGTTTATAAATTAGGAATATAGGCAGTTCAGGAGCCTCCGGTTTATGGTGCAGCATGTAGTAGAAGCAAATTTGCTATGCAAGTTTGAAGTCTTACATTGTATTGAATGTCATCGGCATATTTGGTAAGCAATGAAGAAAATGAAAGTAAATAGACAAAATGTTACAAAACCAAGATTTCTCAAAGGAAATAAAATGATGTTCATTAAAAAAAATGAATTTTGTATACTATGAAAAATGTTAAAAAAGATTTGCCAGTGATACTAAAAAGTTCAGTAAAATCAGTATAAGAAAGGATGTTTCGTATTACAAATTTGACTTACTAATTATCAAACTAACAGTTATACTGTGTCTTAAAGAGCTTGGACCCAGCAATAAAACTTTTCTGTTTTCTTTTGTAAATAGAAGAACCAGTTTTGTGCCTGTACTTCCCTCTATGTCCCCATCTAGACCTTTGCCCCTTCTTGCAACAGTGCTTGCACAGTACCTGGGGCTCGGGAGCCTGGCTGTAGGGTGGCTGTGTTTGTCTGGCAAAGGTGGTACTTTTCTGAACCTTTATCACTTCTAAAAAGAAAGCAAATTTGAACAAGGAATGACGGCTCATAGGGTGGTGCCTCTAATTTCTCCACAGTAAAGTTTTGAGGCCAAAATTGTTCTTGATGTTACACCAAAGTCTCTTATTATGGTTTGACTCACTAGGTGGAAGTATCTTAATTTTCGTTTTGTTTCATGTTCTGATGCCTACGACCCATACGGAAGTCTTGTTTTATAGCTATAAAAAATGCAGCACAAGATGGATGGAATTTTAAGAAGTTTTGTTTGATGTTATCATGTCATAAACTCCATTTTACTCATGAGACTTTATGCATGTTTATTTTATTTTTGGTGGGCATAGGAGGAGCTAATTAAAATGCAGATTGAAAATCATTTTAATAGGGGTATGTGCTATCAGTTCAGGATACAAGGGGGTGTTGTGTTCCCCTAGGTTGGAATAAATTCAGTCCTGAGAAGAGAAAAACCATTTAATGAATTGCATATAGCCAAATATTAAGCAGGATACACAGTAACCTGTCTGTACTGTGTAAAATTCCCAAACACATTTCTTAAAACAAACAAACAAACGGCCCTGAAATCCTGAAACAACATTCAAGTTGGAAAATGAAGTGCTCAAAGATCATGGTGGATTCTTATAAAATCTTCCCCAAAATGCATACTCTAAAGTTGTAAACGCAGAGTGTTTACATGCCCAATTAGTCCAGTTCTAGACACAACAAAAATCAAAATGTCTTATTCATCTGCAGCTCAGCTTGATGTTTCTTCAGCTTCTGTGAAACTCTTCATGAAAAGTTCTATGCAGGAGTGGGCACACGTACTAAGAGGTGTCCCAGCCATGGGGTTACTCACACACACTCACTCTTGTTTTTGAGGACAATCTCATGCCCTGCAGCAGGGGGAGCACAGACCTATGTCCTGTCTGCTCTGCCTGCGGGCTGTGTTTCAGCCAGCTACTCGTGGCCCATCCATCTGATGGCAAATGATTAGCCCAAGCCTGAATCCCACTGGTGCTGGTTTGGACATGGGTTGCTACACAGTGTGTGCCCTGCCTACTGAGTTTTGGGTCTGTCCTGTCTGAAAATTATGGGTTAGATTAAGCTTTTCCCATGCACCATGAGGGTATCCTTGATGCTGGCAGGAGTGAAAGCTGTTCCTTTTCTGGTTTTTTTTTTTTTTTTTTTTCTCTTTTTTTTTTTTTTTCTCTAGAAATATAGAGGCAAGAATGAGACAGGAGCTTGGCAGTTCCCATAGGCACTGGAAGAAGAGGGACAGTAAGTGGTGCCTCACTAGGAGTCTTTTATAAGTGAGAGAACAAAGCCACCAGTAAGGTTTAGAGGGGCCATTCCCACTGTATGTGAATGAATGCCTGCCCCCTTGGAGTATGCGATACACACCAGCTTTGCTGCTATGGGATCAGAGTTCAGATATAGAAAGGGTGGGTAGGATGACAGGCATGTGCCAGTAAACAGCTGGCAATGCATGGAGCAGGGAAAGCTCAAGATAGCAATCAACTTGAACCTGCCTGCTTCTCTAGGCAGGCATTTGGGTGGGCAGTTCCCAACAAGATCAGGCACTTTTTACAAAAGCATTTGTAGAGAAACAATATTTTTAAAGCTTGTCATTAACTTGTATGCTTTCTATAGATTTTTTTATTTTCAACTAATATATTGAATAAATATTTTTGGAGCAGCAGCAGAAGAACTTTTTCCTGTCCCATTTTCTGCTGTGCTGACGGTTAGGTAGGGGCAGCATTTCTGCCAGATGCATCAAACCCCATTTGTCTTCTGCTGTTGGAACTGGTTTTCCTGCATTGGTGGGGTATGCAAGTGTGGAGCCAAGTACTCTTTCATTCTTTATGCAAATTCATGAAGAGGCACAAGGAGTTTATCCCAGGACAATACAAAGTGATAAAGTGGCAGAATACACTGAGAGTCACTGTGGTTCAGTGAAATCGAAAGTTCTGGCTACTGAACAAGTTCAGTGTTGGCTTCAACTTAATCAGTCAAGTGTATAGTGTTACGTATGCTCTTACTGAATTTACTGAGGATGCTTTTTCTGTGTTCTGATTTTAATTCGGCATGCAAATGTTCATATGCCTGGGGCTGAGCTCCAGTATCATTGTCTTGCTGATGCATCCGTGTTTATTCATATTCATTGTGATTTATAACTTTGAACAATGTGCTTGGCCTTCCATCCACTAATTCTGAAAAAGACCAAAACCGTGAGCACTGAGGCAGAATTAAAATTTTCTTTGTTGTGCACCCTTTCTCCACTATGTGCATGTTCATCATTCTAGCTACTAGAAATTGTCCTTCTAAGAGATGTTTTTTATTTATACTTACTCTAAGATGCATTTTACAGTTTAAATTCAAACTGCTTTAATTAGAACCATGTTGTGATTCTAACATTACATTTCTGATAGCCCATGGAGATGGGAGGAATGAGAATATTTTACTCCAAAGAGTGAGGAAGGCAAAAAACTGTGTGGAGTGCATACCCAATGTTTTCTGGTCTGTGGTATGGTGCTGTTTTTCCATTTTAATCTCCAATTCCATGTTAGAATTCAGTAGCATCAGCATTTTAAACTGGTATTTAAACATAACTAATGATGATTTAGGAGAACATCAAAGCTATGAACTTTCCTACAGCAATTTTGTGTGTTAACACTGTTACTGAGCGGGCCTTTATATTATAACACGTCAAATGACCAACTCCTTGCTTGATTCAAATTAATATGAAAAAATCCCATCTTTAATAGCCTTTACAGTGCTTTGAAACTCTGACTCTGGTCTGGTAAAGATGATCTGAGGCAGGACTCTAGAATAAGGCAACTGCAAAGTAATCGCTAGCTCAAGGGTATTTAACTTCTGCTTGACAACCTAACAATATCGTGTTTAACTTGCTTTATTTTGTTTGGCATTAGCTTTTCCTCCATATGTGTTATGAGTCACTTTAGAATGCCAAATGGAGCTCCGGACAACAATTTACAATGGCGTGCCCAGGAGTCCCCCATAAGAGTTTGGTAATGACCTTTCTTCTAAAATAGAACTATAAAAACCTTGGGTGGTTGAAGTCACTCAGCCTTTGTCATCTTTTCTCAAAACACTTCAGTGAGGTGCTATAGAATGCTTTATTAGCCACAGGTATAGCAATTTAATAAGTACTAAGGCATCTTGGCAAGTCAGGATAAAGAGTAATGTGGAGTTTTTTAGTTGTGCTGTATGTCAAGTTTACTTCTTTGGTGCAGACACTCAGTAGCTTGTCTTTTTTACTTAAAAATTTACTGTAATGGGTTGATTTGGTGTTGCAGTGTTGATTCATGAAAGCATATTTTTCTGGTGTTGTTTTTTTTCTTTTTCCCTGGTTTTTCATAGTATGATATGGCCACTAGAAATGGTCTCGCTAGACTATCAGCTTAGAACAGCAGAGTAGTCTGTGGCATATAAAGATCCATGCAGAATAGGGTTAAAAATATAACATGAAACAGAAAAATCTGTGCTTGCATGTTAATGTCTCACTGAAGGTTTTAAAATACTACACATAAGGAGTACTGCTTTTTTTCTTTTCATGCAGGTTTAATTAATACATAAAAGGCCTGTAAAACAGTGTGTATTTATTGATGTTTTATGTATGCATACAAGATCAAATTATTTCATTTCCGTGCTGAATGTGTTCATAGGAGAGGATGTAAAAAGAGCCTCTTGAACTCTTCTGCGCTGCTGTGCTCTTCCAGTGTGCCGTGCATTTTATACTGTTGTTGTTGGCTATGTTGAGATCTTTAATGCCGAAGAGAAGATGGAGGCTGCTGTTTTACTGCCTAAAAAAACAAGTCTAGCAGCTTCTGCTGCATCCTGGAGAAGGAAACTGCCTGTTCTCTCTGGGGACAGATACAGTTTGTCAGTGCCTGAGTGTCACCCTGGCTTAAGGTCACATAAGTTTGCAGGATATGTTATAACAGTGCTGAGTTTCCACATGATAGTTGAGGTAGGCACAGAAGAAGAAATTTTGGAATGGTCTATTTTGTCCAATAGTCCTTTTGAATGTAAATGGACATATATGTTCATTGCTGTCGTATAGGGATGCAGCGGTTAAAAAGCTGTAATTAAAAAGCTACAAAAGCAACTAAAACTGATTAAGAATTCCTGAGTAGCAGTTGTAAACCTGGAATTAGTTCCTGAGAAAGAGAAAATTGCTAATTTCAGTCAGTTACACAAGAAGAATAGAAACACTGGGAGAAAGCCCTGCATGTCCTGTTTCCTGTGGCCTTATCGGAGATAAATGCTTTAGGCTGCTCAAGGAAGATCTGTTATATACTGTAGCAGCAGCATGAGAGAATGAACATGAGTTATTCTCCTAGTTGTTGATATGATTCATATGCTGTATATAGGCAGCACCTGTGATGCTTTATGTAGTTGTGCTGTGTTTGCTATCACAGTGGGATTTTGAACGGCAGTTTTATTGAAAGAGCAGTAGCAGTACCGGCATCTGTCTACTTCCAACTGGAAATGTTTGTTACTGTTACCGCGCTTAACACTGAACATCTAAGCAGGAAACAAAGTTGCAGGCGCAGGTAGCACATATCAGTCTACGGACAATTATCACAAGGAGCAAAAATTGATGAGGATTTAATGCTAGGTGTGACTGAGTGGGGAAGGAGGGTCTCCTTCCACTGTACCAAACAGTGGTGATTTTATCAAACACCCTTCAAAACTGAAAAAAATTATTTACCAAGAGCCAAACCCATCTTTTATTAATCTATATATGGAAGTTTCTGACTTTGGAAAAGTTGATGTGTGTAGCTGGAATAGTTCCTAAGATACATTGGCTTGGAAATAATTCTTTGCTCCCTGTCATCATTGAATAAGTGCCTTTTGTCCGTGTTATGGCAAGTGGAGTTCTGATCACCCAGCTGCGTTTTGCTGAAGCACAAAGCATGATCAAATGACTAACACTGCAATAACTTTGATGTTCGAGGAGTATATATACTTGGATGGAAGTCATAAGTGGGAGGCAGAAATGTTTCACTCACATAATTTGGTGAAAAAGTACCATTTCTCCTGTATATTTTAAAGAAATTGCTATTCTACAATTGGGGTAATACAGATTAGGAAGAAATATAGATAAAATGGGGCTTTCTACTCAAGGTAATATTAAATACCAAGCTCTTCAGTGGGGAGGCAGTAGGGAATGCAAGCTACAGAGATTTCAGAGGCATCGTCTGGATGCTGTATGCTCTCCCTCCCCATGTGTGTCTGGCACTATCAACTTGGCCTCAGCTCACACAGAGTGAAAATATAGGTCCAGGCGATGAAGTCAGTGGAATTAAGATTTCATTCTGAATACCTCTTTTTATAGTAATCCATATGGAGAGGATGGTTGGCCCTAAGTGTCACCTGTTAATTTTTTTCTTTAACTGATAGCACATATGTAAAATTGGAAAGCTCTAGTTCTCTAGAGCAAACCTGCGGTGCTTTGCTTTTTCATACGTTCTTTTGTTCAACCAAGAACATTAGTCGTACTGTGCACCGATGAATAACCTTGCAATAAGTAAATCCCTAGAAAGTGCAGTGTTTTTGAGCAAAGAAAATACCAAGAATGTTCTCTAATATTAACGCGTTATGAGTAATATTACCAATATATTGTAAAAAAAAAAAAAAAAAAAAAAAAAAAAGAATGTCTCTAGGTCTTCAAGAAAGGAAATATCTCCTATTTTTGCTTTCTTTAGTTTTGTGGATTTCAGAAACATTTCAGAATCTTATGTGGCTTTGTACATTATGTTACATGAAAAAAATGAGCTTACAGTATATTAGAAGAGATGCATGAAGCTGTTTAGCAGCTAGCTATTAGAGTAAACTTGTAGCTTGGACACACTTATTTTAAGCTATATTAATCAAAATGTTACACATTCTTTGGGAAGACAAGGGTTTTCTCAAGGCAGTGATTCAGTTCAAAACTGCGCCCATACTGCATCAACAGGTAAAAGCAACAGTGAAGAAGGAATCGTTATTATCCATTAGTCCTTAAAAATGCAAGTTAACTGTTAGAAGTGTGTCTTGCCTTGCTGGAAGTTATGAAAGGCAATGCAGTGCATTTATGGACATCACACAAGCCTCTGAAATATAGGCCACAGTTACAGTGGGTTTGTGGTGGAGAATCAGAAAAGGTAATTTTATTTTTTTGTCACCTTTGATCTTAAAAGCTATTTGTGAGACTATAGTTTTCCTTTTTCCAGTTCTCTCCTGTATAGCTTTCTTTTTAAAGGAGTCTGTTATTTTTCTTTATATGATACATGTAGCAAGAAGTCTGTATTTGGTTACCTAAATATATGGCCTGACTTAAAAAAAATCTTCATCTGTCCTGAAGCTTAATGAAACATTCCTGCTCGCTTCTTTCTCTTAGTACTGCTCATTCATGAAAAAGAGTGATTATCTGTTATATGAAAAAGGTAATCTAAATATCTCCTAGTTCTTCTTTTTAAAGTTGGCATCCCATAAATCATCTGCTTCAGAAACAAGGGAAAAAGGATATAACTGCAGTGATACTTTTTCATAGGAAAGTGCTGAAAGAAAAAGGAAAGAAGCATCATGACTCAATGCCAGTGACATTAGTAATTGGTATTAATCTATCTCAGGTTATCACTGAGATCAACAAGTCATTAGTTAACTTTGGTAGAGCCAGTATTCACCACTTTATAAAGAAACTTTTCTAGATTAACAAATCTCTAGCAAGGTACCTTTTGAGAGAGATCAGGTTTTCGTGCAGGAGCTTTGCATTCATAATCGTGTGACCGAAAAGGACTTAGGTTTTGTATGCATATGCCCATTTATTTTCTGGTTTGAGAACATGTTTGAAATTTATAGTACTTTAAAAAAAGAATAAGTAACTTGTTTAAAAGGTTCTCTTAATATGGACTGTAGTTTAGGGAGTACCTTATTTCTTCTGAGACAGCAGCACTTTCATGGTTTACAAATTAGATGATGAAATTCATCTTCCCGGGGACAGAGATTGATTCTTAACTTGTGCATGCATCATGCTAAAAGGTACAGAATTCTCCTATGCTAATATAGTTAGAATTGTTTTTTTTTTTCTTTTAATAAGAATATAATTAACATTTGGAATAAAATACATTTACTTTTCTTCTCTCTGATTTATTTCCTCATCTATGGGCTGAACTTGCCTCAGAGTTGTATAATCAGTAGGTGGAATGGCTTGCAAAAAAGGATAGCTGAGAATTATTGCAAACTGTTTCAGGCATCTTTCCATACTAAATTCAGAGTTTTCATATGTCAGGGATGTGCACCTTTTAATGACTTAACTTGTAGAAAGTTGTCTGACTTCTGTGATTATATGAGTGCATAATTTTGGCCTCTGACTGTTAAAAAACTTGTTTTTTTCAGGAGCTGATTTAGTTAAAAGGTGCAGATGTAATCATCTCTGTCATGTACATCACAGTTGTTGGACAGTGGAATATCCACTATGGTAAAATGTTTTTTTTTTTTTTCTGTTAAACTGATCGTACATTTTACATTCAATGTGTGAGAGCAATCTAATAAAAATGAAACAGAAATAATTGAAGCTCCATTCTGATCCCATGGCGAAGCTATTAGCCATTATTACTTCTGAATATCACAGTTAAATACAGTCTGGATGGCATAATAAAATTATCTGCTTGTAATTTTGAGGAGAATACCATATATCATGTTTTAAGTGGAATGCAGAATTGCAGTGATGCATACTAGAGTTGTCCTAGGGAAACTCTTGACCCTCTTGCTGGCAGGTGACTTCATATTGTAAAATTGAATTTATGGTCTGATTTGGGGTAGTACATGCTACTGTTTGAATTAAAGGAGAAAGAAAAATATCCTTATGAAACTTGGGGTCCAGTGCTAGTAACTGATGCTATGAGCAAACTAAAATGTATTTCTAAGCATATAAACATGTATTGCAAAGGAAAATCTCAGCACTAATCTGACTGCAGCCCAGTAGTTAAATAAAATTGCAGAATATCTTAAATAAAACAGTTTTACAGTGTTAAATAAAATGGAGCTTTGGTTTGTTACTGAAGTTTACAGGCTGTGCAGCTTTATAATTACATGGGTGATTTTTCTTTAATCAGCTTTTAAAATATTAATTATGCATATATTTCATACTATTAAAAATAATTCCTCACTGACATTTTGAAATATTTTGGGGGAAAAAAAAAAAAAAGCTGTTTGGCTGAATATGTTCCAGTGTTTTTACTGTGGGATGTGGTTCTGCGTCCTGTTAGCCCTACTCTGAGTCATTAGCTGGGAGCTCTGCTAAAAATACGATGGAGATCATTTATACCTGTGGAAGTAATTCAGCTTTATCTGACTTGAAAAGCTCTTTGCAATATTAAAAAATATTGCAAGTGTGAGAAACAGTCCTCTGTTTGTGGGCTAACAGATATTGTGCCAGCTTCAGTTGGGAGCCCAGTGCTCTGTGCAATGGGAATTAACCTGGCACTTTAAAATATGAGAGGTATGAGTGCTAATTATCAGACCTTGTGTAATGCGAATCTTAGCCCAGTCCTGCTTCTGCAATTGTTAGGATTGGGTAGGACTGAGACACATAAAAATAGTGCCAGGGATTGCAGTGTTTCAAAACGAGGCTGAGGTAAATAATGAAATATATAAGGGTCAATGTATAGGTTACTTCTATTCTTGACTGAATGCAACAATGCTAATATCACAGCCAGGACTGCAACAAGTTAAGTGAGCCTTATCAATTTGCTTGGAAATAGCTGCTTTGCACAATAACTTCATTCCTTGTAACTGACAGTTTATGCAAAGGCATAAGGGCAAATTCCTGGCTGTATTTCAGACAGCCCTACTGCTTAGATTTTCACATTCATCATTGCTTTGGCCAGTCAGTTTAAAAATTTTCTAATCTGTCCACTTCTAGTTTTGTCATAATTTATTAATAGTAGGTATATTAAAAACACAAAGCCGTTGAGGAAGATGGCTGATGTAAAGAGTTTTCAAATGACGATTAACTTCGGCTTTATAGCTGAAGAGATGAAATGCAACACTCTTTTTCTCCTCAATGAAGTGCAATGTTTGTGCTTTCTGGAACCTTAGGGTACACAGATCAGAAGGAAAAAGAAGTATAGCTGCAGATTTTACTGGCAATTTTCAAGTTCAAAAATAAACAGTGAAATAAATATTGTTGTGATGTGCTTTCAAATGGAAGAATTCCTCTTATTTTTTTTTTAACTGTAAAAAGATGCCTTTTTTAGGAAGGCCTTGTTCTTCCCAAGATTTCAATTGGATTAAGTTACATGAATTATTGCTGTATAGTTTCTTTAAGGCTGAAAAGGATGTGTTCATGCTACTGTTCTTTTGGGCCTTTTTCCGTACTTTCTTGTGTGTGCTCCGCAATGTGAGCTGCATCTCTCTAGAAGATTATTAACAGATCTTGGGGATATTTCCACAGCCATGACCCCTCTTCCTTCTGTTTTTGTGTGCCTTAGTGATGGACACAGAAGGCAAATAATGGCTCTTGATTAAACAGAGAAATACACCATCTTGTACTCTGTGTTTATGGGTTTTATATTATATTGAAATTCAAGGATGTTATGTTAGCAGAAGGCATGAACGTTTGCTGCTGACATGCAACACCTAGGACTGTGCCTTCCATAGCAAAGAGTGTTAGTTAGGGACTGTAGGGCAACAAGAGCTTAGGACCATCTCAGTTCTCACAGTAAATCCGTATCTGTTATTTTAGAAAGATTCAAATCATGAAAGCTTTTTGCAAAAGGTTGTCCAGTGTCTAGTAACCCTACAATATTGATGTCAGTGACTACGCAAGCAGGCTTTCTAGTTTACTTTGCACTTCCCCATGTACAATGCAAACAGATAGCTAATGACTGGGTAAATACAAAGGAAATGTACTTTGTGCACTGTGTGTTCTGAGCTTGAGTGTTTTGGTCTTTATTTGGTTTGCCTATTTTTATATTCTTTCACAAGCACATTTTGTAATGATGGAATATTACAGAGTTCCTAGTACAGTACAGAGGAATAGCACAAGGAATGTATTGTGCTCACTCTTTTAAAATCTGAAATCTTTGCTGATGCCAATTATTTTTGGCTTTCATTCTTTTAAACTAATACAGCATGAACAGGGGTTATGTGTTATGATTCTTTAGCACAAGCGTTCATTCAAAGGAAAAACATCACACAAAAACACGTCTGTCAGATTATAGTGTATCGTTTTCTTTTCTTACCTTTTCAACTTATTTTTCTTTTAAATGCAAATCCATAAAAAGTTTAAATGTGTGAAAGAAATGACAGTGGGAGCTGAGGAAAAAGTCATTAGCTGAAAACTACTACCAGTTGTAGTGTTAACCAAGAAGGATTATGTTTGAGTCATGCGAGCAATATGATTTACAAAACCACAAAAGACAGACATTGGAAGCAAAGTATTTAAACTCAGGATAATCTAGGACTAGCTATCACAGCCCGGCACACTGGTCCTTGCTGCTGCTGGAAATGCATGCTACTGCCTGCCCAGCAGGATTCCCAGCTTCTTTTCTGCAGAGCTGCTTTCCGTCTGGCTGCATCCAGTATGCAGTGGTGCTCAGGGGCTTCAGAGCCTGGGTGCTGGACTTGTGCTTCATGAGGTGCCTATCAGTCCTTTTCTCTGGCTGCCAAGGTGCTACTTAGTAGCTACTCCACATTGCAGTTTATCAATCCTTTCCCTCTAGTTTGGTGTCACCTGCTGTCTTCCTCTGAGAGTGTATGCCATCCTATCATTAAGATTTCTAATAAGGATGTTGATGAATGTTGATCCCCGAGGAACATGTCTACTGACCTGCTGCTGGCTGGATTTTCTCCTGCTGATTGCCACCCTCTGAGCCTGACTGATCAAGCCTGTTTTCCACCCATGCTCAAGGTGTGTTTCATCAGCTTGGCTAAAAGCAAGACTATGGGAGGCTGTTGATAGCTTTTCTAAAGTAATGGTAAAATGGTATCTGCTGTTCTCTCCTTATCCATTATGAAGGCAAGGCATCTTAGAAGGCAATTAGTTTGATCAGGCAAGATTTGTCCTTTTTAAATTCATGTTGTCCTTTCCAAAGGTGTATATGTACATGGCCATTCCCAAACCACTTGTGGCCCTTGGCGTTCTTGAACGTGGCATTGAGGATGGCTTGCTTCATCTCTTTAGGAACTTAAGGCTGACTGGCTTACAGTTGCAGTCACGTTTCTGCAGATCCTCCTTCTTGCCCTGCATAAAAATGTGAGTTAATTATGTTGCTATGCCCGACTGTGTCTTGTTCCTGAAATCATACTGGATTTGAGGAAGAGATTGCCTCTTATAAAACTCTCTCTGGTACTAGAAAGTCCTTTACGCAAAAAAAAAAAAAATTCAACCCTGCATCAGCTATTTGATTTAGTTTAAAGGTTGTGCAGGGTTTTGTTTATTCAAAGGCAGTAGCCTGAACAGAAGGGGTTGGCAGAAGTGCGTGAGCTAGTCTGTTCTTATGTAACTAATTTTCCAAATTAATTTAGAGTATTATGGTGGAAAGAAAGGAAAACTAATGATAGCATTTCTGCGGAAAAAATCCCACCCCAGTGCCCAGCAGTTATTGTGTCAATAAGAAAAGCTGCAGTGACCATGTGAGAGCGGAGTGCTTTTGCCACATATTGTGTTAATATCTTTCTCACTGCCTAAATTACCTGTCATATGTCTGTCAAGCCCAGCCATCATCAAACAGGTCAATTTGGGTTTTGTTGTCTCCTGACATACGTATCTTTAAGGTTCAAGCAGTGACGCTTGCAGATAATTGGAAAAGATAAGCTAAACGAATATTTAATTTGTTCTGAGAGGAGGAAGGCATTTATTTTGTAAGTTTTGGAGGAAGTTTTGCATCCTGAAGGGAAGCGTGAGTTTTAGCATAAGATTTCTCTGAAGGTTTTTTGCATTGCAAACCTTTGCACCAGCTGGAATCAGCCTCAGAAAGTGGACAAATGGAACAGTTCTCTGAGGAAAATTTGGAAAATTTTCTTTCCTAGATTGCTGTCTCGTATGTTCCTGGCTGATTTAGACAAAACTGAACTACAGCTTGGAAAGTTTGGAAGCTTATGATTGTGTGGGGATAATTAGGATCAAAAGCACAGTGTTGCAGCTTGGGTGTTTATCTGTTATCTGGGATTACTTGTACATATTTCTACTGATCAGTTCCTTGATGCTGGATGAGCCCTGGCTGCTTTTGAGAAATAGCTATCACATTGTCACTTAGATTTTGGGGTAAGAGAGTTTCTACAGAGATTTAGTGTTTGAATTCATTTTATATTTGGGATTACTGGAAGCTATCTGTGTGAAACATAATTGCTTCTTCTTTATGGGGCAGTGGACTAGGTGGTCAGAAGAGCACTTCAGGTCTCCACACTGTTGAGTTAATATGGTGATGTTACATAGTTAAAAAGTTGCCTTTGTTTTCTTACTCCCTGTTTTTAATGTACCTTTCTCATTTTAATTTCTGCCTTTTCTCAAATTCAGCACTGTTCACTTATTCTAGCAGCTCTTTCAAATGTTCTTGGAAGGGAAACAATCATATGGTCTCATTTACAAGAAAATATTTTGAAATGATCTAAGGAAAACCTGTAATGGTAAACTGATTTGTTTTTAACTCAGGCCATAAAAAAGTAATTAAAGAAGTGTGTTGAAATTGCAACTAAACCTGTTATTGTCTTAAGATGAATTGCAAAGTAAGCATGTTCCATAAGGGATTTTGCAGAATGCAGCACAAGATGTTTCTGCAAATCATAGAGGTGCTGTGACTTAGAATGAAGGATATGCCTCCTAAACCTTGGCAGTGTGAGCAAGCAGATAATTGATCTTGCTGAGACTGCTGCATTAGGTGGGTGTTCATGAGCAATTACTATCTAGTTGTATTTAATTACTATTTAACTGAGCTCCACTGCTCATCTAATTTACCTCCACTTGGCATCAATGTAATCCAATAAAAATGTAAATAATTGAAAATAAGTTCTTTAAAATTTCAGTTGTACAAAGTTTGCTAGCTTCACTTACAAATGGTAACATATGATCTTTGCAGTTCAGCTCAAAGATGCATTGGTGTGATTGGTATATTTGCTCATTTTGCATTACTTAAAAAATTTAAATAAAATTATTTAATAAAATTCAAAGACCTTTGATTATGTATAAATCAATAATATATAGTATATTATAATATATATGCTACGTATACCTATGCTTGAATGTGAATGTTCTCCAAAGGCAAATGTGCTGCTTCTGTAATTGAATATTAGCAAATAGTTTTAAGTTGCACTGTGGATAGTCAGTTTCTTAGTACAGACTACTTTGACAGAGGTTTAATCAATTAATGTCAGTTTTGTCTCATCTAATCTTTTTTTTTAATAGCAGATGAAACAGACTTTTAAGGCGAATAGCTGACCCTTTACTGAAATAGATTGACATCTCTGCTATGTTATATAATTCCTATCTAAAGAACTTTGATGCTAGGTTAGTTAAGCTGCCTGACTTAAGATGAAGTTAGGCAGTTTCACATTTAGAGGGGAAGACAACAGACAGCTGAAGTAAACAAACAGCACAGAAGAAACTACATTATTCAGAAAAGATGATTTATGAATTCTGTGTCTGGTAGGAATTACATGCTGAAAATCTCAGATGTTGAGTAAAACGTGCTGATGTCATCTATTCAGACAGTTCATAAACATTTAAAAGACAGCACATTGTTTTCAGAAGTATTTTGCTCAGTTTTACTGTCGAAAGGCAACATGGTAATAATAGTAAATTATTTGTAATTAGCACTTGGAGACACTCAGGTTTGTCAATTTAAAGTCAAACAATTAATGTCCAGAATAGACGTTTGTTGCCAAATAAAGGAGGACTATTACACTATTTCAAAGGACAGTTGTACACTAGGATATTCTCAGTATTTTTAATAAGGTAGAGAATACATTTAGAACTGAGAATAACATGCTTATCTCTGCAGGCCAGGTGTGGAGGAGATTAGCTTTAAAATTGGAGGCCATTAAGAGTTTTGCGCTGAAGGCAATATCTAATAGGAGTAAGACATGAGCTATAATGTGAGGAAACTATTAACAAAATGCAAACAAAGCAGAAGGAGCAGCTGCCCTTTAAATATATGCGTGTATATACATATCTTTTAATATGTCTACATACCCCTAGATTTCTATAAAATAAGGACTCTCAGCTATAAATCTCAGTGAGGGAAAATGCTTTCATGTGATTAGTGTGTGAATAAGTATTAATGGGACCAAAACCCAATCAAGATTGCAGTTTAATTTACCATAGCTTTTTCAACAAGGTTACACGCTACATGATCTAGCAAGGTCTAGTTTCCTAAGTATCTAGAAGTCTTAGTTGTATATGCTAACAGCTTACTGGCTTGTGGGAGCACCTTGCAATGGTATCTATGAAAAGGAAGAATTAAGGGCTAAAGAAACTTTTTTTCTGAAAATGACTGCAAAACCAGCCCCTTACCCGATAATACCAAATATTCAACATGAAGTTTTTAAGCAAAATAAAATTAAATTTTCAAATGTCAACCTTAAGTTATTCTCACAGAAGGGGTCGCGTACCTTTTAAAACATTACTTCCTTGATGAATGACAGTTTTGAAATCATTCATAAGGAATAAGCAGTAGTGTTTTACACAGTGCAGCTGGGAAATGTGGGGATTACAAGTTTTTGAAAATGAATTAAATAATAATTCTCTCAGAAATTATAACACAAGAAGTTGAAATAGGTCTGTCAAAAATGTGACTGATTTAGTATAATGCTATGGACAAAATGCCACTTTACCAAATGAAAGTAAGCAATAACTACTTAAAGTCTTTAAATATTAGTAAGAAACACATTAAAATCGTGAGTTGACAAGTCTGGTACATTTGCCAGATGCCTGAGTTTTCAGATATCCTGAAAGAGTGACTTGGAAATCTGAATTTCTGTGAGAAGCAATTACTCTAATTCTAATTCTTGCTAATATTACTGAAAAGATATATGGAGTTGAAAATGGAGTCAAAAAGTAGAACTGAGTTTGGGGAATTCAGGAGTGTTTGCGAAGTTCAGAATTCATAATGAGAAAAGGAAGGGACACACAATCAAGATGATAGTCTTGAAAATGACAGATGGCATTAATTCTGGAGGACATGCATATGAAGCACAGCAAAATAAGTGTGATTGAAGTGATGATATGAAACTGGATCTGCCCTTAATTTATTAGCTTTGGTAAACGTGTAGACTGAGAGGATTGTGTACAGAAAAATATTCACAGAATGTATTTAAAATGGAGGTGGACTGTATCAAGAAAATATATTCCATTGTTGAGAGGTATTCTTTCATCTTAGGCTTTTTTCACAAATATTTTGTTTGGAGGGTTGTTTCAGTGCTTATAATGGTTAAATTATGTTGACACTTTTCTGGACTTTCAAAATTTTTTTTTTTTTCTTGATTGAGAAGCACAGTTTTTGGAGAATAAGATTAAGAATAAAACGTACTTGATTAAAACTGTGAAGCCTCTTATTTTTTGCTCAGGTTCATAAGATCCAAATTTCTATGCTTGTGCCAGATTTTACAAGTGAGCCGTATTCAACAGATTGAAGACTAATCTTTTGTAGCTGAATTGTTGAAAATCAAGGTATTTGCAGTAATTTGTTCTGCAAATGCCATTGGTGCTTTGATCTGATCATATACTGTAGTGTCTATCTACTGGAAAAGCTGATGCAGACTTAGCAGAGCAAAACGTTCAAGCTGTTTGGAATCGCTGATGATTTCAATTCCGTAGCTGGGAAATGGTGAGCAGCCCATTACTCGTCTTTTCCCTGCAAGTCTTCACCCTTGAATATTAGGGAGAGAAACTTTCTTCTCAGCTCAGGAGTGCTAGATATTAATAGCAAGAGAGTTGAAAACTAGGATTCTTAGCTGCAAAGTATGGGACTTTGTTTTAAACAAAATGAGACCAGAGCCATTAATTCCAGATAGATTTACTTATTATCTAGACACTGAGCGATGCCATGAAATGGTCAAGTGCTGGAGCCGGTGTCTGACACTAGAGAAGTAGGAAAAGAGTTGATCTTCGATATAAACCAAATTAGTTTAAGACACTGCTGTACACATAAGCATGCTGATAGTCGAGTGTGTTACAGTGGTATAAACTGCTGAACATTTCAATACCACAGAAGTATTTTTTTACTTCCCTTTTACGCTTAGCACTTTTTGGCATGTGGGAGTTTTTAGTACTGGTTCTTTGCATTCTTTGGCTAGACAGTTTTTAGCTATTCCTCAGTGGCTCCCTTGATTTAAGACCTGCTTTATAGTGACATCTACCAGCATATATTGATTTATTGCTCTGTGTGAAAAATAAAGATATCACTTCACTGTGTAAGCAACTGCTGGGATGACCAGGGCTCATAGTAGTTGTGTACACTCTGTATGTAGTTCTGCATGTCCTTAACGGCTTGAATAGCTTAAGTTTGATGTTGATAATTTCTTTTCTAAAAATAGGGCTTAATTTTTGATATAAGTGTTGGTTGATTGGGCAATTGCTTGGACCAGATTAACTGAGGGCTTTGAGAAGTTTTGCTGCCGTTAACTCCCACTGCAGTCACAAAGCAGAAGTCTCTGTCATGCAGCGAGCTCAGGGACTGCCTTGCCCCTGCAGAGGGGGCCTGCCTTCTCCCTCAAATTGTGAGGAGGTTTCAGCCTACTAGCTTAAACCAGATCCTGGCTCTAAAATAGGCAACTGAGGTTAGAAGCTGCCCGCTCTAATAGATTGATTTCAGACATTTTATTGATGGAACAGTTTTAAATTAAATATTTTAATGTCCAAAATGCGTTTTTAAATTCTTTCAGATAATACTCAGCTGCGGTTGCTGCCATTTCCCTCTGGGTAATACAGTAACACAAATTTATTCAGTGGCTTCTGAGTAACAAAACCTACCTTTAGATGTCTTAAACCTGCCAAACTGGGGGTTCAGTGCTTGCTTTGCAACTTCACGGACTGAATTGTGCCGCCCCTGGCAGTTTGTTGGAGAGAAGGGGTCTGTCCGCTCTGTGGCAGTGCTCTAAGTTCTTGACATGCCTCCTGAGCAAGGTGGAAGTTTTGGGTCAGGAAGTCATTTGCCTAGAGAATTCGTAGAAGGTGTTTGCCACTTGAATTCAGAAATAGATGAGGAGTTGGGCATGCAAAATTTATTTCATTAAAGCAAACTTGTGATGAATGGAACACCCTACCATTGCCTTTTTCAGGTCCTGACTTCCAGACAAGTGGTCTTAGCAGACTGATTGCTATATTCCAATCAATTCAATTACAATGCTACAAAGTGTTAAGTATAAAGCAAAATATTAACTATTATAGTATAAAGCAAAATCAGTTATCTTAGCTTTTACAATTTTTGACCAGATATCACAGAATGAATATTTGACAGTGTGGATGCCTATCTTCCTGTACCGCCAAAACACCTGTGAAGCTGAACTGGAGTCCTGCCCGAGGACACAAAAAACAAACCAGAGAGTTGTTTTACAAATGTTTCATGCATTAAATCCACAGTTTAGTGGGCTGTAACATGTTCTATCAGTAAAATAGGTAAACCCAGGACAGGTTAGTTCATTAACGTGTTTTGTACTATTTCTTTCACAAAAAAACCCACCCAACCATCAGACCCAACCCTTTGTGCTGTTTATTGCTGTCATCCCTCACTGAGAGGGAGCAAGTGGCTGCGTGGCGCTTAGTTGCCAGCTGGGATTAAACCACAACAATATGGAAAGGGTTTCACAGTTTGACTGTGGACTAGGCTTGTTAATCTCTATGTTAACCTTTCTTTGACAGTTTTGAGCCAGCTCTTTTGCTTACAAAGTAGGAAGAACTAAGAATGGTAATCACTGAAAGTAAGACTTAAAGAATTAAGAGTGTCTTTCTACATAAATAGTAGTAACAATTATGAAATATATTCCAGAGAAAATGCATTTTTTTGTTATATTTCTTGGCATAGCATAACAATAAAAGATAATAAATTACCTCTAATTCTCTTTATGTATACAAGCATATTTGCAAATTATCACCATTTCAAATCAGTATTTTTAAAGCTTTATGTTCTATAAATGCAACCTAAGATAATTGCTGTTTGAGTTAATTGCTTCCATGTGCTCTGGTTTGTAGTAGCACTTCAACTTTGAATTCTGAAAGCCATTCTCATGCCTTTTTCATAGCATGGGATTTTACAGTCGATTATGGAACATAAATACAGAACTGAAATGCAGGACTGTTATTTTAAAATATATTCTTTCTGTGCTAAATTAATCTGTTTATTATTTAGCGCTTTTAAACAGATTATTAAAATTAATTCTAAGCTCAAGAAAGTGTTGAACGTATTAGCATTAGCTCTTCAGAAGAAAAATGTTTATTTTAGAAAACACCACTGATCAATACATAATAAACCTGAAATCTGCGTTTTCCATATGTAGGAATTATGATATTAGTTATGGTGTTGTACCTGGAACTCTGTATTTTTAATATTATGGGTTTTTTTGTGTTTTTTTTTTTTACAATTAAAGTAAAAATTTTCCTTTCTACAGCTGTTCATGGGTTTTACAGTCAAGAAAAGTTCTGAATAATGCAATGAACAGTTCATGGGCCTGCGTTTGTACTTTTGCCAAATAATGTAATTAATCCAGTGCAAAAAATACATTAGGGTATAATATAATTACAAAAATACACAAACTGTAAAATGAAGTGCAGTCATCTGATTTTGAAATAATTTGCTGAAAGTGAATTGTCTGTTAGCTGAAGCTGAAACACAAGTCTAGTTCCACGTGCTTTATAATCTGATTTTAGCGTGTAAAATCTTTGGAGCAATGCAAACATATGTGTAAATGAGTTGTTTTAACATTCAGTTTTTATAATATAATTGCCTTGAATCATGAAACCTCAGAACCAAGATGTTCCATGGGGGAGGCAGGAATACTGGTAATAGTGAAATCCAAAATGCATACAAGAAACAGCTTTTGGATTTATGAGTCCAAAGAGAACTCACGTGGTGTTCCTGCAAAGACTGAAGGGGAAAAAAACCCAACCCCAAACCAGCAGAAAAACCCGCTCCTTAAATCCTGCTTTATAATGTGAAAGCTGCATGCTTTTGTTGGACAGCTGAGATGATGAATCCTAAAGTATTTTAAGATTGGCTGCTGCTCTGAATATAGTCAAACTTATACTGTTCAGCATTGTCACAGAAAATAAGTTATCTGCAAGCCCAAGTTTCGGTAATTAAATCCTGGAAGGCCCCTTGGGTGGCTAGCACTGACTGGTGTAATTCAAGAGCAACAAGCATCGCGTTTCATTTATGGAACACTCGAGTAGAAATATAATGTATCTGTCTCTTTGCCTAACATATTTTCAGAATTTTTCTTTAAGATGAACTGTAAAAAACGTGCAGACTCGTACATGTGTCTGTAAGTCATGGCTAGATCCAAGGCAATAATGATAGGGAAAGAAGACACAAAAATTCTGAGGACCATCCAGTTCCACTGTTTTGGGGCTGCTGGTGTTTAGTGCCCGCAAAGCTATTGTTTCAATCAAGCAGGAAGCTAATTATATGCAATGCTTTCATCCTTTAGCAAAAAAGATAAAGTCCTCTATTTTAGGACTGGCTGTGAATTTTTTGACAAAATATTGTTCTGTCAGAAAATGCCAATGTCAGATCTTTTTGCAGCTTTACCAGGCAGTTTGTCAAGAAGTAGTTCTGTCTTTCCAGGTGGAATTTCTGACAAACTTGATGTTCTTCATTGAAAATTTGAGTTTCTTCCCTGGGCTGTTCCTCTATTTTGCTTTTGCAGCTAGCGAATAAAATGTATGAGGAGGAACGGGACTTTTGGAGCTGCCATCCCTGGGGTGAGCATCCTGGCCACTGGGCAGAAGTGTCGTACTTGTGTCCCCTTCTTTGCTGTTTGGTGGCACTGCAGCTTTTGGGGTGCCACAAAGAGAAGGCTCCTCTTTCCACTTTTACCCTCCCCTGTAGCTAGTTATTAGGGTGGTTCTGTATTCATGTGAGTACTTCAAAGATAGTTTTTCTGTAGACAACAGAGCAGTGATTCTTTATGTTTGGTCAGTTTTTGTTTGCTGCAGAGTACATGCAGCTACCCTTCCTGGGAATTAGGTTCCAAACGTCCAGTTGTCGCTGGCCTGGCCACCACCTTACATTAGGAATGTTATTTTGGCTGGGAATAAAAATATTGAGTCTAGAAAGCTAACATTAAATATTCTTGTATATACTGTAGGTGTGATCAAGGTTGCAGTATACAAATATGTCTGAGGCAACCACAGTACATATTGATGTTGATGGCATTATTGTGATTATATGCTAATAAATATGTTGATGGGGTTATGCTGTATTCAGTCTCAAAGGGCAGAATTGAGAGAAAAAGTCTCTGAAATACGAGTTGTAATAACCAAATTAGCTATGTGTTGAGTCAGCAAATTGTTCCCATTTATTCAAAATGCTTTGGATAAGCAGTGTATCTTCAGACTGTATTGAGACTGCTTCAGATGAGCAAGAAACCTAGTAAACAATGCAAAAGAAGTAATCCCATGTTATTCAAAACTGAAATTACATCATCAGTATTGTATTTCCAAGATCATTTCAACCACTTCCTTTCAGAGGATCCTGCTTGGTTAAACAAAACCTGAGAAATCTAATCTCCTTTGAGGCAGAATGCTCTAATCTTTATGTATTTAATCATTCTCTGTATTGAGAATACTAAGAAAATGATTTATCATATAAATAAGCATGACAGGTTGAAATTATTAATGTGGATTTTACCATCTTTACAAAAGTTAGTCTTTTACTAATCTTTAATGATAGAAGGACTCTGATTTAACCTTGAGTAGGAAGATCTGGATATCTCTCATTTTCATGTGGAGTTTCTAGCTGTCTGTTTCTAAATATGACATTAACATTATATACACGTTTAGAAGTGCAGTGTTAAGAGTGTCGGTCAGTGTATTCTGTTAGACATCTTTCCTTATCGGTTTATTTATTTGCATACATTCATTGCTTGTAGAAGGTTAAGAAATATTGTGTAGCTGGATTCTCTGCTTAGGAAATTGTAATTTCCATTAGTAGCCTCATTTGAGAAGCCAATAGGTTAATCTAAACCATGAAGTTATAATGAAATGAAGTTATAGGAGCAACTTCAGAATAGCTTCTGCAATAATTCCATTCAACTGTGAGCATTTGTCTCATCTCTGCAGCTACCTGTATAAAGACAGCTACTGCAATGAGGTGACATGGATTTGATTTTTCTTCATAATTACTCAGGATTACTCAAAAAATTGCATCTCTAAGCCATTCACTCTAGGACTCTTTCCTAGTCAGTAAGAGTAAACATCTTCAAAGGGTGGCACATTTCATTTTAGAGTAAACCTCCCTATGGAAAGATTTGAAACTTTTTGGCAGTGACTGAGAATTAAAGATCCTGTCGAATGTCTCCTCAAATAACTGTCATCTCCCTTACAAGAACATCAATAACATTGAACATCCATCCTCTGGTTTGTCAGTACAGATATATGGCAATTGAGATTATCCACTTTAAATCTGCTCAGCTGTTCTGCAATGATAGCAGTCTGTCTGCAAGGTACATTGCAATTGTCTTGCAAACTATTCTAAATCACCATGGCATTTATGTATTTTTTTTAAGAGCAGTATTAAAGTTTTGATTTGCTTTTGGATTTAGTATGAATTTTTTTTTGCAGTTAAATTAATTCACTCCCCAAAGTACCTACTTTTTTAAATTTCAAAAAGCTTATTGCTCTGTTGTCCTGTTGTTCAGACTTATTAATTGTCCATTGCTATATTAATATTCTGCAGTTTACTTAATTAAAACCACTCATACCCTTTGAAATAACCCATCCCGATCGAAAAGGAAAAAAAAGCCTGTCTTAATGGTTTTGCTTCTGTTCTCAGAGAAGCTGAATAAATGACATGTGGCAGCATGGAGAAGAGTATTTAAACACTGGCTAGAGCTGAGAAATTCGGATATGTATTTCATATTCCCTTTTTTTGGGGGCGGGAAGAAATCTTGAAAACAGCTATTTTAAGCTGTAAACAGCAATAATTCAGAAAATGTATATCAAATAAGTAAGAAAACATTCAAAATATGTTTGGCTATTGCAAACCATTGTATGCAATAAGAAAACTGCAAAGCAGCAGCTTGAATTTCATCATGCTTTGGTCCCCATACTACAGTAAACCTCAGCCATTGCTTTCTTTGGTCAGAGGGTCTTGTCAGCTCAAGTTGTTTATTAACCACGAAAAGCTAAGCTTTTCTTCCTCTGTATTCTTTGTGGTGACCACTAAAATAAGTAGAAATATCTTAAAAAAAATTACACAGTGTTCGGAGAAAGCTATTTAAACCTCTGGTTTTGTAGAGCGTTCAAAATAATATTGATTTTACGATGGATAGGAAACTATGCAGCCAGCAAACCCCATAATTTCTGGAATATCCCTGAATTCATAGCAGATACAAGCCATGAAAATAATGTGTTACATGTGAGCTTTATTTCTGTGGCTGTTTGTTTTTTACTTTTTACAGACCACAAAAGACATTTGAGAGCATGTTTCTTGTTTTGATCAAGTCAAAGTACAATGTCAAATGCTTAAAGCTGGATATTCAGTGATATAAACCCATGCCTGCAATGTCTGCACAATTCTTTCTTATATCTGTTAGCACAATTGGTTGACTGTATTTATTCTGGTTGACACATGAAGAATACAAAATTAATGTAGTCACCAAATACAATGATGAAATCCCCAATACAACTTCTGTACCACTTCCGTTTTTCTCGACACTGGTTCTCCATATTCATAGCTCTGAATTCCCTCTGCAAAGCATCAAGTACTCATTTTCTTCAGCTATTGTATTCTGATAAAAATTTTTGTCAGGCTTATGTTTTCTGAAACTTAATTTGTTATTGAATTTTCTGGGCTTTATAAAGCAAGTTTGTGTTGTGCCAGATTTTAATCCTAACATTACAAAATCTTGACAGTACAAGAGCTAGAAGTTATATGATGAGGAGGCTGTAGTATGTTGGGCTCTCAAAAATGTTACCAAGGCTACTGGTAATGTTTCTTCAGACTTGGTTAGATCTTAACACTCTCTTTAGTTTCTTAGTTACAAAAAATAGAATTTGTGAGTCATAAAGTCACTCTATTCTTAATATAATAAAAATTAAGCGTCATGTAATGAACCTAGATGATTTTGAGAGTCTCAGGAGCAGGAACAGGGTACAGTCTAGTCAGGTAAAACACAAGGTTACAATGCTAGGAGCTAATAACTTTTTTTTTTTTTAACGTGAACTTATAGTCTATTAGTTTGGCAAAAGAGGAAGAGCTGGTGTATCCATTGCTTTCTGCTCCGCTCTGTACCGCCACCACCATGCAGTCAGATAAAAAGACAAATGTGCTTGCAGAGGCCTTTGCTGTAGAAACAGCAAGGACTTATTTTGTTGTAGAAGACAGTGGTAGGATCTCCTTTGGAATATTGTATATAATTGTGATCAGCTAGTTTTAAGAAAAAAAACATTGAAACCAGATGATGTGAATGCGGAGCTGGTAGGGTAATCGGAAGCTGTGGAGAGCCTCCTGTATAAATATAGCTTAACGGTGCTTGCCTTCTTCCCACTATCAAAATGAAGGCTACAGGAATGTAAGTCCTGTTTATAAATTTTCTGGGGAAATGAGCAAAGGTAATGAGCAGAAAAGGACCTATTTTACTAAAGTAATGCTGGGGAAAATGATTTATGAATGGATTTAAAATGAATGGCTTGAAATGAGAAAAAGGGTTTTAAGGTAAACTGTCATAGATAAGGAGTGTGGATAAAAAATCCCCAGCAACAGCAGTATCCCCACAGTACAGAATACACAGTTAAATATGATCAATTTATGGTAGAAACTATGGCCTTCAGGCAGAGACTGGACTTGGATTCTGAGACTTCATCAAGTCTTGTGTTCTTATGCTTTCTCAGAAGTTCAGGAAAGAAAACCTTTATCTGGTCATGGCCTGGTGGTCTCATTTTATTGGTAGGAAATCAGATGCATGGGCTGATGGGCACAGGAATTTCCCTGACTGGATAACTGTTGTTTAAAAATGTGTTTTGGTTTTGTGGTTGCACAGCTAGAACAGCACATCAGTGTCAGTGCACCTAATCCCTGACTTCCACCATCAGTAGTGACTTTATGTGATGAAAAATCTGATTTCAGCAGCAGTTTGCTGTTTGGCCACCAGCAATCGAAATGAACCTAAATAAAAGCTCAGACTTCCACAGAATTCCAATTTTGGCTTCTTTCTTAATTCTTCCTCTTTTATATCATATATTGCAGACTCTGTGATTGGAAGTGGCTAGAGTTTGTGCTATGGTATAATCACAGTACTGGATGCAAGGCAAAACAAGAAGACGGATGTGTTTCAAAGCATGTTAAATGCTGAGAAAAAGCAGCAGACACAGAGACCTTTAATTCTTAAATGACTCTGCTTTAATATATTTGCTGTGGACTTTATTTTGTTTTTTTCAGGGAAGGTTGTTTAGGATTGCTGTTTACTAATTAGCTTTATAGAATCAGAGCTTGTAAATATGAAAACAATCTATTTGTACTGTAGTTCTGGTTTATATTTGTCATATTGAAAGGCATTTGTTACTGATCTACAATCCTCTCGAATGCAGCTTGTGTTGATAGAATAATCTCAGCATAAATTTTACGTAGTGAATAAAGTGAGTTTTACATTTCATTCATGGATGAAAATTATGCCAAGTGCTTCATGGTAACTTAAGGTATCTCTGTAGTTATTTTACTTTTTACTCAGTTTCTTCATTAAGAAGTTCACTACACAGCTGTTAATATAGGTGGAAAAGATAGATTAGGTTCAATAAAAGATTTATAGTTTTGGCTTTAAAGCTGAAAGTTCCTTAGTGATGTGAAAATGAAAATGTAATGATTGATTTAGTGTAAAAGTAAAGTTCACATCTCACATCACCGAAATCCTTGTAGCCCTATGTCTAAGTTTCTGTATTCAGTGAAATACTAATTTAATGTGATATCAATGATACAGTGAAATACTAATTTGATTCGGTATCAACGTAATCATTTTAAGTGTAAAAATTATTTAAGCAGTCAGTTCTGAAACACAGACCAAGTTAAATACTTGGGCTTAATCCAACAAAAACGTCAGTAAGACTCCTAAAATAGACAGTTAACCTCTACCTTTATGTCTCTCTAGTGTATAAAAAAATATTAATTCTGTTATTTATATGTCTGTTCTTAAACGTTGCTGGATATTTCACAGGCCCCATGCATTTGTTTTTATATCTGCAGTTCATTGACTCTTCAAAATGAGGTCAATAATTTTAAATTGTTGATTCTGGGAAAAGGCAAATAAAATCTCATAGCCTCTGAAATATATTATTCCTGTTCTTCATTTTGAGACCAGCTTTTAAATTAGCATATGCAATTGTACTGGGTAGATAGTTTCATTAAACAGTTTAAAATGAAAGTACATCGTTAGCAGCACATTTCTTGGTCTTTTGTAACAGACTTGCATTAACTTTTAATAGCTGGAAAAACTAATAAAGTGTTAATCTTTTATTATCTTAGACCTTTTGGTTTGGTTTGATTTTTTGTCATTGTCTTTTGGGTTTTATTGTTTTATTGCCACTTTTTCTTTACCATGGAATAGCAATGTAGCTGGTTTGTTTAAAGAGTCATTTAGGAAACATAGTAAAAACTGATCAAAACTATATATATATGAAAAAAACATCTCTAGAAGAGAAGCTAATAATTATAAGAAAGTTTGGCATAACTTGGTATAAAAATTTGAAGTTTTATGGTAAAATAGTTCTTCCATGCTTTTTAAGTCAGCCTGTACCCAAAAGCTCAGTCTCCAGTATGGTACATTCAATGCTTCTGAGTATTTTTTTTTTTATATAAACCTTTATACTTTCTGCAAAACCTCATTGCATTTCCCTCCATTCAATTTTTTACATTTTTTCTGTAAAATTTACCCGTCTATACTCACCAGTCAGTAACTGTTTTCTAACAGTTACTTTTGCCTTTAAGTGAGAGAATATTTAATCTTAGTTGAAGCTTTGCACTAGAGTTCTTCTACCTGTGGATTTGAATCACCAAGCAGCTTCCTATTAATTGAATACTTAAGTAAAATGGCAGCTTGGTTTAAGGAATACACTATAAGATTCCTTCTACATCTGCTTCAAGTAATTTAATATTTTTCCTCTTCTCCAAGTCCATTTCACAAAGACCATAATGTTAAAAAATGCTGTGGAAAAAAACCTAGATAAACCCCAACCTTTTCATGGGTGGACAAAGATATTTCCTTTGTACTTGCCTCTCCCTGGTGCCTGGCCAAGCTGAGGGTTTGTGCTGGAGAAGCATTTGGTGATGGTCAGTCAGAGTGACAGCATCATTCTCACTGTGCTTGTCCCAAAGTGCTTTAGTATAAAATGGGAAATATGCTGGTTTAAATTGTTTAATAACACGAGTTGAAATTGCATTTCCTTTGAATTTCATTAGTGTGTGTTGAGTGAAGTACTTCTGTGAGGATTTTACTGTGCCAGATATGTATATTGAAAAGGCTGTCTTTGCAGGAATCTCTCAGCTGCCTAAACAGCTGTAAAAATAAAAATACCACTCACTGCTATTAAAACTCTTAGCAGCAAATCCTTCCTGTCACTGCTGGCATGCTGTGCTTAACCAGGAGATGTTTTTGCAAAATACTTATTTAAGTAAGTAGAGTAGGTGATAAATGATGATCTAAAAGTTTAAATCTGGTTATATTGCCAGGATATTTCTAGGTTTGTGATTCAAGGGTGTAGTATGTAATTAGAAGGAGGATAATCCTCACTTTATCATCCTAACAAATATTTATTCTATTGCTCATTCATGCAGAAAAATGACTTGTGATCTGTGAACAATTTCTCATAAGAATAATTTTATGCAGGCACATTAGCTCCATTGATTTCACTTGGGTTATTGTCTGTGTTAATGTATGTGTAACAGTTTGCAGGATCATTAACTGAACAGACGAGTTAGTAATGCCACGTAGCAAAATAAAGCAAGTATCTTCAGATACTCATGGGTCTGGCAATTAGTTCAAACTGTCTGTGGGGCTTAGGGCATGCTTTTAGAAAATATGTGGGTCCCAGTGCAAATATTTGTAATTGATGCTTCAAGAAATTATGGTAAACTTGTAATATCCTATAGAATAGCATAATTTGTAGTGAATGTGCTCTAAGGGTTTTGCTACTCTAAAAGGATAAATAACTTCTATTTGAAGAATTTTGTCATGTTTTGGGTATATCATGTATAGCATAAATAGATAGGAAAGTTCCCGGGTTGTTTCAGGTATCATGTAGGAATAATTGCCTAGAAAAAAACAATATTTCTCATACTTGCAGAGAAAAGATGGGAAGTGATCACCTAGTGGATTACAATTACATATCAAAAACCCTATTTGCCAAAGAGTGTTGTTATGATTCGTTTAAGGCAATTGTGTATTCTAGCAACCTGGAAGTCCGGTGTTATCCTCTGAAGCATATGCATGTTGTGCCAGGTTTGTTTTTTTTTTGAGTGGAGAAGAAAGATGCTGGCTGCTGCCTCTCATCCCTAAACAATGCAAATGAGAAATTTACTGTGAAGAACTTGATTCTGAATTGAACATATTGCAGTTCTGATCCCAGAATTCCACCAGGCTGGATTTAAGTTGTGTAAAATTTTCATGGAAAGTCATAGCCTTTTTGAATAAAACAAAAGATGAGAGAGAATGGAAATTACTTTTTATTTGTTTGCCTCCTTTTGTGGGAAGGATAAGCTCTTTGACATAAACAGAATGGGTTTTTTGTTTGTTTTGTGTTTTTTTGTTTGCAAATACCTTGAAGACGTAGTGCTGATTTTTAGTTTTGCTGCCAAGAAAATTAAGCCACTGACCAAGGCTCTAATCCCAACAGCTTCAAGTTAATATTGTTGCTGTGAATGTTTGTTGGTGTGGTTGTGTTATAAGGTTGATAAAGAAATTTAACAAGCTGTATCAGTCTTGCATTGAGTTACTAAACCCAATATTTGTTTCTGAAGCTTAAATGAAATTTGAAGGCAATCTTCAAACCCATGTATGAATGAGAACTTCTGTTCATTTTTTTAGAATACTTAAATTTGACTTCATTTATAAGTATTGCTTTATGTGATTCAGTTCTATAAAGACAATAATTACTATTAATTGCTTTTTAGTGGTAACAAGCCATTGAATTACACTCCCCCAAAGTGCTTCTTTTTTTTTTAATTGCTGATGTATTTTTTAAGTAAAAACATTATGTTTTTGCAACTGTAAGATAAATAGTTTTAGCAGTAAACTATTTCTTTGTTTTGACAAGATACTAATCATGCAAGTTCAGAGAATTGGTAATAAATAAAATCTCATTATAAGCTGTGCTGAGTTCTAAAGGATTGTTTTAAAGTGGTCTTGAAAAGGAGAAAACTCTTTGGTAAAAGTTAAACATTTACTTCCAACTGGAGAGTTCTCTGTGGAAAAATTGTATCACTATTGTAACTATCAGGAAAAGATTTATAAAAAGATTTATAAAGTATTTTAAGATGAAAATGGCTAAGCTGTTGGAAAAAAAGTGTTCCCGCTAAAAAGAGAGATATATATATCTCTCACAACTTGAAAATACCTCATGGGTGGATAGTACTTAACTAGCTCGTAAAAGTGGCTGTTTGTAGGAATGTAACATATCTATGTTGTCAAAGCAAATTATGTTTAAAATTTGTAGCATTTAGTGCTTGCAGCTGTCAAGGAAAGTACTGTACTACAATTGAGACATGAAAACTGTGACTTTTCTCTTATTGAAACTATTCAAATTAGATTTTTGGTTGTTTCTATGGGCTTTTTTTATTTTTTTTTTTTTTTTTTTTGTGGAAACCAAAGGAAAATACCTTTAATCTGTATCTAGTGTCAACTTTGTTGCCTGAAGTCCACCTTTTAGTGGGAGTTGATCAACTGCCTCTTTGGAAAGTTTGCTTTGAAAATATTTATCTAAGCTTTGGCTTGAAAAATAGTTTTTGTTGTAATTGAGAACATCATGCTTAGTATTAAGCTACAGTAGTATTCACCTCATTCTTACAATAGTAGGTAATTTACAGTTAAAAATCCACATGGGGAAGTTGTAGATAACATAAATGTAACAGGGACCTACAAAGTGATACAGAATAAGTTTGAACCCCTCACTTTAATTTATGACAACAGCATAAATCAGAACAAAGATATCAGAAAGTGAAACTCCAATGTGATAAGAGTTTTGTCTCTGAAAAATTATTCAAATATATATAGGGTTTTTTCAAAATTTTAGAATCTGTAGATTAAATGGCAGAATTCAAAGTTCATATTGACAGAAACCACAATTAAATTAAACCTTTGCAAATAATCTCTAAGTTCCTGGGTTTAAGTTTTGTAGCTATTGTCAGCAGTGAAATAAACAGTCTTGCCTGCAAAATGTTCCGACAGTTTTCCTTGTGTAATGGACCTGAACCTTATGTTTCATGGTTTTTTTTATAAAAGCTAAAATACCAAAAGAATTATTAAAATTTCTATCAAACTCTACCTATTCATGCTAATCTTTAAAATTGACTTTTTGTTTGTCATCTTACAGAGAGTAAGTTCCCGTACTGAAAAAAGAAGTTGCAAAGTCAGTGTTCTCATATAGCAGCTCTGAAGTCATATGATATTCTTGTAGCTCTTAATTTTTTTGAGAACCTGTACGGTTGCAAAATAAAAATAGCACAGAATAGACCCCTGGGACAAAAGATGTTTCAGGAAGAATTGATTTTTAAAGGAAAGTTTTCTCCCCTTTGGAAGTATTCTGCAGAGCAGTAGAATTTAAAAATAAAAGCCATTTCATTTTTACTGATTTTAAGCCATGTCAGTCAGAGGGGAAAAATGAAATAGATCCAAAAGATACAGAAATAAATAGAACAAGACCAACATAGGGGCAATACCAGTTAGGTAGCGTCTGTCTTGCTAGCTGCACGTTAAATAGTCTCATTTACGGGTACTTACAAAGTGTTTGCATATGGAGCTTTTTTTACTGTGAATATAGAATGATAGAGATTATCTTCAGAGGAGGGACAGTCTGGAGGAATAAACTCTATTTTCTTACTGGCCTGATGCCTAAAAGTACTTCCCCTAAACTGCAGACCAGATTGCTTTATTTTGATATGCGTTGCAGAAGGATGAGTAATGTTTTCTTTCAGTAGTGCCTGATGGTGGATTTGTTTTCTTATTTTGTCCTTTTTGTACAATTGTGTATCTCTATAAATGCCTGCAATTCTCGGTTGTATTTTTTTAAGAGTTTTACACTCAGAACTCTGATATAGCGATGAGTACCTGAATCTCTGATATGAGTAAATTATACACATAAATAAAGCAAAAATAAACTTGGATAAAGTTCTCCATGTTAGCATGCTAGAATATTATAATTTGGGGAAATAGAGGGTGTATACCCAGCACTAGAGGATGCATTTGAAATGCAACCATGCAATGCCTAAAAAGTCCTTGATTTTTAGCATCTATTCTAAATATCAAGGCATAAGATTATTTTGAAGTGGTGTGTGTGATACATTTGATTGATTGCTATAAACTTCAAGACCAGATTTTTGGTGGGACTTGTGCCCTTAAGCTGTTTGAAAAGCTTTCCCAAATATATGTTAAACATCAAATGTTTAGGTGAAATAGTGTGACCAATTAAAATGCCTTTATAGAATATAATAAGATATTTTTGAGGAAGCTTAGAGAGAAATTCAGGCAAATGAAGGTAATTGGCAAAGGTCATATTAAGTAACTGAGGCCAGAATTTGACCTCTGCAGTTAGGAAGCAGTAAGATTGACGATTTCATGCTTTGTTTTGGTTTTGGTTTTGTTTTTTAATTAAGACAATTTAGAAATATTAGACTATTAACTGTATCTGTTCCTTTATAAGCATTTTTTTTTCCCTACCAAAACAGTAATTTTTCTACTTCTGTTGAATTTTGGACGTTCGTGGATATTGTACTAAATGAGTGTGACTTTTTCATAGTCATTTTCAAAACTGAATTTAAAATGTTTTAGTCTGAATTAGAAATCTTATGCCTACTACTTTACTTTTGAAACTATTTAACTTTCAAGTTTTTTCCTAAGGTCTTTACTTGAAAGATGTCAGATTGTTTAAGCAATTCATCTGAAACATGCAGGGACTTACTGAAGACTGTAAGCTTCCACTCCCTTATTGTGTAAGAGTGCTTTGGGCCAGTACCAGCCCTTATATGCCCAAGTAGTATGGAGTAAATCCACTTAAATTTAAATTTTGATTTTTTATTACTGTCTTAAATACTGTGGTAGACTTGTTCTGAAAGCTTGTATAAGGGATGTCTGCCAATGTCTGTCTTCATGAGAGCTGGATGTTGTGTATTTAATATTCTCAGTACTATTTTTCTACAGTGTGGCTGTACAGGTGCTAAAAATCTGGCACTGCAATATGTACAGCAGATGTGGCAGTATCATATCTGGGATGAGGTGGATTCTTGTTACTCCTGCAGTCTTTTATCAGCAGGTGTGAACAAAAATCTGTGTGAGACAAGCTGTTTGATGAGCTCATCACTTAAGTGCTCTTCAAGCTCAAAAAGGAAGATGACTTAGAAATACTTCCATAGACTAATATCCTTTTTATGTTAGGGTATAAACCTTATAAAAACATGATTTTTCAAAGTGTAATGCCATCTAATGAAGAGTGTAATCTTGTTTGCTCAGGTTATGGTTCTTAATGCCATCAAGCAGGCAGTTTCAGATTCTGTAACTTTGAAAAAGTTTGGTTTGATTTGAAGGACACAACTGAATAAGTTGTCCCATAAGCTAGAGCTGATACCAGAGTTAAATCAAACCTTCATGAACTGATAAACTTTTTAGTTGTTTTTTAAACAAAACTGGCTCCAAACATAAATGAAGATAGCTACAAGCAAAGACTTCAGTCCTACAAAAGACTTGCTGCATACCTAGATGCATCCAAAGCATACCTAGTAAAGTAGCAGTATCTTATACCCAACCACCTTACATGATAAAAAAAAGAAGACAGGATTTCCCTCTGAATCATCTAATTAAGATATTTCTTTAAGCTTGTTTTCCATGTATTCAAGGCCAGGTTGGACATAGCCTTGGTTGACATGGTTTAGTGGGAGGTGTCCCTGCCCATGGCAGGGGGGTTGGAACTAGATGATCTTAAGGTCCTTTCCAACCCTAACTATTCTATGATTCTATGATTCTATGTCTCCTTATGTGTAAAATGTGTGGATTTGTGAATTTAATCTTTTTTTGTTGAGGACCGAATACTTAGCATACGGTGGGAGTATTGGTGTGTTTCTGCGAGTAAACCTAGCTATCCTACTGTAAGCATGATGGAAGTCATTAAAATGTTAGCTTTATTAGGTTTTGAATAAGAACCAGGATGGCAATGTCAAGAGTTTGCCATGCTCTTAGCAAGATCAAGACTTTTATCTCTTTACTTCTACATTATAAAATAAAAATGCATTTTATTGATTGTTTTTGAATTATTTTTGGATTATGATTTTATTGCTACTGTATTAAAAAAACACAAGTCTTAAATGCTTTTATTCTTTGCAATTTGTTCTTATCAATATTATTGCAATTATTTTCAGTAAATCTCTAAATTTACTGTTAGCTGCATCATCTGCATTTTGCTAGGTATGCAGCATTTCTGTTGTTACTGTGGTCATTGAGAGACTTAGTCCAGTAAGTTCCATAACCAACACACCACCTGACCCAAACCTGTGTTTGTAAAATGTATGTGTCAATAATCTCACAATCCTCTGCGTAATAGCATATACATTTTTGTAGGATTTATTTATGAGTTTAGGTATGGCTGGTAACTTAAAAAATACATTGTAAGAAGATCTTACAGTGGGGAGAATGGACTAGATGATCTTGGCAGTCCCTTCTAACCCAAACCATTCTATGATTCTGTGGTGGTGGAATCCAAAAATCTGAAACCTGTAAGCAGTTTATTCAGTGTGTTGTTATACAAATGTTGTTACTTTGTTAGGAATACTACTTTTTCCATGATAAACTATTGCAATGTGAAATTCTGTGCGTGACATTATTAGGGCCACCTGGGTGTGAATCTCTCTGAAACTGTGTTGACTTCAGTCAGGTGATGCGAAGGTAGAGAGTTTCCCTCAT
This sequence comes from Ara ararauna, assembly GCA_028858755.1. Lineage (NCBI taxonomy): Eukaryota > Metazoa > Chordata > Aves > Psittaciformes > Psittacidae > Ara > Ara ararauna. Next base: position 49,435,089 of record CM054379.1, read on the forward strand.
GGATTTGACTGGTGGCTTGGGTCTATTTTTTCTGTCTCTGAAGAATTTAATAATATTTTATAAGAATATAAAAATATTTATTGCACTCATACAGTGCAATAGCTTAGTTAAAAATCTGCAAATGCACCCCCCTTATCTCCAGTATGGTAATGGTAAAAGAGTTATGCTTGTATGCATACACACAGGGAGTAGCTCAGACTTGAGAGGTTTTCCACCTTTATCGGGCTGTCATTGTTGGATGGTGCATGACAACACAACGCTATTCATCCCAGCTTCACTCTGACTCCCTCACTGAAGTAAGGGAGTCCACATGACTCCCTGGAATCTGTACAAGTTTCAAAGCAATAGGGGTATGCTGAAAGTGAAAGCCATTGCTGAGTTTTAAAACCACAGAAGGGGTGCTTGTAACAGCTGGTTTGTGTTCTTGAGGAGAAAAGTATTAAGTGGAATTTTGGAAAGTCTTATGACTTACTTTTTACTCTGAATTAACTATATTAGTGGTAGAATTAGTAAATATGCATGCTTGCAGCTATTCTATATGTCTTGGGTTTACCAGCTGAGATTTATAGTTACAGCCAAGCCCGGGGTCTCATTTAGGGGTGTATAGCACCACACCCTCCAGTCACGGCTGACATTTCTCTGCTTGGGCTGCTGAAGGTGCAGTGCTGCTGTCTGCATGGATGGACAGTGTATGTGGAATAGTGCAATAAATATTTTCAGTGAAACTAATGAGCTTTCTCTCTAAGCGTCATTTGGGATGAGCTTTTATCACAGATCTGGGTATGATGTAAACCAAAGGTCTCTCTTAGGCAGTGGTACTGTGCTGGGTACTCTGAAACAGCAATGAAGAATTGGAAGGCTATGGGTCTAGAATATACTTGTATGCTCTGGTGTGATGAAACTTCACAGATGGTCAGGACAGTCAGTTTTGGGATGGTACAAAACTACTGCTTTGTTTTATTGGATAGTCACAGCACGGGAACCAAGGATTGATTAGGATGACAAGTATTTTTGCCAGCAGGCTATAGAAGGACATCATGATCTACCTCATGGGCAGGTAAAGAGTTAATACACTCTACTGCACAGCATTTTGTGCTAATGTGAATCTTTCACTTTACAAAGAAAAGCAAAGGAGTGCCTGAAAATGGAGCTCAAAAAGTCTTTTAATTGTTTGCTTGTACTTTTACCTCAAACCTATTCAGACTCTCAGGTTTTCTAGGTGAATTAGTTCACAATTAAATGTAATGATACTGTACATAATCACACAACATCTGGGACTTGCAGGAATCTTGTAGATTTCTGTCTTACAGAAATATGCCACTTTGCAATGCACCAAAGTGGTAGCTGGAGCAAAAGGTTATAATCACAGTGTGTTATGAGTACCTTCTACGCTGCCAAATACTGTGTTGTATATAAAGCACAGTAAGTCAGGCTTGGGCTGCTGTGGACTGCAAGGCACGTGCATTCAAAACAGTTCATCAGTCTGAGAAAATACTTAGCACTTCGCTGCAGAAAAGCATAGCTCTTTGTGGGCCTGGTTTGCCCTGTGGGCCTGGTGGAAAAGGACTGGTAGATAATCCTTCACCTTCTATTTTGCTGAGCCAAGTACAGGGGAAGTTGGCCAGGATGTCTCAGTTGCTACAGTCCATAAAGGAGAGGCCAGGAGGAGACGTGTTTTGCCTCTTCATTTGTCTGCTCTGGAAAGCAAATACATATGCTAAAGATATGGGGAGAAAGGGTGCTTACAATCAGCGTCACCATCAGTTTGATCTGGCAAAGTTATTTCTGTATCTACTTGCAGATTTTCATGGTCTCTGACTCTAATACTTGACAGTAGGAAGACTGAAAAGTCACTATTTATTTGGTTATTAAAGCTGGTAATGTTACACATATTTCCATAGGTTACTTTCAGATTAATATGGTGTATTTGTAATACTTTGTGTCGCACTAGGTCAAGTAATGAAACCCTTACAGTCGTTGCCAAAACTGATCTCCAAATAGAGCACAAATTGAGGGGTTTTGTGTACAGTGTGGATCTGACTCAAGGGTGGAGATACAGAAATCCACTTGAGTTCAAATTCATCATTTCCTAACTGCTTAATGCTTCTCAAACAGTCTCAATAATCTAAGGTTCAAAGAAGTTTGAATCTGATGTTCATGTATCCAACAAATAATATTTACTCTCAGATTATGTAATTTTTCTATAAGTTTCAAAGTGGCGCAGGAAAGAAACTCTTACTCCTTTGTTCCTAAAATATTTGTTTCTTGGCAGCATGCGTCTGGATGTATAGCAGATGTACTAAATATAACCTGCATATGATTTAATGTAGCACACATGTAGAAAATGAAAATAACATTAGTACAAGTTGTTATTTTAATATGGACCTTTGGGCAAAAGAAACACTCTTCTGGTCTGGACTACTTATGCTGTGATATAAATAGAAGGTTTGAGTTGCCAAGACTGTCAGTCTGGCAAAGTTCATTCAACCTCAATTTGTGATGCAAGACTCCTGAAAATAATGGCCTCTCTAACATTTGTTCTGTGTTTCTGTTAATAGGAGGAATGCTTTTTGAATTTAGAAGCTCCTATTTCAAGAGTATGTGGCTATGACACTCCTTTCCCTCACATCTTTGAGCCTTTCTACATCCCAGACAAATGGAAATGCTATGATGCTATTCTAAAAATGATTAACTACTGAACAGTAGTACAGGTGAGAAATAATGTCCTATACTCGCAGTTTGCCTGTAAGGATTCTGTCAGAGTGACTGTAAGGTCTGGGGATAAAGTGCTACTTTTTTAGGCAGTTATAACAAGAATTGCCTCCTATGGCTTCAGTCTTAAAGGTGTCTGAAAATTTTTATGTAGTGCCATTGAAGTGAGTGTTTAAAATTAATTGTCTTGCTTAATCAGTGTGAAAATTAAGTGTCTTGTATCCTGAGACGTGAAAAGAACATAGGGTGAAAGTAATGCAGAGAATATATATTCACCTATAACAGAAGACTTTTATAATTTTATATAATATTTTTATATATTATATAAAATATATTTTTATTTATATAATATAATCTTATATAACATATAAATATATATTATATATTTAATAATATATATTTATATATAATATAATATAATATAAATATATATTTATATTATATATTTATATATAATAATATAATATATAAAATTATATTATATAAATATATTTATATATATATAATATAATTTTATAATTTTTCTCTCTTCAGGGTGGCCTGTAAGCCTGTGGGGTATTAACAAGGCCCACTTTACACCAAATATAGGCACTGCATTGCAAACATGCACAGGGCATTGAAAATACACAAAGTATTGGTAGTATCTTACCGCTCTGTTAAAATAAGATTATAAGGCTTCCATTTTATATTTATGCTTAAAGTATTTTTTCTTTATAATTGTTTATGTAATTTGGTCATGCTTGCAGATTTCTGTGTGCCGAGTGCTTCAGGCACCCCGCCTGTGAACAAATACATATTTCTATTACATGACTAACAGTCTGTGACATCTTTTTCCTTTATTTCTTTGTAATATAATACTAAATGGCATGAGACTGTGCAGTGGCCAGCCGGGACTTAGTGTTGTGCATTGCTGTGGAAGAACTTCTGATGTCTAATGACCAAAGTTTAATGGTTAGGAAATACGTCAATACATTTTATTCTCTACTTCCTTTAATTAAATGAATCAAGTAGCCTAGTTTTTGAGATTGAGTCTTGATGAGTCGTGTACCCTTGAACTGAAAAGAAAAGGTGAAACCGACAGGCCTGTTTTCCTTTGGAATGAGGAAATCAGGGGGATTTTAGCTGTTGACACCGAAGATGGGAGATCCAAGGTGGGCCCTACATTACAGGTGCCCTCTATTTTACCTGTACATTAAGCTGTGAATTACGTTTAAGGCCAGGAGTAGAAAGAAGGTTGTCAAGTCCTAAATGTTAATCTTGTTTATATGCATACTTACATTCAGGATGACTTTTTGCAGTTCACTCTCCTTTGTTCCCCTTGATAGCTGATAGTGGGATGCCTGTATGTGAAGTAGGAATGCTACCAGTGAGGCACTGTCTCTGAAAGTTAATGTAGTTCCACTTAAAATACTACTCAAAAATCACCTGTTACTGACAAACTAGAACATTTCCTTATGATCAAAACTGAAGAATGTAGTGAACTTTTTTGTGGAGTGTGTGGTAAATGCTTTTTTTTCATTACAGTTATCTTTGCCTCTGTGTTGAAGTAAACTTGTTAAACATTTATTTTCTTTTTTGTTTGGCACCTCTGTAATAAATTCAGTGAAGCTTTCCTAAAGAGAATGGGTTGTATCTGCTCTTTGAGGTGAGTTGCTAGGCCTTGCTAGGTAGCCTCTAAATCTGCCCTTTCCAGTGCAAACTGAAGGACCAAATATTCTTACCTCTGTGTAAGGAAAGGGAGACAAACTGAGGATATTGGGTGGTTCAAAGACCCAGTTTAAGTGGGTTCTGAGATTGCACTGAATTTGTACATGGCCACAGATTCTTTGGGTTGTCCTGCTCCTGCATTGACTCATCCACAGGTCACACTCCCTTTGACCCGGTTCACACTGGAGTTCCAACCTGTCCAGTACAGCATCACAGGAACAGTGGTGATGCCCTGGCCATACAGCAAGGAGTGAAAACAAAAGGCAGCCACTAACAAGTACTAGATCCCACGGCAAGCACAGGAGCCTGCCAATTAATAGCTAAACAGCAGTAACAGCCATAAATTCTATATGGCACATTACAATCAAACCTGCCATCTTGAGCTCTTTGAGCACATGCTGGGATCCAAAAAGGACTGTTGCAGTCTAAATCAGTGAGCAACTAAGCATCTTGCAGCTGTGCTCACTCAGTCTACCCCAGTGGGATGGGAAAAGGAATCAGAAGAGTAAAAGTGAGAAAACTCATTAGCTGAGATAAAGACAGTTTAATAGGTAAAGCAAAGGCCGTGCACATGAAGCAAACCAAGGAATACATTCACCACTTCCCATGGGCAGGCCGGTGATCAGCCATCTCCAGAAAAGAAGAGCTTCATCATGCCTAGTCTGCCCCCCTCTTCCTCTTTCCTGCTTCCTTCTTCTTCCCCCAGCTTTATATGCAGTGATATGATTCCCTTCCTCCCCTTGTTACTGGATAATACCAAGTTGTATAGTGTTTTATGGACTGTCACTGTTAGAACATCCTGTACAGACCTGGAAACAGGTTCTAGATGCATAGTGATGCTAATTCCAAACTTATTTTCACCAGTTACAGTTCTTTAAGTTATTTGTTGTGTTGAAATCTTTCTGTCCTTATTCACACAAGTGTTTCTCACTTAACAAAGAATACAGCTGCATCTCCTTTAAAAAACAAAAGAGTAAAACCCTCCCTGAAATATGGTTGGCTGTGTGTACAAACGTACCTCATACCCAAAAAGATTCCTGTCAGGCACCTGAATTAACTTACTGCTTTGTGTCTAAGGTTAATGCGGGGTTTCAAGCTGGATGCTACAGTCAATCATTTCTAAAGTTAGCCTTATTATCTTAATGTACATCTGGTTTTATTCAATCTGTGTTGACAGCGTCTCATACATGCTTAGTTGCTTATCTTGAGGTTGACAGTATAAATGTATTTCCTGCTCAAAGACAGTGTTTGACAATGCATACTGTATACCTCACCAGTGAGACAGGCAATAGCAGAATCTGTATCTTGTAGCAGCTTCTTAGCTATTAAGATTTACATCTATGCTAGCTATAAGAGAAATAGCTTCCAGATAGGCAGCTGTGTTCCAGATAATTCTTTGTAGTTGGAAAAAAATAAGAGAAAAGAAGCAGTGAGATTAGAATGGATATACATTTCCTGGAGAGATGGAACAGCATCTGTTTATCTGGGGAGGGATGGGGTGAAGATAAAAGAAGAAACAGAAGAAAACAGCCATAACTTTTATAAAATATGCTCCTGGGACACAGAAATTTATTGAGGGGTGTCTGTAGCATAGAAATATCAAATAGCCAAGTGCTTTCCTGTTACCTTTTGCAGCTTTCTCTACCACATTTGCATATTCTGTTTTCCTGTCAAATTCTGAATTCTGGCTGTCTCTGCCAGGTGATGTTTTACCTCCATGAGATTGTGTGTGTTTGTAGAGACACCATTACTATTACAAATTTGGTCTCTAAAAAATATGAAGTTCTCACACTGAACTTTGTTATGGAACTATTTTACAGAAAGCTTAATCTTGATGCTTAAAGGTTAGGCAATGTTAGGGGATGGTAGAGTGTTGTTTTAAATTTGTTTTTCTTTCCAAGAATGTATTTGAAGTTGTATTTCAACATACTATGCAGTTTGCTCAAAACCAGTGCTCCAGTTGGGAGAGACTTGCAAATGACAGCAATGCTTTCCCTTTCTCAACCAGTAAGTTTTGCTGGGACATGGGAAGGGACCTGATAGATACTTTGATTAATTATTGTCTGTTTTTTGCACTCTAGCTATTAAGCATGGCTTCATACAGGTAACTCAAGGTACAGGAAAAACATAATTGCTCTCCCTGTTTGGTAAATAAAATATGAGAGACTGTGCAAGATCATTAAGTTTTAACCTAGCAATCAGGTTTTTTTTCACCACAGAATCCCAAGTGTGGCAGGCTGGACTGCCTGCCTTTTGTAATGCACTGTCTGTAACCCAATAGAATAAACAACCTCCCGTGGCTTGAGTAGGACACAGCATTCCTGGTTTATAACGTTTTCCTGCTGGATGATGAAAATTATGCAAATGGCCAGTGAATCATGTCTTATTCACAAGCAGTGAGTAGTCCAGATATAAGATATGAGTCTATTAGTGCTATGCATTAGTCTGTTAATATGGCCACTGAAAGTCTATACTTTTATAGAAGCCTTGACGAGAACTCATGCAAGATCAGGAATAATTAAATTACCTTAAAAAAAAGCTCTAAATAGGAAAGGTATTGACTATAGTTTTTTTACAAGACCCCTCTTCCCTGTAACAGTAGGTTGATAGTATATTTAGTAGAGCTGTAGCGAAACAACATAGCAGAGTGGGATGGAAGACATCATAAAGTTTTTGCATAAATGGTGGTAATTAGTGTTGTCTTCACAGTAGATATCTGTTGCAGCATTTCTAATTTTTGTGTGTCTACCGTAGCAGCTTTAAAAATTTAATGTAATTTTTAATATGTGTAAGTAATTATTTTGTTGTAATTCACAGACCTTGAGGTTAAGAGAAAGTTATAAATGTAAAAAGTAAGATTGCCATGAAGGGCACTGTGTGTTTAAGTTGCAGATATTATTTTCAGCCTTAATATTTGTCATTTATTTTGTCATCTTCTTCTGCAGAGATGAGAACAACAGGGAAATATGGAAGTTGCCTTCAGTACTCTTGACACTTTACTCAGATCTTTTGGGTTTGGAATTCACATAGCAGACTGTTTTCTCTGAACTCAGCTATCCTTAATATTCATCTTGACTATTCTCCAGAAAATTCAAATCTTCCTTAATTATGAAATCAGTGTTGGGCAGGTGATTGCTATAAGAAATAGTTTCAGATGTATTTAAAGATATTCCAGATGTCATATGAATGTTACACATTGCCATGTTTCACTAGGTTACATCTCTAGAATTCACTGTGTAAATATTGGAAGCAGGATTCTGTTGAATAAAACAAATCATGCACATGTTGTCTCTTGGTTTTTGTTATTGCTTTGGGAAACCCAAAGAAGTCATTTAAATGTGACTGTATTTTCAACAAAATGAAACTTAGGCAGTCAGAGTAGCTTGTGTGTCTGGTCTGGCAGAGACCTTCTTTAACCACTGTCATTAGCTGTCTCTAAGTTTAGTGGCTTTATGTAAAATATCCCCAAATACTGATTTTCCTTTTTGCAAGGGAAATGAAAACTCAATTTGTCTTGTGAAGGGAGGAGATACTCTTTTTGCAGTGTTGCTGTAGGTGAGAGCCTCCATTGGTACATCTTTCCTGCAATATCTTTTTTAAAAGTATGTTTAATCTAGATACAGAATGTGTTTGCTGCTAAGGAGCTGTGCAAAATGTGCCAGTTTGTTGAGGAAAGGTAACAGTACAGTGGCATACGCATGCCAGTGGTGGGAGAAGAGGCAGCGCGCATCCATTTTCTATTGGTGAGGACACAGAAATACAAAATTACCAAAAAGACTCTAGTCTAGTATAAAATTAAGCCTGAATGTTTATTCTTCCTGTGCTAATATAAAGGGCACTGAACATCCCTAAGTGCAAAAAGAGGTCCAACCTTTCAGACTGAAGGCTTCTGACCTCAGTTGAGGTTTGCTTAATTTTCAATACTGCCCTTCTTTTCCATATGACATGCCAAGGACACAGCAAAGGGGTTGTAAAAATTATCCTCTCGTCCTACATTCCAGCACTGCTCAAAGGGCAGCAGATCTTCTTTCAGCACAGTAGTTGCAAAGCTTATTACTGAATTCCTTTGGTACCAGCTCTGCTCATTTTTCCACCAACTAAATTAAGTGTGAATTCAGCAGTTCACAGTCTTTTTGTACAGAGAGCAAAGTAACCAAATCAATCTCATGCTGAGTTGCTTCTTATTACATGGGAGAAGGAGTGGAGGGGGTGGGCAGATGTATGCCAATAGCCAGATAACCACACTTCCATTATTATTCAGGGGGATCTTTCAAGGAGAAAGAAGAATAACTTTGTACACAAATGTGTTCAGGGCAGTCCTCAAGTTGGTGGCTAAAACATGGCAGGGAGGAAACTCAGGAGGATAACTTCGTTCTGAATGTCAGTGGACATTACCCCCATATCCCTCCATCATCTACTTTGATGATTTGTGAAGTTGTTGATGAGGTAATCCACTGAAATCCAGGGGAAATATGGCCTTTGATTATGGGTGCCTAAGTGCACACACTTGCGCCTCAAAGTGGTGTGCTTCTTGGGGCTCTGAGGCAACTCGTGTCATGCTCCCAAATCTCAGGAGCAATCCCTGTAGCGTGATTCAGTGTCTGTAACGTGAGGCAATTCTTGTGCTCCAGAGAACTCAACTCAAAAACGACTTGTACAGACGGAAGGTGCTAAATGATCATCTTTTCAGGGCCTGCTACTATTTTACGTAAGTTTCTGTATTCCTAGTTCATACATTCCGTGCAGAATCCCACAACTTGATAATGAAGCTAATTGTTAATGCTCCTAATCAAAATAAAATGATAATATTAGTCATCTGTCTGTAAATCTCCTGTAAATGCCATGTATAGAATTTTGTTATTGTTTTAAAAAAGATAGATGCATTATGTATTTTATATTTTTTGTGCTGGATGTAAACTTTTGGTTTTATGAAGAAAAATGGTTTAAAAAAGTTATTTCTCCCTTTTATGAAAATCAGTAGTTATTTTAGTAACTATCTTCTAAAAATGTACTGTCACTGTATTTTAAAGCATATGAAATAGATACAATTATAGTACTGCCATTGTAAAATATTCTTTGGTAATTAATAGCCTTAATACTATACACTTTGAGGTTTTTAAATTTAAAAGCAGTTTGTAATTTAATGCAGAGCTTAAGTTCAAGTTGTGTGTATGGAAATAGAGAATAACGTATTTCTTAATAAACATGTAGAAAATATTTGCTGTTAATGTAGACTACTACAGTCTGGTTGAGGGGCTGATTTTGTATTTCAGTGAGTGGTGATGTGTCATATTTTAATAGTATAAAAAATTTTCCTTTCTTCTCCGTTTTGGATAATAGAATATCTTTTCCCTGGCAAAGACAACTGGTGTTCTAAAACAGATGCTGCTCCCAGCAGCCTGCCTAGATGGCAGTATCCACTCACGTAACTTATGCTCAAGGATGGCTGCTGTTTAAAGTGCATATTATAGAAAAATGACATATAGCTCTAAACTGGACAGGAAGGCCTACTGTTAGACACAAATAACTGTTTCTCATTAATTTCTTAATAATAAAATCCGAAGATAAGTCATATTATCTGGTTTTTAACTACTTAGGTCTCTTAATTAGATTATGCAAAAAATGTGGAGGAATATTCTCAGATTTAACCTGGGCAGTGATTGCTTCACTTTAAGTAACACCTTCTAAAGCAAAAATCATGTCAGCACTCCTTGCTGGTCAACCAGAAAATTAATAATCTATTTATTCATGCTGGAAATTGCCAGAAATAATTATGGTACACGGTTTTATGCTGGATCCTGATACTGGAATTCAAGAAATACACATGCTTCGTGGGATCCCAGATTTATTAACTCAGAGGAAAGACTTGTATAATCTTTGTCTGTCATCTAGCTCAGTTAAGAGTGTAGTGCTGTAACAACTTCATCATTATAAACAGTGCACCAATTAGTGAAAATTGGATTTAAATCATTAGAGGTATTCTCCCATGTGGAAGTGCATGTGTTTATAAGAGGATTATCCAGTAGTACTTTCTCACTGCAGTAGCCAGGAGCCTTGACAGAGCCTTGACACAATGACCTTCCTTTCCTCTGGTCTGATAATCAGTTCTGAGCTCATGAATCTTTTCAGACAGCTCTCTTGCTTCTGTAGCTAAAAATCAGTGTTCCCAGTGCACTGGTGTATTGCAGAAGGTCTGTTCTAGCCACATAACTTCAGAGGCAGCAACTGAAAGGAATCCATTCAGCAAGCTGGCAGAGATTGTTATCACAGCAGCTCATGGGGTCCAGTGAGCATTATATGTTCATAACAAAATAAGCTGACACAGCCTGCAAGCTCTGCCAGCTTTCAGTAGACCTGAAATAAGGATGTAATTCTTTTGTAGCAATTTTGCTGCTTAGCTGCTCTGCAGAATACGTGTTTGTTAGATATGGGAGACATACATCTGACTTCAGTATAAACAAGATTTTTAGGACTTAATTCGGTTGCTTATACTTTGGCATCGAGTACCATTTGAGACACCCTGGGATACCCTGCGTGGTCTCCACATCTCCAGCTGCTGCTTCCATAGGCCCTATGTGATATCTGCCAACCCCGTGTGTATCTTGGGTGCCTTAGGGCATCTCAAATGGCACAAGATGCCTGCGTGCAGGCATCTAAATGGAGCCCTTTGTTTTCTGAGGCTTGGATACCTGATGTCTGATGATTTTTCTGTGAGTTGTATAAAATGCTAGCACTAAGACTGGTGCATGCCTCAAGTTTCAAAATAAATTGCTCAAATCCCCAGAAAGTACATAAAGTTGGATATATGACATGTTGTGCATGTGAAAGAAAGGATTATCTTCTGGATGACAGGCTGATGCAGAACTGTTAGTTCCTTGAGGTGAATAATTTAGAGCAAAACCCCAGCCTTATAAATGTCCCATGGCTGGAGTTGGCTGCTGTAACTCACAAGGTTTCTAATGAATATCTGGAGATAATATGTGGGCAGGACCTGGTTGAAGTTCAGCAAAGCCATGAACAACAGTGGTGAGTTAGTTAATGGGGGATGAGGGAGCTGCAGTCCCCTTGCTTCCTGCAAGAACTGCGTATGGGATTCAGCTCAGGATTAAGACACGTAAATTTAAGTGTTGAGATACAGGTGTGCATGGCTGAGCAAAGCAGGTGAGCTAGCTAGTAAGTGCCTTTAGGGTAATCTGACTCATTCTGTAGGCTGAAACTGACTCTACTGACTGCCTCGGTTGTCCATCCACAGTGCCACATGAGGTGCTGTAAGGTATGCTGCCTGGCTTTTGGCTTGTCTAGAAGTGTTCAGATCTCCCATTGGTCCTCAGTCATACCAGCCAGCTCAGGCATATCTTTTATGGAATCACAGAATGGTTTTGGTTGAAAGGGATCTTAAACCCCATGTATATCCAATCCCTTGCCATGGGCAGAGACACCTTTCACTAGACTGGGTTGCTCAAAGCCCTGTCCAACCTGGCCTTGAACACTGCCAGGGATGGGGCAGCCACAGCTTCTCTGGGCAACCTGTGCCAGTGCCTCACCACTCTCACAGTGAAAAATCTCCTGTATCTCCCCTCTTTCAGTTTAAAGCCATTCCCCCTTGTCCTACACTCCCTTGTAAAAAGCCCCTCTCCAGACTTCCTGTATGCCCGCTTTAGGCACTGGAAGCTGCTCTAAGGTCTCCCCCAAGCCTTCTCTTCTCCAGGCTGAACAACCCAAACTATCTCACTCTGTCTCCAGAGCAGAGGTGCTGCAGCCCTTGGAGCATCTTCACAGCCCTCCTGTGGACTCGCTCCATCAGGTCCATGTCCCTCTTGTGTTGGGGGCCCTAAGTCATCTTGGTTAATGTTGCTGGATGCTTGGTTGGGGAACAGGATCTAATTCTCCAATGGCTGGGGCTGTCATGGGATCACAGCCCAAATGTGGGCATTAGATGCTTAACTTTTCATTGCCTATTCCATGCTTCTGACACAAGGGGAAGAGAGTGGAGAAGCAGCACACAGAGTGTTAGGCAGGTGCTGGGGCTGTGCGCTAACTGGTGCAAGAAGCTAGGAGAAGATCATCTGTCCCTCAGTTCAACTGCTGCAAACATCAATGGCCTAACCCGTACTTAACATCACCTTACTCATCCCCAGCCACCTAACAGAAAGAACTAAGCCTCCTTATTAATAATACTGATTAACTTGACTTTTAGCTTATTTCATATTGTGTGTGCAAAACTTAACACCAGCTTTGGGGTTATGTTATTTGCTTTGAAACTGTTTTATGGTCTTTGGTTACATTTTTAAACCCTTTTTTGGGTTAAAAAAAAAACCACCCATTTTTGTCTTGGGGGAAAAAAAATAAGCCAAAATAATTGAACTACATTAAGAGTAGAAACTAGTGTCTGTTCTTACTCATGAAGGTCTGTGGCTGACTGTTCTACAACTGACAGTAATGTGCCACCAGTGTTTGAGAAGGACTCCCCATTGATTCCTGCATCTAATTAATTACTTTTATATGATAAGTAAATCATTCCTGCTTACTTGCACTCCGTTTGCTCGCAGCTGAGTACTTGCTGAAAACAGCAATTGTATGAATTTATGTTGCCTGTGCTCTTCTTGCAGTTTGTGAGCTCTGCCATGCCTGAGCCACAGCTACTTTCAGTTCCATGTGGTCTCGGGCAGTGCTGAGGTAAGTGACCCAGGCTACAGGAAGATGGTTTCTTTCCAGTCTTTCAATCACACCTCTTTCTGATATCCTCCTTAGCCTGGGTGATGAAGCAGCACGGACAATCACAATTGTTCCCCCTCCAGGCAAAGGCTCTCTGGTTAGCTCCCACTATGAATTTGGGCTGCTCATGTCCGATCTGGACTCGTCTTGACTTTCCCAAGGGGAAACCTGGAGGACGAAGGAGATGGTGGAAGTGCAGGGCTGCTCTGGTGGCTGATGCGGAGTTGGCAAGGAGAGCAGTCCCCACAGCCAGCACCAACTGCAGGTCAGCGAGAGCCCCCTGCATACAATGCAGTTTGTTTGGCTTCCCAGGGCTCTGGCATGAGCGGCAGGGGTAGTGAAGCTGGTGTACCCTCTTCCCCTCTGCTGCCCTGCCCATTTAGGCTGGGCTGACCACCTTGAGGCAGCCCTTGCCAAGGGTCTGATGGGTGGAGGATACCATGGGTTTGAAGAGTGACTCCAGGATCCCAAGTACCATTTTTCTTGGCCTGGGGCAAGGGCAGGAGCACTGCCACAAACCCTGCCTCTGCCCAAGCTGTGGCAGCGGGACCACGGGGGTAACACAGGGACCATGGCATTCAAGGAGCTGCAGAAGCAACTGGTGTGAGGGCAGGTGATGGCAGGGTGGGCAGCAGCTGGCACGTAGGCCCAGTGGTGCATCCCTCCGGCAGCTGAGTCAGAGCAGTGTGGTACCCGACAGGAGCGGTTTGGTACAGGACAGGCAGGAAATAAACCTTGACAGGAGACAAGTAGAGGAGCTGGTTCACCCCTGTGAGCTGGGTCTGGCTGGTCTGGAGGAGCACATCCTGGCGATAAGTCTTAGTGGCACAAAGGAGACATTAAAGAGGTTGTTGTTCAGTGACAACCTAGGACACAACAGGCACTGTGTGACTTCAAGCCTGCATGCATCTGCAGTGCAGCACCTCAGCTTGCTGTGAGCTCAGGTAGCTCAGCCATATCACGCTCTTTATTTGCTAATCCAGAGGTTTGCAGGAGGGAGACAACCTAGATATGTTCAAAATTTTGGGCTGGTTTGTGCAGGAGACAGAGGGAAGGTGCTGCCGGACTCACAGCTGCAATGTATTGCTATAGGCTCTCCTCTACCACCCAGCCTGTTCAGGGCAGTGCCTCAAGTCAAAGCAGAAGGTGCTTGGGCAGAATGTGTCACATAGTAGAGTGTTTGTTGATAATTATTTATCCCATAAAACCCAGGAAGATTGTGTCTGCTGTGATGATAAAGCTGCAATGCCTCCTGGCTTGACCTCGGCAATTTTCAAAGATGCCTCTTGGGAGAGCAGTGAGTCAGTGGAGGAACAAAGTGCAGCCTTGTTGAAGTGCAGCTCCAGTGGCTTAATTGCATCTCATGTTGTAAGCCACTGGTCCTGTGTGTTATTCACAATACAGAATTTAGCTTGGGAAGGAAAAGGTGAGCCAGTTGCCATTCAAATGTTAATATGTAGAGAACAAAAAGGACTAAGAACAAGGTTAGAGTAACCATAACTCTTACTCCTTTCCAATGATTAGTTTTCTTGTCATGCCCCCCATCTCTGCAGTAGAGTTTTCCTCCTCCCTTTTCGCCAACAACCTGGCTGCTTTTTCAACTACAGCACTTAAACTTTTAAAATGACTTTTGTCTTGCTTGTAACAAAACCAAAGGATAGGTTATTGAGCTGTTCCTCAGTGGTGGTTGTTATGCTTGAGGCAGAGATGGCTGAAGCAAAGGTGAGTGGTTATTGAACTGCCTTGCAGTGCAGAGACAGCCTGAACCCCATGCCTTCTCCCTCAGTCATTTGCTTCCTGGCTTTGCCCCATGACACAACCAACCCATGACTCCCCTGGGTGTGGGGGTCTGGGACTGAACTGGAGGAGGTGGTGGAGCAGATACTGCAGCAGCGGTTGCTGCAGCTGCTGGGTGAGGAGAATGAAAGGGTGAAGAGGCATGAGGTGGGCACTCGCATTTCATAGCGGGGTCACAGCCCTGCCTGCCCTCAGCCAGTGGTCCCAGCTTCCCTGGGCTTCCCTTCTGCTGCTAGTCTTAGCTGTGGCCCCTCCGGAGAGGAAGCCAGTGTGGCCATCACAGTGTGTGCATCTGTTACCTGCCTGCAGAGCCCTGCCTGCTGGCATCCTATAACACCCCCTGCATTCGGTCTTGTTCATCCGCCCCCAGCATAGAGGCAGTTTTGGTGACTTGCGGCTCTTCGCTGCTCAGGACCATCAGGATGGTGAAACACCCACTCAGGCTGTGATGGGTTGTTGTCATATGCACAGCGTGAGCCTTTGGGAGATGGCACTTGATCTAATTTGCTTTTAAGAGAGAACCTGTGATTGAGCGGTGACATTGCTGAGAGTTTCGCTGCTGGCTTTGCTAAATGAGCCCTTAGCTACCATAGCGCTGTGGGTTAAACGAAGCCTGGCAAAAAATTTGCCTGGGTTTCTGCTGTTGCCACACCAGCTCACTCTCCTCAGGCTGATGCTATCTGTGCTCTTGCAAAGCCATTTCGCGGCAGTGCAGGGACTGCCTGCATTCAGCCTGCTGTTTTTGGGGAGGAGGACGTTCACGTTATTGGTACGGTTAAAATGATCTCAGTGAAGCATAAAAAATGCAAAAGCAAACTGGTATTTGTGTCTGTATCTATCTATACACACTGAAATGGGTAAGGCTGCTTGTGAAATAATGTCTCCCTGAGGCTGAATTTTAAAGTATTTTTACCAATGAATTTGATGAATTTTACTTTTAATGACAAACAATCCTTGTTTTTTAGTAATTTCCTTCTGCTGTGTTGGTAACATCTGTTCATATCCATAATGAAAGCTTAGGATCCTTCATGTAGGTATGAAATATGGGGCCATTTTCTAAGCAGGTTCTTTCAATGTATCTGCTTATTTTTCAGCTATGGGGAATGGTGAAATTCAGGTGGGCTTTGTTCTTTTATTACTTATTGTCGTGGTTTAAGCCATAACTCATGCAGTTTGCTCACTCCCTCCCCCCTCTTTCTCCCCCCCCTCCTGGAGGGATGGGAAAGAGAATCAAAAGAATGCAACTCTCATGGGTTGAGATAAGAGCAGTCCAGTAACTAAGATATAACACAAATCACTGCTGCTACCACCAATAATAATAAAGACAAGAGAAACAACAAGGGAAGATAATACAACCACTCACCACCCGCCGACAGATACCCAGCATGACCGAGCAGTGAACCCCACCCTTCCGGGTAGCTGCCCCCAGTTTTTACATCCTGGGCATGAGGTGCTGTGGTATAGAATACCTCTTTGGTCAGTTTGGGTCAGGTGTCCTGTCTCTGCTTCTTCCCGGCTTCCCCTCCTCCCTGGCAGAGCATGAGACTCAGAAAGTCCTTGGTCAGACTAAATATTTCAGCAGTAATTGAAAACATTGGTGTTATCAGTGCTGTTCCCAGGCTGAAAGTCAAAAACACAGCACTGCACCAGCTACTAAGAAGGAGAAAAATAACTGCTACTGCTGAGCCCAGGACACTTATTTATGAAGCTCTTCAATACTTTCCTGAACCCTGATGCTATGCTGTGAAATCTGCTAGGCAAGCCTTGCTGCAGTCCCTTCCAGCAAGGTGAGTTATGGCTGCAAGCACTCCCTGTTCTCTGCCGGGGAACTTACAGGCCTAATGCCATATCTGAGAAATAAAGCCACAACTATGTTTTCCTGTGCTCCTGGAAAACATCAGTGTTTGCCCCTCCATCACCAGACCCTGGCCATACCAGCTGAGAAGATGACAGGGCTTGTTCAGGACTGGCCACCCTGCAGTGTGTCCCTCTGGCTCTGGGAGGATGCTGAGGGTGCTGCGCGCTGGCAGGAGCACCAGATCAGAAATGTTCCCATGTGCATTCCCATGTGAATAAGTAGTTCAGGTCTTGGACACTCCCACCAGCTACATGTGGTGCTTACTGAGGCTGAACAATGTGTCATCTGCTCTGCTGACGTGCCGTCACCCTTACCGGGATGCGGCTGTAGGCTCGCTTTCTGCCCACCAAGCCCGTGGGACAGCCATATCTCAGGCTGCCATTTGCACACAAACTCTCTTTTCTTTCCAGGTCTGTTGAGCTGTGTGGGTGGCTTCACCAGCTGCTCATTTCCTCTGCCCACAGTGGAAATGATTAGGTGTCCCTGAGATGGAGGCTCCTTGGTTTGTAATTTGCCAGCTCCACCACGACAGGAGCAGGCCAAGCCTGGTGGCACAGCACATGGTTTCTGAGGCAGTGTCCCAAACCGGTGCTCAACCCTGGAGGCTACCACTGTTGCGGAGCTGAAGGGTGAGCTCAGCTGGTCTAATCTGGGGCTGTTTATACACTCCTGATTGGTTTGGTCAAAAAATATTGGCAATGGAGACTGGTGGGGTTGTCCCCATCCAGCTGGTGTGGAAGTGCATGAACTTTAGGCTGGTGGAGCAATGACTATTGGCTGTGTATGCATGTGTTGTATGTACATTTTTGGTGAAGAGCATACTTCAGATACTTGAGTATCTTGGAGGAATATAAAATACAACAAAACACTGCTCATACATTTTTAAGAGGCTATATACAGTATGGCTCTCTAGCTGCATCCCCTTATCTGAAATGAGATGTTCAGAAACATCTCAGTCAAGAAACAAGAAAGTGACAAAATGTGGTGAAGACTATAAATCATAAACTACAAAGCAAGCCCACATGTTGCAACAAAAGCTGCTTTATTCAGGCAAGGAAGTACACTGAGGCATTACTTTAAATAGCGTGCATCAGAAAAACTCTCAAATTCTATATAATTTGACATAATTAAATGTAGGTATTTCATCCTACTACAATTTACTGCTGTGCCCCTTGTGCCTACAATGTTGACAGTCATCATCGACTCGAGCAGTTTATTTCAGTGAAACCTAACCCACACTTGCAGAGCCCAGATTATAATTATCCTACTCCAAAGCACCAGGCACGGTTCCCTCTGTTGCCCATCTGAGTACTGTCAGATCCAACCCCAGGCAGGGGCTTTCGCAGCTCAGCGGATGCAGACACATGCAGGCAGATCCCCAGCAAGCTCCTGCCTGCCCCATACCCTATCTTACTTCTGGACTCCTGTTTTCAAGGTGGCTCTGCTTTCCTCCTGGTTTTGCTCCCCTTCTCCTCATTATAACTGGAGCGCTGCCTTTTGACTGATGAGGTCTGGGGTTGTCACATTTCTATGAGATGAGAAGAAACAATATAAACAGGAAGAGAAAGTCCTGGAAACATTTTTTGTGCTGGCTCTAATCTTCAAACCAGGGAGAGCCCAGTGAGATGCACAGATGGCTATGGCTTCTCCTGGACTGGAGAACTGTGGGGGTTTGGTGCAGGACTTCACAGGGCTGGGATGTTAAACATGGACATACACTGGCTATGGGCTTGCCACAGTGGCACTGAGGCCCCATTTCCAGCACGTACCCAGGAATTGCTGCCGGCTCATGAAAAAGTGCAAACCTCCCCAAAGGCAGTGAGGGTGCTCAGGGGTACAGAGGGCCATAACCAGAGCACCATGAGTTTACCATGACGAGTGTTGCTGGCACATGGGGAGCGTGTTTCGGCCAGGATGACGTAGACCTGCCAGTGCCTGCAGCAGCTCTTGTTTGCATGGCTGGTGGGCAGGGGCTGGTGCTGAGCAGGCAGGCAATGCCATACTATGGTGCCAAGAGCCCGATTCTGCCATGTGGCTGGCAACAAGAGGCCATTACCCAGCCCTAACTGCAGTCACAGGGTTACTTGCTGTTACCATTGCAATGCCATTGGAATTGTTGCAGGGTATCCAATGAGCAGGATGAGATCCTCACCTACTCCTACAACTAGGGAGGCGCAGGTACACCAGGAAACATCTGAGGAACTTTTCCCTCAGTGCTGACAGCACAATCACCTTTTAAACTACCTCATCACTTGCATTTCTAGTTCAAGCTTGCCATGGTGTTGTCACTAAATGTTGTGTACTGATATATGTCTGTATTATATATACTCAGACAGGTATATACTATCAGACTGACTATTTTTCCTGAGATGGAGTCTGCACATACTGCCGAGGTTCTGTTTAATTCCTTTGTTTCCCCTTTCCTTGCTCATTGTGTTGGTTTTGGAAGGGAAAAAATGACCAAGAGGTTTCTCCAGTGATTTATGTGGAGAACATCCAGAATCTGCCCAGGAATAAACTAAATTAATTTTTTGATGTGGACTTGACACCCAGATCTGTGTTTAAGAGAATGAAGTTGGTTTAAATTCTGCTACATTAGAACTTCTCCTGACGTTCCCCCTTTTCTTTTTCACCATTACTTTTCTTGCTTTTGTAAATGTCTTTTTTTTTTGTTATCTTCCTTTTACTCATGTGAAGAAATATACCTGAAAGAAAAGTACCAAGTTTCTGCCACTGTGTCAAATGCCAGAGATTCACCCAGGTAAATGCATTGGAAGAGAGGGATTAGGCTTTAGTTTGCTTGCTGGGATCTGGTTTTATCTCCAGAGACTTTAAGGCATGGGTTGTAGCAATGGTAGCTAAAAATACCTCCATGCAGATGTAAGACTTCCAAATTGACGCCATTTCTGTAACAAAAAAAATGTTTAAGCAAAGCCGTTGATTTATTTCTTTTCTTGCCATTGCCTCTCAGACTTGGCCACCCTCAGCTTGCAACATAGGTACAGCTAAGGACAATGACAAACATGCAAGAAAGTGTGATGGGGGTTAGCTTGCTTGTTTAGCCATCCGCTAAGCAACACTGGCCGGGCTTTCAGGGAGGGATTACCATATCCATACATTTCTATTTTTACATCCTGCGGCAAACATGTCATTACCACTAAACTGAGAAACAAAACTTCAGACATCGCCTCTGGCACACCAGAGGAAACCAGTGCCACGAGCCCCGCCAAGGGGGGTTGCAGTGTGTCGGCTCTGGAAGCAGGGGTGGGAATAGGATCCAACAGGGATGCTTGATCCAGAGAAGCTTGGACCTGAGAGAGCCTCAGCCTCCCCTGCCCTGCCTGTGGCTCCTGGTGTGGGAAGGGTCCGAGTGTAAAAATCAGATCTGGTTCTTTGTTTTCCATGTAGGCTGGCACCTGGACTCACACCTACTGGAGCCTGCAGGGCTTTGCAGAGAGGAATAACTTTTATCAATACCTTTGTAAGTGTTCTAATTTGCAGCTAGCATGCAGGCCAGTGGTTTCACTGCACAATTCAGCTTCCATGATTAAAGTCTTGAGAGTGCTGTTGAGCTTCCAAAATAATAATCATAATTAAACCACTTGTTGGGCTTAAACCGTGACACCACTCCCCCTAATTTTTCCTATCGCATGAACATGCCAAAAGATACAGGAAATCCATGGCAAGATAGCTGGATTTTTCATTGTGACAGATCCCATAAGATTAATACACTTGCTGAAAAGCCCTTTTGCAAGCAGTATTTGTGCCAAGCATTCCCTTCTGAAGCTCACAAAACATATAAAAGTATTAAAAAAATCCATGTTCAGTACCTGTATGGCTTCCAGTTATAATAAAGTCAGCCATGTGGCAGATATGATGGGGCTGATCTTTCGTAGCGTTCTGGGGTTGTTTGCATGTTTGAAGTTTTCCAATTCAGATCTCTGTGCCAGAAACATGAAGCAACCTTTTCACGCTGAAATAGTTTTGAAGTATTATTTTTCACCGTGATCTCCCACAGCCCCACTTCGTGCTTTGAGAAAGGCAGTAAATGAAAGGTAAAACTGGGGGTGATGCTCACCACAAACGTTTGCTGAGGTGAGCTGTCCTGTACGAAGCATACCAGTTTTTCTCTTGAGACCTCCTTTGGGCAAAATCATGTTTGTGGAAATATGGTGCCAGTTAACATGAAAACAGCAGCGGGTCCCAGAGGAGCACCTCCTGCAGTGGAGAGCGCTGTGGCTTGGCCAAGCCAGAGGCACATATGCTAACTGTAGTACTAATACTGTGAATGTCTTGATTCCATGCTTAATTCCAATGAGATCTCCAACCAGCAAGACAAGCTAGGCTTTATAGGAAAGGACACTGACTGCCAATGGGGATAGATGAGAAGGCTTCAGGGATGGGAGGTCATGTACGGAGCAAACACAGATGCTGGCAGAGACTCCAGAAAATGTACTGGAGAGCCAGGGCCGGCCACAAGCTGTACTGCCTTGGCAAATGTCTCCTCACAGTTGTGGGGGTTTGGGGAGAGCCCAGGGAAGGTTATAGCACCTGGGAGATGTCAGAAGAAACAGGAAAACAAAACTACAGCTCTACACCAGTGGTGAACATGTGTAAAGCCCCAAAACCAGGAGGTTGGCTTAAGGTAATGACAGAAATTGGGCAAAGGTGATGGCAATTTGCTCTTCTTTTTTTGGGTGGGCTAAGGGATTCCTCAGGAAGCAGCACTCAGGTAGTGCTGACTGATGGCAGCAGCCCTGGGTGCTCAGGTGAGCAGATGCTGTGCAGCACCTGTTCCTGGCATGTAGGCAAAGGTGCCAAGCAGTCTCAACACAGTGAGGAGGCCTGGATAAGTCTTGCTTGTTTTTCACTGGAGGAGAACAGCAGATGCTGCTCAACAAGAGAAAGGAAGGGTCAGTAACGCTGAGGAATTTTGTTTCTTTGGTGAGCCTGTACTGATATAGCAAAAACAGAAAAGCCAGAGGAAAGGCCAAGGAAAGAAGCTGGTGAAAACCATTCAAAAGGTAAAACATTGAAGCAACGAAGAACTATCACTGCTTTCTGGTGGAAATAAATATGGACGGTAAGAGTTAAAACCATTCACTTTGTCTCATAATGTTGACAGAGGAAAAGAGCTGAGAGAACGTGATGTGTTATGGGTCTGGAAATGTCTGAGAGAGCTGGACCACAACCAGTGAGCTATGGTAGGAAAGCTGGTTAGGCACATAGTGGAAAGCTGGCAGGGTCCGGTGGCCGATATGGGTCCAGAAAATGTTTGGGAAGAAAGGCCATGGATGACCAGAACACTGTATCAACAAAATATTAACAAAGGTCTAAATGGAGCTGAAGATCAGCTGGGAAGAAATAGATGAAAGGGCCAACCGCTGGGGTTTTAGAGAAATCATCTGCTGAGCTTATGAGTCACAGACACTAAAACCAGACAGGAACAAGAACTAGGCAGTCACAGTTATGGTCCGCTGGTTTTGGGATGAACCACTAATTTATTTTGCATGTGCTGTATTGCTGATTCCCTCCATGCCTCCCTAAAAATTAGGACTTTTTACACCCAGAAAAATGAGCAACGGTTGTGAACTTAATTCATACCACTTGCGGTGCTGCTTCCGTGAATCTGGTGGCCAGCAATCTTAAATGTACGTGGGAACCTTGGGCTGTTCCCTTGCTTTGGTTTTATCTATTTACAACATTTACGGTGAGACACTGGAGCGGTGATGAGCACTGCAAAACCGGGTTGCTTTTGCTGTATCCCACTGCTTTGCAGTTCCAGCTACTTTCCTTTGCTATCAAGCCAATGAGTCCTGCATGCTGCAGTGCAGAACTTTCTATCCCAGGGCAATAAATAGCTGGAGAGGTGATAGCTGTCACACACTCATGACCAGATGCATGCACATAGCTGCATCTCTATCTGTAACAGAATGGGATGCAGCAAGTTATGATGAACTGTGTTTTTTCAATGTGCTGAGCTTTCTTGGAGCCTGGCTGAGGACAAGCCTCTTCTGTTGCATTCCTGAGAGCCTGGGGCAAGGTTTCTGAAGGCCTTTTATGGGGTGTTACTGGAGGCATCCACGACACAGTAATTTAAGTATGTGACACTGACTTTCTCAGTCACTAATAGTCTCATGGTGCCTGGCAGAGGGGGATGCCAGCATGACTGATGGATCTGGTGTTTTCCATTAATCCTGATGTTTATTGACTCTAAAGGGGGAGGTCTCCAATGTGGTCATGGTTTCCTCTTGTTTGTATAGACAGTGGCATATCGAATCTTGTGATTGTAATTTCTTATAACAGCAACAACCACGGTAACCCTATAGTACACATAGGAAGAAAGGTGGAAGAAGAAACACTAATGGTGATATAGCTGGGTTCAGTTTCTACAGCTCTAGTTGACAAATTCTTGATTTACCCCCAAGGACAGAACAGAAAGTTTTGTCAAAACATCTTTTACCTATAGGAAGAGGTCAGATGTGTTTTTATCCTGAATGAGACCTTGTGTTATGGGATGTTCCTGATTACTGCAGTCCCAGAAATATAAGTCCTGTGGCTCTTTCACAGGTCATTTCAAATAGTTCAGCTGAGCAGAAGGTTAGCTTTTTGCTAGAAAAGGTAGTTCCCTTTTCAATTGTGATTCCAAAGTAACACTAGGAATGTGGTTGAGCAATGCTATGACATGAAACTTGGACTGACTTCAGAATAAGTTCTAAATGTGTTTTCTGCATAACCATCTCTGCTTAGGCATAGACTTTTCTTTTTTTTTTTCCAAAACTCAAATGGCAGTTTGGAGACCACAATACATCTCTTCACAAATGCAATAAGCTCCTAGCCCACAACTTCCCAGAGTCTGCACTGCCACTTACTTGCTCAAATCCCATCAAAGATGCCTGTAGCTCACTGAAGAGCTCCATTTTGGTTACATTTCCATAATCATGCAAGAGGCACAGGATATGTCTCTTTCCAAGCACACATTTTTTTTGCATATCAAAGACACTTGTTCCTTTGTTCAGATCAAAGATGCTTCTCAGTGTTAGAAGTTTCTTACTTTAAGAACTAAGCTGAACAATTACAACACGCTTGATACCTCTATCAAACAGTACCTCGGTATGTTCATTGCTTTTCACTTTGTGCTCTCTCTATTGTGTTTATTTCTTGTTTGTTTTCTTTTAACCTCAGAAGCACAGTATGGTTGCCGCAGCAGCTTTGGTATTCCTGTTGTAATGTAGCCCTTATCTTAGGGGGCCTTTTTGAGTTTCATCAAGTGCTTGAGTATGTATTCCACAAGGTTATGACAGGCATTTAAAACTGGACTATGGGCTACTACAGATAACTGTATTAAGCTCCAGAGAGGAGCCTTCAGCATTGGAGCGAGGGGAAACACCGCGTCCAGGAGCCTCACAAGTTGCACAAAGACGTTATGAATGCTCCATCCCTGGCAGTTTTCAAGGCTACGTTGGAAGGAGTCTTGGGTGACATGGTCTAGTGCGAGGTGTCCCTGCCCATGGCAGGGGGGTTGGAGCTAGATGATCTTAAGGTCTTTTCCAACCCTAACTATTCTATGAAATAGAGACTAAGCACCTAGCCAGGTGATGGGGAGCTCGAGGGAGCTGTTTCTTGTCATAGTGGGGCATATTCCTTGGAGTAATTGCCTCTACGCCCTAGAAATTGCTCTGAATGTCAGATCATATACACTTCCAAGGCACAAAACTGTTCTTTGCTATTTCCTGATTGGTCAGAAAGCTCTGCTAACAGGGTTAAGTAAAAAAATAAGAATCAAGTAGGGCTCTGCTCTCTTGTCTCCTTCTGTGGAACCTGACTAAAATATACAGAGACGGTTTCAGCACCATGGTCCGGTGGATCAACAAGACAAGTGTATATTCCCTCCCAGCACTTTCCTTACCAAGTGAGGACAGGGGAGAGAGGATTTGGTCTCACAGAGCAGCAGAGTAGCTCTGATGTCCCAGAGCCTTCAGAAAATCTTTTGTGCCTGGGAGAAAAAGCCTCAGACTTAGGGGAGTTGTTTTTTGAGACTCTTCATTATTTTGGGCTCCTGATGATAGGTAAGATAGCCAAAAGAGAGGCTGGTTTTCCCTCTCTTTCCTTCCCATGGTGCCTATGGACACTTTTCATGAAAGACCACAGTGGGTAAAGTCCCTGAAGCTAATTATGAAGTAGGTGTTGATCAAGGGACCGCTAGACATACAAGAAACCAGGACAGCCAGACTCCTTGTGCCTCTTGAGCAGTCACAGCAACTGAGCCCAGCTGCAGGAGACCTACAGGCTGCAGACAAAATGTGGTCTAAAGTGATCTGAAGTTTTGGGATGAGACAGACAACATCTTCTCAGTAGATATGGGAAGCATTAGCAGTGCTGTGCAAGGCTTTATGTATGATTTTGTTTAGAAAACTATTTCCAACTCTGATTAGCTGTGTTTTAATAACAGATAAACTGGAACGCATGTGGTGAAAGGCTTTAAGGGTGATGGAGGCAGTGAGAGCTTTATCTTCCATGTGGAGGCTGAGAGTGACTTGTCTTAGTGATATGAATAAAGCAGGACCTTCATGAAAAAATGATGAAATCATGGGGAAAGAAAAGAACTATTTAGGTGAAATGATAGTAGAAAAAAATTGTTGTTGAAGAAAATCAGGTCAGAAATGGAAATTGTCTGGTCAACCAAGGAAAGGCAGCTATAAGGAGCTTTCTTACAAGATGCAGCAGTGAGGAGTTGAGATGTCTTCAGAAGGACGTCGCTATGTGTACAGAATGTGACAGCTGGGATGAGCCTTCACATCCCACAGATATTCTTGAACCCTCCTGGTGCAGTGACATGCTTCCTGCTGCCCCATGTATTACAGTCCCTGTGGGGTGCTGAAAGGACTGTTGCTTGTTCCTGTACACCCCTGAGCTTCCCTGTGTACTGTAAAAAACCTGGCCTAAGGCTGTAGGTGCTGTCAGATGCATGTTATGTTTCATATTGCTGGGTAATGCAATGCCCAAATCTTTTAGTGACTCTAGCCTTTGGTCTCTGTACTTGCTATAAACCAGAGCTGTCACAGCTGGGGTGCTTAGCAGAGGTGCTGGGAAGATTAATGCATGGAAGACAGTGAGGTGCTCAGATGCTGCAGTCATGAAGGTCATGGGAGTATGTGTGCAAAGCAAGCAGGCTGGAATTTCAAAAGCTTGGAGAAAACTGCTGAAAGCCAGTGACACCGTACTCCTGCATCCCTGGGGACCTTGAAAACCCTTCTTTCTGACAGATAAACCCTTCTTTTTGACACTTTTCTTTTGCAACTGCTCTTCCAAAAGTTTAGTGGGGAGAAGAGAACAGGGATGCACTACGTGGTTTGTGGTTAGCATAGTCTGAGCAGTTCTCCCACGTTTCTGTATTCCTCTGCTGTATACTTCAGACCTCACTCTGCCCTTGAGTATTCAGCCATTTCTGCTCAGATTTTCATTCCTCCATAGACTTGCAGAGCTGCCTGCAGTGCATGGTGCTTAGAAAGCCAACACATGCCAAACAAAGTTGATTTCTGTCCTTTACCTTTTGGAAGAGTGCATTAAAACCCTTTCCCATTCCCAGAAAAGGAATCTGAGGCTAAAATTATTATCCTCCAGATGTTCTCTCCGTCTGGCTGGAGGTCAGTCCCACAGTAATCAGCTGGTCTAAGTTTATCTGTACAAATGTATACTTTAGTGTAAACAGGAAGGAAAAGTGACTCAGCGTTTGTGTTGTTTGGGTGTTGTTTGCAGGACTATTGAGGATTGCTGAAGAACCATGGCAAGTAAGAGTTGGCTGATGATTGCTTCAATCTGGTGGTGATCTTCAGGATGCCACTTGCATGTTTCTGTCAAGCACCTATGTGAGGATTACATTGATCAGAACTTATATTTGGTGCTGGTTAGGAGGTACCAGAAAAGGAAAACAAAGGATCAATACTAAATTATTCTCCAACAAAAAACAGTGCAAACAACCTGGGACAGAGCTTCATTCAGCTGAAGCAGGCAGTGCTACGCTGCCACTCTCCTATCTCTTGGATGTGAGATGAAGGAGCCTAGAAAGAACATCTCTTCCCCTACCCACCTCCTTGGGCTTTCTGCTTTAGTTTCTGTCTGAGAACTAGTTAATGATTTGCACATTACTTTTGATAGAAGATACATATCCCACTTGCATGGCCCTGATTCCTGTTTCATTTATCTCTACATGTATTGCATCTGTCACTTTACTGAGGTTATTTCTCATAGTATAGGTCATGCGGTGCTGTAAATGTTACCCAAACACAGCTCTAAGGAATTGATAGAGAATCCGGTCAATATAACAACAAAAAAAAGCCCAGTCAGCAGCCTAGTCAGTTTTGTCACAGCATTACCAGTGCTTACTCTTCAATAGACATGTTTGGGCTTAGGGGGTTGTTGTTTGCTGTTTTTCTGCTTAATTCAGTTACTTCTTTGATCACTTCTGAGAGAAGTACTTGTAGGTTAAATCCTCACTCATTTTGCCTTGGACATGTACAAAGAACACATCAGCTGCAGAACTCTCCTTCATTTCCTGGGATCACAACAGCAATGTGTAGTGTGTAATTATTTGCACATGCACCAACTGCATGCCATTACTCCCTGCTGAGGGCCTTCAAATGCAAGAACAAGTTGCCTTCTTGCCCCATTAACCCCAGTTATCTGCTGTGAAATATGAGAGCACCTCTCACGTCCGCACAGTGACACACACCTCTTCCAAAGCCTTTCCTCAGACCCCACAACTCTGATGTGCTCTTCCGTTGCAGTTGCTCGGATAACATGGACACACAGTGTGCTGTGGTAGAGACCAGTGGTCTGATTTCATTCCTGATAGAGCCTCAGGAACAGCAAAAAAATGGGCTCCCTGAAGGAACTGCAGGCTCATATTTCAATAAAACTCCATAAAATGAGCAGTTTTGAATACCCAGAGAGCAAGTCACACAGGGCTGCAATGGGTGTTCTGCAGAGGATACAAGCTGCTCTCAGGCAGCTCTGGCTTCTTTCCCTCTCAGGGCATTCAAGAGCACAAGAGTTTTTTGCTTCCTTTTGAGGACATAATATTTGCACTAATATTTGGAGGAGACAGCTAGCAGGTCATACTTCATTCCCTTCATCAGCTTCTGGAACCCTCTGAACTGGATGGCAAGAATAACAAAGATACAGGTTTTTACAAGTCAGAATGTCTGTAGTGCTTAATTAATTATTTTTAATTAGTTATGAGACCCACAGCTAGCAGTAACTATTTCTCATCTTGGCTATTGTGTTATTGTCATATTGGTGGATATGATTTTTTAAGCAATAAGGACATTATTGTAACACATTGATCAGTGTGGTGAGGAAGTGCTTAAAGGTGTGTAAAAAAGGCAACAAGATATAAAAACATGTTTAAAGAACTGGGTCTTCAGTAATTGCCCCCAATCTCATTTCTGGACCCCGTGCTACCTTGCTTTTCCTAAGCTGTGTGAAAATAAACAGGGCAAACAGTGGCACTGATTTTAGCTAAAGGAACATTCTTCTTGCATCTTGATGTACATTTAAATGAAACTATGGCTTTGTAGGACAGTTGTGTTTTGTTCAGCAATAAGCAACTCTTCAGTAAATCTCATTTAATCTCAGTGTGACAGTCTGCAGTGCCCTCACCATGAAACCAGCCCAGCCAAAAATTTCTGAGCACATCTTCACCCTACCTAGCTCTTGATTGCCCAGCATGTTGCTGTCCTTCTTACCCAAGGTTCCTGCCTCTGACTTCTCATCTGTCTCCCCAGAATTTCTGGTCTATCTAAACTCTTCCCACATTTCTCTGGCCCCTTCCCAGGCCCTGAATTTACCTCTGAGAAGCTGGTCCCTGCAGAAACGTAAAAAAGCTCATATGGAAGGCTTTTTCCACAGGGATTTTTATTCCACACCAATGGTCTGCAAGCCTCATTTTAGCTTGAACTCAAGTAAACTCCAGAGCTATAGGCAGGATTTGATATGATTAATAATAATACTTCTCTGTTACTTTCAGCTTGCAGCTCTCCCCATTTCTTTGGTAAACTGCTATTCTATCTATTTTAGTTCATGTTTAATTCCCCCAGGACTCTGGGACTCATCTCACCAGGTCCCATAGGCTTACATATGTTCAGGTTGCTCAGGTGGTCACAGACCTGATCTTCTCCCTTAGGAGGGAATTTGCTCGCCTAGTCCCTGTCTTGTGGTCCATCCACTCAAGAGATGTGGGAAGAGAAATTGCCAGTGAAGACTGAGGTAAAAATGTTGCTGAGTACCTTAGCCACCTTCTTATTCATTGTTGTGAGTTCACCAGCCTTGCTCATCAGTGAAGCTATGCTTTCTTTGACCTCCCTTTTGGGTCTGACATACCTTTAGAAGCCCTTCTTGTTATTCTTTGCATCCCTTGCCAAGTTCAGCTTTATCTGTGTCTTGGCCTTCCTGACTCCATCCCTGCATAATCAGGCAGCATCCCTATACTCTTCCTAGGATACCTCTTCCTGTTTCCACTGCCTGTGCATTTCCTTCTTGCCCCTTAGTTTGACCAGATGGTCTCAACTCTGCCATGCTGTTTTCTTGCCTTCTTTACCCTATTTTTTACACCTGGGACTGTGAGCTCATGTGCTCTATGGAAAGCATCCTTAATGATCTGCCAGCTCTGTTCTGCTCCCATGTCTCTAAAGGCAGTTTCCCAGGGAGTCCATTGACTAACTCTTTGAAGAGCTAGGAGTTTAGGAAGCTTACTTTCCTAAAATTCAGGGTCTGATCTTACTCTTCTCCTGACCCATATCCCTCAGGACTGTGAATTCCCCCCGCGCATGATCACTGCAGCCCAAGCTGCCTCCAATCTTGATGTCACCAATTGGCTCACTAGTGCTGGTGACCAGCAGGTTTACTATGACATCCCCTCTGGTAGGGCTGTCTATTACCTGGCTTAAGAAGTTACCCTCAGTACATTGCAGGAGCGACCTGGATTGCCTGTAGCAAAGTGTGGTACTTTTCCAACAGGGGTCAGAATGGTTGAAGTCCCCCAGCAGGATGAGAACCTACTTTCTTGCAGATTTAACTGAAAAGCATATATATTTTTCAAATCATTAAAATCTGCATTTTAGAATTAACTCTGTATGGACAGAACTGTGTAAGAGGTATTGTCTAAAAATGTAGTTTAGACATGATTTTAATTTAAGAACAATCAGAAAACATTCTATAGCTAAATGAAGAGTTGCAAAGTATTATTTACTCTGGAAACATATTTTTCCTGAGATTTCTACATGTTCATGCAATTCTCTGCCTACAGAAATAATTTGTAATTTATTATTGAGCTGGGGCATTTTAGAAGATTGTACTCACATGATAATAAAACATACTTTACGTTTCACTTACAGGTTTCATCAGAAAATATTACTGAGCTGAGGATGCTCATGACGCTTTTATGATTTTCAGTTCCAGGTTCAAGTTGTTGAGGAAATATCAAGTATATGTTTTAAACATGTCACAGTCAGTATCCTTATTACCTTTTCTTTTCTGAAGTCATTCATTGTCTGTCTATCAGACTTGATGCTACCTTAATTTTGCTAAAGGATGTAATGGCATTGTAAAAGTTGTAACTTTGATGATTTTGCAAAAAGAGGTATGACTTTCTTTTCTGCGTGTTTAAAAGAGAAAGTTATAATTACTGTAGGCAGCAAGAGAGATTTATAATTTCTTCATCAACAGGAAACTCAACAGCAGTGGAGCTTGGGTGTGCTTCATTAAGTTTACTGTGGTTTCAGTATGTGCTGAACAGTCAGAGTCAGACCAGCTCCAGCGATGCCTTAGTGCACTTGTTTCCATCAGAGAAATCTTTCACCTTATTAATTTACTCAATAAAAGGTAGGCTTGCTGTGCGAGATGTCCCTGTGGGTTTAATGCTGCCAGTATGATGGAAATGAAGCATGTTTCATTCCCTGCCCCTATCCCTTGTCCCTCATCCCCATCCCTTCTTCTGGGGCCACAAAAGAGGAGCCAGGATTTGGAGCCTGTCAGTGGCAGGGATGATGCGTCACCTCCAGAGCTGCCTTTTTGGGAGGCATTGTTGACAGCCAAATTCATTGCATTTTTACACACATGGTCTTTGTAAATCAGGACATAGACTCAGTACCCTAGTGGGCTTTCTAAAATTGGGGGACTATCTATATTATTTAATTTTGATAAGGGATTATGGAGATAATTAACCCATTAACATTTGTTTTGTTTCTGTTTAGCAGTGAAAGATGTTTGCTGGCATCAGTAGACATTTTGTTTGTCAGTAGACAGTTGTGCTGTTTTGGGTGCTGAGGGTTAAATCAAGACATCTGTCTGGGCTGGTGCTCTGAGGAGCTGCTACATGTCTGAGTGTTCTTCAGGATGAAGAGAAATTACAGAGGAGATGGCAAAGTATTGTATGTATGCATCACTGTGATTACCATGGTAGCATTGTCACCCTGGGCTGATGTCTGGCCCCAGAGGAGACAGTCAGCATTTTAGTGATATCTTTGAGGATTTCAGTTCTGAACTGAGATCTGTGTTTGTATGGTGTCACAAATGGAAACGGACTGGTAACCTCTGCTGAGTCTCTCTTAGGCATTTTTCCAAATCAAGCAGCCAATGAAGATTTAAGCCAATTCAGTCCATTTTTTTTCCCGCTTCTTTTAGCAAGAAAAGAATACCTGAAGTAAATATGTTGTAAAATCAGTGCTGGCAACATTGTGTTGCAAAGTAAAATATCGTATTACTTTCTATTAAACAATCGTGACTATGGTGTTGCAAAATGGAAATATCATAAACATGCTGGCTTATTTAGTAAAATGCAATGAAGGATGATGTATTATTTAGTTCATGAAGCATGAACTGAATAGATATCCTTTATAGGTTGCTTTTAGTTAAAGCGGAGCTACTGAATATTTAGGAAGGTCTTTATGGAGCCAAATGTCAAAGGTAATGGCTATATACCTTGTTGTCGCACTCACTTGATGTAACACTTTTTTTATGTTCCTCTTGCTTGTAAATACATTCCTTTGCTCTGCTGTTTATGAGGCTGGTTGAAAGTGGACCCCTGCATGCAGTGAACATGGGGTGACTTTATGGGATCCCGGTTTCTGGAGCTATGCCTTGCCGCAGCTGGGAGGAATGTGTGTAAAGCCTAACTGCAGACTGTGAGCTTTGGTGGCATTTGAATGTGCAATCTGTGAAACAGCAGGCTGATAAACTTTGATTACATTTATGGGCATTTTGCTGCCATCAGAGCGATACTCCAGAAATGTCCTTTCTTTCCTCTGATGATTTCATTGTGTTTGTTCCTCTTGCCGGCACCTCTGATTTCATTGGTCTTCAACTATAGAAGTATTTCATGTGTTTGCTTGTACCGTACCCAAATATACCATTACTGCTTAGTTAAATGTATAACAACCACACATACCTATAATTTTATTCTAGGTCTGATGAGTCTGAAATCTAATGAAATTATTTTGGATGTATGAATGTACATTGATGAACACAGTCCAGACAGTTACCTGATATTAAAAATCTCCATTGGAGGAAACGCTGACTGTGCCCCTGTCCCTGAGACTACCATGGGCTGCACTTTGGGGAGGGGTGTAGGGATGAGTTTGAATCCCAGCTGCGACAAAGGGCTCATACAACAATTTCTAAAGGATGCAGGGATACCTGCCCAGCATCCCTGCCTGTGGATCCAAGGTGGACGCAGTCTCATGGGACAGCACACTGCTGAGCAGTCCTTGGAGTAATGCTGCCCCACAGCATAATGAGAAACATGGAGTTCAGTTAGTGGAAGTAAGGATGGCTCTTGGCTCTCTCTTAAGCTGTTCATTTCCAAAGTATCTCCACAGCCGCTATCACTCATTTGAATCCTTGCTATATTTTTAATTTCAGTGGGGAGCATTTTGTGCATGTAATTAGAGAAACAAGAAAAACTTTTAATAAGGAAATTCTGAGAATGCTCATTAATGTAAATGTTTGGATGTGGGTAGTTAATTAATCCTTTACAGGGAAATTAGACATTTGTTTTTGATGGCTATCACAGTTTTGCTGGTAATGAAACACCAGACAGAAGCGGGAGACCTGTCAGCAGCTTCTCATCAGTACGTCTCTGTTCAGAAGCAATCTGCATTACCTGGTGTAGCATTTATGCCTTCAGCATAAACCACCTTTCCTAAAAAATGTGTGGGGATTGCAAAACTGTTCATGTGTGTGCATTGTGCAGCAATACCAGAGGGGCAGTGGCCATCAGCACAGGCAGAAGTGGGAGAGAACGGAAGAGGCGTTTAGGTATCTGTGAAATACGTGCAAAAAGCTGTACAGCTCCAGTGAAATTTAACCTCCCAAATGCCACCAGCCGTGCTCTGTGCAGCACTGGTTAAACTATGAAATGAGGCCCCCTTTGGAAGTGGGAGGAAAATCAAAAAAGTGTTGTCCTGCACACCCAGTCCCATCAGAGCCGCAGTGAGATGCCAACAATGACAGAGCAAAGGGTGGCTCTGTCACTGCGCAAGAAGGGAAAGAAAGAGAAACAAAAATGCTTCAAGGAGCACATTTTCTTGACAACATGGGAAAGATCTCTCATCAGAAAATAATGAATCATGGCTATCTGTGTATAAATAATAAAAATAATAAATCAGCACTATCTGCAAAGTGGCAGATGTTTGTACAAGTGTTAGAGGATGAACTCTGAGCTTTCCAAAAGCCAGTGCCAAATGTGCTGCCACTGAGTGGTGAAGGCAGTTTAATGGCAGCAGAGCCCAGCAGCCAGCAAATGTGGGTAGCAATGTGTATGACTGGGGACAAGTTCCCCCCTCCTTGCCTCGTGCAGTCCCACCATCTGTGCTCAGGGTGCAGGACAGGTGATCATCTTCATGTACATCAGGAGCAGCAAGTGGGCACAGCAAGAACCCTAAAGCACCAAAAGTGTCTGCTCCATACCCTGCCCAAAGTGTCTGTGGAGGCTATGTGGTGTTCAGCTGTGCAGCTGCAGGATGTTTACAGTAAGCTGACTCACCCTCCAAGCTCCATCTGTAACGGGATCTCAGGCACCTACTTCACCAGAAGGCACTTAAATTTAGGTGTATTAACCTTGAACTGCATCCCAGCCTAAGTGTTTCCTGCAGGAGAAACAACAGCTTCATGCAAATGATTCTTTCTTCTCTGCCTCTTTAAAATGCCTTTGAGCTCACCCAGGGGTGAAATCCAATAGCAATTAAATAAAGCCCAACAGGAAGAAATAATTGTGATGAATGTTCACTTCTAATGACTGCCTGTAACCAAATAATTTAGTCTCTAAGTAAGTGGACCAGTTCCTTTCAAAGTCTCCAGTGCAGCTGTCCAAAGCTCCCTTTGCAAGAGGTGAAAACAGAACAGAGGAACCTCTAAGCATTTTCAGAAAAGTCAGTGAGGGTTTCTAAGCTGCTGCATAGTTGAGATGAGAAGAAGGGAATGGTGGTTTTCAGGCTGCAAGGAGAAAATGAAGTACTGGATTTCCAGAGGTGCTGAGTACCTGCACTGATTTTGCCTGGGACCCACATGTGGCTGAAGAGTTTGCATCTCTCCAGGGCCATTGTTTCTATGCCATGTGAAGTCCATGAAGTTGGATAGTGGGTAACAGTCATGTTTATGTAACCTGCTAGCAGATCACACAAAGTGAGTATTACCAGTGCTGTGGTGCTGAGTGAGTTATGTCACAGCACCCCTTCTGTTGGAGCACCAGGTCCTTCATCTGTCATATGGGATTGGGACAAATTCTGGCTTCTGGTATATACTCATTAGCTATCCATTTTTTTATCATTGCATATTTAAGGTTCCTTAAACATACAGTAACAGCCATAGCCACACATGGCAATAAGACTGAAATGGTGAGCTCTGTTTCTGAAGAGATTATACTGAAATTTCATATGGCAAGAGCAGAGAAATAGAAGGGAAGGGTGAGGAGCATGGGGGTTACAGCGATAAGCTCCTCCAGTTATTTGGTCTGAGCAGGTGTGGGGAGTGTCCTTGTCTCTCTTCCCTGACAGCAGTGACTGCTGCTGTGATTAACCCCCTTAAAGGAGAGATCCTCCGCTGCTTACGGCCAATAGCCCACCTCCCCATGAAACCTTGTACCATCCAGACACTTCCACATGTCTCATGTGAGTGCTGGAGTCCTGGCCAGCACTACGCCGTGTGGCTTATACCTGCCATTAACTTGTTTTTTATGGGATGTCTTCACTATAACATTCTGATTAGATGCACCCTATATTACCACTGTTTTTTTCTTTTTTGTATATTTTGTGTTTTTTTTTTAATAATATGCATCTGTAAGAAGAGTGGAACTGCAGGGCTGCATGTTAGATCTGCTTATTGCCAGGGAAGCACAGCTCTGCTGGGGCAGCTGGTGTGGCTGTGCACATCCTTGGTTACCAGGCACCTCGGCACACTGGCTCAGCACCCCTGTTCAGCTTGCAGCAGCTAGAGGCTCTGGAGGCATATATCGAGGCATCATTTCAAACATCTGCCTGGTAAAGCCCAGGGTAAGGCACCCTGATGGATGCAGCCCTACTGTGGTGGTCTTCTCTCACCGCCACTTCCTTCATGTGCTGGGGTAATGGCTCCTTTTCCCTGCCTGACCTCACATCCCTCACAGCAGGACAAAACCCAGACAAAAATATCACCTTGTTCGTACATAATAAAAGAGTAATTTTCACCCTAAACGAGGACAAGTTTTGCTCTAAAGCTGGCATGGTGTCAATGGAAAATGGGTCTGATACTGCTTTAGCAAAATGTGCAGAAGTGAACCCATTTGTTTATACTG
This sequence comes from Ara ararauna, assembly GCA_028858755.1. Lineage (NCBI taxonomy): Eukaryota > Metazoa > Chordata > Aves > Psittaciformes > Psittacidae > Ara > Ara ararauna. Next base: position 49,470,704 of record CM054379.1, read on the forward strand.
AACTAGGAAAATCCCTTTACTTTGCTGTAGTTACAAATGTTTTTCGCACTACTGTTCAGGACTTCTGTTTTTCATGTCTGGCCTAAAAGACAACTCTCTCCATCCATCGAGTACTTGTTAACCCCATTTATGGGAAATGGTTGTGCACTGAGTCAGAGGGAAGAATGACACTTATTGAATCACCAGCACCAGTGTCCCATGGGTTTTCCTTGGAGGCCTCTAAACTAAATATTAGCTAGGAAAACACAGGGCCATGGGGACTGTTGCACTGACTGCAGCCAGCAGCTCACCAGTCATCATTCTGTCCACACAGACATGCCTATAACTGATGGAGCCCAGGCTGTGCCTTGGCATGAGGTCAGGTACCACAGGTTTGCATCCAGAGCTCGCGTCTTACTGCACGTTCATTCTTTCCAAGCAGCGGATGATGTTCTATCCTCAGCAGCAGCCGGCCTGTTGCTCCCTGACAGCAAATTAAAATGCTTCAAGGCAGTGTTTGCTGCCTCACCACCCACCCCAGCTCTGGCTCTGGCAAGGGGTGACAGCACCAACAGAGTTACCCTGCCCCTTGCAGCCCCAGCTTTTCCCTCTGTGTGCGATGCTTGACAAAGCTGTCCTTCCAGCATGGGCTTTGGCTGTGGCACCCCAACGCACCTCTCCCTCTCCATCCATGGTCCCTTCTTCTGAGGAGGTAAGTTATGGCATCCCAGAGCTGGGAAAAAAAATTGCAGTACCGTGCTGCAAGCAGACCTAACCCGTAGTGCATCTGAGACCTCAGGGGGCACAACTGGTCACATTGGAGGAGTCATTTGTGCACTGAACTTTGCTTCACGCCTGACGGATCTGAGCAAATTGTAACCAAGAGAGGATCATGGTGTGTCTCTGAGTCCTTTACATCCTCATGTCTTTCTGGTCTTCCAGGAATTCAAGTGCTTGAGCAGTTTGAACTGTTTCAGAGTTTAACCTCTGACTTAGGTCTGGAGTAAGCAAGAGATATTTCCATGGCATAACAAGCCCTTTCCACCATCAGAATGGCACAGCTGTCTAGGTGGGATGGGTAGTTGCAAAAGTGGGTGCCAAAATGCGTATTGATCAATAATTGCCCAGAAGAAAATGTTTTTCTTTACCTGAGATCACAAAGCAATATTAAGTTGATGTGCTAAAGAACTCGTTAATCCTGATTTTTTAAAGTGGAAACATTCTTCTTAAGAAAGTCCTCTTTGCTACTGACTTATGTGCATCTAGAAGTATGTTATTTTCTGCTACATAATAAAATGGGTTGTATTTGTTATTCTTCTGTCACACAGATGCCTTTTAAAATTTCTAACACTGAAAAAGCTTGATGGCAGACGATATTTTATGCAGTCTGGAGGCATCTGTTATGCAGGAGATGTATTCTGTAGTCTCTTATGTAGGCTTTGCATTCTTTGCTTCACTTGAATATGTTTTGAAGTGCAGATAACAGCATAAAAGACATCCAGGTGAAACAAAATCTCTGTGTGTGTGTGTGTTTGAAGATAAAAAAGAAATGGAGAAAAGCCATCACTGACAACACTTCGCAGGTGTGAAAACTGCTCAGATCTTTGCCCAGATTTCAGTTGCCCCAAAATTATGCCAAAATCCCACCAATCACACAACTCAGGAGTGCTGAAGGACGTTGTGGGACTGAAGACTACAATATTCCTGTTAGCCAGCAATGAATCAATTCAGGAGCCTCAGTAAATCTCCCCGGGAGATTTCAATGTGTGGTCAATAAACGCCTGATCCAAGTCAAGGTCCCTGATGCAGCTGATATTCCTCTTGTCTTCTAGAGGAGTCTTTGAATATGGCTCTGGCTATGTCACTAACTTTCTGGCAAGGCCAGGTGTTTCATGGCTGCCCTCTGCCAAATGGAGTTTATCCTGATAGAACACTTTCATGTGCAGACATTACTGTCTTTCTTCTTTTGCTTTAAAAAGCCATTGCACAGTACTGGCAATTCAAAATTACTTTTCCAGTGCAGCTCAAACCTGGACACTCTTCAGTTGTTTGTGAGGTTTCTTAGTACTCTCTCTTATGAGGTGCTGTACTTAGGCACCCAAAATTTTGTTAAATTTTAACCATTTGGTCTGACATTTTCCCATATGGGCATTGGCCTCAAGATTTTTGGTTTGGGTTGGTTTTTGAGTTTTTTTGTCAGTTTTTATAGGAAGGTGAAGGAAGATATACAAGTCCATGGGACCTGATGAAATCCATACGCGGATCCTGAAGGAACTGGCAAATGAAGTTGCTAAGCCACTGGCCATCATATTTGAAAAATCATGGCAGTCAGGTGAAGTTCCCAATGACTGGAAAAAAGGAAATATAACCCCCATTTTCAAGAAAGGGAAAATGGATGAGCCGGGGAACTACAGACCAGTCAGTCTCACCTCTGTGCCTGGCAAAATCTTGGAGTGGATTCTCCTGGAAGGCATGCTGAAGCACATGAAAAACAACAAGGTGCTTGATGACAGCCAGCATGGCTTCACTAAGGGGAAATCCTGGCTGACCAATCTGGTGGCCTTCTATGATGGGGCTACGGAACTGATGGACAGGGGTAGAGCAGTTGATGTCATCTACCTGCACTTGTGCAAAGCGTTTGACACTGTCCACATGACATCCTTGTCTCTAAGTTGGAGAGACATCAATTTGATAGGTAGACCACTCGGTGGATAAAGAAGTGGCTGGATGGCTGCACGCAAAGAGTTGTCGTCAATGGCTCAATGTCCAGCTGGAGACCAGTAACGAGTGGTGTCCCTCAGGGAGGGGTACTGGGACCGGTCTTGTTCAACATCTTTGTCGGTGACATGGACAGTGGGATTGAGTGCACCCTCAGCAAGTTTGCCGATGGCACCAAACTGTGTGGTTCGGTTGATACACTGGAGGGAAGGAATGCCATCCAGAGGGACCTTGACACGCTTGTGAAGTGGGCTGATGCCAACCTGATGAAGTTTAACCATGACAAGTGCAAGGTCCTCCACCTGGGTCAGAGCAATCCCAGGCACAGCTACAGGTTGGGCAAAGAAGAGATTCAGAGCAGCCCTGCAGAGAAGGACTTGGGGGTGTTGGTTGATGAGGAAATGAACATGAACCGGCAGTGTGCGCTTGCAGCCCAGAAAGCCAACTGTATCCTGGGCTGCATCAAAAGGAGCGTGACCAGCAGGTCGAGGGAGGTGATCCTGCCCCTCTCCTCTGCTCTTGTGAGACCTCACTTGGAGTATTGTGTGCAGTTCTGGTGTCCTCAACATCAAAAGGACATGGAACTGTTGGAACAAGTCCAGAGGAGGCCACGAGGATGATGAGGGGACTGGAGCGCCTCCCGTATGAAGATAGGCTGAGAAAGTTGGGGCTGTTCAACCTGAAGAAGAGAAGGCTGCATGGAGACCTCATAGCATCCTTCCAATATCTGAAGGGGGCCTATAGGGATGCTGGGGAGGGACTCTTCATGAGGAACTGTAGTGATAGAACAAAGGGTAATGGGTCAAACTTAAACAAGGGAAGTTTAGACTGGATATGAGGAAGAAATTCTTTAGTGTAAGGGTGGTGAGGCACTGGAATGGGTTGCCCAGGGAATTTGTGAATGCTCCATCTCTGGCGGTGTTCAAGGCAGGATTGGACATAGCCTTGGGTGACATGGTTTAGTGTGAGGTGTCCGTGGCCATGGCAGGTGGGTTGGAACTAGATGATCTTAAGGTCCTTTCCAACCCTAACTATTCTATGATTCTATGATATGGAAATTTCAGTGGTTTGACATGATTCCTGGGCAATTGTTTCCAGGAAGGAGGCTAAAGGGAAATATACTGATTTACCAGAGGGATGTGGGTGGCAAAATCTTGTACCCTTTCCCCTGAATGAGTGCCATACCTTTGGGATGGTCCCATTGGTGCAGGCTGGGTGAGAGATGGTACAGGAGATGCAAGAGAGAGCCAGGGGCTGCAGGGAGGAAGGTTGAGATCCTTCTGTGTGGTGCCATATGGAGCAAGGTCTAAGCACCTTGGCGAACCTTGGTCTCATGGACCCTATGAGGCTGGGAAACACACGCTTGTTTTTTCTAGGAGGACCATACTTCAGAGCTGCTTGCTGTCTGTATTTTACAGCCTTTTACCTCAACCCCAGCTTTGAACAGTATATTCATAGATGCTAACCTTTCAAGCCAACAACAGTGTTTTCATTGATTTAACATAGCCAAGGTTTAAAGCCATGTCCAAAAAAATAAATGACAGGGGTTTTTTCTCAGTTCAACAGGAGCTAAACCATAGCATCTGGAATACTCCTCTCCCAACCTCTCTATGGACTGAAGGATTGAGCATATGTTGTGCAAAGTTTAAATCAGACAAATACTATTAAAAAATCTGTTGTGTTGGCTGTTGCTGGAGAATGATAACAAGTCTTGGATGTGTAATCCAGAGTGAGAAAGGGTTTGACCTCGGTTTCCGAAATCTGATATGCCTGTGGTCATAATGTTTGCAACCGTTTATTGCAAGTGGTCAAGCAATAACTGTTTCACAGGGCAAACTTTAATAGCACTGAAGAGCAAAGTAGCAGTTTCAGGCCTTCTCAAGCAGGTTAAGGCAGAGCTGCTCTCCAGGAAGCCCTGGTTGTGTTGACATGTTCTCTCTTTTTTGTTTTGCTTTTCTGTTTTATGATTCTTCCACTCTGAGGCTGTGCAGCAAATCCCATTGGCTTTGCTGCCTGACTGATGCATCTCCATCTTCTCATCACCCAAAGTTGATGGGCCATTTTACCTCCTGGCCTTCTCTTCAACACATTGGCTGGGATCTTTATGTCCAATGTCTTTATCTTCCACCTCTTTAGTAGCTAAAGGTATAGATGGTGTTATGATCTGATCTTTTCTGTGATCTGTGGTCTGTTTTTTTGCTTTTGCTTATCAATGGCTCCAAGCTTTTTCCCACTTTCTGCATGCATCTTTTTTACATTTAATTTCTTGAAGAAGAGAATGACTTAGTTGAAGTTTCTGTACTTAAAAAAAATATTTGGGTGATTTGTGATGACTTGGGTGTACCAGAGATCATATTAAAGTCTTCTTTGGAGATATTTTCAATGAAAGTGTCCACATAAAAGGACTGAGGCCAGCAGGGAAGGGTTGTGTAAGAAGGTAAGAATAGCCTTACTGGGTCTGACTCCTTTTTCAGGCTAGAGACTATGCTGGAGACAGAGTACTGCACCATATAGACCCTTGGCCTGGTCCAGCATGGCTGAGCTCACATGTGCTTGCACTCAACATATCGTAGAAGGGACTTCTGCAGGTGAATGACCTGTTGTGAGAAGAAATGTTGCCTTTTATTTAGCTTCAGCTGGTCCCTTTCTCTCAGCTGATGGTCCTCAGTTCATGTATTGGAAGAGGTGGAGAAAAATTTATCAAGTACAGTAAGAATAATCAGCAACTATTGAAAAGGTTTGAACATAAAAGAATCATTACCATTCTGTTCTACTAAATTTTTGATAACAATATCAGTTTTAGCAACATTTCCAGAATCATGAACACATCTTAAGAGTTTTCAGGATTCAAAAAGTAATTGAGGTAACTTCTACCACAGGCATACATCTTGGTTATTTTGTTTACAGTCAATGCCTGTTGAACGTCAGTGTGCCTCTGGACTGGGGTCTGCAGGCAGCAAACTTAGCTGTTGTTTAATCCTTTGTTCCCATTTCATTGTATATTCTACTGAATATGCAGAAGAGATACAGAAACAGCAACTGAGATTTTATTTGGGGCTGAAATGAATTTATTGTATGAAATGTAATAGCTCATGAGCTCATAGGACTACATGAACTCATATGGACTCCTCTATTTTGTTCAGTTTAAATTGGTATTTTACATTATATTACTTACATATAGCAGAAAAGTATGCTGTTCTACAGGTCTGCCTGTTTGCCTTTCTCTGTACAAACAACCCTGGGGAAGTGGTTTGGGAAATATAAGTAAAGGTTAAGCAGGTTATTTCTACATTATGTAACTACTCTAGATCGGTGTTTCTCAAATTTATTTAAAAAGAGGTCTGCATTGCTTTCCTGTCACACATAAATATTGACAGGTAGTATTTGGCTAAATAAATAATTAGGACAATCAATTTCACTTTGGAAACCAGCTGAAGGTGCACTGGCTAATCTCTCATTGGCTAATAAATACTCGCCAGGTGTATTTGGCTGTGTCTTAAGAAAACCAGGAATGGGGGTATTTCTGATTTAATGCAGTACAATTCCATTATTCTGGTTTAGTTGTTAACTTCCCATTCAGATGTTTTCATCATTTGGTAAGGGAAATGCTTATTCTTTAGCATTGACATTTGGAATACTGTCTGTCATCCAGGGGAGCTGGTTTAAGGAAATGTAGGTGTCTGGGGCAAGGAAAAAAATGGGTTCCTGCGTGCTGCAACATGGAGGAAGAGACAGAAATTTGTCTCTGGTCAATTAGTGCTCTTCTGGGGCTTCCCCTGAGCTACAGCAATCCAACAGCTAAAGAGGCGGCATGTGTATGTGAATTTTGGGAACATGGTTATGTTACTCTGGGGTATGGCAATATGGGATTTCAGTGCATGTTATTTGCTCTATAACACCTGTGCGTACCTTGCTCTGCCTTTAATGTGAAATAACTGACTCATCTTTTCCAGGAAAAAGGGCTGGGAACCAGCTTATGAGAAGTATCTTTGTGTATATTCACCTTTGTTCTCTTATCAAATAATATTCCATCTGTCCTGGATGAATTTAAAATTGCCATAGAGTCTTGAAAAATTAAAGATTTTTTTTTAATAATAAATAAAATGAATAACCTTGCCAGACAGTTGTTCTCACTAACAAAGTCCAAACCTGCTCTTTCTAATAACATTTGTTCCAATTTCAGTCGCAGCCTTCCTTAAGTATAACAGAGTTCTGATGTTCAGCTGCAGCTCAGATCTTAGGAAACACCATTTCTTAGCTTGGCTGCCATCTTCAAGAAATAAAAAATTCCCCTGCTGTTTCAAGAAGTAAAACAAATATGTAACTTTACTGTTTCCACAGTGCAAACTTTCATTTAGCTAGCATAAAAAAAGAACCTGACAACACCTTCTCATTAGAAAAAGAGCATTAAATTAAAGCTGAAGTAACTAGTTCAAGTTACCTACCTGGTCTGTCTATGCTAAAGTCAAATTCTGAAGGACTCAAAACAACATAACATTCTTTTTAGCCTTTTCTGCCATGGACAGAACCTCCCGAGGAACACTTTTTTTGTGTTTCAAGGAGTGCAAAATGATATTCTACTTCAGGAATGTATTTATTAAATAAGGAGGGGTTTACTATGAGTCATTAAAGAAATAAAATTTCTATTAGAAGAATGGGTTGTGGGAGGTAATACCCATTCTAATTTGGGCTTAGGTTACCAGAAACCATACTAGAATATGGTTAAATAGTAGTTTCTTCTACATGCTGGAAAGCTAAAGCTTTGGTAAGATAGAACAGGGCTCAGGTTATTTGGTTCTTTTAATTGTTTTGAACAAATCTGAATGGCATGCTAACAACAAAATAAGTGTCCAGAGGGAAAACAGGAGGGAACAACTCCCTCTGGTCATTCCATGTGTCTGTCCCCATGGTGGTCTCCATCAGGAGGTAAGGGCAATGACATGGAAAGTCCTGACCAAGCCCCATCAATCCACTGTGGAGCATGCTCCATGAAATACATTTTGGGATAGTTTTGCTGCCAAACACTATCAAGTATTTGCATTTGCCTTTTTTGTCTTCAGAGCTGTAGCCAGATGTGGGCAGTTTTTCTTGCGCATATCATTCCTTCCCAGTGTTAGTTCAGTCTATCTGCCAAATTTCAAGCTTTCAATACAAGAATGGCAGGCAAAGCTAGAGATTTTCGAAAAAGCACTACATTATCACAGAGTAATTCAGGTATAGATACCCTTTCCAAGACATCTGTGTACCCTCCAGTGTTTTCCATATCTTTGTTGTTTCACTCAAATGTAACTTTTTTCATTAAAATATTCTTTTAGTGCTTAATTACATACATCTGCATCTGAATACACACAGCTATATCTGTTCCAATGTTATTTTTTTCTGTTTTGAAAGAAACTAAACTTGATTACAAGTGTTTTATTCCATTCCCTGTACATTTTTAAAGGCAGTGCCTGCAGTTCTGCATGCAGAAAGGTGACAGACATATATTGTTGCATACATAAGCACTTTTTAAATGAGTATGAAGGAAAATACTGTCTTCACTGTCAATATAGTGTTGGGACTGATTGTATTTTAATTTGATGTTTGCCACCTGCATGTCTCATAAAAAGCACTCAACACCAAACCAGGAGAGAAAGAAAAACAAATCCCTGACTTCTTGCCTTGCCATAATAGAGCTGGAGTTATTTCAGGAACACGCTGGATTGGTTTTCCCTGGGACTTAAAAATATACTAGGGATCGTGTTTTCCAGAAAAGAATTGAGTGGAACAAAAAGCCAGCACTGGAAGAAAAAGACCCTTCTCAGACTCTGGGTTGTTTTTCCCTGGGTTATGCTGGTCTGGACCTCTGGAACATGGCGTTCCACTGACAGCGATACCTCCTGGCTAGTCACAAATCCTCACCTCCCAGGGAAAAGAAAGCCAGGGAGATGGGGGAAGATTAATTTCTGGGAGCAGTGTGTTTGTTACAGAAGCACAATATAATAAAGAGGAGCATCCCTGTCATCAGCCATTGCTTACACTGCTTTCCACCAGGAAGGGCTGATAATGATGTATCAAGCAGCACCAGATCCAGAGCATCGTCTCTTACCTTGAGTGAGTATGAAGAACAAGCTCAGGATGACTACCGGCAACATAGGTTAGGCTTTCCTAATCATAATAGGGTTAATGATAAGCATTCTCCTGTTAACAAAAATGATAGAAGCTCATTCCTTGAGCCTCCTTAGCACTGCTTGATTGCTAGATCCTTTGCTTCAGCAAGTTCTCCTGAATTTTTGCTAATTATATGGGCAAAACCTGAGCTTGGGCTCTTCTTCCTTCTCCTGAGGTGGCTAAAATACTGCTGACAGTGAAAATGGTGCTCTATCTGGAAGTTTTAGGGGTTGCTTGTGTTGCACACATGAAGATGCTGGTCTTATTCCACTGACTCTGCCATTATCCTAGAAACATAGAATCATAGAATAGCTAGGTTTGGAAAGGACCTCAAGATCATCAAGTTCCAACCCCCCTGCCGTGGACAGCTTGTCCCAGCTGTCAGCCACCTGAGGTATGCTGACGATCTCATTTCATTATGAATGTGGTAATAGTAGCAAAAAATGGAACCTATGCCTATGTACAGCAGAATCCATGACACGGATGATGATATTGTATCACACATTTGAGATACGTTTGCTGAATGCATCAAGACCAGTACAGTGGATCACGTGCTCGTTGTGTTCCACAAGAACATAAACTCTCTTACTTTGTAAAAATAGTTATCTCTCAAGATAAATTTAAAAGTTTCAGATTATAATCCTTTTGAACCTGGGAAGCCTGATGCTGACTCGTCTTCATCTTATTGTGATGCTCAAGACAGCCAGTCATGGGTCTGCATCTCATTTTAATAAGCACTTTATGAATATAGAATAAACAGCTTCTAAGTATGAGGCAATAGATGGATACAGACTGTGCAGGAATGTGAAGATGTTCCTTAGCTTTATAAACAGTCATAATAGCATTGCCACTTTTCTTCTTTTTTGTGTTGGCAAAAGGCAGTTGAAGGAAGGATTTGAAGTATGATAATGAAGTAATTTTTAATCTGCACTCTAATTACAAGCATGCAACATGAAACCACACGGCTCATTCATTTAAGTGGTTTGGGTTGTCTGTTGTCTGGAAGAGAAACATCTTTGTTGTGTCCCAAGCTTTCCTAAAATCAGTGACTCTGTTCCAGACATCGTGGTTAGCAGTCAGTGTTTCAGCAGAGGGATTCCTGACATGAGAGGTCTGACTTTTGCTTATACAGTGGCTGATGACTGATACTGTAGTAATTTGGGTTTCAACTAAGCTAAAGCCCACAGACTGCAATGGACTGGGGCTAGTCACTGATTTTGTTCTCAAGGATTACATGGTGTAAAAAGCGTGAGGTAAGTGGGAAGATAAGGCAGGCCATTTCCAGGGATAGTTTTCCAATGAATAAGCACTGAGTACTTAAGAATTCAAAGGAAAATAAAAATGTCCAAATCTTTTTTTGGGGGGTAATGCAAAAGTCTTGGGGAAGAAGAGGAGTTTCCATGGGACAGAGAAGACCTCAAAGAAGAAAAATTGTCAGCATTTTTTTCCCCCTTTTTAAGACCAGTGCTTTATTTTTATTTTTTTTTTAATCAGATGAACTTCACATGGGTTGGTTTCACTGGAAATAAAATTCCAGAAAAAAAAAAAAATATTTAGACTTACTGTTTTGCAGGAGTCAGTAAAAAATGTCTAAATACCAAATATGCCAATAATAGCAGTACAGTATGAAATATCCAACAGAAAACTCCAAATCCCCAAATCCTGCCTAAATATCCCACATAATCAAGTTTACCAAGCTGACACAAACCTAATTGTACCTTGGTAATTTAGTGGAAACAATAACAGTGCCCTGTAGAAAACCTTGTTGTGTACCAGGCGCAATGTTGTGGGTATAAGACTGCCTGGTCATGTTTGGTGCATTTGTGCGGTTGCTGGATACAGCTATTCCATGAGTTTATTTTGAAGAAGGAAAACTAATTTTTAACTGTTGCAAATATCAAATGAAGTGAGTTTTTTGTTTGGTTGTTTTTTTAGGAACAATATATTTCGAGACTGCGGAGATTGCCTTTGTCTGGATGCAACATAAGCTTTCATTCTGAACTGAAACTACACCAGAGCAGTCAGTACAGCTTTATCCTGCATAATATAAGCAAATGGGAGGAATATATCTTCTCCCTTGGATCATAAGAAATTCTAGAATCTGGATTAGCAGTCCTGCCTCTTTGGGGGCAGGGTTGGTTTGTATCCTGACTGATGGGCACTGAAGGTTTCATTGCTATTCTCTGTGTCTGCCTGAGCCTGCCCCATAGAGACAACATGTAGATGGAGGGAGATTAAATTTCATCTTTGTGTGCCTTGTTATGATCAACCAGTTTTTCTGCTGTTGCACTTTTGTTGGTGTGGACCAGCTAATACCTTTTCTATGATATGTTGTCTTAAATGTGTTAGGATGGAATGTTTCGTCATGAATGGCCACAGAGTAGAAATGAAAAGGTGTTTTCTGGCAGCAAAACAACAAAACCCTTGCAGAAGAGATAAGTAAACAATCTTGTTTTAGACTGACTTTAAAAAAAAACAAAACAAAACAAAAAAACAAGAGGATACAAGAAAAAATTATTTTTATTTGAAACTTTTTGGGGTTTCAATTTTTTTTGGATTGCACCTTCAACAAATAGAAAATTCTTTATCTTGTGAAGAAAGCCACACATGGTGGATTCTTGATATTACTTTATCGAACTGAATGACTGACCTGGGTATTCTTATTTTTCTGAATCACTTCTGTGGGAAAATATGCATCAGGAAATAATCCTTTGCAAAGCTGAAGAAACAAACTTGGCCTCCTGCTCTTCTTTTTTTCTGATGTGCTTGATTTTCTTTTATTATTCTCTTCAGTCTCATTTATGTAGTTTTCCTTTCCCATTTCCACCCCTTTCAGATTTCATTGTTCTTGCTTTTTAAAGTGTGTAAACAGATGGAAGGGCTGAGTTCCAGTTGCTAGTTTCATTTATCAAAATGTGCGATGATAGATGAAAATCCCAAAGTATAAGTTTGAAATCAAACCTCTGAAATGATTTTAAGGCATTTTTAGCTAACTGCTGAACTGAAATTTGTGTGGCTGTGTTGGTAGATTTGTCTTGTGGTGTCAAGTCAGTGACATGGTGCCCTAAAGAAGATAAACCCAATTAATAAATGTTTCTATAATAATAATAATAATAAAAAACCCTTTTTTTAAACAACAGTATTTAATAAAATATTGTTTAGAGGTCTTTATATGCAAATAATTATCTAATGGATGAGGATCACAACTTCCCCCCTCAACCTGGAATGTACATTGCCTTGGTCTAAGATTCCTGCCTTAGAAATCTACATAAATAGATACTGATGAGGTAGTGATTCCTAAAATTTCTATGACACAACAAAAGTCAAATAAATTACAGTTATTTATGAGTATTTTCTGTTCCATCTAAAACTAAATTTAGAGACACCCATAAATTAAGAAAAATATTCCCCTTCCACTCCCTTAGTTTAAAGAAGGTGTTATATGTGAAATTCAGACCCTCTGCAGAAGCTCTTCAATTTTATCTGAAGAATGAGATATGTTGTTAGAAATCTTCAAGGTCTGGAGGACAAAGCATCATCTGTTTGCAGCAGAGTAGTGGTATCTAGTATTCCTATGCAATAGCTTCCTGCACCATTGCCTCCTTTAGTTTAATTTTGCAGCTTCATGTGTATGCGCATTCCCTGGCTCTTCCTCTTGGCTGATGCTGAAAGACCTGAATATTTTCCTGAGTATGGTTGGTGCCGCTACAAAGGTAGCATCACGAAAATTGCTGTTGATAGAAATGATTAATAATTACCTTTTTGTACTATATATGTCTGTAACTCCAATAGAAATGAAGTTATAGATGTTACTGTAAAGGAATTTTTTTCTTACATCACAATACATTTCTTTACCAGTTATTTTCTTGGCTTCATTTGTTCTATGTTCTCTGCAAAGCAGGCCAGCCTCATCCTCTGGTGAAATTTCACAAAAATTTGAGCTCTCACAAGGACTGAAGTTGGATGGTGATCAGTCAGGAGGTATTTGATTGATACCCTACTCAAAGGCTGAAAGAGATGGAAGATAAGGAAAGAGCTGCTAGTGGGACCAAGAAGTTCATTTCATGCTGTTGACAGATAGGTTAGACTGCCCTATCTCAGATTCTTCATCTATTTGAAGTATCCAAAATACATTTTAATTGCAACAAAGATTTATGACAGCACTCAATAGGCCTAGAAGAATGAGAGCACAAACAAATGGTTGGAGTACTGCAAAAGTGGTGAAAAGCACAGGAAGACCACTGTGAATTTTCATCTGAAAGATATGGTTGTCTCCAGAGAGAAGTGACCAAGTTGAATCAGCTTTGGAAGTGGCAGGAAAAATGTTCTTGGATCTAATGAGAAACAATTCTTCCAAATGAACAATGTCATCATCTGTTTCCACCCCTCCTGAAAAGATCTGTGCAGGACTAGGATTCTTATTCTTGTTTACCCCGTCCTCTTCCCCTCCCTTCTCTTTCCTTCTTCATGGCACACTAGAAAGTTTTCTGAAAGCTCAGAATAATGAATGTCTCTTATAGATTAAAGTGTCTGATCCTAGACATTTGCAACATATTTTTGGAGGCGGGGAGGGAAGGGATCAGGGTGAAGAATGCAAAGATTATATCAGGTTTGCCTAACTCATGGGCCTGTGATCCTTGGAGTCAAATTAAGGACTGTCAGCAAGGAATCCAGATTCCCTATCCAGGTTTGGAAAAAAAGGATGGAGAAGAGGTGATAGAATAGAAACCTTGTAAAGTGGCATGATGTCCTTAATAATCCTGAAAAACATAGAAGGATGTGAAACTCTGCTTTATTTTCTAGAGGTTATGCATGCAAAGCATGGTCTCAGATTTGTCAATCACAGCAGAAAATTCCTGAAGCGCTCTTCAGTTACTGTAGCTAACGCACCCTGCTATGTATATATGACTACAGTGTAGCATCAATGTCCTAATTCAACAGGGTAAATACTGCTGAAGAGCAGGACTCCCTTCTATTATTTCTGTTCAGAAATGTTTCTCATGCTGAAATGTCATCTTGGTTAAAAAACGTTGACATGATGGAAGAAAAAGGCTGAGCTTTTGATGAATGAATAATGTCAGAAGCCTAATGCCTGTGGAAGGGCTGTTCAAACTCCAGATTTTGATGGTTTGGTGCCCAGACTGGATCTCCTGCATTTTGGACTTCGTGTTTGTTTACATGAACAAGGGAAAACCATGAAAGCCAGATCAGCTCTTCGACATCATTTACCTGAAGACCCTACCTATCACTGTCTCTCAGTGAAACAGCTCTCATTTGATTATTGTGACTTGTGTCATTCTTCCTATGCATACTACGCTGCTCATGGGTCTGACTGGGTTAAAGTGTATTTTGATCCAAATTGATCTAACTGTTATGTCCCCCAAATTATTTGTGATTTTGCAGATAGCAAAATTATAAATTTAAACTGTAGGCATGATTTTTCCATTTTCTCTCAGGTTATGTTTAGAGATACTGAGAATAAGGACGCTGAGACTAGAGGTGTCAACATAAAAAGAACATGGAACTGCGGTAACAGATCCAGAGGAGGGCCACGAGGGTGATCAGGGAAGTGGAGCAACTCTTGTATGAAGATAGGCTGAGAAAGTTGGGGCTGTTCAGCCTGGAGAAGAGAAGGCTGCGTGGAGACCTCATAGCAGCCTTCCAGTATCTGAAGGGGGCCTATAGGGATGCTGGGGATGGACTATTTATTAGGGACTGTAGTGAGAGGACAAGGGGTAATGGGTTCAAACTTAAACAGGGGAAGTTTGGATATAAGGAAGAAATTGTTTAGTGTAAGGGTGGTGAGGCACTGGAATGGGTTGCCCAGGGGAGTTGTGAATGCTGCATCCCTGGTGGTGTTCAAGGCCAGATTGGACAGAGCCTTGGGTGACATGGTTTAGTGTGAGGTGTCCCTGCCCCTGGCAGGGTGATTGGAACTTGCTGATCTTAAGGTCCTTTCCAACCCTAATTATTCTAAGATTCTATGATTACCTGGAGTAGCATTCTGTTATGTCTGAGAAGTCTTTTTTTCAATAGGAAAAAAATATATATATTTTTTAACTTTCTGCATCCAGATACCAAGGTGATGACTGATGCAAGGGCTCTGAATAGAAAAGCCTAGTATTATGAAATCTGCCATGTGGACAATATTTTTAATAGTCTCAAACTTTGGAAGTTTAAGACATGCTGGTTTATGTAGGAATCATTTCCAGATATTAAAGAAGAGTGTTAGTTTTCTCAGAAATGTTCAAGTAAAGTTGGCTTTTATATAACTGTGAAAAAGTGCTTCTATGTGCAGAAATCTTAAAGAAAAATGCCAATTTATATGTCTTTCCCCCTAATATTCCTAAAATGGTATTTATTTTCTTAAAGAAAAGAGCCAATATGTCTGCCTTGGCCAGAAATATTTACTTGAAAGCACATTTTGAAAAGTAAATGTCTTGATTGAATCAATACACTGAATGAACTGAAGAAATAACAAGTTCAAATGTTAATAATAATTATTATTATGGTAACAACAAAACTCCAAACAGTATAGCTGCCATTAAAATTTAAACCCTGGTGAAAAGTTAGAGCTTGTCAAGTGACAAAAGACACCATGTTGTGTGCAAACTTTGAGAAAAAGCAATGCTCTGGGATTAATTTATTTATTCTATTCATCATTATTTGGATGTCCACATGCAATGGAATTCACAATTGATGAAAAAGGGAAGATGTTTGCAACATGATTTTTTCATTTGAAGGTTCATAATGGAAATGAATTTGTTTTTCATCAGCATCCAGATTTAAGCATTTGTCACTGATTCAGGGATTAGAAACAGTGCCATATGGTTTGAGTGGCCAATCACATAGCACAAATAACAATGAAAGCTGGTCAGAGTGAACATCTGGTGAGCATTCTGAATCTGAAGATTATCCTGATTATTCTATGAATATTTATGAGTAAAAAAATATTAATAACGAACTAGTCCATTAGGCCATAAGCTGTTCACAGTGAAAAGAAATAATTACATAAGCAATCAATATTATTTCAAGTGAATAATAAAATCAGCTCAAATTTAACATACTTCTGGTTATAACCAGCCTTTTTCTCTGCTGGGATCTTCGTCTCTCTGAATGTGGAATCTGGAGGCAGTCTCTGTCAAGAGATTTTAAACTTTTCTTTAGTTTTTGTTATATATTGTATTCACAAACAGTGCATTGCTAGAATAGAATTAGAAAATTTATTTCAGTGTGTTTAGAATATATCTCATAGACTCGAGAATATGACAAACAGTTTAGAATAGCAAGACATAATTGTACACATGTTAAAATGTGCAATAAATTATGAAGTTATTGAATTCACATGAAGTCAATATTTTGGAAAGCCTGATTAGGCATACTTCTTACAAGATTTCCTTCCGTGCAGAAAACTTGAGAGATTAGAGAGACTCGCTGAGTATTGTTAAAAGCTGTTTGATTATGACTTTAGTGGATGGACTATCATAGTCTTCAAATTCCTTTTAGAACCATAGAATCATAGAATGTTTTGGGTTATATGAGACCTTAAAGATCATATGGTTCCAAACCCCTGCCATGGGCAGGGACACTTTCCACTAGACCATGCTGCTCAAAGCCCTGTCCAGCCTGGCCTTAAATGTTTCCAGGGATGGGGCATCTACATCTGGGAAACTTGTTCCAGTATTTTGCCATCTTTGTCATAAAACATTTCTTCCTTACGTCTAGTCTAAATCTACCCTCTTTCAGTTTAAAGTCATTACCTCTCATCCTATCACTACACACCCTTGTAAAAAGTCCCTCTCTAGCTTTCTAGTAGGCCCCCTTTGTGTACTTACTGGCAGGCTGCTTTAAGGGGTCCGCTGAGCCTTCTCTTCTCTGGGCTGAACCTCTAGCTCTCTCAGCCTGTCTCCATAGGAGAGGTGCTCCAGCCCTCAGATCATCTTGAGAGTCATATCCAGACTCACTCAAACATGTCCATGCCTCTTTTATGCCAGGAGGTGTGTGGGGGGAGACAGAGCTAAGCCCAGTACTCCACATGGGGTCAGGGTCTCACCAGAGATTTTAATTCTTAGTCTGAAACTGATAAGAAATGCTGCCATTGATTTTACTGGGCTATGATTTCAGCCTTGCAATTGTACCATCACCATGCAAACAATACATCTTCTTGGGCAAGGCACTGCAGCGACGGTTAAGATTTTAATTTCATCTTGTCTCAATTACATATGCCGTGTAGGTCACTCTTCCCTCTATGTGGTTTGTTTTCCCTATCACCTATCCTTTGTGCTGCTTGTTCATCTCAGACATGAAGGCTTTGGAGCAGTGTCTCCCTTGCACATTACATTATCCCGAGGTTTCAAAGTAATTGAAATATTTAGATGCTATTGCTATATGAATAATAGCAATTAAAATGCTATTCTTTGGAGAAATCCAAGCTGGCCTGCGGAATGGATTCATCTAATTCTTTATAAGAACAAGGCATATATTTTTTAAGTATGTTTAATTTTTAACACTGGGTTTCAGCTGTTATTAGAAGTCTATGCAAAAATGTATGTATTCTGAATGTCTACAAAAATAAGTCTGTTTTCTTTAAAAATAATGAGTTTATACTAGTTATTTTTGGTTATGTTTCAGACCAAAATAACACTGTAACTAGCTGCAGAAAGTCTTGTGGCTCACACCACAGCAAGTTTTAAATCTCATGGAGTCAATGGTGCAGTTTTCGTTTAGAAAAATAAATGAAAATAAAGAGCTTCCTAGATTTGTTTTCCCAGGCCAGGACAGAGGCGTGACCAGTCTAAAGTAGTTTCTGCAGTCAAACACTTCTTTTGTTAGTAGAATAAGGTTGAAATCTATCAAAACCACAGCATTTTTCTTCAAAAAGATACTCTTATTTTGTTCTGTCCGCAGTGTGTTAAGCAGCAACAACAACTCCATTTGAAAATTATACCTCTAGAAAAATTAATTGGGGGGAAAAAGTCTCCAGTAATTAATTCATATTTTACAAATGCAGTGCTGTCAATAAATTTCAATATGGTAAGATGTTTGAGAAATAAAATGTTTCTCATGCCAATATTTCCAGAGTAGTCATTGGCTCAGACTTTATTCCATACCTTCTGCCATTCCAGCAAAAACATAAAAGAGTTAATGTGATCAAGGTGTCACTGAAGTAAATTTTAAATCAAAATACTTCTCTGAGCTGGTAACAAAAGCTCTGCTCTCTTTTTATTTAGGCATCTTTAAACATCCAGATTTTATGATGATCCTCCAAGAAAATGGGAAATATATTTCATAGTTGTTTAGAAATACTTGGTTTTTTACTCCTTCATGCTGCACATTAAGTCTCAGGGAAGAGCAGTACATAAAGTTCATACTTGATTTTTCCTTCCTGCTGAGTTTCTCTATTCTATTGTCAACAACGTTACCACATCACATGTACAAACTGCTGCAGGTGGTAATCTGGTTTTTATTATCTCTATTTTAAAGCACCTTGCTCCTTCCTGGGCATTGTCAAATAAGCAATAAAAAGTTACAATAATTTCCATGGGAACAGAACCTTGTTGCTAAAGGAACACAATGGTGAACTTGTTTCTTCACTTTAAGGACCATTCAGAGCATGTATTTTTTAAAAGCAATGTTCAGATGGGTCTCGGGCAAAAGGAGAGAATTTAAGGATATTTTTATTGAATCTGAATATCTTGCAGACGATAGACTCTAACCCTAGATTTCAGCATCCCTGGAAAGACCAAATTATTCCTAGTTTTGGTAGAAGTCCCATGTAAGATATGTGAAAGCCTGCCTTTTTAGTTATGAGTTATACAGCCAGCAGGTTAGTGGAAGAAAGATCATAGAATCATAGAATCATAGAATAGTTAGGTTTGGAAAGGACCTTAAGATCATCCAGTTCCAACCCCCCTGCCAGGGGCAAGGACACCTCCCACTAAACCATGTCACCAAAGGCTATGTCCAATCCAGCCTTGAACACCGCCAGTGATGCGGCATTCACAACTTCCCTGGGCAACCCATTCCATTGCCTCACCACCCTTACAGTAAAGAATTTCTTCCTCATGATATGTGTTGTATAAGACAGAGAATCTGAACCAGAAAAGCCTGAAATGGTGGATACAAAATTAAAGACGATTAGACTTTGTATCCACCAAGAGAAGAACTGCCTGAACCAGACAGAAGCTGTTCAAGCTTTCTTTGTGCTTAGTATCATGTTGCAGCGTAAGCAACAATAGAAACGGAGGAAAGGACAGAATTAGGACTTCTGGCATCTGCTACTGTTTTTAGCCAAGCTCCCTAGTCAGTTTCACAAAAAATAATAGAAATTCCAAAAGATTCCTTCTGTCTTCCAAAAGCTAAGCAGCTAGGTAGAGGAGAGAACAAGACGTTCCTGTTAACCTGTGTTTATTACACATCAGCAGCCCGCACAAGAAAGTAGCATTAGAGCTCTCTGAAACTGGAAATATTTTAAAGGATCATTTAGAATTTAAGGAGCACCAGAAAATTCAGTTCTGAGAAAAGGGAACACAGGAAATGTGTTTGCTAGCACCAGTGTCCAGAGAATTACTTGGTTTTGTTGTATTGGTAACATTGCCTTGTGAGGGCAAATCTTTTACATTTTAATTTTTTGCCTCTGCCTTGAGAACTTCACTTTGAGGTGAGTCCCCCTCTTCAGCTGGTCAAAGCAAGCTGCCATGTTAATCTCTACAGAGACCAAAAGGATTTCTAGTGATGGGCAAGTCACTTTAGGACCTGGGCAGCTCCTAAACTTCTTTTTCACAGGATCTGATAGTTAACAGTCACCTGTTGTGTCCCCACTCACAAAATCTGTCATTTCAAGTTAAACAGATGTGGTTTTTCTGGCCAGTGATGGTGGCAGCAATGAAGGTGATGTCAGGCCAGAAGTTCTACATGAAACCAGCGCTGCTTAGTGCTCCCAGGTAATTTTAAACGTGAGGAAAAAAAAAAAAAAAAGAATACAAGGAAGCAGGAGCATCCAATCCTACCCATCTTTGGGTGCCTCCAGAGGTCTTGCTTGGCAAGGGAGGAACAGGATGAATCCTCTCCTGGAGAGGATAGTCTGAAGCAAGAAGGTCTTTTCCCATTATGTCCACCAAAAATGAGGTTTTGCATGGACAGAAACCATTTATGATGGTGGGCTGAATGTGTCAAATCAATGACTAATAATATATCTAAGGGGCAGAAACATTAACATCCTTAAAAAAACCCAACAACTTCATTTCTGCTAATAATTTTTCATTTATTTTTGTAATGTCGGTTGCCGTTTTGATTTGATTTGAGCAATTTTTTTTTAACTTTCTTGATTCAGTCCCAGATTATAAATTCTATTATTTGCTGAGCTCAACGGAATGTAGTTTATAAAGAGAATCTAAGGAAGTTATAGGCCTGTTGGTCCAGAAAAAAATATGTTTACAGCCATTGCAATATTTCACTTGGATAATGTCAAAACTGCAACATAAAAAATTAAATATGCATAGGAATATAATGTTAAAATTACAATCTAGGAGTTAAAATGAAATAATGGAAAAACTGTTGAAAGGCAAAATTTTGCCATAATAAAATATATTTCATTGACAATTGAAAAGAAAAGAAGAGTTGGTACTATTAATTTTTATTGCCTCCAATTATATATTGTCAAAGTTAACACAACTCCCAAATGTTTCATACTTGATAAAAACACAGTTTTTGCTGTAAGAGGAAACATTTTTTTTTAATACTACTGGAAGCTTATAACTACAATAGCATAATATTGACCTGCTGTGATCTGTGACAATCCCAGCGGTATTAAAAAAATATTGAAGTGGGATTCAGCTTTTTTTCTGTGCATCTTAGAAGGGAAGGGGAAATGAATACGTATGAATATTTTACAGTGGCAAAAATCGTTGGTGCAATTAAGTGGAAGCTGGCAACAGGAATATACTCTGAAGCAGATGGCCTGGGGCTGGGAGGTTTGAGTGCCCTGTTACAGGAAGAACTGTGATTTCCTGCAGCCTTAATCTTCCTGGGGTCACCAACTGCACCTCTCCACACACCTCCTCAGAAGATGATGTGAACTGAGTAACTGGGAACTCACCTGTACTTTAAAGTGCTCTCTATCCACCACCAGACTCTGGTCCAGGACAAACGAGGTAGAAGAAATTGGGAGCTAGAAGAGAGGAAGTGGCCTTGAGGATCATGCCCTATAATTAGAACAGATGTAATTTATCCTGTACCACTTGGTCCAGGGATGAGAGTTTAGCCTATGTGTTGTGGAAACAATTGAGAAAGCTGGGAGCCTCAGTCTTCTGTCAAATTTAACTGAGCTCATCCAACAGCTTCAAATTACTGGACTGGGAGAGAATGGGCTGGTGGGTCTCTGAACAGAGACATACGTGCACACAGTAAATGCAAGTTGAATGTAAAATAAATATAGAGAACAGTTTGTGATCACTTTTTTTTCTTTGCTATGTGTTGCAATGACTGTCAACTGACATTGTAAACTTAATGAGGTGTTAAAAGTCTTAAGACGTAAATTTGCAACATGGAAATCCCAGCCATTTCCCCCTAGCTTTTCTGGGAAAGCAGATGGAGGTGATGAAGGCACTGAGCCCCGCTTCCCACACTTACCCAGGAAACTTAACCATCAGCAGTAGTCATGCAGCATTCAGTGAACTACAGAAAGAAAAACCACATCTACCCTTGGGATCCCAAGCTCCCCAGCACTGCTTTGCCTTCTTTTCAGGGAGTATATGGCACACAGATGTTACAAATGACAGGGGAAATAAACTTGAGCTTTTTCTCACAGAGTATCTGGAGGCAGCATCTTCTCTATGACTGCCCACCTAATGTGAGCAAGGAGAAGTTGAATCTGTCTTTGTGGATGTCGTGGGTATGACTTCATTGACCAAGGCTGGGAAAGGTTGGACTGGATTGCCAAGAATCACAGTTGATGCAGAAGCATCAATAAAGTTGTGTGGTAAGAGCCTGTCTCTTCCTATGTCAGCTTCATGTTACTAAGGCGGTGGAGGTAAATAAGATTCACTAATGACTTAGAAAATAATGCAAAAAAGAAAGGAAAACATTTTTTAAGTTGCATTTGTCACTGATCCGTAAAAAAAAAAGCTCTGTGAGCCTACAGAAACAAATGTATAGACAAAGGGATTTTGTTGTACAGGAAAGCAGTCACACAACTGCAAGACTAGTAATGGGAGATAGAAATCTGGAAACAAGAAAAGGCAAAGAAATGTGGCTCAGTTTTAATTGCATTGACTTGCTTACAAGACACCAACATCTCAAATCACTCCTTCGTATTAAATGACATCTAGACAGGAGTCTGGAGGACTAGGCCTCCTCCTTTTTGTTTTGGGAGCAGACTCCTGCCCACTTGCCTTTGTGGATGTGTGGAGACCCAGGAGCTAGGGTGCTCCAGGCTCTTAGTGCTCACTGTAGTAAAAGTTTGGGTGGCCACGTGGGTCTGAACTACCCTTGGTGCACTGTTGCATGTGTGGGAAACAGCATATGGCGCCGTGGCGCAACAGGCAGTCAGCCTTTTGGACCTTGTGTGGTAGTGGAAAGATTGACATGTATAAAGAGTGTACAGATGACTTTTATGCAGTTTTTAGTGATGTGAAGAAGGCAGTCATTACAGGGGACAGTTTTGGTCAAAGCTCTGCAAGGAAACAGGGCCAGAAGGCCCACGTTTGCTGCAGTAACGTAGGCACGCAAAAGGTTCTTTGACACACCTGACCCTAAGTGGTGGGTTTTTCTGTCTTCGTCACTCCACCCTTCACTTCTTAAGTGCTGAGAGGAAAGATCATGTTGATCATATGCCTGTGTCCCATTAAAATTGTTTTTGGTCTAGTCTTGCATATGTTCCTATCAGCATAAAGCCCAGTATCCAGCTACATTAAGCCGACCCCATCACTAAGAAGGTGTACCTCCAAAGAGAAGATTTTTTTTTCTCTTGCTTTTCTTGATTATGAAGTTTGCCACTGGTTATAAACAGCTCCGAGCACTATAAAATTGCTAATCCTATGTGGTGACACAGCTGGTTTGACTGATCCCATAGAATCTCTATCAATGGCATCTAGATTTAGAATCATGTAATCATAGAATCATAGAATGCTTAGAGGTGGGAAGGACCTTAAAGATCATCCAGTTCCAACCCGCCTGCCATGGGCAGGGATGCCTCCCACTGGACCAGGTTGCTCAAAGCCTCATCTAACCTGTCCTTGAGCTCTGCCAGGGATGCAGCATCCCTGATTTCTCTGGGCAACTTGGGCCAGCGCCTCACCACCTTCACAGAGGGTGTGTATAAATACGTATACGCGCACTTACGTACACACACACTCGTGATTATCTTTTCAGATAAAATCTTCCTGCTTATTTTTAATTTGTAACTAAATACTTTAAATTGCTTTTATGAAACACAGTTGAAGTTCACAGAGCAGTAGCTGGAATTCAGGCATTTCTGCCTTGTATCTGTGGATCCTTACCAACACAAGCTCACAGTATCCTGACACACTCTGTAGCCTGACACACTCCGTAGCCTGATGTTCTGGGGCAATATTTCCCCCAAAAGTGAAATGTTATGCTTGCATTTAGTTGCATGGGCCACTAGAAGCCTGTGTGGAAGAGAGTTTTCCAGTGGCTGAACGTGACACTTAAACTCCGAGGCTCCCATGGGAGTAAGTGATGCACAGCCTACTGGAATTACAAACAACCTTTGAATAGAATGTCTTAGATGGAACGTATGACTAAATATGAATACCTTTGCATAAAAATAATAATCTTGTCTCAAGCCCAATCTTCTTGCTTTCAGTCATTGCCAAGAAGTGAGATGCTTTGAGACCGCACACTGGCTTTGAAAGAATGCCTTTGACATTTGTTGGATTTGGTTTGATCAGTGATCCTTTTAGTTATGAAAAAAGGAAGAAAATTAAGAAGTGGAATGTCAAAAGCTCCGGGCAGCAAATGTAACTGAGGGGTTTTCTTAAATGCAGGCTGAAACTCGAAAACAAAGTTGGGATCAACATTTAACCCTCAGGGATTAAGTCAAACCATTTCTGTGCCATTTTGATTCCAGCTAGTGTGATTGACACACTCTTTCTGTTTATATTCTTTAGCTGAGCTTCTGGGATGCTGATCTTAGAGAAACCACTTAAACCACATTTCTCATCCGCTTGGGTTCTGACCAGCTCCTAGGATTAAATGACAGGCTTGTTTTCTACTAATTGCTCCTTTGCCTGTCATGTAATTTTCCCTATATACAGTACAAGTCCTTCAGTATTTGTCTAAAATCCTGTTTTTCCTCTCTATTAATCTATCTTATGTTTTTTCTCACCATTCATTGCTTCAGAATGGATGCCTATTTCTCTGTCTCTGTTTTGATGAGTGTTGCTCATTCAGTGCTTTTTTTTTTTTATGCATCTTTTCTCAAAGCCTCTTTATTACGCGATATTTTTAAATATCATCTTTTGAAAACACTTTATTTGTAATATTTTACTTTTTGGCTCTCCTACACTCTTACCTTTTCCATTTGTAGATATTTATTTCCCTTGATTCAGTATTTCCCTTGATTACAGTTCAGTACATTTTCTGTTCCCTGGGCCTTCCTATATTCCCCTTCTATGTGCTCTTGCTTTTGGTCTCTTTCTTCAGTCATTCTATTTTTGCCTTTAAAGATAATTTCTCAATAAAGTCTCTTGGTCCTTCTGTCGCTAACCTTTTCAGACTCCATTTTGTTTAAGAGACCACTTTTTTTCTGGTGCATTATAATAATGATGACTTAGTTCATGTTTATTTTGCAGCCACCAAAGAGGTATTGCTCATCATGCAATAGCAAAACTAGAAAAGAAATCGTATAGATTTTATTTCAAAACAGAAGCAAAATATCAGAAAGATCCTCATTTCAATCATGGTTTCATAGCAGTGTTTAGCCTCTTATCACCATCAAGACATGTACCACCTAATAGCTTTAGTCTGATATTTCTGTATTTTCTCAATGGTAAAGGCATGGAAAATGCTAAAAGAAAAAGTCTTCCCAGATTCTGTGGTAAGAAGTGAATAAAGAGAGTTTTTATTAATTGCCATCTGGTGCTTGCTTGTCATCTCGCTCTCTGTTCCTTTGCCACAGAGAACAGTGGTGTTTGTCTGGCATATCCAGACAGATAAGAGTATTCCTCTGACTGAAGCATTAAAAGTCTGTACTGTTGCCAATGAAAATCCTTGGTGATGGTGAAAGCATATATTTGTGGGCCTACATTCTGCTCTCATTTCAGACAGATAAAACCTGTTTTCCTGCAAGTCAAATGACAGGTAATCTGTGTTTCCACAAGGAGGTTGCATTGTGATCCCCCTGTGTTTGCAGGAGTTTTGGGCAAAATATTTGGGACTAATCCTGGAACAAATCTGCATAAACCAAACAAGTTCTTCGAGATACACATCAGAGCAGGTAGGGAATAGAAACTTCCCCTGTTTTTCCAGATCTCAAAAGCAATCTTGCCCTCCTTCGGACTGGTATTATACCACTTCTTAGTCATAAAACCAAATTATATTAAGTTCTTTCACTAGTTTTGGTTTGGGCTTTCCATTTTTCACATCCTTAGTTTGAAATATTTTTCTAATATATTCATATTTATTTCCAGGCATCCAGCCTACTTTTATTCTGGCTTTTGCATCTTTTTTTCCTTCTCTGTTTTAGTCCAATGTAAACGATTCCCTTTCAGCACACACAGTACCCTGCCATTTATTTAAGATTGAAAGAAAGCAAGAAAACAGTTTTCACATGCAATTTCTAGGACATCTCCAATTCTGTGGCATGTTTTGGCCAGTCCCTAGGTAAAGACCAGTCATGGTCATTGGCAAAATAAGTTAGTGTGTGTGGCTAATAGAACTTGTCTACAGATTAAAACACTTTGGTCTAATCATAGTCATATTTTAAGTTACTTACTAGCAGGTTTTTATGTACTATTTAATTGTGTTTGAAAACAAGAGGTGCAAAGTTGCATTCAAGTAGTTTTATAGTCAACTTTTACTTTACATAAATTTGCTATTCTAGGTATGGGGCCAGCCTGGCTCTTTGGAAATCACCAACACGTTAAAAATGCCAAAGGAAGAGAGGACTCTTTTGATGTTCTTTGTTTCCAAGAAAGAAAAGCACACTGTTGTTTGCTAGAAATGCATGTACTCGTTTTCATGGTCAACCTAAGTTTTACAGCCTGGTGTTGGATGCTTTCCTGGGGTTTTTTTTTTGGGTTTTGCCTTTTTGCTTGTAAAAATGTATAGATGGCTTATTCGTTAGGGCAAATTAGCTGCTGCTTTGCAGTGTGGGTAATCGCACTAAAGCCAGTGGGTTTCTCAAACTTATGTCCGGAAGATTATTAGGTCTGTTTTTATATAGCATCCATTGCAGTGGGGCCCTGGCCCACAGATACGGTTCTGAGGCTCTGCAATAAAACACAAATATAATAGTTAGTAATGCTTTGGCTCCTTGGGTGGAACATCTGTCTGACCTGCACTGTAACCAAATTCATCTTTCTTCTTTAGAATAATACCAAGATTGGAATTTTGTCCCTATTTGTTGCAAAAGTGGGTTATACCGACATATTTTCTTGAGGGGTTAAAGCCTTTAGTACCAAGAAAGAATTCTGTTTTCAGAGTTCTCTTTATTGTAGTATGTGAAAATAACGCATGAAGTTTCTAGGGTCCCAATCCCTCTTTGAGCTGGATTTGCAAGGTGGGTATTTAGGTATCTCTTCATCTGCAGGGGTTCAGAAGTGAAAACTCGGTATGACAGCTCTGTCTGAAGTGCGTCAGGGGGATTTTGGCATCCCAGCTGTGATCTGAGCCCACATAAGACAGAACATGGAGTTCTGGCTGAGTAGGAATAAAATGGAAAAAAAACTCAAGAGAAGAAATGATGTTTATACTTTGCCCCTGTGTTTGGCAACTTATCCAAGATGTCAGAAAATTGATATCCTACATGCAGAGTACTTCATGAGTGAGCAGTCACTTCCAGGATATGGCTGACAGAAGAGGCTGTCTATTGTACATTTGCTAAGCAGGTGAAGCACTCCCTTGGCAGATAGGAGACTGAAAGGATTCAAAGACGCGGTGAAACTCAAGAGAGTAGCCTGGTCCCAAAGGCAGATCCCAACCCCTCCCTGGAACATCTGGAGTTGTGAGGATGCTCTCACCTCTCCCTTCTTTAAGGAACTGGGCCAGTGTTGATGAGGCAGAGCGGGTCCCTATCCCACAAGTTGTGGCATTAGCAGGAGGGTGTGGTAAATTAAATTAATGAAAAGTTAAACAGCATCAACTGACAGGAATGGTAACATCTCTTCGCAGCTTCCTGCTCCCTCCACCTTGGTAGCATACCCTCTGGCTCTGTAAATAATGTGTTCGTGAATGACTGAGATGGAGGTTTAGATCCTAGTTACAGATATCTCACAGCACTAATTAAAGATTAGGAATTTGGCCTTCCTTCTCCCCCTGTTGTGTTGGTGAGCTGTGGGACCACTGCCAGACTTGGCTCAGCAGGAAGAGTACTGGTTTGTGATGCTGCCTTGCATTGCTTCGTCCTGAAAAGATGCTCAGAATTGCCAGGACAGAGGCACTTCTGGAGACCATCCAGCACAGAATTCTAAATGCTCAATATATGCTGGTATCAAAGAAATAGATAAATAGTCATCTACCAGGGCCATGAAAAGCTGTGTAATGCTTTTGTGGGTAGATGGTTTTAGCATGAGTACCTAACATGCTAAAGTCAGGTCATAGGTCTCCTCCTTAAATCCTACTGGTCCTGTGTTGATTTTTTTTCCGAAGGGCCCCAAGCCTGCCTCACAGACTTCTCGGTACCCTTGGAAATCTGGCTATGGGTATTTCCTGTGAGTTCCAAACTGTAAGACTCCTACCACATGGATATTTAAATTTTGAAGATTTTTATGAGTCCTGTCAAATTTCTCCACTCTTCTCCTCCTTCCTGCCTCTTATTTTGGTAGGTAAAGCAATTTTTATATCTGAGGAACTCAAAGTGGTTTTGCATCTTTCTTGCGTTATATTTCCTTCTCTAGACTCCACTAGAGCTGCTCAAATGTACTGACAATGTCTGTAGGATTGCTTTTCTCCATTTTAATATGTTTAGCAGACCAAAGATTTTAGCTGTTATGTCAGTTTGCTGTGCCAGTGACTTTAATATTTTTAGCTCCTGGTATAAAGAATGTGTATGACTGAGGATGCTTAAGAAATTTGGAGGCTGTCTTTGACTAGAGCACTGAAGACTGAAATTCCTATTACAGTACCTTAGCTGAGAAGGAAGATAAACTTAATTCATCTGTATGCAACACCCCCAGAACCCCTTTCCCCTAGCAAAAACTGAAGAAAAGACTTGGCTGGGAATCTAAGGGCGTGTGTGTGTACATCAGTTGATGCTGGTTTAGGGCGGTAACAATTTTCCTGTGCTTCTGCTTCCATTCCCCTTTTCTTCTTCTTTCTCCCACCACAGCAGTGTGATGAAGGTGTACTTTCAGAAAGATAATTCACTTTCTTTTTTTTTGCTACTGCTGAGCACAGTGCAACTGAATGCCCCTCTGGGCATGGGTCTTGGGTCTTGGGGCAAAGCTGTAGTGTAGTCCTTACTGATAGAACCAAACTCTGTTTGTTTGTTTTAAAAGCATTTGCTACAGTTGTGTCATGAAAGGTTGCGTAAACAATTCATTGAAAGCAGCATAAACATGCTTAATGATCTATTAGCAAAGATGGTGGGGAAAGCTGATGGTGGGAGAAAGGCAGTTTAGTTAGTGCTGCAGCTGCATTAAGTGTCTTCCTGAAATCAGCCTGAAAATGAAACTCTTCAGTTTCTATCCTAGCAGAGAAGAGCCGTTCATAGCATCATAGGGTAATGCAAGCGTGAACAAATATCTGGAGGTCTCTAATCCAGCTTCCTGATCAAAGCATGGTCAGCTATAAAATTCTGAAAGGTGATGAAAGAAGAATCAAAGATAAAAGAACTGAGTAGAGTTCAGACATTCAGATAGGGGGATCAAATCTCAAAAAAAAAAAAAAAAAAAAAGAAAAGAAAAAGAAAAAATGCAACGGCATAAAAAAGGAAGCAACGAAGTAGTTACTAATATATTGGCACAACAGAGTGCCGTAGCTTGCAGAGGCCTTGATCCAAAGTCTGTTACAATCTGCTGAAAGATTTGCAGCAAAGTGACTGAGCTATGGATTAGGTCCACAGACTGATAGTTCATGGAAAGACAAAGGAGTGGCTTGTAGTGCAGTTTGGCAATAAGAATGCATTTGTAGGCTTGGTAGGTTTTCAGCAGCATTGCTACATGGTAGGGAGAATCTAATCTTGGTTCTCATTACAGGCATGTGGAGGGGCACAAAGCAGAGGTCTTTCCCCTGTCTGGGAGGGAAAGAGCCAGCTCTGAGTCTCTGTAGCTGTGGTGTGCATCGCAGTCATTCTCTTCTGGGGAGTCAAGCAATTCTTTGAATTTCACAAGATTAGCCCATTCCTCCAGCCTGTCTAGCTCTGAATGGTAGCCCTGCTCTTGAGCATATTGCCTGGTCCCTCTACGCTGCTGTCAACTGCAAATCTGATGAAATTGCACTCTGTCACCTCCTTCAGATTACTGATAAGGACGTTAAACAGGACCAGTTCCAGTATAGACCCCTGCAATGCTGGCTTGTCACTGGCCACCAGGTAGAGTACAACCCATTAACCTCTAACCTGTGAAACCAATTGTCAAACCAGTTTTTTACTCACTTGTTTTTCCACCCATCGAGACCTTAATGTCGTAACTCAGATACAAGATTATTTTGGGAGACAATGTCAAAAGCCTTGTCGAAGTCAAAGTAAACGACACTCACTACCTTCCTCTCAGCTAGAAATCCAGGAAATTTATCATAGAAGTATAACAGATCAGTCAAGTGTGATTTACTTCTGGTAAATGTGTGCTGGCAATCTGCTTTTGCTTCTCCATGTGCCCAGGACCAGTATTTTTCTGGATCAAGTTCTTGTCTGTAATCCCTGACTTGGTCCTCATACTGTGCTGTTAGCAGCTCTCCTCTCTGAACTCCTTCATTTAGCACAGAGGCCTGGGAGAACTTGCTGGGCTATGACATCTTTATACCCAAGCAAACAAGGTATTAAGTACATCAACTTATCTGCTATCACTCAACCACTGCTCTGTTTAGCAGCCACTTCACATTTACCTTGTTTAGCCTTTTACTACCAATTTGGTCACAGAAGCTCTTTTTATTGCCCTTGACATTCCTTGAAAGTCTTGACTCCAGCTGACTTTTGACTTCTGTGACACCATCTCTGCATGCCCTATGTGGCAATGTATCCAATTTCCTCCTTAATATCCTGGCCCTATTTTCCCTTTATGTTGCCTTTTTGCATTGGAGCTGTCATGATTCTCCTGCTAAGTCTTATGCTGGTAAGTCTGCTTGGTTTCCTAAGGATTGGGATGAACTGCTCTTTAAAGACCTGCTAGCATCTCTGATCAGCTCTTCCTTTTTAGTGAATCTAACTGTGCATTACCCTTAGTTGTCCATTTTGTACCCGAGCCAAGAAGTTATCTCCTTCCACAAACTCCACTGTATCATCTTTCCAGCAGTTGTCAGGAAGGTTAAATTTCCCTTTGAGATCCACGGTCTGTGATCCAGAGATTTCCATACAATTGAATTACTGCAATGATGGAAATACAATGCTGACCAATGAGACATTAGTGCAGATTGCTTCAGCTATAAAACTGTAAATAATTAATCTTAGGATCATAGGATCCTTGAAGTTCAAGTGCAGAAAAACCTCAGGTACCATTGCCTCCATCAAGGGCACCTGTGAAATCAGACCAGA
Source organism: Ara ararauna (assembly GCA_028858755.1). Taxonomy (NCBI): domain Eukaryota; kingdom Metazoa; phylum Chordata; class Aves; order Psittaciformes; family Psittacidae; genus Ara; species Ara ararauna. The sequence continues at coordinate 49,501,419 of CM054379.1, forward strand.
TTGTTCAGGTCTTTATCCATACTGGTTTTGAAAACCTCCAAGGGTGAAGAGTGCACAGCATCTCTGGTCAATCTATTCCCATAGTTGACTGTCCTCACCTTCTCATGGTCAAAAGTAAACAAGCAAAAAAAAGAGTTAGAAGAAATGGATATGTTCATCATCATTTTGTGGGTGACAATTTAATGCATCCACTAGCGAATATTCATAAACTTTTTTTAATAACTAAGAGGTCATGAAAGAAATTATAGAACATTCTCTGACACAGCAATTGAAAGACAAGTACAATAGTCTTCAACAAATTACTCTTCATTTTAAGATGTCATCTTAGTGTGTCAGCAGCTTCTTTTCACAGGCTCCTTCCATCAGATCTGCAGTGAGTATTGTCATTGCAATACTGCACTGTGTAATAAGTATTAAGACATTTTTAAATTCAGCCTTATTTTGCTCCTATGGTTTGAGGTTACGTTGTCACAGACTGAGGGAGGCACAACATTGTAAACCAGAACATTATCTCCTACCATATCAAAGGCATATATCTTACAGTTACAGTGTCACTACAGAAATTTTGTAGAGTAACAGAATAATATTGCATTGCCATCATATTAGTACCAGTTGCACTCTGACATAATTTTATATCCTCCTTTTCCCACCAGTGTTTCAAGTCTGGTATTGGTATGCAGCAATTTGGGACATACTTTGGTAATGATGTAGGCTTATAAAGGCCATAACATGGATGATTCATGCAAAACGTTTTTCCCTCTTTTTTTTTTCCTTATTTCTGAACAACTTCTGGCAAACCTTCTAAAACCAGCCACTAATATAACTTAAATATAGAGGATACTTTTCTATTTCTAGAGGTAAACGTACTTGAAATGGGGCTTTATTTTAGCACTTTAAGGACTGCCAGCATACAGTCATGTCCTATCATCTGGAGTTATACTCGCTTGGAAAGCAAAGCAGTGTCCATTTGCAGTCGCGACTATTTGTGCTAGTTCCGACTTCCCCTCCCCCTCCCCAAGATATTTTGGTTTTGTTTCTAACAATGGCCATTTTAGCTCCAAGAAAGGTACGCATTTCTAACAACAATAGGATCCAGGAAAAGACCTCACCCTGAAATGGCTGAAAGTGCTCTGTGAAAGAAGTGGGGACACTCCTTATAATGAGACTCTCTATTAAGACGAGAGAGGTTTGGCAAGTCTGAGGGACAGGCTGAACAGCTTCTTCCTCTGCGTGAGGAATTCATCCGTTTTAGTAGGGAACAGGTAAATGCTGCCCCTGGACTGGTGCAAACATATGACATACCCCTGCACCACTGAAAAACAGACATGAAGTTCTGACCTGTTCATGTGGATATACTGTAGCAGAGGAGCTTTCAAAAGGACTCTAGTTCTTTTCCTATGCTCTTCAGCCTGGCCCTGCCTCTGCTCCTGAGCTCATCTTTTGGGAAGATGGGCCAAGTTGGAGAGGGCAGATGAGAGAAGGCATTGCACATTAATCCCAAGAGGTGTGCTGTGCCAGATGCTTTCCCTTGGACAATGTGTACCTGACTGAAGCTGCGCCATTTGTTTGGTGCTCCAGAGACCAGCGGCTACAACCTGCACCACTGTAACCAACAGTAAGAGAAGAGTGTCTGAGATGTGTCAGCTGCATCTGTGGCCACCATTGAAGGGACTGATGGGCAACAAAGGAGCTGAAGAAAGTCTGGCAGAGAACTGGAAACTTTGCCATCCTACAATCCAGACAGATATCCCAAATATCCTGTTGCTGGCCTCTCTGAGAGACTGGTGTTTTTGAACTTCTGAACTCTTCGAATGGAGAGGTGAACTGTGAAATATTTGAAACAGGGAGCTCCATCAGGCTCTCCCACATTCCAGCAGATGCCTTTTTTGGTGGGCAGTAAAAGCTTTCACTCTGATTCTGTGTGGCTCCGTAACTGATTTTTTCACAGATGCAAATCAGAAATGCAATGGCTCAAGTTTCCAGGTTATTTAAGTTCCTTCTATCAAAAATTAATCAGCACCCTGATTCTCAACTATCAGAGGTATGCTTTTCCATGTAGATTTTTTGTGAATATTGGCTAAAATATGATCTACCCCAATTTAGATTCTCACAAATAAGTTTTCACTGCAAACCTGGAACTAACCACAAATCCAGGCCCTGCTCACCAAGCCACCATCTGCTCTTTATTTAAGTTACTTCAAAAACAAATGCTTCTCCCATGTTGCCTGCAGTACGTGAGCTGATTAACATAAGTAAAATAAATCAGTTAATAAATTTTCAAGTACCATCAGGACATGCCTGTGTAAAAAACTCATGAGTACGTACTCCTTCTGACATAAATTTTATTCAGTTTCTTGCTGCCCCTCCCCTTATTTATCTGTGGTACCTGGCACATCCCACACAACAGAGGTCTACTTTGTCACAAGTGTCAAAGCACTGAACTAGTAATGAGCCACTGCAGTTCCAGTGAGATGCTTGCATTTTGCCTTCAGTTAATTTCAGGAGGAGCATCGTCCCCTGCAAGCATCCCAAAAGCAAGAGACAGACTCCTTCAGAAGGCTATCTAGTTTCTAGGGAAGCTGAGTCGTCATCTGATAACCCTAATTTTAATGTGAGGTTTTTTTTGGAGAGAATCTGTGTTGACTTGAATCTTAATTTAGGGTCCTTTGGTTAGATGAAATGAACCTGAGATCTCGACAGGACCTGAGTGTGCAAGCCTTTGAGGATTTGAGCTTAATCTCTTTGTACAAGAGCAAAGTCAAATCTTTCCTATTTGCTCTTTAATGCCTGACAATTTTTTGATGATATTTAAAAATAGTAATCTCTGATAATGACTCATTTTTACAAGTTATTACTTGCCTCTAGTTTTCTTTTAACAGAGCTAGACATAAGAGCAAAACTGGATTATAATATTTTTATAATATAATCTTGGTTTTTATTGGATTTTTGTAAAGCAAACAAATCCAAAGAGTCTGATGTTCCATTTTAACTTGAAATGCATGTATTAATGGAATTAGGTACAAATCAGAGTTTAACGTCTTGAATTTATTGATATTTTTGCATTCCTTTTTACTTACTTAAGTGCCTTTTTGTCTAACCATGTAGAACTGAAATGGTGAATTAGTAATTACACAGAGACCTGGAGCATGGTACATGATTGTCCGTTATCAGATAAGAAAACCAAATCCACAGAATGAGTATATTTTTTGCAAAGACATACTTGTTTTTACAGAAATGCCTGTTTTGACCTGCTGGTTTGGCAGATAACCATTCATTTAAAACAAAGTATAGATGAAACAGCTTGTCTTTAATCTTGCTGTAACGTCTAAAACAGCTGTTGCTATGGGAAATGTATTTCTCATGAAACTCTCCTGAATATTACATTGTGATCCTAATCCTTGCCTTATGCACACATTCAGAAAAGAGAAAGGTGATGGGGTTTTGGGTGTCCTTCCCTTCTGCCCTCTGCTGTATTTGATCTGTTCAACCTTCAAATGTACTGCTTATTTCCATTGCATTTCACTCTATAGAACACGATACATCTTTTAATGAGCCACTTTCTTGCTATCTTATGAATATTCAGATTACATTTGAAATTACTAGGTGAAAAGAAAAGCAAGTTAAATACCAGTACCCACTTGGTTAAGCTGTCATGTTATTGTTATATTTCTACAGAAATGCCAGCCAAATTTCCCAGGTGTGCTTTCCACATCTCTCACATGACATCAAAATGAAATCTTTGCATTGAAATAATGCATACAAATATACTGGTGTTTATCTGGGAAAAAAACCCCACGCACGCTGTAAGTTCATCCAAAAGAAACTACATTAAAGATCCAGTGTGAGACAGAATTTTGGGTGAGCTTTAAGCAACTTTTCATCAGCATGGTTCTCTGAAGAGAAACACTTTCCAGTGTTGCTCCTCTTAATAAATGAACTAACTTCAGACGTTACCAAGCACCCAAACAGCTGGGCTGTTTCAGACTTGCAGTACATTAATAAATGATGATGTTTATGAAAGATATTGCAGACATTTTCCAGGGCTGTACAAAGCCCAAAAAAAGAGAAATCCAAAATGAGTCTCTAAGGTCTTTTATTTTTTTTGGGGGGGCCAAGGACATATAAGCTTAATGTGGGAAATCTACTATGAGTTGAAAGGTCACTGTCGACTGCCTGTGATCTTGGTGCTAGAGAAAGGGCAGATGTCCTCAGAGCGAGCACGCTGGCTGTCTGAACTGGCAGCCCTGTGTTTGTTTATTTGTTGTGGCAGTTTCTTCAACAGTAGCTCAGCAGAAGGCTGCTAAATGCAAATATAATTAGAAAGGTCTGAAAATCCTTCACTGTAGAGCCTAAGCAGCAGAGGGAATGAGTAAGCAGATCCAGAGGAACAGGGTGTGTACCTCTTCAATGGACTTCTGTCAGAGAAGGTGATACAAATCCTCTCACCTTTCGTTTAAGGTCTCATCACGCAGCTTTGAGGAAGATTTCAGATCACTCATTATGTTTAATGAATAGGATTGTTTGTGTATGAAGTCATCAAAATGTCACACCTCAGTTAATTACTGTAATAGGGCTTCTGTGGTGGAAATTAAGTATGAATACATGAAGAAATCAAAAAGCAGAAAGCAGGTATGTGTGCATGCGTACCTACTCTTTCGACACTACCTGTAGTTTTCTGTCTTGCTCAGCGACATCTTTCTTCTGTGTGCTGTAGCTCACTGGCCTCAGTACCCTCAAGTGTGAAGAGACAGACAAACCCCTAAGGAGCAGGTATGTCTATAGGTTGATTTCACACATTTCTGATGACCACCAAGTGCCTTGGAGCTTCCATGTTGCTCTCCCAGCCTTCCGTGGGGCTATGTGCTTTGCTGTATGGTCTGCAGCAACCATATCACAGGTTTCTCAGGAGCTACTTTGGTATATAGTCGTGTTCTAGCAGGTTCTCGTATTGCTTTGACAAGCTTTAAGTGATGATTTCAGAGGACCTTTAAAGTGCTTTAAAGTGCTTTCATAGGCCTTTACTTCGTCTTTCTTTGGGTTCTTCCTCAATGACTCTGTGCCCAGCTGCAGAAATTAGAGCTAGAGAGGGGGTACACATACCAGCACCATTGCTGTGAAACAGAATATCACTGTTTGTCAAACACTCATGCAATGGATGTGCAGAATATGAGTTAGGCAGACATGATGAAATAGCTCAAGCTGTTGGACTGGCAACTGTGCATGTCCAAAAAATCCGGCTTATAGAAGGAACCAATATTCATGTCCTTGCAAGTGGCATCTATTCTAAGTGTTGTACTTTCTCTTCACTCCAATTTTGCAGATGATCAAAGAATGAAGATTTTAAAAGGCAGAAGAGAGAATTTATCATCAATTTGTCATGGGTTCAGCAGTAGCAGACTTTTTTGTCCTTCTTGGTAGCTGTTGCACCGCTGTGTTTTTGACTTTCGGCCTGAGAACAGCGCTGATAACACCAATGTTTTCGGTTACTGCTTAGAATGTTTTGTCTGACCAAGGACTTTCTGAGTCTCACACTCTGCCCGGGAGGAGGAGAAGCTGGGAGGAAGCAGAGACAGGACACCTGACCCAAACTGACCAAAGAGGTATTCCATACCACAGCACATCATGCCCAGGATGTAAAAACGGGGAGCAGAGACCCAGAAGGGTGGGGTTCGCTGCAGGGTCAGGCTTGGTATTGGGTGGTGAGCAGTTGTATTCTCTTTCCTTGTATTTGCCTTGTCATTATTATTATTGGTGGTAGCAGTAGTGGTCTTGTGTTATGCCTTAGTTACTAAACTGTTCTTATCTCAACCTGTGGGAGTTGCATTCTTTCAATTCTCCTCCCCATCCACCCGGGAGCAGGGGGAAGAAAGAGGGGAGAGTGAGTGAGCGAACTGCATGATTTACGGCTTAAACCACGACACAATTATATAGCATGTATGAAATATATGTATTTTCAAGTTGTTAACAATTTACATGAAGATCTTTGCTTTACACTTGTTCAGGACATTATCTGTGGAGTCATTAAAAGAAGAAAAGTTCTAGACTGAGGGATGCATAAAAAGCATGTAATATAAATTCTTTCATGGTGTTGACTGTCCAGAAAACAATCCACTCAGTATGCAAGACATATATGTTGAAGAGAAGGGAGAGGAGAAGCAGTGGAAGGCAGCAGTCATCTGTAATCTTGTAAGACAGCAAAACATCACAGGTGACGATTTGTCAATAAGCCTAGATGCAAGTAGAGGAAAAAACCACTAAGGCTACCACAATATCAGAAAACAGAGGGCTAGAGGATACATAGCTTAAAGAAATGCAGTTTGTGTGAAATGGGAAAGTAGAAAACAATTGCCTGAACTGAGACATGTGCTCTTTAATTCTATTCCTTCTCTTGATAAAAATATCAGGCTAAATTAAGCTCTGATGTAACTGGCACAAAGTCAGTGGAGTTACACTGAGGATAAATTGCTGCTATAAATCATCAAAATCAATAACAATTGTGTCTTCATGCCAGAAATCAATCTGGTCCATTACAGCACCAATTTTTTGACACCAAAGCTAAATTTAGTTTGTTTTCTATGCAACAAATAAACTTAAACTTTGATATGTAAAGAAGTGCCCATGTCCTGTGTCATGGGTTCAGCAGCAGCAGTCATTTTTCTCCTTCTTGGTAGCTGGTGCAGCGCTGTGGTTTTGATTTTGGGCTTGGGAACAGCGCTGATAACACCAGTGTTTCGGTTGCTGTTTAGTGATGTTTTGGTCTGACCAAGGACTTTCTGAGTCGCATGCTCTGCCAGGGAGGAAGGGAAGCCAGGAGGAAGCAGAGACAGGACACCTGACCCAAACTGACCAAAGAGGTTATTCCATACCACAGCACGTCATGCCCAGGATGTAAAACGGGGAGCAGAGACCCGGAAGGGTGGGGGTGCACTGCGTGGTCAGGCTTGGTATTGGGTGGTGAGCAATTGTATTCTTTCCTTGTATTTGCCTTGTCATTATTATTATTGGTGGTAACAGTAGTGGTCTTGTGTTATACTTTAGTTACTAAATTGTTCTTATTTCAACCTGTAGGAGTTGCATTCTTTTGATTCTCCTCCCCATCCACCCAGGAGCAGGGGGAAGAAAGAGAGGGGAGTGAGTGAGAGAACGGGATGTGCGATTTACAGCTTAAACCACGACACCCTGGCAAACATGCCTCCAAGCCTTAACCTACCAGCTATGTGTATGAGAGGGTATAACATCCCCTTTCTGCCATTCACTTTCCTTTCATGTGTGCCTGGTTCCATACCATCCTCCTGCATGTGCTTGGAAGGTAGCGGTTTTGGTGTGCATGGAGGCAGGTGTGACATAAAGAAACATACATGCTGTACTGTGCCTCATACCCTGATCTTGCTTTGTGCAAACACATGCACAACCAGCACTTGGTGCATCCCTAGAGTGGTCAAAGATAATTTCTGCTCCTTTGCATAATAGCACTGTAGGAGGGTGTATGAATGATGGAATGGAATGGGAATAAAAGAAAGCACTTTTATGTGCTGTCTCAGATTTCTCATGACAAATAAGCTAACATGAAACAAACCAACTGAAGCAGGGAGCCTTTACATTTCATCCAAGTGTTTTAATGGGTAGGTTACTCTGACATGCTCTTGACCTTGCCTCATTTTGTTGCCATGGGATCCTCCTCACAAACAGAACCAAAGGCCATTCCTGCACATGAGCACAGTGGGAGATACCATATGGACAGAACTGGAGATGAGAGTCACTTCTTTATGTGGGGAGCAGGATGTGAAATGTTTTCTCATACTTGCTTCACAATTTTGACTTCAGGGACCTTTGTGAAGAGTCAAGGGTGGCACAGTTCTTATTGTTCTGGTGTGCACAGTGAAGAGATGGGTATGCTCTCCATCCCCATTCTCTCCCTATTCTGCTTTGCAGAGGGAACTTGTTTTTTCATATCTTGTTCTGGACAAATTTCATTTTTTTGGAAGAGATGGGTGTTAGGAGCTAATTATTCATTTCATACTCTAGGTAATCCAGTGTTCACCAGACACTTGCATTGTAATATGCCCTGAAGTGCAACTTCCTCCACTAGCCTTATCCCTTCTGCAAAGAGGGATTGACCTTAGTGGCAGGAGTCTCCAGGTTCTCAGATGATTTAGTACCAACTCCAAAATTATACCTTAGAAGAGTGATTCTTAAACTTTCTGACTTGGGAGTCAAATTCCAGATGTAACACCTATTTCTCTCACTATGCTACCCCAAATAATCATATTAATGACTGTGTTTGTCAGGCTTGCAGCTTCAGTTGTAGCTGCTATGACCTTAATGGGAGCCAGCTACCTCAAAGTGGGGGAGTGATTATGCTTTCCCTCACAATAGTAGGGGAAAATTTGACTCAAAGGGCTGTGCTGCTCCCAGCTTGTTTGGTCAGCCAGTGGTGGCTGGGCATCTGATTTCCATTTGTGGGTTAGAAAACTGCTTTCACATCGCGTACACTCGGCAGCTCACCCCTTAGATTGCACACTACTGGCACACTGCTGGTGTTGTCTACTTTAAAAGTAACTTTGAGAAACAAAAGTATTATTTTGGCAGCACAACAAACAGTATTTGATGTAGCCTTTGTCTTTTATCAAAAACAAAGCAGAGGCAAACTGAGATAATGTAGCTACCTGATTTTTGTGTGCATGTGTAGGATTCCAGGTTAAGTTAATTCATTCTGTTTCTATTAAAAACTCTGCTAGTTTGAAAGGCTCCATTTACATTCCAGCTAGAGTGAAATTTTTATTTCTATCATGAATCTCACCATTAATCAGAACTAGATGCAATTTGCACCACCTTCAAAGAGCCTGTAAAAAGATAAAGAAAAAATGTTAATCAAATGGCAAAATCCACTGGGAAAAATTAGACTCAGAAATAAATTGTTTCAGCATGCATGACTTCTGTGGCATTGCCAATGTAAATCTATGCAGTAGGTCACCACAGTGTAGTCTATAGTGGCTAAGTCTGAGGTTTTGCTTTAAATATATTTTTATAAAAGCATGTTTATCTAGTTGCAGAGTGTTCTGGGGGAACTAAAAATGTGTCTTTAATACAGTATATGCAAAAGAAGCCAGATTTCTTTGCTGCCATTACTGAGATGTGCATAAAGAAATCATACACAGAACTTCCCTTATTTACTCCATTGTGCAGCTCTTTAAAATCTCATTATGAGCTTTGTTTGTCATGGCCACTGTTCACTTGCTAGGCAGCCTGTCTTCACAGTGATTAAGATAATGAAAACAACATTATAGGTCAGGGTTTATAAGGACAGCTGAGTTTTACAGGATATTGATTATGTTAGGATTAGATAGATATATCTTAAACAAATTCTGCATATGTTTTAAATTACATAGACGCAAAATTTAGAATAAAATTTTAAAAATGAGTTTATTTTTATTATTTATAACCATTTCAACCCACATTTCTATAGTCAACAGTGCACAATCTAACCTGCTTCAGGTTCAAATTTTTATGGTGGATTTCCTATAGGAAAGAATCTGTAAGATCTAAATATTGAAATGCAAATCAATTGAGAGACTGTTCATATATAAAAAAAAAATCAAACAAGCCAAAACCCAGTTACTATGTTTAACAAACAACCAACGCATTTCCTTGTATGCCCAGGTTTTGCAGAAAGCGTATGGGCCTGCAGCAGCTATAAGCCATTCCTGTGTTGGCAGATCAGGAGCTTGCTGAGGTGCAGCGGCGTATGGAGTCACACAGAGCATGCTCAGACTTCCTCTAATTTACAGCGGCTGTGGGCAGTTCTTGGACCCACACATGCTCCACACTTCTCTTTATCTTAAATATAGGACAAGGAGGACTGACTGGCAGCAGTGAGTAACTCCCCAGCTTTTACTGCTAATTTAAATTCAAAGTAAAAGAACTTCAACCAGATTGACTAGAAAGAAAGTGCTTCAAATAAAGGCTATAAATACCCCTGTGAACACAAGTGTCCTTGCTGACCTGGATTTTCGGTAGTCAGGTGTGTTCAACCTTTAGGTGAATTAACTTATTTGAGATGCTGAACATATTCAGAATACCACGACAGTACTCCATTTTATAGTACTGCAACATGCAAAATATTACATTATATGTACTCTGATGTCATTACCCCATTGACTTTGGAAATTAAAATTATGATGTGGAAGTGACAGTATTTGCACACAGGTGCATTTTATTTCCCTGGGAGTAGGAAATTTGGAGGCATATAGGCATTTTCTCAGCATTTTGCCCCCAAATTTCTTCCTAAAATGCATGTGTTGTTGCCATCACAGCTCATGTTTTTAATAACTGGGAGCATTAAACCATTCAAAATAAGCTGCGAAATAAGCACTCCTAGGTTGTGTCTTTATAAACCGCCAGAAGAAAACTACAAGCTACAAAGATGAAACAAAAAATATCCTGTTATTTATTGCATATGGTGATGACATTAGCCCCCAAACGTAAAAATGTGATTGTCTTGTATTGAAAATTATTTTTAATATGTTGCTTAGAAGGGGTGAAATAGATTTTTAAAAAAGCTGCACCTTTAAATGCCAATTTTAGGTATTTATATGACAATAATAATAGCACCTATTGGATGCTGGAAAATGTCAGGGGCTGAATTAATAAATTACGTGGTTTGTAACTGTTTTGACATTAATTTTGCAAATCTGTTTTTGGGTGAAAATGTCCCTGCTGTATGCAGTCTTTGCAACTCACTCTTCCCAGTAGAGAAACAAAACCAGAACGTGAACACTTATATCTGAAAGCAAATGCTTTGAAGAGTCTCAGTCTTTCAAGGTCATTGGTGTGGTTTGGAGGCCTTACTTTTTTTCCTGTATGATACAGCGTTAGCAGCCCTGGTTTTGTTGGGCTACCCTGAACTCCCAGAAAATGACCACTGTGGGTTGTATGACAGACCTGGAACAGCTGCTGCCAGCTGAAGCACTGTGGAGCACTGGTGCTACACAGTGGTTTCACCCTTCTTACAAGATGGTGATCTAAGGCAGCCTGGGTACCCAGAGGGACAGATGATCTGTAACAAAACATGGCGTTTGCCATTTGGAGCCAAAAATCCCATCTGTTGGAGGAGGACAGAAATGGAACACCAAACTTTCCTATGCTGCAATGTGAGGTTGTTTTGGGTTTTTTTTTTTTTTGCACTTTCATGCACATTTTTCTAATCTGAATTCAAGCCTGATGTCATTTGCCTTCCCTTCCTCAGAGCATATGCTGGTTTTCTCACACGCTCATCACTTCAAGGACAAAAACACCAGGGAGTGGATCCAAATGGCTCATTCATTTGGGCAAATTTATCATCAGGATCAAAGCAAGCCTCTGCTTCAAGATGGTTTCCGTGCTGCTTCCCCAGCTTCCTAGGGACTTGTTTCTCCTCCCTGCGCTTCTGGGGAGGTACACCCTACACCCTCCTTTCCTGGTTCTGTGGTATGTTGGTTTCCTTCCTGCAGCTGTGGTGGGTACGGCCTGAAGCCCAGGATCTTGGTGGAACTCTTCTGCCACTGGAGTTTTCTTTGTCATGTCTGGGACAGTTTCACTGGTTTTCTAACCTTCTTTTTGTCTTTTCTCCTAATATTAGGATCACTCATGAGTGTCATGTCAGTGTTTTGAGAGAAAAAATTTTCTTCTGCACAGAGGTCCTTCCGTCCCCTCATGTGTATACTGAAGTAAGACCTAGCAAATTCTGCCATGTATTTGCTAGGTAAAGGTGCTTTTCACAGAAGCAAGCACAGGAGTCTGCAAGGCCAACCTATGTATCCTAGCGCAGTAACATGCAGACTCTGCATTCGGACCTTTTCCATGCACTACTTCTTAAAAACTTACCTCTCTTTGTTCTGCAGAGATATTTTTATACATGCCCTTTGTGGAAATGAATGAAGCTGTGTTGTGATGATGAGTTAAATTTCCTAACTAGCACACAGTAGCTATGTGACTGGCTGGACTGGTTTGTCTGGGTCTTCGTCTCTGTGGAGGTTTATTTTTCACTGCTAGAAATGGGAATTCACTGTGCAGCGAATAGGCACTGGCCACTTTTAGTGCAACCACTTCGCAGTAAGCTATAGTCCCTACAGAGCTCACTGTGTGCCCTTTAAATGGTTCCTAAGTGCTCTGGGAAAGATTAACACAGAAAGATCCTGGGATATTCTTATATCCCTCCTAAGGAGACAACACGACTGTTATTCCCCAACATGCAGACCACCTGCTGCCATTTCTGTGCACACTTTCATTTTAGAGGCATGAAGTCACCTCATGAAGTCACCTCATAAATTCCAACAACAGAGTTTTTGGGTCTGCAAACAGGAGCTTTGCACATAACTGCTTGGCATGGGTAAAGATCTCTGCACACACTGTAGAGATGCTTTTGAAAATGCTCTTGAGGTTCACGTCAAAATGCCATTCAATAAACCTATGAGTCCAGGTTAAAATGCTTTTGTATTACCATTTTCATCCTCTCACTGCATTTATCAATTTTAGAGGGAGAGAATTGACAGCCAGCATATACTTTTGAGTAAATACAGCAGAGATGTTGAAAATGAAAGGATAGGAGATCTACCACTACAGCTAGTGAGAAAAGCTTATGACTTTTATAATTCCTTGAAACTTTTGAAGAATATTTTCAAGCTATTCTATCTATCATCTGTAGCACCATGGTGTATTTGATACTGAAATAGGAAACCACAAATCTGAATGTTGGCACAACATCACTGATTAGTTGGACTGCACTGTCTATTGACAGGTGTCCATATAATGTTTGTAGTTACCTATGTAGGTTACTGTTAGAGGAAATAGTACAGCAAAGATGCTTATCACTTCTGAGCTATGTCACTGTTGAAAATAAGTGCTAGCTATCATTCTGCTCATGTCTCTTAGAGCTAGGAAAATTTTTCTCGGGGTGTGTAAAGATGTTGTCATTTAGATTTCCCAGTCAAGTACAGGTGACTAGGGCAGCACAGTCTGCAGTGGTGGGGGAAGGAGTTCAGTCACTGATAACACTGTCTGTGCTGCTATTCAGGGAGTAAAAATGAAGTTCCTCCACTCCAGAGGGAAAAATAGAGTTCCTCCAGACTTCAGGCATCTGTAGCAGCCAAAGGTGGACTGCCTATGCAAGTATACTTGCAGGTGGAATGCAAGTGAAGATGCTTCTATTGAATCCAGTGCACAAACATTAAGAAACAATTTTGTTCATTCACAGAAGGAGAGATAGAGAAACAAGGGAAAAACTCCTTTTTAATCAAAAAGGAGACCAATTTCAGTTACTGTATGTAAGTCTCTTGATGAAAGAATAAATACTAGGATTCTCTGGTCATAGAGTTGTTTTATTCCTATAATTTAGGGTTCTCACTGTAGTTCTTATAGTCCCATTTTGTAGTGGAGTATTTAGCTGACAGAGTAAAACAAATAAGAGTAAAACAAATACTAGATTTTCGTCTTTTGCCTTTATTCTGGTTATTACAGAAACATTAATACATCTTGTATCCCCAAAGAGAAAAAATGAGTGTGAGCAATGTGCCAAAAGCAAGTGCTGTATTCTTTAAAAGACGAGAGAAACGAATAGAAACTGTCGTTTTGATAAAAGTGCTAGAAGAATTTAAATGAAGATATCTAAATTGCTGTTATACTGAAAGCAGAGAATTAAGTGCATAGTTAAATGGGTATTCCCTGGCACTCTCATATCTTATTAAGCAGTGATTTGAGTAAACACACAAAAATGTTCACTCTGTAATGGAACTAGGTAGTATTTTCCTCCACTTTTAATTTATATTGTCATGTTCCATGGTATGAACAAATTAAATACCACACATGTCTCAAATAATTAGATTTATCTTGGTTAATCTTACTAACTATCTGTTCTTCTGTCTGACGATATCAGGTTGATGCTCGTGAGAAGTGACGTGGAGTGAGAGTACCATGAGCTAAACAGGTCTTACAGAAATGGAGTTGAGGTGTCCCTTGAAGCTGTTGTGGACTTTCAAGAGGGAAAGCCAGCTTCAGAAACAGTGACAGTTTCGGAAGTTCTGTTGAGACTGCAAGGACACAAGCAGGTCACACGAGGCGTTTGATGCCTGGAACAAAATCACGTGCAAGTTTTTTCAGACCTGGAAGGACACCACTGTGCTAACCCTAGAACACTGCCAGAGGCAGCCTTCCAGATGTGGTGTCAGTACATGTTGCTAACAGTGAGATTTTTTTACCATTATGTGCAGGGATAATCCCTCCTGGAGCTATTTTCCTGCTTAATCCCCTGTTAGCTTGGCCTTTCAGTACAAACCAGCAATGTGGCCCAGATGCTATAACTCATTCTCTGAGATAGAGTGACCACCATCAACCAAGGTAATATCTATGTTCTTACATAAAAGCACATGGCTTGCTTTGTTTTGTTTTAGTTAAATCAGCTCTGCATGGGTGCTGGCCAGTGGTTGATTATTGCCTGTTTCTCTCTGCAGAGTGTATTGGCAAGACCCTGAGACATGCAGGCACATCAGGTCCAGACAGAAATCTTACTAGTACTTGAAAAATATGAGCCAAATGAGTGACGGTGTGGTGCTACCATATTAGGTACCAAAAAGGACTGTTGTGGCTTAACCCGTTGGCAAGTAAACACCATGCAGCCGCTCATGCTGTCCTCCCCCCACCCTGTGGGATGGGAAAGAGAATTAGAAGCGTAGAAGTGAGAAAACTCATGGATTGAGATAAAGGCAGTTTAACAGGTAAAGCAAAAGCTGCTTGCACAAGCAAAGCAAAACAAGGAATTCATTCATCACTTCCCATGGGCAGGCAAGTGTTCAGCTGTCTCCAGGAAAGCAGGGCTCCATCATGTGCAATGGGGACTTGGGAAGACAAACGCCATCACTCCAAACATCCTGCTTACCTCCTTCTTCTTCCCCAGCTTTATATGTTGAGCATGTCACTATATGGTCTGGAATATACTTTGGGTCAGTTGGGGTCAGCTGCCCAGGCTGTGTTCCCTCCCAATTTCTTGTGTATTCCCAGCCTATTAGCTGTTGAGGTGGTGTGAGAAGCAGAAAAAGCCTTGACGCTACGTAAACACTGCTCAGCAGTAATTAAAAGATCCCTGAACTATCAACACGGTTTTCAGAACAAATCCAAAACTTCATCCCATAGGAAAAAAAAAAACCCAACTTTCTCAGCCAAAACCAGGTGGTTCTGGGCCAGGGCTGCAAGGAGTACTGTGGGATTGCCTCTGTCTCATAGCACAAGCGCAGCGTAGAAGTCTTGTCCCTTGAAAGCCGAACAGATGCTACACATTGCTGTGTGGGACCAGGAGTTGTGTTACCAGTACATGAATGCTCAGGGTGGGCTGTCCACTCAAACCAGGGCAACTGCTCCAGCAGAAATGGTGCTGGCTAGCCATCCTGATCCTTCCCAATGGCCTACAGATGGGTCTGAAGGCTGCTGTGCAGACAGCGAAGTGCGAACCCTACAGCTTCAGTGTCTGTGCGCAACCTCAAGAAGTTATTTTTATTCCTATAGCCAGCAGTGCTGTTCTGAAAGGTCAGTAAACACCAGCCGTGGCTGAGTGCCAGCAAAGTCAGCAGGGATTCAAATAAAACGAGACAGGTTTTGAACAAGATACTGTACTTTTTTGCTGTGTAATGATCCATAGTTGCATTCACACAGACAGCATGGGTTGTCAGCCAGCTTCATGAATGACTCATTGCCAGCTCTGAAAATACAGACTGCTGCCTGGTGATGTGCTCTGGTCATCTGGGCAGCAGCAAAGTCATCGGGCAGGGGAAAAAATGAGTACTGGCCAGCAGTGTATACAGCTGGAGAGTCAAAGAATCATAGAATCGTAGAATGGTTTGGGTTGGAAAGGACCTTAAGACCATCTAGTTCCAGTCCCCCTGCCATGGCAGGGACACCTTCCACTAGACCAGGTTGCTCAAAGCCCCGTCCAACTTGGCCTTGAACACTGCCAGGGGTGGAGCAGCCACAACTGCTTTGGGCAACCTGTGCCATTGTCTCACCACCCTCACAATAAAGCATTTCATCTTCATGTTTAATCTAAATCTACCCTTTCAGTTTAAACCCGTTCCCCCTTGTCCTGTCACTACATGCCCTTTTAAAAAGTCCCTCTCCAGGTTTCTCGTCAGCTACTTTAGGTACTGGAAGACGCTCTAAGGTCTTCCCTGGGCCTTCTCTTCTCCAGTCTGAACAACCCCAACTCTCTCAGGTAGTCTTCATAGAAGAGGTACCCCAACCCTCTGATCATCTTTGTGACCCTCCTCTGGACTCACTATAATAGGTTCATGTCCTTCTTATTTTGGGGCCTCAGAGCTGGACGCAGTACTGCAGGTGGGGTCTCACAAGAGCAGAGTGGGAGGATCATCTTCAACCTGCTGGTCATGCTTCTTTTGGTGCAGCCCAGTATACAGTTGGCTTTCTGGGCTGCAAACATATGTGTCAGGTCATATTAAGCTGCTTGTCAATGAACACCCTCATGTACTTCCCATCAAGCCTGCTCTCAATGCATTCTCTGCCCAGCCAGCAACTTCCATGACTCATGGAAGTTGGTTTTCAAGAAACTCAAAAAGGACTCATAGATCTAGATCCAGCTCCTAGACCTGGAACAGATTTTCTGCTACATTTCAGTCATCTGCTCCCTTGTACCTCAGTTCTCAATTTCTGCAAAAAATGAGACCAATAAAACCTAACTTTTGTTTTGCACTTAGCTTAACATTTTTTGTTTTGTTTATGTTTATGATTTTTTTTAAACTCATCAGAATATTGCAAAAAGTTTAGAAATAAAATCTTGCTCTACTCCTAGCAGTTGGAATTTAGTCAATAATTTTACTACTGGGAAAAGTTACCTGTCCTAAACAGAAGGATCGCCAAAACTACCACTCAGGATGAAACTTTGAAGCAGACCAGTACTCCAGCTATCCAGACATTAACTCCAAAACAGCAACTGGGTTCATTTCCCTCAGGCTTGGTTTATGAAGGAGCTGCAGAGCAGCACATTTTCACAGACAAGATGAACTAAGAAAAAAACCTGAATTTAGAAAAAGAAACTGAAAGATCAACTTAAACTAGATTAGGAGGAAATGGGGAATATGATGGGAAAATATAGCAATTTAAAAATGCTCATTTTAAAAAACAGAGTATATGGGCGGTATACCATGCACACCACATTTTTCACCCGTCATTCAGGATAAATGGAGGAGGGGGAATAAAATTCAGAGCTTCAGGTAGATGAAATAAGGGAGAGTTTGAGAGGTGCAGGGGCCATCCAAGACTAGTCAGAGATGGTGTCAGAGGAAACATAATGCAAAGGTAGTTTGTGATTTTTTCTGTTGGGGGAAATGAAAAAGTGTGAGCACGTGTGTCAACAACAGAAGCAGACAGGGAACAGAGAGAGAGTTGGAAGCAACCAGAAAACCAGTTATCTGTGCTGGAGGGAGACCAATAACTGTAACTAGGGATTGCCTCCTCCTTTTTGATTCCTGCTATGTTCAGGGAAACTAGACTTTGTGCATTTATTTTTCCAGTGACACAGCATCCTAGAAGAATCTGATCGCATCAATTTATTAATGATAACAAATTTATCAGAACATCCTCACTGATAACTTTTTCCAAAGTCCTTGACAATTGTAGACACGCAGTGTCTGGCAATCAATATTTTGTTATACATGATATTAAGGGAGAAAAAAGTGATCTCATTATGTCAAGGTGGAGAGTATCAGTGGGTAGGTACTTGGAAAAATATGATTCTAATTTTAGTTTTAAAAATCAGTACCTTTGCACTGTAAGTTGTTAGACCATGAAAATGAGGTTGTGTGGAACAGGATGCTAATTCCAACATGGCCTGATGAGATAATATTTTTAAGTAAAATTTCACTTTATTTTTAAGGCTTATTTCAACTTTATTTTCAGTAACGCACTTGCACAATTTAAAACACAAAGTTGCGAAGTGGCACTGAAGACTCAAAGTACCCCTTGGCTTATGAAAACAGAAAGAAAGGGAAGACTTCCCATTACACTTATTTTTTTACATTATTTATTTTTCTGTAGTGTAAACCTATATGATGCCTATAAATTACACAGATAAGCAAAGCTGCTGTCTAAGAAAGCCCAAACTC
The DNA here is from genome assembly GCA_028858755.1 of Ara ararauna. Classification (NCBI taxonomy): domain Eukaryota; kingdom Metazoa; phylum Chordata; class Aves; order Psittaciformes; family Psittacidae; genus Ara; species Ara ararauna. The sequence continues at coordinate 49,519,559 of CM054379.1, forward strand.
TAAATATAGTCAAGGTATTCAGCAGTGAGAAGGTGAAGACAGGCAGCCTTCTTAGGTTTTAAAGAGGAATTTGAAGGCAAAGGAAGCATTTGACAGGTGAATAAAAGCGTGTTTAAAATGTACTGGAAAGCAGGAAAAGAGGGTGAAACTGCCAGTGGGAGAAGGCACTTTTTAAAGAAAGGAGTATAAAGCCACCGTATTTAAATAAGACAAAAAAGCAGAGGTATACTAGTGTTAGGTCCTTGGTGGTAGAGAAGAGGAGAAGATGGATTCAAGGGTATGGCTTCGAGGAACACTGAAATCTGATATTTGGGCTGCAGTGAGTGTTGGTAGATAGGAAAGGGACAGAAAAATGTGTTCAGGATATAAAAGCGAAGGGTGACTAAGGAGTGGACATGAATCCAAGGAAAGGATGTTTCAAGCTCATGTTTTAGACACTATCAACTCCAGTGTTTATTAGCTGTCTGTTCCTATCTATCTGTCTATCTATTTGTCTATCTGTCTATCTATATATCTAATGATGGTTTTGTCTGTCACAGATTGTTCCTCAGCTGTTGGCTTTTGGGTGTAGTGTTGGCTTTTGAGGAAAATATCAAGTGCAACCTCATACAAAACTCCTGATCAACGCTTGCGCATAATTGAAATTCTGCTTAAATACCATTTTGAAGACTTAAGACTTAAATTCCTTAAGATCAGGAGCCTGCTATTTGCTGTTTGCTTGTGCTTTCTGACGGGGTGACACCTCAAGCCATAAAGTATGTTTAAATGAGTTCCCTGACCCACATCATATTTATAGGCATTTTTGTGGGATTCTCTGTTTCTGTTACCAAAACTGTATTCCCACTGGTGCTCACCAGCTGTGCACAGACAGGGCGGTACTCTTGCTAACCTGTATCCATGTGAATTTATGATAATTGCCTGCCCTTTCTTGGTATGTTTGTTTTCTCACAGTCAAGTGCAGTTCTGGTGGATGAGCACAGTGCAGTGTGGCCTGGCCACTGGCTCCCCGTGAGACAGTTGTGCTGAATGGTTTCTGACAGAGTGATCATAGTTACTTTTTTTTTCTAATCCTGGAAAAATCCTCCCCATGCCCCGTGCTCGGTGCTGTGAAGTCCATTCTTGAAAATGAGGCCTGTGTACAAACAGGGACTCTTCAAAGTGCCTGTTGCTGCAATTTCAGACACACCCGTCAATTTAGAAATTAGGTAGTCTCTGGTGAGGTCCAGATAGCTTAAAAATGATTTGAGCAATGCTGCTTATCAATAAGCAATAGCTGATTGGCTGGCAAGGCTGGCAAGACTGTATGTGAGCACAGGATAAATGCAAAGTCTATAAGCATCTCCTATGATGTGTTTAATCTCCCCTTAAAAAGCATGTGTGGTATGTGCACCCTGTGTACAGTTATTCTACTTTTAGCTATGGCTTTCTGCTTCAAGTTAGTAGTCTCTGTGTTCTGAAACTCTAATTTTCTCTCTGCTATTCTCTTTTCCTTTTCTGGATTGCTGTCTCCAGAAGTTACATTTCTCTTGCAACTTGTGTAGTTTCACAGTTTAGGGATTAATGAATTGTGTTACATTGCAGCCCTGCCTCTTGTACTGGAATTACATTACAAATCAGCAGGGTGCATCTCCTCCTTCTCCGCAAGTGCCTTATAAATAGACACAGTCCTGCTGTGAGAGCATCTAGGGTGACAGGAGAGAGAGGTCTCCAATTTATACGTAAAAAAACAATAAGGTTTGTGCTCCTCCTCCCTCTCCCAAAAATGCAATCACTAATGAGGAGGAGGGGCTAATAAATTAATTTGCTAGATATGTTCATATCAAAGTCTCATAAAATGGTTTATTTTACCAGGAATCCTTTTTTTTTTCCTTTTCTCAGTGAAGTGAAGTGGGCTGCAATACATTTGCCAAACCACTCATCCACTCCTAGTAGGAATGAGCATGGAGTTAAATCAAAGAAACAGATGTGGCTGGGTAATGCAGATTCTCTTTTACGTGTCAAAAAATAGGAGCATGTTCACCTGTTTTGTAATTTTCTGATAGTGTTTTGGTTAGATCAGTGGACAACAGTAGTCAGACAAGCATCCTTCATACAGTGTTTGTACTTTGTGCCACCAATCCAGTGCAGGACTTGGCTCCTTATAGCCCACATGCATATCTGAATATCCAACCTCCAGATTTTGTCCACTTCTAGCATGTTTGAAGGTCAACAGCATCCTTTCTGGCTTGCTTGGATTATGAAAAGGAGTTTCCAGCTGCTCCACAAAATATTATCATAGAATCATAGAATCATAGAATAGTTAGGGTTGGAAAGAACCTCAAGATCATCTAGTTCCAACCACCTTGCCGTGGGCAGGGACACCTCACACTCAACAATGTCATCCAAGGCCCTGTCCAACCTGGCCCTGAACACCAGCAGGGGTGGAGCATTCACAACTTCTCTGGGCAGCCCAGTCCAGTGCCTCACCACCCTTACAGTAAAGAATTTCTTCCTCATATCCAATCTAAACTTCCCCTGTTTAAGTTAGAACCCGTTACCCCTTGTCCTATCACTACCGTCCCTAATGAATAGTCCCTCCCCAGCATCCCTATTAATAATGGAATCATAGAATCATAGAATAGTTAGGGTTGGAAAGGACCTGAAGATCATCCAGTTCCAACCACCCTGCCAGGGGCAGGGACACCTCACACTACACCATGCCACCCAAGGCTCTGTCCAACCCGGCCTTGAACACGGCCAGCGATGGAGCATTCACAGCTTCCTTGGGCAGCCCATTTCCAGTGCCTCACCACCCTTACAGTAAAGAATTTCTTCCTCATATCCAATCTAAACTTCCCCTGTTTAAGTTTGAACCCGTTACCCCTTGTACTCTCACTACAGTCCCTAATGAAGTGGCCCTCCCCAGCATCCCTATAGCCCCCCTTCAGATATTGGAAGGCTGCTATGAGGTCTCCCTGCGGCCTTCTCTTCTCCCGGCTGAACAGCCCCAATTTTCTCATCCTATCTTCATAACTGTACAGCAAGGTGGCGACAACACACCAAAGGCAAGCTTAAAGGTCAAAGAACTCAGCCATACCTGTTCCTGCTGCCTCTGTTCCCCTTTTCCTGAAAACATTGTGCAGCTGGGATTTTTAAAATAACAATAATAGAAAGTTGGGATTGTTGAAATTGGATGTACATCAAGGGAAAACCATCTGACCAATATTTATATATGATGGCTGTCTTACTAAGACATACACTCCCCATTTTTGCTGGGTTTAATTCAGAATTGGCAAGGCTGGCTTCTCCTTATGGAACCACAGAGCCTGCCTGTTGAATTCCTCTGAACCCTCCAAAACAAAGATACAGTAAATCACCTTTTCTTGGGAGTATGAATACAGCTGTTTTCTGCAGCACTGCTTTTTAAAAGGCTCTGTTTCTACCTAAAAAATAATAATGGAGCAATTTTGTTAATACAAGTGGTGAATCATAGCATGCTTGCAGCCCTTTTAATTCTTATTCTTTACCAGTAACAATGCCAACATCTCTCCCCCGAAAATCCTTAAAATGCATTATCAAATAGATTTCAGACTAGGGGTTTTAAGGAAAAATTCTTCAGTTTGTTTTTTTTTTTTTTTTTTTTGCATCCAACAAATCTAACTCTATACCCCAAATCTATTATTCAGGAGAGGGTGTCAGCATTGTATTAACTTATCTTTTCCTAGATCCTGCCCAAAAGACTGAATGTAGAAGGGTGAGTGCATCCTGGACATCTGATGGAGTGCATGATAGCTATGACATGGCTCTGCTATACTCTGTTTCTTGTATTATGAAGTTTTGAGGATCGATCATCATCTCCTAAACGGAGATCTCTCCTCAGGAGAGTTGATGGGAATGAGTTAGGATTGTTTGGATAAGTCACCAATTCAATTCAACTTTCTGTAGGTTATATGAAAGAGAATGAAAGATAGAGTGAAACCCCCTCACTTAACCTACAGCTGTCTTTGGCCAGCAAATAAGAACCAATTTGATATCACACTTCAAAAACTATAAAATACAAGATACCCTCCAAATACTAATTTTAATACTTTAGTAATTTAATTTTAGACTTTTAGTGTATCCATGGAGCTGCAGCCCAACACAAAGTTCTTGTCTTTACATATTTTCAATACAATCCAAACCCTTTTATTTCTACAACATAAAAAAGTTCTCAGCAGAACAGTAGTCCTATTCAGAACAAAGTGGTTGTTTTCAAAGTCTGCATGCATACTTTAAATTGTTAAATACACTTACACTTTTCCAATCCAGTAAGCATGGGAGTGTTCCTCCTTGTCCTGCCTGTTAAATTTAGTTAGATGTTCTGAAAAGAGGAGCATCTTATTCACCACTGGAAGGTAAAATCAGGAAATAAAAATATTGACTCAAGACCTTTGCAGGACAATTAAACAGCTAATGAAAGGACTGAAGTTCCTGAAACCACAGTGAACAGGAAAGAAGGATGATGTGTCTCAGTTTGGCACTCCTCTGGGTCCTACTTCTGATACCAACATGCTTTGGCTGTGGAAATTATGAAGTTATTCTGGCAAAGCACCATGAGTAACAGGCAAATGCTTCCTGAAGTATCTCTCAACCAAATCAGATGTTTTATTCCCTATTTCTGTTCTTTCAGAGAGGATGTTAACATTGCTTTACCTTTCCTTTGGACAACTGATGACAGCAAAGCTGTGGCAGAGAAACTGAACACTGACTGATGCAGGCAAAGCCCAGTCTTCCTGCACAGCTGCTTCCCTGACTGACATCCAACTCTTCTGAAGCAAATGTGGGAAGAACTCTAGATACCAGGAGCAGGAGTATCTCTCCTAAGGGCCTGCTGGAAAGCAATAGCTCTTCACTATCATAATTTTTCCAAACCAGCCAAAATAAGCAAATTCGTTGCTGAAATCCTGATCTGTCCCATAGACCATGATTGGGAGTGGGAGAAGGAGAGTCACAGCATCCCTTCTGGGCTGCTTTGGGCCCCAGCACATGCAGAGACATGTGCCTGCTAGCAGGAGAGAATAGCAAGGGGGAAGGGTCTTCTATCTCACTTGTGAAAACATCAACCAGCTTAGCTCACTCTGGACCCACCTGTGTGGTTACTAACTCCCTGAGTCATGCGTCAGTCCTAGCAGCTCAGGATTTTCTGATGGACAAATTGAGCTCCAAAACTCCAAAGATAATGTTTTACAACTACAGCCTGGCACGCATTTTCATTTAGATGAAAATTATTATGCTTGTTAATATCTGCCAGCTAAGTTCAGCCAGAATCCAGAATCCCAGTAAATACAGGTGGTTTTAGGTTTTAAAGTGACAGGCTGAATTTGAAGCATCTATAAATGTGTAAGTAGAAGTAATGGGAGAAAAGAAAGGGAAATAAGCACGAAAGAGGGTAAAGATGTGTGTTCTTAAATCCAAAATGTCACTACATTTCCTCAAAGGATGCAAAGACCAAGGTTTTTTTTTTTGTTTGTTTGTTTGTTTGGTTTTTTTATGCTTTTTGTCACACTGGTGAGAGATTCAGACACTACAGGCTATGCTTAGAGCTGTAGGGAATTAGGAGGAACAAGGGAACTTCAAGGCAACTAAATTCATATCCAAAGATTCTGGGTTTCTGCTTTTCTTGGGAGTATCAGATGTGCTTCTGGGCTCCATGATTCTGTACCATACACTAATTTCCCAAACTGATTCATCCTTATCATAAAAACCCTGTATTTTAGGAGAACTAGAAGAAGATATAGTCATTTAAAGGTCATCTAGTACCCATATTCCAATAACTCTGTAAAGACAGGGGTGGCACCACCTGCCTAAAGAACAGCAAATATGGAAAGGCAAATAAACGTGCCTTTAAGAAAGCTGAACACTGGGCTAGACAAGAAGTGATTCCGTTAATCCCACAAGTGGAACTGCCAGAGCTTGCCTTGTTCAGCAAACGCTAACAGGGGATAAGTCTGTCCTGTGTAAATATATCAGGAGGATAAACATCAGGAAGGGAAAAGAGCTGGTTAAGCTAAAGAACAATATTGGCTCAGAAGGAAATGGTTATAAACTAGTCATGAATAAATCGAAAGTGGAAGTCAGAAACAATTTTCTCACCATCATAGAGAGGCTCTGGAGCAGCCTGCTGGTAGGAGAAATAGACATGAACTATTTCTTTCAAAATAGAGCCCAGGGAAGGGAATATATGACATAACAGCCTGTGGTAGCAAACACTGGGGTTGATGTGTTCCTAAGTGACAAGGAACAATCACTGGAAAGAGCCCACTGCCATTTCATGTGAATGTTGATGCCGTGTTTACCAGGGTTATCTCCTGGACTAGAGCTGCAACTCCCTCCTGCTGCCATCGCCACGCGTTGCTGACTCTGCCTTGCAGCATGGCACAGGGCTGCCCTAGCAGAGGCTGACCTAGACAGAGAAACTGAATCACAAGGGTGTTAAGACTTATTTCTGGCAGAAACTGAATGCTCACTGTTTTATGTGTCTGGGAACCAAGAAGGAGAATATTTCTGAACTGATCATACCCACTACACTCTGGATAGTTACATGTTTGCCCAGAATTGTGCTAACACTGTTGTCTCGAAAGATGCAGAAGTTTGGTGACCTGGCAGAAGGCTGAGCCAAATGTGACATAATTCACCAGGTTTTCTGTCTCTTTGTGCTGCAGGGGAGCCTTAGCAGTCTGGTGGGACTTGTTCTGCTGCACAAGCAGAGCAATGCTTACAGTGAGGCTTCCCCCACTTCTGTTGCTTGAATTAGAATGGCTTAGTCAGATGTTTCCTACTAACACAGGAAGAACACCTTACTCAGAAATATCTATTTGGCAAAGGATTTATTTGCTAGAAGGATCTTGCATATAATTTTATATCAGGCATATTTAGAGTAGGGGTTTGTTGAAACTGTTATCCCTCAAAAGGCAGTTCTCAGAGGGCTCCTTCTCACACAGATAGTAAATAGTTAACACGAGTATTGATGACTATCAGAATATGTGTGTTTGCATATGGAAAAGAGCTTGGTAAGGGTGCTTAAAGACAGGGGTAGCTTTTCTTATACCAGAGCATTTCAAGTGGTTGTTCTAATTCCCATTTTCTGTCACCTGTTGTTACAGGAGGCTGTAAAACTCCCTGTCGTGGCTGATTTATTTTGTACTACTATTAATCTTCACATTGTGTGTTAGGAAACATGCTGGTGATGGTTCGATGCCTGGAAACACAAAGTCTGATCACATTTGTAAATTATCCTAGTTACTGTGCAACTAGCAGCTGCAGATTTTTTTGCTGGGTTTTTCTTTTTAATTAAGCAGCATGGCAAGGAGGGTGAGTAGAAGAAGCCCAAAGTAACAGACAGGTGTTTATTTGCACTGACATCTGAGATTGTCTTAAAATGGTTTTGGATATTCTGTCAAGAAACTGGGGGTCTTTGAATCTTTTATTACTTTTTTTCTGGGTATGATTTTTATGTTATCAGGCAGAGAGACAACTTTTATTGTTGAAAATTACTTTACTGATGACCCACATATAACTGATTTCGTGATGCCATCCACTTCTTTCTGGAAATAAAAGGAATTTGTTTTCCTTTGGTTTGGATTATATTTTCTCTGAGATCATAGAAGAGAAATAAAAATATTATGCTTTATCCATGACATGTAATATATTTTATGAGGGGGAAAATGAATAGTATGACTACTAATAATGAAAGAAAAGACAAAGATGCCTTCAGAAAAATGTTTGAACTTACTGTATTAAGTAGAGACTTTAGAGTTGCTTCATATTTTTTTTGTAGAAGAGAGTCTTCATGCATCATTCATAGCAAGCATGGGTTTCTGTTCAGTAAGCTGCTTCTTCACATATTACCTTCATTCTTTATCATAGATGACTCAACTCATTCATATAATTTAGGTAAAGTACAGAACTACTCTTTTTGTACTGTGAATAAAAGAGAAAAATAACTTTGAATGCTAAGGAAATAGTTTGCAATAGTAAGCAGGTCAACTGAGCTCAATGAGAGTGTTATAATAAAGTAGTTTTATCAAATTTATCTCCTGAACAATACACTTCTGCAATATTCTCCTTAAAGTAGAAATTTCCTTTCAGTATAGGTACATGTATGTGATGTACTTAACCACATGGGGTCACTTAGAAAACAACCTGGGTCTCATGCTGTTTTCCATATCCTACACTTTTTTTGATCATTTTCTGGCTCCTCCATTTGTCCCTGAGAGTTTGACAATGTAAGAGTCTGAACTTTAAAACCTGTTTCTGTTTGAATTAGAGTTGATGGGCAGAAGTCACATAAAAGAACCCTAGCCATGTGACAAATAAGTGGAAAAGCTGATTTGGTAGAGCTGCCAAAAAGTGGGCCATTTGCAAAGAATATTCAGATGCCTAATTTAGCACAAAAACTAGGTTTGATCAATGAGTGCTCACCTTACGGAGGTACTAGCCCTGCTCCTTTATGGGGCCAAAGGAAAGATGCAGGCACAACGGTCATCCATGTCTTGTAGGCTGGCTGACTTCAGCTTCAGTCGCCAGCACCTTTATGGTCTCTATTTTTAATTTGACCTTTCAGATCTAATTGAGCCCCATCAGGTTTTGGCTAGTGTTCCTAACTTATTAAACCTAAGTCAGGAAGTTCTAACCAGTGTTTACTCAAATTAAAACAAACACTAAGGTCAAAGAATGAGTAAGAAAATAAGGTTTTCAGAATTAGGCAGGTGAAAAGCATCTGAATCCATTGTGGTACTAAACGAGTTTTTTTCAGTCATGTATCAATATCAGCTACATGATACATGTATTATGTATCAGCTCTAGTTTTGCCTGAGCTCCTGTAAGATTTCTATGTCTTACAGCTCCATAATCAGAAAAAACTGTGAGACTTGCCTCTTGTTCATGAACAGTTGCAAAATCATATTACTTTGTCACATGCTATGGTAAGGAAAATATGCTTTCATGATAGAAGGGTTTCTGTAGTAGAGATTAGTTCTGTCCTCTGCAACTACTGATGTGAAAGCAAGCTGTTTTGGCAGATAACAGTGAGGTCATTCTCCTGCATTCTTTTCTACTCAGCATAGTGATATTTAACAAAAAAGAAAAAAAGTCAAGCAACTTACCATAATAATTACTATTTCTCGTCCTTGATTTTGGGTTTTGGTGCTTCTGTTTTCCTTAATCTTACCTTCATGATGAAAAAAATATTCAGCCCTAAATGAAAACATGGCCTGTCCCAAGAAATGCAAAGCACAACAAAATAGATGTTTTCCATTTTTCCGCCTTTCCTTCCAATAACAGCCCCCATTCAAAGGTTGATTTGTCATTGGTTATACTTCAAAGTGTTATTCAATTATGAAAGGGATCTCAGTATCTTAAAATAGATTAAACTTTTTCATTGAAAAAACCTTTATAGACGTTTATTATCTTTTCTGTTTTAGTTCAGTTTTAATTCAGGCAGTCCTGTAAAGTTCAGTTCACCTGACATTAAAAGTTCTTAAAGCCAGTATGCAATAAATGTAACAAATACTTCTTTGACACATGGATATTTAATATTTCCAAAAGGCATAAAACAACATCTTCTGATGTTGTACACTGATGTATGTCTATTGCACTACTCCAGTGTCTCACCCTACCCTAATTATAGAATTAATTTTGATATAGTAAAATAACTTCTGAATTTTAATGTCTGGCAAAGTTGATTCATCTACAGATTACTGTGAGCCCTCAAGCTAAACAGCATGTCCATTAACAACTATAAAATACGTGCAGCAAAATCCTGAATCAGTCCCACATGTATTTAAAGTTAGCAGCTTCTAAAGCTGTTGTTCCCACAATAGGAAGAATTTTGCATTTGTAAAGTCATACCAAATTAGACTATGCGCTGTGTTTCAACATCCATTTAAATAACATAGTGCAGACATGTTAAACAACCTTTTTGCACAACACACAATGGGGTGATTGATAACAGTTAATGTAAAACAAGCTATTTGACTGTATGATTTACATGGAATGAAGTGAATCTCACAAAGAAAAATTGCTAACTTCATAATTTCTCAGAATATATGGTAAAGTTGAATTGCAGGTTTAAATTGAAAGAGAATCTTTGAGGACATGTTGCCTTTTGACTCCCGGAGGGAGCCAAAGAAATAACTGCAGAAACTGCTTTTTAGTTAGATGAACAGTGTAGAAAAAACATCTGGAAACAAAGACGTGTTGGCTGTTTGCATATTTCTCCAAAATAAAATCTTATTAGAATTTATTTTATTCCACTTGTGGTTGGAAATGAACCGTGGCCTCCTGTAGGTGGCAGAACTTCAGCATAGTGTCTTATGCATGGTGAATGAAAACCACGTTTAGCAGGGTGATAACACTCCCTATTTTAAGATGAAATGAATGCTCCTAATAGAAATATCCATATTTCTCCTCTGATCATCAGTAAAACCTTATGGTGTGGTTTTTCTGTATTCTGGTAGTCATTTAAGTTAAAAAAAAAAAAAAAAAAAAGGAAAGTCCCTCTATATAAAAGTGAGGTGGTGGTCAGGCTGCCTCTTATCTGACTGCATTAACCTAGAGCTGCAACTTTGCAGCAACACCAGAACTGTCCATACAAGAGCAGTGGGAAGTCCAACACCATGTGTACATTGTCTCTAAGCCCCATACATTCTGCCTGACCTGTCCTGAGCTGTTTGGCAAGGACCTCTGGCCTGTGGTATGAAGCCTCTGGTGCTCGTTGTGGGGCATCTCTCCACCAGGGTTCACTGGAGCCAGAAACATCCATCTGATCCCTGCAAAAGAAGTTTCTGCTCATGTCATCTGTTAGCATCGAACTTCTATTTTCTAAGCACAATCTCTAGCAATTGTAATATATGCTTTTTCTTGAAATCTTTTATTTTGGAGCATGCTTCTCCTTTTCCAACATTGTAGTAGTATGTGTTAATTTACCATTATAATTTGCCCTCCTGCCCTGTACCAATAGCCTTCCTCTAATCAACATATGGCTTTTTTCCGTGGCTTTTCAGTCACTACACTGATTGGACATGCTGAGCAAGTAATATTTTATACTGAAACGGGGTTCAATCAGAAAGTTAGATTATAGCTAGATCAAAAGCACCAGATGCTGATACACTGATGTATATTCCTGTGAACTGAGTGAATATCCTCAGATTTACCCCATTTTAAAAGAAGTGGAGTAAAATAAAAGTTCATGGTGTCCTGGAAATTGTTATTTGCTGGATTCTGTAGTAAGAAGACACAGCAAGTAAGAATGAGTTTAACAGTTTGGCTAACACTCAGAACAAAACATAAGAACAGAAGATTAGCTCTAACAAATTGGAGTGAATGCCTCAGTATTCTCTTTCTGCAAATGGCCAGCACATGAGAACCAGTGAAATACAGAAACCCCAAATTATGCAGTGGTTCTTCAGCATCAGTCCCTCTTAATCAATTTGGACAATACTTCTTTAAAGAAATAAGGAGTTATTTTTTTCCCTCATTGTAGTTAGCAGTAAGATCCCATAGCTTTAGATACTTTGAAGACGAAGGGTGTTAGGCAAACAGGGTAGACTGGTCTCCTTGAATATGCTATTTTGCAATGAACAGCTTTCCAAGAATTCTTTCATTTTAGGTGAGTGACTGCAGATTTGGGGGGAAAAATCTCTCACTCTGTAATATCTGCTTTAGTGGATGCGGAAGCATGCACTTGCTGGAAGTCATTTATTAATTATATCAGCCACTTCAAGCAGCAGCATGAAATCTCTATTCAGAGGATTTAACTGAAAGTATCTCTGTAATGGCTGGAGCAGGACTTGGCCATAGATCAGACAGTATAACTAGAAGACAAGGCTGAAGACTTTAAAATAATAAATTTCTTATTTAGTACATCTGTCTGCATTACAATTAATAAAAAAAACGAGGGGAAAGGTTTAGTTCATCTGAAAACTTTTCTCCCAGTTCACAAAAATGTGCAGCTTCAAATAGTGTATGGCAACAGAACATTCTTGAGCACAAGCAAATAAATGTCACTCTGTATTAGAGGATGGTTTGGGTATTGAACAGCCAAGTCATACAGTGACTGCTTTTGCATTTGAACATGGAAAAAAAACAGTTCCTTTTGGAGACAGGACAATGTATTTGCACAATACTTCTTGTTGATGGAGTGACAGAAACAGCTGTCAGTGTTATTTTATATCTTCTGAATTTTTCCTCAATAACCTTTTACAGTAGCTGCTTATTTCTTAAAGGTGACATTTTACACTCCACACCTAGCTTAACACAGGTATAAATGTGAAGCCATTTGCTAGACTGGGGAAATAAGCCCCTTAACCTGTCCTACAAACCATTGTTTCTTTTACAAATATAAGAAATACATCTGTCCTGAAACCTCATAAAATGCTTATTTTGACAGGATTACAGGATCAAGAAAGCAAGTGCTTGACAACTGTATATTTCCTCGAAATGCAGCTACAGTAGAATGTAAGTGCAGTGTAAAGGTTTTCCAGGCTTTGGCAAGAAGAAATAATTGCAAAGCTAAGAAGGAAGATGGGAAAGGAGAAAGGCTGTTTGAATTTTGTATGACCTTTACTTTTGTGTAGAGCTGAAATGTCTCTAAAATTTATTAACTTTGTAAATTGCCAATATTTTTTTACATTATCACACAGAAGTTTAAATATTACTGCAGTGGAGCTATATTGATACTCAGAAGGAAGCAAATCTAGAGAAGAAAAGTCTAATAATATCAGCTGACATTGTGATGACATCCATCTCAAATTAAATGAATGAAGATACATGCAAATAAACACACATATATACACAAATATATTCTAATCATTGAGTACTCTCTCCTTATATAGCCAGATAATGCAAAACATCCATAGATCATCATAATGCCAGATTTACATCTATTTTGATCTGTGAAAAGTAGGCAAGGATTGTGCTTTATAAGTTGTGTTGGGCTTACAAGGTAAAATTTAATAGTTTTCCAACTACCATTACCACAAAGTCAATTGACGAAATGGGATCAAAGCAAATGAGCTTCTTAACATCTCCAGTGGTGATGATAAATAACCTGCAATGAGAATTTTGACTGAAATTTTTTTTCAATAATACATGAGGCAGAATAACATACCAATCGCTCATTCCTGAGCATGTTGGATTTGCATTATTAACAGTGATAAAATCGTTTTTATCTGCAAGAGTCATGTGGGTTGGGTGAAAGCAAGCACGAATTCAAAACAGTATTTTTCCTTAGTGCATATATGTTTATATAGCATGAAATCAGAAAGCCCAATGCATTTACACTAGTGTGACTAGTATAAACTAAATTGGTATTAGAGCCAGGAAATCAACATGTTGAGGTAAAGTCCAATGTTGTGTCCAAAGAAAGGCAATGAAGCTAGTGAAGGGACTAGAACACAAGTCTTATGATAGGTCCTTATATAAGATGGGCAAATGATATCTCCCATATAAATAGAAAATAGAGAACTTGATGTTTGCCCTTGACAGAGTTATAGAAAGGCGGTTACCAAATAAAGTAAACAAAAAATTAATGGGTCACAGTATGGATAATTAATCTTTATGATTTTTTTGGAGATGAAGATTTTTATGAGGTGATTACAAGTTACACTGAAACAGTAGTGGATAAAGTATGCTTAAAATATAAGATCATCTTTTAGCTTGATTAATTAGGTGATCATCTCACTGCTGGAATAATTCATGCTCTCTTATTTCATTCCAGTTTGAAGGGAAAATTTGGTTCAAAGTTTAAGATATATCAGAGTGCCCCACAAATGGAGATAGAAAACATGAAGCAGTTTTAGCAGCTTATCTTATGGGTGGTAACTTAAACTTCCATATTCAGTCACAGTTGAGTACTAGAACCTAATGGAGACTCTTGTAAGAGGTTTAATTTAGCCACAAATGATATTCTTACCGAAAGCTTAGCAGCACATAAAATGAATTAAAATCTGTTCAAAAAGGAACTGCAAAGGGGGCATTTGTTTCTTTACAGCTTTGTATCTCATGAGCTCCTCCAAAGAATATGTATTTTTAAGTAGTACCAAAGCATGGAAAGGCAGATGGCTCAAAGCAAAGGTCAGAGCAGCATTAGAGGATGGCAGACAGATAGCAGCAGTGGTGCTACTGTGACAGTAACAGCAAATAGCTCCCTGCTCTGCAACACCCAATGGAGCTGCTCTTTTAATGCCATCTCAGTTCTTTTCTCAGGTAAATCACTGCAGGGCAGTTGGCTAAAACTGCCTCCAGTGCCTTCTGCCAAACAACCTGCTGCAGCCACGTGGCTGACCGTTGGGTGTTATTCTTGGCATGTGCCTAAAAGCTTCTTATTCCTCAGGGGTACGTTTGGAGTCTGATTTAGCAATGTAGCAGTGCACAGTGATATTTGAAAAACATAATATTCTTCAGTGTTGCTTGATTGTATCCCGAGACTACACGGGTTTCATGTGAAGACACCTGCGTTAACCTCATTCTGTGATAGACTATATTCCCAGAAGATAGCTCAGAGCACATCTGCTAATGGTAAATGTCAAACGTGGCAGGAGACAGCGTCACAGTGGCATCCTTAGTATTCTGAGAATCTCCGTGGAAGCTTATGGGAGGAGTGAAATCCTGCCAGTGTGCATAACAGATAGTGAGAGGGGCAAAAATAGCTTGTGTCTGCCATGACAACAGTGTTTCTCTACAATGCCTGTGCAGCTTATTGTGAGCCTATCATGAGCTGTGTGCTTGTCTGTGTGCCCTTCTGCAAGGCAGAGGTAGCCTTGCAGGACACTGTCATCCCTGCATGACATGCTGCACTACTGCATGCCTTATGCTTTTTCCCAGTCAGGAACAGGCTGATTGTCATGTTCCTGGTTTTTGCTCCTGTAAGTGCGCTGCTGGCTGGAGTGCCTGCTGCAGAAGTTTGTCTGCAGCATCTGTCCTGAGTGCTCCATACCCAGCCCACCGCTGAAGAAGTGACCAAAAAAAGGTGAAAGCCCAAGAAATCCTGAGGGTGGTAAGTGGAAGAGACACCTTCCATGATTCTTGTATCTAGAGGCTGCCCTGCAAAAGTAAGTTCAGGGGTGTAGCTTAATTCCTCTCACTTTCCCAATGACTGCACCTGCTGCACTGTGCCCTCTGATGTGGGCAGGGAGAGCACCTCCTGGGCCATGGGTGGACGTGTGCTGGAGCTCGACAGTGAAGGTGGTACTTCAATGCGGGGGTGAAGTGAAAGTGTACATAAGTAGTGGAGGGCAGGGGTTAAAATAAAGCACGCTGAGCCACTGCTGTTTCGGTGCATATGCAGGGAAAGTTTCTTGGGTATTTGATGCTGTTTTGACAGTGGTAACACGTTACTTAACCCATTCAAGTGGTATGTGGTAGGCTGTATATGCAGATGCAGCTGTTTCAAGGAGCATCTCAGGCCTTTATCTTACTGGTATAGTTTTTGTGATGTCTTTCGGTGAGCAGAATGCTGGGTGTTGGTTGGTTTCCCTGCCATTGACCAGAATGATCATTTCTGTTTTGTCTCACACTGTCACTTTCCGCTGTGCAGAATTCTCACTTTTTTCACAGAGTCTGAATCTGTGGCAACATAAAGATTACTTCATAGCCCAAATGACTTTTGCTCTGATACTGTACTGCAGAGGAACACTCTCCTCAAATAGCAGAACGGTGTGATGTCTTGATGTTTCAGTGTGTGATCCTGCTTGTGATCCCAGGGTTGTTTTGGAAGACTGTCTCAAATAGAAATAGTAAAATTTAGCAAAGTCTGCAACTGTGCTGCTTGTAGGCTACTCAGTCTGGACAAAGCTATGCCCTTTGCTTTATTCTGGCTTCCCTGACAACAGAAGTTTGCAGTTTCTGCAGACCATAGGGCACGAATGAACTAGCATGTTCAATGCCAAGCTCAGAGGGACCAGACCTCCACAGTGAAATAGGGTCTGAACTGAAATGAAGGTACAGGTATGAAAGTCATGCTATTGTGATGTCCACCCTTCACAAAAGATATAGAGACATTAGACAAGGTACAGAAAACAGACCCTAAATTATTAGAGTTTGGAAAATACGTTTGTATGTTAAAGCTCCTAAGAAGCTGCCTGTTTCTTCTAAAAAGCCATAAAGAGTAATATGATAACAATTTCAAAACAACTACACAGGAAAATACTTTCTGATAATAAGAAAATATTGATTTCCACAGCAGAAGTCTTAACATGATCTATAGCCTACAGACTGAAGGTGAATTGGAAGTGCAGGTGATCAAATTCTGAAATAAAATTGTACCTTGAAACATGATGGATTCTGTGCATTTAAATCAAGATATTTGTGTTGACTTAAATGGAGAAATCTCTCATTGATTTATAAGTTATGATACAGTTGAAAGAGAAGTAGTAGGGCCTTTGCAAAAATAGTTGAGTTAGGTTCCTGGTTCTTTGTTCTTTGTTGGATGGGAGGTGTGATTAGTTATCATTGTATTGCTTCTTTTGGTCCTCACAGTAAAAGTATTTGTGAACTTGATGGAATGATCAGGACCCTTTTGCTTTCACATGCACTTGAAGGGGTATTTTTCTGCTGAATGTTTTTTAATAGATAATAGAAACAGAAAAAACAACATTCTATTATTATTATTATGCATCAAACAAATGCTGATGTGATTTACAGGTATGAAGAACTTTGTGTATGTAAATATGGAGATGATTAAGAAGCCTAATATAAAATAGGGATGAAAATGAACATGTGCAAACTGGTCTTGAGTATCTTTAGGATAATTTTAAATAACTCATGCAATTTTTAAATAAAATATGCAATTAGTAAAAAAGTACTGGTGCTTTCAAGGATTACAATAGGGAAAGAGCCTGGCATGAAAGGAGCAGCAAAATCATAGCAAGAATCATTTGGCATCTGATTTGGACAGAAAAAAATTGAAGATTGTTTGCCTAAGTCTGGGGTTTTTCCTGGGATGAGGGATTCAGAACTGTGTGGGCAATAGCAAAAATACTTATGAACGTTATAAGCTTGCAAATTTGACATGGTGTTCTGTCCAGAGAAAATATTACTGAGAACTCAAGGAAGCAGAAACAGAAAGAGGAGATATTTTCACAGATATTTTCACAAGTTCACTCAGTTCAGGAGACATTCCTGAGGACTGGTCACAAGAGCTGAATAAGCTTCAAAAAACATGGGAGTATATGAAATATGATAGAGACTAGCTGATATATAAAAAAAGTGTAAGGAAATGTGTCAAGGATTTTGAGTGGAGAAACATTTGTAAAAGCAGTGTTTGAAGGGGTATTCCCTACTTCGTTTTCAGAAAGAGAAGGCTATGTTTCATTAATTTGACAGAACCATTTCTAACTCATTATAGACAAGATAGGGAAAAGAGTGAGAACATGATCTCTGCTGAAGATTTTCAACAGAAAGACTACCCTCTAACCCATCTGGGGTTAGCTTATGACATATAAAGTCGCAGAAAAGAAAACACATTAAAACAGGTTTGACATTTAACAAAAATAGAGGATGGCTTCACACAGACTGACTTCACTTCAAGATTTATTTCTTTTTTCTTAAAAGCCCCCAACAATCCATCCATTCAGAAAATCAGAAAATGACCAGAGTAAACGAAGTCAGGACCCAATAATGTGAAAAACAAAACCCACCACTTATTCTAAGAAGCCTATTTAAGAGGAAGATCAAATGAGGTAACTGTTCTGGTCTTTGCAGTGTTTCACTGGAAACATGGGAGGTTCATGTTAGATGTCTGAGACCAGCAAATAAGTAGCTACTAAGAGTGGAATACATATACCATAGCAGCTGAGGCTGTCAAAGTGCTGTAATTAGCCTTGGATCGGGACTATGAGATTCTGCTTGTGGAGTTAAGTTGTTATAAATATGAGCTTTGATCATTACCTGTCCTGAAGTCTAGCTGTGGTTCAGCACTGGGAAAGAAATTTCACCAGAGGTTAAAAAAGTGCTTGAAATTTACATCTCCTGAGACTGCATAGATTTTGGGAACTTAAAACAGCCACAGTTCATTGCTGTGTATCACCCTTCTCTGTCATTTTTCCTCCCAGGCATATTCTAGTCAAATTCCTTTCCTGTATACGTCTAACATCTTGTGCAATGCAGCTCAAGACTCATTTTATGTTGTTCAGCTTAAGCATTCTCTACCAACTCCAGAGAAAGTTTGGGAGCAACAGTTGGTTGCACACACTGTTGGCTCTGGATGTTTTATTATTTGCTGTTCTGGCAAAATTAGGAAACAAATCCCTCAGACAGATTCCTCTTTCACCTCTACTACCCATCTGGCAACCAGACATACCTGTGATGGTCTGGAAAGGTGTAAAAAATCAGGCTTAAACAGATCTGAATCCCTTAAAAATTTGGCTAAATACTGTAGTACAAAGTGGCAGTCTGCTGGTCACCAAATTCTCACACTCTTTTCTTTCAAACGCAGACGTATAATGAATTGGTTATATGGCTTACTAGAAAATGTGGTTTGGGAAATACATTTGTAATTTGATTTGTCTGGCTGTATATAGTAAGCACTGTAATAATATAGCATTATCCTGTATTATATAGCTTGCTCTCAACTGCACCCAGGGAGATCCACCCTGGGTGGAGAGCATGGAGCTCGGCTGAACACAGTGGTTTTCAAAAATGAAGTAACATATGCTTGGGACCTTAGGTTTATCAGTAACCAAAACTCTCAAAACTAAATGCCTCTTAACATCTCAGTAAGTGAAGTTGTCTTGAGTGCATTTCTGGATCAGAATGGATTTCTACCGGAACAAGATTGATGCTGAGAGATTTCTGTGCTCTGTCTAGAGTTAGGAGTTAATTAGATACCATCCTTGTAAAGCCTTCTCTTGTGTGTTATTTTGGCTAAGCTTTCTTTTGCAAAATATTTTTCATGAGCCTGGTGGCGGTGGAAAGATATAGTTATTTTCATGCTGAAAGAAAAAAAATAACTTTGTTTCTGTACTAACTCTTCTTCCTCCTGTCTAGAAGCAATTAAAAAATAGTATATCATGGGATGAACTATATGTTGTGCATTTGTATTTACTTTTACAAAACACGAAGCAGTGTAACGCAGTGTCTTCTGGTTGGTAAAATAACAGAGCAGGGAGGTTGGGGGTGGTTTGGTTTTTTTGTTGTTGGTTCTTTTCCCCTGGCATCAGCCATTAGCCAATTAGCTTTACTTTGGAACTTTCATGCCATATTTGCAAGGCAGCTGTAGAGTGAAGCAAATTAAACTAGCAGAGGTGGAGCTTCCAAATCTCCAGTTCAAATAAAGTCAGCACTGGTCTAAATTTGCCACAGTGTCAATATGCCACAACAGACGTAAATAGTATGTACCTATTAAATGAAGGAAACAACCTTTTGGGGACTTATTTTCAGATGTAAAAAAGCAGAGCTAAATTAAGCACCTTTTGTGTTTGTTCTCCCCTATGAAAATTATGTGCAGATCTTGCTGTACTAGCAAAATCCAGCTAATTTAGTTTGTATACACATGCTTTTTGTTTGTATTTTTTTTCTTTGTATGACAGGAACATCCTAATGCCTGGAGGAGTATTACAGATTAACTGTGTGAGGGAACTGGGGGTGGTCGGAGGCAACCGTGACCTTACGACAAACCCAGGCTGGAAGGGTGGGAGTGGATTGAAGACTTTTGGGTGGCTCCTGTGCTCTAGTATGAATTCATAGTGGCAAGAAAGCTGCCCTTGACTTCTATGTATTTCCTCTTTTCTTTTTGCAATTGCAAAAAGAAAATCAACAATCAACAATAGCAGACCTCTATTGGGTGATGAAGGGACAAGACATGCTCCTTGTTTTCATGAATTCAGAGTGGAGAGTAATTTGTGGTGTAGCTTTTTCCACAGAAAAGTGAGGAAAGAAACGTTCCTCTTTCAGTCCACACTGGCATTCTGTGTTGTTTCCTTGCTGAGATGATAACACATCCTGCTCATTAGAATGCCTTCCTGAGATGTTATTGTGGTTTAAGCTCGCCTGGTAACTCAGGACCATGCAGCCATTCGCTCACGCTCCCTTCCCACCCACTTCCCCCTCGCTCTGGGTGGGGTAGTGTTGCAGTTTAAGCCCAACCATAAATCAGCCACACAGTTCATTAGCTCCGCCTCCCTTCCTCCCCCCGCTCCTGGAGGGATGGGGAGGAGAATAGAAAGAAGGTTGAGATAGGAACAGTCCAGTAACTAAGGGGTAATACAAATCACTACTGCTGCCACCAATAATAATAATGATAAGGGAAATAACAAGGGAAGAGAATACAACCGCTCACCACCCACTGACCAATACCCAGCCTGACCCAAGCAGTGATGTAACTCTTCTGGATAACCGCCCCCAGTTTGTATAGTGGGCATGAGGTGCTGTCCAATACCTAGCCCGGCCAAGCAATGAACTCCCCCTTCCAGGTCTCTGCCCCCAGTTTTGACATCCTGGGCATGATGTACTGTGGTATGGAATACCTCTTTGGCTAGTTTGGGTCAGGTGTCCTCTCTCTGCTTCCTCCCGGCTTCCCCTCTTCCCTGGCAGAGCATGAGGCTCAGAAAGTCCTTAGTCAGACTAAACATTTGAGCAGTAACTAAAAACATCGGTGTTATCTGCGCTGTTCCCAGGCCGAAAGTCAAAAACACAGCCCTGCACCAGCTACTAAGAAGGAGGAAAAATGACTGCTACTGCTGAACCCAGGACAGTATCCACCCCTTATTCCATACCATTCATGTCATGCTCAGATCCCGTATTTTCAATATGCCATCATATGTATATATACATACACATACACATCCACACACACATACAGAGGGAGAGAGATCATCCTTTAGTGCATGGACCAATCCCTATAAAGCTGCTGAGTCCATTTGGTCCATGATGTCAGGCTCCATATCTTGTAACAGTCTTTCAGAGTAGGGGAGGCTGTGTGCAGTGTTCACACTCATGAATAATCTGGGCAATAGTGTCCATTGCTAAGTCCACCCCTCGATCACGAGTCCATCTGTATGTTGCATCTGTGCTCTGATGGCCTGAAGTGTCATGGGCCCACCAGGCTCAAGATAATTCACCCTCCCCTCCAGCAGTTTCTGCAGCTTGTTGCTGGGGACTCCATACAGCTGCCTGCCATCTCCAATGCTTCCAAAGCACTGGAGGGGCCCAGTGGACTAGATACTCGCCCATACTGTCCCACACAGCCTGCCACTCATGACTGTCCAGCCGTGGGGAAAATCTCTTGGTCCTTCTATGTCGTCGTCTAACCCCAGACAAGGCCCAAATCTGACTCTGTTTAACTCTCAGGACCAGGCAAAATGGTTGCGGGTAAAACACGCTCTGTATGTGTGCCAATATGCTGATCCCCATCACAATCAGCAGGCAGGTCTCAAGGGTACCCAAAGGCCACTCAAACCCTTCAGAGCTCTCAAATGAGGCTGCTGTGCTTGTCACTGGGGCTGGTGTAGCTGCTGTGCTTGCCGGCTCTCTCACCAGCAGCTGCTCTTTGTCTGAGTCCAGATCTTCCTCCTCTGCCTTGCTGGGAAGTACTGCGCGGTCTCCTGCACTCTCCTGCGGCTCGGGTTCGTGGGGCTCAGCAGGCGGCTGCTGAAGGATGCTCTCGGACTCCGGGGCTGGGCTCGGCCGCGGGGCTCTGCTTCTCCACTGCCTCCTCCTGATGCTCAGCAGCCACCTACTTCCCCTCCTTGACTTCCCCAACCTCCTCCACTGGCAGCTGCTCCCTCCCGGCCTCCTGGTCCCTGGAGCCACTCTCCCAGGCCGGTTCAGCCGCTGGCTGCTTCCAGGGCCACTCCCCCTCAGCTCCCCGCAGCCTCGCGAAGATGGAGGCGAGGACGAGAGCCAGGACGGTGAAGAGCAGGCAGATGGCCAGGTACAAGTCCACGTCCATGAGCCGGCAGTGTGCGCTTGCAGCCCAGAAACTAAGGTATAACACAAACCACTACTGCTGCCACCAATAATAATAATAACAAGGGGAACAACAAGGGAAGAGAATACAATCGCTCACCACCTGCTGTCCAATACCTAGCCCGACCAAGCAGTGAACTCCTGCTTCCAGGTCTCTGCCCCCAGTTTTGACATCCTGGGCATGATGTGCTGTGGGGTATGGAATACCTCTTTGGCTAGTTTGGATCAGGTGTCCTCTCTTTGCTTCCTCCCAGCTTCCCCTCTTCCCTGGCAGAGCATGAGGCTCAGAAAGTCCTTAGTCAGACTAAACATTTGAGCAGTAACTAAAAACATCGGCGTTATCAGCACTGTTCCCAGGCCGAAAGTCAAAAACACAGCACTGCACCAGCTACTAAGAAGGAGAAAAAATGACTGCTACTGCTGAACCCAGGACAGATGGGGTGGAAAATCAAAAGAATGTAAACCCCAAGTAAGAATAGAGATAAGAACAGTCCAATAACTGAGGTATAATATAAAACTACTGCTACAACCAATAATAGTAATGATAAGGGAAATAACAAGGGGAGAGAATATAAAAGTAAAAGGAAATAGAACAATAAACACAAGTGGTGCCCAATACAACTGCTCACCACCTGCTGACCTATACACAGCCTGACCCAAATAACTTTGTACCATGCTTGTCATTTTACCTTTCTTCCCCACAATTTTCCTTACCTTCCCTTGTATTTTAATCTACCGGTGTGAAAAATGCAAATGACAAGAAGCATAAACTTTCAGCAGAGTCCTAGTATTAACAGCAAATGTCCTACTGACTTCAATAGGTGTTACTTTTATTCATGCCAGGATTAAATTTATTTCAGAAGCAAAAATACTAGGGCAGTAGCAGAAGAATTCTGATATTAATACTGTCCTCCTTACTATGCTTTTGTTTTGTTCACTTCTGACATTACACTTCCATATTTTCCTATATGATGTAAACCAAAGGAACCATCCCTGAGCCCTGGAATTGAAGACCTACACTTCCCCAAATAGGAATCAGCTTGTGTTTTCCAAAGCCCACCCAACAAATCTAAGTTGATACAAAACCAACAAACCCCCCTTCAAAACTATCAGGTTTTGTCTTTGTATATATCCCAACTGGTTTGAAAAAGAACTCTACCAGGATAGAAACAAACAAGGTAACATATTTTAAGGAATTGAAATGGCCTGAAAAAAAAAGTCTCTCTTCCATAATAATTAATTTCTAGTGTCATAATGTACAAATAAAGCCAACTATGCTCATTAACTCTTTCCTTCATTTTGTTAAGCTGTCCTTTATTTTTCTTTTGGGAAGGTCAGGGAGCAGAAGAAGATGTGTCATGCTGGCTGTTGAGAAGGCTGTTTTAAAAATCTGAAGTGGTCTTGTGTGGGGAAAAATCCATTAAGAATGAGTACGAATTCACTTCACATGGGATATGATTGTAGCCTACATAAACCTCACCTGAGCTCAGGTTCTGGAAAGTGAAGCAAGAAGCCACAACTCTTTTCCTCTAAGCTCATCTATGCCTACTGTCACCAAGTGAATAATGAATAGGGAGTTTTACTAGCCAAAGACAAAATAAGGAATGATATTTTAATCAAGAGAGTTCAGGGTATAATAAATATAATTGCATTTATTTCGTACTTAAGCCATTATCTTTTAAAAACAAATTAGATCCTATCTTAAATCAATAATTATAAAATACTGCCTGAATCATGGGGTTGTCAGCACCAATTTGTCTTGTAAATTCATTCAGTTTGTTACTAAGTAATTACTTCTAATTTCAATTCAGGCACCACAGTCTTTGATAAATGCATGACTAAGGGTCCACCAGACTGTTACAGCATTCAGTCAACAACTAATACATAGGCACACTTGGCTCTGAAATGCAAAGGTTCATATTTGCACACACATGTACATACTGAATCTGGGTTAATAAAGTCCATTCTGTGGGAGCATAAGACTTCAATTTTACACTGATAAGCACTAAATGACAAAGGAAATTAAAGACTTGGAAGATATGAGAACAAAATGTGGTGCTGACAGACTACTCCTTTCCATTTTTTCCTTCACTTCAGCTGTTTCTATCCCCCTTCTTGTGTGCTCAAACAAGTGACTCCTGTACGGAAAAGAATCCTGCAAGATTTCTCTGCAAAAATGAGAAAACACTCCTGCTTTTATATTTCTGATTGTGACCTTTAATTATGCTTTAGTCACACTCCAGAATAAAAAATAGTACAGTAAAAGAGGTAAGGATTTTCAGACTTTCACCTACTCTCATTTACTGGAAGTGGCTGTTTATAAAAGTTCAGGAATCACAAAGCTGCCCAAGTCAAAGTCTGTAGTACTGAGGGATTTATAAATGAGGGGGCTCACAGGCATGAGTGAGACAAGGGAGAGTATCTCCTAGAAGACGAGCTGATTATTTATGTTTGTTTTATGTTGGGAGATATTACATCTCTTGATAAGCTTTGCTTCTTAATGAAAACTGAAAAGAAATGGACAGACTGATGATATTCCACTGAACACTTGTTTTAGAAGAATAAACCTAGACGATAAAACTACCAGTGATGGAGCCAAAGCGTTTCCTTAAAAAGCAATGCTGCCTTTCTCAATGAGGCATTAATTTAGACTTTGCTATTTATTCTGGTGGGAAATGGTGACATTTAGGAGGACCACAGGGGTATGGAAAGGGAAATGTGAGGAGCAGCTCAAGCCCGGTGCTGTTGGTCAGCCCGTGTGCCTGCTAGAAGTACAGGGTGAGGGCAGAAACTGCAGGCACACTTTGGGTCCCCCAAAAACCCCTGTTTCCAGCCACTCCAACCTTCTGCAGGGCTTTGCCACTGGCAGTGGGAAGGAGGGATTACATGTATATCTGTGCCTGGCAGGGGTTATCAGAGCAGCTATAGTTCCTCAGTAGGACAGATGCACAGCTAGACCCCTGCCTATCTGCCCACAGTCCTTTTTAATCAGAGAACAGCAAACAATGACAAATTGCAGCTGGGGGTGGTCTGCACAGCCTTTCACTTTTCCTGGGTCTGAAAACCTCCCTAGGGTAGTGAATACTCCAAATAAAATGAACATAAAGGTTGATTTTTTGTCTTTCACTAAGTTAGTCTTTACTAGACGCTAAAACTGGTGCCTTTTGGTACAGAAATGTCTAGAAAGGATTTAGATTTTGGCCCAGAATTTTGTGGGGGCTTTCATTATTTATCTCTCTAATCACATTTTTATGTTTTGTCATTACATTGTGATTAACCACACAAAGTCTGCTTTACTTCATTTTCACTGCTCAAGATATCTCACTTGTAGGTTAATGCAGGCTTGAGTGACATTGAAGTGCTTAGCTCAAATTTCCACAGATATTTCCTCGTCTATCAGCAACAGATAATTTTGCAGGAAATCACTGTTAAGTAAAAGTAGGGATGCTATCCTACATATATCCATCTGTCATGACATACTCTTTTGCTATGTTCTTTACTATGGAATTATCTCACTCCTTTCATTTCTCTTTTCTCTGCCTATAATCCTGGTTACCTTAGCTTTCTCTTTAAATAGAGGCATAATAACAGACTGAGATTTATCCCATTGCTGCTTGTATTATTGAAAAACGTACTCTGAGCAAAAGTGGTGCTCTTTCCGTAACATACAGTGGTCTAACTGCTGGGACAAATTCTAGAGCTATACTTTTCTGTTTTGTTGGGAGCAATCTAAATGAGGCTTAAGGAAACTCAGCTGCAGAGCGTATTTGCGTATAACAGGACTCAAGTTCACCTAGTGTGCTTAAGTTTCTGGAAAAATAGCCCAAAGCAAACCTAACAGCTCCCTTCATTCCAAAATTCTGTGAACAGTGCCTCAGGGTACAGCTGGTGTGCTTGCTTGGCGTCTCATTTAAGTGGGCTGCTCTTTGGGAAATGCTCTAGCAGATGTTTTGTTGCAGATAGGTATTGCTGTTGCCATGCTGTGCTAATACCTGCAGCTGCTGTGTCTTACACTGAAATTATATATTTCCCAAAACAAATGTGTTACCTAATTATTCACTTAAGAAAAAAAAAAAAAACAAAAAACATTAAGAAATAAAGATCTTGAACAAAATTACATCAGCGGTAGTGTTTGGGCTATGATATGAACGGAGGGAATCTGAAAAGTACGGAGGTACATGAATTATGTGGGTGCTTTTCTTGTGGTGCAGTACAGCTCACTTCAGCTGAAGCAGAATGAACCAGTATCAAGGACTGGAGCTACTTGCTTGGTCCATTTTCAATGATGCTAAAATGGAAGCCTGACTAAGAGATAGTGCCGGTCACATTTTCCAATCTGAGAAATCAGTGATGGCTCAGATTTTTAAATGGAAAATCCTAATCATTTTATTTGATAATTTTCTTCCAATCCAGTTTGTTCTATAGTTTTTAATATTTTGAATCTCCTCAGCAACTGGGGAACTATTTATACAGCTTACTGGATATTCCAAAACTCCAGTTTGCTCAGCCAGCTCCAGTAAATAACATGAAGGAACAGAGGACAGTCACATCTTGTGGTTTCCTTAAAGTCCCATTGGAAATACTCATTGTAAATAACAGCTTTGTACATGACTACAGATTATTAATGAGGTAATATGGGAAACTTGTAACTGCAGTTGCCAGATTATCACAGATAAGAATGCACTGCTCTTACAGGTTTTTCATAAAATAAGACTGCATATTTTGTAAGATTGTTAATCATCCCGCAGCCACACTGATAGGCTGTTATTTCTGAAATAGGCTGTTTTCTTTGAAAGCTCTCATTTAGCTTTTTCTATCTTATAGGGATCCTAAATGGTTATCCTAACTAAAAAAAAAAAAAAAACCGTAAAGGAAAATACTTGCTTTTCAGTGCTCCAAAATGTGACCTGGTAAAACTAAAGCTCCAACATTTTTGGAAACTTTTGTAAAATAAGAAGGAACCCAGCACTCTTGGTCTTCAAAGCATCCAGATGCAGGTGTCCATTTGAGTGCACAGCTACACTCACTACTTACCAGTTTTACTTCTTGTAAGAGCAAGAATGCATCAAAGGAAGAAAGTTCATGCAGATCTTGTCCTGACACCAAGTCAATATCTAATATGGGTTATAGAGCTGTGAGTATTTTACAATTGCATGTTTTAGATCTACTTCAGGAACCACCCTGTATTGTATGACTCAGCTGACCATTAGAACTTGGGCTGGTATGGAGCTATGGACTAGAGAAACAGCACTGCCAGTTCCTCCAGTTTTGCTTTATTTTTAGGTCAGAAAGGAGACAATTTATGGGTGTTGATAAACTTGGAATTTCATTTCATTAAGCATTTTAAAGACATAGAATCATAGAATAGTTAGGGCTGGAAAGGACCTTACGATCATCTAGTTCCAACTCCCCTGCCATGGGCAGGGACACCTCCCACTAAACCATGCCACCTAAGGCTGTGACATGAATGATGCAAGACAGAAGCCTCCCCTTTTTAAGCCTACTGAGTGAAGTAAAGCATTTATGTTCAAAGACTAATTAAAATTTGGGTTTAGCCCATTATTCAAAGCATCTCTGAAAGCTTTAAGAAAAATGGATTAAGGGAAACAGAGCAATATTGCACATGGAAGAATAATTAATAATTAAAACAACCATATATAATACTTCTCGAGTATTTCCATAAATAAACAAAAACCCCATGAGACGAGAAACTCATGGGAACCCCCCCAGAATGTCAGGTGACATCTTCTCATGCTATAAACGTGAAAAGCTTTTTGGTCTTGCGAAGATTTGTCAAAGTTGAAGATCATCTTTCACTAACTTCTTAGGAGCAATAGCAATCCTTAAAAGCAAGAAAATAATTTCAACAAATCTAACAAATTATTGACTTTGTGGAAGCACCAACATTTCTGTGGTGCATCCTCTTTTCAGCTCTTCAGCCTTTCAGATATTTTATCTGCCAAAAGGCATTTAAAGAAAAAACTTTTCATAGGTTTAAGATATATCTTTAACAGCAGGTTTTCAATTGTTTTACTGTAGCTTGCCCTGATCTTGTTGGCAGTAGTACAGGAAGAATGGAGAGCATTTAACCAACAAATCTTCCACCTATTTTCAAATGAATTCTTTCTTTTGTTTTACTCCATTCCATCTTTTCTGTTCCATGGCATGTGATTTATATTTTCAAATCCCTGTGCAATCAACAGGTGCTGTCAGATGGTCAGTTGTGTTGTGACGCTCTCTTGCCTGTGTTTGGGAGGAGCTCTCAATCAAAAACGTGTGTATTTCTTTTACTATAAAATATTTCCTTAAGCACCCCTTTTATCATAATGCCTGTAAATCACTGTTCTTTGTCAGCAGGTAGAATAATGACCACTATTACTAGTAAGACCAAGAAACTTCTGAATTTAAAAAATGTGTCTTTCTCTTCTTTCATCAGAGGATCTAATTACAGACTGTACGTAGCCTGTGGCTAAGACTGTTTCTGTTACTTGCAAAGAAGGATATACTTAATATTTATGTGGCAACTATGTGATTCTGCCCAGAAGATATCATATAAATCACTTATCCATGAATGTCAATTTATAGGACCATCTATTCTATGGCTGATTTTGACCCAGATCTTCCAATGGTGCTTGAACTTCCCAGTACTAGGATGGAAGTGGTTTAAAGAAGCTTTAAGCACATAATCTTTGGGGTAAAGACCTGTTTTTTTTTTCTGTATATAGCTTCTACCTATCCACGTTAGATTAAATGAATTCAACCATACTACCATTGTGCTTTCCAAGCTTCCAGCCTATAAATTTCATGTTCCGTTGCAAAAGAGAAATGAATAATTTTTATAGTATCAGTAAGAATAGTTAGTTTTCATATTAGAAGCCAATACCATCTTACGTCTTTTGCATCTTAAATGGCATATATTCCCTGTGCAAACATGATGGATTTTATTCCCGCCAATGCAATTACTACCAAATCTTCTGTGGTGGAGGGAAAATACAGTATTTCGTGACTACTCAACAGGCAGGCCATTTATAATGAAATGAAAATATCTCATGAAACTAAAGGTATTTGCTTTATTAATTAATCTGAATGCTTTTGCCTCAAACTACATGCAGATCTGTTTGAGAAAGTAGTCTACTAAATTATATTGGATTACATGCTCATATCCATTTTTAATTACATTTGGAGGAAACATGATAACAGCAAGAGGAAAAATAACATAGCTCGATTATGTGACTTAGCCAGTGTTTGGCCACCTCCTCTAGGATAGCCAATTTTTATGTGGTTTAGTTTGGAAAGGGTCAGGGCCATGTGACATACTAAAAAAAAATAGATTATTATTCTCTTTAATCCTGCCTAAATGTGTTACGTTTGTTATTAAAGAAAGCAGGAATCAATGCTCAAAGAAGTGTTAGACATGAATTAAAGGAATTTGTGAATAGCCTGAGAGAAAAAGGAAAGACACAGAGGCCTAGATGAGGCATGGTCATATACTGGTTTTCATTCACCTTTTTAGTGGCTGCAATTATTTTTCATGTAAATTAAGACTGTTTGTTTTTTCCAGTTGCCAAACTTCTCCCAGTATGCTGAAATCTCTGCATTCCTTTATTATAAGTGAATCAATTTGAGCATTTAGTGTACAGCATAGTACAGGTAATTCTAAAGCAGGGACACAGAACCAGCTGTAAAGGGAGTCTAGGGCTTCAGGTTCAGGTGGAGATGCCTGAATTGGTAGACAATTTTTTTGCACCCTATTTTGGGAGTTGTTCTTAATTTTTAAGTGTAGATCCGAGTTTCTCTTTGGTACTCAGAATAGTTATCACAATCACTGAATAAAATGTGAACCAGATCACAGTGCCAAAAAGAGACTGGGAAATGGCACAAAATGCTTTTTTTACTTTTAACTACTATAGTTTCTAATATGTGTCCTAATCCCTTTTTCCGTGCTAGAAGTACTTAGTATTTTTATGAGGTAAGCAACAGGGGCAGATTCAGACAGTTTCAGATATGTAGTTTTCATTTCATAGACCTTTCGTTCCTGTGAAGAAATGATATTTTGGATGCACTCTAACTTTTTGTTTGTCCAATCCTGCATCTTCAGATAAGGAAGAATTTTTAGATGACCTTGGAATTCCTAGTTCAGCTGGGGAACAGGAGGAACAGATCCCACTGGCTTTTTATTTCTGCTGAAGATTTCCTATTAAAGGAATGAAAGCTTTTCTTCCTTTCAAAACTACAAAACCAGAATTACACCAAAGAAATTTTTGGAGTAACTGTGACAGAAGAAGTGGTACACTAGGCAAACTAAAAATAGAAGTCTTTGACTATTCATAATGATAAAAAAAACCAACAACCAGAATTAATGCTAGCACCTCTAGGCATTTTTTTGACTGCATACAGCAATGTTGTGTATATATATATGTTTGCATATATATATTTAAAAAGAAATTAGCTTCCAGTGTTTTTTTCTGTTTATTGCCTGTCACAACTCCCACTTAGTTGGAGGCAAACTTCAGTTTAATTAGAAAATAATGGTATCAGCAATTAACCTTTTTATTACCCCACTAGTGTATCCCTACAATTTGATGATGATGATGATGATGTCCCAAATGAGAACTAAAAGTTTGATTACCTTGTACAAGTACACAGAGGGGATATGGAGGGACTATACTAATAAAGAGAAGCAGACTTGCATTTCACCACCCATTCAGCTTCCTGTGTGGCCCCAAAAACTGTCCAAAATGACCTCAGTTAATTTCAGCTGTGGTTATGGGCCCTCGGGTGGAGATGATTATCCATGAAGAGCCTGCTAGAGAGCACTTTTCTTTCCATATGAACAGCCAAAGAAGCAAGTTCTAGTCCCCAGCAGTCTGAGCCAGGTTTGAATATATATATTAGTAACAGAAGACCTATATCCAAATATTGATTGCCCTAGCGAAACATGATTTCTCTCATTTCTATCCTACTTGCACAAAATAAGTTTGTTGGGTTTTGTTCCTGAGTGAAGGGAAAATAGGCAGTAAACAAATAAGCCTCGATTAAGGTCTCAAGCCTCTGTCCTTTAGTTTCCTTTGTTTTTAAATGTGTATTAACCAAAATTCCCATTAATTTCTAATCCTTTTGCCCTGCACATTGACGCTAAAGCCCTGATGCTGACTTGGGTAGTCTGTTCTGTGGTTTGCTCCTCTGTGGAAAGGAGATGCTGTCCCTAGTCTGCTTGTGAACTGTGGTACTGTGCACCAGCCTTGCCAGAGGCAATGCTTTTGATCTAGATGGTTCTTAGAGGATATTGGCAAGGGATTTCTTGCAGTGGGAACACAGACCTCTTCTAATTTCTCATGGCACTTGAAACGCAAATAAAACAGCACTTTATGTCACTAGTAAGGAGGGAACAGCTTTATTATCAACAGCTATACATTACACTAATTCAACATCTGCTATAAACTAGCAAACCTAGATGTAAGCAAGATTGCATCAGCTCTTATGTGTGTCACTAGAGCAAGGCACAGGTTCCCATACTGTTCCTTGATGTTGTGGAGTCAGGATTTTCTTCCCTCTTTCTTCTCTGCTCTGCTTTTCCACAGTCAGTCTTTCCAGTATCCTAGATGCTACACAGAGCTGCTCTCTTCCACCCCCTCAAGGATAAACACACCCACCAGAGACAGCAGACCCTCATTTTACATGTTCCTCTACTTGCTGTGGTCTTCTAACACCTGAAAGTAGTAGCATATATTATCATTGAGTTTGGTTAACAAATAAGTAACCTATTCTCTTCTACCGGTCAGCTTTTTCCTTAGTTCATCACCTGGAAACTCTCTGGCCCGTATTGCTGTATGGGCAGCAATGCCTCCCACTGATTATACAAAGCATGTTCCAGTGGATGCGCTGCAAAAAGTTTGGAAGTCTCAATATATAAAGGGACTTGAATGGTACTCTTGTGTAAAGGGAAGTACCCATGCTACACAATGAAGCGGAGAGATGTTCAGGTTAATGACAAATCAGCTAGACTTGGAACTGGAAATGATGAAGATGCAAAATCCAAGTAAGACCACACCATGTGTATGTCACTGACATTGACAGCAAACTGTCTGACTGCACATCTACTTCTTTTCATTGATTTGAAGAGGCAGTGCATTTTTTGGAAGCTCTGGGTAGCATTGTGCAGAATTACTCATTTCACTCTAGAGGTGAGATGACACAACAGACAGAATTTGTTGAAGTACCACAGTAAGTAGTTTGAATATTTTTCTGTATGTATTTGGCCCAGAAACCTACTGGCTGTCATACTAACTGGACCCTTATCATGATAATGAGAATTAATGAGAATTTGTTCTCTGGTTCATATCCAGAAAAGTAATTTTTCCCATAGTGTCATGGTTTTCGAAGGCTTTATTAGGTAATTCTCTAGTAGAACTGAAGTTCTCTATGCATGTAACCAGAAGGTTATGTCCCTGGGACTGCCTAGTACTTAGGCCTTGCATGATTCCTTTAAGATTTTTAACAAAAGATTTTTAACAAAACCAGTTTTGTTTTGTCCATAATTTTAGAGTCTTACCAAATCAGCAATACATATGTCTTATGACCTGCATACCTTTCATGCATCCCTTGTGTGCCTTTTGGTGCTATGTTACAACAGTGACTTTTATTCCCCAGTTTCTGTCATCCCCATCCCATCCCCTTTCATATTCTGCACCTGCCCTTCAAGATATTCAGTTTCATTGACTGGGCTCATTCATTTTGTTATATAAATGTACTGTTTGTTCCTGAGGGCGTGTTTACATTTGTGTAACTTCAGCCATTTAAAATTTAGGTATCTGGGCTGAGAGGGGTCTTCTGTATTTCCTCTGCTCATGATTGAGAGAAATAGGACAAATCTAGAGGTGGATTTTTCCCAGCTGTTTCAGGCACTTAATTTAAAATGGATTAAATTATCTGCTGAATGCATTTTATGTCTCTGCAATGACTATAAGGGGAGGTAGATGACTAGAATAGGCTGGATGCAGAGATGTAAGATGACCCACGTTAGGTGAGTTGAATCTGGATCCTAGACCAACTTCATTTTTCAGGTTCCCTCAATAGTACAGAAAAATAAACACTGCCAGTACACACTTGTTTCCATGTGTATTTGGATGGCATGAATTGCTGTTTGGAGTATCTCTAGAAATTAGGGCAGAAGTGTAGACTAACTTAAACTAATTTCTGATAGCTAAAAGCAAGAGACATGCATGTCACTCAAACTGTGACACCATACAAATACTATTGTCATCAGTAATAATGTTTTCTTTCTTCTTGAAAAACACACTTTAACATACTGCTTTTCCTTCCTTAGGTATGACAACTTTGTGGATGTGATTTTCCACTGCTTATGGACTAAAACTAATCATAAACATCATGCAAACATAAACTAGAATTTTTTCCACATCACTGTGAATAAATACCATTTTTCTTTAACTGTCCCAACTGAATGCTGTAGAAATTGTGTGCACCCAAGCAGTCACATACAAAAACACATTCCTCTCTTCACCAGCCACAAAGATGGTAATAATTTTGTTTCATTCCCTTGTTTTAAAATCTTATATTTAATAAGCTGCAAAGTACTATAAAAAAAAAAGAGAAGGAGAATATGAGTTAAGAATAAAAAGTGAATGCAGAATTCTTGGGTGTAAAAATGAACAACCCAAATACCATGAATCAGTTTTAAATCAGAGTCTGTAAATTAAAAAGATCTGTTCTCAGTCAACCGTGGTTAATTGAGCACTGGGGAAGGGCAAGTGTGATAATTTCTTGAATGAAAAACAGCCTCTTTGAGACTTCAGTTTTTTGGGAGGACCATCACAACGAGTTTAACAGGAATACTTGACCTACTCAATGCTTTAAAAAAGCCTTGCAAGTTGTTCACTGAGAATTTGAACAAACAGTTGTTATACTCACAATGTCCCTTATTTATATTCTTATTGCCAACAAGAAGCTACATGTCATTGAATGTTAACCCAGTTTAATCAGAACTGTTGCACCCTGAAAATACTGCTAAACTCAATAGGTGCTGTAGAGAGTCAATGTTTTTGAAAACAGGACTCATATAATCACTTCTGGCATTCAATTTTAAAACTTCACTTTCAAGCTTGTTGAATTATAGGACCCCAATTTATGCAGTAGTACAATTGCAAGATGGTAGTTCACTACAGGTCTTATGATCTATACATCACAGGTTTATTATATAAGAAATTTTGTGGATACACCAAGTGCTTTGTTGCTTCATAAACAAAATGTCTGCAGTTCTCATTGTTGTAGCCCTACTTTTCATTCTGAGCCCATTACTCACTGAAATCAGCTGGAACAAACTTACGGACCTGAATGATAGGCTCACAGAAAAAGCTATGTAGACTTTGTTGACAGATTACTCATGTAATGGCTGATCAAAACTTTAGACTTACATTTTGTTTTAGACCAAAATAAAGACTTACTTTGCCAGCTGTCAAACAAATTAATTCTGGTGTCCTCAACATAAAAAGGACATGGAAATGTTGGAACAAGTCCAAAGGAGGGCCACAAGAATGAGGGGACTGGAGCACCTGCTGTATGAAGATAGGCTGAGAAAGTTGGGGCTGTTCAGCCTGGAGAAGAGAAGGCTGCGTGGAGACCTCATAGCAGCCTTCCAGTATCTGAAGGGGGCCTATAGGGATGCTGGGGAGGGACTCTTCATGAGGAACTGTAGTGATAGGACAAGGGGTAATGGGTTCAAACTTAAACAGGGGAAGTTTAGACTGGATATGAGGAAGAAATTGTTTAGTGTAAGGGTGGTGAGGCACTGGAATGGGTTGCCCAGTGAAGTTGTGAATGCTCCATCGCTGGCGGTGTTCAAGGCTGGATTGGACATAGCCTTGGGTGACATGGTTTAGTGTGAGGTGTTGCTGCCCCTGGCAGAGTGGTTGGAACTAGGTGATCTTAAGGTCCTTTCCAACCCTAACTATTCTATGATTCTATGATTCTATAAACATATTCCTTTGGTCAAAGAGAAGACAAATGAAGATGGTGTTGCAGAAAGACAGGTAGTATCTCCCGGCATTCACATGCAGAATACAGATGGTCAGACAGCTCTAAAGAGGTTTTCAAACCTGTATGAAAACATCACCTACCTTAGCAGTCTACTTTTTCGCTCAGCACAAAGCTGGGAATTGTATGGGTTTTAAATGAATTTATTAATCTCTCTAGGTCTTTCTTATTATATGTTGTTGTTTCAAAACATAAAAAGTTATAGTAATTAGGTGTGTCCTTGCATGATTTTTATATGTGGGAAAAAGAGCAATTTCTTATAGTCTTCCTGATGGAAGCAGATCTCAAGGAGGGAAATGAATGAGGAGGTAGCTTTGTCTTGCAAATAATTTAAGGAAAAGCACATTATCCATCAAGTTAAAGGGATGAATGGAGAACAATATGGCTGTAGAAATCATACAGTAGGGCATCAAGACTAACACTGATTTAGAAGGGACATCACTATTGTGGCAAGGAGCAAAGCTAGATAAGAGAGGGAAGGACTTGTGTGAGCACTTGAGTAAGCAGATGAGAAATTCAGATTTAATGCAGCAGTGAAATGGGCATCATTTATTAGCTATGTTCTTCTACTTAAAATTATTCCTTCTTTGAAGGAAAGCTTCAAGGCTTTGTCCCATTTGCCTTGTAAAATGAAGTAGGGCATGTGTCACAGTAAAAGCATACTTTGCTTATGAAGTTAGTAAAACTATGAACTCTCTCGGATTATTTCTTAGCCTAATTATAAGGATTAAAGATTTAATTTGGCTGTACATATTTGTTAAATCTGATTTTCTATGTTATTATTAAATATGTCTCTATATAACCAATGTAACATCACATTTGTTCAAGTGTAGGATTACATTTTTTTTGAAACAAGAATTCCCTGAGATTTTTATATGCTATAGACCTGTTAGTGAGACTATGTATTGCAAAGTGATGTTCACTGAAATGGCAAACCTCAGCCTGTGTGCCAAATA
Organism: Ara ararauna; assembly: GCA_028858755.1. NCBI lineage: Eukaryota > Metazoa > Chordata > Aves > Psittaciformes > Psittacidae > Ara > Ara ararauna. The sequence goes on from CM054379.1 coordinate 49,555,486, forward strand.
CAGTCACTGGGGCATTTCATGCAAGTCTCAGACATACATGCCAAGTCTGCCCTATTTGCCCTACTTGACGGAGCCTTGACAGAAACAGCCTCTTGAGGGTTTCCTAACCCAGTGTTTGTGAGCTTGTGTTTCCCACTGAGACTGGCATCATGCTGGATCACACTGTGAGTACACATCTGCCTGTGAGACTCATGTTTGCTGTGTGATAGGGTTTGTTGCTGGCTGAGCAAATTGACCATTTCATTACCTTCCAGACTGCAGTCTAAATCCTCTTATGGGTGGAGGGAAGGATTTCTGTCTTGCTTCTCTGCTTCTTCATTAAGAGTGTGCTTTAGTAACTCAGCTGTTATTGTTACCCGCCTCTTGCATTGGATGTTGGAGAGCTCCACTGAGTGTGATGGGGCACCATTAGTGTTAAGAGGTTCTTGTGTCGCTGTGTATGAGGATTAGGATTTTTCCTATATTTATGTTTTTCTTCAGTGATCTAGGTCTTGCACAACAGTAAATTATTTCTTTTTCTTCACTTTCTCCTCCCTGCTCCCCCTGATACTGTGGGCTGTACCACCTAAAAGTCATCTGTTGAGGCTAAAGAGCTTCCTATATTACAGAGCCTTTTGAAATTCCTGCTCTTTTTTCTGTTTTGGTTTGGAGAACAAATGGTGAACCAAAATCCTGTTTACTAAGCCTAAGTATAACCTTTCCCCATTTTCCTGGTATTACTGGAAAACTGCAAGACTCTCATACCTTTTAAATGATGTATCACAGTGAAGTGCTAAACCAGAGTCCTGATTTACCCTGGCTTGTAATTTTCTGACAGATGCCAAGAAGAAGCAGGAAGCTCCATTTGACTAAACTGGAAAAAATTCCACAGAAGACCAGTCTACCTCACTTTTTATTTATCATTTCCGTCAGCTAGTCCACCTCTTCAGTCAAGACCATAAATATTGAAGGCAAACAGTAAATGTCTATAGTTTGATGCATTTGCATAGGAGACTGGCAGTGGATTCCCATGCTTTTAAAAGGCTGTTCCTGTCTCGGTAAGGGCTACGGTGAGTTGCAGGTGGTGGAAGAGGGAGGCTGTGCTGCCACAGTGAGATTTCAGACACTGAATTTCAGGGGCTGCCTCTGCTTAGTGCAATGGGACATCCCATCTGACCTTATCATACTCACAGACAGCTGATTAACACAGTCCACAATGTACATTCTAAATGCTAGATTCAAGAAATATTTTCAGATTTTTGCTGTCAAAGTAAGTTTTAACTGCAGCCAATCTTTCAGTGAATTTGCAAGATAAAAAGTAGAAGAATCTCATCCCTAATTTTGTGCATCCTGCAAGTCTAGAACTGGTCTTGAAGCATAGAATTCATATTTGAAAAAATAGAGATCCTGTTCAGCACTGAGAAAATGGAGAGAATAAGAGCTTAAAGTCAAACACATTCATCTTTAACAGACCTACTCTATAACACAATCTGGAGTAAGATAGCAGACCATTATCAAAGTGAAATAAGAGTGCAGTTCGCAGAAATCTGGAAAACAGTTTTGTAACCTACCAAAACCTCTTCAGGATGTTAAAGGAATGATTATTAAAAGCATGATAGGGTATTCTTATGTCACTTGGATTTCAGTAAGAGCGAAATACAAAAGAGTTGGAAATCTTTGGCAAAATTCGCATTGTCTTTTGCAGAACTGCAACTCTTCCTACTTCTATTCTGTTTTCACGTCTTTTTCATAGCTTTTTTTAGGCTTTTCTGTGGTTTTATTAAGATTTCTTCAAGATGTATGCTTGTGAACTTCTGCTGTCTCTCACATATTCAGGGTGTTAAAGTATTCTTTCATGAAATATTTTTCTTGTTTTCTTTGCAGATAACAAATGCACAATATAGGTACTGATCCCAAGCTTGCTTATCAGCACAGGTACTTTCCATTTACAAAAGATTTGGGGGTCAGGCTCTTCAACAGCCCAAAAAAGCTGATGTTGAAATTCCTTAAGCACTCATGCAGGTTAGATGAATAGGAGTTTTGTCTGAACAACACGTTCAGTTGCTTAGAAGACAGGTGGTAAAATGATGCCTTGCCCACCTTGTTTGTGGAACTTACAAATGGCTTAATTTTGAAACACTCTCTTGGTAGAGATTGTTTCTACCCTGCTGACTCTCAGGCCAGCTCTGCCCGTACTCAGGCAGCAGCCAGGTCCAGGCCAGCAGCCATGCTGACGTGTTGGGTCAGGAAAATATCAGTGATAATGGGTTGATCCATACAACTCTCGTGAGCTGTCGTATCTGCAGCAGACCCCTTCATGCAGCACAACCAAAGCAGGGACCTTCCTGGTGAATGGGGAGTTGCATTCTGCCACCTGGAAAGACGGTAGAGAGCCACCATGGGGACTCACTGTCCCACCAGGTCTCTGCCAGCACCTGGGACAGTGCTCCACAGTCTGCAGCATTATTTCACAGTATTCGGAGAAAATGCATACGATGAGGCATTGTAGTGTGACACTGGAATGGGTTGCCCAGGGAAGCTGTGAATGCTCCATCTGTGGTGGTGTTCAAGGCCAGGCTGGACATGGTGACATGGTTTAGTGTGAGGTGTTCCTGCCCATGGCAGGGGGGTTGGAACTGCATGATCTTAAGGTCCTTTCTAACCCTAACTGTTCCATGATTCTATGAGAATATAATTTTACGTATGATACAAGGGAAATACTATTTTCTCTTATCTATATTATGTAAAAAGAAATGCTTTTTACCCTCTTGACTGTGCTCACCTAGCTTTAGATACATGTCTGAGACGTCTTCTAGGAGATACCTCAATAGACAGTAGAGCCAAGTAGGAATTTTGAGAGTGTGATTTGTCAGTCCATTCTAGACATCTTCTGTCAGATGATATTATCTGTATTCTAGAAAAGTCTATTCATCCATTACCTGTAAAGAGCACAGGAAAAGACTAGCTATGTGGGTGCTATGTATCCAACTGCTTCTGGGGTTGTTTTGCCAATGTGTCATTTACAAGATCCTGTGAAAAGCATGTGGTAGAGGAAGAAATTTGATGACAGTCTTTGACGGACACTCTAAAGAATGGACCATTCTAATCTCCATTAATTTCTACTTTTTGAAAAATATCACCAGAATCTGTAATGCAATTAAGCGTAATTGATGATTTCTACTCCAGATTTTGCTCTGAGCTGTAAAAACAGAGGGATTCTCCAAATAAGGATCATCATTTATTGGCAGAGTTGTGCGTGGGCAGGGAATGTTTAAACAGCACCTATCCATGCTAACCAGGATTCAAGTCAATGACACAAGAACGTAATAAATTAATAATGAAATGAATGACGAAAGAGATACGTCAGCCCAGATGGAAAAAACCAAACACTACATTTTTTTTCTTCTGCACCTGCAGGGGACACTTTTACTCTGAACGTTAGATACACAGTACTTCCAACAAAGACGTTTCACAGTGGCAGATTCAGAGAAAGGTGTTTACACATTAATACACATGATTAATGAACACTTCATTATGTTGTCAATACTAGTGGAAAAAAAAATACATTGGAGAGTAAATGTTAAATCTTTCATGTCTTTTTTTAACTTTGTATTTTAAAATAACCACTTAAAAAGGGATTTAAGATGAACATTCTGAAGAGAAAACCTAGAAGTTCAGGATTTTAGCAATTAGCACTACATCTTACTATCAAACTTTCATGTTTTCCACTGATTGAATACATGATTCCTCAGGTGTGTAACGAGATTTCAGAATGATATAATGTGACTTTAGTTGCGTGAATAGGGTCCAAGATAGGGCTTTGAAGATTTTACAGTGTGAAATTAGTTCAGAGTTCTTTCAGTTTCACTCTTATGTGATAAGCATAACCTACTGGAACAAGGTAAAGGATGATGATGGCTGTGAAACATGTCATATTGACTATGTTTAAGATTCATTGAGTTGCATGAGGAAGAGCACCATGTTGCCTGCAATGATCTGTTGTAAGTATTAGGGCGAGGATGTGGTAATTCCTGCGACGGTTGGGAAAGGAGCAGACTAAATTGTCAAATAAATAATTTGTTCCCTTCTCAAGCATGTATTTTTTTATTTCATTTTCCAATAGCTTGAAAATGCTGCTGTTGCTGTTGACTCTGCTCTCTAGTAAGAGTACAGTCTTCCTTTCCAGAGCATTGGTATTTGCTTGCAGCTGAAATCTGGAGCCTTGTTCTGGAAATACTGCTTGGGAGAGATGAGAGTACATGGTTGCTGTCGCCTGGAAGAAAACTGTGGTCTGGCAGTCTGTCTGGAGCACAAATACATCACTCCATCATGGTAGGGATTAGTTTCTTTTCTTCAGAACAAGATAGGAGTTGGGCTATGGAAGGTCCTTAGGACATGGGGAATTTGAAGCTGCATGATGTTAACTCCTCTGACCCCATGAGGAGCTAATCCTTCTTCTCCCTGTTGTTAAATAGAAAACTTTCTGAAATGACAACTCAGGAAATCTTGGCAGCTTTCTGTTGTACCACTGTAAGTTATCTACTAGCCACATAAGAGTGTGCCAAAAATCCAGAAATTTCATATAAACTTACATAAGGATGAACTGAAACCACAAAAACAGGACCTTCAGCTGGGCCTGACTGTTTGGTCCACTGACAAATCTCAATAGTGTCCTTTAAAAAATATTACTCTGACACTTGTGTTTCTCCTATCCAAATGCAAGAATTTAGTGCCAGGCACTTATTAGGTTTGTTATGACATCATATGACTTAGAAACCAAACTAGAGAGCAGTTGGAAAGTTTATAATACTACAAATACTAGAAATGGTGTGGCAGATACCGAATCCAAAATGCCTTTTGCTGAAAAATCTCTATTTTGCATGGCTTGTTCTAACAATGATTTATCTTCTTCCTGTCTGCTTTGTGTGAGATGTTGCTGATTAGAGAGATGCATCGGCATTCAACCTTCATCCTTAGGTTACTGTAAGGGTGGTGAGGCACTGGAATGGGTTATACCCAGGGAAGTTGTGAATGCTCCATCGCTGGCGGTGTTCAAGGCTGGATTGGACATAGCCTTGGGTGACATGGTTTAGTGGGAGGTGTCCCTGCCCCTGGCAGGGGGGTTGGAACTAGATGATCTTAAGGTCCTTTCCAACCCTAAGTATTCTATGATTCTATGATTCACTCACTTTTGTTGCATCACTTCCTCTAGGAAGGCATATGTATTGTCAAGATGGTCAGGGGCACTTTGAATTCCAGTCTTGTCTACCAAAATGCAGGCCCTCCCAAGTTGCTTTGATGTATACTTTTTATATGTTGAATTGCATAAAAGTGTTTGTATCCTCAACATAAGAAGGATGTGGAGCTGTTGGAGCAAGTTGAGGAGGGCCACAAAGATGATAAGGGCACTTGAGCACCCTCTGTACAAAGATGGGCTAAGAAAGTTGGGGCTGTTCAGCCTGGAGAAGAGAAGGCTGCTGGGAGACCTCATAGCAGCCTTCCAGTATCTGAAGGGAGCATATAAGGATGCTGGAAAGGGACTTTTCATCAGGACTGTACCGATAGGACAAGGGGTAATGGGTTCAAACTAAAACAGGAGAAGTTCAGGTTAGGTATAGGGAGGAAGTTCTTTACTGTGAGGGTGCTGAGGCACTGGAACAGGTTGCCCAAAGAAGTGGTAAATGCTCCATCCCTGTCAGTGTTCAAGGGCAAGTTGGATAGAGCCTTGGGTGGCATGGTCTAGTATGAGGCGTCCCTGCCCATGGCAGGGGTTTGGAACTAGATGGTCTTAAGCTCCTTTCCAACCCTAACCAGTCTATGATTATATGGTTCTATGCTTCTCCTGTTCCAGCATCTAACTGAAAAGATTGCTCAATACTGGATTTGTAATGGATTTTGTAATGGATTCCTTCAAGACACTGCTTAATCTGCCCTGCCAATTTCGTAATGTGTTACTGACGCATGTAATTTAAGCTTCACTTATGATAAGCCGTACTCCTTTACAGTGATTCTATCTAGCCAGCATCTCCCCAAGTTATTTATGTGTCACACTGGTTGATGTCCCCTTTATTGCAGTATTTATAGGTCATCCTGGCAGGCATCCTGGCTAATTATCCTGTCAAGAAAGGATTAGGTTGGTAAAACTTGTTCTTGAGATATCCATGTTGGCTATATTGTCAGTCTTTCAAAGATTTTCTAGTACATGTCCCGTTATCAAAGCTAGGCTGACTGCTCTTATTCCCCTATTCCCATTTGTCTTTTCCCCACAAGAAGAAATATTACTTATTCATCTCCAGTCTTTGGGATGCCATTTCTCCTCAATGATTTCACAGTAGAATCCAACAGTTTAATAATGAATTAATTTTGTTCTGTAAGTCTTAACTACTTCAGGATAAATTTTATCAGGTCATGATACTAGTTTACCTAAATATTCTTTGAGCTTTGGTGTCCCTATTCTTCCTGTGTTTCCACGTCTACCAGGTCATTTACACTACATATGGTCAAAAGTATCCTTTTGTTTATGTGTGTGCTTCAGCACCTGTTTATGTTTTTAAGAGGCCCTTCAAGTGTTTTGGAACTAATATTAAATGTGTCTATCAAACTATGGAGTATTCAGGACATGAGTTCTTGTACATGTATCTTTTGTGCATTTGTCCCATCCTCTTCTTCTGAACTTCAGTGAATTTTTTTCTTTCTCTACCTAGTATAATGCTCTCCTTTTTGCTCTTTCTGGTGACATAATTGTTTTTAAAGCTGAGGAAACAACTTGAGGCTAGGAAAACCTGGTGAGAGCATAATAAAAGTCACTGTGCACCTTGAAGAGCACACTGACTGTGTTAGTGTTCCTGGTATGACAAACTAAATAATAATAATAACAACAATAATATATATCACTGCTTTTCTTGAGAATACTTGAAAATTTGCTGACCCAGTTATGCATGGTTCCTGGTGTTCCCAGAGGGGCACTTCAGGGGCTTCCTGAGCTTGTCTTTAATGTATCCCTCTCCTGCCTTCAAGCTTCCTCTTATGCCCTTAGCTGCATTTTACATGTGGTTTGCATGTATCGCATGCTCTGCAGGAGCCTGAGCCTACAGACATGCAGTTGTGTCACTGGAATTTCTGCACTGATGAAGTGTTCTTAGAGAAATTATGATATGTGTAACATCAGTCCAGTTCATGCAAACAGGCTGTGGCTGCCATTCATGACCTCAACTGAAGACGAGCACAGAGAGAAGATGCTTGCCTAGAATAGGCTTTCCAATGGATAGTATCTGTCAGAAAGCTGACTCAGTCATAGCTGAACCCTATGACCAGTTCACCTAGCCCCACATAATGGGAAAAACAAAGAATACGCTACAGTTTCAAATTTTTTAATTATTACTATTATTCTTTTTTTGGTGTATGGGGAGAAGAGAATGATTTTTTTTTTCTGTTTTTCATCTCCAACAGAACCAGAAGACCTGGGTAAAAAATGGTTGCTGATTTCTTTTGAATGGCTATCACAAAAAGCAGTATCTCTTCCAGTGCCTTCTTTAGAAAAAAGAAAAGAGAATGAAAAAAATGAAGAAAAAGCTAAGAAAAATTGAGACAAGCAAAGTACAGTCAAATTACTCAGTCTGTTCTATATTCACGTTTATAACAACCGTCTTATTCAGAAACTTCGGTTGTGGACCAATGACAAGGATCAGTGCATAAAGATAATATCTTTCAGCCTAGAGATCATTCTTCTTTCTCTGCTGCCAACGCACATGAGCTGTGTCCATGGGAAGGGTGAGGAGCGTAAGTGCTATGGCAGATTCTAGCTTTGGTGGGGCTCCTGGCATGGTAGGCAGAAGTGCTCAGCCACTGCCTGGTCCTGGTGAGCCCTGGGTTATGCCATCCAGCCACAAGCCTGCTCTGCCACCAATGAAATCCCTTCTCGCTTTCATTTCTTTTGGTTCATGAAACATTCATGAAAAAAAATGACTTCCTACTGAGTATCCATTAGCCACTGATGCTGATGTTAATGAGCAAACTGCAAATGCACTAAAGAGCAAATTGAAATGAGTCACAAAATACACTTAGGATGAGCTTCCTGCCAGTATTGGTGCGTCATTGGGAAAATGCTGGTTCCTTAACAACAGGAGTATAAAGAGCAGAAATAGACCTGATAAAAAAAAAGGTGTTATTTAAAGGCGCTCCATTAAAAAAGATTAACTGATTTATGTGAAAATGAATCATATCTGCACATTAGCCCTTTATTTGTCATCCCAACTTGTTTTCTATTACATTAAAGTAGTTTTAAATTAAAGCATAACACTAAATAAAATTAAAGTCTGCTAAGAAAAAAAGATGTGTTTCAAAACAGACATAATTTAATTACAGTTAGCCTGTCTAAGTAATTGTAAATAATTAAGTTGTGACAGTAAAACAGTGTCATCTTACATGCTATGTGCAATTAAACAGACATATTAAGGCCTAGAAGTACAGTACTTTGTTGTTGTTATTCATTCCTTTCAATTTTACACCTTTCTGAATATTTAATGGAAAGCAGACAGTTGTTAAAAACATGCTGACATACATCGTTCAGCTGAATAGGAGGAAATTCTTGCTGCATTGCATGGGATGACAGCGAGCGCTGATTGTAATTTCAGGTGAGAAGTTAAACCTTAAAAAAAGGCAACCCTCCCCCCTCCCCCAAGTGTAATCTGGGTTCAGGCCAGCTCCACTGCTGTCACCCACACAAGGGAAGGGACGTGTATACTTACATTAAAGCACTGGCCACTGCCTGTGTTGAAGTGATATGGCCACAGCTGCGCGCTTAGGGACAGCATGGTGCTGCTTATAGGGACGGCACACAGACTTCAGACACCTGCTTTGTGCACAGCTTCTGTCTGTGATGGTAGAGAAGTGCCGTTCCTCAGGGCAAGGAAAACCAGCTTGGAGTCATTTCACAGGGCTAGGGTGAAGCGGCAGGCAGGAGAGGGGATATAGGAAGCCAGAGGGACAGTGTGAAAATAAGGACCTTTGAGGCTGCAGCTGGGTGTCAAGGAGGAGATGGTTGAGGCCTCTCTGGGAATTCCTCACTTTTCCTTCTACACAAATGGAGTGAAGGAGCCAGCTCTGCTAGAGTGGGTATAACTGGGCAAATTCAGATTCTAATATCTGAATAGAGAAGCGTCCAATGCAAAGGAGCAGCAACTGCCTCAGAGGTGAGCTGCCATTGATTGGCAATTAAGGTATGTATACAGGATGTGAAAAATTAGAGGTTGAGGATGTAAAGACTTGGAGAAGAGCCCCTTAGAAAAAAATGCGTGACCTCCTTAGGTTTTACAGTGTTCATTGGAACTAGACTCTTATACTCCAGTATAATTCTCACTGAAGCCTATGGAAAGACTCCACCTGAGTGCAGGAAAGGTTGAAATTTGTGTACAATGAGAATATTACTTGTGGTCAGTCGAAAAGCTCCTAAGGAAATCTCCTCTTTGACCATTCTTTGATATAAACATTTTTGCTTTTGAAGAAATTTCACAAACATATTTATATGAATGTCTGTGAAATTAAATTAAACTTATGAGCAAGTATCTGCTAATCTAGAAATCAGGTCTAGTTCATGAACAAAATAAATTAGTTCTGGGCAGAAATGGATGTAGTTTATTTTTTAGAAAAAAAAAAATAATGATTTTCTGCCATCTGTCAGGAAACTCAAACTGAACAATCTGCTCAGTTCTCAACAGGCGTAAATTTGTAAAGCTCTGTGGATTCTGAGTGACCGATGGCACAGCTCAGGTGGGTGCAAAAAAATTACTGACAGTTTGTTCATGATTGATAAGCTGAAATTTGATCACAAAATTATTTGTCTAAAAGGTATTCTAAGCCAGCTAGCAAAAGGCACAGTTAGAAAATTAGATTATATCTACTGCATTTTCCAACCATGTATTTAATTTATCATTATCATATCTGTCTTGCTGCAATAGTCCAGGATGTTTCCACTGGAAGATTTTTATTTTTCTTCTCTTGGCATTTGAACATTTATCTCACATAACTGAGTAGTCTGATTCAGTGAGCAACCTTGCTAAATATAAACACCGCTGTCACAGAGTGGTGCTAATGAATTGTCTTCACAGTGTTCATACTGGCAGAAATCACAATCCCTTCATTAAATGGTCTAGAGTAGGCAATATTTCTGGGTTTACAGGGGACTTTCTGCTCTTGAGCAGTGTTTTTTAACTTCATTCCTTCTAAGGGGTACAGCAAAGAGAAGAAATTTAAGATTGATGCATTTGAGGATGTTTGATGTACCTTAGAGATGGTGCGCTCGCTGGTAGTTAAGTTGTAGCTTTCAGCACAGGGATGAACATGGAGAATTACAAAAGCCTGGAACTTCTGAATGTTGTGGAAGTCAATGAATAAATCTCTGGGCTGAAGTTTTGCTCCAGATCTCCTGAAATAAATCCAGTCCTACCAGCACTATTCATAACACATGTTAGGCTGGCGTGTTTGAAACACAGCTCTGAGTTTCATAACAGAGCTCTGTTTTCATTTTAAAAAAATTAGGACAGTTTTGTCAGCCAATTATGCCAGTGCTATCAGTTACCAGTATCAGCTCTGGGGTCATAACAGTATGTAAACACAGCAAAAATCCAGTGCTTTTTCTGACTTGAATCCCTATGTGTCCAAGCTCTGAAATTAGCACAGCATGTTTGCAATTCATGAATAGAAAACTTAGGAGGGTCTCTCTGTATGACTGCTTGGTGCATTTGTTTTTGCTAATTAGTCTTATATTTTATGTCATTTCAAATTCGTACATTCCAGAATCTTAAGGTTTGCTCCAAACCATGCTATGAACTAAAGCTGCAGAAAAAGGCAAACCAGAGAAATGACTAGAGGTGGGGGCAGAAAAAGGACTTGAACTAAATTTCTAATGCCTCATAATTACCAAAGTTGGAATGAAAGCTTATTTATGAGTATTTTGCCCAGCTGTCCCTTCCCAATCTTCAGTTCTGCCTTTACAGACCGTGGCGATGCTGGTGGCACAGGGAGATGGCTGGCAAACTCCATCTCCAGTAAATCACCTTGCAGCCACCATTTGTTTTTTCTGCCTGGATCCCCTGAGCTGGGTCAGGTCAGGTCACAGAAAGGAGGGAGAGGCTGGCTGGCTGGGTGAGCTGTCAATGTGCTCCTGCTTTCTTTGGGCCTGAATTTGCAGCCACTCCCTTTTGAGAATTCCTGTTGAAGGCAATGGCAATTGCAAATCTGAGCAGCTGCAAAACTGGGTCCTAAATCAGTTCTACATCTCTCCTTGTCAATATTGTGCTACTGCTTCTTACAGCATTGACAGAGAGGTTTGCGTATCCATGGTAGTTTTGTTTAGGTTGTGGGAAAGAGGAGGAAAATGAATACAAGTGCTGACTGAGCAGGTGGGAGCTGACTGCTGGGGAGCGTGGGGAAGGGGGAAGAAATTCCTGCTGAGTTTTTGGCTTTTTCAAGTTTCCAGAAATTCTCAGTACAAGATTTAATGATGACCTGAAATATATGAACCTTCATGGATCAGCAGCAGCTGATTCCCTCTTTGGAAGGGATTTCTGAGGTTTTTTCCCCCCATCAGGTCTTTCATGTAGAATAAAACAGTGCAGAGTGGAAATTGAAAATTGAATCCTTCTAGGAAGGAATGCAAATGGGTTGGGAAGAAAAATCTTGCAGAAGCCTTTGACAAGGCAGCTGGTTTTGGCAGTACCTCCCAGCACCAGCAAAGGTAGAAAAAAGCCAACTTGAGTCATATATATAAATTCTCAACCTGGACTGACTGGTCCTTTTAAAATGTTACAGTCATAGATCTGTCAGCAGTAGTCTTCTCCTTTTAAGGATTTTTCAAGGTGTGGAGTTGAAGGGAAGACTTTAAAATAATCCACCTTTTTGCTGGTGTTGTATTTCTTTCATTTAACAAGCAAACAAGATGTGCATAGCCCAGTCTTTCTGTGGAAACAGTAGCACAAGTGTCTGGTCCCAGGGGAGGTTAATTACAATATTAGATTACCAACATACAGGAACTCAGATCCTGAATATATGAAATTCTTTTTCTAATCCAAAGCTTGACTCAGAGATGTTGGTGATGGGTCTGTCCATTTTGAGCTGAGGGGCTAGGCTTGTCTCCTGTGGGTAGACAGCATAAATTTTCTTTCACAAAATCCAAGCAGATTTTGCTCTTTTCTTCTAGTTGTGTCAGGACAGTGGGGAATACTAGGTCCTGGGTCAGCCAGGCAGTGGGATAAGTAGCAGAGGCAATGGCACCGCAGGTCTCAGCTTTGTGCTCAGAGCTTTCCTGCATCTCCAGGTGTGTCTCCTCCTCCCCAGGAGAGGAGGAGGCAGTGGGGGCCCTACTTCCAAAAGGGCTGTCAGCAACCTGGGAGGGGAGAGTGAGACGCATGGGCAGCAGAGGTGGGGTGCATGCGTTGACATATCGTGACTTCTCAACCAATGCCCCTGCTAGTGAAGTGGTGTCTTTGGCTTCTGTTGTTTCCTCTGGTTGAAAAGATTCATGTCCATGTTTTCCAGGAAAGATATTTTTATTTTCTGAAAACTTGGATCCAAGCTAGATGTAAACTCTCTGACTGTAATCCCATTTAATAGATTTCACTGATATATGTTGTGGGAGGTGTCCCTGCCCCTCGCAGAGGGGTTGGAACTAGATGATCTTCAGGTCCTTTCCAACCCTAACTATTCTATGATTCTATGATTCTATGTTTGCTGTTTAATAAACTTTAGTCCATCCAGGAATGTCTTTGCTGAAAGCAAAGCACATTCTATCACGAGCAGGAAAAAAAAAGTCTAATGCAGTATTAATAAACATCATATTAAGCAGCAGGTTCTGTTCCAACAGCTCTAAGCATTCAGACAGGTACATTTTTAATCTGCTGCTGATTCTTATTGAAAAATGTACAAATACAGCTTTCAAGAGAGGATTACACAGCAAGCTTCAACTTGTCTTATTAATTACTTTTTTTTCCAAAGGAACAGCGGGAAATTGCTGGCAGAGAATCTTGGTGAACCATGTCCATGGACCATGAAGAATGGATTAAATTTACATTTATAACCTCACTGATTCAAGACTTTTTATTTCTTTCTTTTCTGAGGCAAGTTGACTTGGAAATGTTATTCAGAAATTGTTCTTTTCCTGCAGTGAAAGTGCTAAAAAGAAAGAGCACATTATTGGATTTTGTTGTTCTTTAATACTGAAAATGACAGAGGGAAAGAAAAGCTAAGCTCATGTATTACATGCCATCAGGCACAACACCTGTAGTTATCCTTTTCTATGGTAATGAACAAATTCTACTGTCACTTGCTTTGGCCATTATTATTAGCATTTAATAAAGAGGCAGCAGTCAAAATTAACTATGTGACCAGATTATAGTGTCCTATAGCAGGAGTCTTGCTGCGGTATTTAAAGAAAAGTTGACTACATAAATCTACCTTGTTTCAAAAATGTGAAAAATATTTTCCACTTGAAGTCTCAGTTGAGTTAAGTTTTCTGCAGCCATGCTCTAGGCAAAATCATGAGTCAGGTTGTATGGCTCTTTGCAGAAATTAACAGTACCACTCACATGTTTATAAAAGTAATGCAGGTCTGACAGCCCATCATGGTTTTTGACCTCTTCAAATTTGTTGTTGGAATGCATGATATAGTTTGGACGTAAAACAGTATAATTTAAGTTTTCATCGAGCAATTAATTAAGTCCAACCTTTTTACTGAAATTTGTCCATAGACCCACTGAGCTGTTACCTTGCTTATATTCAAATCATTGTAGCATGTAAGCATGCATCTACTATTAAATAAATGCATTCTCTTTTGTTTAAATAGATTTATTTGCATGATTAAAATTGTGCTCACGCTTAAATATGTTGCAGGATTACAGCTAGTCCCAGGGATATTTCTGAGTTACTTTATTTTCCTGTGGTTGTATCTGGAGGCACACTCTAATGCAAAGAGAGTACTTTTCCGAATTTCAAAGAAGTTAGTGGGATCCTGCCGCCTTGCACGAGGTGTATGTGTCTACTGAAGCAACTGAATTCCTATCGTTCTCATACACTCAAAGTTCAGATTAACTCCTTTGGAATCCCTTGGTCTTGCTGACAGGCCAATGTTTTCACTAGGAGGCACTGTAAATTAAAACACACAGTAATATCCAAAAATGCCTTTTTGGCACGTCATTGAAAATGTTGGCTTTAAACATTAACTCTTATAGTCCAATATTCTTTTTAGTGGTAGGAATAGTTTTGGCTTTTGTTCAGAAAAGTACTTGGCAAAGAACAATGTGACATAAATGCAAAATGTGACCATAATTTACAGTTTGAAGAATGCATGACATTAACTGACCTAATAGAATTCAAGTTTGCAGTAGTAGTACTGTTGGAATATAAAATACAGTAAATTTATTTCATGGAAATGATTATGTGGTGCAATGGATATTTCATTTTCAGCACAGAAGGAACAATAATATCCAATTGTAGTTTTCCATTTCCATATTTTAACGACATTGACACAATTCTTAAGGCAGATGATAACACATAATTGATCAAATACACAATAATATTCATTAGAAAAACTGCATTAGAAAAACTGCATTAGAAATACATTGAGGGTGAAAATTGCATTCACATGAACAATAGAGGAAAAAAGCAATGTAACAAACTGTACTGTTGAATAAATAATTTTGTCATGGGGAAAGGGTTTTGTTTAAAAATGAAAGCTGCAATAGAAGTTAACCTCTCTGTTTCCAGTCCTTCCTGAATGCAGATATACATGTTCTTCTTTGCTGTTATATCCTGTTCTGAGTTGCTCAGGTGCACTGAACATAAGGTTGTAAAGACTGCCTGCTTGGATCTCACTAAAGATCAGTCTAGCCTGAAAGCCTAAGCTCCATCAGGGAAAGCGAATAAAATCTGCAACAAGACTTGAGTAATAGTCCCCCTAACATCCTTTCCATTCCTTTTGTTCCCTTTTTCTCTTGCTGCACAATAATTTTAGTGAACAATTGCTGGACCAGATATGACCATGATAAATAATGAATCATCAATCCACAGTCACCCCTCTTCATTCCCTTCAGGACTTTATATAGCATCACATTCCTTCTCTGCCCCAGTTTTTGCTTTTCCAGTCTGAGTTCTAAACTGTGTTATATCTTTTTGGACAGAAACTGCTTTATTCCTTGCATCATTTTTGTCACTGTTCTTCCTAACTTTCTTTTGTATTTGGCTCCTTTTGAAACTGGATGATTATAATTTCATGCATTACTTAGAGGGTAGTGAGACAATGGATATGTAGACTGAAATACTGATGTCTTTTGCTTTATTCTTCATTACTTCCTCAGTAATCCTGCTCTTCTTTTTACATTTCTGATCACTGATGAGCCAACGTGTTCAGAGAGTTATCAATGGTGTCTCATGAATCCCAGTACAAGTTAGAAGCTGTTAACTAAGAGTCCATCAATGTGGATGCAGCCTGAGACTTTTCCCACTTGTTTGTGACTTCACATACATCAACTGTGAATTTTATCTTCCATCTATGCTCAGATTCTCAATATTATTATACATTTTCAGCAAAATGCTTCAGATTTAACATCCACAATTAAGTGTGTTTCACCAGCAGTATTTGAACCTTGGTATACTGTCGTGGTTTAAGCCTAGTCAGCCTCGCAGTTTGCTCACTCACTCCCCCCTCTTTCTTTCCCCCGCTCCCGGAGGGATGGGGAGGAGAATCGAAAGAATGCAACTCCTACAGTTTGAGATAAGAACAGTTCAGTAACGAAGGTATAACACAAATCACTGCTGCTACCACCAATAGTAATAATGACAAGAGAAATAACAAGAGAAGAGAATACAACCACTCACCACTGATACCCAGCCCGACCAAGCATTGCACCCCTTCTTTTCCGGGTCTCTGCCCTCCGTTTTTACATCCTGGGCATGACGTGCTGTGGTATGTAATATCTCTCTGGCCAGTTTAGGTCAGGTGTCCTGTCTTTGCTTCCTCCCAGCTTCCTCTCCTCCCTGGCAGAGCATGAGACTCAGAAAGTCCTTGGTCAAACCAACATTCGAAGCCGTAACTATAAACATTGGTGTTATCAGCGCTGTTCCCGGACTGAGAGTCAAAAACACAGCGCTGCACCAGCTACTAAGGAGAATAATGACTGCTACTGCTGAACCCAGGACATATACTCAGAAGTAGTGTCCTCAGGGATACATCTGCAGATCTGCCTGAGCTGTGAAATGATTTATTAATAGAATCATAGAATGGTTTGGATTGAAAGGGACTTTAGAGATCATATAATTCCCACTGTATTTTTCATCTTGGATCCACCTTAGCCATTATCCAATGGCAATTGCATCTACTTAGCAGTTTCTTAAGAGTCCTCATGAATAGTTTTATGAATATCTAAGTGGCTTTACCAACAAAGTTATGTTCTTGGTTTCTTCAAAGGTGTCCTATGAGGTATTATTTATCTTCAAAAGGTTAAGCCTGAATAGGTCATAGTTATCTATTATTTCTATTAATTATTGCTTTGTTTTTTTTTTAAATGGCTTACCTGGTTTGGATGTCAGGCTGGCTCTTAGCTTCCAGGATCATACCTGAATTATTTTAAGAAATGTTGCCACTGTTGCTGCCTTGATCCTTCTGATGATTTAGGCTACAGGTTACATGCTGTGGCTAGCAGTTCAACAGTTCCACATAAGGGTTCTTTTCCTGAGTTCTTGGAAAAATACTATCAGGCATCTCAGTTTGATACCTTTCGCTTTATTGCTCCACTCTAAAGTTTCTTTTATTAGGTCATTCCTTCTTTCTCTTCACCTTTCATAGTGCTACCTGCAGGGCCTTGGCCTGATACAATTTCTTGCTTAGTATAGTGTGCCTTGTTCCATTTAACCTCCATGAATTCAGACCCTCACAATATAAAATTCAATTGCTTGCAGTGTGAATTTTTACACAGGTTCAATGTAACAGATAAATGTTACTCCAGGCTAGTTGAATATTTTACTGAATGTCCACAGGGCTCTTCTCTGAACCAGACACATTTTAGTTGTACGGCCTTTTTAACAGCTTAATGATTACATTTTTGAGTCAAATGTATTAAAAAGTCACAAGCAGACATATGGCTTGAGGAAAACTGAACACTTTTGCTTTCCAGCTGGTAAATAATTCCCCTACTATTACTCAGTCAGCTTCTCCTGGCATGACCCATATTTTGGTACTCAAATAATTTCACATGTGCATTTTAACCATCCTTCTCAGTGAAACTTGTATTTCTCAACTGAATGTTGCTTTAACTTGAGTATCAAGCAGTTGGAACTCTAAAGAGCTAATATATTAAACCAGAAACTAATTACACACAGCTGTAGGTATTAAAAAGCACTAAGAGTTTTTATAGTTCTGGATTTGTATTTACTGAAAGAGACACAAAGGGAAAAAAATCAGAAGTCTTAGCTGTACCTCCCTCAGATTAAATTTTGCAGCAGCCGGGGGTTTTGTAGCAAAATGTGTAGTGCCTTAGTCTGGCACATTTGGAAAGGCCTGTATTCTCTGCAAACCTGACTCTCCCAGAGGATCTTATTGACATATCATTGCAAAGTTGAAGAAACGGGAAAAAGAGCAAACCTAATAACTGTAACCCCAACTGCAATAATGAAGTGTTACTTTTGGCTACTGTTGTTATGTGGTTACACATATTTCAGTTTACTCTGATTCACTGTATTGCATTGCCTCCTTTTTCTTTTAGGAATCTGTAATAGATTGTGCTCTCTTTTAAATTATCATCACTGGGGTAAAAAATAAGCATGTGTGAATCAATATAGTTTCACTGACTTTCTCTGATTTATGCAAACTGAAGATGTGACTCAGTGTGTTGAACTTGTCGACCAGTTAAGGTAAGCAGAAATAATACTATGCTTTTCCTCTATGAGATTTAACTGCTTGCAGGGTGTAAACTGGTATTTTCCTGGTACACGCAGCATGTATTTTTTGGAGGAAAAAAGCTCCTGTGTTTCCTTAGCTAGATCTACATACACTCCCCTTCTGTAACACTTTTTTGTCAAGAATGTGCAGCATGAGCCACACATCCCAACCCCACCAGATACAAGAAAGGTAGTCCACAAAGGGAGAAATCTCTGTAGGCCTTTTTCCCCTTTCAAACGCTGCAATTTGTGATGTAATACAGTACAACTTCCTCCTCCAGAAGTTCTACTGCAAAACAAAGAAAAGTTTCTTCAGAGGTCTGTCCCTGACAGATGAAGCTCCACTTAGGCAAAAGGATGCCTTGCCCTCAAATACTGACTGGCTTAGGATGTAGGTGCTGAGCTGCTTACACTTAGGCAGATCAGAGCGCAGGTATGAGCAAAGTGCTTGCTGTCAAAGGGAACGGCAGCTATGAAATGTGTGCATCTAAAAGGCTGGGATAGTAAGTAGAATTACTTCCCAAGCAGTGTTTTTTAGGATAGTGTTTGGGATTCAGATCTCTAAATACTGTCAAAGTCCTGGTTTTGGACCCTTTTTTTAAACCTAACACATTGCTGTAGCTGTCAAGTTCAGTAGGTTACAAATATATATGTATAAAGGAGTATATTCAGTACATAGTATGCACCTTCATTTATTGTTTGAAGATGTAAGAAGTCTGTAGTAATGATGCAAGCTCAGCGACTATAGCATGGGTTCTAATACATGTAGAACCAACCTGGGTCATGTAGATCTGATAATAAGAGCATCATGTATGCTGTGAAAGGCGGGATCATTATTGTAAAAGGTATTCATTCACTCAAAGGTGTGAGAACCACCTGAACAGCAGAGAAATTATTGTTTTTTTCCAAGAGTCTGTAACACTCGTTTTAGGCTACAGAAACTACGACACAAACCTGGAGTGCAAGGTATAAAGGTGCAGTGAACTCTGCTGGGGCAGATATATATGTATGAGCAGTCTGTGCATTTCAGAAGCAAAAAAAAAGAATTAATGATTTGGCAAGAAGGCATCTGACCACTTGACAAATTTAGCTCTGATTTACCCAGGGGAAATTTGTTATTTTCAGGATGGAGCTAAATAGCCTTCAGTGTTTACAATCATTTGTCTGAGGCTATTTATAATCACATCAGCTTGATATTTCTTGACAGGTTAATCAGGTCCATGGTCTCAGTGAGACTTTAATAGTCAGAAAGCAAAACAAAGCAACTCTATTTCGATTCCAGCAATGGAAAAGCCAGGCAGACAGATGTCAGTGGCTTTTAAAGTTACTGAGTCAGTGTGGACAGTAGCAGCTTGAGAGAGGTTGAAAGGACCATTCCTCATTCCTATGCCCTACAGGCCTTCATATGTGATTGGGCCATGTGGTTCAACACAGAAAATAAATGGAAAGTTAGGTAACGATATGCGGGCCCAACGTCTTTCATATTTGAACTTTAGGAAGTTTAAGGTATTCTTTTTATCCATCTACATTTGGTGATCTTCACTGAAGATCACAGGTGTTAAGGATATTGGACATTATTTGGAGGTCAGGTTTTCAGTTTGAAATATCAAGCAGTTTACTTATTATTTGTACTAAGTGGTAGGGATTAAAATTTCTGTAGAACTTGTTTCTAAGAATCAATGGAAATAAGTACTTTAAAAATCTGAGCTTCAGAATCTGTTTAAAGAACAGAATTATTCTTCTTAATCTTGTAAAATTTGCTCTGTGTACTGGTTAGATTTAAAGAGGTAGTTACTGTCAACTAATTTATTCATACATTCATGCACTCATTAGAAAAAAATAAAGCAACAGCAAATCTTACGTTTCTGGAGCTTAGTTCTACACATCATTATACATTTTAAAGATAATTTCACACCCAAATATCTTGACATCTAGGTTTTTGAAAAACTGCATAAATTAATTTTAAAAATATCGTGAAAAGAAATTACTAAAGCCACTTATTATTAACAGACATACTGTTATTCAGAGACCTGTATGATAAAATAAGTAGTTCTATAATGATTCGGTAAATGTACAGGTAGCCCAGTATATATATCCAGCAGCAGACTCCAGCTGTGCATGAAGAGGATAAGATGATGTCCTGGGACACTAAGGAAAGGGAAGAGAATGGCTGCAAAGGAGAAGTTGGAAGCAGTGTTAAATGTGGCCCTAAGGGTCCCAAGCATCGTGCTGTTGGATGTCTTGTACAGATGGGATGTCCGCTCATTCTTACAGCAGATCCAAAGAAGTAGCCTGCACAACAACCCTCTCTTCCAGTATCCACCCCTTATTCCATACCATTCACGTCATGCTCAGATCCCACATTTTCAATATACCATCACTCTTATCTCATATATAAATATATATATACATCCACAGAGAGAGAGAGAGAGATCATCCCTTAGCTCATGGATCAATCCCTATAAAGCTGCTGAGTCCGTTTGGTCCATGATGTTGGGCTCCATCTCCTGTAACAGTCTTTCAGAGCGGAAGAGGCTGCGTGCAGTGTTGGTTCGTTGCCTGCTGATGCTGATCGTTCCTTTACCACAGAACTCATCTGGTTTCATTAAAGTTCATTCTTTGTTGGGATGATGGTTGGAGGGAAGTCAGGGCCTGTCTCTGGTGACCTGAAGGCATCTAGTTGGTGAGCTATAAAAGTGTTACATAACAGGCAACAGCATACAATTCAGTTCATTGGCTGTTTTCCCTTAAAATCAAATCCCCTTGAGGTACACATCAGACTGTCCCATCTTCCCGCATTACCCACCAAGTATATCCAGGTCCCTGAGCAAAAGCAATCCTGTGAGTGGGCTTGCCTTCAGCTGAAGCAGGAATAACCCAGACTGTCTTCCCCAGCTAATTCTTTATGTTCGCCACAGGAACTTTATCCCCTTCTACAGTATGTGAAAGTTCTGACTGGGCTGGGCCAGCCCTGTTGGCAGATCCTCTGGTGTTGACCAACCAGGTGGCTTTTGGTAAATATGTATCCTAATGTTTGAAAGTCCCACTGCCCATTGCTCTCAGTGTAGTTTTTAACATCCCATTGTACTGTTCGATTTTCCCAGAGGCTGGTACATGGTAGGGGATGTGATGTACTCACTCAGTGCCATGGTCTTTGGCCCAAGTGTCTGTAACGTTGTTCTGGAAATGAGTCCCATTGTCTGACTCAATTCTCTCTGGGGTGCCGTGTTGCCATAGAATCTGTTTTTCAAGACCCAGAATAGTATTCTGGGCAGTGGCGTGGGGCACAGTGTATGTTTCCAGCCATCCGGTGGTTGCTTCCACCATGGTAAGCACATGGTGCTTGCCTTGGTGGGTTGGTGGGACTGTGACATAATCAGTCTGCCAGGCCTCCCCATGTTTGTATTTCAGCCATCGTCCTCCATATCAAAGAGGCTTTAACCGTTTAGTTTGCTTAATTGCAGCACGTTTCACACTCATGAAAAACCTGGGCAATAGTGTCCATTGTTAAGTCCACCCCTCGATCACGAGCCCATCTGTATGTTGCATCTCTGCCCTGATGGCCTGAAGTGTCATGGGCCCACCAGGCCAAAACTAATTCACCCTTTTGTTGCCATCTAAGTCCATCTGAGTCACTTCAATCTTAGCAGCTTTATCCACTTGTTGGTTGTTCTGGTGTTCCTCAGTGGCCTGACTCTTGGGTACATGAGCATCTACATGGCGTACCTTCACCACCAGGTTCTGCACCCAGGCAGCGATATCTTGCCACAGTGCAGCAGCCCAGATGGCTTTCCCTGTGCGTTCCCAGTTGCTCTGCTTCCATTTCTGCAACCACCCCTACAGGGCATTTGCCACCATCCATCAATATAGAGATTAAGTACTGGCCACTTTCCTCATTCAGCAATGTCCAAGGCCAGCTGGATGACTTTCGCCTTGGTAAACTGACTCGATTCACCCCCTCCTTCAGCAGTTTCTGCAACTTGTCATTGAGGACTCCATACGGCTGCCTTCCATCTACAATGCTTTCCCACAATACGGCAGGACCCATCAGTAAACAAGGCATACTGCTTTTCACTTTCTGACAGTTCATCATATGGTGGGGCCTCTTCAGCACGCATCACCTCCTCCTCCTTTGGTGACATTCCAAAATCTTTGCCCTCTGGCCAGTCCATGATGACTTCTAGAATTCCTGGACAACTAGGATTTCCTATTCGAGCTCATGTAATTAGTGCAGCCCACTTACTCCATGTAGCATCAGTTGCATGATGTGTAGAGGAGACCCTTCCCTTGAACATCCAGCCCAGCGCTGGCAACCGGGGTGCCAGGAGGAGCTGTGCTTCAGTGCCAATCACTTCCGAAGCAGCTCAAACCCCTTCATAGGCTGCCAGTATCTCTTTTTCAGTTGGGGTATAGCAGGCCTCAGATCCTCTGTATCCCCGACTCCACAAGCCAAGAGGTCGACCTCAAGTCTCCCCTGGGGCTTTCTGCCAGAGGCTGCCGGTAGGACCATTCTCCCCAGCTGCGGTATAGAGTACATTTTTCACATCTGGCCCAGTCTGGACTAGTCCAAGGGCTACTGCATGAACTATCTCTCGTTTAATTTGCTCAAAGGCTTGTTGTTGCTCAGGGCCCCATTTAAAATCACTCTTCTTCCGGGTCACATGATAGAGAGGGCTTACAATCAAACTGTAATTTGGGATGTGCATTCTCCAGAACCTCACAGCGCCCAAGAAAGCTTGTGTTTCTTTCTTATTAGTTGGTGGCGACATTGCTGTTATCTTGTTGATCACATCTGTGGGGATCTGGCGATGTCAATCTTGTCATTTTATTCCCCAAAATTGAATCTCCTGTGCATGTCCCTTCACCTTACTCCATTTTATGGCAAAACCAGCTTTCAGCAGGATTTGGATTATTTTCCTCCCTTTTTCAAAGACTTCTTCCGCTGTATCACCCCCCACAATAATGTCATCAATGTATTGCAGGTGTTCTGGAGCTTGCCCCTGTTCCAGTGCAGTCTGGATCAGTCCATGGCAGATGGTAGGGCTATGTTTCCACCCCTGGGCAGTCGGTTCCAAGTGTACTGGACGCCCCTCCAAGTAAAAGTGAACTGTGGCCTGCACTCTGCTGCCAAAGGAATTGAGAAAAATGCATTGGCAATATCAGTTGTGGCATACCACTTGGCTGCCTTTGACTCCACTTCATACTGACGTTCTAGCATGTTCGGTTTGGCAGCACTCAATGGTGGTGTGACTTCATTCAGGCCACGATAGTCTACCGTTGGTTTCCACACTCTGTTAGACTTTTGCACTTGCCATATGGGACTATTAAAGGGTGAGCGGGTCCTACTGATCACTACTTGACTCTCCAATCTACGGATCAGCTTATGGATGGGAATCAGGGAGTCTCAGTTGGTGCGATATTGCTGCCGGTGCACTGTTGTGGTCGCAATTGGCACTTGTTGTTCTTCGACCTTCAGCAACCCCAACACAGAAGGATCCTCTGAGAGACCAGGCAAAGTGGACAGCTGCTCAATTTCCTCTCTCTCCAGAGCAGCAATACCAAAGCCCATCAGTACCCTTTTAGGTCTTTGAAGTACCCTCTCTTGAGGTAGTCCATGCCAAAGTGCTTGTAGCCTCTGGACCAGTCACAATGGGGTGCTTTTGCTACTTCCTCCCAGTCAGGCTGATTTCAGCCTCCAGTACAGTCAACTCTTGGGATCCTCCTGTCACTCCAGAAACAGAAATGGGTTTCACCCCTTGACAGCTTGATGGCATCAGGGTACACTGTGCACCGGTATCTATTAGAGTCTTATACTTCTGTGGGACTGATATGCCAGGCCATCTGATCCACACAGTCCAGTAAATCCGATTGTCCCCTACCTCCACCTGGCTGGAGGCAGGGTCCCTCTAATAGTCATCACATTGATCACTCACGTCTTGTTGAAAGGAATTAGTCTTTATCACAGGAGCTGTAGTAAAATCAGCTCTTCCACTCCATCTGGGAACCTGCTCACCAGAGACTGAAGTTGTAGCCTTCATGGGATGATCATCCTTGACCTTTGTTCTCCTCTTCAATTCGTGCATCTGTTCCTCCAGAGCTGAGGTAGGTTTTCCATCCCACTTCCTCATGTCTTCTCCGTGATCCCACAGGTAAAACCATACGGTGCCCCGTGGCGTACACCTCCTGTATCTTCTCTCTCGAGTAGTAGGATGACTTTTGTTAATAGCTGAGACATGGGTTGGTACACGTGGGGAACTGGATAGACCATCTCTCAATTGCTTGAACCCCTGACACAGGTTTTCCACAGCTGAAATGATGGAAGGGGTGAGATTTTATTCGAACTCTCGGAGTTGAAGAATCATTTCATCCACTGTTGGTAGTGCTTTATCATTCCAGGTTATTGCTGCCAATGAGTGGGCATATGATGATGGTGCATTCTGTGTAAATTTCCGCCATATGGGTCATGTACATTCAACTTCATCTGGATCCTTGGGTCCTTTCCTGGCATCCTGCTTGTGATAGTTCATGTCTACAATGGCTGATTCCCTCCGAGACTGGATGCCTTTCTCTAGAGTAGTCCACTTGACCGAATGATTCATAACATTGTCCTTGTATGGAAACTTTTCTTTCACAGATGCCAAGAGCTGTCTCCAAAGGCTGAGGGACTGTTTCTCTTTTGCAATTGCTTTGTCAATTCCCCCTTCCCAAGCAAGTGATCCCAGCTGCATGGCTTCTCTACCTTCTAGCTCTTGACCATCGGCCCCATTGTCCCAGCATCGGCGCAACAAGGTGATGATGTGCTCCCTTGGTTGATGGGTAAAATCTTTCCGCATATTCTGTAGCTCAGTTGAGGTCCGGGGTCAAGAAGTCATAGAATCATAGAATCATAGAATAGTTAGGGTAGGAAAGGACCTTAAGATCATCTAGTTCCAGCCACCCTGCCATGGCCACGGACACCTCACACTAAACCATGTCACCCAAGGCTCTGTCCAACCTGGCCTTGAACACTGCCTGCGATGGAGCATTCACAGCTTCCCTGGACAGCCCATTCCAGTGCCTCACCACCCTTACAGTAAAGACTTTCTTCCTCATATACAATCTAAACTTCCCCTGTTTAAGTTTGAACCCATTACTCCTTGTCCTCTCACTACAGTCCCTCATGAAGACTCTCTCCCCAGCATCCCTGTAGGCCCCCTTCAGATACTGGAAGGCTGCTATGAGGTCTCCACGCAGCTTTCTCTTCTCCAGGCTGAACAGCCCCAACTTTCTCAGCCTACCTTCATACCTCTTCTTCCTCTTCTTCCTCTGATTCATGTACTAATAACTCCTGGTCAGATGTTGTCAGTGGTGAGTACAGTGTTTCTTCATCTTGCCACATCTTTCTTGCCTCTTTTTTGCTTTTCCCCTTGCGTACAGGGGCAACCGATATTGGCACACATTGGTCCTCTGGTTTAGCTGCAGTGACTATCACTGTGGTCGGAGTGGCTGCAGTATCTGTTGTCGGGCTTTGGTTAGCTGCTGCACTTGTCACTGGGGCTGGTGTAACTCTGCGCTTGGAGCTGGAATAGCTGTGTTATCTGTTGCAGTTGGAGTTTGAGTAGCTGCTGTACTTGTCACTAGGGCGGGTGTAGCTGCTGTATTTGGAGTTAGAGTAGCTGCATTGTCAGTTGTTTTGCCATCAGATCCAGAGACATTTTTTTCCCTTTGAAGGTCCTGGATGGTGTTGAACAGGGCTCTGTAAGCACAGGCCAAACCCCAGTACATTGCCATGATTTCTCCCTCTCTGGTATGACCGGGATGACAACACACCTCATTTAAATGTTCTAGTAATTTTTCTGGATTTTGCACTTGTTCAGTGATGAATTTTCAAAGCACTGGAGGGGCTCACTGGCCTAGATACTTGCCCAAACTATCCCACACACCCTGACACTCATGACTTTCCAGTCTTGGGGAAAATATCTTGGTCCTCCTTTATCATCGTCTAACCCTAGACAAGACCCAAACCTTACTCTGCTTAACTTTTGAGATCAAACAAAATGGTTGTGGGTAAAACATACTCTGTATACGTGCCAACACAGCGATCCCCATCACAATCAGCAAGCGGGTCTCAAGGGTACCCAAAGGCCATTCAAAACCTTCAGAACTCTCAAATTATTCTGTAAACGGTCTGGTGAGGGAGCTGGGAAGGTAAATTAATGTCTTCTTCACAGGTTGACCCCCCGAGGAGGGGACAAAAGATGTGTAATTGCTAAACACTTCTATTATATTGCTCCCAAAATATGGAGGTGGTGACTACACTGGGAACGCAAGCCAGATCAGTTTCATGATCAATGAGTCTATTGTATTATAAGCCATTACCATAAAGTACAACAAAAAAAGAACCTTAGACCAAGGCCCCCAGCCAATAGACATTAGCACATCAAATACCGGCTGTAAGTAAGGTATGACATGCTGAAACTCCGAGATCAAGAGCAACAACTTTGAGAGCCAATAAATCAGCATTGTGACGGGTGACTATTAATCCGAAACAATGAATGCTTATCACAAATACGATTAGACACACCCTGATCAGAACTGTCATTATCTCAACCCTTTGTGCCCCACGTAGGGTGCCAAAAAGAACTGTTGTGGTTTAAGCCCAGCTGGCAACCCAGAAACCACACAGCCACTTGCTAACTCTCCCCGTTTTCTCCCCCCACTCCTGGAGGGATGGGGAGGAGAATCGAAAGAATGTAACTCCCACGGGTTCAGATAAGAACAGTCCAGTAACTAAGGTATAACACAAACCACTACTGCTACCACCAATAATAATAATGATAAGGGAAATAACAAGGGAAGAGAATACAATATCTCACCACCCGCTGACTGGTACCTAACCCGACACAAGCAGTGGTGTAATCCTTCTGGGTAACTGCCCACAGCTTATGTACTGGGCATAATGTGCTGTGGGGTATGGAATAACCCTCTGGCTAGTTTGGGTCAGGTGTCCTGTCTCTGCTTCGTCCTGGCTTCCCCTCCTCCCTGGCAGAGCATGAGACTCAGAAAGTCCTTGATCAGACTAAACATTACTGGGCAGCAACTAAAAACATCAGTGTTATCAGTGCTGTTCCCAGTCTGAAAGTCAAAAACACAGCACTGCACCAGCTCCTAAGAAGGAGAAAAATGACTGCTACTGCTGAACCCAGGACAGAAGAGTACAGAGTAGTCCTCTGCTAGGTTCTGCTATTTGTTTTCAGATATGTTGGTCAGTGAGAAAATGCACATGATCTGGCAGTGTCTGCTCTCAGCCCAGAAAGCCAACCATATCCTGGGCTGCATCAAAAGTCCAGAGGAGGGCCACAAGGATGATCAGGGGACTGGAGCACCTCCCATATGAAGAGAAGATGAGAAAGTTGGGGCTGTTCAGCTTGGAGAAGAGAAGGCTGCGTGGAGACCTCATAGCAGCCTTCTAGTATCTGAAGGGGGGCTATAGGGATGATGGGGAGGGATTCTTCATTAGGGACTGTAGTGATAGGACAAGGGGTAATGGGTTCAAACTTAAACAGGGGAAGTTTAGATTGGATATGAGGAAGTTCTTTACTGTAAGGGTGGTGAGGCACTGGAATGGGTTGCCCAGTGAAGTTGTGAATGCTCCATTGCTGGCAGTGTTCAAGGCTAGGTTGGACAGAGCCTTGGGTGGCATGATTTAGTGGGAGGTGACCGTGGCTATGGCAGGGAGGTTGCAACTAGATGATCCCAAGGTCCTTTCCAACCCCAACTATTCTATGATTCTATTTTTGGTTCAGGGCATATCCTGAGTTATATGTGGTTTTTGGAGTTCTGGTGACTGTGAGAGAATGTCTTTTCCGTCTGTTTGCCCAGTCTGTTCTAAGCTGTTCATAAATTTTGCACCCACAGCATCCTTTGGCAAGGAGTTCTAACAGTCAGGTGTCTGGTGTCAGGCATTTTGGTTTCTTTGAATCTCATTTCTTTTCTTTGCTATCCTGTACTGTTTTGTACTGGGAGAAAGAATGAACAGTCAAGCCCTATCCATCCTACCCAAGCCACTGTAATTTTGCAAACTTCTATTCCCCCAGTACTCCCCCATCTCTCACTTTCTAGACTGAATCCAGTTTACTCAGTCATTCAGACACATAAAAAACATTTTATTTATGTAGCAGAACTAAAAACTAGAATGGTCATAATTAGTTGCAAAAAGAATGTTAGTACATTTTGTATTAAAACCAGTCTTTGGGATGTAGAAAATAATACAATGAAATATACTTTGGAAGATAATGACAAGTGTGCCCCTATTAGCTACGTCTGAACTCCATCTGTCTCAGAATTTGCCTCTGTCACTGGTTTAGTGAGGGATTCTTCTCAAGCTCACCCTCTTTCAAATAGTAATTTTTTCATTTTAAAAAGCGGGAAGAGGGATGCTGTTTTACATGCCTTTTTTATTAACAATTCTAATGCAGTTAAAATATGTTGAGTATTTAGGGTAATAATATATCTGAGTAGTAGAAACATATTTCTTTTTTTCTTTCTAAGTAGTACGACCACTGTACAGTAAAAATGAGAAGAGAAATAAAAATAATGTTCTTTTTGGGACTAAAGGGTGAAAGAATATTAAACTCTTTTGCTTCTTACTCTTTTATTTTATTTTTTTTTTTTTTTTTTTTGCTTAGGAGAGATCCAGTTGCCTGTGGTTTTGTCTGTGATTTCAAAAATAATTTGCAGAAATTCCCTGCCTAAATTTAAGTTGTCAGTCTAGATTTAAGGTTTTGTCTTATTATTAAAGAAGAACTGTTTAAACAAGTGTTTATATCAAGCTTCTATTTCAGTTAAATGAAGGAGGGATTCCTTCTAGCTGACATTTATCTAATGTTCCTAGATATTTATATTGCATAAGGAAGTATAGCTGGGTTTTAATAGACCATATTCCATACTCAGCAGGAGAAGTGAATGAATAATTCTAAAGATTAACTGTTTCTAAAGAATTTAGCTTTGTTTTATGTTCAGAGAACATCTGTTAACAGATCAATTTCTCTCTAAATTAATTGTAGTTCAAGTCTATTCTATAACGATCCCTGAGTCTGTTACTCTATTGATGGACTAGAACTTTACAAATTGAAGGTTACATGACAGTGCTGATAAGACATATGGCACTTGTTGTGTTCCCTGGTTAGATGAGCATGCAGACTTCCAATCTCAGTGCCTTCTCACCTTATATTTAAATTTGTTTTTTGAAATTACTTATGAATGTAACTTTGAAATTCACTTTCCATGAAAGACAATCACTTCCATATTCACAGAAAGTAAATCCAAAAGGAGCATGAACATAACTAAAGCTAATTAAATCAACCTTTTAAATGTCAGTAGAAAATCTCTAGTATTATTTGACAGGCTTCTAGTTGAAAAAGTAGAGGGATTTTATGTAAATGTTATTGAAAGATGATATCCTCTTTTTTTTTACAACGTAGACACTGTGCTCATTGTGTCCTGATCCAGCTGCTGAGGTGTTCCGTATTTCTGCTGCAATTTCTATATGGGAAAAAGTGTGTCTTTCATTCTTGGGTTACCTGCTTAAGCATCCATCCCTAAAGATTAACAACCACTCAGAATTATATTATATGTAGAACTCTGCCATACTTTCATTAAAAAATTTCATCTGTACAGAAGTGAGCAGAAGTTGATTCAGGCTCCTAAAGACTTTGGAATTTTTTAGCATTTCAGCAGAGTGACTTTTTTGTACTAATTCATGCATAGTTTTGAAGTTAAAGATCATGCAGTATTGGCCCCTCTCTGCCTTTTCACTCTGAGCTAGAATATCACCTCTTACTTCTCAGCTTAGTAACTATCAGGAATTGGTGGGCTTTATGTTTGCTAACTTTGTACCTGGGGAAAGTGCAAATAGTCCCACACTTTAGGGAGAATTCTTGGCTGACTGAAAGAGTGCTTTCCTGGCAGCCTCCGGTTTTGTGACTATGGGCTGAAGACCACAACTCAACTGCGGAAGAGACATCTTTCCTCTGTTGTGTACCTGAATAGAGACTAGACCAGCTTAATTCACTCAGGAATCTATGACACTCCAAATCTTAGGTTTAGCAGAGGCCATGCACTGAAGCCAGTGATGTGGAAGTAGTGAAAGATTCATGTATTCCAAAATAGAGCAGCCTGGCTGCAGCAGTCTGTTAAGGAGACGACAAGGGGCCAGGGACGACTGGCGAGGAGACAGAGGTTGCAATTCATTTCAGAAGGAGTAAAGGGGTAGAAAAAAGCTGTGCTTGAAAGCTGGGAATGAATTTGTTTTCTGTGTCCATGAGATCAGTTTAAATACCCCTCAGGCTTTCTTGGCCTGGTGTTACACATAGGGTCTGCAGGGACAGAAAAACCTCCATGCTTCCAAAGACTTTTTGCAGTATGAGTGTGTAACAGTGACTGTGAGTGACAGCGAAGGGTGTCTGTGCAGAAATATGGTCATGGAGCAAGGACACTGTGTACCACACAGAAAGTATGCATGCCCCAAGCAGAGCCACCACAAAACCAATCTGCCTTATGTCCAGGTATATACAAAGCATGTATACTTCTTGGGGCAGCTACTACATCTCTAGAGTGCTGTCCATTGATCTTAGCAAATAATTAGCAAATAATTCAGGGCAACTGAACAATGCAGTTTGGGAGAGCATGTAATTACACTTTGGGTGCTTAATTTATGGCAGAAGAAACCCAGTCTAAGGGACAGCAAATCCATCTTTTCCCTTAACATTTTATTTGAATGGCTTTGTTACTGGTCCAGTTTGAAATCTATGATGTGATATACGTCTGATCTACTCTGGTTAAAGATGTTCATTACCCTAAACTCCCATAGATCCATCTTTCGCTGCAGAATTATACCTGAGTAAACTCTGATATTTAATGCTACCAGAGTCTTTTTTCCTCTTTCTAAGTGTTTTGCATAAACTATTATCTATTGACTGTTTCATAGCACTGTGGTGTTAGGATTCCTCCATGCTAATGACTGTTTTATAGCTGCTATATGCTGCTAAATGCTTACATATCCCTCATTATAATTCCTGCCTGTGTCCCTGGTTTGCAAATTGAACCAAAGAAGAACATTTAAGATGTACATTTTATAATATAGATAGCTTTAGTGCTTTTTCACCTTCTGGATATAAATATTTTTTATATCATTTTCATAGATACTTAGCACCCACTGACCCACTAACTTCAGTAGGGATTGTAGATAGATGGTACCAGCACACAAAAGTGTGCACAAATATGAAACACCCAAAATTAAAAGTGAAGTATTAAAATGCAATCCTTAGTACATCAGAGTAAGACATCTACAATGAAAAGATCCTTTGGAAAAGTCAGTCTGGTTTGCCACATGCTCATTGTAGAGCTGATGCAATTTTTACAACCAGGTGAACTCAACAAAAGTGCTAAGAAGAGAATCAAGAAGAATCCCAGTGATGTCTATTCAGTTTGGGATTTCTTTGACAAATTTTCCAAATAATTTATTAATTTTTATCTCAAATGTATGATTCAGCTCCATGAGACATCTAAGAGAGCTGTTGGCAAATGGAATGCCTAAACTCCTATGAAAGTCAATAACTTTGTTCTATCAGTGGCCTCTCAAGAGGCTTGTGGCAGACCAGCTGTCAGAGGCAGGAATTCAGGTACCTCAGCTTACACATCTATGCTATTTTAGGTATCTGATGGTATTTGAGGCATTTGCAAACAGCTTAGAAATGAGACCAAAAGGAAATCCTTTCCTGAAGGCTCAATGGGATTCCTTATGAGATCATTTTCCCATGGCACTCAACACCTACATTTGCACAACAAAGCTGACAAACAGTAAGATTTTTTCCATCAGATTTATAAAATAGTTCAAATTAATTTGCTCCATTAAGAGCTAAAGAGTCCTGAATCTGTTTGAGGATTGTATTGTTCAATATAATGTTTGTTATATAGAGGTACACAGAGGTGCTCTGTAGAGCATCCTCATGCTGAAGACAAACTTAGGATGCCAATTCCAAAATAAAGAATTTGGACCATCTGGGTTTTTTTCACTACTTTTTAGCTTCTGTGACAGAAATACATTTAGACTGTCTTCCATATTCAGATTTAGAAATGCTGTATTGGAAATAATTCTACATTTCTTATGACTATTATTATGCTTAATATTAATATAAAGAAAATTAACCTTCATGCATCTCAATGAAGCATTAGGGTATCATAAGTGTCCAGACAGAACCAGTGACAATAAAGCCGAGGGAAAATGAATCAATACCATTTGATGCAGCTTCCAGTAGGTTTTTCAGTTGTGTTTGACAGTGTTTCAATAATAATAATAATAATTTTAAAAGTCCTCAAGCACTTTTTCTCATGCATTAAAAATCACAGAAATTGTGATTTCTAATATGCATGATAAGACTTTCTTATTTCATATCCACAAGTTTCCACAGTTAATTACCACACTTTTAAGAATAACAGAAAAGTCCTCTTTCCAAGATTTAAAAACCTGAAAGCAGCATAAGCAATGCCATGAAGACTTGGCAAGAAGTGACCAGTTCCAATAAAAGATCAGGTAGTCAGCTATTCACAGAAGCTCATTTCTGCCCTTTTTCTGTTGTAGCAAATATATCTTCAGCCTTTTCCAGCCCCCTCCACCAAACAGATTTATTTTTTTTGTAGCAGCTCTGGAAGGTCCAAAAATTCAGGCTATTTTGGACTGAGGGAAGGAGTAAACTCCAAGTCTTGGAGTGTTCACAGAGAAAGCTGTGCCAGACACAACCTTCTTCTTTGTACAGAAATGGATCGATCTCAAACACCCTGCTGACCACTTGCTGGGAAATCTGACATAGAAAGAGGATTCCCCCTGGAGAAAGCCAACACTGAAAATTTAAGGCTCTGTGTGTTACAGTCAACATCCTTAAAACAACTGGGCCAAATAAAACCGTGTTTCTGAGTTCCCACAGGGGGTAATTAACAGTGGATTTATTTGCAATAAAATATAACACAGACAAGAGTATGCTTGATACAAGTCTAAAATGTGTTGGATACATTTATGGGCCAGATCTGTACTTGGTAAAAATCAGCACAGAGCCACTAAGAGAGGCGGATAAAGCTGATTTCCATGAGATATAATGGTCTCACCTAAAAATTCCCAGTTCCTGATTTGTTATGAGTTTGAAGTTTTGCATCTTTTTCACACCTTTTCTGTCTTTTTTTTTCCTTCTTTTCAACGAGTAGAAGAAAAAAACCTCTCAAGGAAAATGATTACTCAAAAACTTATTTTTTTTATTATTTCTCAGGAAAGGTTGAGCATATTTTTCATCTCTTATGTTTTATTAGATGGACATAGTAGAGAATGGTCTTAGTGAACACAGTTTTTGCTTCTGAGCCATGGTCTTGAATCATCTTGCCACAGCTAAGGCATACAGCTTTATAAAAAAAGGTTTTCATTTGCTGCATTGCTATGAATAGATGAAACTTTAAGTTTACAGATGCTGAAGTAAATTGTTTCATTTTTTAACTTGCTTGTTGAGACATGACCATATCACAAAGGTGGCCGGAAAAACTTTAAAGTATTGCCAACTTTTTTTCCCTTTTACACATTACCAAGTATTTGCAAAGAATTTAAGGAAGGAGAATAAATAATATTATTTCTACACAGCACTAGGTCACTCATTCTGTTTTACACCAGACTTTGGGAAACTCTTGATTGAATGCCATTAAAGTAATTTAGACCAGAAACTGTAATCTCTGCCAACGGAACAAATATGGTATTTTATTAGAAATGCTGAGATCTGTTTAGTGTATTTCTAATTGATATTTCCAGATCTTTCCATACACACTGTGCCTATGTTGTCAGAGGTTGCCTGTGGAAAAGAATGCTTCACATCCAGAAAGGCTAATGAACTGGGCCATTTCAGGTTACCTTATAATCTTTTTTGTCAAACTTTCTTGGCAGATTCACTAGAGCACTAAAAATCTGCTAATGCAAAAGGGAAAAGTTGACATTTGGGGTTAGATTCTTCCAATCCAAACACATAATTAATTAGAACCATGCAAGCTAGTCAAGAACTAGATAGCAAACAATAGGCTTCAGAAGATAGAGAAGATCCATTTTGCATATTAATTACCTGTGATATAAAGAAATTAATTATGATATGACTTCTCCTTTCCTTCTTTCTCTCTTTCTTTTTTTTTTTCTTTTTATTTCCCCCCTTGCAGATGACAATTTATGATGTATTTTCAGCAATCCACAAGTCAGGATATAGCTGGACCATGCGCTCTCCTGACTGGAAAATCTAAAGAGAGTTTAAATGTAAGAAATATTCTGCGTTTCTTTAGACTTTGGTTGTTTCTGTTGCAAGGCTCTAAAATCTGCAAAAATACTCAACCACAGTAAAAACTGGCCAGAATAGTTAGTTCATACATGAAAATACAGTAGCATTTTGAATTAGCGTGGAGTGAATTGTGCAGGTAAACTGTCATGTTCCTGAATGCCTATAGATACATCAGTTTCTGTCCGAATGTAATTTTGGCGATTTTTGGAAAGAATAGTTGCTCAATAGTTTAAGTCCACAGTTACACTGGTGATTCATTACAGAAATACTAAGATCAGGAGATCACATACATCTAAGATAGGTCTCCACAGCCCCACATTGCAAAATTGTCTAGAAAGCACTTTCCTATAATTAATATTAAAATCAGTATCTGAGTGAAACAGAAATGAAAACACAAATACTTGTGTTGTTCCAATTAGCTTTTACAGTGCTTTAAGGTAAACCTGAAATTACATCAGAGTAAGGTAAACATATTTCTTTTATCATCCTGATAAAATCATGCCACAGTATTTGTCACCTGAATAAATCTGTATAGTGCCTTGTTGCAAAGCCAGAGTGATCTCTGCTGTAGTTTAGTAAATAACATTCTGAAAATCAAAATCATCTGAGATGAAGGTCAGTGCTTCCTGCTAATACAAGCCTGGTGTTTTTTGATGGAATTAGGATTTGTCTATTACTCATAACATGAGTTTTAAGTTCTGTAAACCAACAGAAGGAAAAGTGAAAATAGGGCAAACCCAGCTCTTTCAGTAGATGTACTTCTGGAATCTCAGCCTGAAACATCCCCTCATTTGTATGAGTTTCAATGAAGCTCATTTGTGTGCATGAATTCTTTAGATTTGAGAGGAAGCACAAACTGTGCTACAAAGTGGGTTTTTTGCACTTGAAAAAAAACCAAACCAAACAAAACCCAAAAAGTTTTGATGAATTATTTACTGGGGCAAATAAAAATATTACTTTGTAAGGGATGCCATGATGCGATATGAAGCATTGCAGTCAAGAGGACCCAGCTTTTTCAAAACTGCAGGCGGGGTGCTAATTCTGGCAGTCACTTGCTAGTCCTGTGACAGTGAGTCACGCATCACCTGCAGATACTGTTAGAGCACGTGGGGCTGAGTGCCACAAATCCCCAGCTTGGTCCACTCCAAGGGCAAGGCTGGAGACCTACTTCGCTCATCTCTCTTTAAAAGGTGCTTTCCCTTGCTTCTCTGCACTGCTAGGATGAGCTTAATAGCGAAAAGAAGTTGTTGAAATTAAGGCTAGTAGACATTTCTGTATAATAGCTCCAGTATTTCTTACAGGAATTACACACCCACTTAAATTTTGTGAGTAAAGTTACACTACGTGCTGCAGAATTATGCTCTTAAAGTTATGACTCATTCCAGGGTAGTAGCAGATGTTCATGCAGCTCAGGAAAAAAAATACAAAAAAAGAAAAATTATCCCCTTACACTTCTAATTTTCTCCCCACCTCATTACAAACTGAGATGCACGACACTTCTCTAGCACTTCAAGTGAATCACACCATGCAATGTAAGTAACTACAGGTCAATACAAGTATCACATGAGACTCAACTATGCAGGCAGAGTCAAGAGTTTGGAGACTTTCTCCTGGAACCAAAGATTTATATTTTAGATAAATGACCCCATGTGATGCTGGGTCAAATACAACTGGTCCAGTTTGCTGGGTGTATGAAAAAGAGAATAGAAATACCTGTTCAAGCACCATGTTCTTGTCTGTGAACACAACCTTAGTAAGATGCTGCTAGTCTGGTCCTGATGACTGGTCTTGTTGAAAGAGGTGGACTACTTCATAGTTCAGGAAAGGGCTACAAAGTAATCAAGAGTCTGGGAGAAAAACCCTTCTGCTGTAAAGCTTAAGTAATTCAAGGCGGCTCTTTCTAGTTTAATCAAACAGAATGTTGAGAGGCAAAGCAGTCACTGGCAGGTAGAAAATAAGTCTTACATCTCTTCAGTCTAGTTTACAAAACCTTCCATGACTTGGTGTCTGAAAGCTGACTTTTGGCAAGTTTACCATAAGGTAAGTTTACTACTGGTAAGTGTAGTAAAACCGTGAAACAGCTCCCTGGGGTGACAGTGGAAGGATACTGTTCGGATTCTTTGCAACTAAATTTGATCTCTGTAAACATTTGGTTTAATACCGACAGTATCTGAATGGCTGTGGTTGGTTTTCTTTGAGAGAAAACCTGTATCTCTTTCCCTTTCTTCAGACTCAATTTCATTCGCCATTCCTGATACCTATAATCCTCCTTACCAGGGCAGTACAGCGAAATAGAGAGTGAGGTTTGTGGTCAGACCTTAATAGCTCCTCTCTGCTGCTCCTTCCTCCTCACACTTTTCCTTTGCTGCAGTGTGGGTGGCTCACAGTCACCTCTGATTCCTCACAGAAAGCCTGTTGTGTGGGCTCCTAACCACAGGCTGCAGTTCCTGCCAGTAGCCTGATCCTGAGTGGGATCTCCACAGGCTGCAACTTACTTCAGGGCACATCCACCTGCTCCAGCGTGGGGTCCTCCATGGATCCCTGTGTGGCTATTTACTGCACTGTGCTCCTTCAGGGGGACAAACTACCTCACTGTGGCCTTCTCCAGGGCTTGCAGCACCTGGAACACCTTCTCTCCCTCCTTTTGTATTGATCGTGAAGTCTGCAAGACTGTTTCTCTCACATTTTTCCTCACAATCCTTTGCCGAGCACCATTTTGCCCTTTCCTAAATACACTTTCCTCACAGTAACATTATCTTGGCTGGTAGGCTCAACTGTGCCCTGTGGTGGGTCTGGACCACTGAACTCAATATGAGGATAACTAACTGCAATGAAATCACCTGTGACACAGAGGAGGTCAGTGTAGATCTTCTATTGGTCTCTTCTGGCCTTGAGATCCATAAAAAAGAGTATTTTAAAGTGGTTTCATGGTCAACCAGGCACAAGTGCTGGCAGAATCATATCAGGCAGTGCGGTGTTTTCACACCACATCATTAAAACTATGTGACAGCGTACAATTAATGTTATACAATCCAATGAGTGCCAGCAGCTAGATACCCATTTTATTTGCTACTAATTTATGCATTCAGAATGGGGCCTTGGAGACAAAAAGCTTTTTATCATAATGCCAACATGTGTCTGAGATCAGGCTACTAAGGGTGAAATATCATGGTGGTTTATATGTGCGAATTTGATAACATTGTTTTCAAGACACCTGTAATATACTGGTTTTGCTCCACAATGCAGTGCCCTACAACCCTCTCAACAGGCACATAATCCAGTGTGCACTGAAGTAAAGATGAATTTTTATATCCAGTATATAAGGTTGTTTACATTACATCATATATCATTGTGACTCCCAAAGGAATCTTTCCAAACAGCCTAAAAGGCACTTGTCATCCTTAACAAGTCCAAAGAGAAAAAAATGTTTCGATTGTTTTCAAACTACAGTAAGAAAAAACTGAGGAACACTTTGAAAATATCTTTGACAAGAAAAATGTAGAAACATGTATCTCAAAGCCTTCCCTAACATAAATAGAGCAATACTGAGACCTCACTTTGAGTATTGTGTACAGTTCTTGTGTTCTCAACATAAAAAGGACATGGAACTGTTGGAACAAGTCCAGAGGAGGCCACGAGGATGATCAGGGGACTGGAACACCTCCTGTATGAAGACAGGCTGAGAAAGTCGGGGCTGTTCAGCCTGGAGAAGAGAAGGCTGCATGGAGACTTCATAGCAGCCTTCCAGTATCTGAAGGGGGCCTATAAGGATGCTGGGGAGGGACTCTTCATTAGGGACTATAGTGATAGGACAAGGGGTAACGGGTTCAAACTTAAGCAGGGGAAGTTTAGATTGAATATAAGGAAGAAGTTCATTACTGTAAGAGTGGTGAGGCACTGGAATGGGTTGCCCAGGGAAGTTGTGAATGCTCCATTGCTGGCAGTGTTCAAGGCCAGGTTGGACAGAGCCTTGAGTGACATGGTTTAGTGTGAGGTCTCCGTGGCCATGGCAAGGGGGGTGGAAATAGAGGTCCTTTCCAACTCTAACTATTCTATGATTCTATGAATACCGATTTGCAGCTGCAGATAAACTCATTCCCAAATTTTAAATCACTACCCTAAAATTTTTCTTGAGCTGAAACAATCCTCAGCCCTGTTGATGTTTAGGTATATCATGCAACTGCAGGGGCACAGGTTCTCTCAGAGGCAATGAGGAAGTGAGTTGAAATCAAACCATTTAAATAGATACACACATCCAAAGAACTTCAGCTCACTAATAACACCTTGA
The DNA here is from genome assembly GCA_028858755.1 of Ara ararauna. Classification (NCBI taxonomy): domain Eukaryota; kingdom Metazoa; phylum Chordata; class Aves; order Psittaciformes; family Psittacidae; genus Ara; species Ara ararauna. The sequence continues at coordinate 49,594,015 of CM054379.1, forward strand.
GATTTCAAAGAATGAAATGCATAATGAAATTGTACAAATCATGGTTACATATTGTAGAGGAGGCCAAAAAACATAAAATAAATGGAAAACAAGCAAAAAAAAAAAAAGTTGTTTGGTGACTAATGTTGACTCTTTGCCTGTGGACATCTGCCTATGGAAGTTCCTATCCTCAGGAAGGAAGGAAGGAAGCCTGAGGAAGGCTGTGGAGAGAGAGGAGGGGAGATGTCAGAGAACAACCTCTCCTCTACACACTTTTCCTGGTTTCTCTTTCATAGCATTGGCTATCACACTGCTTTCTGGCACACAGTCCGCTGAGCTGGTACAGCCATCCTCATATCATTATGACAGGATAGCTCTAAAGCAGTTTCTTCAAACACTGTAGACTGGACACATGAAGAGGCTGTGCAAGGGTCAGATGGTGACAACTGATCACTGAAATATATTTCACTGAAAGCATACATTTCAGTTTGCTCTGATAAATTCAGAGGGATTTCAGATACCAGAAATGTTAAATGATTCAAGCAGAAAAGAAATATTTTATAAGTTTTATTATGTACAGTATATTTACAAGTGTTTTACCACTCCTCTAAAACTTTGAGGCTGGCAATGACTGGATTTTTTTTTTTTTTCTTATTGATTTTATTTTTATTTGTGAGCCCCAGTTTTCATGTCTCTACTGTTAGCATATGGTCTGAAATAATTACTCTATTCATACAGCTCACTGCAGAAAATAAATGCATTTAAAATGATCCTCTTCAAAGGAAGAAAGGAAAGAACGCATCCCAGCCTAAGAATGCCTGTTTCTCCCCTTTGAGTGTAAAGGGAGTCTCAAGATATAGCTCTGTCACAAACCCTTGTATCCTGCAGATATCCAGAGTCAGGTCCGTGTCACCATCCTAGACACACTGGAGAGCCTGGAGTTCTCCAGGGTTGAACATCTCCTGATGTCTCCCATTTGCAACACACAATGAGATTTCATTTAAGTTGAAGACTTCAATTTTACTCAACTTTATAGAACAAGAAAAACTGGTCACTTGATTCAAAATTTTAATTTTTTACTTTTTAAGTTTTTTGTATCTGTGGGAAATCCAGAAGGCTTTATATAATTCCATTTTAGAATGGGATTTCCAGAGAAATAATGAACAGTGATAATAAGACCCAAATCCCTCAGGACTAAGCCGTACATCTTCAGCCAGTCTGTGCTTCCTCCATGTTCTTGTGCACAGTTTACTTTAAAAGTGATACAGACAAAAGCAAACAAAACTCTTGCAGGAGTCCTACATCTGACGAGAAAGGCAGCAAAACCTTAGTTATCTGATGCAACAGGGTTGGTTTGCTTATGAGGAGGATAGATAATCTTTAGGTGTGGTGTTTGAGTGTCAACATGACCAGAAAAAGCGGTGTGAACTATCTGTTGCTTCTCTTTCAGTGGCTATGCTGAAAATTAAATAGAAAATGATAAATGACTAAGAAGTTTGGGTACTGCAGGATCACAAGCTTCAAGCTTATCAAAGCACTGCAGTGACTAATTTGATATAATAGTTGAAATTAAGTAAGAAGATATTGCCTGAGCAGAATACACAAGGTAAAAAGTAAATTGTATTTGCTCTAATTAAGTAAATAGTAGTTTATTATGATAGTGTTTGGGTAGGCATTATAAAGCTGAACTGTGAAAAATTAATCTTTGGAATTTCCTAGTTCTGTGTTAGCGATTTTACGTGAAAATATACTTTTCCTCCTTCTTTATCATCTTAAAAGTTCTATCCTTCAATAATGATATATAACCAAAGGAACAGACAGGCTTTGTTTTACACAAACACAGGTTTTTAAATTTCTTTTGCCTGCATTCATGTACACTAAACTATTTTGCCTTTGATTTAAAAGATTTTGTGTAAAATTTTATTTTATTTCAAGCCCTGGATACAAAAGGCTCACCTTGGAAAGAACTATAAGAAAAATAATTTTATGCAGATTGCTTTGGGAATACCTTTCTGCAATTTAAGGCAGTTGACAGTTACTGCATATTAGAATACCACAGCAGCTGCTAATCTCTCACGCACCAACATTGTAACCTCATCATAGAAGGCCACCAAATTTGCCCTTAGTGAAGCCATGTCGCCTGTCACCAATCACCTCCTTTATTTTAATGTGCCTTAGTATAGTTTCCAGGAGCATCTGCTCCGAGATCTTGCAGAGCACCAGTGTGAGACTGGCCTATAGTTCCTGGATCTTTCTTCTTCAGCTTTTTAAAAATGAGGCTTATGTTTCCACATTTCTGGTCAGTGGGATCTTCACTGGACTGCCATGACTTCTAAAATATGTTGGACAGTGGCTTAGCCACTTCCTCTGCCAGTTCCCTCAGGACCTGCGGATGTATCTCATTGGGTCCCATGGACTTGTGCACCTTCAAGTTTCTTAGATGATGCATCCAAATGGTGGGAGCAGGATGAACTGAAGTTCCCCTCCCCTGGCAACTTTAAAGCCCTCTTCACCGACTTGGCAAGCCTATGCGCACAGTACTTACACTGCAACGCAGCAACTTCAATCTTGTTACTGAAGCTTTGCAGTCACTTTGTGCTTGTACAGATCAATACAGGGTGCGTGTGCAGTAAGTCCCATATAGCCAGTGTCTGTCTGAATGGAAGTTTTGGGTGGTTGGGAAAGTTAGGGTCCAAGTCCTATCCTTGAAAGAGGCACTGCCAAATAGGAATGGGATTCTTGTTATGCCAATGCTTACTTCTTTCTGAGAAGCTTTTTTAAACATAGAAGCCCTTTTAAACAGTGTATCATAAATCATTTAACAGTTGCCATTGTCAGCCTGAGTCTGAACCATTAGCAGAATGTTCATTATAAAGGTGACTAGAATTAAAGAGAATCAGAAGATGAGTCAGTTAAAGGCAGGGAAAGGCCAAGTGGAATCTCTCTGTTTAGTAAATACTCCTTCTTCCTCAGTAGGTTGCAAAAGAGACCAATTTTATGGGGTTTTCTTCTTCTTTTTTTTTTTTTTTTCTAAGTACAGCCCTGATTTCAGACTATTTCACACGTGCATATGAGCTGAGCAGCACCTGGGGCAGACAGACTTTTGCTTTAAAAAAAAAGTTAAGAAGTTTAAAAAATCTAACATTTAGCAAATGCCAAAACATACTCTGAGCCAGATTCTCACTTGGTGCTCCTGGGGGTTAGCAGGCTTTGACGTCAATGGAATGGTTCCCATGTCTAGCAGGTGTACTTCCAGCCCACTAGCCCAATGTTTGCACCATGTACACCATAGAGAAGATAAATGAAGACTGTGAGAGCTTTATCTATTTACCTAAAGTAGAAAAGCTGGTTTTCACGGATGAGTGCTATAAACTTGCTGGTTGAGTGCATGCACTTAGATAAAAGGCTACATTGTTTGCTCTGTTCAGTATAGTCTGATAGATTATCAGAGCTGCTTGCTGTTTATCACGAATGCAGCAGGCTTTGTACTTACTCTGACCTTTGGTTCAGAATTCACCCTTTGAAGTGTTCATATGTTCTCTAGGTTGGACTGAATAAATTTTTTTGTGTATAAACAGCCCAAAATTCTTGCTTCAAGTATTGTTTGATGGTCATAATATGGGATGTTTTCTGGCAGTAACAGATGCATTGGCAAAGTTTATGTCCTTAAGTGAGTGAAGAGAACTTATGTTTACATGGTTACTTCTCAAGGCATCCCCAAGGCCCACATTGTGCTACAGTTGTGGCAGTATGGGGCTCAAAGAGGCTGATGTGCTTTCTTTATTTTAATATAATTCTTTATTTGTCTTCAGTAGTCCTACATTTCAGAAGATTAAATGCAATAAAATGGCTCAAGTGATTCAGGTGACTTTCTGATGACAAATCTATGGAAGTAAACCTCACTCCTCTGTGTGTTTCTGTAAGGTACAACCTTCTTGACTTCTGTGTCTCTCTTCACCCTTCTCCATCTCATAAAATAGTTAATGAAATATTCCTCTTCTGCTACTGTCAAAGCCTACACTTTTTTCTCTTCTGAAACTCCTCTCTGATACCCTCTTATCCTTAAGTTTTGGTATTTGTTGCGCTCAGTCCATGCAGACCTCAGCTTCTGAGCAACCTTGTTTCTTCCTATGACTTTTGCTCAGTGTTAGCTTAGTCATTCACATCTTAGTACAGGGTCCTAATGACATGATATAAGACACAGTTTTTTAGCACACTGATCTTCATCAGGATTATGTTCATAAATAACCCTTTGAATTTGCTGTTTCATCTTTGTAAGTCAGCACCTAGTTACCACAGTCATGTGTGCCATGGCAATGAGGAGTTAAATAATTGACATTGTCGAGCATTGCTTTCAACAGTTTACATCCTTTGAAATACCAATAGTTAAATGTGAGACATATTTTGGTGCAGCTAGTTTAGGCTGCTTTATTCCAACTGCTTCTTTGGTATCTTCCATGGAGATGGAAAAGCATCTTTCACCAAAATCTTTCCAGTGGTAACCTATTCCTTGCTTTACTGATTTCTATGTGTTTTAACCTCTTTTAGTGCTTAGATAAATAAACCCTTTGTTTTAAAGAGTCTCAAATGTTTGGTTGGTGTTTATACAGCCAGGTGAATGACCAGCCGAAAGAAACAGTTCTTTCTTACCCATGGAAACTTTTAAGGAGGCTCGGACTGCTTAAATCCTTGGTGTTAAACAGAAAGTAAGAACAAGAACTTCTGTAGGAGGAAAGCTCTTTCAGTGTGTGTGTGTCAAGTGCTTTCATTTGTTTTTCAGACTGTTAAACCTTCAAAAACATTCTGCTCTGATAATGTTTCTGTATTCACAAAGTCTTCAGTTTGCTACTGCTTACTGCTCAATTTAAAAGCTTTAAGAAATTGCAACAGCCATTCTCTAGAGTATCTTTCTACATCCTCTTTGTTGTGGTTTCAGCTGGAATAAATATTTTATTTCTTAGTAGCTGGTGCAGCACTGTGTTCTAGATTTATGATGAGAATAATGCTGATAACACACTGATGTTTTAGTTGTTGCTGAGCAGTGCTTACGCTAAGTCAAGGACTTTTCAGCTTCTCATACCACCCAGCCGGGGAGGTGGCTGGAGGTTCACAAGAAGCTGGGAGGGGACACAGCAGGGACAGCTGACCCCAACTGACCAAAGGGATATTCCATACCTATGATGTTGTGCTGAACAAAAAAATGCGGGGGAGCTGGCTGGGAGGGGGCAGCCCGCTGCTTGGGGACTGGCTGGGCATCCATTACTGGGTGGTGAGCAATTGCATTGTGCATCATTTTTTATTCTTTTATCATTATATTATTATTATTGTTGTTGTTACTATTATTTTTATACTTATTATTATCCTTTTTTTTTCCATCCTATTAAATTGTCTTCATATCAACCCATGGGTTTTACTGTTTTTCTGGTTCTTTCTCCTCCAGCTGTGGGGGCGGTGAGTGGCTGTGTGGTGTTGAGCTGCCTGCTGGCTTAAACCACAACATTTCTTCTAGGTGTCCACTGTGGGGCTCAGAGGGTTGAGATAATGACAGATCTGATGTGAGCATGTTAAAACAAATTTGTTAAAAGCATTCATTATATTAGTTTAATACTTGCTGATCACAATGTTGTTCTCAGGGTTGAACCATGTAATCTTTTACTGTAAATGTTCCCTGCCGCTCTGTTTATCACCTTTGGGGTATGGGTTAAGGTTATCATTTTGCTGTACTGTGTAACGGTGGCTTATGATATGATAAAATTACTGGTTGTGAGACTAGTCCAGTATTTGTACTCAGCACTTCTGTCATCTCCAAACTTCAGGAACCATCCTTTTGAAACTATTAATAGTTACACTTTTTATCTTTTCTCCTCGGAGACTCAATCCATGGGGAAGACACCTCCCTTGTTTACCTTTCTCTTCCAATCTAATTACAATCACAGAATGCTCCCTTGAGAATTTTGAATATCGATGGGATGTACAAAACCAGCATGTTCTTATTGCTATGTCTCCTGAACATGTTTCAGGGCTTGTTTAAGACTAAAATCTATTTAAGAATACCATCCAGAGATCTGCCCCAAGACTGGACACTTATGAGTGGTAGGGTGGTGAGATAGTATGGACAAGTGCCTAGGACAGTGGGCACCTCTCAGAGTTTTGGAACTTCACCCCTGAACAATTGCAAAATCCAGAAAACTAGTAAAATATTTGGAAAAAGTATGCTGCCACCCTGGCTATACTATAGAGAGGCACAAACCACTGCAACATCCTGGGTCCTGGCCCATGCCTACTGAGCCCTGCTCAGTACTATTTAGTACCCTCAAGGGGAAAAGAAGGTCTCTGGACCTGATGGCAAAACAAAATACACTGCATCTACTCCAACTCCTGTGACAGGCACTACAGCTGAACCAGAGAACCAGCCGATGCCAGTAACAATTGTCCCTATAAAAAAGGAGAAATATTGAAAGTAGAAGTCAGCTCATTTAGTAACGGAAGAAGGTCCTACTAGGAATGGGAAGGAGGAAGAAGTGGAAAAGGCAGGTTACTCCAAAGCAGGACCATCACGAGAAAAGGAAAAGAAAGTTTCAGAACTTTTCATAAATGACATGATAATGACCCAATGGCTATGTGTGAGTGAGCTGCAAGATATGTGAAAAGATTTCATCTTTCATCCAGGTGAGCACATTGTCATCTGGCTGCTCTGATGCTGGGACAATGAAGCCAGTAGCTTGGAATTAGAGTATAGGGAAGCCAAGCAGCTGGGATCCCTTTCTATCAAAGGGTTCATTGAGAAAGTCAGTGGTAAAGGGACACAAGCCCTCAGCCTCTGTAGGCAACTCCTGTCAGGTGTCAAAGAAAGGTATCCTTTCAAGGAAGATATTATATGTCACCCATGAAAGTGTACCTCCATGGAGAATGGTACCCAGTACCTGAGGGAATCAGCCATGCTGGAGGTGATGTATGATGCCCTGGACAATGAGCAGTTATCCAAAGATCCAGATGAAGTCAAGTGTACACCATCCATGTGGTGGAAGTATGTACAGAGCACACACTGTATGATAACTCATTGTCAGTAATGACCATGCAAGGTGGAGAAGAAAAAATAGTGGATGAATTGGCTGGCCAACTCCAACAATATGAAGAGAATCTCTTTCCCTTCCTAGGGGCCTGTGTCTTGGCTGTGGAGAAACTGTTCCAGGAGTTCCAGCAATTCAAAGAGGATATGTCATACTGTTCACCTGTACAGTCCAGTATTTCAGTTATTAAGAGTAAGCCTTCTTCTGTTCAAGGTAGGGGATATAGTGGGTACATACTAAAGGCCACCCCATGATCTTACATGAGCGACCACAGAGAGGACATGAGGAAGTAGGCTGGAAAATCTACCTTGACCCTAGGGCACAGTTATGTGAGTTTCAAGGTCAATCACAGAAAAGGGGGTTCTTCTGAAAAATATACTACCCCAGTTTCCAGTGGGCAGTTCCCCAGACAGAGTAAAAGGGCTAGTCTTACTTCAGGTCTTAATAAAAACACTTCTAATTTGTATTTATAAGAAGTGAGAAACAAATTCTATGACTGGGACTAGAGGGGACCTGCTTCCAGCCAGGTGGAGGAAGGGGACAACTAGGTTTATTGGACTGTGTGGATCAGATGTCCTGGCACATCAGACTCACAGGAGTATAAGGCTATAGTGGACACAAGTTCATAGTGTACCCTGATGCCATCAAGCTCTACAGCGGCAGAGTCTATTTGTATTTCTGGAGTGACAGAAAGAACATTCTGCTTCACCATTCTACATTCATTCACGAGGATGTTCAATAATATTGACCCCTGAGGAATGTCACCTGTGACAAATTGCACAGTGCCAATGCTGATCTGTGTGGTGTCAGACCCAATGTGCATTACCATGGGGTTTGACATAGACATCTTTATCTATCAATAAAGTGATTTAATTTGTCATTGCTTAAGTAAGATCTGTATCATCTTTTAATTTGTGGTTATTCAATAGAACATGTCTGGCCATTCTAAGCTTCACTGAGCTTGGAGATCAAGAGCAAGGCTTGGTTAGAATTCATTTTCACCAATGAGAAAGCAAAGTTTTTAATGTAACTGAATCCTGTATAGGAAATAGTTCTAAAATATCACATTTCCCATCTAGAGCACATATTTATATTGTGGTCTTCTGACCACTTGGGCACATTAAGTTTTTCCAGGTTCCAGGGTTGTTCATACCAATAAGCTATTTTTCCACATAACAATATGAAAAAAAAAATGTTTTTCTTTCATATAAATCTTAGCACACCAGCAAAATAGCTTTTTCTTTTTACATAAATTGCTTCTGGAATATATCAGAAATTATATTCACTGCATGTGTTGCTATATATAGTTTTGAATCTATAATGGCCACATGGTACTTACGTATTGCACTTCTCTTCCTCTCAGCACAGGAGCAGTTTCCACGTCCTTCAGAAGTACCTAATGATTATTATGGGGCAAATCTATTTTTCCTTGCTGACAAGATCTGTTGACACACAAGTCCTCACTTTTGAGACTTTAAGTTTCTCTTTTTTCACTTTAAATAAGAAACAGATATTCTGGGAGCTTTTCATGGCACATTTTCTGTTTGTTTTCAACAAATGGAAAAAGATTATAAATGATACAAGCTACACTAGGTATAGTCAAATGACTGGACTAAACAAATCTATTCCTATACTCTCCTGTCTCCAGCAGCCTAAAGCACTCATCAATTATCCCTTTTAAGATAAAAGAAGCCGTTTTCTGCCTTACTCCAGTCTCTTGCCAGTCCCAGACCGACTCAGTAATGTATTTCAGATGCATTTTTTACTTTCAGGAACTTTTCTCAACTTCCTGGGGATGGGAATGCGATGGGGGAAGGTGGAGAAAAAGGAGTAATAAAGGTTTATTTTATTTTGCTTTGCTTTTCCACAGTATTGATAAAATAACTGTTTCTTATCCCATCACTTCTTATATGTGGGCAGCTGCTCCTTAAGGCTTACCCAGCCTTAGCACTGGACAGACTGTAGCATTTGCTAATGATGTATTGCCTTTTGCTAGGTAGGAGTGAATGTTGCCTGTGGCAGAGTCTTTGTGCTGGAGTATGTGAGCTTTTTTTTCCCATATATTAATTTCCAGACAAGAGCTCTGTCCAGCTCTTTTCCTAATGTTATGATCTTATGCTTTGAGACTAAGTACAAGATCAAGAAGAAATATTCTTGAATATTTCTAGGTTAATTAATTCTTAATTCTTATTCTTAGGGAACTGTAATTTTATTTTCACATTTCTGGACATGCAAAAAATGTGAGTTTCGCTCTGTCACATTACCCTAACTGTACTGTAACAAGCCATATTATGCACAAGCCATCATATTGCTACTTTTAGTGACTTCATACCTCCATTTTTCATATTTTTATATCTGAGTGGGAGGTTGATGCAATATCTGATCTACTTCTAAATAGAAGTCATAAATGTGTCTGACAAATCAACTCTCATCACCTAAATAACTGGAGTATGTATTTAGAGAATGATAGAATAGTATGGTTTGGAAGGAACCTTAGAACTCATCTAGTTCCAACGCCCCTGCCATGGGCAGGGACACCTTCCATTAGACCAGATTGCTCAAACCTGGCCTTGAACACTGTCAGGGATGGGGCAGCCACAGCTTCTCTTGGCAGCCTCTGCCAGTGCCTCACCACTCTCACAGGGAAGAACTTCTTCCTCATGTCTAATCTAAATCTACCCTCTTTCAGTTTAAAGCCTTTTCCCCTTCTGTCACTACATGCCCCAGTAAAGATCTCCTGTAGGTCCCCTTTAGGCACTGGAAGGCTGCTATAAAGTTTCCCCAGAGCCTTCTCAAGGCTGAACCACCCCAATTTTCTCAGCCTATCTTATAAGAGATTCAGCTCCTTCAGTTAGGAGCTTTTTGGTGTTGAAGAGCAATGTCAAGCCTCTCTAGACAGAGATAAAAAGCATAAGGTTATATCTCTAAAAATATTTGGAAAAAATCTCCCCTTGTTTTCAGTTATTGCTTCTACATTTCCCATGTAAAACTCTCAAGATTTTATGCTGGTTCAAGATATGTATTGCAGATGAATAAAATCAAATTATCACTTGATATGGAAGCAAAAACCTGAGGATGAAGCCTTTCTAAGACCATTTTCGCAAATTCCCCTCTGGAAAGCAGAAAAAATGTTTTCTTTTATTTTTTTTATGTCAGGAATGTATATAGAGGAGTTCTCTGTAGCCATAAAACACTGGAAGACTCTCTGTTGTGAAGCAAATCCTGTGGTAGAATTAGATTTGTTCCATGTCTGATCTTTAACTGGAATTTAAAAAGTTGATTCCAGCAGTCTGGATTCTCCAAGAGATAATTTTTTATGGTCTATATACAACTTGGTATATTTTTTAACCTTCTTTCAATTCATTAGCAGTTATTTTCATGAATATGATATTTTACAGAATTATTGTTGTGGTGAGAATAGTCCTTTTAAGACTGACACTGCATTATTGTCACTGGTGAGTGTTGTGACTTCCAGTAGCAGGACACTAGTAAAACTGGTCCTGTATTATTCATTAGGTGTGCAATTAGCTTCCCATGGTTTATATACATATTTTAAAAGTCCAAGAATCATTGATTAGTGTAAACTCCCATTGCTCATTAAAAACACTGAAATTTGTATTACCTTCTCAGGACTTCTCCAGTAAATGCAATGCACATTTAGCAAACCATTTTAATATTTCAGCTTAGCTTATTTTACATCAAGGGACAGACACACTCATATGGTTTGAACTCCACTGAAGATGGAGCTAGAGTAAAGGCAATTCCAATCGCATTGCATCTCATGCAAATTATCTTGAAGGATAAGCATTCCTGGGCTTGTCCTGTACTTGGATAAAAGACCATCTGGAAGTCCCAGATACCCTTGGCACAAGCCAAGATGTCATGGCTGAGCACTGTACCACAGAAAGTGAATGAATTAGAAGGCTACATTTTCCCCCTCATCACTGATGGGTGAGTCAGAGATCTAAAGTTACCAATACTGTTTTCATTCCATCAGTGAAAAATGTTCCAGAAAAATACTGTAAATTAAAAGCATTAAAATTGGAAAGTGAAGTGGTATGAAACTTAAGCTTCACAGGAACCTTTAACCGGGGTTGAGAAATCCTACCCTCTACGATGCCTACATCTCTGGAAAATCTTACAAGCTTACCAAAACTTGGATGAGTTTCTATATTGGGAACGAACACAGGGCCAGGAAATGGGTGTTCTGCTGCTGCTGCTGCTGCTCTTGCCATCAATCAGGCAAGGCCTGGGTGCTATGACTGGCATGTGAGCTTTTCTCTAGGCACCTGTCTTTCGGAAGAGAAGAGCTGCTTGTGGCCCCTGTTGTAGCGCAGAAAGTGAAAAACCTTCTCTGCTTCTGAAAGAAATCTCCTGCCGCCGTTCGAGGAACAGCAGGATGGGGAAGGTAGCAGCTCCATGCAGTACAGTAACCAGCATTTTTAACAAAGTATCAACCTTTTGTGGGAGATTCGGTAGCGTAAGGAGGGCACTTCTTGTGAAGAGAACTGGAGTGTACGGAGCCCTGAGAGAATGCAGCAGGGATGGGGGAAAGGGCACAGGGAAAAGGTAGTATGAAGAAAATAATCACCAAGGAAAAAAAAAAAAAAGAAGTTAAACTACTAATTATTGATTTTAGACTAAATTTTCAGTTCTCTCTTTGCAATGAAGCAACACTATAAACAATGATATCTACATCATTTCTGTCAAAGATCTTTAGTTCCAAAATAAGATAATAGAATTTAAACACATTTAAAATATGTGAAGCTAAAATTTAATGTTTGGGCTGATAATAGCGAGGCTTAAAGCTATTTTAATGGTAATGTAGAAGATATGCAACTTTCAAGATGACTGGTTGAATCATACAAAACCAGAAGAGTCCAGATGAAAAACTATGACAAACTTTGGTCTCACTACTTCCCACCACCCAAATTCTGAACATGGAAGTTGCTCCATCTTTGTGTTGCAAAATTTCTCTTCACTGAGTAGCTCTTTTCACTCTTTCATTCTTTCCTCCTTTTCTGGCAACGAAGCACATTTTCTTTCCCTGTAATGTAATTATATACAAACTCACAAACTTAACCGTATTGCCATGATCTAGCATCACCCACAATTTGGCAGATGCCGCTGACTGAAAACACAGCTCTACTTTAAAGTAAGTCATAACACTGTTTCTATATTTAAAAACAGTTTCCATGGCATGACAGCACTGTCTGTACATACTGGGGAAAGACATCAAAGCTTCTTTGTGTGGTGATTCGGTGTCCAGCTCTCAGAAGCAACATTAATTCAGACAATGATTCTTATTTAAAGAGGTTCTGAATTTTGAAATAATTTTGAAATGACAGTACTTGTTACTTTAATATCTTTGCCAGTTAGATTGCCTGATACAGCAATAGTGTGCATAATTTTAAACAGCTGTTTTCTTTACTTTAGTAATTATTTAGTAATTATTTTTTTATTTTAGTTAAATAATACCTTACAAAAGGAAGCAGGGTAAAATCTCCCACTCATTAAATTAATGCTTTGATTCCCATATTTTTATATTGACATAAAAAGCACAATACACATATAGATTCTTCTCTCTGATACAGTGAGTTTATTGTATTCCAGTGTGAGCTACTGCAACTCCAGTGAAGTCAATTGGATTACAATGCCTAAGAATGTAATGTAATACAGAATGAGTTTGAGACCTTGTGCTTAATATCAAAACACAACTAACTGTGCCCTAATATGAGTTACAGAGAAGACACAGGAATGACAAATTATATTTTAATTATTTGAATTTCCTGTCTTTTTTCTTTGTTTGCTATTGATGAAATCTGAAACACTGTCCTATAAATCAGTTTAAAGATGTGTGCTGTATCCTTACTATTTTTCTGATATTTAGCAAAGCTGTAAAACCAGACAAATCCCTAGCCCATCATTGCCTCAAAGTTTTCAAAGGTAGAAAGCTGGATCTCAGTGCATGAATCACCCAATTTCACCTAAGCTTTATTTCAGCTAACTGCTGCAAAGATGTTCCCAGCATCCCTGTCATTCTCTGAGATATCTAATTTCTTTCTTTGCAACATTTGTAGACAAGTAGGAGTTATGGAAAATGGAAGGTTACATCAGTGTTGTAAAAAGAGCTGTGAAGTTGTGAAGTCACCTGATTGAAATGGTAAAGTATGAATTAATTTTATACAAAAAGAAAAAAAGATCATACTGTAGAAGAGTAAATTACAGTATTTTAATATTGAAGAACCAAAGTATGAGGAAAAGAGGGGAGCATTTAGCAGTCTTTTCAATCTCAATTTTCACAGATTTCTCTAGGCAGAGTTTCTTAGCAATGAACTCATGAAGACCCATCTTTGAATGGGGTTCTAAAAGCACTGCCAATAATGAGTGTTTACAGGTGAGGAATTATTTTGATTTAAGGTCTGATGAGTCTTGCTTGTTTTGAATCATAGTTCATCACAGTAATTTATGAATACGCAAATGTAAAATTATTAACTAATTCTCCTGGAACCAAACACTGCAATCAGATTTCCATATAAAGTTTTCATACAGGTGGGTTTTTTAAAAAGCCATGCTAATGAAGCTCAAGAATCTTAAATCTGAACTAGATCATCCTTTTTTCCTTCCTGCTTATAAAAGTTAGTCTCTCCTCCAGCAATGCCAGGGATAGACTGTGTCAGAAGAAAGCTTGTTACATTACATTCTTATTTCAATAGCTCATTAAAATCTGTCCAAGAACTAAAGTTAACTTTCCAACATTGTTTCAATTTTGTTTTGATGTCTCACCAATGGCTTGCCAAAAGCTTTGGGACACTATAAACTATGCTAGAAAGTTACTTCCTCTCTGAAATACACTGTATCTTCCTTTGTTTTCTTCTTTCTTCGATGGGCTGGTTGCTGCTTGCTTCCAGAAATTAATAGGATGGGCTGCAGTGAGTGATATAAAGTCAGGGATGTGAGCCAAGAGACAGACAGTGGTGCATAAGAGACAGGCAGAGGTGCTTACTCAAAGTCATTCATCCAGTGACTTCACTGAAAGTGGGAGATGGATTTCGCATTGAAGGAAAATGTTTGCCTTTTAACTTAACTGCTTTTATACTTTCACACCATAAGGTACATGAGTGCTACTGAGAACACAGAGAAAATGAGATGAAAAGCCACAGTATCTATGAAAGTCATTCTAGAAACCCTGTCTGTATTGCTGTAAGTAAGTTGTTAAAAGAAAAAACATTTTGTGTCCTCGGTTCTGTCAAAATATTGGGAAGCCATAAGGACTAAGTTTCAGTTTTACTCCTTGATAACTAGACAGGAGCAGGAGGAAATGCTTTGTACCATCTTGCCACTGATGACAAGCAGCATATGTCTTGTAAAAAAGGCTGTACAGCTATGGATCATCTAAAACTTAGTGAATTACCCATCCCTTTGAATGTGCATCACTCAAGGTTTGCCCATAAATTCCAGCTTTGTCAACAAGTTAGCATGTTGGGCTTTAACCTTCCATTTGCTTCTGGATAAAATTCAAAATATGAGCCCTACCTGAACTCCCAGACCTTCTCTTGTTCTTTTGTTTCGATTTTGTTTTCTTTTCTTTTTTTTTTTTTTTTTTTTTTATTTTAGTTGTTGTTTGGTTTGTGGGGTTTTTTTGTGGTTTTTTTTGTGGTTTTTTTTTTTTTTTTGTTATTGTTGTTTGGTTTTTTTTTGTCTGCGTTTGCTTATTTGTTTTTTTTGTTAGGACTGCATCCTATTTCCTGAAAGTATCAAAACATCAAAACATACTTCACACAGAGATGACAGCCCAAACTGTGATTACAGTAAATTCCCATACTCTGTACAATTTTATAATACCTTTCATGATTCACACTATTTAGTTTCAAGGTAAGAATTCAAAGATTTATTACCTATTTGAGGCGCTGCAAACTGTTTAGCTCAATTAGAAACTGAAAACCCAGGAAGTGCTATTTGATCCATGGAATCACACATCAGCAGAATCAATGCAATACTGAACACATTTGTAAGAGTGTTGTAAAATTTTTCTGTTTATGTTTAATGTTTGAAATGTTTATGTTGTCAAAGTTATATTTAGAAGACAGACTATTAGAGTAGTAAATGCAACATAAATCTTTCAAGAACAAAGATCCATTGCCTCTGGTGGAGTCATAAAAGGTGGGATTTTGCCTGTGGGTGCCTCCAAAATGTGACTGAGCGTTTTTGCATTAATGTAGAGAAAGGTGAGTGAGGGTCATCACTCTTATAGTACCGGTCAAAATCTTAACAGTACTGGAATCTGAAGTTATTTTGTGTCTTATTTAGTGCATATGTTTGAACTTGTTTTTGTAAATATTTTTGTATGTATGTGATGGCATATTGACACCTACCTATCCATTTATCTGTGGATAAAACCCTTAAAACACAATAATACAAGTCTAGACAGAGGAGGAACGGGAAAAAAAAAGACAGATGGATTGATTAATCTAGCGACAGAGTTTAAGAACTGATAACAACATCCTACCATATTAAAAATTACTTTGGGGAAGATGTATGGCATTTACTTTTTAAGACTGGAATATTAATAACTGTAAAAGCTAAGGAAAGGTTATCACTGGCAGTAATAGTTCTTTTATAGTGTCAGAAGATTAATGTTATATTTCTTTGGCAAAGAAAGTAATTTTTTTTTTTGGGAAAAAAAAAAATCATGAGCTGTGCTGCTGGACGCAACCAGTCATGATTTCTTCAGCCCAGGACAAAGGAAAGTATGAAAGAGGTGAAGTGGTTTCCAGGAATGCAAAGATGGCACCCATATTATGGTGCTCTCTGGCATAGGAACTTGATATACTCTGCAGGTCCATTGCCTGGAAGTGCTGAGAAGAGCTGGGATTCTGGAATTTACTTCCTGTCAGGAGATGGGTAAAACAAGACCTAGCATCACACTTTGAGTAAGATTGGCTGTCAAGGTTAGTGATGCTGAGTGGAAGCTAGATAGGAAGGAAGCAGGATTTAAAAAGACACCTGAACGTGGAAGGAGACTGTTGATGTAAGATGTGGCATGAGAACAGACATTATTTCAAGGTTTTATTAGCGAGTGGTCTGACAGATAACATAGAGGCAAGACTGGTAGAAAAGACTGGTAACATAAAAGGACCTGGACTGATAGCTTTACAGAAAACAAAGAGAAGGAAGAGATGTGGTGACGACCAAGCCTCTGTAGAGGTTGAGGCCTTTGTATTTGGAGCATAGGATGTAGAAAATTGCTGCAGATGACAGGAATTTAAAAGTAGGTACTTATCTTCTGCAAATACTCTTTAATCATTTTGGCCTTGCCCCTTCTATTAGGTGAGACTATTGTAGTGGCACTTGATTAGATAGGAATATTAAGAGCTGTAGAAACTAAGCAACAGCTGCTCCTGAGTAACTTTTCTTTCCTGATTTGCAGGCCAATATTTCCTAATCAAATGTGCCTTGACTGATGATTTTCACCTTGCAGCTCTATGCAGAAACAACTCTATATTTGGAAAGTGTGAAAACTTGTTCTAGCAATGAACTACATAGAGAGTATATTCTGTATTCAACATCTGAAAAACAACAAATACCCTAATCATCGTCATCATAGTCATTGTCGTCATCATCATCATTGACCAAGCTTGGGGAATAACCTGAATCTGAAGAATATAAGTGAAAATGTAATTCATATTGCATATTTGCCTGCCAATTCCAGCAGTCTGAAGACTTTTTAAGCAGTAAGGCAAGATAATCAACAAGGAAACATATATTAAAAATGCATGTCCAAACTAACCTCTTTCCTCCCCCATTATAGGTATTGAGAAAAATAAAATTATTGTAATTTTTTGTCTGATGAGATAGGAACAGGGTCTGGTTTTCTTTTGCTGCAAATGTTCCTGATATTTTGTTCCTTGTTTTTAGGAACCACAATTAAAATTTAAAAAAAAAACCTAATTGGCCTTTGCCTCAAATTCAGATAAGTATTTTTTTCCCACATGAAACTGTTCAGCAAAACTATTACACAGTTGTGAAAACAATAATAGCATTAAAACTGTAACCTCAAATTAACAGTGTTGAAACTGATGATGTTTAGTATTAGCCAAGTGAAAAATGAGATGCTGATTAACTGTAACAAACTATTGGGAAAATCTCTCAGAAAAGACCAACAAAAAAGCTGTCATAGCTGTCAAGAAAAAATACCAGAAACTATATGTGAAGCAGCTGGGAAATTAGTATCCATTAGTACCTTATCTTCCTAGAGTGGTCAACTTTGGTCATGTTAGTGATCTGGAAAGAGAAGTAGTAAGAGAGAGGCGCTGCTGTGAAAGCACTCAAGGAAATTACTAATGAAAACCTGCAGGGCAAACTAGCCACAGTAGGTGAGTTAACAAGATCAACAAACAGACCAGGCTCGTTAAGGGAAAGACACTGCAGAGGAAAAAAGGTTTAATACTTTCTCTCTTCTCAAAGAGTTCTGCATGTTGAGCTGCTGTGACTGATAAGGTTTTCTGGAAAGATAAAGACAGTAAATCTATATGCACATGAAGACAGCTGTTCTGTCTTGCAAGGTCTGCTTGTATTGAATTTTCTTGTTTTGAAAGCATACAGCACCCCAAAGAAGTTTTGGATTAGCCGCTGGTGATTTACACTCTTAGTACTTAATTCATGTGAAGTTCATTTGACATCAACTTATTGTCAACAACTCATTTTAGATCTATCTTGTTTGTGGGGAAGCCTCATCATGAAGTTCTGACCTTTCTTTAGCTTTATTCTATTTAGCATAGAATTTCATATCTCTGTGTATAAATTCCAACTGATTTTTTTCATCTAAGATAAAATTTAGTTTACACTGTATGTCCAGCCTAGTTTCACCAAATCCTAATTCAAGGTGAAGCCAAGCGAATGTTTAAAAACACTACTAAAAATATTTTGGACATAACAAAAAGGAGGCCTAAAAATGATCTTATGATATAACAATGTAAGATAAAATGCAAACATGAACACAAACACAAATTTATGTATTCATGTGTGTCCCTATTAGAAAAGAATCAGAGAACTGAGCAGCCCTCTACTAAATAAGTCTAGACAAGAAATTTGCAGTCTTTGCTGCATATCACTTTTATCTATTGCAAACTTCTATTTGCTGCACTTATTTGGAATTGATATACTTCAACAAAAAGTTCATTTTATACAGCCAGTAGACATCAGGATGCAGAATATACATTGTAATCGATAAGGTCCTTAGAGAATGCAGACGTTCCAAGCTGAGCTAATATAACTTTATAGTGTCATATCAACTTCATTGAGGAGTAGAAAGTTACAAAATACTGTTGTTGTAGAGGGATTCCTCAATAGATAAATTTTATTGATGCACCAATTAGAGCAGTCAAACCCACACATTTTACTCTTTAATCTACTGGCCTCATTTTAATGATTTTAATTCATTTTCTTCTCCAGACTTGAGCTGCTGTGGTCTGATTTTTTTCTACAGCCTTTCCCTGCAGTGTGTGGATGTGGTCAATCTCTGTGGGACAGACATAGTAAAAGCAGTCATGTTGCGCTGGCCTTCTCAAACAACAGCTGAATTTTAAATTGTCCTGTCTGCTCACATTGAAGAGTGGCTGCCATTCCCCTTGGACATCTCCTTCCACCATCCTGGGCAGGAAGGTAAGGACACCTTAGATCCAACATAAGCAGTCATAGGTGCCTCTCACCTTCCAGGAAAGTCCCACCTCTTCTGGCTGTTGCATGTGGCACTCCCCTGGAAGTCCCACCCCTCCTGTCATCTTGCAGTCTAGTTGCTCCACCCCCTTCGGCCACTTTGGGTAAAATATCATACCCATGTCTCGGCTGGCAGTCCTGTGGATGGCTGTTTGGGGCTTACAGTTTACCTAGAAGTACAGCACTCCACATATGGTCTCACCAGGGCTTAGCAGAGAGGAAGATGGTACCAGATGGTAACGCTTTTCCCAATGCAGCCAAGGATATACTTGGATATGTTTACAATTAACATGGCCTAGTGATGAAGTGAAGATGGAAGGGACTTCACGACTGCTACAGGACAGAATTAGAATTCACAATGATTTTGACCAGTTAGAGAAATGGTCTGAAAAAACTAAGATTAAATACCTCAAGGATGTATGAAAGGATACATATTTAGGAGAACAAAAATGTAGGAAGAACTACAGCAGACCTGTGAAGGAGGAACTAATGTTTATAAAAGATATTAAGCTGAACACAAAGTTTCTTTTCGTAAGAGCTCAACAACATCGTGCTTTTACAGAAAGAGAGAACCATCATCTTGGAATATATGAAGAACACCCAAAAGATGTATAAAAAGAAGTTTCAGTTACACAAAAGATTAAATCATCATTCTTTGCAACTTTTGAGAAGTTTCTGCCAGAATGCTGTTTCCAGTTTTGTTCACCACATATTTAGAAAGATAAGGCCAAAGGAGACTCCTAGAAATCAGTGTGAAGAATATATTCCTTGTCCCTAGCTCATCCTGACTAAATCCTATTCCTTGTGAATGGCTTGGGATTTCCATGCCGTGCCTTCCTGCCAAGACAGGCTTAAACTCCTGGACTGTATCCTGAGTTCACTCACAAGAAAAAAACCCAACCTTTCACTTTTTCCTTCCTTCATCTTCCAAGACCTTCATCCTGTCCCAATCATAAAGTCTATTACAATATTGAGAAGTCTAGAAATACAGACTTAGAAATAATGACTTATGAGCATGGATTAAGAGCAACTGGATGATCTAAAAAAAGATGACGTGAGAGAGAAATGTCAGTCTTCAAGCTTATAAATCACTCATAGAGAGAATGGGATCTGTTCTTCAGATCACTGTTGGACAGGATTGGAAGAGATTAAATCACAGCAGGAAAATTTAACTTTCATATTATGGAAACCTTCTGGCTATGTGAAGGTTTGATTAAGCACTCTCTTATATGGTCTGGGAGCTGGGGAAGTTCCTGTCACCAAAGGTTTTTAAAAGCAGTTTGGATAAACATTTGTGAGCACTTACAAAAGATAGTGGATCCTGCCTATGTCAGAGAAACATCAGAATCTCCAAGCTTTTCCTTCCCAATGTCATTTTCTACATCTCCCTGACACTATACTAAAGGGTAAAATGCTGCAAGGATTTTCCTTTGGAAAGTGTGGAGTTCAGGATGGGCAGATTGGTTTGTGAGATCAATTAAACTGAATTCAAAATAAGAGATATATTTTAGAATTCAGCTACTTAATGATGTATCTTTGACTTTTGGCTAATGCCGAAAGAAGAGAAATATGCTCCTACAGGCACTGTTTCCTATGCCAGCTCCTCTGGATTTTGACTTTGCAAGGGTTATATTATGTCAGCAAACTCAGGCACATGTTAAAAAACTACGTTAATCATATAAAAAATACATTTTCACAGACACCTGCTAACTCCATAAAAAACCTCCCTGAAATATGTATGAAGACATTCACTGTAGCATAGGAAGCACAGAAAGTACAGTCAACATTGAAAAGGAGTGTTCAAGAATCTTTCTTTAGGAAGAGCTTCCGTTTTAAAGATAAACTTTCCTAAATCAGTTTGTGATGACATGATGAGAATGCCAAGTGTGTTGGAGAGGATGAAGATCAGTGTTTGGCCTGATGTATGTTTCCTAAGGTTTACTTTGGACTTCTTTTCATAAAAAGGTAAAACAGCACATCTATTCCTTACATAAGCAGGTCCTGCAGATAAGGGTAAAGAGTTTTGAATACTCTTGAAAACTGGTGATTTTACGACCGAGTCTACAGCTTCCTGATCTCAGTATTGCCTATCAACCTGAATGAGTTTCAGATCAGGAGCTTAGGGTGGGATCCAGAAAGACAATAGGCACCTCTAGTTGAAGTTTCACAAAGCATCGAGTGAGTTTTCTGTCTCTGCATAGGTGAAACAAAGAAATTGTACCACTTTACCACTCTTGTATAGTTGGGGGGAGGTATCATTTCCTCTAAAAATAATCTACAGAATTTAACAAACAGTGTAGAAACCCACTAACAAATGCAGAATTTGTGAGTTCTGCGCTTCCTGCTCCCTTTTCAGGGAGCAAGAAGTTAAAATAATGTGGTCCCTGGGGAGCCAGTTTCACTTATCAGAAACTCCCTCACTTCTGCACCCCTGAGTTCCTGTGTGTGGCCTGGCTGTGCTGTCACACTGTACCAGGCTGAGCCTCCTTCTTTACAGGCAGGTTCTAGCTTGTAGGGTACATGTGGGCACTCTAGACTGGAGCTACAGGGCACTTCTGAATGATCTGTAATTCAAATAATTATTTAAAGACTGTCTAAAAAGACAAGGAAGTTAAAGTGATCTTCTTTTGCACTTCTTTCCCATAGGCAAAGGCAAGAGGTACATTTTAAAATCAGTAACAACAGCCACAAAATGCTCAAGGAGTTTGTTGTTATTGCAGCAGAATGTGAATTTCTGCAATGAACATCAAAGTAGAGGGAATGGAAAGATCTTGATGTAGCTGCTGTTGGGGGCTATTGTTCCAAGTATTAAATAGCACGACAGATGACACTAATCCCATGTGAGGTATTTTATGTATGTTTATACTTGAAACTGAATCTCTTATTAAAATTAGAATTAGATAACTCTCAAGTCTAAAACTCACACAGATTATATTGTATTAACTAGAAGGGCATTTAGATACTTTAGATTTAGTGCAACTTTGCCACTTAAATTCATTGTAACTCAAGCTGTTACATATAAGCACTAAAAATGTAAACCAGTTTCCAGGTTTTTAGAAAATATTTTTATAAATATTGCAAAATAAAAAGTTACTGCTTTTTTTTTTTTTTTTTTAATCTTTAACTTTTGATTATTTATGGACCACAGAAGGTACCATCCTTTCTCACATATCTCAAAACTAGAAAGATTGTATAACTGACTTTTTGTTAATCTACTTATGTTGTGCCATCTTAACAGAACCAGGGTGTTTTGTTCGCATTTGTCTCATTCCAGCAGATGATAATTTAAGATAATACTGTTGATTATACAAAATTTTGTTTTTAAAAAATCTGCTGAAATAGAACAATTGTTTTGAAGTTCAAGATGGAAGAAACATCTATATGTATTTTTTTATTTATCAGTCTGTTGTGGTTTAAGCCCAGCCGGCAATCCAGTACCATGCAGCTACTTGCTCACTCCCACCCCCCCTTTCCTCCCCCCACTCTTGGAGAGATGAGGAGGAGAATTGAAAGAATGTAACTCCCATGGGTTGAGGTAAGAACAGTCCCAGAAACTAAGGTATAACACAAACCACTACTGCTGTCACCAATAATAATAATGATAAGGGAAATAACAAGGGAAGAGTATGCAACATCTCACCACCCGCTGACCGATACCCAGCCCAACCCAAGCAGTGATCTAGCCCTTCCGGGTAACTGCCCCCAGTTTATATACTGGGCATGATGTGCTGTGGTTTGGAATACCTCTTTGGCTAGTTTGGGTCAGGTGTCCTGTCTCTGCTTCCTCCTGGCTTCCCCTCCTCCCTGGGAGAGCATGAGACTCAGAAAGTCTTTGATCAGACTAAACATTACTGAGCAGCAACTAAAAACATTGGTCTTATCAGAGCTGTTCCCAGGCCAAAAATAAAAAACACAGCACTGCACCAGCTGCTAAGAGAGAAAAATGACTGCTACTGCTGAACCCAGGACACAGTCTCTTAAAGCTATTTCCATGTGCAATAAAGTACGTTAATAGTAAGTGAAAAATAAATGCAAAATATTTAGGACTGCATAGTAATGCTGTCTATGCTAAACTCCAAATTAAGCGATTCCTTAATTTGTTCTGTTCTCCGCAGATGCTGCCACTGACTTAAATATGATGGCTGAAAGCGTAAAAGACTGCATGAGGCAACCAAGTAAACTAGTCTGGTGCTAGCTAACCTAACTAGCTCTTGGCCCAGCCTTGGAGGTAGGGAAGTCCATGGGGGGTCCACATGGCCCAGATATTCTCCAGGCATCTGGATCTGGAGTTTTAGGTCATACAGGCAGTTCACATTCCCCATCCTTGTAGAGCAGACAGTCAGGATTTGCTGCTATATTTGAGTTTCCCTGGAAACTTTAATTATCAGAATTGTCTTTAAAACGAGTGTTGGGTGTTTCATCCTATGATTGCAGTGAACCAGGGCTGCTTTCTCTGGCTATTTCAGCTCTTCCCCTGTTGGCACTGTATTCCTCTGGGTTGAAACTGTATAACTAGTGACCTTTCATTCAAGTGTGTATTTGTGCATGTGTATACATAAGCATAGGTTTGCCACTATATCTGAAATTCTGATTGCTGGATAGGTATACTTTGGAAAGTTTAAGAGAAGCAGTGAGCCTCCAAATGACTGACTGACTTTATGAAGTTTGGTTCCCTGCTAGCTGCTGTCAGCAGTGTCAACAAGCATATGTTCATAGCTGCTACTGTTGACTTTCTGGGATGGGCCATATAATTTTCTAAATCCTTCTCAGTTTTGCTCTGTGTTTCCAAACACTCTCATTGTTGAGAACCAAATTCCAGACTCCAGTACTACTACTGTTCTTGCTAAACAATCTGAGGATATTCCTGTACCTGACATCTATGGATTAGTTGCTTAGGCAGAATTCACTGAGATAAAGAGAAAGGTTTTCATGGATTCCAGGAGACTGGGAACACATTTTTAAGTTCTTATGCTTTACTATTGTATTGTGCTATGATCATAAAACAAAGGCTTCTTTGCAAAGGATTCTTGTTCCAACTTTTTTTTTTTTTTGACTTGTTTTAATTAGCACCTACATTTTTTAAAGGCAACAAATTAAACAATAAGAAATCTTTATGATATACTTTATAAAATTACTCAGAACTGAACAAAAAAATAAGCAGAATTCAGTTGGTGGCATCCAGCTGAAAAGCATAAAAAACATTCTCTACTTAAATCCCATTGCTTCTAAGTTCAAGTTTTTGAAGCAGATTTCTTGTTTCCAGAGCCTGAAAGGACTGGAATATTAATAGTTTTTGCACTAATACTTCAATGTTTTGGACTTTGTTTTCAGAAATCTGTAGATTGATGGAAAAATTGTATAGTTATCCATCCTTCAAATATTTCACTGGTTTTGAAAACAATGTGGAAGAATAGGCTAGTTTCACTACATAAAGCTAGTTAACTAAGCCAGTTTTTACGTAAACATACATATGCTCAAAGTTTTTCAGTCTTTCCTTAAATCATCTTGATTTACCTTTGAAACTTACCAAGGCAAATGAAAGTGATAACACGTAAAGGTTAACTCATTGAGTGCTGGTTAAATGCACAGATGTTTAAATGGATTTTATAGACACAATTTGCTTATACTATTCTAACTTTCCTAATAAATGATATGCTTAAGATTCCATTTTCTGAATCTAGATTCATTTGATCACCTGTGTTGTGTGGGAAGAGAATTCTCTGCAACAATACATTGTGGAGGAATAATCTGTTACGTCAAAATAGAGTATACACCTTTGTCATTACTGTATTATTCTCTTGTGTTCAGGAACGGTTTGCTGAGAAATTACCTGGCATTATAAAATAGATGAAAATGAAAATAGATGAGAAAGTCCACCAAAGACATTTCCATATGAAAGCTCCCAGCCTTTGGTGTCCAGCCAGAGCGATGAAGAACTGGAGTTAGATCTTAAGCTTCCCTTACATTTTACCTGACAGAGCAACCCTCAGAAATCTCCTCACCAGTGAACTTCAAGGATACATTGAGGTGAAATGCAGAGGCAAGGGGTGAGGTTTAGACACATCAAATGATGCAGCAGAGCTGGATAGGGACCTGACACTGGTTTTCTGTCAGAATCCTCAGCTCTGATACTTCTTTCAGTATTCAGTGCCAAAGGAAAGGGATGAT
This sequence comes from Ara ararauna, assembly GCA_028858755.1. Taxonomy (NCBI): domain Eukaryota; kingdom Metazoa; phylum Chordata; class Aves; order Psittaciformes; family Psittacidae; genus Ara; species Ara ararauna. The sequence continues at coordinate 49,618,950 of CM054379.1, forward strand.
GATGATGAATGCTACACAGGCCTATGGTGTGACCAGTGAGGTCCAATTCTCTGCCTGAAGAGCAAATTTAAACTTGTGTCCTTCATATTAGCAGGGAGCACACACTGAGCTTTGGGTCATGTTTGGAGCAAATTTTGTGGTATTTTTGCTTTGTAGCCTCTTGGGACATGGAACAAATATGGGCTCCCACCAGTTCAGAAATCCCTTTCTGTTCCTATGTGTCCTGCATGAATTTATCTACAAGAATTTAGGTATCTAAAAAGTTTAGTGTTAAGCTAGCAGATCTGAAGTTGTCAGTGGCACTGAATTGGGAGACTTGGACAGCGAACAAATTGCCTAAGACCAAGATGGTTTGTTTGATTATTTTTATCACTTCATCTTCAAAACTCTTTCCACAGTTCATTGCAAAAGAAGATGCTCTGTGAAAAAAAACAAAAACAAAACCAAAAACAAACAAAACAAACCAAAAGCCAACACAAAAAAAAAAAAAAAGAAGCCGAACTTCCTTATCTTTCTACTTCAAGATACAATCTGACACATTACTGAGTTATTTTTACCCTCTGGAGCAAGAAGCCCTGTCAGAAATGTAGGAAATAACAAGCTCAAAAAACTTTCCAGCTCTCATAAAGGCTTTGTTGTTGTCAAAGGGCACATAAAACTCGGGGTAAGATAAGAATGAAACAAACAATTGCAGTTTCTTAGAACAACCCTTGGCACAATTAGCCAAACAAAGAAAAAATGTGGAAGACTGAAATATAAGATTAAAGAAAATATTTAAACAGTTCTAATACATGTCAAAGTTATTGTTTCAATTAAATAGAAAAAGAAAACAACATCACAGTATAATAAAAACAAACACTGAACCTACAGGTTGCTATGTTATAGGACTCTTTCTACTAAAGTGTCAGCAAAAGTGAAATTCAATTCTGCACCATAGCTGGCTCTATGTAAGCACAGCCTAGCATATACATAGTGAAAGCGCAGTGCTCAAATAATGAAGTAAGGAGCTGTATACATTCACTGCTACCAAACTGGTCTTTGGTTACTAAGAATCACTTTGTATTGCACTTATACCAGGGTTATCAGAAATGCTTGTCATTGACATAGGCTTAGGTCTATGTCACTGGAATTGCAGTAAATGGAATTTTAACCCCTGATTGCCAACAGAAACATAAACTGAACTTGTACTGATAGAGAAATATTTTGTATATGGTACCATGTTTGCAACAATGGTGACTAGCAGATGTTTATTTGAAAAGTAGCAAAAAAGGATAGCTTTTCAGCCCCTATTCATCGAAGATTTAGTGATATCCTACCACAGAGATAGCATCCTGACCATTGCATCTAATAGTCTATTTTCCATCTATGTGAAAGATCTGATATATAAATGATTAATATAACTGGACTTTACAGTATCCTACAGTGATTTCTTTAATAATTCCACTAGATTGCATGTGAAAAAACACATCCTTGTTTGAAAATGATGTCTGATAATTTAAAAGGATGTCCCTGGTTCTTGCATTACCAAAAGAGTGAGTATGTACAGATACTGAAAATGGCTCACTCATTCTGGAGCCTTGGCTTTTGATTTGGTGAATTTTAAGTGAATCTTGCATATTCTGCTTTTTTCCTTTGGTTCTTTATTTCTTTCTAATGACTCAGATTCCCATCTCCTGCCCCCCTTGTCTTTTTATCACTTCTGAACTCTCTGACAACTATCAATGTCTCCAAGACTTCTTCAATAACAGTAATAGAGAAAAATCCCTCACTGTGCACATATAATTTTCCCACAGTCATTCTTTTGCATTTATTTATGCTGAATTTCATTTGTCATCCTTGTCATCCCATATTCAGTGTCATAAAATCTTCCTGCAACTTTTTGCAAAGGGCTTCAGATTAAAGTACCCTGAAGATCATTTTAGCATTACCAGAAAATGAGAGAAAGGTGTGAATAAACCTAATGACTGTACAATGAGTTCAACACTGGGGATTCTGGGGGTTAGGAGCCACGTCTGGCAGTAGCTGTGTGTTGTTAAATGCAAATATTTTTCCTCTCAAAATGTTTTTTAATTAATAATAAAATTAAAAAATGGGGGTTGATTATAAAGGTTTTGTGATCTAAAGTGGAACAGTGTTTAGTTTTGTTTAGTTTATGAAATCAAAGAGCTTCCTATGAAGCACCTGTGCATCTCAGGCAAAGCTAAATTTATGTCAGATTCAGACAAAATTGTATTATAAATTTATTATTTTTGCTTGGGACATTTTCTTTTTTTTTTTTTTTTTTGAACTGCTAAAATAGCGAGTTTAATTATGAAACTTTTTTTATTCAGTGTGAAATTAAACATAAAAAATTAGAATTCTCCAAAAGGACAAATTTCGTGTTTTTTCTCTCACTTTCATCTTGGGTTACAACCAGATGTTTCAGACCAAACAGTGCATCCTGACCACTGCCTTTCATCGAGGAGATCAGAAAAAAAATCAGCATCCTTTGTTTGCAACATCTTGCAGCGCCTTTTTTAAAATTTGGAATTCTGAATTATGTCCCCTGCATTCATGGGAAGCTGTACCTGTCATTGCCCAGTTGCTGGCCTGTCAAAAGGTGAGAAAGAGACAGAGGAAGGTCAAATCAAGGTACTATTATTGTTGTGTGAAGACATACAGCCAAATTGTGTCTGAGACTTCATTACCATTCTCAGTACAGGATTGATTCAAAAGGAGGGTTAGACTAACATCAGAAATTTTATTTAATGTCAAAAATATGAGAATATTTTTGCAGTCTAAAAGAAACTCACCACAGCAGAGCATATCATGCTACAAGGAAAATAATTTTGTGTCAAATCTGAGAGCAATATTTGCATTAGACATTTTCTGATACCCAGATTAAGGTACTCGTCTATGGATTAGGGTGTGGTAAAAGTGGAGGGACATATTTGCTGCTAAACAAGTCTTAGTTCAGTTTCCTCCTGGCAGAATACTTATTCTGCAAGACAATGCCATTATTTCTATTCCATTTAATATGGACAACTTTCTCCTGAACTGATAAAAAAAAAAAAAAAGGAAGAAAAAAAGAAAACAAATTTAGAAATTCGCTTGTATAAGTGCAGTTGAAACTAGTATAGGAATGCTGTGCTATGACTGGCAAATACACTGATAAAAAGTAGGCATCAAGCCAGAACAAACATATGTACCTGAGATCTCAGTTAGTGGGAGATGATTTGTTTCACTCTGGTGACAGCAGTGCCTTGATGTGACATTTTCTGTTGTGGTCAGCAGCATTCATGGAGTTTGTCAATGGCTCTGAGAAACCATGGGATCTGTATGTACAGCAGTATCCTGGGCTGGTATGTGAATGCTGAGAAAAATTAGTAAACACAAACATCATTGTAAATTTAGTGAGAAATAGACTTGCACATAAAGTTCAAGGTAAAATCAATAATGAACATACATAAGTTAATTCAACTTACAGATAAATAATTGTGGATATACGTACCTGACCAGAGTAAGAGCTGGAGAGTATTTTAGACTTTTTCAAACTTAGTTTCTACAAATCTGCAGATAATCATTACTATAGGGATTTTTAGATACCTAAGTTGTGGATAAGAACTGGGTAGGCTTTTCCCCACTAGCTCTTTTAAGGTCTTACTGCTTTCTTTTTGTTGTCTTTTTTTTTTTGTTGTTGTGGTTTATTTTCTTTCTCTTTCTTCCCAGTAGTCTTTTCTCAGGAGAAACTGGAAAAAAGGTGGAATCAGAAAACTTGAAATAAATTCTTAGCACTCTTTCAGGTAGAGTTAATCAACATTTGCATTCGCAACTATACATCTGATATTGTGACCACAGAACTTTTTGATATTTTTATTTACTTTTCATAAAATGTACCCTAACCAATCTGGAACCAAACTGTTCACAGTTAACATATTTTAGCTTATGTTACTGTCTCATGAAATCTGTGGATAACAAATAATTCGCTAATCTTCTTTTACTGGCATTCAAAGGACTTTTGACTTTCTACTCACCATGAGTTTTGGTTGTAATCCATACAGTCCGTATAAACACTGCCTTTTCTGTCTTTGCTGATGTCAAAACCCAGAAATTCAAATAAAAGATCTTGTCAAAATCACCAAGTTTCATCAAATCTCATGAAAAGTCCAGAGATTTTGCATAATGTCTGTTCAAAATCACAAATCAGGACAGCTTTCCTCTGAACCATGTTTCATAATACAAAAATGCTTGTGAAGTTCAGCAAAGCTTTCGAAGAACCTGGGCTGAGTTTTGGATTTTAATAGAATTACAAAACCAGATGTTTCATATGATTTGGAGTTTTTCAGTGAAACCTTTGCCCAGCTCTTATTCACAGCCACAGCTAAATGAGGCAACATTTACTAAAACAGCAGTATTTTGTGATTTTTTTCATTTCCCTTAACAAGTACACTTTGAAGATTATTTATGAGAAAATTCCTTTTTCTCAACCCCTAAAATGAAGAGAAAATGGCAGAGATTAACTGTTCTCATTTAATCCCAGTTTTATGCCACTGCGAATAGGTTGTATGTTGCAAGTGGAATAGAAAATTGTAATGGAGATTTGAGCCCATGTACAATACTTTGAAGAAGCTTTTCTAGCCTCCTATCTAACTCCAGACTGACCACATTCCATTTCACCTTCTACTTTTTTTTTTTTTTTTGTCATTTGAGTTGCTCCTTTGTGCTCCTTTCAAATGTATGATTTACAAATACTGTTATCACACTCAGCTTATGCAACATTATACATGGCTGCCTAACAAGAACAAAAGACAATCTTTACTTAGCTGGCTCTTGTTCTTTAAACATTACTAAGGTCTTATCACACCAATCATTCACAGACAATTGATGGCACTACTAACTCACAACACCTCCCAAAATGAAAACTGCAACATGGGGAGATCCTTAGTACATCCTGAGGACTGTGCTGCATTATGGGAAACACTAAAGAAAATATTTTTCCAAGGGCATGCATCTCATTGCTGAAGCAGAGCTTCCTTTTTAATGCATGTTCGTACGGCAGAATGGGTTGACAACTGTTGTGGCTTATACGTGGGCTAAGGTACTCTAAGCAGAAAAATGCAAAAACAATAGACTCATAGAATCATGGAATAGTCAGGGTTGGAAAGGACCTTAAGATCATCTAGTTCCAACCCCCCTGCCATGGGCAGGGACACCTCCCACTCAACCATGTCACCCAAAGCTCTGTCCAACCTGGCCTTGAACACCACCAGTGATGGAGCATTCACAACTTCCATGGGCAACCCATTCCAGTGCCTCACCAACCTCACAGTAAAGAATTTCTTCCTCATATCCAATCTAAACTTCCCCTGTTTAAGTTTGAACCCATTACCCCTTGTCCTATCACTACAGTCCCTCATGAAGAGTCCCTCCCCAGCATCCTTAAAGGCCCCTTTCACATACTGGAAGGCTGCTCTGAGGTCTCCACACAGCCTTCTCTTCTCCAGGCTGAACAGCCCCAACTTTCTCAGCCTATCTTCATAGGGAAGGTGCTCCAGTCCCCTGATCATCTGTGTAGCCCTCCTCTGGACTTGTTCCAACACTTCCATGTCCTTTTTATGTGAGGACACCAGAACTGTACACAATACTCCAAGTGAGGTCTCACAAGAGCAAAGAATAACAGCACAATTACTTTGAAGTTCTATTTTTACGTGTTGCCATTTTTGTCCAGTTTTCCCAGGATTTGCCATCTAGCCTCTCAGAAGCTTATTTGTACAGGAACAATCCAAAGAGCAAAATTAGGGTAAAAGAAGAGAAAAATGTGGAAGCAGCTATGCTTTAGTAATAAACCAGGTTAGTCACCATAAGGTTGCATTCTTGATTCTGGACATGTTAGATGCAGATATACACCAGAAGGATCTTTTAAAATAGAGATTTTAAAATGGAATAGGAAGGCTAAAAAGGGAAAGGTGAGGGAGGGGAAGGAAAGTTAGCTTTTTGAGACTTCTAGGGAAAGTACAACTTAACTCCTTAAAACTGGGAGTTAGATAAGAATATATCCAAAATTATTCTATGATTCTGTGATGTTATGTATCTAAAAAGAATTTAACAAAGAATTAAAGAACAGCCTGGAACTCAAACTCAGTGTCTTGCTAATCCATATCTTTTAACACACTGGGAACAAGGAGTTCAACCATATCTAAAAGGAAAAATACAACCTTCGCTGGAAACAGCAGACAGAAGAACTTAGATGTGATTATCAGGTGGCACATAGCCACTTGATTCTGACCCAGCCAAGTAAGATTTAACTGATAAAATAAATAACAAAAATTCAGGCACAGTAACAGACCTGAAACTCTGCAATCATTCTGGTACACTCATTTGTTTTGACGAGAAAATTTCAGCATTCGGGGGCTTGTAGCCAAATGATCACCAGACATCCTTTAAATTAATCCAATTCTGAATATACTGATCCTTTTACTGAAAAGACATGTGAAAAGAGAAGCTGTCTTAAGGAAAAAGTAAAGATTAAAAGATATTTAATAGCACTGCCCAAGTAACTTAAATAGTTATGAAAGGTACACAGAATGCCCATGATCTCATAGTAAAAATATATGTTTCTTACACTTGGTAATGGAGTTATGTGAAAAACACCTGCCAGAGAAGTTCAGTCTACCACTCACTGACGCCAGCACTTTGCAGCAGTGAAAAGGCTACAGGAAAAAAAAATAACAACAAAAAATCCCCAATAAAATACTGAACCAAAAAAAAAAATCAGCAGTTAAAACTAAATACAAACACTTGAAGATAGAAGTCTTTCACAAAAAATCCCCTCTATCGAACAAATACATAAGCTCACCTAAATGCCTTTGCTCAAAAAGAGATTTTTTCATCTGATCTGAAAGGAAAAGAGCTATTTGGCAAACTTCTTAAATATGGCTACATGTCCTTACAGTTAAAGGCAAACAAAAAGAACTGTCTGGTAATCGCTGCAGCTCTACTTTACAGTGGATGAAGATATTTTTTCAGAATAAAAGTTACTGGGTTTTTTTTTTTAAATTTTTTTCGGAAAACAGGTTTTTCTCTGCTGCCCAGAAGAAAAGGACCTGGGGGTGTTTGTTGACAGCCAGGTGAGTATGCACCAGCAGCGTGCCCAGGTAGACAAGAAGACCAACAGCATCCTTGCTTGTATCAGAAATAGTACGGCCAGCAGGGCCAGGGAACTGATTGCACCTGTATACTGGGCACTGGTGAGGCCACACCTCAAATTCTGTGCTCAGTTCTGGGCCACTCATTACAAGACATTGAGGTGCTGGAGCGGGCAACAAAGCTGGTGAAGGGCCTGGAGCACACATATTATGAGGAGCAGCTGAGGGAACTGTAGTTGTTTAATCTGGAGAATGGCGACTCAGGGGAGACCTGTGTTCTCCACAGCTACCTGAAAAGAGATTGTAGTGAGGTGGGTGTTGGTCTCTAACAAACAGTAAGACTTGAGCTGCACCAGGGAAGGATTAGCTTGGGTATCAGGAAAAATTTCTTCACCAAAAGGATTGTCAAGCATTGAAACAGTTTTCTCAGAGAAGTGGAGGAGTCCCTGTCCCTGGAGATATTTAAAAGATGTGTAGATATGGTGCTTAGAGACATGATTTAGTGGTGGATTTGGCAGTGCTAGCTTAACCGTTGGACTTGATCTTAGATGTCTTTTCCAACCTAACTGATTCCATGATTCTTTGATTTTATACTTTTGTCTGAGTAGATCTGAACTCCCAGTTCATATCAGAATTTCTCAGTATTAAGCCGGAATGGAGGCATGTGCCTGAAATCTTCACCTTGTGCAGATCAGGGAATGCCCTCTGCATTGGGGATTGGAAGCCAGGTATCACACCTCCCCGGTGATGTCCCAGCCTGCAGCCTAACCGTCCACCCTTAAAGACAAGAAAGTGGACCAGTTCCAGGTAAAAAACCTCATGTCAAGAACATTTACCTGAGAAAACAAGAATCATGGGTGCATTCCTCCTTGAAACAATGTATTTGAACTTAAAACACCTTTAATTGTCTCTTGTGTTCCTTCACTTAATTGCATTTTGTATAAGATTCTGAAATATTAATTGAATAAAGAATTAGAATAAAGATTGGGCAAGTTGAGTACTGGAGTTGGGATATTTAAGATCAGCATGCTACATAAGGCAGGTCAGTACTAACAGGAAAAAGCAGGAGACTCTCAGACCAGAATTTTAAAGGTTTTAAGTGAGTTGATACTAATTTCTGAGGGAAAATGAAAATCAGAGTATTTAACAAGGTGGATTAGAAACAAAGAGCTCCAGAGAACTGAGGTTCTTTGTAGTTGTTCAAACTACAAGCCTGTAATACTTCCTCCTTTACAAGTATCAATATCACAGTTTTCTGTTAGGAGAGTGAAAAGTGCATTGCATAACTAATCATTTTACAATCCATTTGTAGTATCGATTGATTCTCATTGCTGCGGGAACATTTTGACACCTTTCACAGGTGGGGCATTGCCGACATTGTTATTCAAGTAGTCTGTACCATTTTGTGTTTGTTAGAAAAAGAAAATGCTGTTTCTGTTATATACAGACACCTCTGTGAGTAGGCATGGTTTAATTTTATTATAAGTTCAATCGTTTTTATTTATTTTTTCTCCTCCCCTAGCCTGTCCCTGTGATTACTTCCGTGGTATAAAGGAGCCGTACCAGCTAATGTGTTGGCTGCAGATATGAACATTTATAGGAACTGAATAGGAGATTGGGTAAGAGGTGGTTAAAAAAATACGGTTGTTGAACCACAGGATTGCTTCCAGCCTTCTAAAACAAATTTGTATTGTAACAATACTTTTTAGAGTGGGTCAGGAAGACTTCAGAGAAATGTATACTGACAGTTTGTTAAAGCTGAAAAATTGTATTCTCACTGGGTGTTTTCATGCAGGCTGGGCTGGAGTACAGGTTTTCCTAGAGCCCACAGCCTATCCCATAAAACTAGGGCAACCTTCATCACTCATTTTACCAAAAATTGCAGAAATTTGAGGTTGTGTTCTGAAGCGGAATATTTGGAAATACCAGAAATCTCTAGTGAAGAGAGCCTTTATAAATGCGTCTCTAGTTACTTGTGTCTCTGAGCTCTTACCAGTCATTCAGAGCTCTCTTCCAAGAGTCCTCCAAGCTCATAACTTCAAATGAAGTTCTGGGAAATCTAAAGTTGATTGATTGAAAATCAGGTTCAAAGTAGAAAGGCTTATGGTGACAATTGTTTTGGTTTGCTAAGAATCCTGTCAATTTTAGCAGTATTGAAACAAGCGGAACATAGAATGTGGAAAAAGTATTTATCATATGTTTGGAAAAAAATTCCACACGACTTTTGCACCTAAGAAATACTACATCAAGTCTTTTGGGATGTATTGTGACTAAGTAACTGACAATATTCCCCAGGACACTTATAATACCTATACAAATTGGCTCCCCTAGAATGTGCTAGGTGTTCAAATGAAATAATTATCTAAGCTTTTTCACAAAAGGTTGCTGAATTGTGTCTCATAAGCCCCCAAAGACTCAAAAGTGAGTGTTTGTTAGTAGAAATGTGTTTCTTAGTGGTCAAAAGCTCTGTCTCTCCAGCAGAAAAGGCATCAGAAGCAGCTGAATGGATCACACAATGGAGAGAAAAGCAGGCTGCCTTTACATGCCTGTATTAACTTGCAGCAGCTCTGTCCCTCTAGGGCTGGAAGAGACTGCACCTGCGGCCAGTATGTGCAGCTGCTTATTCCTCATCCAGTCTGGAGGAGCTAAACTACTGTTGGACGAGGGCTGGATAAAGGCAGATGTGCTAAAAGGCAGCTGTCTTCAACAGACTTCAAGAATGCTATTACACCATTCCTGATTTGGATCTTCATGAGCTCTGGCTGTGGTTTCCTAAATTCTGTCCAGTTTGGAAATCAATAATTCACAAAATAAGCAGTTATGAGTGGGTTTTTCAGCTAGCTGGAAAAGCAGGTTCATGAGGGCACCCTTGAATTGGGACTGGTCTAGAAGTGGGATTGCAGCCAGAGAGCTTGAAGCTTGACCCCTTAGCTAATAGTAGTAGTCCTCGAAGGAACATTATAAATTCTGAGAGTTCTCACATGGGTTTTTTCTTGCTAATTTTTCATCATTTGGGTTCTACCTTTTCTGTCTTTTTTATGTTTGACATATCCAAATTAACGTATTAATTTAATCCAAATTAACATATTTTTTAAAAGCATAACTGCATTCTCATATTTTCTGGAAAGCCTTCTGTCTGGACTACCCCTATACTACATGACACTGCCCTGCAGATGCTTGAGGTAAAATCCTGTGAGAGGTTAGGTGTTATGTTTATCTGTGCACAAGAAAATCCCACTTTTGGTAAGAATTAGCTTTCATTCTAGTGTGAAAGAAAAAGGCAGCCCAGTGCTCTTCAGGAGAGCACGTCTCTGATTTGCTGCTTTCCAACAGTTTGTAGTGAGCAGTATCGGGCTATATTTTCATAGAATCACAGAATGGTTTGGGTTGGAAGGGACCTTGAAGATTATCCAGTTCCAACCCTACTGCCATGGGCAGGGACACCGCATACTAGACCACATTGCTCAAAGCCTCATTCAGCCTGTCCAAGGACAAGATCCTGCATGTGAGTCAGGGTGATAACAAGCACAAATATATCTTATTTCAGTTCTGTTCTTTTTCCCAGCTGCCTGTGTTTGATGATGGCGTAGCACTTTCAGAGGTAATGGTGCAGAGCACTAAAGCACAGCAGTTGCAGAGTTTATAAAAATCTTTTTTTATTCACTGAAACAAGAAAGAGAACTCTTTCACTATCCCAAGCTGACAATCAAAATAAATGGTCCGGTAAGAATGTAAAAGAATTGAAAAACTCTATCTGCTTCTTAAGTTCTTTATTGCTAGAAAGCTCGGTTGCTTCCGCATAGGCCCTGTAATTAAATGCCAGAGGTCTTTTTTGGTGGAATTCTTTCTCATTCATTTTCTGTTTCAAACTACCTTATATAAATAGGATGGGGAAGAATGGAGATTTAATTTTGCTCTAAATCTCAAGGTCTTCATGGAACACATGCATGAATTCGTTTGTGGTGGATCCTACAGAAAATAACTGCTACTAAGAGTTGAAACTAAGGAGCTGGACCCACTGTTTGTCACACAAAGTATCTGAAGATAAGTCATGGAGTCTCTCTTCAAATAACTGACCTCTTTCAGACAGTGTTTTCTCCTGACTGTGCAGAAGGCTCTGTAGAAAAGAAAATGATGAAGACAAGTTAGAAAAACCGCTTTCAGCACTGGGTGTTGGAAGCAAGAGAATTTGAACTGTGACTCAAAACAACATGCTGGTGATTGTCATGCTTCCTTCAGGCTATTCTCACCGTGCCCAAGCCCTGAGGCTGCTGATAACCAATGCAGAAGAGTCAGGAAGATATGTTTCAGCACTCAGCCAGGCTGGCTTTTGGATAAAGTCCAAAGATTTTTTAAAGATATGGGCAGCTTTGTAATCTACTTTACATAGGTTTTCAACTGTATATGATAAGCAAAAGGTAAACTTAATGCGGTAAACATGACTTGAGTTCATTTTATTAACTTCTTACTGTGCAGGAGAGGAACAGGTATTTAGGAGTCAGGTCCTGTGGTCTTCTGGAATCATCGAACTGTTTGATACAATGCCTCTTCGTCTTTGCTGCTGGTTCAATGATCCCTGATGTCCTTCACTTTACAAATTAAAATCTCTGTTGTGTAATAATTTATTATGAAAATAATTTATTCCAAGGTGTCATTTCTGAACTTGAAGTTATCAAGTAATAACAACAATCCCAGCATAGTCTCTAGCAACAAACTGAGAAATCATTTTCATTGACAATTTGTGGTTTCACATTGAGATTGTGCAGCTTTTCAAAGGGAGCTGTTTCTGGCACTGACTGTTGTTTAAGGAAGAGAAAAGTTACTCTTGATGGAGATTGTTTATGTGACTTGCCTCGTTTTCTGCAGATTCAGAGCAAATTTGTTCCACATATATTTTACTTCTAAATAATTTGGAATGTCAATATATTACAAAATGACCTAATTTTTAAAAGAGCCAAAATGAGTACTGATCCATTTGAAAATATTTTTACTATTTATATGTTTACACCTAGCTTATGTAAAACTACAGGTGCAGATAAACCAGAGGGCTACATGATAAACCTGACATGAATTTTTCACTGGCTCTATACCCTTCTTACTTCTCAAAACTAGCTTCACAAGATGCACACTAAAGTGCTTTGAAGAGCTGTTGATTTTACGTAGTGGTTGTTACCAACATCCATCTGGAGGTTCATGGAGACATTACATCTTTAACTGAGGACTGCTAATTATGTAATGTGTTGTTGAACAGCCATATTTACATGAAAAAGAGGAGCTATTCATGAATAGGAACCAAACACAGTCACTACAGTACTTTCATGGGCAGTGTTCTATGGTGTTTGGGTGTTGATGAACATTTCATGGAATCACAGAACACCAGGTTGGAAGGGACCTCAAGCCATGTCAGAAGCAGCAATGAGCATGGCTGCTGAATATATATCCAGAATGGCCCTTTGATTTTCAGGATTGCTCTGGTCACTGGCAGAGCAGAAGACTGTGTGAAAAAATGTCCTAGAAATGCCTTTCTAAATTACCTAGTTTAGTGGGATTCCACTTCTGCAGATGAAGACAGTGTTAAGAAAATGAAGCACCAATGCAGCCGAAGAAATTCAGTGTCAATGAGCAACCAGAAGACTAAGTGAGCAAGTAAGAAATTGTACTGCTTGCTGGGACACAAGCTTGATATGGAGCATGAGGTTGCATTGGCTCATGTAGTTCATTTTGGATAATGCTTACACTCCTGCTGAAGTGCTTGATTAAGGAACAGTATAGAAAGTTTGGCCGAGGTCTTTCTCTCAGTGTTGTTAAATGTGCAATGAAACCTGCCATTAAAATGGGCAATTAAAAGTTTTCTCTTACGTGCATGCACTAGCACCTTCATAAACATTTGTGTACTGGCTATATGCTCCTTGAAAGAGTGCAGGGAAAACTCTGCAGTGAGTTTTTCTTCATTAGCTATAACCTTATAACCTAAGATCCTGTTCAAACATCTTGTCTCAGAAGACTGCAGGCCCTTCTTTTGTGCTTGGCAGATAGTGAAGATAGGGTGCCAACCTCTAAAGCAATCTACTCCTTGGTCTGTCTGTGGGTCACAAACTACCCATTACCAAGTCTCTGTTCCCAAACTCACATAAGAAAATGTTCAAGTCTAACCAGTTGCATCCTATTCCCTGTTTCATAATCCATCAGAGGAATGCCAGATAGGTACTGTGTACAGTGCTAATCCTTGCTCTGCAGGTGGGCTGTAGGAAATGAATCACACTCAAATGCGGAAAGACTAAATGTCAGTTACAGTCATAAGAAGCTGAAAAGGAAGCTGAGTGTGGGCTGCAGAAGCTATTTGTATGATGCCATCAAGAAATGAAAAGCAAGAATAAAGGTAAACCTTCCATGGTTCTGCGCACCATGTCTGTGAACACACTGTTATGTTGGAAGGTGGTGTGACCATTCGACCTCTGTTTGGACAAAAAGCATTTTCCATGCTCCACAGCTTGGGGCAGGTGCAAAATCTCCACTTTCCTGACTTTGGCAAGGGGAGCACCAAAGAGAATTAACACTAGTCTGTGCAACTACTCAGCACACAGTGGTGTGCCTAGGTGACCAGAAGCAGTGAGAAGGCTGGGGCTCAACAAGGCTAGATGAAGAGATGCAAATATGCCATCTTCTCCCTTATACCTGCTCAGCACCTCGGCATGAACCCACAGGGAGCTGGCCCAACCCACTAAAAAGGCAAACAAGCTTTCCCCTATGCAAATATTTCTCACTCCAATCTATCCAAGGCAGTGAGATTTTTTTTTTTCACAATTGAATAAATAATCTTTTCTGTGTAAACAGAAGAACAGCAAATTGTGGGGGGAAAAAAACTGAGATTCCTGCACAGAACACTCTGAATTGTCTGCCTTAGGGGGTGACACATAAAAAATGTTTCTGAGAGGGAGAAATGGGATCAAACCTCAAAATTTATGCTAGCTTAATATTTATATTTTTGTTAAGCTTTCTCACATTTCATGTTTAATTATCTATAAGAAAAAAGCCCTGCCTTGCCAGCTCTTCTATGTTACAGTAATTAAACTGAGTTCAAATATCTTTTCAAATTTGTAATTGTAATTTGTGAGGCGCTGCTGGAAGGCACTCATCCAATTTAGAAACTGTTTCACTATTTTTTGCCTGACACCTTCTATTTCAATTTAACAATTATCTTATCTTACTGTACTCTTCCACCATAGAATTCTCCTTTTTTTTTTTTTTTTAGCACATTCATGAGCTGAATATTCCCATGCAGAACACTCTACAAGTCTCATTTGAGCCATTGGAAGTGTTTGCATCGTTATGAGCTCCCTTACATGAAACAAATGACGGCTTCATTTGGGATTTCCTACCTTTGTCTGCTTCAAGCCTGAGTGTTGTTCCTGCCTTCTCGTTTTGCTTTTCTGCCTCACTCAACAGGAACCCCAAGCATTGCTAATGCTCAACCACGGTGTTGTGTATAGACACCTGAGTAAGCTGCCATGCTAGAAGCATCTGAGCTGTGAAAACACAGAGCTCAGTATGGGCTAATTCACCTTTTAAGAGTTACTGCAGGGTAAATTAGTTCACACTCATCTATATGCTGCTGCTTCCACTCTGCTTTGACACTGAGATAGCCTTTTCAAGGCAAGCTCACTACCTCCATACTGCTTTCCAATATGCAATCCAGGCATACCCCTATGCATAACTTGTTACCTGAAATCTCTTCGAGAATGGTTTATGAAAAACACAAGGTTTTCTGTTGCTGCTGAATAATTTTCTATCTAGACTGACCATTCAAAACAGAATACGAGGTATGATTTCAGGTCTGAACATATTTATATTCAGTGCCGGATTTTGACCGTTTAAGCTGAAAATGTCCAGGCGCTGAGTTCAGATTCTTATCCAAAGTTCAGGTCCAGAGTAAGGCTGGGATTGTAGACATTGATGCACCTATAGACGTGATAGCCAACTGTGCATGAAAAAGATTTGTACTTATTTTCAAGTCCCCCAGGTGTCTTAATGCTGTTTGGTATTACAGAACATTAGAGCAAAGCAAATGAGAAGAACATAATAAAACTGACAAAAGTTTCTCGGGCTCTCTGAGGCTGGGATTATGTGGGATGGCAACAATTAAATGTCTCTACATATTATGAATTTTCTCTTTGTCTGCTGGTGGGGAATTTATTATGGAAAAACTTAATTCTTTAGAGACAATTCTGACAAAATGAGGGTGGTTTTTAACATAGTTTCAAAGTGAATACATGTTAAAATAATGGCAACCAGCTAGATAAGACGTGTGGGGTCAGTGTTGTCAAAAATAATATCCAGACCACTGCTGAAGCTTTAGCAGCACAATACAATGAAGATAATAACCAAAAGCATTTGGCACAGACTGAAGAAGGCACATTTGCTTAAGCCAGAATTTATCTGCCCTAACATAAGCAGCTAAAAGATGAAAGCCTAAGTTTAAGCAGGCCATGTAAGTAACTACTGAATTAATGGAGAGAAACAGGTGCTTCCTGAGTGTGATTCAGCTAATACTGAACTCAAGGTTTAGACGGTAGGATGACAGTTCCTGAAACTGGCTATATTTTCCTGTTGAGCACAGGGAATAATCTAGCTGTGTAATGTTTAGGCAGTAAATGTGAGGAAGGTGGGTTGAGCAAAAGAGATATTGTTATGAAGGAAGAGCATTGAATAGGATGTTAACTATGGAGCTTTTCTGGTAATTGTTGTAGGGTCTTAAGCAAAGTACCTTTGCTTAAGCAGAGCTTAATGATTTTGGAAACATCCATGAAGTACACAAGAAAGTGTGCTACAAAAGGCCACTCTATTACTCTTTAAAAGGAAGTATTACTGCATTGAAAATATACAGCAGAAATATGCTTGCCCCATTGAAACCAAAGCTCTCACTTATTTCAGAGCACCAAGCATTTTGTTTGCTGTTTTAATCTGAAGCTCTAGGTACTATGCCACATTAAAAAACTCTCTGCAGAATGGAGAGAGTTTGCATACAAATGAATCAAATTAACAACTGGCATAAATGGAAATGAAAATTCTGTGAGGTCAACATAGCTTGTGAAGCTTTAGGAGGGCTTCAGGTTACTTACACACTTGATACCCTTCAATTTAAATGAATACCAGTGTATCATAAAGTCTCTTGCTTCACAAACCAGTGAAATAGCTTTTGAAAATAGCTTATGTATCCTTATTTTAAGTGGTTAATTAAATTTTAAAGCTACAAATTTCAAATGCTCTGCTCCAAGAAGAGCTGTTCCCTTTAGATATGACCACAATCAAGAACAAGACAGAAAATGGGTGCAGGATGTGAGTCTGGGTTCTGTTGTTTGGAGCCCCTGGTTCTCTCTTTCCCCAACCTGACAAATAGCACAGCACAACCTCTCATGATATGATTAGCTGTGTAGATCCTGGTGGTATAAATCAGGGCTTCATCCGCTTGATGGAAGGCTTATACTTCTATGGCATGCTTCAGGCACATGGTGATAGTATTTCGGGGAATGAGAAGAGCCCAAAATCAGGATTTTTTTTTTCCCTCTCTGTTTTTCAAACCTTGAAGAGAATTTAGCCTAGGAGATGCCGGATCTGGAGTATAGTAATACTCCTGTAAACTCTTCAGATAAAGAAATATACTTCAATCTTTATTAAAAAATTCATGACAATAGAGAACTAGACAACGATGGAAGTTCCACTGGTAGCCCTTTGATTACTCTACACATTAATAAAGACCTCTTCTGTTAATTTCTATCTTGTAAGTCTTCTGTCTAGTGTAGAAAAAGTTCATCTTAGGCAATTTTAGAAAACATCTCAGAGATTTTTAGTAATTGCATGGAGAATTCATATCTTCTTCCTGAGTCATTTCAATGTAATTGCCCAGACATGACGAATCTTCATCACCACTTGTCAGTCGTTCTCTGCATGTGCTGGCTGTAGCCAGTTTTACTTTATGCAGGTATTTTTTCTTCCCCAGGAAATACATACTCTTACAGCCTCAAAATAAAAAGTATTGAAGTTGTTATACATAGTTATCTTTTATGACTTTTTACTTTTATGGAAAATGTTAACACTGGCACCTTTTCACTGAGGAAGTATTAGCTAGTAATTTTATACTAACAGGCTTTGCTTGCTATCTTTAATATGTCACTTAGTCTTAGAGATTATGAAAGCAAATGCAGCTACAAAGGTACTTCTTTTATCTTTTGTTCTTTGCAACAAATTCATCATCATTAAATTATCTCTTATATCAGAACTCAGTTAATTTTCCTGAATACTTATTGATAAAAGAAATATGGTTTCAGGTAGCCTTTAATACAGTTGGTAGAAATACTGATCTTGTGGAGTAATGTACAGCACCTGTAGAAGCTTTCAGTACTGATCTGATAGAGTCAGTGTTGCAATACTGAAGGCCAGTGAACTGTGTTAATTTGCACCACCTGAAGATCTCAACAGTGTGTGCACTACTATTTAATTGTGGGTAATATTTTAATAATCTTTAATTTAGGGTGTCTCTTTCAAAACATAAAGTAGAAACTTCTACAGTGAATAATATTTCTCAGTGATTGACCAGGACACGCAGAGTAACACTCACTGGTCCCAGTATCAAGCCTGACTGCAGCCATCCCTTAAATGGTACAAAGGGCTTGGGGGGGTTTTGTGGCCTGGTCTGCTTGCTCTCCAGCTACACTCAGCAGCCAAGGATCTAATTTCCCCTGCTAAACCTTACATCTCTTCCATCTGGTGAAAACATCTAAAAGAAACAAGAGGAAGGGGTTATGCAGGAGACAGACCATTTTCAGGTCTGAGAATCAACTTTAAGGTCTCAGGTTAATTGTATTTAGAAAAATAAAATAAAAAATATAGATTTAGAAGGAACCTGGTAACTTGAAATTACAGGTTTTGCAAAATAAAAGAGATTTTTCCAGTCACCATTAATCAAGAAGCAGGCTTTCTTTTATAAAAAGTGACATTGCATACTAAATGTGTTTTTCATAACATTTCTGATTCAGCCTGATAATATATCATGCTCACAGAGAGATTAATCTAACTGGCAAATACTTACAGCATTCACTCGTCCTGTTGGCCATCATTTTTCCTGGCAAGAATAATCTTAATCAGAGCATTCTGTCTTGGTAAAACAGAAGTCTTTAGTTCTCATTCCCAGCTTACACTTTTCAAGGTGAACTAATATGTATTCTATAAAATCAGAAGTCATATATGTTATAGTTAGGAATACTTCAGTTGAACAGAACTGACCAGTAGCAAAGGTCTGGAAGGTTTAAATGCCTGCATTTCTCAGAAGAATGCTACAGCTTTTGTTGTCATTTACAGTGCTAAAATAAGTTTCTGAAAATTTTTTATTTTTATCATTTATGATCAAAGTCTTCTTTGTTGCAAGTGGAGATGTGATAGGTAAGGACAGAGAAGGAAGAAATCTCATGAAGGCTTTTTCCATATTTCACTTAGAGGTTGTGTAAGGTGAGGTGCTTTTACTTTTCTAACAAAGGAGAATAGCACAATGGCACCTAACTCATCCTTTCAATACCTAGTGATGTCAGTGTGATAGACATCTGTTAATATGGTCCCCTTGGGTCTTCAGTTTCTTGTGCATTTGGATCCTTAATATTCAGCATTGGAATACACAAGGCTGCTTAGGAAAATAAATGCAGTTCCAGCAGTTATAGGGGTAGAAGCACACACTCTACCTCAAACTACTTTTCTACTATCTCTTGGTGGCCAGTATCTACATTTTCAAAAGAAGATTGAACAAGACAGTATAATGGAACAAGCAGCTTCTAGAATCATTTTCAATCTTGTTTCAGTTGTAGTTGAGAGGGAAGATCTGTGAGGGGATTCAAGTATCAGTGGCAACTGTAGTCAGCATATTTCCAGGGTGTAAGCTTCGAAAAGCCCTGATGAAATGTTACCTAGGTATTGATGCATGTGAGATACAGATATATCTCAGAATGGACAGTGTTCAAATTCTTCAGGCATTTGAAGAGCTTTGGATAAGATTTTAAAGTGCCTAAGTGCAGATAAAGTTAAGCTGATCTGAGTCCTAAGCCATTTTGAATTTCAAAGAAAGGGATTCCTCCACCTCTTTTAGTCTGTTTTCTGTAGAGAAACATACAGGTTTGCACTATTTCAAATGGCTTGTGGATTTTTAGAGATTTATTTCTTACTGTCATTAGGTATTCTTTTTCATATAAGTGTGCAGTCTTTCTACATGACAACTTTGAAGCCTGTGGCCCTGCAATGGAGATCTAAAACTAGCCTGGGAATATCTGCAGAGAGTACAAGCCAGAAAACAATATGATCCTGACAGAGAAGCAGATCAGATAGTTTAACATCTTTTCAAATCTGAGTTCTAAAATGACTGAGCTCTAAAATGATTCACTCTGTCTGCTGTCAGATTCCTCTGCTGCGCTTTTGCTTTCTACTGTCTTGTATTGGACAGAGAAAAGAATAAAGAAAATGGATGTTTGCTTTGTATCATCTTCTATAGTACTTACAGTTTTCACAAGATGACTGTCAGTCTTGAATAAGATATGACATTTCCAGCTGATAGAAAAATACCATTTCAAAAATTAGACTGGGTTTTTTTTGTATGCTAGTGACTTTCAGATAATTTAAAGATCTACTTTTTCACTTTACAATGACAACTTCTTTCTGTAAGTGGAATGAAAATAGAGTTGGGTTTTTTTTTAATGTAAATACAGCTTTTAAGTCAATGTGCAAGCCCTAGAGTATCCTCTGACAGCTCAGAAATACACTGTTCTGGAAATTTTCATTGAGAAATTTCTTCCACATCTAGAATTTGCAAAGCCTTGTTGGTGACTTGCTATCTGGAACTTCATAAAGCCAGAGCTAACAAATATTTTTTCTCTCTATTTCTTTTTTTTTAGTATAAACATATTTTATTCACAGATGTAAAAGCAGATGTGTGATTTCTTCACCTGTATAAGGAACAGAGACAAGATAGACCAACATATATTTTCATCATAACTTCAACCTTTGCGCTCACCAATTCTATATTTCGTTTTCTCTGCTTTACTTTTCAGAAAAGTGACGAGGAGAGTTGCATAAAAGCACAGCTTTCAAAATCCTGTTTTCAAGAAATCAGTGTCTTGAGTTCCTGTTTGCAGATCGTTAAGCATAAAATTCAAGGGAGGTCACACTAGATTGTTATTGGCCCTGTCATCCTCTTTCAGTGCTTTCACAGTCTTCACACGGTCACAAAATGCACAGTACTATTTTTATTCTAGGATTAAATTTTTAAGATCTAGCGATTAGAAGCTGATCCTTGAAAACATATTTTTCTAATCTGTTTTGTCATCTTTTGCTTTAATTCTCTTTGTTTGGTCATGTATTTCTAAATTTCCATAACAACTTCTACAAAGATATTAGCCACTTTTTAGAGAACTGTGATAATCTAGTATTTTAATCCCAAGTATTTTAACAAAGCACCAGAAGAATTCTAAAACATTAGAAAGTAAATTTATTTTCAGTACAGGCCAATGCTCTTCCATCTCTGCCCACTCTCCTTGAAAAATTTATGTTTCTACCTATGACTAGCAAGAACAAATCCTTGATCTTCATACATATACAAAACCCCTATTCTATGCATATATAATATCTGTAGAAGACAAGACGCAAAGAAGATACACACTCTCAGTATCTACATTTTAGATGTCAGATGTCTGAAGCAGAATCCAGAATCCTATGCAACATATCTGGCCAATATATGGAGCTAATGGTCAAACTTAGGTATTCATGAACAGGCCATTATGTCTCAACCCACTTTCCAACTTTCTAAAACTGTCTCATTGGAAACTGCTGACAAGACTGCATCTGGTGTATAGGTTCTTTATCTACTTTTGACACATAGCTCAGCAGTCTGCATGAAAATACAGATCTATGGTGGTTCTGGTACTGGATTATACCTGGTCCCTTGGTATAATAGGCTGCTGATGAGAATAAGAAGCGGCAGACACAGATGCAAACTCATGTTTCTCATTAATGTATCCCAATCACCAGTTTGATCTATGAGATGAGCACAGATTTTGTTTGCTGTCACCTTCAGATAGCTGGCTGTCACCTTTGTCCAAGTTGTTCAACTTAAACAACAGAAGATAAGATATATCTGATGACACGATATGTTTTTATTGCCTAAGAGTGAAGTTACTTTGAAGGAAAGGAAAAGATTTTGATTCCTACTTGCAGGACCTTTTTTTATATGATGGCACTACTGGAAACCAAGCTTTCTGTTCATCTCTATAATATGTGTATATAAAGATACTAATCTGGGGATTCTGAATGGTTTGGAAATTATGGAAATATGAAAATCTAACCCAAATGCCATGGCAGTATGGATAGAGTGGAAGTATCTCTAAGGAGAGATTGGATTTACTGGATTTACTTTAGTTTTTACTGAATCTACTCCAGTGCCCCTGTTGGCTCTAGCTTACAGCTACTGCTGAAGCAAAGACTGGAATATGTGCAGCTAAATTACTTTTCAGTTTACAGTTCTTTGTGAGACAATACCAGTCACAAATTGCTACAAATAACTATATAGTTAATAGTTTCCTTAGGCTATATTACTGGATCTTTTCCTGTTATTATTGTGTTCTATGTGCAGTAGTATAACTTCAGCTTTGTTATAGAAAGCATGAACCAGAGCTTTCTAACTAAATATTATAGAAATTTAATAGGAGCAATGTGTCAAAATTGTCTTCCTTCAACATGGTAAACTTTGAAATCTTTATATTTTCATAGAGCTTTTGCTTTTATTAGTGATTTACAGATTTTTTAAAAGTACCAGCAGATGTCCATTTTTCTCTATTAAGTCCATACAACTCACAAAGCCATCTGTTTTTCTATAGAAAGTTGGCAGAACTCTATGCAACCTATGCAGAAGTAAAAAAAGAAAGAATAAGAGGCTACTGTTACTGACTGTCCTATTTATTTTTCTCTCTAATGATGCTGTTTCTGACAGAAAAAATGCGAAATAATGATCAACTACAATTGCCTGTGACCACTCTTTTTTTTTTAATACAAAGCTGACATACCTAGCAGAAACAGAGTCACTTCATCATGGACTTGGCAGAAAGATGAATATGTTCCCAAAACATGATATTGTAATGAACTGTAAATAAGTAAAATAAAATTATCCTCTGAATACATATAGAACTTTTTGGTGTGCTAAATAATAAAAAGGCATTGAGACAGGGGTGTAGTTGGGAGATGAAAAGATGGCCTTGCAGAAAAATAAAGTATACAAATATGCTGAGAAGTTTTTTTCACAAATCATTCCCAGAAAATATCTGGGATTGTGAAATATGGCTGCATCTGAGCAAACATAAGTCAGTCCAGTACTTTGTAACTTGTTAATTTCTTACTTTTTCTTGGTTCTTTGAAAATATTCCAGGCTATTGATGTAAAGGAGATATTTGTCAAAGTCAACTCTCCCTCTAAAACCTCAGCTCAGCAAAGTATCTGGCAATGCTCAGTCCTTCTTTGTCTCAGTAAGCAAACAGCTGGAACCCAGCAGGCTGGCTGCATTAGCAGTCTATGATGACTATATTGCTTATTTTAGTAATTAAGCATGATAAGTGAGATGACTCTATTGAATTTTCAAATACACAAAAAATGGCTTATTAAATGGAAATTTTTGCTAAACTGTAGTTATGGAAGGTACAGTTGGTACCCCAGAATCACAGGGGTTGTGCCAATTCTGTAGAAGCAACGATGTATGTCTGGATGTGGCTACAGGGTCCCCCTGAAACAAAAGAGCAATGCACAATTCATACTTTCATGTGCGGAAAAACCGACATCAGAGGTATACTGTCTTGTAGCTGGTTTTCTGCAATATTCTGTAATCCCTGCTTGTCTGTTTGATCCCTTTATTTCTGCGGGTTCCCTCATTACTCCTGATACCTGTGTTGATGCAAACTGTGCTTGTATTCTTTTCAGGGTAGGAACTATTTCTCTGTCATGTTTGGGCACTGCTTACCTAAATAGAGTCAAGGTATTTAAAGATTTTTGCAGTACAAATAATACAGACAATAATGGTAACAGAAATTATTACAAAACATGTTTTATTTACCTGGCTGTTGCTTTTTCATTTTAGGTGGCTAGAAGCTCCTCAGTGAGAAGGATGTCCTCAGTTTTGTATCATGCTGAATACTGCAGCTGGCAGAACCTCTCTTCTAAAGAAAATTAACTGGCAAATTTCAGAATTGAATTGTGTTTTGGATCAAAACAGAACTTCATAAAAATCTCATAGACTGTAAAATCAAGCCCTGATACTGTTTGAAGACTCATAATGACAGTAGCTGGTTTCATCTCACCTGAGGTTAGATGTGTGCAGTGCAGATGACATCTGAGCTATTCACTGAAGATTCTTTACACTTAGGAGAAAGCAGGCATTCCAGTCTGTGACTCATCTGACCTACTTTAGCTGTTTACTTCCAGATATGATGATTCATTCCTCAGAATAGCCTGTGTCTTCCCAATGACTATACATGATAGACGACTATATTAATGCAGATGTCTGAGCAGCTATACTGTAGACGTCTAACATTAGATGAGGTTGCTGTCACTCACTGTATCTGAGAGATGACTTCTCCATCCAGATATCTGTTGACAAAGCTTCCTAAAAATTCAGATTTCCTTACCACAGACAATGTTGATAAACATTTCAGATAGATGGCAGCAACATTAGAATTTCAGCTAACTTTGCTAAGATTTGGTCTACATTCAAGTCCTACCCAGCAATTCAAGAGAACTTCTCATCCGTGAATGACAGTGATAATAACATTTTTGTGTGTGTGCATATCTTTTCTTAGCTTTGCTTGTGTCTACTTTATAAACACTTCACTATATGGGCTTTATTTTAGGCCTTGTACTGCTCCATGGATATTATTGGCTTATAAATAACTTGGCTCAGGAACAGCTATGCTAAAATAACTCATATGAATCTCAGTACAGTAATATATTTGAGCACATGCTTAACTTGAAATGAAGCAGCAAAGTATTTGGATGCTAGAGTATTTGAAAGGAGCTTGCTGCTCACAGTGCTGAACGGAAGGGAAAGGTTGCTGTCTCACTGTAGTCAGGTAGTCATATTAAAATATGGATTTAAAAGGCCTTTGCAGAAAGAAATGCTCCTGTAATTTCACCCATAAAAGTTGCATTTAGGGAAAATAAATAAATAAAAAGGAACCAAACCTATCAACATAAATTTATTCATTTTCAGAAGAGGCATGAGTGTGCGGGAACTCAGAAGGAGATATTTAATTTTACTGGCTTGAATCTGGGCTCAACTTGCAGTGTTGGATAATGAAGGCAACTTACCATGTCACTTCATAACAGGACAAGTAGAAAATAAAAACCAAAATAAAACCATGATTAGAGAAAGGAAAACAGACTAGGTTTTGATTCCTAAGGTCCAGAGCTGAACTCTGGAAGATTCCAGTATCTGCTTTAGGATCCCAAGCTTGGAGTTGTCTTGATGTCTAAGATTCTCCTGCTGATCATAGATGGAATCAGCTAAAACTCAGTGCCTAAACATCTGTTCATGTTACAGATATGACACATACAGCTACCTCATATGTGTATCCTGGCATGTGTCTTTGAATCGTATTCAGCAGGTCATCTTACACAAAGCTGGACTATGAAAAGCTGGAAGTTTTTCTGAGGCTATCAACCTACTGCTTTTCAACACCTTTAAACTATGTTGATACTAACATGTTATTTCAAGGGAACATCCATGGTGTCTGGACATAATATAAACTCAAAATGTAGACCTCATATGAGTTTCTCATAACTGCCATCGCAATCAGAGAATATACTTGTCCTCATGGAGTTCTGTTAACTCACAACGGTAACAGCAGCATTTTTCCAGGAAAAAAGTCATCTAAACATAGCTTCATTAAATGAAAGGTTATTAATTTTTTTTTCCATGTAGAAACTTACCCTCTGGCCATTCTTAGCCAACATTTCCTTTTGTGTTTCTAATGTTGGCCCTGAGCCTGCTGAAAAGAGCCAAAAGATATTTTAGATGGGGAAAAAATAGAGTAAGTCTACATTTATATGTAAATCAATTGTTGATGTTTACTTGTTACAGTAAACAAAGTACGCTTGTTTTAAATAGGAAAGAAAATGAAAAAGACCCAAACAACTAACCTTCAATGTTCTCTTGTTACTTGATGAAGTTAAAATAGAACTATAATTTCTAGATAGGAAAGGAAGGAAAAATGTGAACAAGCATTGTAAAGCACTTTGATTTAATTTCTATTTTTGAAGATAGTTGTTTTTCTGTTTTTGAAATTCTGAAAGCAAATTTCTCATTGCATTCCAAATGGCAGATCTTGCATCCAATATTAAGTCCTCATCATCCACACAGAATTTTTCGTGGTGTTTCTTGTTGCCAAGGATAAGATATTGAGATAAAAGTTGATCAAGTATGTGTGAAAGGTGGCGTCCCCAAAGCAGAAAACATGCTGTTTGTCCTTTCAAATGGTATCAGCTCAATGGCTACAAAATTCAAATTAGTCAGTACAAAGAGGCAAAATATGTAGATCATTTTACATGTTATGTTATAAGCATTAACCACAAGGACAAACTGAGGATTGCCCAGAAGTTGGTCTGCATGACTGAAGTTTCTGGGGTTGGACTTTGAAGACCAGAGTCTTCTGTTTTCCTCAGCAACCCTCCCCTCCCACTACAGCTCAGCTATAAAAGTTCGTGAAAACCCCTAGATTTTCCCCATGACAGAATGACTGCTGTTCTGTTTTATGGCATCTGTAAAGGAAGAACTCTGAATTACCAGAGTTTAAGTCCCAGCATCTGAGTAACATTAACAGATTAGGTATCTGTAAACTTCATAAAACTTGGTGTATTGCTACAAGCACATAGAAATTAGTATGCTGAAGACAGAGGTTCTTTCTCTTGAATCAGACTCATCCACCAACTTAGCAAGGAAGAAATACCAATACTCTGCTAACCAGGGACCCAGAATCTTCAAAGTCATAAATATTTACAATATCCATATAAATGGCTAATTGTACATAATACACCGAAAAACCACAATTCTCAAAGATCTAGAATCATGAAGGATTTTTAGTTTCCACAGTACCCAATTGTATTTCAAGAAACCAGTAATATGGCAGAGAGTATTTGAAAAGCTTGTACTGTTTTATCATGTCACCCATGAAGAAACACTAAGCTCCTTTCAGAATGCCTCACATGGATACACAGTGGCTTTTTATGCTATACACTCATTAGACCCCATCAAAGTCCATAAACAAAAGCAGCATGAGGAAATCTCAACTCTGTGCTGATGGCTGATGTTACCTTATAAAATATTTCTATCCCATGGGAGAGATTACACCATAAAAAGTTTTTGCATTTGCTTAATTATCACCTAAATGTGTAGTGAATAAAAAAGTGAAAAATTCCAACAGAGTGCAGAAGAAAATACTGCAGCTGAAATGGCAGAGACATGTACATTTAATGTTTAAATTCTTTTATAAAAAAGAAAAGAAAGAAAAGAAAAGTAAAAAGAAAAAAAAAAAGACAGAAACGATAAAATTTTGAACAAACGTAGTAATTTTCCAAGACAACAATTGGCTCTTGGTAGCTTTGATTAAACATCACAGATTGGAGCCTACATACATTTTCTTCCTTCTTTTCATCTGTTTTTTCCATCTGCTCTGGGGAAGTTCAGTCTCTTAGGAGGATAAGATTTCATAATGGGCTAAGTGGTATTCAGAACAAGCTGAACAACATGAAAGCAGCCATGAACTGTAGTGAACCAGAAAGAGAACAGCAGGTGAAATGATTTATATATTGCTTCCATTTGTGATTAATCTTTTTCTTTCTTGCTTAATTCTGAACAGATATATTTATTTTCTGTGAGAACAGAAAACCATGAGAAAAGGCATTTTTTCTTTATTTGCTAATCATTCTAAAAAGCATATCTGTTTGCTGTTCAAATTTTTCCCATAGTTATGCTAATATTACATAAAAAACTCTAAAATTAACACTAACTGCAATTGCTGTCTCTTTATGTAAAATCATGGTAGGACTGATTCCACACAGACATCTGAAAATAAGCACAAATTTAATGCAGGTTTTAAATAAAAAACAAATTGTTGTGCCATGTTTTTTTTTTAAATTTATTTGAATATTGACCTGTTTCATTATGACCTGCTAAGATGATATTTATGGGAAATAAATTATTAACTTCAAGTATTTTTCATACTTTTGACCAGATTTTGCAACATTAAAGATTTTCAAAAATTCTCTGTATGAAACTCTGTGATTCACAATACACATACATATACACACAGAGTCTCTAGGGACTGCAAAACCTAACATACCTGCATTTTTATACCAGCAGAGAGCTTAAACCTGTTTTGCAGGCTGAGTTTCACAGATTGTCATTGAGGAGAGGTAAAAGAGTGTGAAGCTGGCACAGGAACATGAGCTCCCTTACTTCCTTAGAGTTCTTGTTACAGACCAAAAATTAAACCTGTCCGTCCATTTGGGCTCCAGAGTGTTTAGGTGATTTCTGAGGACTAATGCCTCAGGAAATCTCTTTTTGTCAAATAACTAACTATTCAGGTGCTTTCTAGGCAGGAAGTATATGCATCCTTGACTATCTGCAGCTTCAGTGACCTAATCCTGCAAACACCAGAACAAGGTAGTAGAGCAGTCTCCAAGAGACACTCAGTTTCCTTCCTGCTGAAGGGAAATGGTGTTGCAAAAGACACTTGAGTTATGGTGCTAGGAGAGCAAACAAAAGGCTTTAGGTCCTTGTCCTTATGGTTTGGGCATACAGGTAGGAGGATTAATGCTAGGAAAATTTATGGGGTTTAGATTAGTCATCAGGAATGGAGTCCCAATGACTTCAAGCCAAGGACTCCGTCTAATAAAATGTTTGGCTTTTTTTTTATCTTCTTCTCCTTCTACTCTGATGATTTAAATAATCATGGTAAAACAAAAACTTTGTTTCAAGAGAAAGTTAGAAAATGTGTCCATTCAGAATACCTGACTGCACAAGGGTTAAAGCACATTTGGGTCCTCGTCCTCCTGAGTTTGGGTGCGCAGAGCATTGGAAGCCCAGGGTTAAAATGCCCTGGGAAGGACCTCTGACAAGAGGTGCTTGTACCCTGCCATGGGAAAGTTTGTAATCAATGTCACTGCCACTGACTTCAAGATGCTACAACAGAACTCAGCCTTCTGGAGGATGGAGGCAATCATCTCCTTGTACCGGGGGCTTTTATACCATTCAATATTAAAATCGAAGCATTCATGGAATTTTAACAGCAACGTGGAAAATTTTAACATTATCAAATAGTTGGCCACTGTTGAAGACTAAATAGTCTGTGTGATGGGCAGGGACATTGGCATCTAAGTAGTAGCTGAACATCAAATAATATGGTTGTTTTCCTAATTACCACAGGATTACTTTTTAGCTTGGTTTGTCATTATCATCACCACATTGTCTTTGTACCCTTTTGTAAGCAACATAGACTTGAGGCAGCATTGCTTTACATTTATCACAGGCCAGAGTAGCATGCTTCTTAAAGACTTGTACTGATATTTTTCTTCTGTTGACTTGTAGTTTTAATGAACTGCAGCATCCTCAGTCTCTTACTGAAATTTCTGCCAGCATCTTGAAAATGTAAAAAGATCTCTCGTGACATTCACAGATATTTTTTTCTCAGTGCTGAGTTACTTTTTGAGCATCTTTTGCTGATATTATCAACACTGTTAAGGAAATGTAGCCTCTGAGGATGCTTCAGAAGTTTATTTTATTACTCACAGAAGGAAGGTGATCTGAACTGGTTTGTAAAGCAGTAGGAAGAGAGGAAGATACAGTATTCTTGAGAACAAGCTGGCCACTTTGGCGTCTTCTTGAATGTCTAAATAAGGTACTAGTGAAATATTTATTGTAGTACAATTTCAAATGTATACTTTAGCTTCTGAGTGGAATCTATAAAGAAAAGGCTGGCAGGAGATCCCTAGGTGATATTTCAACATAATTCTAGAAAGTATCAGCTGTGGTTGGTACCGGAGATTACTACAAAGAAATCATCTCTCTCTCAATAAAATATCTCACAGACTGCCTTAGTCACTAGAAGCTTGTATTTTTTTACACCTTGTTGTTGGATCCATCTATGTCCACAACACAAGGCTGATCTTTGGACTTGTCCTGACTTTTTAAATTTGCAAGTCTGAATGTCCTTGGGGTCCACACTGGTTTAGTGAAGCGGAATAAGGCCTCTTAGTGCTTGAACTCTGTCATGGGTTCAGCAGCAGCAGTCATTTTTTCTCCTTCTTGGTAGCTGGTGTAGCACTGTGGTTTTGATTTTGGGCCTGGGAACAGCGCTGTTAACACCAGTGTTTTGGTTACTGCTTAGTCATGTTTTGGTCTGACCAAGGACCTTCTGAGCCTCATGCTCTGCCAGGGAGGAGGGGAGCCGGGAAGAAGCAGAGACAGGACACCTGACCCAAACTGACCAAAGAGGTTATTCCATACCACAGCACGTCATGCCCAGGATGGAAAGCAGAGAGCAGGGACCTGGAAGGGTGGGGGTGCACTGTGTGGTCGGGCTTGGTATTGGGTGGTGAGAATTGTATTTTTTTCCTTGTATTTGCCTTGTCATTATTATTATTATTGGTGGTAGCAGCAGTGGTCTTGTGTTATACTTTAGTTACTAAACTGTTCTTATCTCAACCTGTGGGAGTTGCATTCTTTTCGATTCTCCTTCCCATCCCTCCGGGAGCAGGGGGAAGAAAGAGAGGGGAGTGAGTGAGAGAGCGACTGTGTGATTTACGGCTTAAACCACGACAAACTCCCTCCTACATGTTTCTTGCACCTTTCAGTTCTCTGCTTCCCAGAGAAGAAAAAATAGTGTTAGGAACGAAATCTTTGAGAGGTGAATAAAAAGAACTCTCTGAGGAACTTGAGAAGCTCCCCAATAATTGTGAGACTAAAATTATGGTTAGAATTTCGTTTTTAATCCTCCTCTGATTAGTCAGCCACCAAATGCTTGACTCAGGTTGGATTGCTTAAAGGTTATAGTATCATATACTAAGCATCGTATACTTTCCAAAGCACAAAGTACTTTCTGAGAAATGATGTTAGGAAAAAAACACGGAAAGAAAACTGATTACCAAGATACGGGAGTTCAGTACTAATGGTGAGCTGTTACCTAGGCTGTTATACAAACCAGTACGATCTGACTGATAGGAGACTGATAGAAACATATCAACATATGAGAGGGAAAAAGGATGAATATGACATTGTTACTGTCTTTTGTCTTCCATGCAGCTAACCTTATTCAGTGAAGAGCAAGGTATTAACTTATTTATTGAACTTTTAAGAAATTAATGACATAATTGAAAAATTAAATTTATATGACATATGAAAACTAAAAACAACATAAGTTTAACCTAATTCTGAGGTTACCAACTGAATTGCCATGAAAAATAGAAAAACATATTTTAACAGAGATGTATCATAAAAGCAGAAAATAGGCTGGAGAACTTTTTCTATCACTGATAGTGTTTTGTTATACAGGTCAGAAAATACCATATTATAATTCTAGTTAACAAATAACAAGGAATTAATTATACAAAATACAGCTTTATTAAAAGCAGATGAGGTGTTTTCTTCATCCCATCTCTACCATTCACATCAAGTGATTATTTTGGTTGCTCTGAAAAATCAGCTTAGCTGTGGTTTATTTTCACTATACCAACCTGTGTGCAAATAGTTTCCTGTTCCACAATCTGTCACATTTAATTAGATTTAAATGTATTTCTAAAACATAAATAAAAATAAATGGAAACATAATAAAATTGCTTGTCCTCAGTATTAAACCAAGGGGACACTTGATGTTTTTTGGACTTAATTCCAAGATTTTGTTTCAGCTTTACCTATTATTTCCAGTGGTGATATCTTGGATGCTGTTTAGTCTGAGATCCTTGGAAGCCTTTGAAATTATTCCGTGTTGCAACACTTTATCCTCAGTGGCCTGATGCCCAGTAGTCTTTTTAGCCCTGAGTCAAATGTTCAGTTCTTCACTGGTGGGAAGAATATATTAACAGACCACCTGGGCAGGAATCACCTAAATCATTCTGCAATGAAATTGCCAGGACAGAAATGAAAGCAAGCAGTGCAGCTTAGGCAGCTGTGCCACAGATCTGATACCTGTGGATAATAAAGGAGTGCACAGAGCCTTTCTCTTCTTGCTTCCAACTTGTCATGTTTACTCAATGACTTCAGATCAGAAAGAAGAGGCAGATATCACTCTTATCACAGTGTTAAATTCAGACAAACTAAAAGGGCAGATGATTTTTTTTTTTTCATTTGTAAGAAAGGCTGTGATCCAAAGTGATTCATCTCAGGCATGATTATTGTTTCTATGACAGCTTTTCGTGAAGTACCAGGGTGATTCTTTTGCAGTGTCTAGTTGCTGAGTTCTTGGTGGACTAGCTGGGGCTCCAGACCTGAGCACAGTACTCAGAGTGGGGTCTCATGAGAGCAGAGAGGGAGAGTCACCTCTCAACCTGCTGGTCAAGCTTCTCCTAATGCAGCCCAGGATAAGGTTGGTTTCTGGGCTGTGAGCACCCATTGCCAGTTCAAGTTGAGCTTCTCATCTACCAGAAGCTGACTACAAATGCAGTTAATTGAAGAATATAAATAGTCTAAATTTCAGCATATTAATCAGTGTAATGGGTTATGTATCGTGATTTTGTCTCTTAAATGGGAACAATCTTCAGAGTCAACTGATCATGTCTGTGTGGCATCCTTTCTGTATGTGTGGTAGAATATTTCATTGAGTTTGTTGTCACCATGAACTTTCCAACCTTTAAGAACATTTGCTACAGTAGTTACAAGATTTAAAAAGAGAATAAAAAGTGAACTCAAGTTTTATTTTTCCTAGTAAAAAAGCAGGACAGGGACTGTTTCCTGGCGTATGTGCATCAACACCACACACTAAATCCAAGCTGCTTATCTATTAACAGTCTTAGGCCCATACCTGGTCCCAAACAGTGCCTAGGCACTGCCTCTGATCCTTTTATCTGTCTTGGACCAAAACCATGTCAGAGAGCATGGGTAGAGATAAACCAGATACAGGTGCTAGAGCTCAACCTGGTTCCTTCATGCTGTTCAATTTACTGGCATAGACACAGCCTGTACCTCTATTTGATTTACTTTTACTATACATTTTAACAAATATTCACAGGCAATGTAGTAGGTTTTTTCTCTTAAATTTCATTTTCATCAGGTTTTACACTTAGGTTTCCTTAGAAGCCTTACATTTTATATGTCATATAATGGTTTTCTTATCCTAGTAAATGTTAAAACCAATTTCTTTTCCTGTGTTCCTTAATTATGCATGTACTGGTTTTAGTAATGATAAGGTTAACATATCACAGTAATGATAATGGTAACAGTAGCAATGAAGCATTTACTGCTGTGATTGAAAAAATAATTTATTTTTAATAAAACTGATTAGTTTTCACATAAACTTTAGAAGTGAAAATTAATTCAGATAAATCCAACCAATTCTTGATACTTTAACACTGACAGAGATTCGTATAGAATTAGAACTATAATTCACGTGTGCGGGCATTTGGCAAGAACCTGAAAATGGAGATGTGCAGCATAGAATGAAAGTAGTTCAAGAGGAACATGGTGAAATGAAAAGAGTAGGTCAATTCAAATACTTAAAGCATTGAGTTTCAGACAGCTTTGTTGAAGTTTGAGTAAGGGTAGATAACAATTGAGGAATCATGTCTGTACTTCCATTTTTTGGGGAAAAAATAAAGGAATATTGCACTCAGTTTTCTTAATACAGGTAATGAAGTGTACAGTATATGATATTCTGCCATCATAAAAAGAGAAATTTGTAAAAGCTTTTAAATGTGATGTTTTACTTTTTTTTTGTTTGATTATGAACGTTGCTAAAAGTTACTTGTTATTTTGTCTATTGGAGTCTCCAGTCACCATGGCAACATTTATACTGTGCAACTCAGGAATACTCACATTCTGATCCCATGTGCCTCAGCCATATTTATCCCTTTGCCAAGTTGAAAAATGAGCGTAAATATCTGCCCAAAACCCAAAACCAAAGGATTGGTTGGCTTCAGAGCAGAGAAAACCCAGACACATGGGCCAAAAGGCACACCACTGGAGACTGGTATACCGACAAAGTTCATAGTAGAAAGAGAGATGCCAGAGAAAGGTAATTATGCTAGTATCAATCTGGTAAAGCTGAATTAAAGTCAATGGCGTTATTCCCATTTTTCCTTACTGCAAACAAGAATGTAGCTAGAAGTTCCAGTATTCCAGAAGCTCACAAAATTCTTTTGTGCATTTAATATTGCAGTTTACACAAATAATAAAAAAATCTGCTCATTTTTATCTCAAAAGGCTACCAAATAGTGGGATTTTTAGAAACACACAAAAAGTCTAGAGAATTTTCTTTCTTCCTGAAGACACAAGAATACCTACATTCTTGCCATATTTACAGGAGAGATTTCTTTTAAAGGAAATTCAACAGAAGGTTTATGTATTACAGTCAGCTTTACCTTTTACTCTGTCACTCTCACAGTATAATTTCCAAATGGATACTTAAGAATGTCAGAGTGGCATTAGCATAGCACTTAAGCATCCATTCACAAAATACTTCTAAGGAAAGATTTACTATTTCATGAAGTTCTGGTAATAGTTTTATAAGTAAACTTGTATTGCTTTTATTATTTTTGCTTTTACTTATTCTGGTGCATCTCCACAGCTAGCAATTATTTTTTATTGTTTCTTTCTAAGATATCTTTGTGTTGGTATCTGGTTTTCTTTTTCTAGGTCATTTGGCTTTTTAGATAGTTATTGCAATAATCCTATAACAAATGGATTTGTATTTAATATTTAGTATTTGCAATTTTAGTATTTGTAATTAATGAAATGATCAGACAACACAGTATAGAATCATAGAATCATAGATTCTATTCTAAATCATTTGATTTAGATCCTAAGAATTATCCAGTTCCAGCCCCCCTGCCATGGGCAGAGACATCTCACGCTAGACCAAGTTGCTCAAAGCATGGCCCAACCTGGCCTTGAACACTGCCAGGGATTGGGCAGCCACAGCTTCTCTGGGCAACCTGTGCCAGTGTCTCACCACCCTCACAGTAAAGAATTTCTTCCAATATCTAATCTAAATCTACCCTCTTTGAGTTTAAGGCCATTAGCATTTGTCCTATCAGTACATGCCCTTGTAAAAAGCCTCTCTCTAGCTTTCTTGTAGGACCTCTTTATGTACTGGAAGTTGTTCTAAGATCTCTCCAGAGCCTCCTCTTTTCTGTCCATGTTCTTCTCATGTTGGGGCCCCAAAGCTGAACGAAGTATTCCAGGTGGGGTCTCATAAGAGTGGAATAGGGGAAGAGAATCACCTCCTTTGGTCTGCTTGTCACACATCTTTGGATGCAGCCCAGGACATGGTTGGCTTTCTGGGCTGCAAGTGTACTTTGGTGGCTTATAATGAGCTGCTCATCACCAGATCTATCCCCCAAGTCTTTCTCCTCAGGGCTGCTCTCAATCCATTCTCTGCCCAGCCTGTTGTTGTGCTTGGGATTGGAATGATTCATGTGCAGGACCTTGCACCTGGCCTTGAAATTCCTGAGGTTTGTACAGGCCCACTTCTGAAGCCTGTCCAGGTTCCTCTGGATGGCATCCCTTCCCTCCAGTGTGTTGACAACACTACACAGTTTGGTGTCATTGACAAACTTGCTGAAGGTGCATTTGATTCCACTGTTCATCATCACAGATGAAAAGTGCAAATCTCATCCAAAATTAGAAACAGCTATCTCAATGTCTAAACTGTCATCAGTCAGAAAGAAGTGAAGCATTGCCTCTAAAACCTGGACTTCTTTTCAAGCTGCTAAATACATGGCTCCCTGATGAACTGTAAATGAATAAGTAAGCGGACAGATATTCACTGCAATATGTTTCCCAGTTTTTTTTTCTCTCGTGATGACTACAATCTAATATCATACAAGAAGACCACAAATCTGGGGAAAAGATAAGTATGTTATTTGAAATGAGGAAATGAAGTAACACTATGAAGAGTGACAGAATCACTTTTCTACAGGTCATTCTAATTGTCTATTCTCTGGGTACAGCTCCGGCTGCAGGTAGGTTTTGCTGGCACTATATAACACTTTGGTTTAAGAAGCTAGATCTAAAACCAGAGAGGAATTAACCACAGATATACAGACAGGTGTTCTCAAGAGCTTGAGTCATGATTTACAACCATCATTGAAAGGGCTTATGGGCACAGACATTTTCCATTACCTCAATGAAAGCTGACCGTGGAAATAACATAACTCAAGAGACGGGGCTGTCCACAGACATGTGGAGCTATCAACAGCAGATGGAGGGAACACACTTGAAATAAATGAAACAACTAATTGCAGGGCAGAAAAGACAGTGTGGTTCTTGGGTAAGATATGGAGGCAATATAACATGGTTACAATGAGAGGTGTATGGCATAGAACAAAAAACAGTCAGAACATAGATTTTATAATCTTTAACAAATATCTACCGCCCATTTCTAGAGCTTATGGGAAATTTAAATGTCACTCTTTCTTACAAGGGTTGGGCCCATACAGACACATACATTTATATATACTTAGTACTAGGGGCTGTATGAAAATCCAAAAAAGTCTCTTTAGCCTTTTAATGAAGCCATCCATAGCCTAATGATTTTGCAGAGGCACCAATGCCCAGGTTAATAATCTGAACTGTGCAAATCTTGTTCAATGTGGAATTATTTTTTTTTTATAAACTCATAACTTGGGGAGCCTGGAATTTCTCTTTGCTATCATTCACATAGACCTGAAACTGCAGTTCTTAAGCAAGGAAGCGTCTCAAATGTGAAGTTAAAAAGCGTTTTGCCTGCCCAGCCTCTGCTTGCTGCAGAAAGTGATTGGCTGGGACATAAGGTTATTTGCATGTTTCAGAGTTAGTGTATCTGCCTGGCTAAGGCAGCAGTGTCTTGAGCTCAGATGGTCAGAAAGCTTTGGCTTAAAAGGGTTTGGAGGGTCCACTCTAGCTATTATTGTAACCAGAGTTTAAGGACTTTTGCCCTGGATTTCTTCTTTTATCACTGCCATAAGTTCTTGAATTTTAAAATGATTCACCATTTTTCAGGAGCCTGAATTAAACCATGAACATGTACTTTTCCATATACTTTTATTCTTTGCTACTTATAAAGTAGCTGCACTAAGTGACCTCAGTCATGGAAAAGGCTGAAATGTCTTCTCTTCCTCATTAAATATATTTATGTCTCTGACAGTTTCACAGGCAGCAAACAGCCTACAGGCAACTCTATCCTTCCGATTTCTGTTCCTAAATTCTGTCTTGCTTGTGAATTATGACAACATTCAGTTAAGTTCTTTACACACCGGTAATGGAAACACAATCCTCTATGTAGATTATACTGTTTACACATAACATGACTAACAGGTGAAGGAGCATAGGAGCATTTTTACTTGAAAGGCTTTTTCTTGGTCTAATAACCAAGTAGTTTCCTGCTGTTAGCCTGTGAACTATGTTGCCAGCAAAGAATGCAGTGTTAGCCCCATCTTTTTTTTTTTATTTGGCAGGCATGGTGATTCAGCACAACTTTAGGGAAATCACGAAGCAAAACCGTGCTGCAACTGATTTTTTTAAAATTGTTTTGTTGCCATGGAACATGGGGCAGAACAGGAATGCATCAACACTTTTTCTGTCTGTTGGCTTTATGTTTAGGCAGCAGTGGTATAACTGAGCGCAGTTGAAAAAGACAGTGACAAGGGTGACAGGCACAGACGCACAAGGGGGGGAGAAGGGCAAAAGCACTGAGATCACCATGAAGTGCAGGGAGAAGCAGTAGGAAGAATGAAGGAAACAACTTGTTAACACAAGGGAGCTTAAACTGCAGCCAGCACTGTAATGACACATCAGTACTTTTTAGTCCTTGTTGCTGAACCTGCTGAAGAGCACTTTCAGCTCCTGCTGTTTGAAAATGGATCATTAGAACAATTTCAGGGGTAAAGAGAAAACAACAAAAAAAGAAATTGGATTTTGACCAAAATGGTTATTTCATTCCAGAGACTTTTTTTTCTTTGAAGAAAACATTGGCATGTCACTGAGAGTCTCCCTGCTGTTAGCTCCCACGTTTTTGGGCCACTATCCTGGTTTCCTACGATGTTGCTTTTCCACAGACCACACAGTTAGTTAATGGGGTAGAGAGGCTAAAACCTCCATCTAGGCAGGCTGGCCCCTCCAGAGTGCACTTGTCCTGGCCCAAGGAGGTGTTCTTAGTGGCAGGAGCACCTGGTCCCCTCCTCCTTCATCATGGCAGTAAGAAGGTACATCTCTGCTAGTTCTTGAAGACTGGTGGATGAGAAAAAAAAACCCGACCCTGATTGTCCAGATTTTTAACATAGATTGTAAAAAGATCAATGCAGTTGAAAATGTTGTCCACAGAGAGGGTATTAAGCACACCACTATTCTGTCTTTCAGTCACAACCAGGTAAATAAGAAACTCTTCCAAAGTGAGAGATAGTAATGGGACTGCTGAGCAGCAGTCCATGAATAGCTCTGCTATAATTCATTATCATAGGTGAGTGAAAGCCAAAACTCAAGACCAACAAAACTGGTCAGCATATCTCTGGGACTGTTGGGGTGGTTTTTAGTGTTTACTTTCACATATATGAAATGAATATTAAAACCAAGCTCTGTTTTGAAACGGCTTTGTTCCAAGCACACTTTCGCAGAAGGCATTTTTCTGCCTGTGAATAGTTAATTCTCCTGAAGAATC
Source organism: Ara ararauna (assembly GCA_028858755.1). NCBI lineage: Eukaryota > Metazoa > Chordata > Aves > Psittaciformes > Psittacidae > Ara > Ara ararauna. The sequence goes on from CM054379.1 coordinate 49,656,985, forward strand.
ATAGATTAATATGTGAAAACTTATGTTGTAGATGCTGAGTTTTAACTTGATTGATATGGCTCTGTGACAGAAAAAAATCTCAAAAGTTAGACTCAAAGACTTAACCCTGCATCTTTTGAGAGGTTGTGCATGGCACAACTGGCAAATGTAGTCATTGACCCTGGCAGAGCAGATATGGCTCCAAAAATCACTTATTTAGTGTATTTCTAATGCCAAGCAATACAGAGCCATATCACCCTGCTGTGTCAGAACACAAGTCTCCCATCTTGCGATGTGTTAAGTGATGTCCCAAGGTTAAAAACACTCCAAAACTAAACAGTATATAACTATTTTAAGTGAGATGAGAAAGAAGATCTTTCAGTTCATGTATTTTGGTGGAATTATTCTATGCTTATAGTTGTATGATTTCAGTCAGAAACAGATTCTACGTAAGCAGCTATTTAGTCCATAACACTTGGTAATATGCTATCAAAAGGACTTACTGGGGATGCTGCAGCACTCTGTAAAGAAATGCATCTCCCCTCATAGCTGCGACAGCTGTGGCCAATAGGTCTGCTGTCATTGTGTTAAAAATGCTATAGCTACTTCCAAAAGTCTGAAAAAAATGGTCAGAGGCAGGTGTTTTAAGATTTATTTATTTATTTCTCATTATCCTCCTCTGATTTCTTTGGCTATAAATAAATTCCTTTCCCACAGGTCAAGTCTGTTTTGCCTGAGACAGTAATTGGTGAGTGATCTCTCCCTGTCCTTATCTCTACCAATCAGCCTTTAGTTATATTTTGTCTCCCCTCTACAACTGAGGAAGGGAGTGATAGAGCCATTTTGGTAGGCATCTTGTGTTCAGCCAAGGTTAACCCACCAAAAGTATGCATAGAATCATAGAATCATGGAATAGTTAGGGTTGGAAAGGACCTTAAGGTCATTGAGTTCCAAACCCCCTGCCATGGGCAGGGACACCTCCCACTAAACCATGTCACCCAAGGCTATGTCCAGCCTGGCCTTGAACACCGCCAGCAATGGAGCATAGCTTTCTACCTTAACATTTAACAGTTATGCATTTGCATTTTTATAAACACATCATACATGCATTTACAAATTTTATTTTCAGATTAAGATGATTTAACCACAATTATGAGATGAATTGCCAGCCATCAAGTAAGTAATGTACTCTCACCTTGCATGTACCCAGCTCAGAGGTCTCATCTATACTTACTTATTTTCTCCTAATCATAGTATAAAACTGAGAAGAAACATGATCTTTTGGGAACTGAGGCTTAGATGAAAACTGGACAGTGATAGTAAACATGCACTTCACCTGTAATGATCTTTTCTTAGGACTGAAACAGTGACATAATGGTATTAGTGAAAACTGTTCTATGAAGACCATACTTTAAATTATACATGGATTAACTGCATGTTTCAATTACCACTGCTGTTGCTGGAGAATTTATGATTAAAATATTGCTGGTTTAAAACCAGAGAGAGAAAGAATATCTTATAGCTAGGAAGACCAATTTTTACAGAATAAAAGAAATCTTTAGCTACTCACTTTACTGGATTCACATTTTATTTGCACTTCAGAGGCCTTAATCTCCCTGCTTCTAGTGGGAGCAGCACATCTGGGAAGCTTCTGGTGTAGAGGGATAGACAAATGAAGAGACTTTAATGTTTTATGGCAGTCACACTGAGAAAAATACTTTCATTAGTTCTACAGACAGATTATATGTTCCCGGGCTGTTTTTCTGTATATATCTGTGTATCAGAGTTGAAACTTCCCCTGAGAAAAGCATTGGAAATGCAGATTAGATGCCTTAGATGAAACAATACAAATAAGAAAGAACAGTTTGTATCAGTAGATGAGATTATGAGTTCAGCCTCAGGTAAAATGCCTCATGAAGTTATATTTCCCATGGAAATCCTTTCACTGTTCCAGGATAATATTGCACCATTTGCGCTAGAGTCTGGGCTGTATGTGGAAAGTATGAAATAGGAGTTCTTTCCTCCTGCACCACAACCTAGAAATTTGAAAGCTTGTGTCCCTTAAAGCATGAAACATTTTAAATTTAATTAGCTGTGACATGAAAGTGTTATTAAGAATATTAGCCTTTAATGCAGTTGATCTTTGAAGTAATCCCTCTTGCAGAAATGTATTTGCAGCCATTTTAATTTTCTATTTATTTGGAAAACCAGACACTATGAACAGCTCTGCTCATCCTGGAGTCTTTCTGCTAAGCTAAACATGCAGGTACAAAGTGAACAAGAATGGCTGGGATGAAAAGCTGAAATTATTTAGGAATTTCTTCAAAAGATGGCAAGTGTGTCCTGCTGAAACAGGAAATGCAGAAATGTAACAGGCAATACTGAACGCAAAGATCAGCAAAGGTCAAAGGAGAATCACCATAAAGGTGTCACCAAGTTGCAGGAGGCAAGAAGACAGGATTCAGATCCTGATCAACATAACTAAAAGCAAATCTTCATGCTCACTGTAGTCAATTAAGATCTAATCAATGCAGCCAGGTGCTAACTAGCTAATCAACCAGTCACCAAGGGCCAGCTTCAGAGTGAGCTCAAGAAGCACTCAAACAAAAAATACTCAATTCCTTCAGATTTTTTTTCTAAAGGCATTATTAGTCTGAAGGGGAGTCCTGAATAAGTAGAGGTCACAAGCTGCCATGAGAAAGCTCTATCTGTGTTAGATAACAGAATTCACCTTTGATTTCGCTCTGATACTGTGGTACAGAATAACCATGTGTTTCATGTATTAAACAGTCCTACTCTGCCAAATATGTTAGATACATCTAGACTGATATTAGAAGTTTCTGGTGCTTGCTAGCTGACAAAATATGCCCAAGAATTACTCACAAGGTTGCTAATTGGCCTAAGCCAAAACTGTACCAGGACAACTGAGGAAGTACAGAGTCGAGATCCAGTGATAGGGAACACTCCCTGGTGCTTTCTAATTTCCTAGCGTAGATAGAGCTACTGTGAGTGGTCATTCAGAAAAGCACTAATTTTCAGTCTGAGCCTTCTGTCTGTCTGCATTAGGAACCAGTGACCACAGCTAAGCGCTGTGCAACTATCACAGCCTTTATCCTTTATGTACACTCAGTGATATCTTGTCTATGTTTTCTAGTGAGGAGAAAATAAGACCCGCTTTTGAGTATCATTCAATATTTAGTATGAACAAATTTTTTCATAGCATCTTCCAGCTGAAAAATTGAATTCACTGAGGCTGAAGGTTAACATTATTGTGGCTATTCATTCATCATGGTCTACAAAGTAAGTAAGGCCATGAAACTATTACTGAACTCCAACCAAAGGCCTCCTATGGTAACCCAACTGTTTTTTGTCCTCAGTGCTCAAACCAGGCTAGAGATGATGTCAACCAGATCACCCCTTACATGTAAGTGGCAAAGGGAAAGATTGTGGTAGCCAAGTTTTAGGCCTTTGCTTCCCCCTACAAAGGTTTTGACACTCTGGAGGTGGAAAGATAAAAAAGATTGTAGATCAATTGGCCATAAACATATTCCGAAATGTACAAATAATTTTAAAAATTGGGAAATTTAAAAATAAAAGGTCATCTAAAGTACATTTTAAAATACTGTTTTCTCAGCTGGTTAGTCCTCATCATCCCAAAGCTGCAGCAACTGAAACCTTTCCTTGAACTACGTACTGAAATTGCTCATCATGGTGATTCTCCTAGAGCTCATCACAATCTCACAAGAAGAAAACTGCAGGTAGTTTTTTTATTTTACAAGGATCTAACTTTACTAGCACTACGCAAGATACATTTGCTTTATCTGCATTCAGCTGTTCCCAAGCTTTGTAGCACCTTAAGCAACACACACCACATTTATACACCTTATAAATGCATTAAATCCTTGGGACATGCACACTAAGAGCATGAAATAGTTTTTAAAATTGTGGAGCTAAGTTCCAAAAAGTTCCATGAATGTCAGAACTAACAATGTACTAAAAAAATATTAGATATAATTAAAAGATATCCATCAATGGCAGTTAAACATGACAGTCCAGGTAAGGTTTTGGCTTATCAAGGTACTGAAACAGATAGCTGGAACTTAGCACCATGTGCCAGTGAAAGGGACACTTCATACTTACCAGGGTTTTGGTGTTCCCAGAAACATTCATTACCAGCCTCTGTTGAAGTCAGCCTTTAGACCAATATGTACAGTCATTCTTATCCTATTTTCTAAATGAAATAGCATTGACTTTATTCACAGACCCATTTTCCTCACATTTCTAATGGTTCAGTAGCCTCACTAGCACTATAACAAAGTTTTATTACATCAATAGGTTTGTTTGCATATTGTAATGTATCAGAACATGTTTATTCATTATGTAAAGATAAATAAGAGGAAAATGCTATTTGGGTGAATTCTGAGCTGCATCTACATTGCTTAACTTGAAACAGACAAAGTAGCATGTTTTTTAAAACCATTTTGATGACTGAAAGCTGAAGAAGTTCAGCTTATTACATTCAGTAGCAAAGCTTACGTGGTACACCCATTATTTGCCTTCTTTGCATCCCACAAATCATAGAATCATAAGATGGTTAAGGTTGGAAAGGACCTCCAGATCATCTAGGTCCAACTTCCTTGTGATGGGCAGGGACACCTCACACTAGACCATGTCACATGAGGCTGTGCCAGGGATTGCCCCCTCACACTTGACCATGTCACACAAGGCTGTGCCAGGGATTGCCCCAGCCCAGGTGTAGGACCTTGTACTTGGCTTGGTTAAACTTCATTAGGTTGGCATCAGCCCACCTCACAAGAGTGTTAAGGTCCCTCAGGATGGCATTCCTTTCCTCCAGTGTATCAACCGAACCACACAGCTTGCTGTTATCAGTAAACTTGCTGAAGGCGCAGTCAGTCCCACTGTCCATGTGGCTGACAAAGATGTTGAACAAGACCGACCCCAAAACCGATCCCTGAGAGACACTACTTGTAATAGATGTTTCTAAAGTACAGTATAGAAAGGAATAACAGCAGCTGCTTTTGGGTAGCTCATTTAAGTTGCCTATATAATCTATACATGGTCTATCTGCCAAAATCCTGAAGGAGAACTGGTCATTTCTATCTTTCTGCAACCTTTCAGCAAAGCTAACCAATGTCCACTTTCTCAATAATGTATTCATACTTGCTTCTTGAAAACGTCATTCACAGTCTTTATTGTCATCTCACGTAATGTGATCAACTGGAGATTTCAAGAGCTCTTCTGGCACCAGACTTAAACCCAGGGTTATGTTATTCCACTGCTGATTAAAAATAGCCAAAACATAAATATCTAAACTGAACAGTTTTTGTCATTGATTTCGTTGTCATAATCCCTACTCAATTGCTCTTGTAAAATAATGAATCATCACCAACTTATTGTAAAAGAACATGTTTTTTCAGCACAAGCATGATTTGCATGGCAAAAGCCTATTCATTCTGAATTGTTAGTATAATCTTTTGTGCATTTTTATTACACTGTTCTTTAGAAGTTTTTATGTTGCATACTGTTGTCAGTAGTAATGATAAAAGGCTAGAGACATTTTCAAACTAATGTCACTTTGTTCATGTGGAATAAATGCATGGATTTACCCACTGCTGCTTTTGTCAGCCGTGAGTAAGTGGGAGATTGCTTACACTGATGTGTGGTCTCATAAATGGAAGTGTTACACATAAAAATCACACATGCATGTTTGGTATAGCTTGCATAATTTAAGTCAATATAAACCAAGGTAGAAGATAATGTCACAGTTTTTTTCAGTCGTGATATTTTTTACACGAAGTTCCCCTTTTCTATTGTGTGATCATCTTACATATGTTGATAGAAGATAGCAGTCATATTCTAAAATATACTCAAGAGATTTAGTCATTAAAAAAAATTCTAAAAAATAAGTGTCATATTTTGACACTTGACATGAAGTATATCTTACGTAACTTCACACTGCAGACATCTACATGAGGATGGTCAGCCAAAGCTCCCTCTATTCTGTAGAGACAAATGGATGTTTTTCTGGTATTTTTTATATTTACCATAAAATGACACGAACTAAACCTTACAAATCCCACAAGCCCCTTTTTAGTTATAAGGAGAAAAAGCAATGACTAAATTGTGGTTGACTAAAACTTGAGCCTACAGATCAAGTCCTATGGACACAGCTAGTTATTGTGGCTGCCTCTCACTACTCTGCTCTGAAGAAATGAACTTCTGCTAGGATGCACTACATAACTTTCCTTGAAAGCAGTGTAAGGAAGCATGACTTTTGAGAATTAAATGGACAACCTGAATTTGTGGTGTAATCCTTTGCGGTTTAGTGAAAAATTCACCAAAATAAAGCAAAAAAGTCAGAAAAGAATGACATTCTCTGCAAATCAAGCAACAGTTCAAAATGCTCTTATCCTAATTTTTTTTATTTTATTAATTTTATTACCCGTAATGGATTTGATAGATCTAATGGAAAGCTTAAAAAAATATAATGAAGCTATATGTATATATATCCCTCAACACCATTATCCACTGTTTTATTAAGATGCTGAAGAAATCAGAAAGAAAGAGAGAAAAAACTTCCAGCAAAAACTGGAGTGCTGGCAAGAGTTATGAGCCATTCTAGGTTTATTTCACTGGAAAAGGGTGGATGGCAAGAGAAGCTTGATTGTACTGTGAGCACTTAGAAGTGAGAGAGCTAGTCTCACTGGAAACACTTTGATGCATTTATTTTGGAGGAAATATAGTTCATGTAGAGACATTATTTATTTAGTGGAAGGTAGCTTGAAACAGTTACAGTCTTTCAAAAAATATTTCAGAATAGAAAAGAAACTTGGAGAATAGTTCATGTTCTGAGACTGGAGGAATTTAGGACCCTTCTTAATGAAAATTGTCCAACAAAAAGAAAATAACCCTTGTACTTACACAGCATTTCACACCTGTATTCCACAACACCTTTGAACTATGTAGTCATACTCGATAGACCTGGGAAGGTGTTATCAGACATAAACAACCAAAAAAGAATCCAGAGATAGAGAAGGACTTGCCCAAAGCTAAAAAGAAAGTCACTAACATTAATGAAATGAGAAGGTCAAAGCAAGCATCCTGAGCACTACTTCCTGCTGGTAATCACGCCACCATGAAATGGGATTTTGAGATGTTCTGTTCAAATCAAGGTAGCCAGAACTACTCAGGGACAATTTCCCCAGTTCGAGAAGCACTGATGTCTGCAGATGCATTTGACCAAGGAAATTTTTTCTCCCTTCATGAGGTTCTGCCTTCCCCAACTCCCAGGGAAGCCTAACAGAATTAAACCCATCCATAAACTGAAGCATATTATATGAATGTATAGAGAGTATCTTATGCATGCTACCGTGTCAGAGCAATACTAGCTCATAGTGCTGCAGCTGAGGTTGAAGACAACATCAGAAATGTTTGATAGTTTAGTCACAAGTAATAAGCATGTCACAAAGCTAAAAGTCAAATGAATGCTAATCTAAACAGTATGAAAATACAAAGAGAATAAAATTGGATAACTAACAAAGTAAACTATCAAGTCTAGCATTGTTAAATCAAAAGTAAGACATTAAGTGAAGAAGCAGAGAATAAACACCACTTGCTTTTGAGTAAAATCATGATTGGGTAAAAGCAATAGAGAACAGACAAGAAAACTGGAGCATCATTTATTAATTTCAGTTTTCTGCTAGCTCTAACTGGGAAGCTACTTTCCCTTGGGAAGAGCAGAGTACAAATTTTTCCTGGTTAAGTCAGAAGGAACATACTCACACACCCATGTATGTATACCCACTACAAGCAGCTCTCTGAACTCAATAGTTATGGCATCTTCTCCTTGGAAACAACTATCCCAATCAATTCACTCCTCTACATAGTTTACCTGCCTTTCAGATGCATAATAAGAATTTGTTCATATGTATTTTTGTAGTTTACTGATCTGTAAGAAGCCATTTGGGCTGCATCAAAAAGAGCGTGAACAGCAGGTAGAGGGAGGTGATCCTGCCCCTCTACTCTGCTCTTGTGAGACCTCACTTGGAATACTGTGTGCAGTTCTGGTGTCCTCAACATAAAAAGGACATGGAACTGTTGGAACAAGTCCAGAGGAGGGCCACGAGGATGATCAGGGGACTGGAGCTCCTCCCGTATGAAGATAGGATGAGAAAGTTGGGGCTGTTCAGCCTGGAGAGGAGAAGGCTGCGTGGAGACCTAATAGCAGCCTTCCAGTATCTGAAGGGGGCTTATAGGGATGCTGGGGAGGGACTCTTCATGAGGAACTGTAGTGATAGGACAAGGGGTAATGGGTTAAAACTTAAACAGGGGAAGTTTAGATTGGATATGAGGAAGAAATTTTTTAGTGTAAGGGTGGTGAGGCACTGGAATGGATTGCCCAGGGAAGTTGTGAATGCTCCATCACTGGTGGTGTTCAAGGCCAGGTTGGACATAGCCTTGGGTGGCATGGTTTAGTGGGAGGTGTTGCTGCCCCTGGCAGGGGGGTTGGAACTAGATGATCTTAAGATCCTTTCCAGTCCTAACTATTCTATGATTCTATGATTTTGTTCAACATCCAACTCCAAAACTAGGAAGTTCACTTCAGGTTGATTGAGCACTTGCATTTTCCTTAGATAGCTACACAGTGGCATGAAATTTTTTGTGTTGTTGAGACAGTGATCCAAGTAAAGTAATTTTTTTTTGGGGGGGAGAGGGAAGAGGAGGGTGAAAGGAGGTATATACAATAATTAAAAACATACTCCAGTCATATTTGGAGCTGTCAGAGCAGAAATTCATACAAAGCTTTTCAGTAGTCTTCTATTGCCTGACATAGGAAATTAATTTCAAAAATACAGTGCTCATGCTTAAGATTTGTGGTTCTCAACCTTCAGAATAATTGAAACACAAAACCTGGGCAAATGAACTTAAAGTGATCAAATATTACTGCCTACTAAAACTATTGAGGAGAAGGAAAGAGAATCTGCAGTTTGGGTACTTCTAGTTCAGTTCTCCTACCAACCTTGGGTTGCATTTGAGCATGGAAATGTTGACAGTACACAGAACACATTACAAATGCACAGATTATGACATAGGATAACATACACAAACATGGCATCATATGTATGCACTGATTATGGGAGAAGCCTTTGTCTATGGGAATTTATTGTAACTCATGAATTCCATTTCCTCCCACAGAGGAAAGTAATATTATTGTAGCACCTATTTGCAATGTGCCATGATTGCATACATCCTCGAGTCATTAGCAAACAGTACCTTTTATATCACTTACCATATTTTTCTCTCATTTTAAGCATCTTCATTCTGAGACAGGAAAAGAGCTGTCTGCAAGTCTGACCTAACTTGTCAAGGTTGTGGTTATATGGGAAAATCCAATTTCTGTGGAAAACTGTCTGCAGAATCTTATTGCTAGTCAGGGGAAAAAAAGTCCTGGAAAGGTCCACCAAAAAGTTAAGATTAAGTACAAGACAGAAGTAAAACAAACCAGGTTTTGTAGAGGCATTTAGGCATCAGAGTAAAGCTTTACTAGAATATGCAATCAATCCTTGGAGGCATGTGAGAATATATCTACTTTGATGTTGAAATCTAAGTGCCCCTGATATTTGCAAATCTGTTATATATTGCAATATACAAATGCCCATACACTCTCAAAACATTTGAAAAAATACTAGGAACCACACAAAGTCTTGCAGAAACCCCTGACCATATCTGCAAGGAAGCCAGAAGTGATAAAGCAGTGTAGCCCTATGTTTCATGCTAGGTAGAACTACTAACACATTCGTGCTCACGCCAGAGTCTGAGCTAAATGTCCTGCAAGGCGTTATAACCCACAATGCATCCAGGATCAATGAGCTTAGAGGTAGTGCAGATACTGCTCTCACCCAAGTTTGCTGACTCTCATGCACAGCTGTCAAACTGCTTACTGCTCAGGCCCTACCATACCTCTGTGTGAAGAAGGAATGTTTTTCATCAATACTGGGACAAATTTTGCCCAGCCACACTGAACATCTTTAGTAACTATTGCTAGCCATCTGTTGTCTCAGGAGTGCTGAAAGCAGGTTCCCTGCCCAAAGATGACAGGAACACAACCAACCATGAGACAGATAAAGTGTGAGACAGTTCTAGGGGCAGCTTTGGATGCTAGGACATAAAATATTCAGACACCTAAGCCAAATCAGCTTCTGAGCAACAGTAGAATATCTGCCTGAAATACAGGTATAGGAGAAGGAGTTTATCTCAAGCTGTCAGCCAAATACTCTCAGGTGTTGCACATCTAATTCTCTCCCCCAGGATTGCTCAGGTGGTGTCTTTTCATCTTATTATTTTCTGGATTCCCTATGAAAAGAGGGGATGCATGATTTGGGTGTGAAAAGTCCCTAGGTAGCAAGCTGCAAGGATTAGGCACTAACACAGAGCAGGTTGGTTCCCAAAAACCTTTAATACCCTAAATTATGTCTGAGCTATCATTATTAGAACTAGCAGGGAACGCTGATGTCTTGAGACAGAGGATCAAATGTGTTTCTTGTTTGCTTGTTTTTTTTTTTTCTCCTCCTTCTATTGTTATTCCCTTTTTAAGATCTAAGCCATCCGTGCACTTCATCAATTTTTCAAAGGCCATTTCTTGATCATGGAAGGAGGAGGAGGAGGTAGGGAATGATGTGAATGCAATGAGCCACACATGGAAGAAATGAGGAGTACCAGAGGATCCTCAGACACCTGTGAAAGGACAGGTAACCTGAGACATTATTCCCAGTTTCTTTCTTTTAAGACTGAATTGGACTTTTTTTTGTCCTAGAATTTGACTCTAGGATATATAATCTTAATTAGATACAGTGTTTATTAAAATCATAGTAACACAATAATTTAGGTTAGAAGGATCTCTGGAGATCATCTGATCTAAGTCTCATTTAAAGCAGGGCCAACTTTGAAGTTAGGCCCAGATGCAAACGTAAAACCAGGGCCAGATACAGATCAATTTTCTGGGTATTCCCCAGTATATCTTCATAAGCAGTTCTGCAGAGCTCAACTGCCTTCTTGACCATGGCTTTTCCAGGGGTGAGTATCTTTTTCTCATATACCCCTTCTTCTACCTCTTACTTCAGAGCTGCCTGACCTTCTTCATGGTCTCTGTAGTCATCGCCCATTCCTTCACGAACCACATTTCAACATTACCTCTGCGGGTTTCCATACACCTAATCTCTCATCCTTTAGCAAGCCAAAACAACACTTCTTTTTGTGTGTGAGCAGTGGAAATGACATTACCTCTTACCTTGCACTAAGTACTTTCTTTCCCATGTCAGAATAAGTAGAAAGAAGTTGCATACAGACAAAAACATGATCAAGGAAAGGCCCATGGACAGAGGCAGTACACAGTAGGGACAACTCCTCTAGTAATCTGTCCACAGCCACAATAAAAAACAGAAGTAAATACTGGTGACTCTTTCCTGATGGTCACCAGCAACTTCCTTCCCATCCTTTTTGAGATGCTGAGGATGGTTGCAGAACCAGGCACTAATTACCCCAATTGCCTACACAGAGGAGAATGGGGGGGAGCTGCTTTTATTACTGGGTAGAGTTGGAAAGCAGAAATGCACCTGTGTTACATTTCATCTCAATGGAATTTAACAGAGACTACAGGTCTGTAATGGATGCAGTGCTCACGAGCTCATTAATCTCAACACAATTGATTACTTCTAAAGGCAAATGAATGGTTTTCATAGATGCACGTTTCCTTTTGGGTTGTACTGATGGAGGAAGTGCTAGAGATCTGGAAAGCTAAGTTTGCATGTAAATTGCAGACATGATTTTGTAAATTTGGATATTTATGATATTGTTCTACACCAGCTGACCAGGCTGCTGGTGGGTTTTGTTTGTTTGTTGGTTTTGGGTTGGGTTTTATTTGTGGAAAAATAGTCATTATGCAAAGATCCTTTAGATAAAAACCAGAAAAGTTAATACCTTTGCACTGCTTATATCAACACTGAAAAGTGCAGCGAAACAGAGCTTCAAGTTTAAAAACAAAATGTATTTGAAGAAACGCAAGCCCCTGAATCTATAGATTCCTGCAATGCTTGGCCAGTTTGACCTTCTGAACCATTTTCTTTAAAATAGAGACAGAAAAAAAATCTATGTGATAAAGGAAACCTGCCCAATTTCTGCAAATACTTGTCTAGTACCTCTTTATTGCATGCCAGTTAATGTTGCACTTGTAGCACGAAACATATTCTGAGTAATAGGGGTTGTTTAATTGACTTTGGAAAACCTAGTTAACAGCTTATAGGTAGGCAGTTGTTTTGCCATGGGGCAAGCAAGTTTGATTAATAATTAGGACTGGTGCCAGGCTGAAAATCTCTATAATTTATTTATTGAGTAAAAATACTGAAATATTAGATTAACAGCACATGATCAGCAGATAGACAGGGATGGTGGTATCATCGTGTATAAATATATTTCTCATTCTAAAGAAGGCTTCTGATTTAGACTTTTGTCTATTTTCTAAAAAGACAAGAAGACTTTAAATCCAATAAAAATAATTTTGCTGTAAACAGGTTTTGTAAAAATATGAGGGTTTTTTCATTTATTTTTTAAACTAAGCATTTGAAGCTAGGGACCCTCTGGTCTTCACAGCCTGAATATATTCACCGAATCAGTAGCCTGAACACTTCCAGGCCAAAGTGCACTCATCACTTAGTCAATGCAGAATTCAACTCCTCTGTCCCAGGTGTCAAGAAGAGAAATCAATAAAGCTTGCCCTACTCAGAACAGACAAAATATGAACAGAAGAACCTTTCTCTGCTTGTTTAAGAAAAAGTCTCTTAAATATATGAGAAGAAGGAAATACTGCGTGAGTAATAGAAGTTTAAAAGAATTTCCTGGCTACTGTTTGTTCAACAAATATAAAAATAATAGGTTATATTTTAACAAGCAAGATGTGAGACAGCTTAACATATGGTGATGATGTTAAAGACTAGACCTCTAATGCCAGAATTATGGTAGGGAAATCCTGAAATTGGAGTGTCTTTTTTATTCTTCCAACTCCAATAATTTACTTCTAAAGTTCGTGTAGTCCAGTGATTGTTTGCATGAGTAGATGTCTCCAAAGGCCTTACTTTCCATGCTGCAGTCTTACAATGTCTTTTGCAGGCTTGGTCTGGAAACTTGCAACACCCTGTTCTTCCATGGTTTCATTACTAATAATTTGGTTTGCTGATGAACAGCTGTAAGTGTCTAACAATTTAGAGAAGGGCTGTGCGTGCCTCTTGCACTGAATAAAGGCTATCACTGCGTTACCTGCTTCCTTGCTAACTGTATATCTTTGTAAAATATACTGTTGACAACTTTAGAGAGTGGTGCTCCTGGAAAGCCTGTAGCAGTTGACAGGCTGGATGGGCAGTGCTGCATTTCTGTTTCAGGAAGTGAAATTTGCAGGCAATGGCCCACAATTTCCAAAATGGCTAGAGAGATTTTGAGTGGCTCCTTTTTTTTTTTTTTTCTTCTCTCTTCATTATTTCACTTTCTTTTTGTTTTTAATACTTTTGATTGTTTCTTTGTTCTTTTTTTTTTTTTTTTTTTTTTTAACTGTTCTCTTTCTCTTGAAGGTCTTAAACTGGCTTCGTTTTCAGACAGGAACAGCTCAGCCAGTGCTGGGAAAAAAATCTTTTCGTCCTGCAAGTTAGGTGCTCACAAACTTGCACTGCCCAAATCACATTTTACTCTTATTATATAAGGTCAAACTCACACAAGTGTTGAAGCTGGCTTATTGAAGTGCTCATGACATCGGTTCGTTGGAGCTGAACATAGAACATATGATGTGTCACTTGGCTCATTAGCAAAACCAAAACAAAACCTTTGCTGTCATTTGGCTGAGTAGGAAACACCAGTCGTGGTGCTAGATTTTGGGTTGCTTTCAGGTGATTTCACCCACCAAAATAGTTGTGTAGGAATGGAGCAAACTAGCCAACTTCCACAGTATCTTGTGAGACTTCTGAGCAGTACTTGTGAAATGCACCTACAGCGGCGAGATTGCAGGAAAAAGAAAAGGAGAAGAAAGAAAGCCAAAGAGCAGAAAAGACAAGGGAAGGCAATGAAAAGTGAGGAGAAAAAAAAATTCTTATAGCTATGAATAAAAAAAAAAAAATCTTTGCACAGTAAAACTAGAGAAAGACAAAAGATAGTGCATTTTTTCACCCAATTATATTTAGTTTTTTAAAATGCACAATTTACTCATGAGTTTCAAGTTTTCTGTTTAGCAATATTTAAAATCTAAACCTCATCAACTTAACTTTAGAAACAGTTCCAATTTGTAAATTTTTACCTCTGAATAAGTGATAAATATGGTGAGGGTGCCAAATGAGTTGACAGCATATATACTTAAACAATTTATTAAATTTATAAGCAATAAAGGATAGTGAAAACCCAGGCCAATGAACAGCTCTTAAAAAATCTGAAAGTAACAAAGGGTATTACTTATCAGACAAAGAAATGCTTCTCCAAAACTTTTATAAAAGAAATATTATTAATGCTCAAGCAATTAGACTGATGACAGTTAATTAAAAATATTTTACTTCCATAGCTGGGTACATTAGCATATGCTAGTTATAACTTGAATTATGTCACAGGCAAATTCTATTATAATTTAAACTTCATTCTGTGAAACAAAAAAGGGAAATGGAAAAACCAAAAAAGTCCACAAAACCTTAGCTTAAGTGTTTAGGTTTTATTGTGCCTTCCCTTACTTACAGGATTTTCTGGGCTTAGTTTGAAGTAAAGCTTGGGTATGATGTAATTTCAGCAGAGCAATAGCCCTCTTTTAGGACATAATCTTTATGGCCATGTTTTTCGTCAGGCTGAAAAACTTCTCTGCTTTGAAAGACTTGCAAATGTGTCTGCAAAAATGTGATTGCAGGTCAAAGAATGTAATAGGAGTGAGATCCTTGCCAGAAGTACCATTTCACATGCGCAAAAGCTGTCTGATTAGGAAGGACCTTAACAGATTTCAGAATCACAAGAATCTCAGTTCTTGATTTCAAGATGAGATTATACAAGACCACTACAAGCATTTCAAACTTAAGTGTACTAATAAATCATTATGGGTAACTGTTTTCTCAGAGTTATTTAGCTTTACAATTCAGTCACTGGTTATTCTAATTTTTATTATTTTTTTTTTTAATGCGTTAAAATATTCTCCACCATTCAGGTCTGTTTCCCATGTACGTATTTATCAGCAGTCCCAGTCTAATGAGCAGGCCCCTGAAGATTAGAGATTGGCCAGCATGATGCCTCTCTACAAAAAGGGCAGAAAGGAAGACCCTGGAAACTACTGCCCTGTCAGCCTGACCTCAGCGCCAGGAAAGGTCTTGGAGCAGATGGTCATAACTGAGATCACAAAGCACATGTTGGAAAACAGGGGAATCAGGCCCAGTCAGCATGGGTTCATGAAGGGCAAGTCCTGCTTGACCAACCTGATCTCCTTCTACGATGAGGTGATCCAGCTGGTTGATGAGGGAAAGGCTGTGAACACTGTCTATTTGGACTTTAATAAAGTATTCAACACTGTTGTTGCATCTAGATGTCACTAGTGTCATGTCCATCAGGGCTTGGCATTAGGGACAGTGTTATTTAACATCTTCATTGATGATTTGGATGAGGGGATTGAGTGCATCCTCAGTAAATTCGAGGACAACACTAAGGCTCTGCAGATGGATTTGGACAAGATCAATAGGTTGTGGCCAGTGGTATGAGGTTCAACAAGACAAAGTGCTGGATCCTTCATTTGGGTCACAGCAACCCCGCACAATGCGACAGGCTTGGGGAAGAGTGGCTGGAAAGCTGCTTGGTGGAAAAGGACCTGGGGGTGCTGATTGACAGCCACTGAACATGAGCCAGCTTGTGTCCAGGCAGCCAAGAAGCCAACAGCATCCTGGTCTGTATCAGAAATAACTTAGTCAGCAGGGCCAGGGCAGTGCCCTGTTCTCAGCACTGGTGAGGCTGCACCTTGAATCCTGTGCTCATTCCTGGGCCTCTCACTACAAGAGACACTGAAGTGCTGGAGTGGGTCCAGAGAAGGGCAGTGATACTGGTGAAGGGTCTGGAACACAAGTTTGATGAGGAAAGGCTGAGGGAACTGGGGTTGCTTAGTCTGGAGAAGAGAAGGCTCAGGGTGACCTTATCACTCTCCACAGCTACCTGAGAGGAGGTTGTAGTGAGATTGGGGTCAGTCTCTTCTCCCAAGTAACAAGTAATAGGACAAGCCTCAAGCTGCACCAGGGAAGGTTTAGGTTGGATATTAGGAAAAAATTCTGCACAGAGAGGATGATTAGATATTGCAACAGGCTTCCCAGGGAAGTGGTGGAATCACCAACCCTGCAAATGTTCAAAAACCATGTAGATGAGACCCTCAGTGATATGCTTTATTGGTCATCTTGGCAATGCTGGGGTAATGGTTGGATTTGATGGTCTTCAAGGTCTTTTC
Organism: Ara ararauna; assembly: GCA_028858755.1. Taxonomy (NCBI): domain Eukaryota; kingdom Metazoa; phylum Chordata; class Aves; order Psittaciformes; family Psittacidae; genus Ara; species Ara ararauna. The sequence goes on from CM054379.1 coordinate 49,673,474, forward strand.
CAACCTAGTTGATTCTATGATTCTATCTGTGGTTTATGTCCTTTTTAGAGGGGTTTTATTGATTAGTTATAGTTCCAGGTTTTGTCTTGTTTTGTTTTATGAAAATAGAATATTAAAGTGAGATGTTTTATATCAACACAAGTACTTTAATCGTAGTTTCCTATCAGAAGACAAGGATGTGTTTATGTGATAGTTCCTGTTTCCATCTCACCACGATCATTGGCATTCACTATGGTTCCATCTTTTAATTGTTTATAAATTCATCCAGCTTGATGACATTTCCTTGAAACCAGTAATGAACTATTATTTCTTGACACCCTAAATATTCATCAAAAATATAATTCCCCTATTTTTTCTAAACACTAAAATGCCAGTTGTCAAGGTTAACTAAAAAAAGTTTAACTTTATGTATGTACATAAAGACATAGACATCAAGAGTATCAAAACAATTTTTTTTTTGCCACTAAATTGTATGGGTATAGCTAATACAGAAGAAAACATTTTGAAATCTCTCTTCTTTTATGCAATAAGAGTGATTACTTTCCTTAACTGTCCTTCCTATTCCTAAGAATGTTTCCTTCTGCTAAATCTAAAAAATAACCTCATCATGTATTTAACATTCGTAACCATGCGATTTTTCATAAATATATTAAGTTTTTTTACCAACTGTAAATTCTTTATCTCCCTGTTTGTATAAGTTGCTCTGAATTTCAGTGTTTATTTTATCACTGATGTTGTTACCTTTCTCAGCTGAGGTTCTTTTATAATGAAATAAGTCTTCAAATATTAATGAAGGATTATGCAAAAGTTATTTATTTTGTCAAGTGTTTCTAACACTTCCATATTCGCAGTTATTATTTTACATTTTATGTACGTAAATGTTCTCTTCCATTTTATTATGCTTATATTTATTTTTTCTTCAGGGAATTGTACTTTTTTAAAACTCTAAGAAATGAGGATCTTAGGATATAAGACATTCACTCAACCCCTTTTTGTTTTCTTGACTCTGTACAAGTCTTTTAATTTTAGTGTTGCACTTGCAATGCTTAGATATCCAAATGGCACAATTTCATATTTTTTTACATTTAACTACACTAGCTGGTTCATGAGCTATTAGCAGATTTATCTGAATAGCAGATATATGATGCAGACTACATTATTAAAGATACTTTTAATTTTAACACCCCTGGAAATTTTGCTTGTTAAGAATTTCTATTCTCTAGAAATTAATAAAAAAATAATTTGTTATCAGGGCAAAATAATAAAAATAAATATTCTAGAAAATTAATTTTCCATCAAAGATAAAATTAAGAAAAAAGTATTCTGTGTATAAAAATATAAAAATGGTCAATATTCTTTGTTATACCAATATATGTAAAACACTGGAGCTGATGATGCCTTTAAAATCTAAGGCATCTTACTCTGGGGAGAAAAAAGCAGAAGTCACAAACCATCCTTTCAGCAATAAAGCCCAGTGTGCACCAGCTAAATCTATAGTAACTAATTAAAATAAATAAATTAAATTGCAACTTTTCCAGGCAATAAGGCAAACTGACTCAGAGTGGCCAACACTTATACTACTGGCTTTTCTTAACATCCAAAACAGGGCTGTACCTGAGCCATCAACTGAAAATAGTCTCTTGTGTTAATTAATGTTTTATTGGCTGTGGGAAAGCTTTGGAAGTTTGCTTTAAGCTTGGGCTAGAAACGTGCCCAGGGCTTTTCCAATAGGTTCATAGTGCGGGCAATCCTCTTCCATTGCCCAAGAGCACTCCCAGGCATTGCTTCACTTATGAGTTTATCCATTCCTGGAGACAAGATTATCCCTGCACACCCTCTTCTCCATTTCATTTCCTGATAACAAGCATCTCACTTATAAGAAGGCTCTTTGATATTAGCAAAGTAGCAATTGAAATGAAGGTAAGACTAGGTAATAGTCTGTAAGTGACCAGGAATATGTTCTTAAAAAACAATCGGTTCCTAAGGGGTCTGGTTTTTTATTTCCCTTCAGCTCTTTAGAAAGAAGAGATGGCAACACAGGGATATTTTTAATGCCATAGAAATTGTTGCAGATCTGTAGACAGTTTATGGAACAGGAACATAATAAAAGCCAACAGGAGGCCTTGATCACCTGAGTTCTACTTTTATTTTACCTTTAAAATTTTGCCTCTAGCCCTTGGGATTGATCACAGGATCTTGCCATCTCATTCATTAAACTTTGATTTGCTTACAGGACTCCTGAATGTGAAGGTGAAATCTGCCACTTGGTCTGTCAAGATGAATTTCTCATTGGGTTTCTGGAGGACTGCATGACAGTAAGCAGGCAAAACAATGGTCATAATTAGAAATCCTGATAGCTTTCAAAGTAAATTTTGCAAATAAATACACATAATTACCACAAAATTATTAGTGTGTCTTGAATTGGCTTGTTATGAAATTATAACTTTTATAAAAATGTAACTAAGGTAAAATAAAGAGATAAAACCCAGTAAAGTTAATAAATATGATGGAAAACTATTAGTTGCAAAAGAAACTTGCAAAAGAAAAAGTAGGTCATGACAAAGATAGTGATACTATTTATTATGTACCCTTCAGTTTACATGTTAATGGTATATAATACTGAGTACTCTGAAAAATATCTGTTGTGTGATTTAGGATTCAGTGCTGAACGTTCTAAGGAGTACAGTAATGCAATAATTTCATCATTTTTTAAAGATAAAATGGAAGTATAACTCAGGTGAGTATGGCCTCCTATTGACTTTTATTAGGTACCTGTTCCATAAAATGTTAACTACACAATAATGGCTGAAAAAAAATAGCCGTTCTAAAATTAAAAACCGGCGCTGGTACGGACTGAAAAATGAACTGTGTGACGCATTACAGCAATTAAAAAATGCATGGAGAAATTCTACTCCTTTTCAGGCTCTGATGTCATCAAAACATGAATAGTATAATATGAATGTTGGCTGAATAATATTGTCACAGAGCAATACAGACTTGGCTAAGGATGGAAGTGTTATTAGATAGCTGTAATAACACAAGCAGGTCTGGTTTGGGGAGGGTGAGAAAGTTCACAGCATTTATGAATGACAAGCAAACAGCCTACTTACTAGGCAAGAAAAAGACATGTATTTCAACGATTCAACAAAATATTCTGATTTGAAAAATAACTAGCTTCACTTTGGAATTCTCATTTTGTGTTCTAGTACTCTCTTGAGACAATCTGCATTTATGCAAATGCCATGCTGGTAAATAGGCCCATAACAATATGTCACAGCTATGAAAGATTTCCACTACTGGAGATACTACAGGCTCCCCAGATCATGTGGTTCTATATTAAATGATCTTTACCACTAAACAGTCTTTTTCCCCCAAATATCTTCCCTGAATGCCCTTTCCTGGCACTTAAAAGTTACTATTCTTTGTGCTATTCACCACAGATATGGATGCACAATTCCTCTCTCTGCGGTATTCTTTTAGATACTTGAATCCTATTTTCATTTCTCCTCTCAAACTCTAGACTAAACAGCTTCAGTTCTTTAATTTTTTTTCTTATTTGTTATGCTTTCCAAACTTTTTCTAACCCCATTGCTCCTTGCAGGATTTCTTCTCATTGGTTTGTGTCTGCCTAGAATAACTGGCGGATACCTGGACACAACATTCAGCTGTGGCCTTAACAGCACTGAGTGGAGAGGAAGGATAGAATATGCATCTGATTAGTCGAATGTCTACCCATGCATCTATTTTTTTTACACAAAATGAATTTCATATTCAGGTTATGATTCCCTATAGTCCACAGATTCTTCCCTGAAGAGCTTCCACCTGGCCTAAACATAGAAAGCTGAACAACATGCTTTCTGTAGACCATTTCCTTTTTGAATACTACACTTGTTTGTGTGTTCCTCCTTCTGTCATGGTGTCATCCACAACCTTAATACCAACACTGAGGAAACCGCTCATCAATGCTCAAGACCCAGTACAGAAGCAGCCCACTGCACCAAAACAGACTTAAGAGATCACCACCTGTTAAAGATAAGCATTTCCATATTCTCATTGCATCAGAGGTGAGGTACTTTACTTCCCAGCAAAAATAGTCACTGGCTGAACAGAAGCTGACTAAAAATTAATCCATAAAAGATGGAGCTTATATACACAGCTGACCTTCTACCCTAAACTGTAACATTAATCATTTCACTTTATTCTCATGTGATTTTAATACAACAAATACAATGTAACAAAATAATATTTGCAATAGTTTTACAAAATCTTAATGATATATCTTAGATTATTGAATTTTATAATTTAGTATAATAAAGTTAATTTAAAATGTATGATTATACAAAGTATAATTTTATAAAGTATGTAAAATATTGCGATAATAATACAGTGTAATTTTTATATAATATATTCTTACACATGGACATATAATTCTAATACATTTGGACTCCTTTGCATCACTGGACATTACAGGCTATAATGGTAAGCTAAATATTCAAAGGATTCTGCGGCCAGCAGCCCAGCTTGATGTAATTTGTACTATTAAATTGTCCTACCTTCCAGAACAGGGTGGTCACGTTCAGGCTGCCTGTTAAAAATGGTCTTAAGCATATGCTTGCTCTTAAGTCATGCCTAGGAATAGTTTGGGGGATGCTTAATTGGCAGGCATAACCACGCCAGTGACCATCCTTATTAGTTACAGATGTGCCAGTAAACTTACAAAATCAGAGAATTTCTCTCCCCCACCTCATGTTTTAAACAGGATTGTTAAGAGGTTTAACTCATTCTCCTGGAATTGGATATACAGACTCCAGTAGTTAAAAATTATTTGACCTCATATAACTTCCATTTTACAGAGTAGCCCAGTACCCCTATTCAGGATTGAATTACCTGCTGAATGAATGTACCATAAACCAGTAAAGAGTGTACCTAATTTTAACACTTCTCTTTACTTTTTAAAGATACTGCTCTGACTTAAATGTTGATGGTAAGAGAAAGAAGCTTCTGCTAGAATGTCATGTTTTATGTAATCATTATGATCCTTATCACAGTCTAGATTATGGTGACTGTCACACTCATCATGACGTACAATTATTTATAGTTTGCATTGCCATCTTGTTTAAAGACCCATGTCAGCAAGCACTTTATAGTTGTGTTTAGGTAACATAAATGAAATAAGGCGTTTCAAGTCTTAAAGGGTTCCCATCTAAAGATGTGGGAAGAATAGTAGTTGAAGATAAAGAAAATAGCAGGAGAAAGAGCAAAATTGTGATGAACAGGCTTTTAATGAATGTCTGTCACAGCACACCAGCTGCTAGTGTATTGAGTGTTTAGCCAAAGGGCTGATACTTCAACTACTTAATTCTCCTGGATAAATCTAATGAACTGAGCATTTGAGGGTCAGGGCCCCTGCTTACATTTTGTTACAGCTGTCTTGGAAGCTATAAATTCCATGGGGTTCATGTTTTTAGCAAATTTCCATGACTTTCAACATGTTGAGATACTTGCAGATGACTGGATGTGAAAGTAAGCATCTGTGCTACCTTCACTAGAACCCTTGAGTGCTGCCAAATTAAACTTTGGGCTGAACAGAGAGTTGATAGAAGTAATTCAGCAAAAAAATTCTGTGGTGAAATTGTTCAGATTTCAGTTTTGTTCGTTTTTAAGTGCTCACCTACTTTGTTTCTTGTGCCACAGAGAACCACAAAACCTAACTTTAAAGCATAAGAAGAAGGAATGTACTTAAGAACTGTGAAATTCATTTGGCTTTCTTAAGCCTGTCTGTCATATCATGCTTGAGGGGTCTACTCAAGGCATGTCTGTTGTAAAATAGGATTTATTCCTCCTCCAAAAGAACGTTAATGACTCTTTTATGAATCACCCTAAGGTTAGCATAAACCAGTACATCTGCTGTTTTCTACCTGTTAGTCTTTATGCCTGGAAACATGACATATATGTGATCCTACATTACAGCCTACTGCAGAATAATATTGTTTGGGCTCAGGACAGATTCAGTTTGGTAACTGGAAGTGAAAAGCTCTGTATTTTGACACAGCAAAAAACCTGAGGTGTTTATTTTTTTTAAATATTCTGATAACTCTAAAGATAGAATGATGAAGGGAAGCATTTAGGGTGGATTTTATGTCACCTAATTTTGGATGTCTTAAAGTTTAACACTAAAGTCTAAGGTAGTCATTCCCTTTATAATATCAACAGGCACCCTCAAAGGACATTCATTCTGGCATATATTAGATAATTATTTTAGGATAAATTGATCTGATTTGATATCCAGAAATGTCTATTGCATTAAGGGACTATGGAGACCCAAAGTGTATTTAGCTTGGACTTAGAGTTTTTATTTATGCTTGATTGATCCCTCTCTTAGCACCAGTCAATGTGCCTTTGTACCTCATGGATCAATATGTGAGCAATAAACCAGTGGGAATCTGAGAAAAGGCTTGTAATCACAGATGCTTTATTCTTACTCTTGCAACAAAATGGGAGTAATGGCTCTGGAAAATATTCTTGCCATCTTATGGATATCCTTTCACTCTCTTTGGCACACACTACAGCTCCTTTGGTTTGACAGGCAGGGCAAGATTTTCTGAAATCTCACTTGATGTAGCAGCCCGTGGTACGCATCATTTAGTGATTTTTATACTCAGTATGGTGTTTCTTCACAACAGAAGTTGTGCTGCTGTATCACCAGACCAACAAACCAGAAATTCTATAACTGGATTATTTTTTGTTTCATTCATTAATTTCATGTGGCTAATGGGATTAATAATGTTCTGCTGTACTGAAAATAAATTCCTCTAAGCTGTGTATAATGTCAGAGACATGTAAGAGTAATCAAATTAAGCATGCTGGATGATCAAAACCAGCTTGATGTAGCTTTTAGTTTCTGCAAAAAAAAAAAAAAGAAAGTAGAAACAGAATAATCTTTCTAAATAGATTTATCCTGATGTATTTCTAATTATTTGTCTTCTTATTTGGTCCACTGCCTCCCCCCCCAACTCTCTTTAAAGCAACGTATCAAATGCATATTATTTTATGCAGATTAATTTTACATCTTCCGTCAGCCCTTATTGGCAAGGATTGAAGACAACAAGTAGATAGCCTGCAAGGTATTCAGAGGTGCCTTGTGTTTATGTCCTAATAACTGTATTTTGATGAAGCAGAGATAAGCATATAGACCTTCAGAACTGGAATTAGGAGGGAAGGCTCAGCTGGCAGCAAAGCTACAGTCCTTTTTCCCCTCTTCAAGCACAGAGTATATTTCACAGGCTGGGGCTATTTCATCATTTTCCCTGCAAAAGATGTGAGTTTAGATTGATTCTTGTGTTTCCTGGTTTGGGTTTGTGGTTCAGTTTAGCCCCATAAAAATTCAGATTCCTTGTTTAATATGCTGAGGTTGTTATCTATACAAGTGAGCTTACTGACTGCTCAGGAGCTGACCCTTTTTCTGACGTGGAGGGGCAAGCAATTAGAGTGAAAAAGAGTAAAGGAAGGACTAAAAGTACATGAGAGAAGCAGGGAGAAAATTAGTGTAGAAAGATAACTCCAAACAAGATGTTCTTGTAAATCCTGGGGTTAATTCCTATTTTTTATGACAATGTGAGGTCCGCTATATGGACTTCTTTGATAAGAACACTTACAGGAATGTTGCTTAGGTCAAAAGTATCCTTACTTTGGAAAAGATTTTGCAGCTCTCTGTTTGTAGATACATGAAGAATGCTTTTTCTGGTGCTGAGCTAGAGCCAAACATTAATATCTGGGGGTGGAATATGGATCTAATCTCCTTGGTCGGTCTGGCTCACATACTGAGCTACTGCCCCAGGTAATTAAACATTCTGAAAGGGAAGCACGTATGACACAAGCACAGAAGACTTTGTTCTGATTTTAACCTTGGATTAGCATGCTATCCTTACATAAATCTGTAAAGATATCATGCTTGGAAAACTCTGAATGTATTCTGGAGATTTCTGGGTGTTTTTTAAAACTGTCATCAACCTTCTTCTTTTCCTAAGTGCTCTCTGATATCCCACATTGTATGAAATCCCACTGTGGGTTTTTATTCACATATCATATTGTACTTTTGGCCTAAGCTGTGAAATACTAGAAAAATATGATAAAGCATTTTTGGCAATCAGGATTACTTCACAGCGGCTGTTTTTCTTGGGCTTTTTTGCTTAGTTACTTCTTTATCTGCTTTGGCCTTCCTTGATAAAGGTAATTCCTGTCTTCTAAGAGTGCAATGGTGAAGAAAATTAAAATGAATAGTGATTTCATATATTTCTTGAATTATTATTTTTCCCTTGCCAAAAAGATTATACTTCTTGGATGAAAATGCTTTTACATATAATTTTCAGTTGTATCAGGACAGCTACATTATTGGTCTTTTAGCATATTTTGAATACAGGGTATTTGCCTCTTGGTTCTGTTTTCATGTGCTATGTAAATGCAAAGGTATTCTTTTCAAAATGTAAGGACCAAGGATGAACCTGCAAACCCAGTAAGAGTGTCTCTCACCACCTAAGTAATCCCACTGAAGTTTTAATATACATTTAAAGTCTGGTCTTTCACCAAGTTTTCTAGGTAAACAAGAATATAAAAATGTTTCTTAGTTTTGTTAAGATTCAGTGGATGGAATATTTCAGAAGTATAGTAAGCCCCTCGTGTTGCATTTCAAGGAGGCTAGTTGGTCATTTGATTCCCTTGTTATATGCATAGAAAAGAAAAAGCTACAGGATGATGTCAGCTTTAAAACAGATGGAGAGTCAAAGCCTTTTTCTGTGTGTGTTTTAGGGAGTTTTGGGATATTGAATCCTATGAAAAAGAGCCTTTAGACTCATATGAAACCTATCGATAGGTCATACTAAATTTGCTATGGGTTATTTTCAGGAGAAGGAATTAAAGTTGATGAAGAATAATGTATATTTACATGATTTACGTGAGCTTTATGCAAGTTTGCCACAAAAGGTTATGGCAGAAACTCTCAACTGACTTCATCTGAATTGGAAGCTATTAAAGTAAAATATCTAGCAGCCATACTTGTAAAAGATATTTTCTGAATGACAGTGGCAATGCTGATACAAGATTTATACATACAATAAGCAAAACTGGTAGCATTAACGTGGAGGTATAAAGACTTCTTGGCACCTATAATTGTAAAAAATGTAGGCAACTCAACTGAAGTGACTGAAAGTGTGCATTGAAGAATGGTAGCAGCTAAAAACCAGACATTGCATTTTTAAAAGAGGAGCTTACAGTAAAAAGTTGCTATTGCAAAATACTTAAAGCTGTTTATAATTCCCCTGACCTATAAAGTGACAATAATAAATGACACACAAAGGAATTTTTTTCTTATTCCTATAGTTTCTGGCAAACAAATAACTATAATGACTTTTCCAGGACCATGTCTTTTAAAAAAATCTTGTTAAATAGCATTTACACTACAGCTGGAGTTCCTCTGTGTAAGCGCTTTACTGTTTAAATCGCCGAATGCTCAGTTCAGTTGTGATTCATACTGAGAATTAGAAGGGGGAAAAAATTTAATGAAATCCTGATATTTAAAGGATTAAAAGCCAGCCCTTGCTGGGATTCCAAGAGACTACAGAGCTTCAGAATATAAATTCCCAAACCTTTGTACATGTTTCCTGCTGACAAACTGCATACTGTAATCAGAACAAGAAGAGAAAAAAAGAAAAAGGAAAAGAAAAAAGAAAAAAAGAAAAGAAAAAAGAAAAGAAAAAAGAAAAGAAAAGAAAAAAAGAAAAGAAAAGAGAAAAGAAAAGAAAAGACAAGAAAAGAAAAGGAAAAGAAAAGAAGGAAAAAGAAAGAGAGAGAGAAAAAAGAAGTCAACCAAGCCAAACTGGAAAGAAAGAGAAATTAGTAAGATTTTCTGAACCACCTTTACAAAATGCTATGATTATGGATTCTTTTAATGTCTTTATCCATTTTATAAGCTTTGGCAGCACTCCAGCTGAAAGGCTGGTGATGAGGACAGGACAGTAGAAGAATAGTTTAGCACATCTGCAGGGACATTTTCAAAGCCACAACTGACAGTAACGTGCTTAGCTCACATCTGTGTTGTGGAAAATCTCTCAGTATCTCAGAATCTACAAAATTATTTCAGTTAGCCAGAAGATTAGCTGTGATTGGTACACTGGACTGTAGCCATACTTTGGTTCAGTCTGTCTAAGGAGCAACAGGCCTCATGCCCTGTAGTGAGCCTGTAAACTGTAAAGGTCCTGGCTCATGTATAGGGGATTGAAGGTGACACAGAAAAATATTTAGAAATATTGTTCAATAATGAAAGATAACGAAAAAACATAACAAGATACTGAAGCTAAAATGAAGACATCTTTCTCGTCTATACTATTGACTGGCAGACAACTACTTCACTCTATATTACCTTCGGGATGGGCTCAATTTGAGCTCTCCCTGAACTGCAGCTGAACTGAACACCAGGTTACACTCCCTTGAGCAGGGATGCCTCTCAAGGTTATCTGAGACTAAGAGATGATTCTTTAGCCAAGGTGGAGATCTCTCACAACAGATCCTCAGTAAGTGACTAATAGCATGATGAATTAATACTAATGAAACATTACTAATCCATGTACCTACTCAATATTAATATTATAAACACTGTATAGATACTTCCATTAGGCATAAACCATTCATTGTTCTAGTCTGAGACTAAGATTGGACTTAACCACACCTAGGCTCCGTAAGGACTTTAGAAAGCAACGTGATCCACTGCAAACCTTGTGACTTAATGGAAGGGTCTGGTCTCTGTGTGAATCATTTTAACTCAATTCTAATTCAATCTTCTATTGTGTGTTTCTTCCATGCAGTAATTAGTAAGGTGAATGAACCCTGCCATCAAACTTATTGAACCTTGATAAACCACTGTTAAACATTTTTAAATACCATCAAATTTATTGAACTCTGTCAAATTATTATTTTACCTCAGTAAAACATATTGTTGCTTCTTTCGAGTGATGCGCATTCTACTCATCTATGACACTAGCTGAGCAGAGTAGCTATTCCACAAACCAGAGGAAGCTACAAAACACTCTTTCCTGAGACTAAGAGGATTCAAATTGGCCAGAGGTTGAAATTCTGCAGGCAGAAGTCTCTCAACAAAGCTAGCTGGATCGGCAACTTAAACATCAGCCAAGCTGCTTGTCTTCAATTGATATGTGCAAAAGCCCCAAAATACTTTATTTCATTCATGTCGAGCTTTCCATCCTCAGCTCTCCTTTCCCAAAGGAACAAAGCCCAGAATTTCAAGACAGATTCATTGCTCTGTTCTACTCTCTATAAATGGAAGCAATAACTTCTTGCAGATCCTCTATGGGGATTCTCCCTGGAGGTATGGTGTGTGATTAGGATCACCATAACTGGCTTTTATTCCTGTTTGTGCAGAGTCTCTGATGCAGGAGTATATCCAGGAGGTAGAAGAGTGGCTGGAAAACAATGCTCTCTGCCTACCCCTAGCTGGCATCTGGACCCACTGCAAGCTGTCACAAAGTTAACTTTAAGTATGTTTCACTTTAATTTTGACAAATAAATATGTATTTATTTTGGAAGAGCATAATTTATTTAGGAGAGCTCAGTGAACTTACACATGAAATTAATTATTATAATTGTGAATAATTTCTGAATTATAGATATGATTACAGAATTACATCAACCTGTGCACCTTCTGGATTCAAACAGGGAAAAAGGAAACATGAAAAACATTTTTTAGGACATGGGTTCATAATCTGTTCTTTCAAACCTACAACATTTTATCTTTCTGAAGATTTTCCAACTTTTTATTCTTTACGTCCTATACTGTCTTTCCTGCTAGTGCTTTAGCAGGAACACTTCTTTGCTAATATAAAGCAGAAGAGTTTCAAAAGTTCCTTGAAGAAATTCAGATTTCCACACTGAGATTTGTCTCATTTATCTGTCAGAAGAGGGGCTGCCATGCATGTGTTGCATGGGTATGTAACCAGCAGACATTTCTGGACAAGCATTCCAGAATTTCCTACCAAATACTGGGATATTTCAGCTCCTCACAAGCCTTCTAATACCCCTTTGGCTCCAGGAAATTCCTGTAGTTTGTCTGGAATGACTGATTTGTTCACTTCTTACTGCACAGGCAATTCTCTTCAAGATAACTGCAGGTGTCCTCAACATAAAAAGGACATGGAACTGTTGGAACAAGTCCAGAGGAAGGCCAAGAGGATGATGAGGGAACTGGAGCACCTCCTGTATGAAGATAGGATGAGAAAGTTGGGGCTGTTCAGGCTGGAGAAGAGAAGGTTGTGTGGAGACCTCATAGCAGCCTTCCAGTATCTGAAGGGGGCTTATAGGGATGCTGGGGAGGGACTCTTCATAAGGAACTGTAGTGATAGGACAAGGGGTAATGGGTTAAAACTTAAACAGGGGAAGTTTAGATTGGATATGAGGAATAAATTCTTTACTGTAAAGGTGGTGAGGCCCTGGAATGCATTGCCCAGGGAAGCTGTGAATATTCCATAGCTGCCGGTGTTCAAGGCCAGGTTGTACAGAGTGTTGGGTGGCATGGTTGAGTGGGAGGTGTCCGTGGCCATGGCAGGGGGGCTGGAACTAGATGATTGTAAGGTCCTTTCCAACCCTGACTATTCTATGATTCTATGCTTTCTACCAAGGCTGAAAAGAAATGTCAGTGGCAGCACTGCCAGTTGTACAAGGCTCAGTCTCCTGATACCTGCATGAGTATTAGGCTTATAGCCTTCTTTCTCTGTGGTATTTAGGAGCACAAGGCATAGAGAGAAGTTGTTTGGGGGACTTCACATGAGCAGTTTAAGAATTCAGTTCAAAATCAGGTAGATTAATTTAAATCACCACTTCAAATATTTTTGCAGTCTACATTATTTGTGAAATGGGTCGATATAACTAAGGGTGTCAGACAGTCCATGAATTCCCATTCCAACCTTTTCAATAATTTCTGATTAAAATTCTAGGTTAGCTGTTACCGGATTCTTAGCATCAGCTGTAAATGGGAAATTTATCAGTATAGTGCTGTAAATTCCTTAGAACTGAATTATTTTCCTGGTCATCTCGAAGTGAATTCCTAGTCTTTTAACACATGCTCCAGACCTTTTGAATTAGATTTCATTAGTGGCAATTCAAATTATTCTAAAACTCGTAATTCACAGAATCCTTGTCCTGCTATGAGTACTTTAGAGAAGACTAAGTGATAAAGACTTAGGCCAGTGGAGATGCTTTGTTTCTGTCTTTTAGATATTGTTCTGTTGCCTTTCAATACTACCTGAACAAGCATAAAGTAGGTTTCTTTAAAAAAATCAATTTATTTACATTTCTAATTGGTTCATTAAATGTAAACATATGGTTCAAGAGAAGAGCTGGAGATTTCTGAGGAAATTTCTCTTAAGAGAAAAATACTAAAGCCCAATCTTCCTATAGGTTTTGATAGGAAAGTTTCCACCTAAACTTTTTATTTTATTGACAGATTCTTGATTATATTGAAAGAAAGAAAGTACCCCTACTCCCCAAACTTGAGTTTTAAGTTGCTAGCATGAAAGAGCATGGTGCAGCAGGAGTTTAGAAACTGATACAGCACAGTGCAAGAGAGTTTATAATCAGGTTCACTGACTGCTTTATAATGGCTCTTATGTGAAGGGTGTGTTACTTTTTGATTCAGAAAAATCTTAGCTTTGCCTCTAAGTAAAATGTGTACAAATGCATACATATTTTATAAACCAGACTTTAGCCCAGTTCCACTCAGAATACCATAATTGACATTGGAGAAAAATGGTTAACTTTTATCCAGAATTCCTCAGTTTTGATCATAACAGATATATTTTTATTGAGTCCATTCAAAACAATGCAGCATGCCAGGGCTGAACAGTAGAAAAAAAGCTTTCAGTCACTGAAATGCTGTTTTTGTCTTTTTCTTTTCTTTTCCTTTTTTTTTTTTTCCTTTTTTTTAAAGAAAGTCTTAGAAGAGGTCTAATCAAAACATTTTATATTAACTTTATACCATATTTTTTAAACTAGTGTCTTTCATTAAAAAACAAAGGAGTGTAAACTTGTCACGTTCCTGGATGTGTGGGAAAGGTTTTGGGACAGGGTCAGAGCTAAGATTTTCTTTCTTCATTATTGTTTCTGGACATTCAATTTTTAAGAGTCAAATATGATGCTTTTGAAAGACCCAGGTTGTTTTGCCTGAGAAATTCTCTTGCACTACAGGGTCTGTGTGTTTACTTTATGCATTGTTGCATAATTGGAAATTAAGTTTGTAAATTATTTGCTTGGCCTGATTCAGACTTATTAATATTCCCCAGCGATAGAAGTAAAGTGGAGCATGTACCTCACATGTAGTCTCAGAGAACCCTCCATGCAACTGCTTCTCCTGATGGGAATCTGGCATATGCTCCTCTTGCACCTGCTGCTTTGTTGTTGCTTAGGGACATATAGTTGCTCTCATATCATCTGCTCCTGATCTGTTCTCAACATCTGCCAAAAACCCAAGGACACATGCGAGCTTTTCTGCAGTGAAATAGAAGAAAATACGCTTTCTTTCACACGAAAAATGTGCCCGCGCACAAAAATTATCAAGTAACATGCTCTACATTAACATAAGCAGATCCTTCTTGGAAGAACATTGAAATCAGATCTGGACTGGCATCAAGGCCTTATTAACTGGCGTTTTTCTGTTGATCTTGATGGCTTCTGAATGAGGCCCCCTCAGAGAAACTGGCATATGTTCAAATGGTCTCGAATAAAAGAGGCATTTCCAAGGCGGCTGCTACTGTTCACGTGCAGTTTCATCTGAGTCAGGAGGCTAAATTCTCTGTGACAAGCCTCACTCAGTGCAATAATAGCACGATTGATACAACCAAAATTTGAGAATTGCCACCAAATTGTTTGATCTTCATGATAATACATATACTCTGTTTAAATAGAAAAAACCTGTGCACTCCTCATTGCTTGCTTAATGTGAAATCTGTGTGGGCATTTAAAGCACAAAAGACTCCGGGAACAGTATGGGTTGAATTTATATTAACTATAGAACAATTGCTTGCAGCACTCAATTTTAAACTGAGTTGAAATCACATGAAGTCTAGTGCATATCATTGCTCTCAATATAATCAAGCATCTGACAATAAAATCAAATAAATGATTATGGGATTTTGTACATTTCTGTGTGCGTATATGCGTAATAGACATTCCACATATTTTATATGCACCAAAAATAATGATGCGCAAGTGCAAGTGAGTGTCTCAAAGTCTAAGTTCTCCAGTCTCTACAATGAAAAAATCTGACGTGTTTCACATAAATGAAGTGCATTGATAGATATTTTGCTAGTACAACCAGTATGGTATCAGTATGATAGATATTTTTCCAGTATTTTACCAGTATGGTACATTACAACAGTGAAAAGAGAAATCACAATAAGATTTTACTTGAGAAAGTAACAATATGATTTAGTCCAGGAGATCCCAGACTTTTCTCTCTCCAAGTGTTGCCACCAGCAGCAGTGACACACATCACTCGTGGCAACGTTCAGGGCAGCAGCTAGGAAATGTGCTTGCCAGAATGCAAGCTGCAGAATAATTTTGGAAGAAGTGCTAACATGTCCCCTTGGTGCACATGGCAGGAATCCAGCTTACATTTGCAGTGATGCTCTAAGAAAACTCTGCCTTAAATGATATCTCATATGTTTTATTCACACTAGGATGAAACATGTTCTAGTTCTAATCTAGCCTGCAATATATGAAACAGTCTCAGGCAGGTTCTTTCTGGAGCTGTGAACTGTAGCAGTTCTCTCCTCCTATGCAAAATCCTTTCTCTCTTATATTTGCAGGACTTCTCAAGATATTAATTCCAGAAAACCAGCACTTCATGGATGGGAACAGCTCTGCATACTGCCACAAGAATATTCTTACTTGCTCCCTCTTCTTCTCTTATGCATACACTCACAGGTACAAGGGTCAGTTTTACAAGAGCTAAGAGGTTACAGTACCCCTTTACACCAGAGCCAAGTCTGGGAACATTTGAATCAATAATCCTGTCTAGCCTTTATTTCTTCTCACTTCCTACCTTTTCAGGGAAAAGGTGTCGTGCATAATGTTACCAGACACTGTCTTTAATGTCCTTTGACATTTTAAAATATGCTAAAATCCCGCTGCAGATATGTTACAGCCTTTAAAGTAGTTATTGGGGAAGATTCACAAGGCTTTTTTTGTGCTCAGCAACATCCTTATTTCTGGCTGGCCTGAAGATCAGTGCTGTGGAAAGGAACATCATGCAAAAAAGTTTGAAAACAGCTAGGATAAACAGCATTCCAAGCCTGAGTATCTCCAAAAATACTTCTAAAGCAGCTTAGCATGAGTGAGAGTTAAAAGAATGAGCAAAGAGGAGAGTGACTGGCTGAAGGAGTGAGTTTTTCCAGACAGAGAAATATAACTAGTGTTTGTTTGTTTTTCAAAGAAAAATCCCACACAGTATCTGAAAGCCAGACACCCTCATAAAGGGAACCACATAAATCACTCTCCTCCCTTCTCCCTGCATCTGCATGGTGATCCCTGCCCAGAGTGACAGACAGCTCCTCTTCTCCTGTATGCGCCTCTGAGCTGGGTCTCTGCTGGAGCCGTTTGTCTGCAGTGATTCATCCCAGGATGTGAACCAGGAAAAGCAGGCTAAACTGTCTCTCCTGCTAGGAGAGAGGGAAAAAAAGTGACCCACATGTTCCTAAACCATGTATGTGTCTCCTTCTCTGTGAACAGGAGAAATAGCTGCAGGGCTGGATTTCTGGGTTTCAGAAGACCACAGAATTTTAAACATCAGGGATGTTTTCAATAAATACTGTAGATGTTTGGCTCATAACTTTGTTCAGATTATGCATTTCAGTCTGCATACTGTGGAAATCTGTCTCCACAGCATATGTCAGCAACCTGAGCAACTTTCTCAGTGCTGGAACAACATGAAATCTGCTGCTCTCTCTTTGCCTTGCTGCTGGTACCCACGACTCTAGTTTGCCCCAAATCACCAGATGGGGAGGGAGGCTGAGAGGAGGGGGAAGAAACACAGTGTTGGCCTGGTACATGTGTTCCTGGGGCTTTGATGGATAAACTTCTTGCAGCAGGTTCTTCTATCTCTTTTCTTGTCTCTGCTCCACTGTCTTCATCTATGTACGCTGGAGCATGACAAGACTCCTGATTTTTAAGAACTCAAACCAGGAAACTAGCAATTTTTGGCTTCTTCACCTAATTCCTGCTCTTCCTCAGAAAATCTTTACTTCATCTAAGCTAAGACTGAGGTCTTATGATAACTATAACAAACTTCACATAAACCAAAGTAAAACAGTGAGAAAAAGCTCCTTGTGAAGGATATGCTGAGGAATCATTGCCCAAGAGCTACCCTTTGTGATGTCAAAGCCTAGAAGCGAAACTTACTGAAATTGTATCTAACAAGGAATTGATAAAGAGTGGTCCCTGAAGGGAGAAACTGCTGTGCAAGCCATTCAGAGACTGCATGAAAAATGCAAGAATGTGTTTTAGTAGCTCAGCTACCAAAACTAAGGGTAAATGTAAAAATAACAGCAAAACTCTTCAGCAGGGATGAAAAGCACCTGGCAGAGAATAGCACATTACCAGTTACCCGCTGGATAGCCCTGTTAATCTTATGCAGAAAAAAGGTTACATTTTCTACTACTCAAAAATTAGCCTTACTGTACTTTTACTTTCAAAACCATCATAAACAGAAGAGGAGCTCTTCTAACTTCAAACTACTGAACAGTTGTTTGGCAACTGACAGAGGTACAAAGATACTGCAGCTTTAAACTTAAGCAGAGTGGAGCTGGATCTTTGCCTGCAGCAATTAATTATATATCCGTAAAGTATCTAGTAACATTAGTAAGCTGTTATGTGAGAAATAAATGGGGTTTGCACAGTTTGTTTTGAAACTACTTGCAATGTTAAGCTGACCTAGGTTGGAAAGGACATATACTCCCTCACCCCTTTATTTGACTCAATTCTTTTATGCATGCCTTGACAGTACAGAGATTCAAAGCTTTTGAATTTGCTTTTCATCTGAAGGAAGAGAATGACTGTACACACCCAGTTAGTCACAACTTGGGGAAAACCCCCTTGCTACACACACCACTGACTGAACACAGATATGCCACTGTATGACATGCTGGAGAAGAAAGGGAGTACACACGGTGAATTTTAGAAGTATAAGGTCAACCTGATATACTCAGCTATGGAAATTATAAAGTGATTCAGAAAGAGCTGCCAGTTGTACTGTAGAAAATCTGGAGTTCCTCCACTTTTACAGTGAGAGAACTGTCTGCAGACTTGGCAGGAGCTTGTGCTTTCACATGCAGGAACAGGGGAGCTCTAAGCCTGAGTCTGAAGATAATCACTGTGTGGAAACTGGAAATTCCTAATTACTGCAATACATAAGTTGATGGACTTTTTTTTTGCTGCAACTTCAAGACAACGCTAAACATGGAGAAGACTTTTCCCTCTCTATTACCATTAATTTCAAAGTCACAAATTTCAGAGAATTTTCTTTCTTTCTTAATTTGTTATTACTCCTTAAGTACCCTTCCCAAGGTGACTGACAATCCAAGCAGCTTTCACAGGACTAATTAAAAGGCAAGCATGTGGTTTGCTAAGCATAATGAGAAGCTCTGCACATGAGTAAGGATCACTATTACTTAGGGCTAGCTAGCAGAGTCCACCAATTTTTAGTTTATAAAACCATAAAATACAATTTATGCACATCACTATAACTGCTCTATATCTAGTAAATCCTGTTAATATCTGTGGGTCTGTACCATTTAAATTCATTATCTCCTTAAACTGGAATTCATAGAAATTCCAAAGACTAGTGTTCATGTCTGCTGCCAGGGGAGATATTTGGTGTACATTTTGTACTGTTTTGCTTTGTGAAATGACAAGGGGATTTTCAAACCTTGTAAATATATTCCAGAATTAACAGCTGTCTCAGGAAAAGAATCTGACAGAGTTTGACTATATTTTGGGGTGGAGCATGTATCTGATTAGCAATACAAAACAATGCCATAAATTAATAATATGTGATTGTGTAGTGGATCCCCAGGCACAATCTATATTTCATCTAAAATCTCCACTTCTCAAAGAGGAAGAAAGCTGTTTTGGATTGCAGTACAGACAGCAAGGGAGGCGCTAGTGTGCGAGTACAGGGGAAAGGTGAGGGAAGTTAGATTTGGGATCTTTTCCTGAAGAGGTGGCATGTGAAAATAGCCCAGCACAAAGCCAGAGACTGCCACCACTAGGGAGTGCATTTACAGCCACCTGTGGTGGTCCCTGAGCAGCAGAAGTACGGGAATCCCTGTGTGAGGATTTACCACCATGAGTTTCAGGTAGCCACCTTGGCTGGAAAAGTGAGCTGAGGGTATCATTATAGCAGAACTGTAACACAGCGTCTCACAGAAAGACAAAGCTGGGGTTTGATTTTATGGTAATGAAAATATCATATTTCAGGTTCCATGAATCCAGTCCTCTTGGTTGTCATGGAAAGTGTCCTGGGACATGTCCACTCCTTGGGATCAACACTCTGCACTGCCTGGTATGGTTTAGCCTTAATGGGCCCTTGGGTGAGTTGTGAGAAGGGCCCTAGAGAAACCATGTTCCTTTGAATATGTCTCTAAGCCTGTTTGCACATCTTGTCCTTATCACTAGCATTCTTCGTTAAGGGTTTTATTGTCAAATTTTGACATAAGGCAGACCTGTGTTAAGGGAAGTCTGCTGTTAGCTCTTGAACTGGTGCTAAGATGAACTCTGATAGTCACTGGAAGCCAAAAAAGGACATATATTCAATATTTAGGTCAGTTCTGAACGTCACTCTACATGTGCCCATGCACCAAACTACTCTCAGAGAAAGAGATGTACAAATTTTTAATGCAGAAGGTAGAAAAATAAATTAGAAAAAATTATTATAAGCGGTCTAATTGATGATTTATAAATGTCTAAAATAAATTTTCCAAAAATACATAGAAACATAGATTCTGTTTTTGAAATAGAAAAATTATTTATGATTTAAGGAAAGCAGTATGAAAAAAACCCAAATATTATACAATTAAATACTAATTTCTATTCAGGAATTTGCTGTTCCTACCCACTGTTTAAGTCTGGAACGTTTCACCTTCAATAAATATTTCTGTTCGTACGTAGTCTTCTGGAACAGTCCCAGTTTGAATGAAAAGACTAACTTCTTCTAGATTGTCGCCTCATTTATACAAGGCTGGCTGGAAAAAGTAAACTGGGCAACTTTGGCCTTATTTTTCTAATCCTTAATTATGCAGCACTACACATTTACATATTAGTTCAAGAGGGCTTTTTCAGTAGTAGCCTGTGAAGAAAGGAAGAACAGCTCTAAGCATTTTGGATTTGCCAATTTCCTTAAAAAAAAGAGAATAGAAGTGCTCAGAAAATTTCTGCAGTTTCCATCCAGGTGTCATGAACTCGGATAACCTTTTGGAAGATCCATTTTTAAGAACTAACTTTAAAAGAAAAGGTGTCTGTCCTCTCTTTGGATGAGGGTATGTGTGAGAAGGAATGGCATGGGGAGTTGGGATTTTGAGACCTAAGGAATGAATGGCATGCTTGTATTTCTTCTTTATTCTGCTTTTTTTTTTTAATAAAAAATAACATTAAGGGTTAGGAAAAGTTACAGTGGTTACAGTGATGACACTTGGAAACAGACAAGATGAACCACTGAGCTCAAAGGGTAGATGTCAGTTCTACAAAGCCCCAGTGGTAGGTGGGTGAGTACTGGTGGTGCTCCTCAGGAAGTGATCTGGGGCCAATAAATGTTTGAATGTAACCTCGGTAAGTTAATTCACAAAAAAAATCCAGATGAATGGAACTGTCGGTAAATGGAGGGCAGAGCTGCAACTCATAGATCTCATCAAGCTGGATAAATGGGTTGACAGAAACCTCATGAAGAACAACAAAAAGAAATGTAAAATCCTGTCCCTGGGGAGGAATAACCAGAAGCACCAGAACAGGCATGGGCCAAACAGCTTGTCAGAAAAGGATCTGTGAATCCTGTGAACAACCAGTTGACCATAAGCCAGCAATGTGCCCTTTCAGTGCTGGAAGTCAACTGCATGTCAGTCTGCATGGGGGAGACCAATGCCTGTCAGTTGAGGCAGGGGATGCTTTGCCTCTGGTCAGTACTGATGATATGCATCTGCAGTACTTGGCTCAAGGTCTGGGCTCCCCAGCACAGTAGACAGATGGGAATACTGGAGATAGTTCAGTGGAGGGCCATCCAGAACCTTGGACACTGGAGCACATGATGCCTGAGGAGACACTGAAGAAAGTTGGTTTGTTCAGCCTGGAAAAAAGAGTTCATGAGAAGAATCAGAGGAGATTTCATTGCAGTCTTTCAAAGCTTGAATGGGAGAAGACAGAGACAGGGTGCTCTTGGAGGTGCAAAGCAAGAGGAAAAGGTACAGCAGATCCAAGTATAAGTAAGCAAAATGTTGACTTTATATAAAGGAAAAAAATGTTGACCATGAAGGTGGTCAAACACTCTAACAGGTTGACTGAAGGGATGTGAGGCATCTCCATCCCTGCAGGGATGCCTTTAAGGCATTCAGAATTCATCTGGACACGACTTACTACAATTTTGAAGTTGTTCTTCCTTTGAAGAAGGGGTTGAGCCAGTGTCGTAGTTTAAGCTCAGTCAGCCACGCAGCCTCTCTCTCACTCTCCCCCTTTCCTCCCCCTGCTCCCAGAGGGATGGGGTGGAGAATCAAAAGAATATAACTCCCATGGATTGAGATAAGAACAGTCCAGTAACTAAGGTATAACACAAAGCACTGCTGCTACCACCAATAATAATAATGATAAGGGAAATAACAAGGGAAGAGAATACAACCGCTCACCACCCACCGACCAATACCCAGCCTGACCCCGAGCAGTGATGCAACTCTTCTGGATAACCGCCCCCAGTTTATACAGTGGGCATGAGGTGCTGTGGTATGGAATACCTCTTTGGCTAGTTTGGGTCAGGTGTCCTGTCTCTGCTTCCTCCCAGCTTCCCCTCTCCCTGACAGAGCATGAGGCTCAGAAAGTCCTTGGTCAGACCAAAACATTACCAAGCAGTAACTGAAAACACTGGTGTTATCAGCACTGTTCCCAGGCCAAAAGTCAGAAACACAGCACTGCACCAGCTACTAAGAAGGAGAAAACCGACTGCTATTGCTGAGCCCAAGACAGTATCCACCCCTTATTCCATAAAATTCAGGTCATGCTCAGATCCCACATTTTCAATATACCATCACTCTTATCTCATATATGTGCATATATATATATACAACCACAGAGAGAGGGAGAAAGAGAGAGATCATTCCTTAGTGCATGGACCAATCCCTATAAAGCTGCCTAGCCCATCCGGCCCATGATGTCAGGCTCCATCTCTTTTAACAGTCTTTCAGAGCAGGAGAGGCTGTGTGATGCAGTCAATCTGCCAGGCCTCTCCATGTTTGTACTTTAGCCATCGTCCTCCATACCAAAGAGGCTTTAACTGCTTGGCTTGCTTAATTGCAGCACATTTCACACTTGTGAATAACCTGTGCAACAGTGTCCATTGTTAAGTCCACCCCTCGATCATGAGTCCATCTGTATGTTGCATCTCTGCCCTGATGGCCTGAAGCATCATGGGCCCACGAGGCTCAAAATAATTCACTCTCCCCTTCAGGGTGGGATTCTGAAACTTGTTGTTGGGGACTCCATACAGCTGCCTTCCATCTGCAATGCTTCCAAAGCACTGGAGGGGCCCAGTGGACTAGATACTCACTCATACTGTCCCACTCACCCTGCCACTCATGACTGTCCAGCCTTGGGGAAAATCTCTTGGTCTCCTATATCGTCATCTAATCCTAGGCAAGGCCTAAACCTGACTCTGCTTAACTCTTGAGATCAGATGAAATGGTCATGGGTAAAACACGCTCTGTGTGTGTGCCAACATGATGATCCGCATCACAATCAGCAGGCAGGTATCAAGGGTATCCAAAGGCCATTCAGAACCTTCAGAACTCTCAGATGATGATGCTGTACTTGTCACTGGGGCTGATGCAGCTGCTGTGCTGGGAGCTAGAGTGGCTGCACTGTCTGTTGCAGTCAGAGTTTGAATAGCTGCTGTATTTGTCGCCTGGGTTGGTGTAGGTGCTGTGCTTCGAGTTGGAATAGTTGCATTATCTGTTGTAGTCAGACTTTGAGTAGCTGCTGTACTTGTCACTAGGGCGTGTGGGAATGTCTCCCTTGTAGGCTGACCACCAGATGGGGGGACAAAAGATGCGTAATTGCTAAACACTTCTATTATATAGCTCCCAAAGTATAGAGGTGGTGACCACACTGGGAACTCAAGCCAGATCAGTTTCATGATCAATGAGTCTATTGTATTACAAGTCATTACCATAAAGTACTGTGAAAAAAGAACATTAGCCCAAGGCCCCCCAGCTGATAAACGCTAAGACAGCAACTACCGGCTGTAAGTAAGGTACAACATGCTGAAACTGTGAGATCAAGAGCAACAACTTTGAGAGACACTAAATCAGCATTGTGATGAGTGACTATTAATCTGAAACAATGAATGCTTATCACAAATACGTTTAGACACACTCTGGTCAGATCTGTCGCTGTCTCAACCCTTCGTGCCCCATGTTAGTCACAAAAAAGAACTGTTGTGGTTTAAACCCAGCTGGCAATTCAGCCACGCAGTCGCTCACACTCCCCTCCCTTCCTCCCCTTACTCCTGGAGGGATGGGGAGGAGAATTGAAAGAATGTAACTCCTACAGTTTGAGATAAGAACAGTCCAGTAACTAAGGTATAACACAAAGCACTGCTGCTACCACCAATAATAATAATGATAAGGGAAATAACTAGGGAAGAGAATACAACCGCTCACCACCCACCGAACGATACCCAGCCTGACCCAAGCAGTGATGTAACCCTTCTGCGTAACTGCCCCCAGTTTACATAGTGGGCATGATGTGCTGTGGTATGGAATACCTCTTTGGTCAGTTTGGATCAGGTGTCCTGTCTGCTTCCTCCTGGCTTCCCCTCCTCCCTGGCAGAGCATGAGGCTCAGAAAGTCCTTAGTCAGAGTAAACATTACTGAGCAGCAACTAAGAACATCAGTGTTATCAGCGCTGTTCCCAGGCCAAAAGTCAGAAACACAGCACTGCACCAGCTACTAAGAAGGAGAAAAATGACTGCTACTGCTGAACCCAGGACAGCCAGATAAACTCCAGAGGTCCATTTCAATCTACATTACTCTTTGATGCTAAGCTACCTTCTTAGTCATAATGACTATATCTTCATGCAAAGTCAGGTGACATTAAATAGAATAGTTTTACTAACTGATAATGATTGCAAGACAGGAAAAGGAGATGGGATTTAGAAGAATTGTACAGAATACATCCTCAGTGAGTACACAGAATTTTGTACTGTACATGAGAGAGGGGTACCCTAGGCCTTTATGAAACAATATCAGGGATCAGACTTGTGCTTGTGTGAGGATGCCTTGTCAAAAAGATATGTAAGAGAGGTGTATGAGGTAGGTGGTTGTTCCTATGGGCTCAATTCAGTCTGTATTTGGGTGCATGCTATTGAGGCTGTTTGCAGGTGACATATCACCATAGTATCAAAATACAGTTCTGGTTTACCTTTAATCTAGATGTAATCACAGAATATGCCCCAACCATTGTAAAACTAATTTGTGAATTGAACCTACTGTGGCTTTTCTGTGCTTGCTCTTAAACTTCACACGCTTTTCAGTTACCCTTTACATAATGGGGAACCTTCATCAAATGCTGATGTAATTACCATTAGGAGCATAAACAATTTCTGAATCAAAGTCAAAGGTCTCATGTTCCCAAGCAGTTGCTAAGGGAAGAGATTATTTTAAGCTTTGAAACATATTTTCCAATTTCCTGGGTCTGTAGTTTTCACGAAGTATGTAAATGTTAAACAAGTACAAATGAATTCTCTGATGGCCTGTCTTAGTAGAGAGTAAATCTGCTAAAGCTTACACAAAAAGAAAGACCAGTGGTCTTCATGCAAGCAATCAGCATTAATTAAACCTCTCTCCTTATTTTGTGTTTGTCTCCAGCTGTCTGAATGATATAAGCAAAGTCATTTGCCCTTCACTTCCCCTCTCCCCTTGCCTCAGATATGAGCAAAAAACGATATTCTGGAAGGGTAAGGTGCTGCATTCTTGAGCAGAAAATTGCTCTTAAAAACCCCTGTTATTATAATTTGAAATCTTGGTTAATAAAACATATTCAGTGATTACTGATCTACCACTCATGAAACTGACCTGTTTTCGTTTGAATCTTTCACTTGCAGGTTGGGTTTTTTTGTTTGTTTGTTTGTTTTGTTTTGTTTTGTTTTCCTTGTTTGTTTGTTTACTTTGTTGGTTTCTTTTAAGGGACTTTTTTTCATTTATATTTGGCTATCTGAGCCACAGGTAACCTTAACAGAGACATGAAAGCTACCTAACTTGTAAAACACAAGTTGCTAATCCAGTATGCCATTCTATATGCAAGGTGTATACATAGAATGTGGAGATATACTGGAAAAAGTACTTCACATGGGCTTTCTCATCTTTATTTTGCCTTTCCTCGTTCTTCTGGCTTATGGCTAAATTGTCATTTATCAAATGTAAAGTCTAGTTTTCCCTGATTTTTCTCAGTTTTTGGCAAAGTAATCTTATTCTTATTTCCACAGCAGTGTGCGGGGGAGCTGGTCTTTTGTCCTGGCTTTATAATTGGGAATCCCAGACTGAACAGAAAGGAAGATTTAATTGAATTTTATGAATAAAATGACCTTAACATCTCTGGGTTGCTTGTTGTCTTTTGGTTTTGTTTTTTTGTTTGGGTTTTTTTTTTCTTGTATTTGTAGGTTTGGGTTTTTTTTTGGGGGGGGGTGTGTTGTGTTTTGTTTAGTTTTTCTTTCCCTCACTGTTGAAGAAAAAACAAAACAAACAACTAAAACAAGGAAAAGCAACAAGACCGAAACAAAAACCATGCCAACTCCCCCTCCTCCCCCCCCAAAAAAAAAGAAAAAAATAAAAATTGCTAATGATATAGGTAAATTTCTGGTAGTTGTTCTTGCTTGAACTCATCAACCTCTTTCCTTTCCAATCAGCTAATGCAGTAAACTGAAAAGACAGTGCTAATTAGTCAATACAGTGTGACTTCAGATTGTAGTTCATGCCGGGCAGATTTTTCAGGGAGAAGGTATTTCTAAAATTGTGAATCTTTACAGCAGAGACAGGGCAGGGCCACAGAGTTCAGATCCAGACATGCATTATAATGTGAATGCCGACCTAGTTAAGCCTCACAAAAGAAATCTGTCAGCTGGAAAAGCTGCTCTCAGGGTCTGATAAAATGCTTATGAAGAACCAAGGATGGTTTGAATGCTGTCAGTGGATCACTCGCTGGTTTTTGAAATTGAGAAAAATTCTGAATCAGGGGTCACTGCTAAGCTCTACGAACACAAAGTCAGCACTGGCAGGAATTAGAGGAGAAGCAGAAGAGTGCTGCCTGCTTCTTCGGAAGCACTGCTTTTATACTTTGCAATGATTAAATCTTGGGAAAATTTTATTAATAGTATGTTTACGGTTGCAGATCATGCAAATACTCTGAGAACTGCCTATTAGATGGCTTGGCTTTGCAAATGTTATTTCGGAATATCATAAGAATATTACGATGAGATAGTGGAACTATTGATAGTGAAACTATTCAAAATGTAATTTCTAATGAGTTAAAGAAAAAAAGATGATTTTTTATTTCTTAATATATTAAGATTATTTTGTTCATCAAAAATTGGTTATAAAGTAGTATTTTCATTATTAATGGAGAAAACCACTTTCTTCTTACTTGTTTTTTTCATCAGAGGAACAAAGAGAAAGTTAGAAAGTAAGATGCCGCGAAAGAAACAAGAATGGTTTCTCTGTGATATCCCAATAGAAAAATAAGGGAATTAAGAAAAACTGCTTTGAAATATTGCATATTACTGTAATTTTTAGGTTTTCGGTTTGCCCTTCCTTACACATACTACACTTTCAGAGATGAAAGAAGTGAAGAAGAACAAATCTTTAAGGTAAACTATCCAACTCCATTATAAAGAAAAAAATTTGAAATAATGGCAAATATTTTTGTGAAATTTTGGAAAACTGATAATTTTCATTCAAAAGGAAAGGCAAATGCTTCTTTATAATTTTTATATTTTGGATTAGAAAAATATAAGAAAAATATTAGAAAAATAATAAAGTTACTGGAATTCTTATTTATCTATCTTATTTTTTTACTATATCTAAAAATTCATATGTATTTTTATGAATATGTGTATGTTTGTAGATACGTATATAGGACAATAGTTTATATGTTATGCTTTCCAATTTTAAGTTTGCATATAGAGTCAGAAGCAGGATAATGAAAAATCAGTCCAGCCTCGATGAGTAACAGTCCCAATTGTAGTTCATCCTGGGAATAAAATTAAGTAGAAGTGATTCACTTTTAAGATTCAATAGAGTCATCTCTGATCTAATTTGATGGATCACTCCTTAATGGTTACCTTTTATTTTAGGACTAAGAAAATGGTTGCTCTCCTTTACTGAGTCATTCCTTTCATACTCTTAAAATGTTGGGATTACATCAGCAGAATTCCACTTCTTTGAAATATCCCTAATTTTGCCTGATAAAATTGGGACTGACTCCAAGAAAGCTCCTTTTTCCTCAATGATAATCAGAAAAAAACCATCATGGCTGCTGGCGTGAATACATATTCTGAGGAATATTTTGCTGTAGATATGTTCTTACAGTTGTTCTTATCTTAGAATATGGTAAAAGAGATTCCCCTTTGTCCTTAGGAGAGTCTTCTACTGTCTAACAAATCTCATTATCAGGATGCTTTACCAGTCTGAACAGCCTGTCTTCATTTCATCTGATTTCTCTTATTAAGCCCAATCTCTAGTTACATTTGCAAGAAAGGTTTAGTGTGCAGTGGCTCCATGTGATTGAACGTAAGACCCATAAATACCAATAATAGACAACAAAATGTATCCTACTATTTTTTCGTTTTCTGGAATGCTTTTGGCCCTAACACTTAATTGCAGCTGACATTTGGACAGAGCTATATTTTAAATCTCAGGCAGGTAGTGAACAAATTTGGATTAGCAGTTCATTACTAAATCCTTCATGCCGGCATAAATCCAATAAGACAAGCTAAGGAGTTGTTATGAATTCTCAAAATCCTTCCTCCCTGGATAATTACATACCAATCACTGAAATACTACTGCTGGCATACTCAATAGCTCATAATATATGTGGAAGTAAAACTGTTTTAAAATAATATTTGTCAGCATTTCTCTCTTTCATCCTTTAACTTCCCTTCATTTTTCTTTCTCATAAATGTGTGGTGTGAAGGAAACCACATAATTAATGCTGAAAACATAATTTTAAAAAATTAGAGTGCTTTTCTATCATTAACATAAACATATGTTTCAAATGGGTAATAACTTACTGTATATAATTTTCTACATATGTTTCTATCTGAATTGAAATCCTAAAAAGGTGAGTTCTCTACTGTCTTAGGAAGATCATTTTAAATTTCTCTTTGTTTTAATATAGTGATTTTAAGAACAGATATTGTTCTGCCTCACACCACAATAAGATTCTGAGGTTTATTTTTTATTTTGAGTCAGTAAAGAGAGGGAATATATACATTAATCTTGACACTTTTTCTTTTGCTATAAATGAATGCAAATTAGGCTTTTTGGACATCAGATCTAATCAAATGGCCTTGAAAAAATGTAAGATTTAGTGAACTTTCAAAAATATTTTGCCATTACTATTATTACATTTTCTGTCTTGAAGATCTATGAAAGAAAGGAAATGAGTTTATATATTTTGATTTATTTCCATTCAGAAATATTTCATCCATCACACTGTTAGGAATTTTGGAGAGTACTTTGCACCTTTTTGTTCTCAGGAAAGTAAATAGAAATAGTTGTTGAGCAATGCTTCAAAGAACATGCTAGCATACACCAGCATGCATGAAATTTGCTCTGTGTGATGTGAAACTGGGCTCAGGAAATCATCTTCAGGGTTTTTATCCCCTAGGTATTGTAAACAAAGATATAACCTGAATAATAATAATAAAATCCTAGAGAAAACTCTGTATTTCATTCAAATATGTATTTCGATTTTTTTTTATTTCACTGAAAAGTCAAAGTATGAAATCCCTTCTAATCCCACAATTTCTTGCCTGTGTCAACCAGGACCATTATTCACACAGGTTAATTCAAAAAAATTGTGAGGAATCATCTGGACATACAACTATGACAATGTAAAATCACAAGTCATGCTGAAGAAACTTGACCTTGATTTTCTCAACGAACATGTGGTAAAAACTGAAAGGAAGATCATAGGAAATAAGAGAACTAGAGGAATTGTACTAGGCTAGTTTTCCTGTTTTTAATTTCTGAGCCATGGGCCCTGCTCGAGGCATAATTCCTAGGAAAATTAGTCTACTATAGTATTTATAACTGTCTGCAACAAATGTTGAATGCATTTTTCTTCTCTCCCATTCATACAGATAGAGTGTGCGTACTTATGCTCCAGCATACTTCTGGAGGGAACAGTCAGATCCCAGGCACAGCCCCTTTGTCAGGAAACTCTCATTTGGAAGCATCACATAAGGCGTATCTTTTCCTGTGCAGACAAAAGCCGCAGGAAGTGGAAGGATTTAATCATGTGTGCATGAAGAATGAAACCTTCTCAAACTCAAGCACACTCTGACTTAGAGGGTGGAGTATCTAAGATGATAATATTTACAATAAAAAAGAAAAATAGAATTTGAAGGTAAAAGTAGCTGTCATCTTCAGACTAACATCACTTATTTATACTTTAAAGGTCCTTTATTGCAAAAGAATTACATAAAGAGGTTGTGAGTGCAACTGATAGCAACATCTTTAGTTGTCTAAATTCTCTAGGCCAATGCTAGCATTATCTTGAATGAAGCATCACTTTATCAATACTGAACAGCAAACAGTAGAACAGGATAGCAGAAATCCTACAGCTTGGCAAACTGGTGTCACTGAACAGTCACTACAATGCCAAAAAAAAAAAAATGCTGGAGGGCTGGACTCAGGACACTGGGCATCAGCTTGTCCTTATCACTTTTTTTACCACCTCTGAATAAGAAGACTGGAAAAACAACTGCAGAGTAATATTGACCATATAATCAAAGAATCCTATGCTTTTCTGGAATGTCATTATAAACTCTTTAGTCTAATGCCTCTAAAAAGTACAGATGGCTTCGCACTGACTACTTACAACATGGGAGATTCTTCACAGGGAATTTTGATCTTCTAATCCTAACATCAAATGTTGAAAAGTTGTGAAGAACACAATAGACAAGTAGTGAGTTTGCAGTGGTGGTAGAGTTCCATCCCTTAGCAAACTCAAAAATCAATTAAAGTAATGAGGAAGGGAACATTTCCCAAGTATTTTAAAATTAAACTCAAACTGGCAGATCCAAGTGGACAAACTTTTCCTGAGTAGTTGGAAAACTGAAGCAATGCCACTACCATTGCTATCCTTGAGTGGAAATAAAAGAATCCAAGCAGTCTTAATTACAGTGGCATAATACTGCTCTTGGGCTTTGACAAACTCACAACTAACATAGCATACGACAGTATCCATTAAAGAAAACCTCCGACTGAGTCCTGGGTTCAGCTACCTGCAGTAAAGCTTCAGACTTAAATGGGATGCAGCTGATCAGACATTTGCATCTCATTAGTTGCAAATAAAACATAGAGAACACTATCAAGACTGATGGGCAAAGGAAACTTTCTGAAGTCATGATACTATTCCATGATAAAATGCTTAGTATGATCAATACCTTTAGCTTTTTTTGTCCTCCCAGAGGATGAATAGCAGGGTTGTCTAGAGAGTATTTTTTACATACAACAGTGTTAGCTAACAGAAGTGATGTCAATGCTAACTTCAACACAGTTTTGATCTTTGACAGCTATTTAATTTTAGGCTGCTACTAGAAACTGTGAGACAACTGTACACAGCAGTGTACACATTCGAACACAGAAAGACATACAATCATTATGAGATGGCTTACTGAGCTAGATCATATTGGCTTATGATAAAAATGAAATGAGAAAATATAATTTAGACCTAGCCTGCAGCACATAGCATAAATATAGGCCAAATAATTAGAATTAGTTATATATAGTTGTTGTCTTAATAGTGAATTCTCACATCAATTTCTCTTTTAGGAAAGAAATGGGCAATCTGCATTTTTATGATTTATCAGAGAGAACTGGAAAGAAAAGACATATCAAATTCCAAATGAATATATTTTTTTTTTCTTAAACTGTGATGTTAGGCAAAATATTCCTGCAAGCCACGGATTACCATTGACATTCCAGGCAAAAGCTGTTTGTGATATTCACATAGAGTGCGCATCAAATGGCAGGATAAAAATCTGCAGTGATAAGATATTGAGCTGGGACTGTCATCCAGGAACCAATGCCAAGATAATAACTCAAAAGCTGTGCTGAGTCAGTTATGTATCTGGAATGAAAGACATGGACTACTGAGATTATAATAGTTACACAGTAACCTGGAGATGGGAGCTCTGTATGGGAGAAAGCCTCTGCAGCAAGGCTTCTGGCAAAGCAAAATTGACATCAGAAACTGTGAGTTATCCACAGAAAACAGGTTTTGCAATTCAAGTTGGGGCTCTGAGCAACAATGCAAAGCATTAAGCCATGTGCAGAAATGAAAGCCATAGCAGCGTCAACAGGAAGAAGTGCCAAACTCTGGTGACATATCCGGTCAACATATAAAAGATGCTGGTACAGGATTCTGTGAAAATCAGTGTCCTTAGGTGGATATACCACATATTTGTTTAAGGAGCTTATCAGAAGTTACTTAGTCTCCAAACTTAGACTCTATTGGCATACAGAATGCTGAACTTGGAAAAAAAAATTAAAGAACAAAAGACAAGTAAGATGTTGAATAGAAAATACACCTACTCTGCTAGCTAAGACAAGTGGCAATACAAGGTTTTAAAATGAACCTTCCTCACGCCTTTCTCTGTCTTCTTGCATTGAGGACATCTTCTTCCACAATTATTGCCTATCTATCTCAGCATTTTCTGTGTTTTCCCAGACTGCAAACACCACACACACTCTTGTTTCTGAAGAAGGGTCTTTGATCCTTGCTAGAATCCTCCAGCCTGTGCTCATGACCCAGCATCTCCTCCTCCTGAGAGCATCCACAGGACTGGCACAGCCACCATCTCTCTCAAATATATTCTGGCCAAACTGCCATCTTCCACCTCTGCTGTTTATTCAAACCCTTGAATGAAGAAATGAAATAGTATGTTATAATGCAGAAATAAACATATTGACCAGAAGGGCTTCCATCTCAACACTAGCTCTGTGCTTGTGTTTCTAGCAATATAGACAAGGCCTGATACCACCAGCAGCGTCATTTTAAAATCTGAAATACAGTACCATCAACAGCCAAATGTCACAAGCAAATCTGCTGTGAGAGCCCTTAAATCATTTGAAGGGTGTAGCCGCTTCTATTTAGCCTTTTTGAATAAGTGATTGCATTGTTGCAATGAGTCTGTCCAAGAGGTTTTGGAAATTTTTCTATCTGTGACATAACACTATTAAATGCAGCATGTTGCTATCTATCCCACTCAGACTTATGATTTGCAGAATTAATTTGTGGGTTCTCTCTTCTCCCCCAACATTTATCTTCATTCATTGTAGTTTCTGTCACAAATGGTTTTCTCCTGTGTCTATGGGGCTGTAGGTGTGAGTGAATGCACCTCTTTCATATGTCATTTTAGTTCTCAGAGCCCAGTGTTCTGAAAATTGTAGTTACTGTGAATAGAATGTGTTTTATTATTGTGAGAACAGCAGTGTTCCGTTTTGTACTCTGTATCTATCACAGTAAAGTTTTTTTTCAGGTTTTCCTGCCACTTGTTACATCTATGGATGGCTTTTGAAAACACAAAATGACAGATTGACTGCCAGTCTGGAGTCATTAGATTGTCACCCCTAACAATATTGGAGCAAAAAAATAACTCTGAAATTAGCATCCATGGATGGGATTCAGCTGACTGTATTTTACACCAAAGCTGTCTAACTGTTTATTTCAGATTGCAGAAACCTACAATGTGCCAATGTTAGCATCTTCTTTATTAATAATTTTAAGGACTTTTTCTACACTTTCCTGATGTTATGTTTAAATCATCTTGTTAGAGTGAGATATCCTAGACTCTTGTGTTCTGCTAAAGAGAATCATCACCTTAGCCTGGAATATCATCAAACATTAGGTGATTTAGACCCCATAGTCGCTTTTTCCAGATTTAAAATGACTGAAAGTCTTTTAGTGTCCTGCAGAGTAAGGACAGTCCTAAGATCCCTCTAATTAAATGAAAGCTAACGAGTGCTGTCAACACACAGGGACAAAAGCCTTTTCACCCTCAGAAGACCTAACCAAAATTTTAAATTACCCCTTTCTTTTTCCTGTTCTGCAATCATTCTACTTGTGTTAATTTTCTACTTATTGGTATAATGAAGTCATGTACTTCCTGCTGTGCCTTTTTTTCCTGAAGCCATTCAGTAGCCAAATCTCCCAGCCTGTGCCATTTTGACATCATTTTCCTCATTCCACATTTGATTTGTGGGCAATGCTTCCACATTTGTTGCAGCTCTTATGCCACTGAAATGATTCATCATCACCAGCTGTCCCTGTTTGAAGGAGCAGAGCACTAGATTGAAAACTAGATGATCAAATAACATGCAATCAAAATAGCTCAGCTTCCTGGGTGTCCTAGAGAGTTAACAGCACTGCCCATGTACTCAGGGCTTCTCTATTCTGGAGATCACAGCTCCAGTTCTGTGAATCGCATTCACGCCATTTCTCTGCTTTGCTGGTCAAAACTAGACCTGGGTGGCATAACCAAATGGTGTGAAATATTTTGTAGAGAATAATTAATGCTATATACTGTCTTCAGGGTTTTGTGGTTTGCTGGGTTTTTTTGGGTTTTTTGTTTTGTTTTATTTTTTGTCTGTTTAGGGTTTTTTGTTTGGTTGGTTTTTTTGGCCAAAAACCCTCCTATTTTCTTAAAAAGAATCCCACTGTGTGGAATTTAGAACTATTTCTTTATGACAAGCTATAAATTTGACTCTCTAGATGATGGACCCATGGACAAAGAATCCTTTCACAATTAATCTGTCAAAGTTATGATCTTATTTTGATGCTTTTTTGGCACCACTAGTGGCAATTGTTGATAAAAGAAAGCATTAGGTATTTACATAATTTGATGTTTCATTTTTCGTAATGATATCTCTACTTCACGTGTCTTTGGACTATTTTTCTGACTTCTAATAGCTGTGTCTGAATTGTAAAGTGGACCCCTGGAAAGAGTCATCTAGGGGAATTACTAAAGAACAGTACTGCCCCTGAGCTCGCTCCAGCAGTTTTATCTTAACATCAGTAGCACAGGAACACAACTTGAGCCTGCTGGGGGGCTAGAAATGAATGTTACATCATGGAGTACTCTTGTCTGATCATATGTGTCAGGGTAGGGTAGCCATGGTGTTGTTAGGTGGAAGCAAGGGTTCAATTAATTAAGACAACAGCTACAACTTTCTTCACGATTTTGTACCTGAGTTCCTATTCTGCAATTAATGAAGTAAAAAATTGGGATTTCTACTTCAAAGATTCTCAGAAAAGTTATTGGAAATTAGGGAGGGAAATTAAAACGCCATTAATTCCTTGTATAAAATACTTTTCAGAATTAGAAAATCTTAACCACTGTTTAGTTTTCCACAACTACTTTCCAACCTGGAGTAAACTAAATTGAACTAACTGGGAAAACATCCACACAGAAGTTTAATCCAGTTTATCTAGCCTTTTTAATGATACAGTTAGTTAAGACAGGCTTGTTGCTGCTCTAGAAAGCTCCTCTAAGAAAGTCTTAAACAAGTATGAAAGCAGATCTACTTCAGTCTCAGAGCTTCCCTGCAGTCATTCCAGAATAAAGATCACAGCTAAGGCAGACTAAAGGATATGAATAGAAGATATTTAGATACTGTATCCTCTTATGGACTAATAAAATGACTGAATATGGTTATAACTCTGTTAAGCAATGCCTGAAACACAATCAAATATGAGAAATATTCAAAGGAAATATAGAGTATCAGCTTCCACAAATCGTTTCTAAAAAATATAAAGAGAAATGCTGCAATTGTGGTGCTTAGATGTCTTTCATATTTATTTTCTACGAGGTTGACTCATTTTGTGTTGACTGAGTATGAATTTAAAGCATGCATAGGCGTTTATTCTAATTTTATTCACACAAGAACTTGCATCAGAATCATTCTGGTTTTAATAATTCAAGGAGTACAAGTTAATATGATCTAATGCATATCATCCTAATAAACAAAAGATCTTGAAATTGAGTTCCTCAGGATTTGTACCTCAAATCTTTCAGTGAGTTGCTCACAATCAGTCCAGAGAGAAGCAAAAGATAATGGTTGCATAATTCAAGAGTAGGACAACATCAAAAAAATGCAGGGGAGAATGCTTTGATGTACAAGTATTCTATGAACATATCAGTTTCCTGAATTTAATAATTTAATGCAAATTACTTAGAGCTTGAATGCACCAAATGTGGGAAGGGAAGAACATGTGAAGTTATAAAGACTGGCGTAAAAGTTTATCATGAGATAAAATGAGAAGGCATCAAGAAAATTTAACTTAAAATATTTGTTAGGAAAACCATTTTGATAGCAAGACTGTCCAACAGCCTGCTAGGGAAGTGATG
Source organism: Ara ararauna (assembly GCA_028858755.1). Lineage (NCBI taxonomy): Eukaryota > Metazoa > Chordata > Aves > Psittaciformes > Psittacidae > Ara > Ara ararauna. The sequence goes on from CM054379.1 coordinate 49,709,412, forward strand.
AAAAACTAGCTGCTGGAAGTATCTAAAACTGGACAAGACACAGGAAGATTAATTGATTTGTTTAGTTCTGTTTTAGAAATATGGAGAACTAAAAGCTGCTGGATGTGCCTCAAGTGGCCAGATTATGTAGGTTATGCATACACCACAAATCCTCCAAACTGTGATTCAGGCTTACATTTTCTAGACATACATGATTCCTTTGGGGTACAATTGTCACATCCTACACTGGAAATGCGATATAGCTTTATCTGGAAAAAATCAAATTATGAAATCCATGCTGAAAATGGATCCAGATTAGTGGCCTAACAAACATTACTAACTCATGTTATATGCGTCCTAACTCACCTTTAATTCATGTTGTATGGGTAATGTAGCAGTCATCACAGAGAAACACAGTATGAATGAATGAAATTATGAAATTGAGCTGGAAGAAGACAGAGGGCATGTGGGGAGATATTATTAAAGATTTTGTTTTATTTCCCATTGTCCTACTCTGATTTGATTAGTAATAACTTAAATTAATTTCTCTGAGTTGAGTCTGTTTTGTCCATGACAGTAATTGAGGAATAATCTCTCCCTGTTCTTATCTTGTCCCATGAGCCTCTTGTTATATTTTCTCTCCCCTGCCCAGCCAAGGAAGAGTAGCTTTGGTGAGCACTTGGCATTCATTCATGGTCAACCCATGACAACAGACCACTTCTATAGGACATTTTTAGAGAATAGATTAATTCTTCATTATTATTTCATTGCTTGCTATAACTCCAAGGACATACTGGTATCCATAAAATATTGTATCTCAGAGCAACAATGACCATATACATGCCCTTGCTTTCTTTAAGAAGAAATATTGCTTCCCTTCTACTGGTTTCTTTCTCTTTCTTTGTCCTCCAGTTCAGACAAAACGGAGATTGGCAATCCCTATTTCCCAATATTTGCTAATTCCACCCCTTACCCATTAGAAAGCCACAGTGTTGCAGACTCCGGTAACACGCACCATCTGCTTGCCTCAGAGAGATTTTGCCAGCACTCCAAGTCTTTCTTGCACTGGGGGTTCTCCAAGGAAAACCTTCTGGTATTCAGAGCTCCTGAGTTAAAATCCACTTTGCACACGGAGGAAGGGACAGTAAAGACTGTTTCCTAGCTTCTTGTCTAAACCAATTAAATGATGGCAGACCTGCTCCTTTCTTTGGGCATCAAAGGATCTGGTCTGGCAGTTTTAAGCCCCGTTTCATGGCTAATGCAAGCAGTGAGGCTTGCTGGTTCCTGAATATTTCTTACTCATAAGGTGAAGGCATCCTCCAGGCAAAACTGATGTCAGTAATTATTTTCCCTTCTGAAGGCTTTTGGTATTTGCCTTATTCTACATTCATAATCCTCATCAACCTATTAGAAAGGTCAGTAGAGAAATCAGTTGAATGCTTGAAATTCTTGCAAACCTTTTTTTTTCACAAAAGTAAATTTTGTGTTCCCTGCAGAATCTCTCAGTACACAGGATTTTATCCTTGCTTAGTTAACGTTCTCTACAACAGCCTATAAAGGTCAGAACTAAAAGACACTGAATTTGAAGTAAGAAGTCAATGTCTTTAGTTCTAATAAAGGTACATGTTATCTCTTGCATTACATGTAACATATAGCGCAGTTTACTGTGAGTTTCAGTTGCTGAAAGCTTTTAGTGAAAAACAGAGATTTTTCCTAGTTTAATGCTAGCAGCCCTGTCACAAACAGATAGCTGATTGCCCAGATGTTTGAAAAGATATCCTTGCTAATACACAGTTTGTTAGCATGTAAAAATTTAATGGTAAAAACAATGTATTTTTCATAACATGGTATTTCTGCTTTTGGTATTTATCTGGATACTGAATATCTGCATAAAAATAGAAACTCCCACTTCCCTTGAAGTTTTGCCCACAGTTCTATGAGCCTGAAGGCACAGACACATATAGTCCACATCATGGTAAGGGTATATGCAGTATTTTAGATTGACTATTACACAAAAGTCAGTGAGGAACTGTGGCTTCATGAGTCTGTAAAACTGGAATAAACAGGCTTTTATATTATTGTTGGTTTTGTGGATATGCAAGCTCCCTTGAACTTTCTTTTGTATTGTTCCTACTAGATTTCTGATTCTGCTAAAGTCTGAATAGTGATCATGCAGACAATATATAAACACTGGAAAGAACTATAAAATTTTAGATAGTTTTAGATAAATAAATCAAATGAACTACTTAAATATAAAAAGCATCATAACATCATCCTGATTAGATGGTAATATAAATGATATTTAAAATCAACAGTGCATAAACAAAATATGATTCACATATGGATAATCATCCCTAGGATTCATTTCTTTTAACATTACACTTAATTAATTACTAAAACAACACTTAGAAATTATTACCTAAGAAAAAGTGAAACCCTAGTGATCCTAACAGACAAATTATGCAGATGATAAATAGTGTCATGGAGTGAAAAATATCAGTGTTGGTGCAATCATAAATCAGTAAGATCAAGAATTAAAAAGAAAAAAAAAAGTGCTAGGTATGTTAGTGTTCCTCAGATGGTTACAGTGTAAATGCTGTTGCTAAAATAAGCTGATAAAAGCTGAAAGACCAATTTTTATTTGTTTCTAACTTACAAGGTTTTGGCCATGAAAACTGCATTAGGGATACTGATGAAAATTCATACAAAAAAGCCTGATCATTAGCTTGAGTCTTTGAAAAACAGGAATATGTTGAAACGTTGAAAGTTTCAAAAAAAAAAATTATAAACAATATTCAAAAACGATCTAAAAAAAAAAAAAAGGAAAGAAAAAATGCCTTTGAGTGTGAAAGACCCTACTTCTTTTTTGGGTTTTTTTTTGAGACATATGAACCTACCAGAAAAGAACTTAAACTTGGACAAAATATATTAATTGCCTCCCAGACAGAAGACCTTGATGTGGCTGATTATCTCAGTTCACTCTATCTTTGAGGCTCATGTACGGCAGGTCCTGCACTACATCGTATTTTCTTACATAATTTCTCCACTTCTAACGACTTCTAACAATTGGAAGCTCAATAGTGACCAAGAAAATAACGGAGCCGTTGCTGGCTTGTTTTAAGTTCCTGAAGAATGTAAACTTCCTATTTTTTTCTCTTTAAACCAATTACATTGAACCCTGGGAGATTCAGATTTCTTATAGCTTCTGATGCAATAAGCATAAGCTGTGACATTGACACAAATCAAGAATCTTTCCAGTTTATTTTTATTGGTTTTTTGGTCTTTTTTCCAAATCGTCTCCTTACTTACAACTTAGTTCTTTTCCTTCCATGTTTCTATGAGTCAGGAAGGAGTTTTTTATTATGCCAGTCAATCTTTCCCTATTGGATACATGTGAATTCTGCATATTCTATCAGATGTAATTGAATATATATGTTTCAATATATGTCTTATTATATATTCATCTATTTCATCTATATGTTCTATATATATGTGTATATAAGTTCTCAAAGGGTTTATGTAAACACATAAATTAATTTTTTTCTTTAGAAATAGTCAAATCCTTACTAAAGCTATACAACCCCTATGTTTCCAGAGGTTTGGACTCTTATAACAACAACAAAAAAAACAATAGAACAGCTGAAAATCTATTACTTATTGGAGAACTTTGCATTAATTGCAGGACAATCTCAACCAATCTCTGTAACATGCTACACAAGATTTCAGTATGTCTTCTGACTATATACTTTTATATATGTAACTAAATAGTGTTGCAAAGGCACATGAGTCCTGAGTAGATTCTTAATCAACTGATTTTTAGGGCCATTATGAAAATATCACAGTAGCTCAAAATATTTATGGATTCAATCCAGGAAATTTTTGGGCTTCACTTTGGAAAGAAGTTTTAAGATTGAAGTTTTACAACATGACGGAGAAGAATGAAAATCAAACAAAATAAACAGAAAAATTCAATAAGCTGCAGAAACAAAACCAGAGAATTCCAGTTCATATAACCCACATTTCTCTCATTAGTTTGTATGCAAATGATGGAAAGTAGAAATCTTGAGGAAAATAAATACCAAGTTAATTTTACTTACAGGAACATACACTATGCTGAATAATAACTCTTGTTAACCTGTTTTTCTATGTCTAAATGAAAACAACTATCAAATGTTTATAAGGCTTAATTTATTTAATTTAAAGCATGGATTTTATATGTCAATTTTAATTTCATCCAAATTTTAAGAAAGAGAAATAATCTTGCTTGAGAACTGGGATGCAGAACACCCTCATTTCTAGATTTTGAAGAATAGAGGTCTGTTTGAATTACTTTTCTCTGTGGGTTTCCAATTTCAGCAGGACTCATTTAGCAAACCTACTATTGTTGAAATCACATTTTACATTTTAAACTTGTGCTGCACTTTATCTCCAACATAATTCAATTTATATTGGTTTGGAACTCAGTTTATTCTTTCTATTTACACAGCCAACCTCTTAAGTTTTAACATTATTTAGAAGACAAAAAATTTTTTTCAATTTTGGATGCTGTTATAGCTTTTAATCTGGTAAGTGATGACTTATGGAAAAAATACCTGGCTTCTTAAGCTCGTCTCAGATGTGAAAGTTTAGATCATAGTCCAAGTCCCCTGAAAGACATCCATTGGTTTGAGTCAACCCTACATCAGACTCTAAGGATCATACTTCTGTCCAGACTAGATCCCAAGAGCTCCCAAGTGTAACACATATTTTAACAAGCTATTTCAAAGTGCATTGCCAATAATAAATATATACAAGTGATGTATGAGAATAATGCAAAAATGAATACTGGCCCCAAAATGTACCCTAGTCCTTCCAAATGTCAGACACATGACCGATCGTCTCTTCAGCTCTCAGAAAAATAGTGAAATCAAGGTACATAATCTGTTATGCATTTCTAATCAGTAGAACCCATCTTTACAGATTAAATCTGTGTAATAGTAGACAAATATTCTTTGAAATGGGAAGAAAGAGCTGTGAGAACACTTATACTGGGTGACATTGCACACTGGGAGAAATGAGTCACTGCCAGGAGATGGTGAAGAGATAGATCATTATTCCAGTTCTCATGCAGATAAATAGATAAGATAGATAAGTAGGGACTTATATTATTGCTTCTGTGTTTTGGTAGAACTAAATATTACATTATCAAGGGGGTAGGAGTAATGCAACCCCACTTCTGGACAAAGAAAGTTCTATTTTAACACTTCAAAAATGTTAGTGCTTCAGAAACACATAGAGAGAAAAAGTAATGATTTTCTATTTTCTTTTTAATGGAAGATCAAATTATATAAACTGTTTAAATATTAAAATTTACTGGGGAGATTTTCTGTATCTGAATTATTTATACATGCTTACCAGTTTCCTCTGATTCTGGCTTGTGTTTGTCGCTGAGTTCAGACTGGCAGTCTTTTTCCTCATTTCTTCTGCAGATCATATTTGTCCTTTCTCTTTTTGTCCTTGTGACTATTCTGTCTCTGCCATTCCATATTTTGTATCTTACAGTTGCATGGAAGGGATGGTTTGCTATTCTGAGTTTCTTTACAAATTTTGTCATTTTGTCAGCTCCATTACAGCTCTGATTGTCTTCCCAGGCAGAGCTCAGTCTGTAGAAAGTAAAGCTGATTTAATTCATTGCAATATAGAAGCTTGTCATTGAAATGGCCATTTAAAAATTTTTAGTAGTGCCATTTCTGTCACAAAAACATGCACATGGTCCTCATATAATCCTAAAAGGATGCACGAATACAAGCCAGCATTCTAATAAATAGATGAGGCACTTCATAAATGTTGTACTTCCAAACAAGTCTTCTTGTCATTTGTTTGCGTTAGTGGTATTCAGAAGTAATAGTTTTTTTAGTAAGCTGTTGAGGAAAGTGGAAAATAACACTAAATACTCTTACTGTACAGTAGAGTAATACTGCTCACAGATGGCTAATTCTTTTTGTCAACACTCTATAGAAAGCCCAAAAGACACATCAGGGTTTTAAGGCCTTATCAATGCAGCAGTACGAAGTATAATCCTATGATAAGGTAGTGTTACAACCAGACTAACCAGAGCTGCTATGCTGATACCTACTTCCCCTCACCTGTTGCACCTAGCCAGCTCAAGAGTCCCAGTACCACAGTGCTCCAGATGAGGAGGTTGTGGTGGGAGCAAAATAAGCTCTTTGGCCACCTCACTCATGGTAGCAGCAGTAAAAGCAGTGGTGATGAGTGCTTGGGAAAAGGGGAAAAGATCTGTGTTAAAAGCACTGATGATTTTCCAGTTAAAACATTATTGTGCAGTCAGAAGAAGTGCTATGCTTGTAGCAACAGGTAATGTTGCGTGAGAAAGATAAGTATACAGTAAGAAATCTTGCTCATGAGAAGAACTGCAGGAAAAGAACAAAGTACTTGATATTGCAGTCTGTGAAATAACACCACTATTAAATAAAATGTATCCTGTTTATATACTGAACTGACAAACTCATAAAGGCTGGCATTCATTCAGTTGCTGCTCAGCACATTTCCAGTTCATGTGAACTGTCACACAATGCTCATTATATTACCTGTACGCATAATGGTTTCTCTTCTAGCTATCACTTTTGGAGTTTACAGTCTATTTTCTGCATGATAAACAATGGCATGCCTGTGCGTTTCATTTTTAAAGGTAGTGTGTTTTGAATTTTTAGCATGCTCCAGCCACCCAGGAATTCTCATTTCAGGAAACAGATCCATTTATTAGTATAAAAGCTTTCTGCTGAATCATTTCCTTAGCATTCTCTTTTTTTTTTTTTTTTTCTCCAATATGACCAGATATGAACAGTATCTGTTCTTTCTATTAGCCTGGGTCTTATGCAAATCGATGCTGAAATCTCTGGTTAGCATTATAAAATAGAGGAAGAAAGATCAATGTGTATGAAAGAATATGATGTAACATATGCTGCCATTTGAAACAGCTGTCAGTCCTTGCTGGCCACCTCCTAATTCTCTGCTCTAATCCTACTCTTGGCTCTACACTGTTATTCTCCAGATAAGACTATATGTGAAACATGACTTTCACATGGCACAGCTCTGCATAGTCAGTCATACAGGGAAATATGTCCTTACTTTTCACTAAGCAAAATATGGTTTGGAAGGAAACGAAAAAGCAGTATAATAAGAACAGACTGCAAGTACAGAGGATATAAAAAGCAGCATCTTCAGAGGAAGCTACTGTAAGACTGGTTTGCTCCTCTCCTTGTTTAATCAAAGAAAAAAAATCCAGTGTTTTAATTCAAGCAGGAAGAACATTTCTCTTCCCCAAATACCATTTTAAAGACAGCATATTAAATCCAGTATTCTTCCCATGGTAGTCAACTTCCACAAATTTTCTGAGTTACAAAAAACAGACTTGACAAGGTAGAATTTGTGATCAATAGACAAGAAACCCTTCAGTTTCTCATTTAATCCTCAAAATGTATAGTTTTCTCTTCAGTGAAGGTACTTCTTTATCTGAGATCAATAGCACTCTACACTGTCCAGTAGATGCAACCAAAGCCTTTCACCAGATCTTCTATGTTATATATTCAGTGTAGAAAGTTCTCAGATCATTAATTCACCATTTATTGTAATTAACATTATTTTAATGGGATTCAATCTGTTAGAGAAGAAGAGCCCAAAATAAAGCTTAGGATTTATTGTTTAAGTCTTCTGACAATCTTCTTTACCAACATGAAAATAAGTACAAACGTGTTTCAAAGGGCTAAATTTCATATTTTTCCACTCAGAGCAGCAGACAAAAGCCTTTTTTGCATACCTTCCATAAAAGAAAGCAATTAGAAGAGCACTTCACTTTCCAGCCACAAATGAGGAAAAACTACCAACAGTCTGACATTTCTAAGCAAGTAGTTACACAGAAGAGCCAGCCACAGAGGCTGGGTTGGGGAAGGAGATGACAAAATATTTTCTTAGAAACAGACTTACAACATGAATCCTGTATCTAAAAGAAGAGCTCTTGCTCAATCCAATTGGGATCTTTGTTTCTAGTTTGTTTACATGTTTTCAGGTAGAAGTAGCAATTGCGGATGTGGATCCTACATGAAAGTGTTGGCACATAGCTATAGTTTGTACAATGAGCTGTTTGGTGGACAACACTTCATTCCCACCAGGCGCTAAGTCCTAACCACTGTACTGCTCCCTTCTGTTTACCTAATATACAGAATTCAAAACATTCAAGCATTTTTATCTTTTTCTTATATAAAACAGAATTTGCTGCTCCCTCAGATTTCCATATGTTGCTGTTTGAAATAATAAATGGCATTGATAGCATCTTAATTTTTTTCCCAAACTTTCACTGAAGAGATATGTAGATCAAGGGAAGAAGTGCAGCGGATAATGTTATCCTCCCTGATTCTTTATTGGCTTATATCTGGAGAAGCTGTTTACACCTTTACAAAATGCATGTATATTTTCAGAGAAGACAAGAATGCTGTAAGTTTTAATTTGCTTTTCCTTTATTAATTGAAATAATTATCCATCTTAAATATTTTGTGGGGTGGGCTGGTGTGTGTGAAGCATTCCATTGCTTACTGTGTAATCTAACAGGTGCGAGGGAGAAAATCAGTTGCTTGCAGCCCTTCCAAGTGACATTTCTCAGGCATGCATGGAAGTGATTCATAACAAAGTCATGTAACTATATGGGAAACATGGTAAGATTATAACTCAGTGTGGGTACAAAAGTGAAAGCTGAGCAAAGTGTATTTGCTGTTTTCCAAGTAAAGGATTTGTCAATAAGAGTGCTGATTTCAGAAGTGAAAAGTCTATTTACAGAAGCATTTGATGACTTCACTTGCAAGGTATCACCCTGGAAAGGTACCCCAAAACTTATGAAATCTTGGCAAGATCCTGTAACATCTACGCTTACTACATTTCCTCTTGAACAAATTTTTGGCAAGCTAGCTTGTTGAAAATGGGGAAATTACCTCTTTGCCAGGAACAATGGCCAACCACTGACTCTAGTCTCAGCAGTCAGTGCCAACCATTTTTATGTTTCATTGTAAATTAAAGAATTCACCAGAAAGCAAAAGACATTTGACAGATAACGTTGCCATTTTTGGCCAGTAACCATCTGTGACTTTAAGGCCAGTAGGTCTATGAACACCCTCAGTGTCAACTCTGCCACCTGATACCTCCATCCGTATATCACAGTGAAAACTGATGGATGACCAGACCTCCTTCACACCACTACCAGAAAATAAAACAAACTGAAAAAAAACCCAAACCAGCACAACATCACAATTTACACAATTCATGAACTAAATGAAACAAATACTGGACTCTCCTGCGCAGATTAACCAACCCGTTTTCTTGGAAAATGATTATGCTGATCTTCTGTTAAGTTTTTCTCTTCCATGACCGTTTAGTGATTCCATGATATAACTCACTGGATTGTACCTTCAAATTGCCAAATATTCAAAGTATTTGACTCCTATCTAGACAGTAGGCAAGTAAGCATCCAAGCACTCAATGTCATGTGTCAAACATAAGCAAATGAGAGTGTTATTTTGAACCTCTGAGAATTTTCATATATGTACACAGACTTCAAAGGACAAACTCATTATTTACTGCTGCTTTAGTTTGTCAAACTTCACAACTCTAGACCCAGATTTGTGAAGCTTCCTGTCAGTAGTTTACTTTAAGTCTGGTCATAATGTTGCCTTCTCTCTTAAATTCGCAAAAACAGTTCAAAAGATTTTTACAATCTGATATAGCAGAGGAAGTGTATGCCCTATGCATCCAGACTTCTGCATCTCATTGAGCTTTCGGTTTGTATATTCGGATGAATTTTCCTTTGGGTGTCACTGACCCATGAAAAAAGTAGTAGTCTATGCACAGAAATCACAGAAGAGAGACTAACTGAGGTTACAGGGCCTCTTCAACATTTTCTATCAGTAAGCCTGTCCAGCTTTACTTCCATGTTCCAGAAGATACTGGTGTGTTCCTTATTTATACACCATGGCCCAAGTCTAGAGTAAGTCTACTTTAGCAGATATGGCCAAGTCCCGTTCTCTAGCCCTGAGAGCAGCACAATCTGCCTTCTGTTCATGCAGATAATATTTTTTCCTCCTGGTAGCCTTATTCAAACCTCCAAAAGGAAGAGTCACTGTCCTATTTTATCCCCCAAAATCAGCCCAAGGTGTTATTTGAAAGAGTGGTCATTGGCACAGGCCAAAACTGTGTCAACAATCTGGACAACAGCAAGTGAGGAACTGAGCCTGTTCAGCCTTCCACTCTAGACACAGTCAATATACATACTGGCAATGGTGCAAACATATATTTGGTAGATATTCCATTTAGTTTACAATTACGGAGTTTTCCATAACTTGAGAAAAACTGCACTAGGCAGGAAATAGCATTCTCTGAAGTCTTAAAACCTGAACAGCTTTCATTCTTCTGTAGGGAAGATGAGAAGTAATTTGTTTATTGTTCTGGGTATTATTTTTAGCCATGGTTATAAACAGGAGAGATCCTGTCTTCTGCAGTATTTTTTTTTTTTCTTTTTCTTTTCTAGTGTGAACCACCCTTTGAAACATCTTTGTTTTTAGTTATGGTCATGCTCAGCTTAGTCTGCTCCAACAGGCAAACAAATGCTGCTTTCTTTTCTAGAGATGATGGAATTGGTAGTAATTCAACAACAGGGTGTGCCCATGCTGAATATATTCAGTAAAAGGCACAGAAATATTCTGCAATTAAAAAGTACACTTAGAAATTAAACATTCTGACCATGATGCTCATTGGATTTCTCTTATCACTGCCTGAAAATTGAAGCAGTTTATTGCAGAAGAACTACTACATTAAAGCAAAATAATGAATAAAGTTATGAGCTGTAAATAACCAATAAACGAAAACAGAAACTTCAGCAGTTTGGGACATGTAACATTCCTCAGAGGATTTGTAATGTGGGAAGAGAAAAAACGTATTTCAGAATATAAAAATATCCCCGGTTTGTGTGGAAGTGTCTGGGTTTTACATTCAGTGATTTAGTTGTAGGTGTAATGTTCCATGCTGGTTTTAATATTTATCAAAGTGCTGGTCCTGTAAGACTTAGGGAGAATTAAGTTTGGGATTCCACCCAAAAAAGATTATACATTGCAAAGATGAAGGAAAACCTTGTTGTAAAAACCAAAAGAACAAATACTGCTCTGTTTGTGTGAGCTGTTGCATTCAGTACAATTTATACAGTGTTGTGTGAAATTCGGAGAGGAAAGCTTCCTGCATGTCTATCATGATGTTTACTCTATACGTCTACTGCTCTCACATTATCATTGTGTTTAAATCTTGTGTATGTCAAAATACAAAACAGCTGAATAGACATGGCTTGCTAATTGCTGAGACTGGTTTACTTTTGCTTTTTCATTGCTCAAGATGCCACAGCTTATTTTGGGATGTTCTCAGATGTTTTCCCCACCCATCTTAAACTGAAACAATAGGTTTATAAATGCAGATTGTCTCACCAGTTTTATGTGGGGTTCACATAAAATTGTTTACCTTCTGAGAGACGAAGATATGTTGGAAGATCATATATTGCACTGGTAGCACACATCCGATATTGTTGTGACAGTTTCACTCATGTGGCACTAAGCATGTAGACTTCAAATAAAATCAGCAGAGAGATCTCATACATGGTAAGAATTACAGCTGTACTAATAATACCAACTCAGCTTTGCAAATAACAACCTTGGGCCTCAAGCAGCATAAATTGAATTGATCTTTCTCCTTCAGAGGCAAAATCTACACCTTTTCTCAAGTAGTATATTACTTACACTGTTAACAGTGACTGTCAAGAAAAAGACCAACTCACCAATGGGAAATATAGAGAGGAAAAATATTTTAGTAATGTTTTGCTGATCAAAGGGCTCATATATTCCATATTTAAAGGTCTAGACTCACTGCTGCTACTAAGCATGACACAAGAAAATAGTGCTGACAACATTTACATGAAGAGTAAAATTTTAAGATAATGACAAATTGTCAGACACTGGCTTCATACTAGTAAGTCTCAAACTGAAATAAATCTTTTAAGACAGCCTCTTATCACAGTGGGCTTCTCGTTAGACTGGTGAGATTAAAAACTAGTTAGAAGCAGCAATTTAGATTCAACCCAAATTCAACCTGCATTTACAAGTTGAATGAACTGCCAATTTACAAAACAAAAGGATACAGGTCGAGGATGATACAATATTGAGAATACTGGACAATTAGGTGAACCAACAAAATTAACACAGGCACTGTGATTACATGAATTTTGTTAAATCTCTCTTCATTAAAACAAATTAGAATGCCATCTTCATCTTTGCCCATATTGTTACACCTATCGCTGAAGTATAAAAATCAATTCCAGGCTAATTGATACTTCAGGGAGAAAAGTCTGGCAGGCAGTTTTCCAATAATAAAAAAGCAGAAGGGCATTGAGCAACTGTAGGTCAGAGATGGCAAAACTATTTCTTACATAGTGCCTGGGCAGGGCAGTAAGCTTTAAATTGCTGTGACAAAATCTGTCCTTTGGGATGAATCTTTTCTTCATGACCATAAAATATTTCTCCACTGTGAGCAATGAATGTGGTTTTCCTCACTTTAAATGCCAGCAAAAGCAACAGCACCTTTTGCTATTCTTTTTTCCTGGCTGCCTTTACTCATTAAGCTGTTTAAGGAGAGCGGCAATAAATGCACATCTAAAAAGCCTTGCCACAAGCAATTCTGAGATTCCTACACTTGAGTAACTTCTTCTATGTCAAGAAAGACTGAACCAAGGTATCTGCCGATAGTGGCATGAACGAAAAAGAATATCATGTCTTTAGCAGTATTCTCTTACTGATTTTCTTTTTGGCCTTTATGTTGCATCAAAATGACTTATCAAATAATCCCATGCACAAAATTAAATACTGAAACAGATAACTGAGGAAAAATATCAAAGAATGAATATTTATTGGAAGAAATCTCAAAATAATAAACATTTAAGTAAAAAGCTTCCTGATAAAACCATAATGTAGCTTTATATGTATGTTAACACAATTTCATCTTAATCTTACCTAATAACTTAGATGTTAAAACTTAGCTCCTGCAAAAAGCAATCTGTTAAGAAGGCAAGTGAGAAAGGTATTTTTCATGGTTCTTGGGTAGGAATATTTATTATCTTCTTTTTTTTTCTTTTCATAGAGAAATCAAAAGAACACTAGAAAATCAATGAACAAACTGTGGAGCCAAAGTAAAAAGCACTCAAAGTGCTCAGTGTTCACCTAGGTCCATTGTCTGCAGTGTTAGCTTTCTATTTCAATGGGGATAGAGTTGCACAGGTATTAAGCACTATGGATAAATCAAACCCTGTAGCTTCAGATTATCAAATCTGCATTTTGAATCAAAAGAAAAAATAACCTTATTGCACATATCTGTGCTTCTTATAATGTTCAGTAACTTTTAATTTCAGGTTGATTTACTTTACTTTTCTTAAACCTCTGACAAGATTTCAATTATACACTCCATTATGCTGTTTTTTTCTGTGAAGATTTGAATTACTCAGAAATTTATCTACACAATTAAAATCATAGTAGGCTTTATTTCACAGCCTGACTCATTCACCAAATCTTTATAGAAGTATTTTCTAAAAGTATTTTTAGAATTATTTTTGAGAAAAAAGACCCCCAGTATTTTTCTGGAACTTCCTCCTTAGATCTACAAATGAAAAAGAGTGTAACACATGACCATAATTAAGTCAAAGAGAACTAGATATCCCAGAGCAAGGATCGTACCCTGGAGTTGTCTTTCATGATGTTTTGGCCCTGCAATGCCAAAACCAGAACTACTGTCTGCTGAGCAGTGCTCTTCCTCCTTTATCAGTCCAACATTTAATACTGCTGATTCAAAGTAATACAATTCCATACTGGATTGTAGCTTTATTTGGATTCAAATGTCAAGTAAAAAAGAAAGATAATGTTGAATACTGCCACATCTGATTGTGAGAGGGATAGTCCGGATGAATTCATCTGCCCAAGCTAGATGTCAGACATGAGGAAACAGCGGCCAGTGACCAAAGCCTGAGGGATGCCCAAACTAGACAAGGAGGTCCCTTAAAGAGAAACACAGGAACCTAAAACTTCATTGATTTCCTCCTTTTAAACCTACTGTTGTGTGCTGCATCTACCTGCAACTCCTTTTCATTTTTTTTTAAGGGAAAATAAGAATAAGGAGGAGGGGGTGGAGGAGAGGTGTTGAGTTTAAGTGGTTTTCCCTTCTGTACCTAAGTGAGTTTTCCCTTCTGTAGTTCTCTGTCATGTTTTTGTGAATGTAAGTGAAAAGTTAAAAGATGACAGTTAATACAGGATTTCCTTTTCTTATCCTCTATGAGCAGCCAGTCAACATTAATAACTGAATATTTCCTTGACCTACTTCATATGAAATACATTTTTTAATCAGAAAAATGAAGCAGCATGCTGGCACACAGATGCTCAAATATATGGTGTTTGTTAAAAGTGGGACTATTACTTAAACACTGACAGCAAAGTAAAACAATAAGAAACACTTCTGCAGTGTATGAAATAATTTTATAATGACATTAAAAGAAAATAAAATTTTAAAAAAGCACTGCCAGATCTCCATAAATGCTTTTCTGAAAATCCTGACCAGCTTGGCTATCTGCCAGGAATTTAGGACCTTTATTGACCACACTAAGCTTCATCACAGTGCACCGTGGTTTTTCAACTGTCAGCTGAAACAATACGTGTGTTTACCTGGTAGTTGAGAAGTAAGAAATGGGTTTTTTCATTAAAAGAGCCTTTTCAGTGAAACAAACTATGCCTTATTTCTAGAACTGAAAATGAAAAAGTCATTAGCATGTCTCCATAGAAAAACCTATTATTTTACAGGGGGGTTATCTAATAGCATATTATCACTATTATAATATCAGTATTTATAAAAGTGATAATTATAATTTCCCAACACTTTCCATTGCATACTGAATAAATAATGCAGCAAACTATGAAAATACTTTTTTTTTTTTTCTTCTAAGTCTAATTGCTTTTATTCCCATCATTCAGTCCAGTTTCTCCAGAAACCGAAAACACTGTTAAAAGTTTCAGGATGTTACCCAATTTCATATCAATTTACTCCAATTGATTTTGTTATGAAAGTGCTGCAGTATGCAATAGCCTTAAAGTCCAAATAGGCTTAAGTTTTTAAACCTCCAAGATGACACTTACCTAAGTAACCAGTAAAGTCCTAGCTCCAGTTCCATTGCCCATATACAAGCCAAAATATTCCAGGCTGCAGGGTAAACTCAAGATCTTTCAATGGAAGGATATGGAAGAATGAGGTCCTCCATGGCTATAACAGCACACAAATGTTGACAATTATAATATTTTGCATTGTGGTTCTGGGCTGGAGTCCTCAGGCCATGTTTATAGGGAGCACAGCAGAGGTGGAAGGATATTACTTAATTTCTGATGGAGGAGGCAAACTTAGAGCTAAGATGCCTTGCTTCCTTTTGTGAAAGAAGTATTGTTGCTTCTTCCGATATATAAGACTACTTCCACTGTGAGGAATGGAAGACATCTGTTAAAATAGCACGAGAATGACATTATGAGTTTTCTCAGGAACTCTGCTCATGTTCTGAAGTATGGACTTGGAGAAACTAACTATTATCTTTATCGGTAGCATAAACCTTACAGATGGAAGGATCAATCAAATACCATCATTCACCAAAAGGCTTTGTGCGTTTATAGTTTGAAAATCTACTCCTAAGCTGCCACCTCAATTTTTCAAAGACTCTTTTGACACAGAGTGTATCCAGCAGAGATATAAAAGTACGGGAATAAAGTGTTTTTGCAAACACTAATTGGATAAATTTCCATACTAAAACACCTTTCTCTACAATTGCACTTATCACTGAGGACAATGAATTTAAAAGGCTTTCTCATATGCAGCAAATTGCATCAAACTTTCCCGACACCAAAAAGCATGTCCTTTGCAAACAGCAGCTTCTAAAGCCCATGGAAACAGCAGCCAGGTGAGCAGCGCTGTGTACATTTAATAGGTTTTATTGTGGGAACAGCTATTGCTTACAAATCTTCATTCTTTGATTCTAAAGGTTTAATAAAATGTTGGAATAAACTGAGCAAACAGTACAAATAATTCTTTTAAAGTGCATAATATTCCTATCTGGAAAATGTTGGAACCATTTTTGATGAGAGGGTCCCTAAGGGAGTAAAGTGAAGAGAAGCCAGCTCTGCAGAGCACTGCAGTCTTGGGTGAGTTGGGCTTAGTAATCCAAAATCCACTGAGCTCATTTTTATCCCTATTTCAGTTCTGTGATAGTTTGGAGGAGGTTTATAAACAATTTCAAGATAACTCAATTTTTAAAAAATACCTTTAGCACTCTGTTTATAGTAATTTTAAAACACATTTTATCTTTAAAAACAAACCAGAAGTTAACTTTGAAACATTGGCAAATGCATTTCATCTAACAGACAGGAATCAAGAGACTGTTTTCAAGAAAATAAAGATCATTTATTGTAGGTTTCATGGCCAGTTGCTGCGTTTTTTAAGCTCACAAATACCTACTCTTCTCTCCAGTACTCAGAAGAAACATCTTGTTTCAAACACATGGTTTGGTTTCCATTTGTGAAATAGCACCCTTTGGCTGAGCCATAGCTTGTGTCAGGGCACAGATACTGCCTGGGGCTTCCCAGCCTGTGCATCACCACCATACTCAGGCAAATTCAGTGGCAGCAGTCATTCTTTAAGAAAAAGTGGAGGGGCAAAGACTTACTTTTTTTCTTTTTACAGTCCAGCTCAGTGTACTTTTTAATAGGTATAGTATGGTTACTAATTCTCTTTTTTATCCATACAGTTTCAGACTGTGAAGAGCTGACTCAGGCTTGCTGACCACCATGACTCCATGCATGTCCAATCCATTCAGAGGCTTATGCACCTGGCTGCTGCTCTTCCACAGAGTGTACAGAAGTAGCTGATGTGGGAGTATCTCCAGCTGGAAAGAGGTTTAGCGAGCCAGCTCATCTAAGGTGATCTGATCTGCAGGGTCAGATGCTAACATGAAATGCCACTGTGATTGGTCAGTCTGGCTATATCTCCACTAAGAAGCCAAGCTGTGGCAAGCCTGATTGTCTGCTCCAGAGGCCAGCTGGTAGAATCCAGCAATATACTGTATATACCATGCATAGGTTACACAGATCTTCTTACCAACAGGATGGCAACATCAATACTGTATTTACGAAACAGTGTGGGAAAGCTGGAAACTGTGAGAATGCTACCTACAGGAAAGACATACTGAAGACAGTGCAACTTACAGACAATTACATTACCATTCTGAGGCCTGAGCTCTGGCATTGTTGAAGTCATTGGGAAGAATCTAGACCGTATGTTCAGAGATGTATACATGCTTCAGTGAGCAATATGTATATTACATACAGAGATGTATATATGCTTCAGTTTTGTGTCTGTCTTCTGTGTGCACTAGATATGACTATGAATTTGAGAACAAGTTCACATCTGTACTTGCTTGACACTGTGGACATGCCATATTAACCCAAAATATACTGTGGCCATGATCTGTCTATTAATTTTAATAAGGTTTGCAGCAATACCTCAAAAAGGAGGAAGATGCACAGACCATTACTGTTTAGGATAAGAGGAAAACACTTTTGTACATTGAGAGGTTTGGGTTAAAAACCACATTTTCCCTTCTTTGTTGCTTCAGTAACAAAGGAGCCACAGTAAATGGAAAAAAAAAAAGGGAGAGAGGATCCTGGATGTCATCCCACCAACTTCAAAACTGAGAGAGTCACCTGCTCCGGGGGAGGCACAGAGAGTGTCTCCAGTCCACTTCAAGTCGCACTTCGTGCACCCTTACATTAACCAGATATCTCTGCATCCTGCATTTATTGTCTTATTTTTTATTCTTTGCTTGTTGTCAGAAGAAAGCACTTCAGATGCCTCTCACTTCCAGGCTCCTTGCACCATAAGTATTCTTTTTTAATGCAGTTTGCTCTGGGCAGTATTTCCTGCAGGGGAAGAGTAAGACTGCCGCCAGCCTAAAGCCTAGATTTCTTGTAGCACTAGTGAACTGCTCAAGTGCTTGTCATGAATTTAATCCTTTCCCCAGATAGTTCATCTATCCCCACTTTTCAAATTTCTGAAGTCTGTGTCTATTTTTTTCAAGAATAATTCTTGAATGTTGGAATCACAAGTATAACAAATGATCCTGTCCTTCTGCTAGGCAATTTAAAAATCCTTCCATCTACATGGGTATATCAGAGACCTCTTCTCTGAAATGTATTTTGGTTTCCCCCCACTCTGATTCTTGGCCACAGGTAAAGAAAAACAGTCTTGTTTCAAGTTTTAGTTTGTCTTGGGTCACAATTTACACAAAATTACCTTATCAGCTGTTCCAAGACCTTTGATATTATTCTGGCAATCATGCCTCATTCACTTCTCACTTCTCATCTACCTCATGAAACAGTGAAAACAATCTTTGTCTTCTTTTTTAATCTGTAACTCTGCTAAGATCTGTAAGCTCTAAATACAGATATAGTTCTTGCTCCCATTGTTTCCCTGACTGCAGGGTTTGTCTGATAATCCAGCATTCCAGCTGGCCAGTCTCTGTGTATTGCCTTTCCCTTTTTCTTCCACTTCCTCTCCATGCCCTCTTCTTTGCTGTGAGTCTCACTTGTCTGACCACCATTCAGCAACTGAATGCAAGGGGCGATGCAAAATGAGAAGAGCAGCCCCAGCCACTTTTTTTATGAACTGGGATCCATTTATTGAATTTTCTGCTGGTTTTTCCCGAAGATGTTTGGATCATTCTAGAGCATTTTGATTAGGGAAGGAATTTAAAGTGTTCCCTTTCTCTTCCAGACAACCATCTTCATGAAACAGAGTTACTGTCAAGACTGCTATTCTTCTTGCCAGACTTGGTTGAACTCAGCCCAGGGACTTAAAATTCACAGGGAAGAAAACCACACATGCACATTCAAGTCAAGCTAGAAATTAGAACTCTTATTGCTGACAGGGGTGTTTCATTTGCAGTCAGAACACTATTCAACCTCCTCCTTCCTGTAGTAGCCTATCCTCCCTTCAACCTCAAAGCTGAAGAAAACATTGAAAGTGGGGTGTGACTCAGGGATGGTCACTACGGACTGTGGGAAGCAGTGGGGCTATGCCTCAGACTGCCCCTCATTCCATGATTTTAGTTTGCATTGTCTGTTGGAAATAATGCGCGCTCAGCTGCTTGGAAAACAAAAACCTGTAGGTCACAAAGAGCCTCATGGATATTTCTGTTTAGCTAATCCAGTTGGTGAATCATTCTGACTGCTTGCTTAAGCTTACCTTCATTGTGCTATTTATCCTCACTTTCAGTCAGGAGATGGATGCTATCAGTCATGTGCCAGGCTGCCAGTAAACGGTGGACATTGGGCATGTTGGTATGCCCTCTAAACGATATGGTTTTAAGGACTAATACCCTACCCTGCATCAAAATTTACAAGTGACCTGAAGACAGGGTTTGTCCATCTTTTCACTGACCTGTAAAGCAACACAGTTCACACAAGTACTCTCTCCATAGCAACCAGGGAACCCTCACAGCAATTAAAACATGATTAGCAATAAAAGCATGCCCAGCCTCACCCTGTATTGTCTCCTTTCTCTGACAAAGAGACACCATTTAAGGTAAGGTCCTACAGCGGCTTTATCAGCCATAACAACAGCCTCCTAACCTGTGTTCTCTAGCATGCTGATGACAGAAGTGATAATTGGGCAGGACTGAAGAACTGGAGTGCAGATGTTATTTGCTTATTAAATGTCTCAGAGGAAAAGATGCAAACACACATTCACAATTTTAGTGGCTCATTAATCTGAGATGTTCTCCCTTTGACGGGCTGTATTGCAGCCTGAACTAGGCAGTGCAGGCATCCCTTACTTGTCTGAGTATTTTGAAAGACAAAACTCCAAGTGTTTATTTAAAAATTACTGCTTCTCTATGTTGCCCATAGGGCCTAAACATTGTGGATTTTGATGAAAAAACATTGAGAACCCTTTCCTTTTTCCACCAACCAGTAGGGTGTTTCAAATTACAGTACTGTGCCAGATCTCTGCTTTTCCTCTATTTGAAACAGTCCTTGGTGAGATGGCTCCCAGAATTATTTCAAAAGTCTTTGGCAAATACCTGTATTTGTTGAGCCCACAAACTAAAAAAACTCATATCCATGATGGACAACTGATTTTAAAACCTGTTTCATTCATTATCCCCTCTACACAAGCTAAAATTCTTGAAGTCATAATATGTTCATGAAACTAAACAGCTCCCTGGCAAACACATCTTTGGATCTATTCTCCTTGAAACTGAAAACCAAGCAAGTGAAAACTCTCCAGATGCCCTGGCAGTAAACAATCTGATTAAAATCTGCTTTTCCCATTAGACATTCACCACTCTTAATTATGCCAATTCTGATTGCAGAACACAACAACATGGTAAATATTTAAATAATTCACCCTTTTATAAGCATGGGCTCCACAGGCAGATTACTTAATGATTTTGATATACTGAATGACATACCAAACTGAAAACTCCAGCCTATCTGTCTCCCCTCCAAATGTCATCAAGAAAATTGTAATTCTCTACAGTTTGTCAAAAGTACTGACAAAGATTACAGAACTGTCAGCCAACACTGAGAGATACAAGAAAGGCAAGCAATGACTTCCTAGTGGGTGTTTCTCACACACATGAAAAATACAACATATAAAACCACAGGTTTCCTGGTGCACCTTACAAAGTGTTTTCTAAATCACAGTGTTGCTGCAGTTCGAACTCTGCATTCAGCAATATGGACCTTTCTAATTCTAGCAATATACAAAGTCTGTTCTTGTGCAGGACAAATCAGGAAAGGATTTTTCCTCTATGAATGTTATTGGAGAGCTGCATTTTTCAAAGATTTCTAAGTCCTGATGAAACATAGGTTACGTACAGTAGAAGTCTCGCGTTAGCTAGCCTTTGTTCTCATGGGGGACTTCAACTTACCAGATGTCTCCCGGAAATACGACACAACAGAGGAAAAACAGTCCAGGAGGTTCCTGGAGTGTGTGGAAGATAATTTCCTGACACAGCTGGTGATTGACCAACTAGGGAAGGTGCTCTACTGGACCTGTCTGTAAACAGAGGAGGACTTGGGTGATGTGGTGGCTGGAGTCTGTCTAAGGCACAGAGATCATGAAATGAAAGAGTTTTAGATTCTCAGAGAAGGAAGGAGCTGGGTCAGCAGAGCTGCTACCTTGGACTTCCTGAGGGCAGACTTTGGCCTGTTTAGGAGCCTGGTTGACAGAGTTCCCTGGGGGGCAGTCCTGAAGGGCAAAGGAGTCCGGGAAGGCTGGACATTCTTCAAGAAGGAAATCTTAAAGGTGCAGGAGCAGGCTGTGTCCATGTACTGAAAGATTAGCAGGCAGGAAAGACCAGCCTGGCTGAACAGAGAGCTTTGGCTGGAACTCAGGAAAAACAGGAGTTCATGACCTTTGGAAGAAGGGACAGGCAACTCAGGAGGAGTACAAAGATGTGAGGTTATGCAGGGAGAAAATTAGAAGGGCCAAAGCCCAGTTAGAATTTAATCTGTCTACTGACATAAAAGACAATAAGAGATGTTTTCATAAGTACATTAGCAACAAAAGGATGTCTAAGGGGAACCTCTGACTTTTATTGGATGTGGGGGAGAACCCAATGACAAAAGATAAGGAAAAGGCTGAGGTAGTTAATGCCTTCTTTGCCTCAGTCAAAAAAGATCTTTACTGGAAGGGCTGTTAAACATTGGAATAGGCTGCCCAGGGAAGTGGTAGTCACCATCCCTCAAGGTATTTAAAAGACATGCAGATGTTGCTCTTAGGGACGTGGTTTAGTGGTGGAGCTGGCAGTGTTAGATTAGTGTTTGGACTCAGTGATCTTAAAAGTCTTTTTGAACTGAAAGTATTCTATGGTTCTAAGTAATTAAGAAGATACATACCTAGAAAAGCATATGAAATAAATGAAGTCACAATAGTTATTTTTTCCTCTCAGAATCAGATATAGTTATGAAAGTACAGAAATTACCAAGCAGACCACTAAAATGGTAACATCACCCAGATGAACACTGTCTTGAAGCTTGCTCTTTACAGTGAGAAATATAGCAGTATGCTGCTAGTATAGGAAAAGGCATGTGCCAAACAAAGGACAGTTTCAGTTCAAAGCATATGTGGGAACAAAGCCTATTCAGTTCAAACGCCTAGGCATTTTCATGAGCATTTTAGATCTGATCTCCTCACCTTCTAGGAGTGATTTATGCATTCAGTCATTGTCAAAAGAGGGTCATGACCAAACAAATCATCAGGATATAACATGCTCTACTTCAGTGCTGATAAGATAACAATTAGGGGTGTAGTTAACACTTACTTAATGAAAGCTGCTTTATCAAAGGACATGAGAACTATTGCTTAGCCTAATTGCTCAGTAAATCTCAGCTATGCTTTTTTTTCTTTTCTTTTTTGTGTGCTAGCCAATGAATATTTTCTTTATACTTTTAAGCTGTGCATATTTTCCTGACAGAGTTTTCTTGCCAAGATGGCTTAAAGATGCCTAGGCAAAGCAATGCAAAAAAGGGGTTGCAAAAGGGCCTATAAGAGCTTTGATATGAGGAGATAAGGGATGTGGTCAAAGACGAAGGAAATCCAAGTGTTCCCTTTTCTGGGGAACCTCAGTGAAGTTACTCCAGACGCCAGCCATTGACCTGAAATCATGTCTCAGCACCCTCCCTTACCATCATGGGTGGGTTGTCCACTATTGTTCATCTTAATTTGTACATCTTACTCTTCCTTCACCTTTCCTTTGCCTTACCTCTGCGCTATCGCAGAGATGATCCAGAGAGGCTTATCACTGACTTCACTGGAAATTATGGTTGCCCACTACTAAGTGTTTTACAAAATATTGCTCAAGCCTTTGTGGAAGGTAGAACTTCGAATGTCTCATTGAAACATGGGATTTTCTTCTCCTTCAATGCACAAGATGTTTTTCAGTATCTACATATTCTATTGGTTTTGCCTTCCACTGATTTTGATAAGCATGTTTTCTAAAAACATACTTTCTGTGAACCCTGTGACTCTTGGCAGCAGCTCTATCTTTCTACATATTGTGTCAACAGCTATGTCAGATGAAGGTAGAGTTTAAGTAATCGTTTTGCTAGCTAAAAAGCTTTAGATGGCAAACAAAAATAATTGTCTTTGTTAGTGCAAAAAATCAGATCATGTATAAGTTTAAAGGAAAAAACAGAGTGAGTAACTCAGTGAATAAGGAAGAAAAGATTTGCATGTTACTTGCAGTATGCTTATAGTTGAATTAATTTGACAACACATTTTGAACATACAGAACCCTGTAACATATCTAAGCCTTCTCCGTACGCAAATACAATGAGTTGTTTGGTTTTAGTTACTTTTTAAACCAAAGAAAAAGATCCCTACCCGACTGCAGACCCTAACTGGTTGTTATGACATACAAACTGACAAAAATATAGCCCTTATGGGCTTTGTAGATTCCTGTAAGTAATTTATTCTGTTATAGTGTTGCCATTGTTACTAAATGTATATGCCTTCTGAGTGGCTGGAGGCAATTCTTACTCATCCGTCAGTAAATATGATTGTGATATGACACTGTATTGATAGTCCTCAATCTGGTTATAGCTAATGTTCATTTATAAGAACAATGAGCAATTCATATTTAGATAAAAGAAAGGCTTTGCTTGCCTTGCGCTTGGTATAATGTTGTCAGCTGGACAAAGGAAGATGTTACAAAATCAGCATGATATATTGTATCTAAATGGTATTTGATTTCTTTCTTTAACTTGCTAAGTGCTTCATAATTTTCCTTCTACTGTGCCCACTATTGGGGTTACAGTTTACTACTATTTTGCCATTTCATTTGATGATTTTTGATTTCTTTGTCCATAATTTGCAGTATGAAGTAATTGCTTTTCGGAACTTGCCCAAAACAAGTTTCTCTCTTTGTTTTTGTTTCTTGGAAGATTAGACTGATGTAGTGGAGCAAGCTGAAAATTTTCCATTTACTATCATTAATGTTTTTTCCAATATTTTAATGTGCAAGGCCATTACTGCGTATTGAGATCTTTAACTTTTCCTTTGAAAGTGCATTGCAGTAACTGGATCACTCACCAGATTTTACATCTGGATCATGAGTGAGTCTGACTCAAGTCAATATGACTCAAATACGACCCAAAAGACTGATTTTTTGCAAGTTTTTTGCAGCTTTCCTTATATTTTGCTTGCATGCTGCAGACTTCTTAGCAGTAAGCTTTTCCAACAGTAACTGGAAAAGCTCTTTGCAGTTTCTGAAAAGTGAAAAAAAAAATAATCAGGAAACCTGCTAACTGTGTAGAGAATTTGAATCTCCTACTGGGAAAATAAGTAAAATCTCTTGATCAAGTCCACATCAACCCACATACAAAGTAGCCCAAAACATGCAGTTATGTATCATCAAAAAAACATACTTACACTCTGCTTCATAGCAGTTGTGGTTCACTGTCTCCCAAGGGCTAAGAGCAATGTATTACATCTGCCATCATGCAATGTGGAGTTGGCTGATGAATTGGAATTATACACCCAAATACACAGAACAGTAGCCTGAATGGGCTGATACACAAAAGGTACGTCTTATTGGCACTTTGCTTTTGTTCCATATGCCAAGACTTTCACTCCAGGTCTTGCCTTTGAAAATGAGAGCCTGATGTGAGCATGGCTGTAGACATTTTGATATGGCTGAAAACCAACTGGGAACAAAATAAAGTCATGTAGCCTACTGAATAGTCCTCTGATAGCAACTATTTTTATCTATATGAAAGCCAGATGTCCCAACAGTGTGTCTTAAATGATGCACACTTTCCTCTCTGGTTTACCACCTTGGAAAATGTGGTAGAGGGATAGCATCATTGCTTAAGTCATTCAGCAGCCTTGTCACATAGCATTGGCAACACAGCAGCAGCAGGTTTTTTTTTTCTCAGGTGTTAAATTCATCTGACAATGCAGTAGACCTCTTGGGCATATTTACTTCCCAGCTAAAGTGTCTGCACAGATTCAGGTTAAGAGACTTGTCAACACTCACAACGCTGTGAGTCTCAAGCTTTTTCGGGGTGCCTATGAGAAAGCACAGCTGGCTTCAGGAGCTTGCCAGAAGGCTGTTTCCACTTTTTGGCCACAAAGAACAGCCACACTGTTTCTGTTGGAAGCACTTTTAGTAGCTGCCAGCGAAACCACAGTTTCTCAGCAGTCTGTAAGCAGGGGAGCCCTTAGGCAGAGCAAAGCTGCCATCCCATTTCAGCAGTGTATTTAACACATCCCTGCTCCACTTAGAAAATAGCTACCGTATTTCTGGAAGCCATCTTGGGATGTCAGTGTTATCCACTTTGCAGGCATACTTGCATGTAGCGCAAAGCCGCGGGAGATAGGCAACCATATAAACCAAGATTAACACCTTCATCAACTGACCACCTCCACTGAGTACTCAGGGTTTCAGGGTCACCACACAATACCTTTATGTTTACAGGGTTATCTTCTGGCAGTACACCGTGGCGTTTTCCAAATGCACCTTAAAAAGAGAGTTCACTAAAGAGTCTTCAAGGACTTCAAAGACTTATTGCTAAAGTTCAGCAATTCCAGGTAAATCCTTGTGCGGAAGCTGACTTTACTTCTACTTCAGATCTCCCTTTTGAAATGTGAATATCAGCCTCTGGTTGAACCTCATATGTACAGAACATATCAACCCTGCATATAAGTCTTCTGACATAGTATCTGAACTGTTTTAACATAATTTCCTCCAAATTATCATCTTACCTTTTCAACAAAAAAACCTGCTGGCATGCATGCTCCGATGAGTGTCTGTTTACCAGCTGTGTTCAAAGGCTTTGATAACACGTTATAAAACTCCAGCACACTGAATAGCAGCTGTTCCTTATCAATTCCATATATATTTTGTCCAGACAATAGAAGGAGTTTTACTTGCAGGAAAAATAGAGTAGCCAATAATACCACCCAAAATGTAAATAAATATATTTAAATTAAGTTTTGAAATAACCTTAAAATCCTTTGGGAGCCCAAGGGGCAGTTGTTTTCTAAGTGGATTTATCTGTTATAATTTCTGCAAAGAGCAAAACAAAAGGAAGTGTCTTCTTTGAAGCTGGGCATGGCAGATGAATGCAAATCCAAGGGCTGGATAATGGAGCACTGTACATTCCATTCTGGTGCCCCATAAAATCCACTCTGTTGACATGATTATTTGGAATTTTGTTTCATAAATTTTAATGTGAGAAACATGTCCTTCTAGACAAACAAGAATGCAGGCGTATCCTCTGCATATCATTGGCATTTTAAACAGCCTAGGCCTCTCTTCTAAAATGAAACAAGGAAGGAAGTGATTACTGCAGGATTTGTACAACTATGGAGCCCACCTGATAACGCTGATAATAACAAAACTCCCTCTATGTAGCTGTGTTCTCACCAGAAGAACTCAAAGAGGTGCTTTGTTTGCTTGCTTGTTTTACAGATGTTTGTACCATTTTTCCAGATGGTGAAGCTGAGACATGGAGGAGTGAAAAATTGCAGGCATGGCCAGGGAAATAATTCACTCCTTCCAGTCTCCAAATTTTTATGTCTACCTACTGCACCACCTTGTTCTTTCACATAGTACAAGGTGAAGTCCTAATGGAAAATCTGTAATGTAGCATTTCCTCCTTCTATGGGTTAAGTATGTCTAAAGAACAGCTCTTCTTTGTGACATAATCCACAGGGTAGTTGAGCTGCTTACGAACATATTAGAAATACCAAATGGCCAAAGCTTTTCACCAGGTAAAATATTTTTTCTCCAGAAAATTGTGGCTGGTAAACAAATCCTTTGATTCAACCTGTTTAAAAAATGCAGTATGTCATAAACCAACACTTTGTGGTACACTGGTCCTGATGATGTCATTTGCATACTCAGATCTCAAGCTGCACCCTGCCATTACAAGTGCAGGTGTGACAGGTGTGGAAAAATGATAAATAAGAAAATAATAATAGAAGAATCTTCTAAATTCATGCCTGAAATAAACATGAACTTTTCCTGCATTCGTGTGCATTATTCTAAAAAAAAATAAATAGTTATGTCCTATGGAAATGCCAAGAAAAAACAAAAGTGTTACTGTATCACTAAATGCATTGCAAGGAACAGGGAAAGCATACATACTTGGAATGAGTTTAGTATGCTATGATATCTTCAATCTTCTCAGTAAAATTCTGCATAAATAAGGAAACTATATAAAATTGAAAAACAGTTTCCCTTCACCATGAAGATTTCCATAGAAGTAATTAAAAAAAGCACACAGCAGTTTTCTGAGGCAGAGATAAAGAAATATGATTCTGAGAATGTTGCCAGGATGCTATGAGTAAAACACTAAGGACATGTAGCATAAATTAGGCTACAACACAAATGTTCTTCCTGATAGGGAGTAAAATACAAAGATGATGTAGTCAGTGTGCTTTGATGCTGGGCAGTATGTGAAAGAAATTGCTCTGACGGGTGCTTACCGTCTTACAGATAAGACCATCATAACTTGGGAAAGTTACAGAAATGGGAACAGAACAAATGTAGCATTAAGAATTAATAAACAGTTGAAAGCAGCCAGGTTTTGATATAAAGCAGTCTGGTTAAGGATGTGGGAGCTGTGTCGGTCTGACTGATCACTGCATGATTCATGACCAATGAAGAACTTAGGATGTCTCTCAAATGTAAAATGTCATAAAAGTAATTTGACCCCTGAAAGCTATCATTCTTGGTCAAATTTTCTCTTGGCCAGCAGTGGTAACTTTGCACTTTTTCAAACAATCAGGAAGCTCCAGTTTTAATAGTGCTGACACTGCTGCACAGGTGGAAATGAATACTCCTCGGTCTCAACAGTAGTTGAATCTGAATGATCGCAGAAAGTTGGTTTCCTCCTATTCTTTTCATGACAAGACATACAAAGAAAAGATTCTTGACTGAAATCATTATAATCTTCCCACAAAACAAAATACAACTAAAATATCATAGATACTTGAGCGCATATTTTTGTCCTTGTTTACTTCTGACCAAAAGAATTTACTTCTGGACTGCTCAATTGATAATGCACCAAGTTCCTCTCATATCTTTCATCATGTGCCAACGCAGATAATAACATAGCTTATCAGTGAGCTATTAATGCTTATTTATTAGTGAGCTTTGGTTTGTCTGAGTAATTGGTTTGACCTACTCTAATAACTTTGCTGCTCAAAACAAACTGCAGATTTAAAAAAATACTGTCTTCAATTAGGTTTTGCCTACCTTCATGAAGAACTTTTTTCCATTTCTAGAATTTGCTGTTAATGATGAATATTAGTGATTGAATACTCCTGAATGTGATTGTTCCAGCCTGCATGAGCTGGGTCCTTCAAACCAATGATCCTTGGTAGACAAGTTATGCCATGCTAGATTTCAAAGTGTACAGAGAGCTGCAATTGCATCTGTAGGGTTTCTTGTTTATTTGTTTATAGCAGACCTACAATTGCCATTGGCTCAGCAATGTTTATAAATGTTTTCTGTACTTTCATTTAGTTGGAAACCAGAACTAACCATTGCCTTTTGGTCCCCAACATATTTTGTTAGCAAACATCTTAAGCTGTCTCTTTTCATCAAAAAAAATTTCAGACACACAAAAAATAATCTAGAATTTTGCAATTGTTCCTCAAAATTGATTGACAGAACTGCACATTTCTGTGAATGGAGACTCAGGGCTTTCAGAAGAGTCATTTTGTGTAAACTTTCTTACACTGTGTTAATTCAAAACTTTTAATAAGCTTTGTACCAAGGTTATGTTTCCTTGTGATACAATATATACACTTCAAGAAAAACTTCAGTGCTAAGGGCACTCTTTGTTAGACCAAACAAAATAGGGGAGAAACACAAAGAAGCCAGATAGGAATTAGGAACAGGAACTTCAGAACTTCTTTTAATTGCATATCTTGTTATTGCTTTGAAAAGTATCTAGGAAAAAGCTGTATGTACCCCTATTTTCTCTCTCACCTTGACAGATTTTACTTCCTAAAACAGCTTTATTTGCAGCACACTTACCATGAGCTACAGATGAGATGGTGCTACCTTTAACATGGATACTGTGCATGTCAAGGAGACCATTGACTTAGGCAGGGTCTGTTCTCCTTATGTAGTAAAACTGATGAGAGGACCTGTCCTGTAAGAAATACCAGATGTTAATGCAGTGAGGCTTATTGATGGGGCACGATTATCCTGATTTGTTTATATGATGCTGAAAAAACAATCATGAATGAATGAAAAGTAAAGCATATTTAAAAGCAAAAACACCCCAAAACCAAACCAAACCAAACCAAACCAAACCAAACCAAACAAAACAAAACAAAACAAAAAAAAAAAAAAACAACCAAAAAAACCCAACCAACCCAAAAAAACCCAACCTAAACGAAAAAACAACAAACCAACAAAATGTTCTCTGCACATGGATATCCTCATTTGGAAGATCACTCAGGCAACATATTTCAAGCTGTACTAGTTTTTCAAGCCAGGGAGACCAAAACACCATGTGCTGAAAGCCGATACTATCTTGTCACTTGGTTGTTTAATGCTGGTTAAGCTATTACACAACCCTAACCTTTCCAAAGCAGAAAGTGCTGGGTCCGCTTCCTTGTTTGCAGGGATTATGGCCATGCGCAAGCCCAAGGGGAGCAATACTCTGCGTTGGCCCAGCAGGAGCAGGTCCAGTTTGGCTCACCTGGTATGTTTTATGTGTGAAGGTTACTGCTGCTGCTCCAGACTTCCATGCCCTAATTCGCATCCATTGGTAGGTGTGGGTAAGTGCCACTTAAGCACTTTCATGGAGGCTGCCCAGCAGTGGCCTCAGTTTTCTCAGCCTGCTTGTGCATCCTTCAACAAGGAAATCAAACCTTAACCTCATCTTCACCACGCGCTCAACCCATCCCTGCCAGTTTCTCCCTGCCTCTGCCCTGTCAGTTTCCCCTCTTTTCCCTTTCTCACCCCTTTAGCTCATGCTGTACCAAGAAAACCTCTGATAAACTGCTGGCTGCTCTTCTTTTGTACCCTGGTTTTCACCCTTTCTTTATTTTCTTGTTTGGTTTGGTTTACTTTGCTTTGTGAACCTTTTGAGACCAGAAGCCTCTGGAGATCAGGTTGTGCAGAGTCTAGCATGTCATGGGCCTACTTTTAACTACTCTTTAAATAAAGGTAGCATTAATCCTTTTGTCCTTTCCCACTCATCACCAACATCTTAGCATATGTAGATAGTAAATGAATATTGTAAGGGTTTCTAATTTTACTTTGTTATTCTGCTAAGATACAGTGTTGCAGATACTGAGGAAATGAGAGCATTAAAGATACACAGATTAGGCCTAAAGCACAACTTTATTTCGAGGAAAGCTGGGATACACACATTTAAAGGTTTGCTTCTAAATTTTTTGAGTCTTATGCAATTAAAATTCTTGTGAATTTGTAAGAAAATATCACAAAAAGGAATAATGTAACCAAAGTTATAAATATTTATGAATGAGCAAGGGTAAACAGCTGCTGATTTCATCCTATACTCTAAGGCTAAAGCAATTATGTTCTGTCCAGATTTTAAAAGCCAGCTGAGGAATTTAATTGTTGAGAAAATGACTCAAAAGGACAGTTAAATAAGACAAAAAGTTGCTGTCTGCCTGTGCCATTCAGTGAAGCCAGAACCTTGGAGGCTTGCTATCACTACACAAAAGAAGAAGCTGATATAGCCCCTTATGGCAATGACTGAAAACACAGCAAACAAGATAAGTGTTTTTTTAAATCTGAATTCATGGTGAATGGTTAAGATCTAAATAAACCAGATGACATATTTTCAGCAAAGGCAAGACCTATGGCTTGTTGAAGAGAGTTATCATTTGCAGGCTTATGCTGGGAAATGATTCTGGGCTTAGTGACAGCTGATAGCATAGCACAAAAGAGGATTTCTAATCTAATTTGGTTGATTATGGTTCAGTAAATTCCTCCAAATAAAAAAAAAATAAAAAAGAAGTAATTAATGTGGAACATAATTGCTAGGCACTTGCAAGACAACGTGCTTTCAACTCAGTACCTATA
The DNA here is from genome assembly GCA_028858755.1 of Ara ararauna. Taxonomy (NCBI): domain Eukaryota; kingdom Metazoa; phylum Chordata; class Aves; order Psittaciformes; family Psittacidae; genus Ara; species Ara ararauna. The sequence goes on from CM054379.1 coordinate 49,740,625, forward strand.
ACTGGGGGTTATGTGTTGGAGGCTGATATTCAGCCGTAGGGGCCTATGGTTGGAGGATTTAATTTTGGTACAGTACTTGGTGCATGTAATTAAATGAGCCTTCTATTTATAGCTAATAATGAGACAAATATAAACTATAATACGAGTGAGCACTCCATGTGGATAAGACAAACACCACAACCTATTAAAGCACTAGGATTTTGGATGGAAGAGCACCCTATGTGTGGTAACTCTTCTTTGTATCACCTAATACCCCATATAATATCACATTAGGGGAATAGCCCACAGAGTGATATTTATCCATTTTTACAGAAAAATGGTGGAATCCTTTACACTTTATTAAGGGGTGGAGGGTAAGGGAGGAGTTAAAGACCAGTTTCAAAATCCATGCTTTTGCTAATAGATGTTAGGACTTTGCATCCTAGAGTTTTGAAAGAGCTGACTGCTGACTGAGAATCAGGCACAATGATTTTCAATAAACTTTCTGTGTAGTATAACTTGCTTGTCACATAAGAAAACAAACAAACAAACAACAACAAAAAACACATGAGAAAGGTTTTAATTATCAAAATTTTAAATTAGGTGGAAAGAGCTCATATTAATTAATGTAAAGCTACCAGGAGAGTATTAGATAAAATTGTTAGAGTTTTGATTCACTCAAATGGTTAGCTTAATGTAGTTATAGTATTAATGGATTGTTGTGCATTTTTTAAATCACAAAATCTATTTGTTGAAGACAGAAGAAAGGATACAAGCATAAACCAGTGATTAGCTTGTTGAACCATGTCAAAATTTTTTCAAGAACAGCAATGATGAATAAGGATGTTTGTTTCCAATGGGAACCCTAGAAGACAGGTTTGAAATGATGGGAACTTTTCTGATGGTTTTTGTGAGGACATAATGATTAGCAGAAGAGATATCAATTAAAAAAAGAGGCCTTTAGTACAGAATAAATGGGATTGTTTGCTACATGGAATATAAATGTGGTGTATTTTAAGAAAAGCACAAATAGAGGTATATAAACAGAAAAACACAATGCAAATGAACCTTTCAACTTAGCGAACAGTTACTCTGAAAACAATATTAGGTCCGTAGGACAGTCAGCTCATCCTCAGTTGACTGTGAAATGCTTGGGCCAAAAGGAATGAGGAAATTTCTGAATGCAATTAAAGATTCTGGCAGATCCTGCTTCTGAGCTGGAGCAGGGCTGCTTATCTCCCCTGCAAGGTGCATACAGAGGCTGCGTTATTGCTAGCAACATCTCATTGACAGTCCAAGTGGTAATGAAGTGGAGGTGACTCAAAGGAAATTTGGTAGAGCAATTGAAAGAACACAATAGTACTTTCTACTGAAAGAGTCTAAGAATCCAGTTTGTTTAAATAAGACTTTGATATACCTATAAGCAGGATACAAGGAAAGTTAAGTTGATAATTTGAGTTCTCCAGTCCATCAGCTAGGATGTGTAAAAGGGTTCAGTGAGTGAAAAGAGAAGCTGAATTAACTCAAAGAATAAGGAAATTAAATTAAACTGGAATGCAAATTAAAATGTAAATTAAACTAGAATAATTACTGATTTGATGGAGAACCTTATGAGTTTCAGTTCTTCCACTGAGGGTGCAGTTTGTCAAAGAACATTTTGTCTGATAAACCTGTCCCCCATGAATTTTCTACCACAGTCATGTTTCTTATAAATATTTTTTATACTTCTAATCAGCTTAGAAATCGCAATAAAATCTAAGTGTAAGCCAGATATGTAGCTCAGATTCATGCCTTAATAGTCATCAACCTCTTTTGATAATTTGGACTCCAGGATGCTCTTAGCCCTAATATTTTTTAATAAAATATTAAAACCCATAAAACTCATTGATTACAACTTTTGAAAGTTCCTTGAAATAGTTTTTTTCTGTGCTCCCATTTAAACCATGTTGAAGATATGAAGATCTTTGTTATGATTTCAAATCTGGTATAGGTCTACATCATTCTTTGAAGGTGCTCCTGGTTTGCAGCACCTGGAGTGCTGCAGACCTGAAGACTTCAAACACAGAGGCAATATTACATGTTCATAATATGCCAAACCAGAAAATCTCCTGACAAAACTGAGTAACATCAGATTAAAATCCAGGTCTGTCAGCAAGTAAAAATATAGTGGAAAACATTCCATTTAAAAGATTTTTTATCACTTTGTCAAATCAAAAGTGATTTAGTTCTCCCAATATAAACAGCTTTGTTAATCCAACTTTATAATATCCGTTCATATGAAAATTCTCCATATTTTATTAAAGTGGAGGCCAAATTTTTTAAACTTTCAGATTCCAGTTCTCATGAAATGTATCGCTATGACTATATAATCCTATTTTCTGCATGTAGATAAGGATGGTGAGGCACTGGAATGGGTTGCCCAGGGAAGCTGTGAATGCTCCATCACTGGCAGTGTTCAGGGCCAGGTTGGACAGAGCCTTGGATGACATGGTTTAGTGTAAGGTGTCCCTGCTCATGGCAGGGGGTTGGAAATAGATGAACTTAAGGTCTTTTCCAACCCTAACTATTCTATGATTCTATTATTCTTAATGTAACCCTAGACCATGTTTCTCAAGGCTCTGTCCAACCTGGCCTTGAACACCACCAAAGATGGAGCATTCACAACTTCCCAGGGCAACCCATTCTGCTGCCTTGCCACCCTTACAGTAAAGAATTTTTTCCTTATATCCAATCTAAACTTCCCCTGTTTAAGTTTGAACCCGTTACCCCTTGTCCTATCATTACAGTCCCTAATGAAGAGTCCCTCCCCAGCATCCTCATAGAACTTAACAGAATCTGCCCTCATCCTCATTACACTAAAAGAAATTCGATAGTATACTCTTGAAGTATAAGAAACTGTAAGCTCATTCACACTGTGGAAACTGCAAACTGAGCGTGGACCATTTGGTGTGCTGTGCAGTCCATATGAAATATTGCTGTGCTAAATAAATGTTATGAAGAGCACACCACAGGATGTTAGGAAATACTCCTAAAAAATTTATCTATCAAACTGTGAGACAGATTCAGTGGAGCTCCCAGGTCCACTGAGAGCTGAATGAGCTTTATCGTGAAGAGTTTAAAACAGCTCAGGGGCTGAGAGAGATCAAGTTTGTAGCCAGCAGAAAAGCAATCACTAAAAAGCTTAACACTCTATAAGTTGATTTTTATAACATTAGCTCTGAGCATTGATTTTATTTTCTTTTTACTGTCTTCAGATTTTGAGTTTTAAGAGCTATTTCAATCCACCTGTTTAAAGTAAATTCCTTTACTGGAAACTTCATTGAACTTGACTACAAATCAAAAAGATCTGTGGCAAAGGCTGGTATTGCTGAACTCATGAACTGAGGAAAAATGCAGAAAACTAAGAATTCAGACTACAAAATACCATGTATTGCCTTGTAATTTGACTTGACAGATTTGAAAAGACTTAAGAGGAATGAAAAGACTGCAGGTTTACATATGGATTAGAAGAGAAAGGGAGGAGAGAGTTTAGGGTGAAATTATATTGTTTTATTTCTCAAGGACATGCAAAAAAGCAGAATTCTTAAAAAAAAAAGAAAGCCAAAGAAAAGGAGTATATATCATTCTAGAAAAATAAATACATTTATGTATGATATGTAAAAGCAGTATGAACAAAAACAATGAGAAAAGAAAGAGGAAGGTAAGAATCACAGAGTTACAGAAGGCACCAAGATTTTAGTCCTGCTCAGGCGGGCTAGAGTTGGTTGCTGATAACCATGTCCAGTCAGGTTTTGAATAGCCCGTGGATGGAGACTCTATAATGTCTCTGGGCAAGATGTTTCAGTGTTAAACCACTTCACAGTAAAAAAATGTTTTATTGTACTCAGATGCAATTTCCTGTCTGTCAATTTCTGCTCATTGCCTCTTGCCCTGACACTGGATACCACTGAGAAAAGTTAGGCTTTCCCTTTTCACTGCATCATGTATTTAGACACCTTGTCTTATCTGGGTTGAAATGTTCCAGCTTTATCAGCCTCCCCTTGTATGTGAGATGCCTCAATCCCTTCATCATCTTCACACTCCTTCACTGGACTCACTCCAATAGCTCCATAGCTCTTTTGTACTGGGAACCCGTAACTGGACCCAGCACTCCTTTGTAAATCCATGCAGACTGCTGATAGTTACCTTCTTGTCTCTTATGTTTGGAAGTGGTTTCCAGGATTATTTGCCCCATCTTCTTTGAAGGGTGGGGCTAACAATCCTGTAGTTCACTGGATCCTCCTTCTTATCCTTCTTTAAGATGGACCTTGCCTGATTGTCATAGCCTTTCAGAATTAACTACCGCTGGTCTTACAGTGACCCTGGCCAGCTCCTTCAGGACTCATGGATGCATCCTATCAGATGACTTGGATTTATGCATGTCCAGTTATAAATGTGCCTTGGCATGATCCTCGCTCTCTGAGCACTAGTCTTTGTGCCAGACTTTTCCGCATGGACATGCCATTGCCGAGTGGATCAGTAAAAAAAAGGTGCAAAGAGCTCATCAAGTACTTCAGCTTTCCCTGTGTCCTTTGTCTCGAGGTCCCCTGCCCCATCCATTAGCAGGCCCAAATTTCCCCTGGTCTTCCATTTGCTGCTGATATAGCTATAGAAGCCCTTCTTATTGCATCTGACATTCCTTGCCAGATACTATTGCAGGTGGAATGGGATATCCTAACCTCATCCCTGCATCAGATGATTAGAGGAGACAATCTTGAAAATCAACCAGCTCTCCTGGACTGCTCTTCTCTCTAGGGCCATATCCCATGGGATTCCTCCAAGCAGATCACTGAACAAGCCAAAGTTTTCTCTCCTAACATCCGTGATTATGAGCCTGCTTTTTGTCCTGCTTCCTCTTATCCAAAGGACAAGTGAAGAGAAGAGAAAGAAAGCAGTGAGAAGTTTAAATGAAAACGTCTACTGTTTTCCTTTACTGATTCTTCTTTTTATGCTCTTCCCTTCTTGCCCTTCCTTTTGATTTGTGCCAAACACTCCACATACTTTTAAAGAGCTAATGATGTATTTGGAAACAAATTTTCCAGACTCCTAAGTCTGTTTTAAAAATGAAATTCTATCTATATAATTTCAAGTTATAGGGAACATTTTGAGTCCAATTCATCTAGGTACAGAAATTTTATTTGACGACAATTGAAACATTTTCAGATTAGTTTCCAGCAGATATGTTGCAATAAAATGTGGAGAGCATTGTCAACTACAACCTTCTTAATCCATGGCTCAAATAAATGAAATTCATTCTACATGAATGCTAGCAATGCTCTGGTAAACTTGTCAAATCAAAGCCATGGTATATTATACATATAATTCTTTACAGTCGAAAGTCAGAGGAAGTTCTCTTACGTTATTTGAACTGTATTATTTGAAAATGATGTTAATCCCTTGAAAGTTGGTGTTGAAATATGGCTTCCATTCAAAATCTGTATATGACATCATGAAAAGCATATGAACCATTTTCCTAATAGTAAAGCACATACTTAAGGACAGGTAAGGATTTGTCTGAAAGACTATAGGAACACTTACTTTGGGGAAGTTCTTCCCCTTCTCCTTCTCTGTGTTTCTTTTTATATGCCCATGCCCTGTATGCTTTTTCTATTTCATTGTCTGTATTCCTGAAAGCATGATTTTTCCTTCAAGAAGATTTGTGCCTTCACCTCATTCTGTTATAGTTAATCTCTGAAATATCAAAAACTACTATGCAGTAGATACAAACTAATAAGAAAAGACAGGAGCAGCAGTAGCACACAGAGACTATAACAGATGTCACAGGCTGATCTGGAATGGAGTAGTTTCCTTCACATTTATCTGGACTTAACCAAATTAGAAGAAATAAAAAATCCTGGAACTTATGAAAAATTCTATTTTTGGAAATGCCATCAGGGAGTACTTCTAAAGTAATGAGTGCTTAGTAGATGCAAGAGCTACTCGATCGGTTTGTTACTCTGTTCAGTTTCCCAGCTATTTGATTTAACCAAACTGCTGCCTGACATCCCAGAAGCCTTGGCTTCAGTCAGCACTGGAGCTTCCAGGGCTAAATGCTGACAAAATCATTCTTTCCAGTGAAATCCAGTTTTACCAGAAAGTGTGCTGCTGTTCTGCTCTTTCATAACACTAGCTGTAAGATTCCTCTGAAGAAGGAATCACTTTAAGACCTTTCTCTGCATTTGAACAGGGTCATATCTCTTAGGGAAGTCCATTCCTTTCAGTAAGTAGCTCCAACATAAGAAATGGAGGTATGATATCTACTCTCAAAGCAGTTTCCAGCCATGTTATCTTAAATATTTCCTTCTCTTATCAGATTCCCGTTCCTTGACCTATTATTCACTTTCAAAAAATCAGCTGATTAAACTACAAAAGGCATTAATGAGCCATGTATTAGGCTCGTGTCTTCTTGCAGAATCTCTTCCAATTCATCAATACTCTTGCTCAACTTAGGTCACCAGAACAGATCCAGTTTCCACTGCTAGCAGCAGCAGTATCTCATATAGAGTAGGATATGACAGCTTGGTTTCCTGGGGATTTCTGGAGATTATTATATCTGTCAACTAGAAGTAATCCCAGCTTTATGAGGAGTTACTTTCTTTCCAATCTAATACAACCATGGACCTTAATTTTTTTCTGGTTTTTTTGAACCTGGCTGTAACTCCAGTCAGCCTGCAGAGTCATTAATCTTCCCAGAAATGATTCTGCTGTGACTGATCTCTCCATGCACTCTGTGTCTAGTGGTAATGTGGGAGACTGGGGGCAACTGTGACTCACTCTTCTACTTCTCTTTGATACCTGCTTGCTTAGGTAAGGCTAGATTAATTTTTCTATTTCTCTGTGACTGATTTTTCGAAGTGGAAAAGCCAGTCATAGTCATGACTTTAGTCGTGGTCATGGTCAGGAAGGAGTAAAAATTTGTTGCAAGTAACGGGAAATTTTTAAAATATATTCCATTTTCGCAGTTTTTTCACTGTTGTCAGTACTGGTGTTAAGAAACATTCCTTCCATAGACTGTGGTATAACCCAGACAGATAGGACTAGCTCAAGAGATTCAGTGTTTTCCTGTGGCCCATAAGTACATACTTACTTTCATAGTACTCAACCATGGGGGAAAATCCCTTTGGTACAGTGGGAAGTCCCCTACTTCAAAGTAATACTCTTTTTTTGTTTTTTTTTTTTTTTTTTTCTGTCAGATCCATATGGACTTTGGGCAATTCTTCTGCATTCTTTATTCTTTTTTTTACCAGAAGCAACATTAATCATTTTTTATATGTGATTTTTTCTGGTTTTAGAGGCCAAACTGAGCAGCAGAATATCATGTGAGCCCTTCTTGCAGGATCAGAATAAACAGAAGGTGAGATTAGAAAACAGCATGTGAATTAGAATCTTAATTATGTAATTGATCATTCTGCTTAGCAATCTCTAGCAAATCGACAAAGTCAATGTTTCAAATTTTGGTTATAATTAAAAAGTGCGCAGAGCCATTTGTTAAGCTTTTTCTTTTTAAGGGAAAATATACACAGGAAAGGCAGTAGGATAAGGATAATAAACAACATTCTGCTGTCAGTTTTGTTCAAGGTAAAACACAGAAGGATCCCAAACAGCTGCCTATGACAATATAGAAGATCCTTATATTTACTTGAAAACAACCTGGAAGCCAGCTACAAACACTGTGACAGAAATGAAACCACAGGCAGCAATTACTAAGCCATAATTTCTAGCTGTTTTCTTTAGTCAAAGACTATAATGAGCAAATATAAATATTTATTCCGTTATTGCTTTTTTTTTTACAGTGCAGATGACAGGATGTACAAAACGTTGCAATGAAAATCTTTATCTTTTCAAAGTCCCTCCTTTGTTTATTATTCTTTAATATGTAGCTATCATACCATAATTTTTGTAAAAATAATATATTATTCCTGGCTGTAAGCCTTGAATTTTCTTACTGTATTAGTATTACTTGAGTTAAGAAGCAGCTTTTTTAGCTGCACTCTTCTACTAATAGAAATATTTTCATAGTGTTTGATCATGTGACCAAGCCACTGTTTATATCATATTAAAAAAACAAATGCAAGGAAGGGAAAAAAAAAATGCCAAAACCTGCTGTAATATCATTATGCAATGTAATTAGCTTCAGAAAGCCTCCATTTTCTTGTGTTGCTCAGGTCTTGCTCAGGGCTTACGGGGTGCCCATTTTTCAGGCAAATCAGAGTGAGTTATTGTAACATGCCCAATTTCAGAGCTGGCAACTCTGATGATAAAATTTTTAGTTACGCTTTTCACATTTCTCTTGGAATAAAAAACTCGCAGGAAATGGCATGGAAAATGGGTTCTCTTCTGTAGAAAGTGCTATAGAGATTTGACATTATGAAGATCACTTGGAATGAATACATGAAACATGATGGAAATCCTTGCTTGAGACAATATTCAGGTCATGGAGTTCACAGAGCAAGAAGATAGACCGAAAACTGTGAGAGGCATCGATCAAAAATAGATTTAAAAAAGAGTGCTGTGACTGTGAAATATTCAACAAGGGACGGAAAGCTTTGCTGTAGCATTGTGAAGCTACACCTAACAGAGATGCGACCAGCTCTAGAGATATGAAGAGTACAGATGTCTTGGCAGCACTGGTCTCTGGTTGTTGAATAATTTACTATCCAGCAAATGTTAGTCAAATAATAGTTGAGATAAGTATTTTATCTCAAAGGCAGAACAGCCCCATTTAGCACAAGCTCTTAGGTAGTGCTACTTGCAATCATTTTCTGGAACACCACAGGTTTACAGAGAGGAAGATTTCCTTAGCCAAGAAGGATTCATTCAACACACTCCTAACCTTTGCATGGCAGCCACCCTCTTGCACTGATCTGAATGTCTTTCCACAATCTACTTGAATTGCTGTTATTGTTTTTCAAATCTGAAATAACCCTGATAAACTCAAGGTTTCACATAGTTACCTTCACTTTGGTTTACGATAAGGTAAAGAGCGAGAGGATGTTTCACTGTCCTTAAAGAGACTCTGATGCTTGGAAGGCTGAAGCTTTAATGCTGTCCCTTGGTTTAAAACCCCTTTTTCATTGGCATCTTGCAGAAAAGTTGCTGCTTAGCTTGGCAACCTTCTTGTAAAAAGATGCTTAGCAGCAACAGGATCCAAGAGCTAAACACCTTTTCCGGCCTGCCAGAGATGGCCACAAGTAGCTGGCTCCACACACAGTCAGGATGGCTGGGAGCACGGGGCAGGCAGCCTGGGACAGGGATGCACTCATCCCTTGAGAAAGAGGCCCAGAGACTCGGTATTACAGCACTTGTGCAACAGCAGCACTGGTGATGGCATGTGAGCTCAGAAGCTGCCCATGCCTGTGAATGGAGGCAGGAGGGGGACAAAAGAAGGGCTCAGGAGCCGGCGGGACCTACTCAGAAGCAGAAACTAGCCTATGTGTCAACCAGCCTCCTGAAATTTGACCCTTCTGGTGGCAAATGCATCTCTTGCTCTTGAAAATCAAGAGAAATTGCATCTTTAAAAAAAAGACAAAAAAATTTACGCCTTTTCAGTAACGAATACAATTACCTAAAAAAAACATTAGAGAAACAGAAATGTCTGGTTGAAAAATTAAACTATTAGTGTAGCATTGTTGTTTTATTAAAGCAAAACAAAAAACCTATCTAAAAAGTACACTATAAGGTGGAAAAAAAGTGAAAGATGAGGCAGGAAGCGAACTCCAGGATTAAAAATAAAATACCCTTGATCACAACTGCATATGAATTGCATGCATTTACTAGAAAAACTGCTACTTTACCGGTTACCTCATATCTTTTCTTTTATCTTGTTTACTGTCACCACAGGATGTTATTGCATAGATCTTGTTTCCAAAATAACAGCCTCTGATAGAATACACACTACCAATATGTATATTTCCACTGAGAGATCCAATAGGCAAGAGGGATAAGACAGTGTCAAGGTTTATCCCAACCAACGAGTAAGCACCATGCAGCCGCTCACTCAATCCCACCCCCAGTGGGATGAGGAAGAGAATTGGAAGAGTAAGAGTGAGAAGATTCATGGGTTGAGATAAAGACAGGTTAATAAGCAAAGCAAAAGCCACTCATGCAAACAAAGAAAAACAGGAATCATTTCACTACTTCTCATGGGCAGGCAGGTGTTCAGCCTTCTCCAGGAAAGCAGTGCTCTACCATATGCAGTGGTGACTTGAGAAAACAGATGCCATCACTCTGAATGTCTCTCCCCTCCTGCTTCTTTCCCCCGTTTTATTGCTCAACAAAACGTCATATGGTTGAGATATCCCTTGGCTCAACTGGGGTCAGCTGTCCCATTTCTTGTGTACCCCCAGCCTACTTGCTGGTGGGGCAGCGTGAGAAGTAGAAAAATCCTTGACTCTGAGTAAGTGCTGCTCAGCAAGAACTAAAACATCCCTGAACTATGGACACTGTTTCCAGCACAAACCCAAAGCATTGCCCCATACTAGCTACTGTGAAGAAAATTAACTTTACCACAGCCAAAAACAGGACAGAGAGTAAAAAATAAAATAAAATAAAATAACAAAACACACTGTTGTTTGTTGTTTGGTCTTTTTTCACAAGACATTGTAATTGATAAGTATTAACATGAAAGCATTTCAGGCAAGTTCTCTGGGCAAGCTGATAGAAAGACAATCCATTAAGGGTGTTAAATGTAAAGACTTCATACTCTCAGCTTAGGAATCCCTCAGACTGCAGATGACAGAAATATGCTGTCCTGGTAGCTTTTTACAGGCTTAAAGCTATTCGTGTTTTTGAGGGAAGAAAGGTGAATTGACAGGATTATCTAGACCAGGCATTGGATGCGAGGTAGTACTTTTTCATGATTTGTCATAGATATCTTTATGTTCCCACGTATGATCATGGTTTAAGGGCTAAGCTTAACATGGCTGCAAAATTAAAAAGCAGCCCCTCTAAAAAAGTCACTCACACAAATCCGGAACCTTGTTTAGGGAGGATATGCAGGTAGGTTATTATAATAGAAAGGAGATTGTATATAAACCTGCAGGAGAACATGGGCAGGCTGAGGAAGGAGAAAAACCATGACTGTGGAGAAAAATGCTTTGTGAATCCTGCTTGTTACACTGTTCTAAAGAGTCACATTTGTTTTACCTACATATCAGCAGAGTATTAGATGATGGTGGGCATGTGATAAAGATGCAAATTGTTTATGAAGAAATAAAATGGGGCAATTATATACCATTCCTCAAGGTAAAAATTTCTTTCATTTTATAAGATAGATGCTACTGTAAAATAACTTTGTATAATTCCTTTAATTTTTTAAACTTTTGCTTCACCTTGCTTCAAATTGCAGCTAGCTAGAGCCCAGTGTTATTTTTAAAAGGTCCTTACCACCATAGCCTATGCTTATATTTTCTGATTTTGAGAAATGTACTAAAACTTCTAAGTATAGCATCCTGAGTGTACAAGATCTCTGGGGAAAACTGTTAAGTTTTTGAGGTATATAAATTTAGGGGAAACTTTCATTCAAGTATCTTAGCAGAGAAGGATAGCATTTGAGCTGGGTGAATTTTTGTTTTCAAGACTAACCAAAGAATAGGTCCCCCGAGCTATGAAGACCTACTTTGCAAAGTTTCTTTAGATTTTTCCAATTTTTCTGCTTTTTCCCTATCCTTTTATGACCTTTTCAGTGCTATAAAATAAAATAGAATGAATAATGTCTTGTATTAGTTTCCCTCACTGTCCACCCCAAAATAATAATCTTTCATATTTTTCCTTCATTTTTCCCTTTGCCACTCTAACTTCTGAAGGTTAACAACGGAAAAAGGGGAAAAAAAAAAGGGAAAAAAGAAAAATGGAATACTTCAATTTTATTGTGCTCAGCTGGTAAAATAGTAGCTGTAGGCATGACTTCAATTTGCTTCTAAACTGAGACCAAAAATCTAAATTTTTAAACCTTTCACAGAACAAAAGCTCTAAATACCTCTGATCCAAAATATTTTGCTTCAACATTTTATAGTAATAAAATGCTTCAGAGTTCTTTATGTGTGCTGCTATTGGCTTGCTTTGAGTACAATTCAATCCATTTTAATGCTCTTCTCCCACTGTGACTACAGGCAAACGTTAGCTCTGATGCATCCTATTGCTCTGTGTATTAGACACATGCCTCAAGGCGGTGCAGTCTTCTTCTCGGGCATGGCTCCCTGGTTGAGCTTTATCACCAAAGAGGGAGTTTGGCAATGCAGATCCCATGAAGTACCATATAGATTAAGTAGAGCCAAGAGAGTTGAGAGACACAATGTGCTGCAAGTCAGTGTAGCTGTAGCTGGAGGATGGGACAGGAAAGACCTGGGTTATTTTTTTTTTGAGCCTGTGGGTAGCTCCAATGAACAGACATGCAGATAGACATTCCTGAGCTGCTTTTGGGGGTGCAGAAGGAGAATAAAGGCAATAGAAGGCGAAGAAAGAAAAGCTGTGATTCCCACCAAAAAAAAGAAGTTAATGTTACATTTTCTGTCATGAATCATAGAATCATAGAATAGTCAGGGTTGGAAAGGACTAGAAGATCATCAAGTTCCAACCCCCCTGCCATGGCCACGGACACCTCCCACTACACCATGCCACCCAAGGCTCTGTCCAATCCAGCCTTGAACACCGCCAGCGATGGAGCATTCACAGCTTCCCTGGGTAACACTTTCCAGTGCCTCACCACCCTTACACTAAAAAATTTCTTCCTCATATCCAATCTAAACTTCCCCTGTTTAAGTTTGAACCCGTTACCCCTTGTCCTATCACTACAGTCCCTCATGAAGAGTCCCTCTCCAGCATCCCTATAGGCCCCCTTCTGATATCGGAAGGCTGCTATGAGGTCTCCACACAGCCTTCTCTTCTCCAGGCTGAACAGCCCCAACTTTCTCAGCCTATCTTCATACCGGAGGTTCTCCAGTCACCTGATCATCCTCATGGCCCTCCTTTGGACTTGTTCCAACAGTCCCATGTCCTTTTTTATGTTGAGGACACCAGAACTGCACACAATACTCCAAGTGAAGTCTCACGAGACCAGAGTAGAGGGGCAGGATCACCTGCCTCGACCTGCTCGTCACACTCCTCTTGATGCAGCCCAGGATACATTTGGCTTTCTGGGCTGCGAGCACACACTGCCAGCTCATGTTCATTTTCTCATTGACAAGCACCCCCAAGTCCTTCTCTGCAGGGCTGCTCTGAATCTCTTCTCTGCCCAACCTGTAGCTGTGCCTGGAATTGCTCCAACCATGAAGTCATTGACATAAAAATATCTGTTTTCTCTCATAATCATCTTTGACCACTCACATTTCTCCCTTCAGACCTGTACACCTGGAAAAATATAATCCAGGTGTGCAGCACACGCTGGAATTGACCTGACTGGGGAGCAACTTTGTAGAAAGGGACCTGGAGGTCCCAGTGGACAGCAAGCACTCATGTCTGCCTGCAGCCACATGGCTGAATTCAGAGAAACACAGAAGCCTTAAGCCTAGGAAGGCCTTTCCAGGACCAGATCCTGCTCTTATAACAGCATAAATATTTGTTGTTTAGCTCCAAGCTTTCCTTCATGATTACAGTATACATGCATGCCAACAGAGAAGGGGAATGTGTAAATTTTGAGGACTTCTCTCCTCTTGAGAATTGTTCTTATGATGAACATAAACTGGAAGTCTTTGGGAAACCACAGTGTATTAAGGATTAAGGAAGAAGCCTGAACATTTATGATAAGGAAGTGTTTTTTCTTTAACCATTAAACTATAAGAAATCAGGCCCCTCAACATAGTAGGGAGTTATTATGTGAAGCATATGGGGCAACATATGATCCCTTGAAGAGTCAAACACTGAGGAACAGAGACCTAGCTACTTAGAGAGGGAAGACGGTGCTCCTACACATAATACTAGCAGGAAAAGCACTCCTCCATAGCAAATACATATACAAGAACCTAGTGCATGGCATGTCCTGCTCTAGAAAATATGCAAGTCTCAAAGCCTCTCCACTAATTTGTTCATTTCTGATAACGGAAAAAAATCTTGTCCTTGGCTATGAAAAATATTTTTCCCTTTGCTAATATTATTTTGTAAGACTGCTTTTCATTGCTTAAGAGTATCTTAGCTACACTGGCCATCAAGTTTTGAGGTTAAGTGAAAATGAATACTCTGGCTGAATATATTTTAGAATATGTGAGCATTAAAGTCATAGGATGATTCATAATTATCATTTTCATCTGCAATTTTTTTGTATTTTGTTCTTGCCTCCAATGAGTCATGAATATGTCTGGATTACTCTTCAACCATGAAGGAGTGAAATGTACTCCTAATGGACAACACAAGAGTCAGACATACCACATACATCCCCAAAAATAGAGCTTTCAGTCCTGTTATGAAATTTCAGTCTTTCCACTAGCTTTCTCGTGCCAGTCAGCTTTTTAGTCTGGATTGTTCCATTCAACTCACAAGTGGCACGGGGAGCTGCTCAGCATGACAGCACTGGGATATAGCCATCTCACAGGGATGCTGGCATGATCATGAAGTTCTCTGTGGCCTCCTTATGCTGATTTCCCATACAGCTACTTGAGGTTTCACTGAATCCTTGTAATGGCTCCCTTGTACATTTATGATTAAATATGTCTTCATTCATTACTGCAAGGCCTCTTCCTCTAAGGAAGAGATATTGAACTCAAAATTATAGGACTCTCAAATTCCACAGCAATGGTATCATTTTAAGCTTTCACTGTGAATTGCGTAATTCCTCATGCTTGCTGTTTGCCAGCCTCAAGTGTAAGCAGTTCAAGAAGATTCCTGCTCTGAACCATATTACTCTGTTTCCACTAAGAAAAACAAATTTCAGGGCCACAGAGATGTTATGACTCAGCTCAAATCCTGAGGATCTTTGTTTCACAAAGCAAATGTTTCCCAGTCTGATGCCTGAAAATTCTCTCTAATTAGTGCTACTTCACAAACTAAGAGGAAAAGTCTGGTCACAGTGTTGTATTATTTCACACACTTTTATTGATGCTATGTTCATGAGATGTAACCTTATGTACTTTTAGAAAACAAGAAATGCCTCTTCGTTACAGCTAACAAGCATAGCTTTCAGGGTAACAAGTACTCTGGTCTCATGGAAGTCAATGGGCGTAAGTTTGAAAGAAAAAAGCCATTCTCATTTGGGAAAAATTAGGTGCATGGGCTTATTTCACATTTCTATTGCAGATATTGTTCAGTGGACCCAAGCAAGAGGTCCTGTTACACCAGTAGGTCTGCAAGGCAGCACGTGTAGTTCCCATGTCACACTCCCTAACCTAAGGAGGTGGGTGGCAGACTAAATGTGAAGGCAAAGACATAGATCCAGATACATTCATTAGCAGCTTTTGAAAGGAGATAGCAAACAGTATCCACCTACATCTTTTCGTCAATTCCTTAAGTGGGTATTTTTCTCAATGCTGTGTGAAAGAGAGAGAGAAGCATGCAGGGCCACTGAATCAGCCCACAGTGAGGGCAGTTAGCACCGTACAAACAGGATCAGGAGCTGGCTATTCGGAGCGGCTGCTGAAAGAGCAGTTAGAAGAAGCTGGCACTCCTGGCAGAGAAGAATGAATGCCTGCTTGTATCTAAAACCAGCTGTCAGACAGGAAAGTAGACAGCAGGTTCTAAGCTTGTTTTATTTCATTTTCACAGCTACATAATGGAAATGAAGAAGAAATTATGTCATCTTCAAAAATATGCAAAATTTAAAAAAAGACAAACATCCAAATGTTTCTTAGAAGCAGTGCCACTTGGACACAATTTACAGCATGTGTTTCTCAATTATTTATTCATAGAATGGTTAGAGTTGGAAAGGACCTTATGACCATCTTTTTCCAACCTCTCTGACATGAGCAGGGACACCTCACCCTAGGCCATGTTTCCCAAGGCTCTGTCCAACCTGGCCCCGAACACTACCAAGGATGGAGCATTTACCACTTCTTCGGGCAACCCATTCCACTGCCTCACCACCCTTACAGCAAAGAACTTCTACCGTAGATCTCACCTGAACTTCCCCTGTTTAAGTTTTAACCCATTATCCCTTGTGCTATCACTACAGTCCCTAACGAAGAGTCTCTCTCCAGCATCCCTATAGGTCCCCTTCAGATACTGAAGGGCTGCTATGAGGTCTCCATGCAGCCTTCTCTTCTCCAGGCTGAACAGCCCCAACTTTCTCAGCCTATCTTCATACCGGAGGTGCTCCAGCCCCCTGATCATCCTCGTGGCCCTCCTCTGGACTTGTTCCAACAGCTTCATGTTCTTTTTGTGTCGAGGACACCAGAACTGTACATAATACTCCAAGTGAGGTCACACGAGAGCAGTGTAGTGGGGCAGGATCACCCCCTTCAACCTGCTGGTCTCGCTTCTTTTGATGCAGCCCAGGATACATTTGGCTTTCTGGGCTGCGAGTGCACACTGAAGCCAGCTCATGTTCATTTTCTCATTGACAAACACCCCCAAGTCCTTCTCTGCAGGGCTGCTCTGAATCACTTCTCTGCCCACCCTGTATCTGTGCCAAATCAGTAATGAAGGACTAGAGTCTTCTGTGAGTATTATTTGGTATCTAGTAAGGGAGTATCCTAACAACCTCAGGAGTAAGAAACCCAACTGCATCAACTTCTTATTTCTTAGAGCCAGAATCTCTCATACATGTCATGAATCTAAGATAATATTCATGCCATCATAAAATAGATTAGTAAAAACCACCTTCCAGAAACATCCACTGATTTCTATGTAGGTAAGTATATCTTGAAACTTGCAGGTCACAGGTCTCTGGTCTAAAATGACATGATGAATCCCACGGCAGTGGCTTACACAGAAATTAAGAGGAGCTCCAAATTATGGTTTAGTGAATTGTATGCTTAAATGAAAAATTTCTGTTTGTTAAAGTTTTTGGGTCTCTGAATTGCCTGGAAACAGGCCTCCAGCAATTTTTTTTCTCAGGGATTTCTGGTAAAATCCTAGTTTCAGGAAAATCAGGGGGACTTTTACCGCTGCATATAATTAGGTCAGTGTGTTATCTCTGGCACAGTGGACACAGCTCAGGTGTCCCTTTGCATATTGAACACCTCAATGAGAGTACATCTAGATACACTCTGAAAGTCCTTAAACAGTAGATGCACAAGAGGCTTACTGCCCACAGAGACACCTGGTGCTCAGATCATCAACTTCACCAGCCCTTACTTCCCTCTAGGAGGGAACCAGGATCATTGCTGCTGGCTGCTCTCATCCCTGGCAACGGTGAGTTGCTGGAGGAGGCAGGGTCAAACCCTTCAGATTTGAACCCTTCAATACATCTCAGACTGTGTGCTTAAGGGCTCATTTCCCTTAATCTTGGATTCCAGCCTGAGGACTGTCAGAGAGCCTGTCCTGGGGTGCTCTAACTGGCAAGGGATTTAAACAAGCAGCTGTTTTGGCTTTCAGCCTAGCATGAGGCTATTTCACACAACACAGAGACTGAAATCCATGAGTAACAAATTCTCATTTCAGTTAAACCTTAGTTTCAGCCAAACCTTAGCTTCATATCAGATTTCCTCACTTTGCTGGTCCCTTAAGAGGATGTCTCAGTAATAGGCCTAAGATCGGACCCTACTGAGCTGCTTTAAAAAACAATAAACAATTTTGTTTTCAGATTACCAGTTCATTACTGGCTTGAAACAGCCTTGTACAAGCAATCCTACTGATTTCAAGCAGCATTGTGATAGTGTCATCATTAAGTAGATGGATGCATCTTAGCTGGAGCCAGAGTGATTACCACTGGTGTATAACATGGTCTTCCAGCAAAACAGACACATATTTTTCAGATATGAGCAGCAGTTAACTCCTTTCTCAAGAACAAACTTCTAATCCTTTAGGTCATGACAAAATAGCAATATAGATTTTCTGCAGATATCTGTGGATCAAGATGTTTCATCCTGGAGTATTTTGGAGTAGTCATTTGATAATGATATATTTCACACCACACAGAAAGTTTACTTTAGTTGTATCAGTAAGTTAACGCTTTTATCTTTACGCTCATCCTAGGTGATACGATAAATCATGCTGACTAGCAACCAGGCCTGTGAGAAGATACATCAGTTATATTACATGTAGACTTTAACAGACCTCAAGTAAATGTAGAATGATATTCATATTCCACAGAAGCTAATGACAGACTCTACAGGGTCATAACATCAGTTATTTCTTTTTTTTACTCTCAAATGTCATGTTATAACTTATTGAATATTTTCTTAATAAATGCCTGATATTTTTTTACTTGAATATATGGGTATATCCCTGTATGTTTAAGTACACATAATTTTATCTCCCCTGCATAATAACTTTCACATCTTCAAAGAAGGAAATGTTTACTGACCTTCAGTAAAAACATCCTTGTTCTAACATTGCTCACTGAGACTAAGTGGGTAAAGACAAAATAAAGCATTTTAAATAGGTTAAAAATCCCTGTCCATTGATTTAAATCTTGCTGTCAGCCCTTGTGATTCTTTCATTTCACAAGTATTCCAAATCAATTTACCAACCTAGTGAAGAACTGAATATTCATTGAAGGAATAAAGAAATAATTAAAATAGTGGTAATTCAGAAACAGATCTCCCTGAGATATGTATAAAGAAGATTTAAGGTATTTTGGTTTTCCTTTTCAGTTCTGATTTGTTAGAAAAATATTTAATTATAAAGAAGTAATTATTTAGGGAAATCTCATTTCTAAGATGCTTCTGAAATCAATTATTTATTCAGGCTTTCCCACAATAGGAAGAACATTTACTGAGACTTTGAAAATTACCTGACTTACTGAATTTCATCCTCTTCATGTACTGCTGTTCATTTTCACGAGTATTCTAGTAACTGTTTTTTCTCTACCTATGGACAGCACCATTATTCCTAAAAATAGCCCCATCTACACATAAGCAAACATATTTGCTGAAGAGGAGTGATTGCAATGCATTTTTTTCTCCTAATTTTGGGGCTTAAAAGTTTTTAATAAAGGGGCAGACTCCTGCTCAGATAGTTCAAACCTCCCAAACAGAGGCTTAGTTATACTTTTGCAAACCACCTAAAAACAATGCAGGAATTCCCAAGGCTTCAGACCACACACTGTAAAATACTGCTGAGGGTGATTATTTAAAAAAAAAAAAATCAGATGCATGGTATAATATGACAATAATTTATTTTCATAAACAAATCCCAGCATCATTTGGGTGGGCCACAGTTATCAAATAAACTAAGCAAAAGGAAGAATGCACGTATCTCCTTGTACGGACATGAAAAACCTCCACAAAATTGCATGTAGGGAAAAGCAAAAAAGTTCACTGTGAATCAAACTGTCGGCCTTGGATATAAAACTCAGCAAATTCAGCTTTTATTTGTAGAGTCTGCAAGTCATTATTTAATAACCTGTGTGAAATGAGTGATCTCAGTACAGTGACTGGACAATTAGTAATTCTATTTCCTTTTTGAAAGGGCAAACTATCTGGAAAGTTCCCAAAAGAAAAGGAGCAGGCATTTGAAGGCTTTTCCTGATGCTTAAAGCAGAATAACTCACATGATGATTTGGGGAACAAGTCACATGCTTCCTTTGGGTGCATATCAAGGGGACTTCATGCATTTTTTTAAGAGCAGGATACAGTGAATCATAAAATAAAAAACAATAAGAAAACATGGTGAAAATTCCAGCACGTGCTATTGAATGTAAAAGGTATGGACTGATGCTGCTAAGTATTTTAATAAAGAAATTTATACAGTTGAATGGCAGCCAGGTTTCCTGAGCAAGCAGTCATCAAAATATGCTTCTTAAACTGGAAAGGCACAAATCCTCACTGTACTACTGGCTTGAAAATATTTCCATATGTGCATTCAAGTGCCAAGCGAGATACAGGTCCTAGCACTTTTGCTTTGTTTGCTCCTGAACAAACAGAAGAGGTTAACCAATAGAGTGGTCCAAATGTTAACAGAAAGAAATTCATTAGAGGCCTGCATTTGGTGAGGATTCCTGGAACAAACGTGTTCCATGACGCAGGCATCTTTTCAGTCTCTGCTTAACAGAGGTTTTATATAACAGCATGTTTTCAGGCTTGGGCCAGGAGATCACAGCTGGACAGCACCAGTTTCTAGGTCTATGAAAGGACTAATATTTGTGAAATTCCCTCTCCTGAAAAGGCAAGTCCCCAAAATAGCTATGTCTGACATGGAAAGTAGAATTTCATGTCTCCTTAAATGGCATTTAAGCAGATTATACTTAAAATTACTCAGAAGAAAGAGTAAGGTTCATTTTTAGGATAAGAATGCAGAACCAGCAATAGGATACAATTCTCTTTACTATTAGAAACAGAGATTGGTAGCCAGATACTGGTTTTCAAATTGCCAGAGGAGGTTTAAAACTGAATCTCCTGAAAGCTGTGGTGAGTTGGGTTTACTGAATGAATCATGTTTTTCATGATGACTCAGAGACTTTGAAAGAGGCCCAGTTTTTAAATGGATGCTGGGATTTGGTGGTCTTAATAAATAAGGGCTTGTTTTTAATATACAGATAGTTTTGTTACGCCAAGTTTATACAAGATTTTTCCTTCTAAAGTGGAATGTGTTGTGTTGTACTGTGTGCACAGGAGTACATTTTGTACTGTACTAGGCAACGAGGCATATGGGATTTATTCCCACAGATTTTTAATATATTTTTTCTATTTTTTTTTTTCCCCCCACTTTTAATGAATGGTATGGTCAAACAAAATGGCAAAGTTCCCTCTGAACATCAGCATAGAGAGAGGGGTGGGGGCTGAGAAAGAGCAGAGAGGAAGGACAGTATGGGGTTGGAAGAGCTTCTGGAAACTTGCATGCTGATGGCACAGTATGTGAAATTCTTTTTGTGTTTGCATTCTGGACCTAATTCCTGACTTAGTTTACTTTCCCGTCAGCTACTGAGTGCCAACTTATTGCTGCTGCTACTGCTGCTACAAAGTGATCTCCTGCTGCTACAACGTGAACGCATACCTCCACGCGTTCTGCGCAAACCCCCCCTGAACGGAATGATTTCAGTGTGTAGTTTTATAAAGTACCTTGTCCATTATCTTTAAGAGCCCAATTAAGAATAACCCACAAAGATGAATTACAGGTTCCAGTGGCATCACAAGCATGCTTGAAGTCACACTGCTGAGTTTTATCACATTGGAATCTCTGTGGCAGTGCACAGAAGACAGTGTGCATCACTTTAAAGCCAGACTATGAAAAGACATTCCTAGGAGTTAAAAGATATAGTTTCCAGATGGAAATTCTGAATTTCAAAGACAGAAGTTGGATTTGACTATTCCCAAATGTAAATTCATCCCTGTGGGTTTTTGTTGGGTTTTTTTTTGTTTTTATTAGACCATACCCCAAACTGGACAATACTTAGTTTCAACTTCCATTTTTAGAAGTGGCCAAAACTTTAAATCAATTGCAATTAATTGATTCCCTGAACTTTTTGCTGTTGAAACTTGGAACAAACAGAAACAGCTGGCAAGATTTTGGTGCCAGTAATTAATATTAAAAATCACTTCCTAAATCAGCCTCGGTCTTAACAATCTTGTAGGATTACTGAAGGAATAGTCTTGAAACTTTACTTCAGCCTAGATATCTCTGGCCTCCTCCCACAGAAGATAAGGAGGGTAGATGAAGTCTATCTGCAGAAGCACCTCTTCTGATGACTAGAAGGGACATCTGTGAATATATTCCTACAGGTTTACATTAAATGTAATAATCCTTTTCTACTTTTTTGCAACCCCCTGCAGCTTTGTCTTCCTGTTATTCTGGGGTGCAATAGCATATAGAGCTGTTCAATCCCCACAGCACTGATAAAATTGTGGAAAAGAAATAATCATGAAAAATTGGCCAGCCCAGACTACTTTTTAAGCACAATTAGCTGTACTCAATAAATGTCAGGAACACTGTGTCATTACACATGAGGAACAGTGAATAATCATGTGCCATTGCACAAGTGTTGAGTACAGTTAAAGGAGATGGATGGTTTGGGTAAAGATGTCGTACACTCATGGGTATTTTTTACCTTGGGAATAGTAGAGTTTATCTTCACTGGAATTTTATAACCCTGAGTAAAATCTGAGTCTTACTTCCCTGCTGAAATAGGTATGCGCCATGCCCATGCTAGTACAAAGCTCAACACCATAACACGAAATGGGAATACACCGTACTTGCACAGCAGTCTCCACCAGCTAAAGAACCAGCTAAAGTATGCCTCTGCATACACTCTTTTGCTGCGCAGTCCAACATAATCAGCTAATCAATCACTGATGTGAAATGGACCCCCAGCAGGACCAAGCTTCCTTCAGTAGGTTCTCATTTTTTCACCTGGAGCAGTGCTTGAATATCTGTCGGAGACTTCAGATGTCCAGAAACCTCGGATGCTCCAAGATTCTTCTTCAGAGTAACCCACTGTCTGTGGGAACCCAACATGACAGGACTACAGCACAGCCTGTGCACCACCGAACAAACCAAGAAAGTGTCAGACCCACTGGGCGCCACCACCCTGAACATACTCATGCAGCTTTGAACGGGATAAATAGTACTCTGAAATACAGCATTGTCACTCAGGGACTCCAAATTGCCATTGCAAAGCCACATGTTGACCAAGGAAGG
Organism: Ara ararauna; assembly: GCA_028858755.1. NCBI lineage: Eukaryota > Metazoa > Chordata > Aves > Psittaciformes > Psittacidae > Ara > Ara ararauna. The sequence continues at coordinate 49,763,305 of CM054379.1, forward strand.
GGACATTTAGATGGATGGAAGCTGGGATGATATTGTTTCCTTCCAAAGGAACTGCACATGAGAATAACCCCACTTTCACACTGCAGAAGTGAAGTCTGGAGCGCTTCTTTTCCCTGTTTGAAAACGTAATTCCAACTTGATGAAGAGAAAAATCAAGTCAAATTCCTGTAGTTACTATGTTACCTACGTGTCATGGTTTAAGCCCAGTTGTAAATCAGCCACACAATTTGTGAGCTCCCCGCCTTCCTCCCCTGCTCCTGGAGGAATGGAGAAGAGAATCGAAAGAATGTGACTCCCATGGACTGAGATAAGGACAGTGCCATCACTAAGGTATAACACAGACCACTACTGCTACCACCAATAATAATAATGATAAGGGAAATAACAAGAGAAGAGAATACAACTGCTCACCACCCACCGACCGATACCCAGCCCGACCCGAGCAGTGATCTAACCCTTCCGGGTAACTGCCCTCAGTTTATATAGTAGGCATGACGTGCTGTGGTATGGAATACCTCTTTGGCTAGTTTGGGTCATGTGTCCTGTCTCTGCTTCCTCCCAGCTTCCCCTCCTCCCTGGCAGAGCATGAGGCTCAGAAAGTCCTTGATCAGAGTAAACATTACTGAGCAGCAACTAAAAACACCGGTGTTATCAGTGCTGTTCCCAGGCCAAAAATCAAAAGCACAGCACTGCGCCAGCTCCTAAGAAGGAGAAAAATGACTGCTACTGCTGAACCCAGGACAATATGATTCAATTCTCTGTAAGCCAACAGCTTATATATTTGTAAAAGTGTTGCCACCATGGGATATCAAATTTAGTCCAAAAGGCAAATCCTGAGTGCTTTTAAAATCTAAGTGGGACATTTACTAGAAAGGAATCTGTGTAGCAGTAACTAAAAATAGTTTTTGGTTGGCTTCATATCCACTTTTGCTCTGCGGTCTTTGATTGGCTTTGTTTTCCTTAAGGTCCATTTTGAATCTTGCTGAGAGAAACTGAACAGACAACTTATAGTATACGGGTGTTCATTTTATTTTGCCACTTTTTTTTTTTGGTGTATGAGCTGCTTTTGAATTGTTCTTTTCAATACCTATGCATCTCACTTAGATAATTCACAAGAACTAATCAATGCATATACTAAGTCACATGGGTTTGTTTCTGCTCCCAGTTCTGTTGTATGTATTGTTTGGCTAACAAAGCATGAATTAAACTCTGTTTTGCACAATTAAAAATATATTTTTAATCAGTATTTGAATTTTCCATTCCTAGTTCCTTCAGTTTACAATTGTTCAGTCCTGTAAACTTCTATTGCCTAAAATATTAATGAAAAATGTATTAGGCACAAGAAATCTGAAGAGTCAAAGGCAGGTATTTTAAAAAGTCAAGTTTTAACATCAGCAAGCACTGGCACATGATTAACATGATGTCCAGAAAGCAGGGCTCACAGAGCGTAATTCATCCAGCGTAATATTTTATTTATACTTTTTACAAATGACATCAGAGCCAATACCTTCATTTAAGTTTTAAGTCCTTCAGAATGGATTTTCATTAAGTTGTGTTCTTACACTAGCTCCATAAAGTGTCAAACGACAAAGAGCTGAATCACATGAGGATCCCTTCTATCACAGAATCCCAAACTGGTCTGGATTGGAAGGGACCTCAAAGCTCACCCATCCAGTTCCAACACCCTATGATAGTTAGGGATACCTTCCACTAGACCAGGTTGCTCAAAGTCCCCTCCAGCCTGGCTCTGAACACTTCCAGGGATGAGGCAGCTTCTCTGTACCTGTAGACTAGCATCAGATCTCTGGACCACACTGCTGGGCACAGTGAAAATACCGCCTGGGAGGAGGTGAGGTGGTCAGGGCTTTACACCACAGCCATGCCACTTCCTCTCCCTCTCAAACCATCTTAGCTGCCCACATCAGGTCCTGCACTTAGCTGAGCTGAAGAGGAGCCAAAGACTGAGGGGCTGAGAAATCAAGAACTACTGAAGGGAACAGGCAAGTGAACAATGGCTCCAGCTGAATCCCCCCAGAGTCTGCACAACCCAGAGCAAATTAATCAGCTGTAATCCATCTATGAGTTCAAAGTCCATATACCCAGAAAAGACAATAAATTCAAACAGTTCCAGACTTGGCTGGTCATAATAGATCTTCCAGCTACTCCACTGGGAATGCTGTGGATGTAAGCTAGAAATGAACAGATGCATTCATGCTGAGACAGAATGCACCAGGGAGTAGCACCACAGGTAAACAATGAGAGGAATCTCCTGCTTTGTAAATAGCTTGAAGTGCTTTCAATTTAGTTGAAAGATTCAAAAGCAAACTTGTGATAGGATTTCTTTGAACAGAGGTTAGTTTCTGTTCTTCAGCACAGAACCAGCAGTGGTTGTGGTTTTCAATCCTCTCATTCATTTGGTCTAACGATGGAAAGATTTCTTACAAAGGAAAAGCCTGACTAGCAGTTGAATGAGCCTCGAGTGTAATTTTATACCTTTAAATAAAATCTATCATTTAAAGACTCATGTAGCCAATGTGTGATACTTTGCTTCTCAGTGTGCCTCCCTGGATAAAACCTGTACAAGAAGCACAGGGTTGCTTTGTGCCATTGACATATCACCTAGGTTCTTGGGCATGGTAGAAAGTGGTGATAGAAGGTGGTCATTTGAACTAAATTATGTTCCTTTGAAAGGGCTAGGCATGGCTGCTGTGGAGCTTCAGACACTCAAGCCTTACATGCCTCCCTGTGGGAGCACAGCCGCAGCATGCTGTTCCATAGCCAGCTGCACGGGAATGGAGCCATTATCCAAACTACACAGTGCACAAGAATACATTCATGCACCTCTGAGAAACACCTCTAGTAATATGCAGACATATATATCCTGTCCTGGCAGAGCTGACCTAAGTGCCTACAGCAAGCTTGGAAGTTGGGAGTAGTTTTTGATTAATTTGGGAAAAAATACACAATTTCCATAACACTGAATGATACAGAAGTAGCATTAGCAGGGAAGGTTATTTAAAAAACTGTGAATTTCAGCAGATGAAGAGCAATAAATAAACTACTCACAAACTGTGATCTATATTGAAGTGTTTGATGTCCATCCTTCTATTTCCTAAGTGCACTATAATGGGAGACTCAGGCTATCAAGAGCAAGGTTGAGTCTATAAGCATCTCTGCATATTCTTTTGGGCAGAATGTTTAACAAGGCTGAACCATCACTGCTCCAGTAATTTGCTCAAATTGAACAAGTGACCCTGCCAAGAAAAAACAGTTGCTTCAGAACATTTTCAGAATGCTAAAACCAAAACTAGATTAATAATACAATGCTCCAAACAGGTAAGCATCTAAGGTTATTAAACTGATATTCTGCCAGTAACAATAAAATCCAAATTTTAGCCTGAAACAGAACATCTCTCAGTTCAGTCCATTACATCCTACTGAGAGGAAACCTATCGGGTGAATGATGTGCTATTCAGTCCCCGTATGGACATTTTCCTGAGGACCCAGGAGCATTTGTCAGTGTTTGGTCAGACAGAAAGCACCATCTAGTTCAATCCAGTCTCTGAGATTGACAAGATCAGATTCAGAGGGAAAAGTAAAATCAAGGTGTATTGTGGTGCTTCCTTGTCCCTCTCCCAGTTTTTGATGTAATGATTTTTAGAGATTCCTTGAATTAAAGGCAGCATTTTTTTTAATGGTCCTTTATGGATTGCATCTTCTTAGACACAATGAGTCTAATTGAATTATGAATCTACCTTTGCACTTACCTTCACCATGCAAGTTAATCGAATGGAGGTCATATTGTCCTTCTAAGGCCAACAGGCTGTTGGGGTTCTACTCTTCATATCCTGTTTTAATCTAATGTTTCTGTCCTTCATGTCTCTGCTTGAATGGGAAGATGAAATGTTGCTAGTGGTTAAATAACATTGATTTCATCTGACTGCCAATCTGTAGTTGCTGTACATTTGCATCTGACATGACATTAGTTGCATACAGTGAAACAGCTTTTCAGGCTAAATTATCACAGGTCAACCAGGTGTAGTTTGCTTCCTTCTTTCCACTGCTTTTGTGGTGATGGTCTCTCAAGTGTGGAATAGTGTGAACACCTGTGCAAAGCTCCCACAACACTTATTATTAAACACTCTCCCAGCTCAGGCTTTTTACATTTATATCCAAATTGGAAAACTGCATTTCTGGGTGAAAGTCCTGGAATAGCCATGACAGGAACATCATTACTAGCATACTGAAACTGAAGATCACAGGCTATCTGCTACCTGATGGAAGATTTCTCATAATTTTCTACTATTATTAGGGATTAGAGTTCATTTATGAAACAGTAGCAACATCTGAAAATTACTTTTGTTGCCTCTTTATATGGGATGTCTTCTTGGATCTTTGAGATATTTCCAGGAGAGAAGAAATGCATTTCTCAATACAGAACATTCTGGAAGATATTTGGACCTGTGATATCTCCACAGCCATGCACTACCTTTTACAAATCACTCTTGCTCTCTGCACTTAGTCTTGGGGCCATCTTAGGAACTAATTTTATTCAACAGGTGGATCAAAAATGAAGCTAGTCTGCATCTAAACAAGAGGACCACATGAGCTACATTTTCAAACTCAAATTACAGAGCCAGCTTTCCTAGTTCAAAGCTTTTTGATCACTGTTCAAAGGAGCAGACAGTACACTCATTCTCCAAAAACAAGTATAAGCAATTGAGTGTGCCACATGTTGTCCCCCTCCCCTAACTAGCCCTTTCTTCCCTTCTATATGTAGTCAGCATGTTGCTAGAAGGTGGACTGAAGTGTTTCAGACATCTTTGAAATCCTGGATGCCTCCTGAGAGTGCTTTTTGGCTCTTCCATATTATCCATGAAAAAGAGAGAGACTAATCTTTTGCCAGAAAGCATAGAACATTTAAAGGAAAGGTCGATAAATAGAGAAGATAAGTTTCCGAAGCATGCTACAGAAATTTAAAACACATCAAAGGCCAGCACTTCCTGGCCTCCTAGGTGAAAAATGGAGGCCAAAAAAGTGACCATTGTGACAATATGCCCTTACCTGTTACTGAGCTATCAGACTGTCATGGTTTAAGCCCAGTCAGTAAATCAGCCATGCAGTCGCTCTCTCACTCCGCCCTTCTTCCAATCTGCTCTGGGAGGGATGGGGAGGAGAATCTAAAGAATGTAACTCCCATGGACTGAGATAAGAACAGACACTAAGGTATAACACAAACTACTACTACTGCCACCAATAATAATAATGATAAGGGAAATAACAAGGGGAGACAATACAACTCCTCACCACTCACCGACTGATACCCAGCCTGACCCAAGCAATGGTCTAGCCCTTCCAGGTAACTGCCAGTTTATATAGTGGGCATGACATGCTGTGGTATGGAATTCCTCTTTGGTTAGTTTGGGTCAGGTGTCCTGTCTCTGCTTCCTCCTGGCTTCCCCTCCTCCCTGGCAGAGCATGAGGCTCAGAAAGTCCTTGATCAGACTAAACATTACTGAGCAGCAACTAAAATCATCGGTGTTATCAGTGCTGTTCCCAGGCTGAAAGTAAAACACACAGCACTGCACCAGCTCCTAAGAAGGAGAAAAATGACTGCTACTGCTGAACCCAGGACACAGGTTTACCATTTCTCCTGGTGTCTCTCTTGAAATATTAAAATTATCAGCATGGCAAGACATGAAGCAGTTGAACAAGCTGGTCTTTAAGAAAATCAGATATTGCTCATTAGCCAAAGATTGATCTCACACATTTACATGAAAACCATTTGGTGAAACAGACAGATCTGTGGTGATCTTTAGTCAAAGTCAACTTATTTTTGTTTATTTTATTGTGGGAGCACCTGCTTCTGAGATTTAAATGAAATAGACTGAACTGTAATGTGTTTCAGAACAAATGTTTGGGCAGTGCCTTCACCCCTTTGTGTTTTTCCTATTACTTCTGTCTTCCAGTAGGTATGTTGCACTTTCACAAGGGAAACAGTAGAGGCAATGTAAACAGATTCCTAGTGCCCAGACATTCCTGTTCAAGGAAACACAACACTCAAAGAAAAAAATGCCAGACTACTTTTTCCCAATTCATAGTTGATTAAAAAAACTGCATTTTCAGCTTCAGCCTTGCTCAAAGGGTTCTGCCTCTCTGTAAAAGGTTTAGGATTCACATATAGATCAATTAAGATATGTCCTTACTTTATTTATTTTTCCCAAAATGTATATAAGTAATTCTGTCCAGAGCTTTAAAATCCACCTACATTGAATTCATCATAACATTTATTAGGTCTTCTTATTTAAAAGTACAAAATGCTTCCTGTCATTTTCTCTCCAGAGTTATAACACCCCAAGAAAGGCTTTCAATATTCACCTGAAATACCCTGCTCTGAAGAGCTATTGGCTGCATAAAAGTTCCTTCCTCTTGAGCACCTAAAGGAAAATGTCTGGGTATTGCAGACTGGTGTCTTCACAGAGTGAAAAGGGGACACGGGCCTCTACCTAGTGGTCAAGAGTGCTGCGAAGCATATTTGTCCTTCAACATAAATTCAGCCTTAGGGATCTATTGAATCATATACCCGGCTGCTAGCTCTGGCACCCTCTGGCACACTCTCCTGGGCGCCTTCCTCCCATTCTTAGGCTGTACAGGCAAATAGTGCAAAACAACACAAGCAGATTTGTAAAACAAAACATTTGATACAAGAGGGCCTGCTGTCCACACTACACATTTTTTGGGGAAAGGTATTTCAGTTTGGTTCTACTCCAGTCCCATGGACCAAACAAGTATCAGCAAGTGGTGCACATTATACACATTTCTGGAGTGTTTCAGCTTGCTATAATAAGAAGGAAATCCTGTTTGTGTGTTCCGACATTGCTCATGAAATGAAGCACAAGTATGCATGGTAGAGACACTTGTCTCAGAACACATCTTTGATTAGAACTAAGACACTAATGTAGACCTACCCATAGGCAGCTGAGATATCTAGGTTTGCAGGCACTCCCCTAGTTAGTGGAGATATTTCAGAGGGTAGTTGAGATCTTTGGAAGATTGAATTGCTATTCTAAGGGGACTCTTTCTCTCACAGTTAAGGAGCTGAACTTTACTGCTTCAGAAAGTCAGCTGAAACTCAGCTTGATGTCAGAAACATTCCTATGACTTAGAACTAAGATTTTATAGAAGACTAAAAATAAGATGGAAGATATGATCTGCAGAATTGATGTTAATAGTCTGCTTTATCAAACTTCCCCAGAAGACGCTACTGTTAAGAATGATCCTCTGTTAAAATCAGGGAAGAGAATCTGCTTACAGCTGCAGTTCTCTTTGAAGAGACTTAGAAGCCTATAGAGAATTAAAAAGATACCCCATGGCACCAAATATAAATAATGAGCTGTGTAAATAAAATATTTGTCTTTTTTTTTGAGTGAATTTCCTAAAAAGTGTTAATAAAAACTGAGAAACGTCAGCAACAACAATCTTTTTTGGTGTTGTTTGGTGCTTTCTTTTTTTAAATTGAGACATTTCAAGTACCCTAAATTGTCTAAGAAACAGTAGGAAAGATTTTGGTATTTTGAACAATGCAGTCTATTTAGCCAAACATAACTAATGTAGTATACAGACCACAATTGGAAACAACTGCTAGTCAGACATCAGTTAGCTCGGTTTTCAGACTGAATGTCAATAGACAATGAAACCACGTAAATTAATCTAAGTGGCAAGCTAAAAAGAGGCCTTTGAATTGCATCTCTAAACAGGATGTAGAGGCTAGGACCCATCTGCAGAGGTTAGGTACCTGAAGCACAGTCAGACACTGGAGCCAAGCTAGGCACTTGAATTTCATAGGACAAAAATAATCAAAATTATCTGTGGACAGTGAGAACATTTTCAGCCATGATACAATCTGTGTTCCCCAGATGTCCTTGGGAAGTATAGCATGCCTAAGCCATGGAGGCAGGCTTTTCTTCATATAAGATGAATTAGAATAGGAAGAAGCAGGATGATATGGCTTTCTGGGACCCCACAACAACAGGCCATAACTTCCCAAATGACACCTAAGTTCCTGGCATAGTTCAGGAGAAAGGGCCAGGGTACATGCATCAGCAGCATGTGGGTTTCAGAAGCACATTAAAACCAGATTTCAGCAGGAGAATAGCTTTTTTTCACCTTCTTGTGGTGTACTCCACTTCTTATCTTCATTGTATTTCCCCACTGTATCCCTAGATTTCTTTGCCAGTCACTGCCATAGTCCAAATGTTCACTAACTCCACTGGCTGCTGAGGACAGGTCTTCACAAACTGCAGATAAGAAACTTGAACAAGTCCAGCTTGAACCACTGGGATCACCAACTCAGGCTGGTCTTGTGGGACCAGGAACCACATCTTGTCCACTGCCTCCAAACCACAAAGAGAAAGAACTTTGTCTCTAAGCGGCAGCCTGCTTCTGTGACAGAAGCCTCTTCCAGTTTGGCATCTTGACCTAAATGAACCAGACCAGATAGTCCAGGCAGAATGAACACCAAAGTCATAGAAGAGAATCATACAATCATAAAATTGTTTGGGTTGGAAGGGACCTTCAAAGTTCATCTAGTCCAATCCCTCAGCAATGAGCAGGGACATCTTCAACTAGATCAGGTTGCTGAAAGCCCCATCTAACCTTGACCACTTTTACAGATGGAGCAGCCACAACTCTCAGTAACCAGTTCCAGTGCCTCACCACCCTTGTTCTAAAAAATTACTTATTTCTGGTCTAAATCTACCCTACATTATTTTAAAAGCATTACCCCTTGTCCTGTCACTACAAGAGAGCTGGATGCTAGGGTTTCAAAGATACTACGCATAGAATTTAGGTGCTCAGGAAGCAGGGTATCAAAGGTCATAAAAATATATGGATGTGCAAGAAAGATTATTTGTGTACCTTTAGCACCTAATCTTAGATATCTTAATAGACAGTAGGAGTATGGAAAGGTCAGCAAAGCCAATGGCGGATAAGTAGATGCTCACACCAGCTCAGAAGGAAGCCTAATTTAGGCCAGATGAATCCCAGCCAGTGAGTCAGAAGCAGAGCAGCAGGAGACAAAGAAACTAATTCACAATTGACATCTTCATGAACTCCATAAAAGTATCCCAAGTGATTTGTCTACTGTTCATATGTACTTTACCAAAAATTGTGCGGCTGTGCAGATGTTCAAGGGATGAGGTGAACAAAGAGCATTTTTTGGCATTATCTGTGGCTGATCTTAGAGCCAGAAATCAGAGGTGGAGAAGAATCACATGGAGTCATAAGCACTGAAAATGAGGCAGTTTGACTTTCAGGTCCTTGATAGAGCCTTTTAGTTGTCAGAGTTTAAAAATAGAATACTTGGACAGTGTATGAAAGTGGAAAAAAAAAAAAAAGAAACTTAGCTATATAATTTTATTGTCAATTTTAAGAGTCTTAGTAGTGTATTTTTAACTTGATAATTTAACTTCCCTACCTCTCCATGATATTTATAAAAATAAAAAAGTACATTATTTATTTTAGCCAAAAGTACTATATAAACAAATTCCAAGGAATGTATTCAATTAGAATGATAGACTACAGTAATGTGTACACTTGATTACATTTCCGTTTCGCAAAGCAATTCACATTTGCTACTAATATGCTAAAATTTGTGCCAGTCAAAATAAGTTTGTCTATCACAGCAAGAGAAAATCGTCAAAACACACTACTTAGTTCCTCTCTCACTCATACTAATTTTATGCTGGAATCACTACAATTTTTCTCAAGAGTTGTTCTTGACATGACAGTTAATTCTACCACTTCAATTGACAGTATACACACTAATTCATGTACGTGAGTTTCCATGTACTTGAGAACATTTTCACATGTATGACTTATTCCTGTAAGCAATCAATCAGCTTCCATGAGCCACAGTTACATTGCTCAGTTACACGCAGCAAAAGAGACTATTTGGATAGTTTTTCTTAAGGCTTTTTTTGGGTATCAATCATAGAAAATCCACAGATGTCTTGAAGGAAGCACCCTGCTGAACAAACTAAGAAGAAAATGCAAAGTAAAAGAGTCCCAGGACAGTTCCAAATACCTACCAGATCTACTCCATTTCTAATGCTGTCCTTTTCCCCAGGAGTCCAGGAGCTATTATCACTCCCACTGGTCAGAAAATCACAGTTGGACTACCCCAAAGAGCTAAATAAAAATCTGTAGCATGCACTCATGTTCTGGTTCTTTTTTGGCGTGGTGAGTGAAAAAAAAGACCTGGTTAGTCTTCTCACTCACTCCCTTAACAAAAAAACATGAGAGCACAGAGTGTTCTTCCTTTCAGAAAAACATGTACGACCTTTGGTGTTGTCCTGCACTAACTGCAGACTCCTGTCCATTCAAGCAGCAGGCATTTTTGTTCTGCTCTGGCTAGTCACCTACACAACTTCTTTTCTTCCTTTTATTACTGCTGTACTCACTCAGTGTAGGCATTCCTTCCATAGGCAGACTTTTGGCAGGGTTTGTGGAGTACAGTTGACTGCGTATCAATCGCCATTAACTCTTTGTTGCACTGGCTCCATCTCAAGTTTGCATCCTCCCCTTGCAGCAGTCCTCAATAGGTTATTTTTATTAACATTTTCTAATTAAACAGAGGTGCATTATTCTGATTGCCTGGAATGTAACTAACTGGACCATGAACTTTACCCCTGAAAACAGTCTACTCCATCTTCAGCCAGTTATTGCTTTTTCCAACATATGATAATATACTAATGTACATATATACATGTAAATTGTAATATCAAACAGCAAGCACCATTAAGTCTTCAGCAAAAAAATTGTAAAGTTCAAAGTAACTGATCTGATATGCTAAAATAAATTCAGTTCTGACAGTGAGACATCAGATGACAAAGCAAAGCACTTCAAAACCTGGGATCAGCCTGAGGGACTAGCTAAAGATAGCAAAAAAGTGTGGTCATCTTGGACCACTGCTAAAAGTGCTGCGCTCAACAAGTGCCAACTCAGCTAAGAGATTAGCAAACAATTGACACAGTAAACAGTCTCTGCCCAGAGCTACGCTAACATGCTGACAGCATTTCCTATGATGGGCCTCAGAGAGCAAGATGGTTCACAGCAGAATTAGTGCGTGGGAAACCTGGCAGTGGCAAGCAGGCGTGTATCAAAACAGGTTTGATGCTTACAGCTTTCTAATGTTGGGCAACATTTAAACAATGCCCTTTGAAAGAATATTTTTATTTTGTGGGAATGGTTTTGCAAAGAGGCTTTCTTCAGTGTGCAATCAATTCTGAAAAGAAAAGGAAGACACAGATTTCTGACAGCTTTTATTTATTATTTTTTTAATTAGAGCATTGTTTGTTGTACTTTGCTTGAATTAGCTATTTATTTCCACCCAGGACTGATTTAAGTCTTTTTACTGGTAAGTAATGCACCTCAGAAATGACAATACATGTTGAAGAGGTTGCTTAGCTAATGCAGACTGCTTCAACTTCTCTTTTTGCCTTGCAGATTACATGTCTGAACAGGAAGGAACTGGCAACTGCAAACTGTTTTAAGTCATGAATGAAGCTGAAAGGAGAAACAAAAGACAAGTACATAGTATACAAGTTTAATTTTTTATAAACCTAAATACTATAGTAGTGGGAGGATTTATTTATACACAACAAATGAATAAATGTCTGACTTCATTCTTTGTTTAAAATGCACTGTCAGAAGAAATACACAAGCTAGTAGCTTCTCTAATAGAATAGGATTTTAGAAAAACATAGACACCTTCCCTGACTGCTAGCAAACTGAAAAGTGTTAGGCTCTACCCTGTAAAAAAATAACAACATTCACTTGGTTTGAATGTCCTGAGAGCAAAATTGATAATAAAACTAATTTATTCCCACCGAAGTATTTTTATTGTGTTCCCCATCATGCTATTCAGCACCTTCTAAGGAAAGGTTGTTGCACTGTAATTCCAGTGTGAGATATTCAGCTAGCCATATGAACAGGCAAGCAGCAGGAAGGGGTTGAGAGGGAGCTGTATAGTGAGATAACAAGAGTGATAAAAGAGGCAATTGCACATTTATTATGTTTTGGGTCTCACATTCACAAGACAAAAAGTGAAGTAAGAAGATTGGGACAGAGAAAAAATTACTGACTCTTTTTGTGTGAGAGATACGGACAAAGGACTGCCAACCCCTTACAAAACAGAGAAAGCTGAACATGGGGTACACAGCCCAGTCCTCATCGTTCTTCTCTGCCTTGGGGCCTGAGCACTAGCTTGCAGGAAGGTAGGTAGTGGCATCACATTGTAGCAACACAAAAGTGTTTCCTTGCATGGTTCCTACTCACTCATGGAAAGGCTGCTGTTTTCCTTTTCTGTTTCTCTCCGCCATTATCTGAGTTTCATCAGTCAGTGGGTTTCATTTGTTTGCTTAGAGCTACTCTTGTGATCTACACCTTGTTATCCTTCATGAAGGAGTTTCTTTGAAATAGGTTAGTTGAATAGTTTCAATATTCAGTCTGTTATTTCCCTCTGAGTGGGTGGTCCTACCTATATCTGGCTTCACTCTTTCTAAACCCTAGGGAATTTGGGAAGGGGATGTTCGTCTTACTGGGACTTGGGAGGGGAGAACATAACCCCTGCCAGAAACTGAGCAGGTAGAAAAACACCACCAGGGCATGGACATCAAGGATGGGGTGGTGGACAGGCTGTCAGTGATACCAGGATGTCTGGCTTCCCAGCAATCCACTCAGATGGCTAAAAGAGAATGGCCAGCCTTAACATCTGTGGACCAGGCTTTCCATTCTGAAATGGTGACTTCCAGACCACAGGCTTTTCTGGCTTTCTGTTCACTGAAATGCCACTGCTACAAAGGTCTTGGGCTTAAGAACTGCTTGGAAAGGTGGAAATAAAGCAGTCTTTGACTTTACATAAGTGATTTTTAATTTTTTTTCTTATTTTTGGAGTTTTTTTGTTGTTTTGTATTTTGTTGGGTTTTTTTTTTGTTTTTAGTTGCTTTTTTGTTAGTTTTTGGTTGATTTTGCTTGTTTGTTTGTTTGCTTTTTAATGGGGATGAGAAGAAGAGTAAGCAAGAACATATTCTCTTTTTAGATAGGACTTTTTCCGCCTTTTGAAAAATTCCTGTGCAATAAGAATTCTAATTTCTGTGCAGTTCTAAAAATCTCAAGCCATATGCTCTATCGTGCATCATTATTAACAGTAAATTCTGAAGAAAAATCTTCAAATCAGAAACTTTAACACACGCAAATACAGAATATTGTGAACAGATAGAACATATGTCCATATCTGATGCCTTCCAATTTTACTCATGACTCATTTTTCACAGATCTTGAACAGTAAAAATATTTAATTTATGGGTGCGTGTCTAAGGCTACAAAACAAAATGCTTAATATTTCCTAGAAATGCCTTTAAAAAAACCCAACGAAATAATATAAAATCCCCAGATGCTTGTAAGTCAAAATGAAATGACTTTTTCAAGACAAGATTTCTCATCCTTAAAAATTAGAAATGAGATCCAACTCCCACTTTGAAAAAAAAAAAAGTATAAAAGAAGTAATTTCTGAAATAACAAAGCTATTTTGAGGATAAGCTCCACCTTTACTGCGAAGATACCCAAATTAAAATGTAATTTTCAAAACCAAAATTGGGGCAACCCCAAATTCACTATGTATGAAACAGCATTTGAAGACTGCCATATGCATTCTCTTTTTGCCTCTCCAACCTGTTCATCACACTGCACACACAAACACTTCCTTTTGAATGCATATTCAGCCCTGCCTCTTAAAAAAACATTTATTAGAACAAAGCCTTGGCAGGTGCCAGGCCAGGAAAAAAGATACAGTGAAAGTGAATTATTCTTTTCCTCTTCATAGAACATGAGTAAAATAAAAAAAAAAGTTAGAATTGGCGAGTAGATTTGGCTTCAAAGTATCTAAACTCTCCAGCAGTTCTCCAGTGCCAGACAGATATTATTTTATAAGTGATATCAACATAGGAAAACATTGCATTGTAAATGTCCTCTGGAAATCACAGTTCTTAACTGTTGCATGCACATTTTGTTGGCAAAATGATTCTTTTATTCCTACATAGGTCCAAAGAATCTGGACCAAAGTTAGCTATGATGTATGTTATTCAGAGGAGAATGAAGAGGTTCAGACTTCTTAGTGTCCTAATTTGGATGCTGTACTGGGAATAGGAGAGAAGGGCAGAGATCCCTATGGTCTTCACAGGCTCACACACAGCACTAAACTCTTCCTGACATTTGCACTCATGACACAGCCTGAGGGGCACATGCCCAAGCTGTGCGCCTGTGCCAGCCAAAGAGATGCAGCTGGGCAACCACATTGCCTACCACATGCACACATCTTCCCACACCCCACACTCTCCAAAGCTTTGGACTATGTCCACTGTGCATTTATAGTAGGTCTTAACAGTGCAGGCTTTAATATCCACCTAGTGAAAGTTTTCATTGTGTTTGTTGGGAATTTATGAGAACTTGGTTGCCTGATTCTTTGTGGTCTTGCTCACTATATTTTTCATTTATACAGGAACTTTAACTAAGAGTGCAATTCTTAAAGTCAATTAAATTAAGGTGTCTTTTTTTTTTTCCAGGGACACTTTCAGATCGATCTCAGCCTGGTTTATATTGATTTTTTTACTTGCAGAACTCAGTCTACATTGCTAGCTCCAAATGAACAGAAGTACGCCTGTGTGAGGCTTTGCAAGAATGTAGTGTGCAGGGTGGGAGCAAAGCGCAGACACAGTGGGAAGCTGCAGTGCCATTACCAGAGCAAACCAATGTCCTGAATGTGGGGCTCCATCACCTAGAGCTCCATTAAATCCTGCTGAGTACATAACCACCTGGCATGGGGACAGAGTGCTTTCTCAGTCTATTTATTAGAATTGGGTTTTGAGGGAAGGGGAGAGGAGAGTGAGGATATGAATCTGAACTCCAATGGTAACTAAATAAACCCAGTATATTCTCCCTAAATATAGGGTTATTCCTAAGGGGGGATAAGAAATATACTTCCTCCACTGCAAGGCCAAGGTGAAAGCCTTAAGTTTGTGTCTGTGCTCTGTAGACTGTGTTAAGATCTTTCCTTCCTTCCCCTCTGCCTCCCCCCCACCTTCAAGGTCATAAAAATAAAAGCTCAGTGAGCTCAAAAGCATTTTGTAAAAGCATTTGAGAAACTAGTTGTTCACAAGACTAGCACACTGAATAGGGCTCAGGCTCATTAAAATGAAGGGCTCTGTCATGCACTGCCACAGCACACAGCTCTGGCATCACAGCAGATAGCACAAGACAGAGTTTCCAAAGCTGCAGTAATTCAGGAAGGCTGGACAAGGACTGTATAGTGCCTTTTAACTGTTTCCACCTCCTAAAGCAGCAGTCCAGCATTGCAAATCCATGTCAACGACAGGAAGGAAACAGAAACCAGCTCCATTTGACATTTTAGGTAGTGGGAAAAATTAGTGCTGCCCCCTGGACTCTGGGTGGTGGTCTGTGACAGCACCAGTATAGCTGTTTTGGAGGTGATAACACTGGCTGTGAAGGATGAGGGGAGTGGTACCAGGTAGGAGGTCCAAGCACCCTTGTGTGACAGGCCAGCTAGGATGGAAAGGACAAAAAGCCAAGTTCACACTCTAAGCATTAATTAGCTATTTTATTTACTCTACATTAAAATCTGTGAAAATTAAAGGCCCAAAAGGGACTGCAGTGATTCTGGGCTTCCAAGCACTGCAGTAATATGGCTATTTGGAGTTCTGTGATCATTTGGATTTAATGAGAACATTCCTATGAAAGACACAATTCACTCGCAGGCAGCATGTGAAATCAGTCCAACCTGGAGGGATCAGTCATCTATACTGCTTCTGGTTCCCAGCACATCCACAGGCAAGCCACTGTTAAGGCTCCTCATGAGTTTGTATTTACTCTGCACTGCAGATTGAATATGGACTGGGCTTCTTTTCAGAAGTGTTGGCATGGACAGGCACCCATTCTTGTTTGTGAGCAGAAGCCAGTCAGCATGGCTGCTTAAAATGTTCTTCTGTCAAAATTGCCACTTGAACTTTCCACCTCACGCTTTCCACTTCACCCTCTTTGCCACCATGGGTGAAGAAGCACAATGGATTTTTCCCTCACACATCATTGCTACCCCTTTCACACCAGCTGAGGCAGGAGAAAGCTGCCAGCAGCTGCCGCAAGTCCTCCCCTCAGCAGAAGTCTCCTGGCAAAGACATACCTCCTGCAAACATCAGATCAGCACAGTTGGCCAACAGGACCCCTGATGATGTACGTGTACCAATGGACCCTTCTGACAGCGAAGTGCTAATTAAGGAAGCCTGTAAATCATGATCTCTGGCTTGCCTAAGGGCAGATACAAGCCCAGTGTGAATGGCAGGGCTGTGCAGCCAGGAAGCCACAAATGGACTGTGGGGAGCAGGATACTGCATCAGGTTGTACCTCTTCACCCCTCTGCCAGTAAATCCACCACAGAGGATCTTAATATAGAGAAAGCTGAAAATTCATCATCAGCCCTCCCTAGAGTGTATTAACTTAACTAGTGTTAGAAAGTTTCTTGGAGCCACAGGAACATCAGGAATTTCTTTAACTATGAAAAGTATAGACATGATAATGAAAGCTTTGTGTATGAGCCAGGAGGTGCTAGGTATTGCCTACAGGTGTTAGCTATTGCCTACAGGTGCCTGAGATGTGAAGTCCATTTCACAAATTTCAAATGCTTCAAGTATGACAAAAAAGTACACCTGCTTATGTCTTTATCCATATTTTGATATTATCTTAGATAGGTTAATTTAAAAGAATTAATTAAGAGACAAGATTTTATTTAACCCCTTTTTTTGTTTCCCCCATAGGTAAACCTAGTCTTGTATAGCTGCTCTCCAGCATACTTAAAATAACCAAAACCTGCAAAAAACTCCACAAAACAGAGAAACCAGGAGCTACCAGGTCTCAGCATGCACTACTGGATGTATCTTGGTCCCATCTCAGTGAAACGTGAGAATGTACCTCCTTATTCCCATGTCTTGGTTGTAATAGGAAGGAAGCCTGAATGAATGAGCTAGAAGGGGGGACTTACAGTACAGCCAGCTGTTTCTCCTGTTGGGATGTTTATCAGACTACTGTGGACATGTGGTAGTGTGTACCTCATGATGGGACCCTAATTGACTGCCAACAGATCACTCTAGCAGAAACTAGCTCTACCTCCAGATGAACCTGTCTTGTCCACTCACCACAGCAGTTCATTCTGCCTTTTTCTAGTGTCCCTGTAACCACACTCTCTGTCAGAAAAGGCTCATATTCAGCTGAAAATAAGACTCTTTTTTCCAGGATAGTGTTCTGCTGAATCCATTCCCTCATTGCTCCCCACTGCCCCACAATCATGAATTCCAGGTACGGAAGACCAGAAACAAGAATTTGTGGTCATCCTTTCAGTGTACTTGCACTTGTTGTATAAAAGTGACTGAGGAGCTACAGGTTTCATCTAGATGCAGTGAAACCAGACTGCTAAATTCACATGGAACACCACTGTGCTCTGGGAAGCTGTGCATGAATGTAAAGATGTTCTTTTCAAAAACATCACTGTTGCCAGTGCAAAATTGTTTTAAGCACCCCACATGAGTCTACAACACTGCTTGAAAATATTTAGGGGCTTGCAGAAGAGTGTGAAAAACACAGTCCTTGAGTGTCTACAACCTGGAGTTTTAAGGTCCCCAGTGTGGCTAGCACTCCACAGGAGCCTGACTCACACAGGTAACACAGGTCATTCTCCAGAGCTACTTTTATCTTGGTAAGCATTAGTCTGAGCTGCTTTAGAGAGGAATGAAAATATAAACTCTGTAAGGTAGATATCAACAAGGGCTCCTGTAAATTTCACCTTTCCTATAGAGTTCTCAGTTAGCATTCATATTTACAGTAAATACGTATTTTTCATGGGGTTTCATCCCACACCTTGTTCACTCTGTGCCCTCACAGTGCAGGTTTTTTCTGTCATTGTGAGCCTCTCTAACAATGTTCTTAGGTTGCTTCACTCACCAGAGGACTATCTGCAGAAGAGGGATGCATAAATGTGCAAACTATTAGGGCTTTGAACATTCTTTTCTTTGGGGTTATTGCTAATACTTGAAAAATGCTTACTACATTTTTTGCTTTCTTTTCTGAAACCATCACAAGCAGAGGGAGCCTCTTTCTTCCCCTTGTGAATTCCAAGTTATAAACCACTAGAATATGCTAAATATATTTAACTGCAGGACAAAGTGGGTTATATTTTTAATAATATCCAGTTGATTTCTTGAGCTTTATACCTATTTCTTTTCTGGTTAGGCACAACATTTATCACAAACACTTCAGGGCACAAAGTGCATCTTTACTGTGGCCCAACATTCAGTCATTCCTTCCTTCATGCCACTTTGGCTCCCTAAGAAACTCCTATTTAAGCGTCTTTTCATCACAGACACCTGTTCTCAAACACAGATGTGAAAAGAATTTGCAGCTCCTAGTGAAGGAGATTTGAGCTAGCTACAAGGAAATGCAGCTATTAAGTGCTTCCCAGAGGAATGAAGTACAGGCTATTATCTCTCTGAAGCTGCTCTTAATTACATTTTGGGGCATGCATGAACTGAACACAGGGTACTAAGAGAAGGTTTTAAAGGAACTGCATTTCTCCACATTCACAGTCCTACAAAGGGTGGGAGTGGAATATGTGCAACTGATATAGGAAAATCTTGACATTTTGGGCTGCTAATCCTTTTCTGCTTCAAATAAACACCCTTTCAAGTGGGTTTAAACACAAATTTAATTGTTCAGTTATACTCTATTATCATAAGACTATACTGTCTAAGTGTTTCAGAAGTGGTATCCCCTGAGTGAAGAAATCATGCATTTCCAGCCCTGGAAAACAAAGGATAAAAGTGGAGCAGGAACATCACTATGTGTATGCTGGTCTAGCTAAAAACAATTACCTAAGGTGGAGCAATCCTTGGTGCCAAGCTGAAGCTGAACCAAGGCAACCATTGTTTCAGTGAGATTTAGTAACAGTTAATTCCCTATGGCATATAAACAGAGAGAAGGTAAAATAAAAAAAAAAAAAAAAAAAAAGAAGCAGCATCTGAGACACAGAAAGCTCAGACTGAACACGAAGAATGTATTTTCTGCAAGGGTGATTGAGCATTGGAATAGGTTGCCCAGAGAGGTTGTGGAGTCTCTTTCCCTGGAGATATTCAAGAGCTGTCTGTATGCAATCCTGAGCAATGTGCTCTCTAGGTGACCCTGCCTGAGCAGGAGATTGGACAAGATGACCCCTGGTGGTCCCTTCCAACCTCAACCACTGTGTGCTACTGTGCAAGTGGTACGATGAGAGGGAAAAAGTGACTGTAGTCTCAAATAAGTCTGTCTTCCTACTTTCAGAAAATAATTTGAAATACTGGATAATGTGTGTGACAGATAGATGGGCTGTGGCAGAAGAAAACCTTTTTGGTACAGAGGTGCTGAATTCAACAAAATATTTGCTTACTAGTCAAGGGCAATTCTACTTTGCTGAAATAAGGGATGGATCTCTTACAATAGTCATGAATAAAGAGATCCATTTATACAGCTGCAGAAGCCTACTATTTGAGTTATTGCTTCTCTTTACATCTGTATTTGGGAGAGTAGACAGTAAAATAAAAAGTGGCATAACTTACACAACCAGTGTAAATATTAAAATGTTGGTCTTTAAATTGTTTTGTGTTTCTTTTATTCAGTTACATTTGCACAGAATTAGTAGAAAATTCTTTCAAGCAAGATTGTTCTTTTTCTTGCATCACTGGTGTCTTTTTATGCATTGTGTATTCTGAATATACAGACATCTGTCCTCAGATGACGAGCAAGGCACTGAGGCTGAACTCTTGAAATGAAATGTTGACATACTGGATGAGTAGACATGTAGCCTATTCCTGTGGGCTGTGTCTGGGTCAAGATTGTAGCATGATTCAACGAGGTACTGAGACTTTCTGATCAAATAAAATTTGGATTTGGCTAGGAATCCAATGTTAACATACATAACAACAAAGACTACACTTAAGGATGATAAAAATATGCCTCTCCAAAATAAAAATAAGACTCTGATCCCAGGAAGCAGGATGACTTCTTTTCAAAGGGAGTAAGAATTAGATTTTTCCTCATCTATCTAAGCTGGAGCTTGTCCATTTTAAACTTCTACTGTAAGCAGCTCTGCTGGAGGCAGAACACTAACCTTATGGCCTCATCTAATCCAGCATATGAACCTCTTTATGAAGCAGCAGTATCTCAAAAAGGAGGGACCTCTTTTACACAAATAGCAGAGTCTTAGGCCTCAAGATTACAAATACAGAAGGGGGGGAAAAAAGGGGGGGAGAAAAAACCAGACAGGTTCACCATGGGTGATACTCAACCCCTGGCAAATTCTCTGTGTTCCAAAGGCTATAGGAGGAGCAGAGGCTGAAGACCTCCTACTGTGAATCTCCTAACATGGTAATTCCCTCCTATTAGCTACACCTGCATCCCTACTTGACATCAAGGAAAGACACTCTGGATCTCATGTTCCTCGATGATATGCAGTGTAGGTACCACTTTAAATGCCTTACTGAATTCCTGTTCACTTTCTGTAGTCCTCACTGTCTCAAGAGTTGCAGTGATAATATTTTTCCTGATCCTGGTAAAAGTAACATCTTCTGTCCAGCTAATAAACAACTAGGTATTTATTTAGAAGGTTAGATTTTTTTGTCTGGAAGCAATGAATGCTGTGTATTCTGTAGGATAGCTCATGCATGCTTATGCTTTCTTTCCATTGTTTAAACTCCCTGGAATGGACGGGCTCCTGATTTAACTCCCATTTTAGTGCATTACTTCTATGACCCAATTTAGAAACAAAAGCTTTATATCTATATATCCTGATACCGTCTGAAATACTCTTCTGGCTTTTGGTAGATATGGATCAAACAGCCATTACTAGAGGCACAGCCTATCCCAGCTTCCCCAGCTACCCCAGAATTTCATACAGACATCCTCTAGACAGGCGTCCAAATGACTAACTCATGTGGTGCACCAGCTTACCATGGTTACTTTATCACTGTTTCCCAAGCTACAGTCATAATCCTGGCTGAAGAGTAGACACAGGACCCCAACAAACATTTCAGGAAAAAAATCAAAGGATGTTCCTGCCTGGTTTGCAGTTGTGTTGTTGCGGTTAAACACCAGTAGACAACCAAGTACCATGTAGCTGCTCAAGCACTTCCCCGCTTCCCCCAAAGTGGGATGGGGAGGAGAATCAGAAAAAGGTGAAACTCATGGGTGGAGATAAGAACAGTTTAAAAATTTAAGTAAAGTTTTTTAAATATTCAAAAGGACATAGCAATAAAAGAGGGAGAAATAAAAACCAATAAACAAAAGTGATGCACAATACAATTACTCACCACCTGCTGACCAATTCCCAGCTTGTCCCCAAGCAGTGATTGGCCCCTCCTGGCCATCTCCCCCCAGTTTATATACTGGGCATGATGCGCTGTGGTATGGAATGCCCCTTTGGCTAGTTTGGGCCTGACGTCCTGTCTCTGCTTCCTCCTGGCTTCCCGTGCCCCTCCTCTCTTGCAGAGCCTGATACTGAAAAGTTCTTGATCAGCTACAATTTAGCAACAATTGAAACATTGGCATGTTATCAGCATTGGTCTCAGACTAAAGCCCCGGCCCGGCACTGCACCAGCTAGGAGGAAGAAAATTAACTCTCCCAACTGAAACCAGGACATTGCACATAAATATTAATGGTCACTTGCAGTTATGGAAACTTTGAGAAATTATGGGTAAGAAAGATCAAAGGAAGACATTAAGTCAAATTAATTTAATTGTTGGATAATTACTTCATCTCAGCATGAATGTGCTTGTGACCTTATGGAACCCACTAAGACTCCAGCTTTGGCTCTGGCCCCTGCAAAACACAAGGCTTTATAGGATATTCAGTAATCACAGAATCAGAATGGTCTGGGTTGGAAGGGACCTAAAAGATCATCCAGTTCCAACCCCTTTTCCATGGGCAGGGACGCCTTCCGCTAGACCAGGTTGCTCAGAGCTCATCCAGCCTGGCCTTAAACACTTCCTCAGCTACTCTGGCTACAACTCACCCAAAGTACCTGCCTGAGTAATCATTTTCAAACAAAGAACATCCAATCTACTATATTAAAGCAGAGGAGAGGCTTGGAGAATTGGTTGCTTTCTAGAATTTTGTTGTTGTTCATTCCCATTTTAGAAAGAAATTAAAGAAAATCCTGTATTTTGATGCATTATTCACTTGGCCTGCCATGCAGAGAAAATTGGGTTTCTATTAGTCTGGAATTTCTCCCTGGAAAAAATCTGTGCAGATTCAGAGCACTGCTCTGTTGATTTGCTTATATTATTGGAACATTTTTAAACATTTTTTTAATATGTTAGTCAACAGTCAACATATGAAGGGATTCTTGGCCCCACAACATGAAAATGGACTCAAGAAGACCTTCGAACTGGAAGGCAAGTGGACTTTAGACTGAGTTATTTTCCTCAAGGTTCATATTCATTCTAAAAAAAACAACTTCTGAGCAATTATGTAAAGTTTTGACTCAACTGAGCAATGAAGAAGTGAATTTGAAAATTTACTTCATGCAGTTTCTTAAGGAAGAGTATATTTGGGCTGTTCAGGCAAGAATCCGAAATACAGTATATAGAGAAGAAAAGAAGGTACTGTTCATATTCCAGAAAAGACAGCTGGAAATCATTTCAAACTTAGAACTACTGGCATGCCCTGTGAATCCATTAGGTATTGCTGTTAGTCAGCACATTCTGACAATCATCCCTACACAATGAATTTGGAAAAATAAATTATAAAGACATGCTGAAGTGGGGGGGGGAAAAAAAAAAAAGTGTACAGTTGACTATATAATATTTCTGATAGCTTGTGATTCCAAGACTGTCTTTTTAAACACCTGGGGAGGCTTAAGCAAGCTAAGTTAGAAAATTCTTATTTTGTTACTCCAAAGAAAAAATCATTTTGCAATTAAAAAAAAAAATCATCAAGGCACTCAAGGGTATAGTTCAGTCCGGTCTCAGTTGCAGGGAAGCTGGAAGAGAATAAAAATGGGCAAGTGAAAACCAATACAGAATTTTTGTTTTAAATACGAGGAAGTTAACAGCAGCAAATGATCAAATCATTATAAAGCTTAAAGGGGGCTTCAGGTGTCTCCTGATCTCTGTGATTTCCAAGCGGTTCCTCTTCCCTAGTAAGGACTGTGGTAACTTTATTTCACTTGTCATTTTTGAAACTGTGTCTTCCTCACCAGCACTAGCCTAAGCAGTGCAGGCTGGTGCCGCTGTGTTCACACGCCTGTGTGTCTGAACATTCTGTACAGCACTTAGGAACTGAATTGCAGCCCTATTCAGCAGGGGCAGGAGGGTTAGCAAAAGTGACCTTGGATATTTTCTTCTCCTTCCCAAGTCATACAGCACCACAAGTGCTCCCATGATAAATGCTCAGGGAGACATGGACTCTCGATTTCAGATGGAGCTTCGTCCTCTATTTCTGTTTTCCAACATCCACAGTGTGACAAAACACAGAAAAACTTAGTCTTTTTCCACAAAATCAGTCTTCTGATGGGATAAGATGAGGGGTAGGAACTGTTTTGGGGAGCAGTTGGACTGCTCTGCTGACTTCTAGGAGCTGAATGAAGTTCCTGATTCTAGGGGAGCGTTCACCAGAGTTTTCCCTGTTAGTGAGCAGGGGTTGCATCAAAGTGTCTCCCAGAAAGAAAGCTAAGAAACAAACAATGGAGCTTGGTCTTTTAGTGTATTATTTAAGAAAATGAAATTAAAATTCAGATCATCGAGTTCCAACCCCCTGCCATGGGCAGGAACACCTTCCACCAGACCAGGCTGGTCAAAGCCCCGTCCATCCTGGCCTTGAACACTGCCAGGGATGGGGCAGTCACCACTTCTTCTCTGGGCAATCTGTTCCAGTGCCTCACTATCCTTATAGTGAAGAATTTCTTTCTAATGTCTAATCTAAATCTACCCTCTTTCAGTTTAAAGCCATTACCACTTGTCCTGTCACTACATGCCCCTGTAGAAAGTCCCTCTCCAGCTTTCTTGTAGGCCTCTTTAGGTACTGGTCTCTCCAGTGCCTTCTATTCTCCAGGCTGAAGAAGCTGAACTCTCTCAGCCTGTCTCATAGCAGAGGTGCTCCGGTGCTCTGATCATCTTCATGGCCCTCCTTTGGTCTTGCACCAACAGGTCCACATCCTTCTTATACTGGGGGCCCCAGAGCTGGATGCAGTCCTACAAGTGGGGGCTCACAAGGGTGGACTAGTGAAAGAGAGTGACCTCCCTTGCCATGTTTCTTTTGATGCAGCCCAGTATACCGTTGGCTTTCTGGGCAGCAAATGCACATTACTGGGTGATGTTCAGCTTCTTGTTAACCAGTACCCTCAAGTCTTTCTTCTCAATGCTGCCCTCAATCCATTGTCTGCTCAGCCTGTTTATAAGATATTTAGATGTCACAAATCAGCAAATTTCAAAATGAAGTTGTTTATGCATGGAGTAGAAAATTATTGATTTTTTAAAAATCGATGTGATACATTTACACTTTCACCCATTTTTCATTTAGAATAACTATTTGTAATTGAGTTATTTGTATTAAATGTTTCAATTCAGCCAAATCTGCAATTTCTGTTGGAAAACAAGAAGCCAGATACAATGTCTCATTGATCTCAGCCTATGTCTGTCACTTTTCAAAATGCTGACTGAATGAATAATAAAACGTTCAGCTTAAATACATAGCAAGTGTTCACATTTGAGGTTTCAAATATTAAACTGGAAATATAAAGGGTATTGTGTTTGCAGGCCCTTTTTTTTGTTGTTTCTTCCTTGTTTGTTTCTTGAAATGGGATAACCTGACACAGCTAAGGATGCTGGGGAGGCACCCTTCATGAGGAACTGTAGTGAGAGAACAAGGGGTAATGGGTTCAAACTTAAACAGGGGAAGTTTAGATTGAATATGAGGAAGAAATTCTTTACTGTAAGGGTGGTGAGGTACTGGAATGGGCTGTCCAGGGAAGCTGTGAATGCTCCATCGCTGGCAGTGTTCAAGGCCGGGTTGGACATAGCCTTGGGTGGCATGGTTTAGTGTGAGGTGTCCCTGTCCGTGGCAGGGGTGCTGGAACTAGATGATCTTCTAGTCCTTTCCAACCCTAACTATTCTATGATTCTATGATTCTATGATCAATGTACTTTTTCTTCCTTGATTTTTTTTTTCTTTTTATATTACCTCATCTTTCATATTTCAAAACTGAGATTTTTAAGGATCTTTCTTGGAAGGCTTAGGCCAATTCTTACTTTTATTTAAACCAGGTAAATAAAGCTATGAGAAATTTAATATGAATAAAATCATACTGGCATCAACTAAACAGAATTCATAGCATTAATGGAATGTGGTAACAAAGTTGAAGGGATTTGGATCTCATCTGAACAGCCTCTAGCCATTCAGGTGTGTGTGCAGTCTCCCTATTTTAATCACTTATGCATAGAAAATACTGAATAGGAAAGGAACAGATCATAGGTCAGAAATAACTAACAGCTAATTGAGATACAATCAAATGTTCATGCCTTTGCCTGCTGCAGCCACCAGGGACTCGCAGACATTCATTTACATGTATCTGTGTTAAGCTGTAACCATTCAAACACTGAAAGCTTGCAAGTGTTTTCTCCTTCAAGCCTTTGACAGTGCACTTCCATCTTGAGTCAAATATCAGAGACTGGAAGCATCTGAGAGCCACAGTCTAACTAGTATTTTTAAAGTTCCTTGATTTACTTGGAAATTTGACTCACGCTGAAGTCATTGAGCATCTTCCCATTAGTGAGGTCCTTCTTTATAGACAGGCAGATGAAACTCACTAATTATAGATTTGGTCTCAAAAAACAGGCATACAAGAGAGATTATAGAGGCACTGGCATGCAAGTTGTCTCACAGAATTAGTTGTGCTGGACCATACATATTAATTTGCAGTAGCACCCTTTAAAGAGGAACAAGATAGATGTGCTAGTCCTGTATATGTGCACACGCCAAGAAGCTTTGCGGCTCCTCAGACTTCATAATCCTATTCATTCCTGGCACATGAGCTTTGTTAGGCACAACACTCTCCCAGAAGGAAGGAGTCTAATTGTAATAATTCATTAAGCAAGACAGGACTTAAAGAATACTTGGAAATGATTTTGTCTATTAACTCTTTCCTTATGATAAACTTCACTTATGCACAATAGGCTTGGGTTTGGTTTTTTGGTAGCTTTTTGTGGGGTTTTTTTTTGCTTGTTTAGTAGGTTTTTTTTTTTTTTTTAATTAAATAAAACACAGCAAGGTTTCCACAACTGGCATGGACAAAGGTTGTTCCTAAACTTTAACTAACAAAAATCAAACAAAAAAACCCCAATCAACCAAACGTACCTCTACTTTTTATGTACAATAATTTGATCTACTCTGTTTCTGTTCTGTGTGGAACTGCAGAGTAAATTACCACATACAAAAAAGTTGATATTGTATAAAAATGGGAAATTATAATTATTTCACTTATTAAGTCATTAAATCAGTTATTACCAAAGGTATTAGCAATAGCAGAGATGGGAAGCAGAGATTTGAATGCAAATGTCTATATACGTAACAGCAATATAGTTGAGTCAATGAAAATATTTTATTTGTCTTATCACTTCCATCTCTAAGTACTGTACTTAGCTGCAGCACATCCCTGAAGCAGATCTGAATTTCATTACTTGATATAAATGCAAATTGGTTTTAAAGCAATACTCCAGTTCTTTTTCCCTACCTTCCACACCTAAAAATTGGACAAGAATCATGAATTTGCAGTGAGAGTCTGTAGACAGCAGTTGCATTTTGCATTTACTATGCAGGGTTAACTGTGTTTACAATTCAGACAAACTCTTAGCTCGCTGCAAAAAATAGCGAGCAACAACTAATAGCCAACAAAAATCTTTATATATTATCTATAAAATGAAGTGACATGCTGTGGACTTTTGTTTGACATTGTGCTAGTCCTTTCCAGACTAAATTATTGGAAGGTACTGGGTAGTATGGGTGATTCCAGATAATAGTTGTTTTATTAATCTTAAGTTGCTTTACTGTAGGTGGAAGAGTTTATAGGAAACACACAAAATCACAGTATCCTACAAACTGCCCACAATACCTGGTGTTATGAAGAGCCATTTGTTAGCAAAAGAAAGGATCACATTAGTGAAGTTCTCATCTCCAAAGGTATTTATCACTGATGTCACAGAACTTGTAAGAAGAAAAACATGCAGGTGTCTTTGGTGTGCTCAGAGAAACAGAGAGTGAAGCTATACAAACCCCAAAGTGTTTATCTTCAAGGAGTGCAGAAATGATCAGGACATGTCTGGGAAAAACTGACTGCAGTGGCAGCAAATAAGGCAACAGCAGTCCAAGCTGATCAGGAAAATACCAATTGGGTATTTTCCTACCCAGTCCTATAACTGAGGAAGTCTAAGAATGAATACTGGGGTCTTCTGAGGAGTTCCTGATTACTTTGGCAGGGACTCACAATTCTGCACACAGGTCCAGGGTTACCTCTCCAATTTTTTGGGGTAAAAGGGGAAAGAAGGAGGGAAACAGCCCAGGAAACCCCATGTTCCTGTGCCAAAATGAAGTCAAGGATGGAAGGAGCCACCATGTTGACCTGTCCAACCTGCTTCTAGGACTGTGCCCTCCCTTCCGTAGAACAAGAAGCTCATGAAAGAAACAGCCACACTAAACTGCCCAATTTATCTCCCTCATTGCACCATCTCCCCCACAAGACAGGGAAGTCCCATGATCCCTAAAATTGCTGTCAATGTGTTGCCACCCATTGCAGGCCGGTCTGTACCAGCCCACATTCAGTCCCAAGCAGTGAAACGCTTTTTTACTCTCCCACTGTCCATGTGTAGTCCCTGTTAGTTGTCACTTAGCTAAATGTTAGTATTTACATTCTGATCTTTTCTCCTTTGCTAACAGTATTATGACTACAAGAAAAAACAAGGAAGCAACAGGTCTGCAAATCAACAAATTGCTGCATCTCCAGCTTTACTGTCACATATGCTTGTGCTCATTTGCCTTCACTAAATGTGCCCTGACAAGAAAAGACTAGACCAATACAGCTCATATCAGCTTTATATTCATAAAATGGCCTGTGTTCACTCTCTTATCTGAGAATAAGACTGTCTAACTTTGATTCAGTTTCATCTGTGACTAACTGATTTAAAGTAAATCCAAATATATGTTGCTGTTCCTCTGAAATAAGGTGCAGAAAAGGATGCAACTTTCTGCATTGCTTTAATTTCACTATATAAATTCACACCTAAAATTATATTGGTGTCACGTTCTCAAGCAGCAAAGCCTTTTGGGACTTCCTGTCTCTTGCTCTGCCTTCTGTTTTCTTATTCTTTTCAAGGTTAATGGCATGATTACCTAAACACAGTGATTTATTCACCCCTTATTATTCCAAGGAAGTTGTTAACAAGTCATGGATTGAGTGTTAGGTTATTTAAGGCTGTTAACAAGACATGCAAATACTCAAGCATGTACTTGTGACTGACACAACTGCACTATTAAAACACATACATTTTAAAGCTTCCCCTGGCTCAAACTGTGTGGGTAGCATGGCTTAGAGTAGTTGTCCTGATCCATTAAGGTCTTCATAGCACATAAATACTGCTAACTCTTTCTAACTTTTTAATTGCTCTTCAAAGGGCTCTGGCAGCATGCTGGGCACACAAGGCAGACTCAGCAAGAACCAGAGCAGGAGACTAGTTATCAAGCAGACAACATTATTCCTGAGGAGAAAGCTAATGTCCTGACTGAAAAGGTCATGAAGGGAGGTTGTTTTATTTGGAAACTGTGAGCTCTTTGGCAAAAAGGAGAGGAGAGTCCAAAATAAACTCCTGGAGGCAGAAGCTGTGACAGAAGGAGGTGGCAGCATTTGCACAGGAACGCTAAGAATGGGATTACTTCAGAAACAGGATTTTCTTCACTCTCCATTTTGCTCTAGGAAAGATGCAGCAAAGTAGCAGAAAGCCATAGTATAGGAACTTGTAGAATCAAGGGGACATCAAAAGTTTTCATATCACTGTGACCAAAAAGCTACATTTACCAGGGTGATTGAGGCTCAAGGGGGGCCTGGGTACCCCCACCATAAGTGAAGAGATTTGGGCACAGGAAGAGGATTCTTGAAAGCTATTTAAAAAAAAAAAAAAAAGCCCAATCTTCTTCAATTAGTAAGCTACACTGAGATGTGTGCCTTGTACCTCCCTTTTTTGGAGGAAGAGACACTAGTTGACTAATTTCAGGCTGACCTTTTTGGAAGTCTTAAGCTAGGCACAGGCATTAACTGAGACCCAAAGGAAAAGAAGACAATGTTAAGCTGGAGCAGCGGGAGATGGCTGGCACTTCTGGAAGCAAGTTGAGTACGGCTTGCTTGGGATGTATCTCTTGCACTAGCCACAGAGCTGTACACAACGCTGTAGTCTGATACCCAACAACACGGTCAATGCAGCGCCTTGGTGAGCAACATACAGATGGGCACCAGAAGACTTCTCAGGAGATGTAGCAAAGTATGTCCTTTTAATAGCCTTTCTCCATTCAAAAACACCAGTTATTTCCAGGTAATACTTCAGAATAACCCTTACCTCTGAGTTGCTAGCTAATGGCCAGATCACGAAACCAAACATATTATACTTGTAAATTCAGCCTGTCCAGACCTTGCTTTTATATCTCAGCCAGACCTTGCTTTGTTCTGCTTTTTCCCTGAAGAAAGCAATCAGTGTTGCACCTTAAATACCTGAGTCTATTTAGTGTATGATAAGAAGTTTCGTCAGCCCTAGCCGAACACTGAGTGCTAGTTTTAGGAGGACACGACAAAGGTTTGATTGCAGTGAGCATGATAGCACATGTTAATCTTGCAACTGCCTGTTGATTTGGTCTAAACTTTGGAATTAATAATCCTCAGTTAGTGAGTTAAATGTTTTTGCTTCAGTCTTGGACTGCTTTAACAGGTAAGTGCAATACCCTACAACATGCTTTTCTAGGGCCATATGCCCTTAACAAAATTCAGCTTAGGGCCACTGAAACAGCTGCATAAGACTGCGCTGCTTGGGAATCTGGTCACAGGACATGTTCAAAATGGGAGCAGGGTGGAAGGCTTCCACCAAGAGGTCACTTATTGTACTTACTGTTTCCAAGGCAATATGAGACACATCTAAATCACTGACAGTTTTTCATCTGAAAGTTCTGGTCTCTTGCTGGGGTAAGGTACGCTGCAGACTTCTTGTCTCAGAGGCAGCTGAAGATGCAAAAATGGATTTTCAAATCAAAGTCACTACCAACACATTAGAAGTCAGAGTTAAAGGGGCTATCTATAGCATAGGACCAATGCCTATAGCAATGCCACAAATGCATGTAGATGTATAACATAGCATATGTGTTAGTTTTGTAATTTAAGACGGAATATTATGAAACGCAGAGCTATGATCAAACAACACTTTCTGCATTGTATACTTCTGCAAAAGAAGTCTCTGAACTTTCAGATTATCTAGTCCAAACTGTATCTCATTTTCCTACACAAATATATCGCTGTGCATGAGTAATTAGCACACTTGTCTGAGGCCAGGGAACTGAGCAGCCCTGCTCACCTCAGTGAGACTACCTGTCCTGTTGTGGCTCTGAGAGCAGTCACAGGGAACATCTGCTTCTTACACTGCAAGTGCACATTCAGCCATTCCATACATGACTGCAGATACAGGTCAGCTGCACTGACCTGCAAAGTAGCCGAGTTATTCTTCTCTGACTCCATACACTCTGTTTGGAAAAGACTTATTAAAAACTGACGTAAACCAGCTATTAGAGAAACAGCACAGTGAGGCAAGTTATTTTTTGAAAACCAAGTGCAGTGAATATTTTTTAATTCATTCAGCCCTGTAAAACTCTTCAGATTTTGACAAGATCCCTTGAAACTCCCAATGCACTCCACACCACAATTGTGGTTTTCACGGAGGCTACAAATGTCCATTCACCACAAAAAATTTTAGTTTCCAGCTCTTTATGACTTCAGTAAAGCACCTAACTCCATGTTTAAAACTGAGCATGTACAGGAATGCTTCTCAGTCTTTCCCTTAAAGCTAGCACTGCTGGCTATGTGTCCTCTTTAAAGACTTGGCTTTAATCTTGGTGTTTGTTTGATTCATTTGTAACTTGAAAGGACAATCCAAATTCTGATCAATAGACTATAAACATATGAGAAAACAGATGCCAGGGATCTAGGGAAATGAAATAAAATTTTCTTTATAAAAATATTCCAACCCTGAACATTAATTTTACACCCAGCAATAAAATATCACTCTATCGCAGCTAGAAGAATAACTGATTAAAAAATGTCAGATTGTCCTCTCAAATTATTCTCTTATCATTACCTGCCAGCATGCTGATTCACAAATTTCAGAATATATAATGATCTGAACATTCTTTAATAGAAAGCTTTGCAAATAACCTGCCTTATAATAATACAATATTTGGAGACAGATGCCTTTTTATTATTATTCTGAATATTTGTGAAATTTGATATCTAGAGAAAAACAAAATGAGTATTCTCTTTCAGTCACCTCCAGTAACTTCTCTAAGCAGCTCTACAAGTAGAAAATGTGTGCATAGAATCATAGAATCATGGAATAGTTAGGGTTGGAAAGGACTTGAAGATCATCAAGTTCCAACCCCCCTGCCATGGCCACGGACACCTCCCACTACACCATGCCACCCAAGGCTATGTCCAACCCAGCCTTGAACACCGCCAGTGATGGAGCATTCACAGCTTCCCTGGGCAACCCATTCCAGTGCCTCACCACCCTTACAGTAAAGAATTTCTTCCTCATATCCAATCTAAACTTCCCCTGTTTAAGTTTGAACCCGTTACCCCTTGTCTTATCACTACAGTCCCTAATGAAGATTCCCTCCCCAGCATCTTTATAGGCCCCCTTCAGATACTGGAAGGCTGCTAGGAGGTCTCCACGCAGCCTTTTCTTCTCCAGGCTGAACAGCCCCAACTTTCTCAGCCTATCTTGATGCAGGAGGAGCTCCAGTCCCCTCATCATCCTCGTGGCCCTCCTCTGGACTTGTTCCAACAGCTTCATGTTCTTTTTGTGTCGAGGACACCAGAACTGCACGCAATACTCCAAGTGAGGTCTCACGAGAGCAGAGTAGAGGGGCAGGATCACCTCCCTCGACCTGCTGGTCACGCTCCTCTTGATGCAGCCCAGGATACGGCTGGCTTTCTGGGCTGCAAGCGCACATTTCATTTTATTCATTTCAGTAGTAACTAGGAAGTATATTTTCAAGCCTGAGACTGTTGTTTGTTTTTTTTTTTCTTATTGTACTTCTACACAGACAGTTTCTCCTGGTATGACATTTACTGCTTCACCAACATACTCAGAATCCCCAAAATTGTCTTTGTAGCATAGATGAAGGCTGTTCTTTTAATCATTACAAATGTGTCTACACTGAGGGCAAAAGCACAAACCAGGGCTCTGCAGCAGAGACATGAGCTTTGGAAGAACTAACACAGTCAGCCACTGCATGTCAGCTAGAACTACTATTTGAGAGAAGAATAAAAATCAGTGTTTAAACTACATCTAAATGACGGTGTCCATGTTCATTATCCCTTTCAGGACAAAGTCAGGCGAGATGAAGTTATCTTTAATTCAGTTTTAAGCCAAGCTGTTTGGCTTTGTCTGGGAAGAAATTGCAGTGTTTACTCAGGTAAGTTATAGCAAAGGAACCATTTTAAAATACTGCCCCTCAGCTGTTTGCTAACACATCTGATCTGCAATATTTTACGGACAGCACCAATGTGGAAGGACTAATGCATTACATGAGAATGAAATTTTAGTAAGTCAGCCCACCAATGGGTCCCTATTTTACAGTATGTTGTGCTTCATGTGTTTACTGAACAGGGCCCTGTAATTGGTAGATACAGAGTTTCTGCACATAATAATCTTCATTTCACATGGTCATGTTGTTACAAAGGTCTGTTTCGTGTGACCTACCAATTTTTTTTCCAGCACAACAAGGATTGTGATTTCATGAGATCCTCCTGAATCTGAGGTGCGTAAACATTGCATTCTGATATGGTGCACTCTGGGTCAAAGGGCATTTTTGATGCATCAGACAGCAGAGCTTTTAAACTGCACTTACTTTAGACCATAATGCAAATAATTTTCTGCAAGCAAATGTTAAAGTAATAGAGACAGAACTTACAGCACTGCTTAAGTAACTTTTTTAATTTATATTAATGATGACAGAATTTAAATTAAATATTGTATAAATCAGTAACAGTATCTTTTTGCCGCTCTTAGAGTTCCAAACCATGCTGTGTTTCAGCTCACAGTGATATGTATGTCTGAACCACTTTTAATGCAAGTCATATCTTGAAGTGCATAGTATAAGCATATAGACAAGTTGTGGTTTCCTCTAAACAAACCATACACATCTGGAGAATGAAAGTTCAAAACAAATACCAGGTGGAGTCCAGTCGATTCCACCCAGCCACTGAGATGAAACTGACTTTGTTTTCTGTGTAAGCACTCTATGCCTTTTGAAAATAATCAGACAATGCTCAGAACTGGAAGAGTTCCTGCATTGTAAGCCTTCAGCTCTCACTATTTCCTCCATTATGCACAGCTCTTGCCCCATCTTTGCTGTTCCTCATAGACATGCCTAAACTCCAGATCTGTGATCCTCAGCACGTTCCCTACTGCATCTTTGTTCATGTGTAGAAAACAGGGGAAAAAGGGAAATTCTGAAGGTCTGGGCTTTTTACTTTACTTATGGCTACTTGCAGTCTGAATTGCAAGAAGACACATAATAACTTTTTGTAGAAGAGATCAGATTTAGACAAAAAAAACCCAACTCAGCCCAAAACCTCAAAATGTAGGGCAGTTTCTTCTACTCCATTACACAATGGTCCTGTCCTTCAGAGAGGTTAATCAATCAGGTTTTGGTGGAGCCACTCATCTAAACCAGGGGTGAGACTCCCCTTCTCCAGACTCAGAATCTGAGGCTCCACGCATAAAATTCACTTGATGAGATGTGGGTATTTATAATGTCAATGTCTACATCTGAAAGTTAATTGTCTAAATTTTCTTTATGGTCACTTGAGAGAAATAAGCCTTTCTAGGATATGAGTCCTCTCATCCTACCGCATGTCTAAAATATGTCATAATAATGACACCTCAGAAGTGCCTGTTTCTCACATGTGATTATAAAGGAAGTCTTGCGTGGTTAGTTCAGATGTAGGCATCTGTACTGTTATTTAAATTTGTTGAGACAAATCGCATTACATTTCAGTTCATGACAAGGCATGTCTATGGTCATGGAATGTGTGCAGGATCACACCAAAACCTGCAGGAAGTATGTCTAGCTGGAATCCTTGCTGAACTGGCCGTGTTTGTCCCTAAATGCAGCACAGGCCCACAGCACTGAGATCCCAAAAAGCCAATACAACAGCTGAGCAGTGGATTGTGGCTTAGGCTGAGAACTACACACAACAGGCACAAGGGGAAAGGTGCTGGTGTTTTGTGGTGAATGCAAGAGCTATTGGCACAGTGCTGGTGTGTGGACTTAAGTGTCAAAAGAAGAATTATAATTCATGAGACATGATTATCAGGATGCACAACAGAATATTAGTAGTAAAAGATGGAAAATATGATGCTGGCAAGAAAACTAAGAGAGGGGAAATCATAGACAAAGTGCTCTGTGGGTCTCTGGAGACTGGTTGTGAGCAAAAGCTGCTAGTATGAACAAGTGAACAAAAAAGAAAAGCTACAAGGGGAACAAAAAAAAAAATCTAGATTGTTTAGGAAAAGTAGAAACTGTAGAATGACAAAGCAATCCAAATAATTTTGAGTGCAAGAAAGAGGTAAATGATGAAACTTACTTTTCCTCAGAACTATGAAGAGTAATGCTACCTGAAGAAAAGCAAATAAGTGCAAAGTAAAATAAGAATCAAGTTTGACAAGTAAACAAATGGATGATGAAAGGGAGAACTTCAGCACTGCTACTTTAAATATTTTACTGAGGAATGATGAGGAGCTTGTTTATTGATGAGGAGACTGAGAAGACAGTGGTGATTTTTATACCACAGAGGCAGGAATACAAAAAAAGTACGATGAGAAATTCTGCCAAACTATTAAAAAAAAAAAAAAGGATTACAAATAAGGATAGTTCTATAGACAGCTGGGGAGAAGAGGTGTTTAATGAAGTAGAATAAAATGAGAACATCACTGAAGACAGACATTGAAGTGACCCACTTGAAGCCAAATATTGACATCTTGGCTTGGAGAAGTATGCTGTCTTTGGCGGAAACATTATTGCCTTCTCTTCAGCATCTGAGATTTCTGATGTCAGCAGGTGACAGGCAAGTCAGATAAAAATCTCCACCATGTTTCCTGCTGCTCTCTATACATGTCTAATTAGTCCTTGAACCTGACACACATCTTTTCAACTGTTCAGCATATTATAAAAGTTTTTTTGTCAAAGTGTGTAAGCGCTTATGGTAAAAAGTGAGAGTAAAGTTTTACGAAGTGTGACACTGAAGTGGAAATATTCAGAATGCTTTTAACATAAAACACATTATTTCAAATTAAAACACCAGTGTCCTCAAAATGTCTTTTGAATTGGTTTGCTGTCTCTTGGCTCCTTGCCCTTGGAAATTTTTTCAAGAACAATTTCTTTGTTATATCATTTTCTATAAACATAAAGCACAAACATTTAAGTAGCAAATTTCTTTTCTACACCATGTACAAAGATAAACCAATAAGAGAGTAAGAAGCCACTATGTTGTGTGGGAGAAAGGTGAGTCACAACCATGAGATAAAGTTAAATTAGTTCTTATATAAGTTTATCATAATCTTTGCTTCTTCCACATCAAAGCTGATGACTCAGTATTTGTTTATAACGGGTGTTCATTATCATATAATACCTGACAGTCATGAAAGATGGCTTATACCTACCTATATCTACTTTCTATAGCTCTTTAATAAGATTACTGCATTCCTTTCATGTCCTGGTATGTATGGTGATACTGCCCATGATTCTGCCTTTGAGTCATCGCTCTTCACAGCTTTGTGATGAGAAGTCAGTGTTTTCTTTTAAATTTTGAACAAATATCTCACAGTTTTTGAAGCAGAAATAAAGGGAACAATGTGCAAAATGAGCTATCTAACAAGAATTTAGACTTATATTCTTCTTCCAAAAATAAGAAATAATAGATCAGAAACATTTCTTTTCCATAGCTATGTATCAATGTAAAAAGTCAAATGATCAAGTGTGAATTACTAAAGTCTTGATCAAGAATTTTAACATGAGATTAGTTTGTGGTGAGTTGATTGCTCCCAACAAATTAATAAGTTTGCTTCATTACTCAGTCTCAAAGTAGTTTTATCAGAAGGAAGTTACTTTGGAAGTCAGCAAACGTAGAGTTCATCTCCCTCCTGCTCAAACTGTAGCACTCCTGAAGTGCGTTGGATGGTGCCTTGAGTTTCCACTTCCACAAAAACTCTGGCCAAATCATCAGTACTATAAAAAACTCAAAGTCTGACCCCAAATGAAGCTTACAAAATTGCTTCTCCAGAAATAAAGACCAACATCCAACAGAGGGTTTTTTGATTCCTGGGGCTGTACTCAGATTCTGCCTACCTGCCTGTGCATAACAATTCTTCCTAGCAAGCTGCTGACACTTGCTTACTCTCACCTCCTACACTCCACCCTGTCCCTCCAAGGTCTCCGTGTCCACTTTGATTAGATGTGGAATGGCATGTTCTTGGTCATAGTGCTCCACTCTTCTTTAAGCTTCCAAATTCCTTGTGGTTACAGTAGGAGCATAAGTACTGTCACTGGATCTATGATAAAGCATCCTCTTATGGATAAAGGATGGACTGATGCACACTTAGGCATCCTTTTGGACCACCTATATGATCAGTCAGTTGCCAAGATACTCTCAAGCTCCAAGAGGCACTACAGAAGACAGCCAGCCTGATGGCTGTTAAGTAAGCTTTCCCTTCAAATGCGGTCTTTTGCCGTGTTTTGTTATTTGACTGTTCACAGTGTTGCAAAAGACAGGAAGCCCATGGTGTACAAGATTAAAAAAAAAAAACCAAAAGCAACAAGCACATAAAAAAGTCTGGCAAGAGTACTTTAAGGTTCATCTTGAGACTAAATAACACCTGGAGAGGAAAAACAGAATATAGTGATTTCTTTTTTTTTTTTTTTTCCTAAGATAAAATGTATCTACACATAGCTTGGAATAGTAACAGACCAATATCTATGCCAAGACAGCTTCTCTGTGTAGGTTGGCCCCCTGCGTTTCTTTTTTTTTTTTCATTCTGGACTATGCAAAACTGGCACTATTTTCTGTAAGCAGAATGGAAGGAAAAGCATATTCCAGAGGAATGTAAGGATTGGTCCAAAGCCCACTAAAGTCAATGAAAGTCTTTCCATTGACTTAAATGGGGTTTGAATTAGACCCTAAATGAAGAAAGAAGGATCTTCAAGTTCTGGGCTAAGGAAATAGTTCTGTTGGGAGTGGCATGGAAAAATACATGAAGGTGAGAGCACATGAAGAAAACAAAAGGAGGTGAAAACTTGACACCAGCAACTGCTTCAGTATGTTTGGAGGTCATAAAACCAGAAGGGTTTTCTCTGGTGCAAAGGTACCACCCTCAGAGCAGGCTGATTTGTTCCCGTGTCAGAAACATATCAAGCACATATGAAACTAATCTTCTGGTTTTCTTCCTTCATTTGTGCTTCACTTCAAAACTGACTATCACAATGGAAATGGCACATTGTTGTCAGCTCCTCCCAGAATGTCACCTAATTTATCACAGGCAATTTCAAATAAGTGGTTATCCAACTTTTCCATTTCTTTCAATTCCATAAGAAGTAAAAATTCCCCAGTGTCCCTAGTGTCCCCATATGGCCTCTCTGGACTGATCATTATCCAAAACTGACTGTTTTATTAGCTGCTGAGTTTTCAGATCCCATAATAAATGCCACAGAAATGCAAGCGGTGTTTCTATGTAAGTGTGCATGAAAAACAGCTGCCAGGTGAAGAAATATATATTACAAGGAATCAATATTTTGGGGAAATGTAGGTATTTAAAATAACACAGATATTGATTGAAGGAGAAGATAAATCAAAGCCATCAGTTGACATAATTAAAGCAGAGGAAAAATAAAAACTTTTCATTTGGATTAATTCAGAACAGCTAGCTGTTAAAAAAAAAAAAAAAGACAAAACCAAAAAAACCCCAACAAACCAAACAAAATAAAGCAATAACAAATCTGCAGAAAAAAAATTGAACCAAAAAGAATTCAAAATAAAATGAGACAAGGGCTGAATGCCAAGGTGGGAACTTAACCTAGATCAAGAAGACACATCATATCACAGTGAGGCTTTTGAATGATAGATGCAGTTATGTGTATTCTTATCTTGGAGAACAAAATACAAAAGAGCAGCCAACTTTATTGGCTTCTATGGGACCCCTGCAAAATTTTGCAATTGGTCTCTTAAGACAGTTCTGCTTTTCTAATAGCTGTATGCTGTGGAAGAGATTTGGATACAGAAGCATCCACTGGACTCCAAATTTTCTCTTATAGTATAGATTAACTGTGCTGCAAAGACAGAGCAGGAATGCCAACCGGCAGTCCTTTAGAGTGCGCTTCGTCTTTTCATTTAAGTAAGATTTGCTGCCTCAAAAGATTTAACTGCAAGGCAGGAACAAGTGAAAAATTACTTTTTTCTGCCATCAGCACTGAGTAGTATAAAAAAATATCATTGCTTTTGCAGATTGGATTTCTTTATTTTTTATATTTTAAAATATTTCCGTGTAATATGTTAAGTATTTTCAAAGGGAGGGAACAGAAGGAAAATACTTACATTAGGTTCAAAAATGTATAGTTTTATCTTCTGTTAATAAAATTAGAGAAATATTGCTTGAAGTGCTTATGTTATCCAGAGAAACACCACACACCATGTGCTGGGCCACTGGTCCATTCTTCCCATGATGTCTCTCCAACATGCAGCACCTTCGAGTAAACGGACTATAACAAAAAGGCAAGGAGCATCCTTGCCTATTCTGGGATTGATCTGCTCCTTGCTGGTATTCTGAAGGAAAGGTAACATATAGGTTTGCTTTCCCTATGTAATAGAAACCATTATATTCTCAACATGACAGGTAGGCTTCTATGCGAGCCTCCTTGTTTTACTGAGTTTTGGGGTGTGTCTTTTAAGGTGTCTCTATTAAAAGTTGTTTCACTTCAGAAAGTGAAATTCAGAAAAAGAAAATTCACTTGAAAATCTTTTCTGTTGCCCTGGCCTTCAAATTCTGGGTTTCTTAAATTCTTCAATTACCTGCCTCTACACACAACTGAGAGAGAAAAATTAGCTTTTTAGCATCCACATGTCCTGTCATGCATGTTGCTTTAGATGTGGGAACTAAACTGAAGTGAGGAACTCTCATTGTAAAAAGTATTACAGAAAGGAGATCACTGAAAAAATGAATATTCTTGTGTACTGAGTCCAGGCTTTCTCCTGGCTCAGTGGAGGAGTTTTAGGTTAAAACTCCTCTTATTCCTTACCCCTGCTGATCTTCCATGGCATGGGAAGACTGCCTACTTGTGCAGTCTCTTACCTGTCTCTTCAATAGGTAAGCTGGCCTGCTCCCAGATGAATTTTCAGTGGACGTTGCAATGCTTCATTGACTCCCCTTAATATTTTAATGATTTTTATGATTTACAATCATAATGACCAGTCTCCTGGAATCATTTACCTAAATGTAGGAGTCTTGAGTGAAGCCTCATTATTTAGATTTCCTGGAGGGGAGAAACTACCTCCTAGAGTACAATTACGTTTTCTTAAGGATGCTACTGAGACATATCTGAACAGTCATGTTCTAATTCTCCTTACCGCCTAGAAGAGAAACCTAGATGGCTACACCAAAGATGCCTCAGGATGGGTGAGAAGGGTTTTACCATTTATGTCTAGTAGGATGAGAGTCATAGCTAGTACACAAGTCATT
This sequence comes from Ara ararauna, assembly GCA_028858755.1. Lineage (NCBI taxonomy): Eukaryota > Metazoa > Chordata > Aves > Psittaciformes > Psittacidae > Ara > Ara ararauna. The sequence continues at coordinate 49,803,484 of CM054379.1, forward strand.
TAGGACGTAGGTGGTGACACATAATTTTGACCATAACCAGCTCAATCTGTGAGTGCAACAGATGGATGAAAGGCTGCAGGCTTCCTGAGATCCTTTCAGCAGGTTTTTTTCATCACCTTTATATATTATGTTGAATTTTACCATAATTAAATGCAACAGCTCAATCACTGCATAGTAGAATGAACATCTATAACAGATTTTGGTTTAATAGATCACTGGAAATAACCGTGTCTTAGAAATAACTTTGATTTTCTGAACAAAATAGTATTTGAATCCCTTATAACTCAAACCTATGTACCCGGCAATAGACCGCCATTCTAGATGACGTGTGTGTGTGTGTGCATATTTGTTTATTTATTTATTAGTCAGAGCCAAGTATTGACACTCTAAGATCTTGGCTGGTCAGATAAAAATCTCCTTCTTTGTAAAGATTGGCCATTTCTCAAACCACAGGAACTTCAAACAGTTTCCTGGCAGACACTGAGAAAGCAGGTTGAAGTGGGCAGTGTGATGAAGGCAAGACCACCCCTTTAATCCTGCAGGTTGCTGAAATCTACAGTAGGTTTTTATTTTTCTCATTACTTGTTTCTTTATTTTATTTTATTTTTCCAATCTGGTTAAATTCATTCCAGAATCTGCAAAGAAAATATCTTAAAAGTGTTATGTGCCATATATTAATTTTATAATTTTTTTTAAAGAAGGCATTGCATATTCTTCATTCTGGTGGATACAATGTCTGCATTCACACCTGCTCCATGGTTACAGCAGTCTCCAAGTGGAAACTGGTTTAGCCAGTAGTCTGTTACTGGACTTCCATGGAGATCTGCCTGTATAATATTTGCAGTCTTGGGCTCAGATCAGACCTGTAAAATCCAAGGCTTATGTGAAACTAGCCCTACAGAGACATGCATCTGTAAGGAAGAAAAAAAGAAAGGTTCCTCGAACCTCCATAATGCAATAGCTCTTTAACGCTCATGCCAGCAATAGCAGAAGGCTTTGAGAAGGAACTTGGTGAGGAGAGGGAAAATACATCCTTTCAAAGCAAGACCCAGTGCTCTGATCAGGCTTCTTCCTGCATCTGTAGGTGCTGGGCCTGCTTGCTTTTTTACATGACATATAAGAATCACCATTAAGCTCCTGTCACCAGAGGGGCACATGCGTCCAAGAACCTGATCGTTTGGAATCTGGATGTGTCCTCTGAGCTTCACCAAGGCAATCAACAGGATTTGCTGGTGGGATAAGAAGAAACTTTTCTTCCCATATTGCTGAAGGGTCATGATGGCAGGGCTGGAGAACAAAGGTATACACACTCCTGTGCAGTGAGGCACTGTGGGAGAGGTGAGCAAGATCTACTTGGATGAGAGTTTTGTCTGCTCACCTCAAAGTAGTGTTGTGCAGAGGCCCCAGACTGGATCAGAGCCCTGCAGAGCTGCAGTAGCAGCACTGCCTCTAGGCTAATTAATCTGCTTTGCAACATTTTTATTGGTAAAAATGAAAACTTGGAAAAATTTCTGCTGAAGATAATTCATTTCCACCTCATTAACTTCCACTTAGACATAGTTTCTTATAAAACAGGATCACTTTCCTATTAGTCACATCTGGCAAATCTGAGGACTGCAGTTGCGCAGAAAATGACTAGAAGGAGAGGAGAAATCTGCAATTAATCAAAATTAATGGCCATGATTTTTTCTCCTCTTTTCCTCAATTGTACTTTATTCCTCTTTCTCTGGCTTTCTTTTCCCTTAGGAATGTTCTTTTCTCTCTGTCATCAAGAATGTAATATCAAGGTCATATCACCTATCAAAGATGTCCCAGAATCTCTTGTCATTAATCCTGTGATTATCAAAAGGATTGTCCTCAGGGCAAAATCTCCACTTGCTTGCTTCCTTTGGAAACAGATTTGTTCAGATCCTGAAGGAGAGATCCTTGCCCAAAAACACAATCCTCTAAATAGACAAGATATTGGAGTAAGCATAAGAACAGGAGGGCTTCATCAGTCACTAATAACCTAAAAAGCAAGAGTAACATATTCTTACGAATGATGTATCAGACTTCTGTTGTTCTGTGAGTTGTAGGGCTTGCAGATTGGAGGGAAATCCACAAGTCAGTTTTAGGACACAGTGCTGCCTGGTCTTACTCTTCAGTCTGTGACAGGTTATGGTGCATGTTGGGCTGGGTCCCTGATGTTGTACAACACTGCAGACCACGTTGCCCTATAGCCAAAGAAATGCATTGTGGCATGGGAGTTGTGGCTGCTCTGCATGCAAACCACATTGATTTCATGCATCATAGGCCAGATACATACTGAAATGTGATTAAAAGAAAAAAAATCCCAACAAACCACAAATTCTGATGCCAGTCAGTGCAGTCCAACACTGAGAAGTGCCTTTTTGACATACTTGGACTTAAAAGCATTATTGGTGGTGAAAATTTGCTTGTGGATTTAAACATTAAATCATTACAATCAACACTAATTTTATTAATCACAACCCTATATCACAAGCAGTGAGTACTAACTTTTTCCCCAAAACATGCTCCATGTGTGCAAGGCTTGTGCAAAGCTCCTACTGTAGCAGCCTAATCCCTGACTTTCTTGTGGCCCTGCCTCAAAAATTATTTTCTGTTTCCTTGTCCCTATGCTATTCAATCCCATGAAACAGAAACAAAGGCAATCCCAGATGAAGTTAAATGGAAACTGAGGATAGGCCAGATGCAATAAATATTGTGAGAATAGAGACTAATAAATAACAACAGAGGTGCATGACTGCTTGGTCTATGCTCAGTGAAGACTTGGGGTGAAAACCTGGCTATGATGAAGTCAGTGAGAATTTTGCCATTGAAAGAATGAGGCTTTCATGCAGTCTCCAATGCTGATGCTCAGAGGATGAGGCATATATACCTTTTGACTTTCCTGTGCCTCATCAACTGTCACAGTGAAAATAGTTTTCATGAACCTTCCTCCTGGAAACTGGTTTTGTTACAAAAGTAGTTGAGAACTGCTAAAACAGCAAATTCAGCAATGTAATTCCTCTATTGTTCTTATTTTTCTTTTTTAGTTGCACATGGCGCTTGTTCTTCATGCCATGCAGGTGCTATGCATATTCTCTGAAGTTTTCAGATCAATTTTACAAATTCCTGGATTTACACCCACATGATTCATCACTCGACTGAAATAAGGCAGGGTGCTTATACAACCTGACACAGATGTGTTAAAAGCCCACTTCAGCTGTGACAATGTCATGAACTCTAGTTATCCTGAATAATATTGCCAATAAGCATACATCTAGAATATGCTAAATCTGGCTACCAGCAGGATAATTTTGGAAAGGATTTTTGTAGATACATGCATGACCCTTGTTTCACATGAACCATCAGAAGTCAACAGAAATCCATGCTCCTAAATCACTGAGCTGGTTTAGAAAAACTTCACCCTTAATGAGCCCCCCAGCTTGCGCTGGGCGATGGTTAGAAGGGTCTGCCATCACCTGACAAATTTCTCCCCAGTCAACCCACAGAAATAAAGGACAGGGCAAACCAGTGCATGCCCAATGGAGGAACAGGTAATAGTGCTGACCTGACCGCTCCCACAACAGCCAGGAAACAGGAAAGCTCCTAAGTAGATCCCTAGTTTGGAGGAAATGTTTCACCACATTTCTCAGTTGAAAAAACAAACAATAATTCCAGGGACCCTCCTTCTTAACAGAGAGAGATATTCTTACAGTGGTATATAGCCAACTACTTTTTCCAAGTGAAATTCCATCTCTTCTTCACTTCACTGGCTCACAGATATACAGGTTTTGCTTATAAAAAAAGGAGCTTCAAGGAATTATGCTCTTCACATGTGTCTGAAATATTTGAGGTCATTGAGTTAAATGATTTGCTTCTGCCAGATACCAGAATTCAAACAAAGAAGAGGGAAGTATTTTCAATTTAGCCTAGGAAAAGAAGAAAAATCCTAGTGGTAAAAAGTACTTGTTGCTTAGAGATAGTATACCTTTAACGGTGTAATCTCATAATTAGAACAAAAATTCTGCCCACTCAAAGAGATAAACAGCCGTCAGCCCTCCTCAAGTCATATCTCTAACAGCTTTGAGACTAGCACGTGTACAGAATGAGTGAGCTATGGCAGCATACTGATGAAATATAGGTATATACATTCTGCTCATACATCTCTAGGATCACTTCTCTTAAAATCTAATGGCAAGCTTCTTCAAATATTACATTAGAGATAATGACATTGTGTAAATATTAGTGTGATCCTCTGGGATAAATAATGTCACAGTGTTCTGACAATTTTTTTCAAGATTTTCAGTGAAGCATTTTTTTTAACTTTTGAATGCTTCTGTTTTGTTTTGAGATTTATTGCTGTTGTTCTTGAAAATTCAAAAATACAATTACCAGGCTAATATTACAACAAAATATTTCCTTTGACATTTTCTCCCTCAATTTCCCCCAGAGGTTAAAAAATATTTCGTTATTTGATTTCAAATAGACCAGATTTCCTAAATTCATTGTTGCATGGAATTTCTGATCTCTATGTGGATTTAGAATGTCTGTATATATATAAAAGGAAGTGCAAAGACAAACCAATAAAAATATCATTAATCACATTTTTTGTAGAAATAAAAAAATTACTAAATACTGGATTATATTACTGTTACACTTGACTGTTCCTGCTATTCTACTCTGTTGTAGTAGCGCCCCTGTAAATTTTATTGCATGTCTGTTAGGCCTTCCAAACCAAGGAATAAATTCTCCATAACTGTCTCAAACAGTCTGACATTTTAAAGTGCTAACATATTTGAAATAGTTTCCTATGTCCTGTGCCCCTCCACATTTCATTTCATGTCTATGTCTGCTGCTAATTAGGACCATCTTTTTCTTCTTGTTTTCATTTGCATTTGGTGATTTTGCATTTAAACTTCACATACTGCTTTTCTCCAAACCCCCACTGTTGCACAGTTATTGGCTTTATAGCTATTCAGGTTGATTTGGCTACATATGGGTTTTTTTTTCCCTCTAGCAGAGGTTTGGGGTTTTTCTGACTGAAACTATGAACGAAAGCTGGTTTAAATTTAGAGTGAGGTAACAGACTTTCACTTTATTTGGTTGGCCCATAAATGCTGCTCAAAGATTTATTTCAGTTATACTTTCCCTTTTGGAGTATGTATTTTATTAACACTGTGCATGGAATTTTGTTTAAGAAACAAACCTCTTTCAAAGATTTTGTCTTGATTGGCATTTTTAAAATAAAATATTTGGTACTTCATGCCAGTGTGTCCCCAATGATACATACTAGTGAAAATTCAGTTGAAGATTTCTCATTGAAACAAGTTATTAATGGTGAAAAATGATGATGAATAAAGCTGTCTATGCAAATACCTGCAAATTCAAAGAAAAAGTAAAAGGAAAAAGAAAAATAAAAATAAAAAGAAAAAATGAAGAAAAAGAAAAAGAAAAAGAGAAAAAGAAAAAGGTAAAGAAAAAGGGAGAGAAAAAGAAAAAGAAAAAAAGAAAAAATGAACAAAAAAGAAAAAAATGAAGAAAAAGAAAAAAGAAAAAGAAAAATAGAAAAAGGTAAAGAGAAAAGAGAAAAAGAGAAAATGATGAAAAAGAAAAAAAAAACAAAAAGAAAAAGATAAGGAGAAAAAAGAGAAAGAAAAAATAAAGAAAAAGAAAAAATGGAGAAAAAGAAAAAGGAAAATAAAAAGGAAAAGAAAAAAGAAAAGAAAAAGAGAAAGAAAAAAGGGTTCTTAGGTTCAATGGCAGGTTTTATTTCACTAAAAAAAAAAAATCTTTCTTGTACTTGCAGATGTGTCTGAAAATTTATCTTGATTCAATTGCCTCTTCACTCTCTAGTATAGATTGGCTGTCTCAGTGTCTCTTGCTCTGCCCTTTACAAGAATGGCACTATTTAGCTGGAGCAGTGGAAAGATGCTTAAGAATATTTTCAGTTTGAAAGCATCATTCAGTCCTTCTTTCAATCTGCTTATGTAACTTAAATATTTTTAGTGTCTGGGAGTTCAAAGCTGCTAATGCGTTGTGCTTCTGAATGACAAATAGAACACACTAAAAACAGCATTACACTGTTTTTTTAAGAAAGTTTCAGGGAAATTCATGCGGCTCTAAGTGAAACTCTACTCTGCCTTTAGCCATCCAAGTATTTCCTTCCTTGTACAGAGGGCTGAATGATTCATTGTACCCAGGTACTGTGTTCACCGGTAGGTATGAAGCTGACGTGACTACGCAACACAGCCAGAGAACAGAAGCTCTTCTCAGGCTGAGAATCTGAGACACCCAGCAGCAGCCGTGGAAAGGAAACTTTCCTCCTCAGGATTTATTCATGATAAAGGTCTTGACAGCTGACAGAAATGGCACCCATTTTTCTTAACAAGGTGTCTGAATTGCATTGTTGCCATTTGTGGCAACAGCCAATGAATTTTTCACCTGGAGATGTGCAGCAAAACTAGACTTGCAGGCTGATTGAATAAGTAAATAATGTCATAAAACTGAAGTATTAAAATGGCTTCTTGTGAAAGAGGTGTGTCTGCTGAAAATTAAGAGGCCAAGAAGAAAAGATTGTATTTTCTCACTCTATAACTTTACATAGCCAATGAAAATCACCTATTCAACTCATTCCTCATACTGAATTAATCCAAGGACACAAATAAGAAAGTGACTGATGCTTATGAATCATGACCTTCTCAACCAACTTCACCAACCCAATTTCTAAGACCCAGTTTCAATCCACTCTCCTAGATTGTCCTTAATTTACAAAGAGAATTGTGCACTTCCAAGACCCTTCTCTTTGGGTGAGAAGAGTCACCTTCTGGAGATGATAGTTTCTTCTCCATGACTATACAGGAAGTCTAGATGATCAAGCAAGCAAAACTCTTTACTTTTTGATAGCCACAGTTATATGAAATCAATAGCCATCCATCCTACCTATCTCTAGCATATGTTTTCTTTTTAAAGTATGGCAGCTCTTGTCCATTCCAATATCTTCTACTGTAATCACTTTTTCTGACTAATCCAACTAAACCAGCACCAAAAGCGTAATAACTGGGGGTGGGGGAAGAGAAAAATGTAAATATAGCTAGGTAAGGGAGGGCAGAGAAATAGGGAGGTATGCTTGCTGAAATCAGAGTTGTGACAAAATGAGGGAAACAGAAAGAACCATAAACTCAAGTAGCTAAATATAAAATTAGTATAGGACACAACAAAGAAATGTCTGAGGAAAAAGTTGCAAAGGCTTAAAAAATTATATCTTTCCCAAACATATTAGGGACAGGAAGAAAGCAAGAGGAATTGTAGAGGCAAAAGGAGCATTCACAGAATACGCTCATGACTTCTTGTGAAGCTGAGTAAAAGTGCTGGCAGATTTCATTATTTCATCCCAATAAAATCCATAGTTTGTAGCTCTGTGTGTTTTTTATTTTGTTTTGTTTTCTTTGTAAGGGCTGTTGGTTTTGTCTTATTTATTTGTTAAAATTTAAGCCCTTTTACTTCTAAAGGAGTGGTAGAAACACTTAGATGAGCCATTCACTGCAGAAAGAGGAGTGTATGCATTGAGCGAACGTGTGCTGTTATTGTTAAACTATTCTCAGCCAAGGTTAGCTAAGATGTAAGACTTCATCTACAGTTGGATGTTGGCCTCAATATTCTTTTGGTCAGGCAGACAGTTAGGCTGCTGTTATATCTGATGTTTTTCTTTTTCTACAATGTGCATATATGCACGGATGTTTATGGAGATCAGGTGTCTGTGTGGGCTCAAGATGCAAGTGTTCTCACAGCTACAAGAAATATCCTCAGCTCACGCTGACTTGAGTTTCTGCCAGTGTCTCTGAAGGCCAGATGCTGTACAAGCTTCTAGGAAATGGTAGTTTTTCACAGTAAATTATGACAAAAATTAGGACAATAAGGCCTTGTATTGCAATTTCTTGTAAAAGATCTGTAAATGTACTTAGCATTAATTACTCACAGAATAACTTCTTTTAAAAAGCAAAATTGTTTAGGCAGTTAGCAATGGATCTCATAAGGATGAAAATTTAACATCAGAGATACTACTTATAAGCTACATGTTATTTTAAACTCAAGAATTGAGTCCTTTGCCCTGATGACTGAGTGAAGGCAGGTTTCTCATCCTTGAGCTCCGCGCTGAGAGTTTCAGAGAATCATTATTTTGTTGCATTTTACTACATCTTCAGAGGCTAAGTATCATCTGCAATAACGAATCACCATAGATCTCAAACAGCTGAGAATACCATACTCTCCAAATTCTTCAGAACTACTGAGAAATTTAGTTGTATAGCAAAAGTTTATGGTCACCAGATGGCCTTATTTTTTGCCATGTAGAGTAGAGGTATGTCACAAAGAATCTCTGTTTGTGTTTTGGTGTACAAAGGTTGCATGGACGCCATTTGAGCACTAGGTCCTATGGCTAGTCTATTATTCAAAACAAACACTTTGTTTCCTCAGCCTAATTCCTTGCATTTTTTTTGCAGTAAATCTGAAATTAATTTGCCTTTTGACACAGATGTCCTACATTTTACTACTTGTTCATAGACATCATAGATAGATAGATAGATAGATAAAAACTGTAATTCTTTTCCTTTTCTTTTTTTTTCCTTTTTGGACTAGTCAGATGGTATGTGACAATGGACAATAATTAAAAACCACATTGATGTCCTTTATAAACTTCTATTGGATTTTCAATTTCAGGCAGAACTTCTGATGCATCTGCATAAAGTTCCTCCCAAGCTCCCCTACAATGAACTTATATTAAAATAGATACATTTTTTCCTGCTATAGTCTTATAGTAAAGCAGAACTATTTGCATCTTGCAGCAGGCTGTAGTTCTAGGGGGCAGGTGAACTTCAAGATGTTTAATTTACTCGGTTTGAAAAACAAAATGAGTAAATCTCTGCCTGATTCACAAACACGTGAACAAAGCCATTTCGGGAGGTGCCCTTGCTCATATCTGAGCTGTGAATATCCCTGAAGTCCCCTCAGTTCAGGGGCTTAATTCTGATTTGGAGTGTTTATTTGTTATTTTCATAGAGCTACTGTTCAAGCAAGCTAAAATTTTCTATATGTGAACACAAGTGTATTAACATATTCTTTGGAGTTCAGGAACTCTCTTTGTCAGCATAGCCCCCAAAAAGTTAAAAGAAAAGGAAAATAAAAGGTAGACAGAGTTTGTTGTTGACTTTTCTTGCTTGTTTGTTTTTTTTTTTGCTTGCTTTTGACACCACCTCCATCAGTAAACAAGTAGAAAGGCCAAAAGGACCTGACAATTCACTGACACATTTCACTTAAAAATTAGAAGAAAGTGGCAAGCAGGAAGAAAAGCAACAAATTTAAGAGAATGAAAACAATAGCTATGCCGTAATTTATATCAGTTATTTAGGGTTTCTTTAAGCCCCATGCCAATATCCAATATATATGTCCATTTCACTCTGGTCCTAGCTCTGTGTACTTCAAATTATACCAAATTTCCTAGCATATTGGGATACCCTTGACTGAAGACCTACTGAAATTTTTTGTTGGAAATGCAGAGAACCTGTGAAAGCCATTATCTTTAGAATCAAATAAAATGCCAGAGAAAGAGAATCCTAGAGCAAATGAGAAGAAAATGTGTTAGTAAACTTCTGAAATACACAAATGAGATTGTGTATCAACTGCGTAAAGGAACAGAAATAGTCTATTCTTGCAACTAGATCTCATTTATTCTCTTTGAGAGAAAGTTTTGCATGGTATTTGGTTTTCAGCTTTGCTTCAGAGATTTCCAGATGTAACAGTGCAGAAAGAGCTAAATGACCATTTCTGTTTGTTAAGGTTATAGATATCTATTTTGTTTTGCTCCTAGATGGAATTACATATAATCTCTGTTCTATTAAAAATAGGACAATTGTTTTACCAAAAGCTAAGAAGCAACCTAATGTTTAAAAAGGCTGTTAACAGTTGCAAATAGGCATTTAGTTTTGTCATCAAGTTACACATCTTGTGAAGATGCACAGATTTTAGGGCCAAAATGGCTCTTCTGAACATATCATATGACATATGCAAGCCAACAGTGACTGAAACCTTGCCTGTGTTTTTGGTTTCATCCTGTGTCTTACAATTACATCTATCAGAGTCCAATTTTTGTCTCTCTGAAGGGAGAAATCTTTGCTACAGGTGTCTTTTGGGGGAGGACAGGAGGGTGGTTTATTCTGCCATCTTCTTACTCAGAATTTTCATTTTCTTTCTTTCCTTATCTGTGAGCCTTCCCCCCATTTATGCATGCATTCATTTTCTTCAGAATCTGTATTTATCACTTAAACTTTTCATTTGGAAAGTATTTTTCCAAATCCTTTAATCAGTTTTCTTTGTCTTCTCTGTCTTTTTTGGGCTGCAAATATCTGAACAGATATTGATAGCTATTTGCTCATATACTGCGGAGGTGCTTGCAATGGGGGCAAACAGGGTGGTCTCTGTGAGGAGAGGCCAGCTCCAACCAACCCACCACAGGGCACAGCTGAGCTCCACAACCATGATGGTGGATCTTCTGGGAAACTGTGTTTAACACGGGGCTAAATGCTGCATGCTGGAGCAGGGGAAAAGTGAGAGGATAGAGGTGTGGCAGAGATAGCTGACCATGACCTCCACCACTCATCCCGTTGCACCTCTCAGGGCACGGGTAAATGAGCAAAGTTGAGCCTAGGAAAAGCAGAAGCAGGGGAAAGGTGTTTAAATTCTTGTCACTGTTTCTCACCACCCAAATCTATTTTAATTGGCAAATTAAAAGAAAATAAAATTAATTTCCCTCAAGTCAAGTCTGTTTTGTCAGTGATAGTAAGTGGGTAGTGATCAGGACGCCCATCCTTATCTTGACCCAGAAGCCTTTCCATCTTCTCCCCATGTCCTGTTGAGAAGGGAGACTGAGAAAACAGTTGGGTGGGCACCTGAATGCCAGCCAATGTCAACTCATCACAGACAGCAGCAAACCTGACTTCCATGCCACAGATAGAACCCAAGGGAGATTTACAAAATACTGCTATTTTGATTAGAAAAATTTCTCAAGCCTTCAATGAAAGCTTCAAGGGAGAGGAGGGGAATATGACATTGCTCATTTGCCAGGGGCAGGTATGGTTGCTAAACAAAACTTTTTAAAGAGAGGACATAAATGAAAATACAGCAAAGAAAGCACAAGAGGCTGCCTATGGCAAATATTGCCAAGTTTTCAGTTTATTTTTTTTTAATTGAGCTCTGTTTGAAGTATTCAGATTTTTTTTAGTGATTCAAAAATAGTACTATTTTGTAATACATGCTTTTACTGGCAAGCCTTATTGAGTCTGCGAAAGTTACTAAGAGAAACATTAATCAACAAGGCTAGGTAAAGAAATTGTCATTTGATACAAAATTTAGGAGAGGGCTCTCTTTCTTTGTGTCTCATCTGCATTCAGTGAAAAATTTTGACTACCTTCTTTTCCCAGATAGTCTCCTAAGACCATATTTTTTTCCCCTTTCTGAAATATGTAATTAATTGGAAAATAAAATAGTATTGATTAAAAATATTTCAATACTACAGAATGTTTTAAATTTTTAGCTTTTCATAAGTTGTCTTCTTCCTGCAAATTAAATTAATAATTTTCTATGGATTCCTAAGTTATACATGTTTTTAATACAATGAAACATGACAGAGACTTCGATATTACAACCTATTTTTAAAATCTAAAATTCTTTTTCATTATGGTCTCCCCTTTCTTACATTATTCAACTTCTTGATCCACACAGAAACAATCATTGCAAATAGAAAAAGAAAACATCTGAATATTGATAGTTAATCCTTGTTTTCCCCAAATATACCCTTGTCTTTCAAAAATTCATTTGAACTATGGGTTCAGCTAACACTTCAGGTGCTACTTCCACTTTTATCATAAAGTCTGTGAAAGGCATTTCGATGCGACAAATTGTCTAATCAAACTGAATATGTTGGAGTTTCTCACATTTCTGCTTACTGAAGTCTGACTGATTAAAGAGCGGTCTGAACCTAAAATGGAGGCTGAAACTACAAAAAGTAATACAAACTGCTGCACTGGTAAGGTAGAGAATCCTCTGAGGATTACTGTCTGTCTAAAAATCAATTAAACAAGCATTAAAATCTCAGCTGTGAAAGTGTCTGAACACTGTTTGGATTAGATTTGGGGTTTATATAAAGTACCTATTATGTGGCTTTGTGAAATGAACCTTCACTTGAATGAAATCACATATTAACAGGGAAAAAATAACTTAAAAGTAGAACTATTATTTTTAAAATCCACTTATTTAGCAATACCATCTGGGAGAATAATTGTGTTACATTCATCTAGTGTGAAAGGGAACTATGACATTACCCAAACTGAATGTTAGCTTTATAAGATTTGAGGAATTCATCCATATCATCCAGTTTTGACTTTTCTCAACTAGCTCATGTACTCTTTGAGGCAATGTAAGCGGATTATGAAAAAAATAATGTGGGGTTTTTTTTTTTCTGAAGCGCATCTGAAAGTGTTTTGTGTTTGTTGGGGATTTTTGGCTATTTATTTTTTTTGTTTTTTTAAACTGCATTCATATTATTCAAATAACTGGCCAACAGGTTACCAGCACTATGCAGCTGTTTCGCCAGGATGCAGAACTTATTTAAAAGCAACAAAAAAAATTGTCAAATTTAGGTTCAGGAAAGGTCTAACTTTGGAGAGATAAATGACAAAGTAACTAGCTGCTCAGCCTGCAAATAGTGAATGTGTATGTTGCCCTGATAAAGATTTCAGTTTATAGATTAAGTGCAGAATAATTATAGAGGAATTTTAATAATATGTTAAGAGAAAGACATTATATTTTGGGATTAAAAAATCAAATGTATTGTAAAGATATTTGGATATTTGGATTCTCAAACATTGCTCTGCTTCTGTGTAAATGTAGTACAGAAAATAAGATCCTCCCAAATCCTATATAACACTAGTATTAGGAACATAATGAGTAATGAGTACCGACAACACATAAAAACAGGAACCAGCCCAGACACTCATTGCACTTTTGCTCATTCAAGGACTGTGGAGAAGTTGTGAGGTTTTGTGATAAAAGATGCTGTTTCCAGCTCTTCTACTTACTTCTCTTTTCCTTCAGGTGTCCACCGTAGGCGTGTTTAACATGAAATTATGATGCAATTGCATCTGTTCAACCTACAGGATTAATTAACCAGGTTCCATGGTCTAATATATCAGTACTCTTGAAGCTGTAACAATGGCTAAGTAGAACAAGTGCCACATATTGTGTCTTAAGTGCAATTCTGGATCAGATCCCTGGATCATTATGGTCTTATAGTGGAATAGTTCTGTCTTCAGTTTCAAAAGTTAAGAAAATAATTTTATATGGAAAGTTACACCCATGCCTTTTATCTGTAAACAGACTTGGCTGCCAACGATAGTCAAACGTTAGCTTCTAGCAAAAGTTTCAGCTTTTCCTGACGTTTCTTCTTAATAGGAGGTTTAGACATAGTCCGTAAACACAATCAATGGATTTTCATCTATTCATAAAGAGACAGAAGGCAAAAGGAAACAAAGTCAACTTGATCCAAATGAGGATGATTTCAGAGCAAAGCTAATCTGACAATTGAAAAATAAATATTGTCAAAAATGGGAAAAGGGACTAAAAAGAAGACTTAAAATACCCTAATCTTGGAATGCCATGTAGTCCTGAAGCAATGTAAAGCTTTATGATATTTTCATAAGGCCATTTTTTTGCTTAAATTTTACAATGTGGAAGACAAATGTAATACTTGTTTCCCATTGTTGAAGTAATACAACATTTTTACAGCTCAGATTAAAATAAGACATTCATTATACTGGACCTTCATTCATTGTTAAGTAGCTATTAGAGTGCTGACGTTTTTTGCTAATTCTTCCCCTAGAAATTGAAGCTTGGAGCTGGCAGTAGGGAACTTCACTGACAAGAAATCATGTTCACAACCATGCACTACTGTTTACAGAGGGGAAAGCTGTAGAAGGATTGTGAGTCTCCCATGTTTTTCAACTGCTTGACTCTCACGTGGGATGAAGGGTTGTGTCCACAAAATTTGTGGCAAATTTTGGAAAACATGGGGAAACCGTGAATCAATGCCATAATTTAGCACTGCCCAGTGCATGCCCTGATCTGCATGTCTGAAAGAGATGCTCATCTTAGCCAACATGAGTGCACATGATATACCCTATCTCATCTTGATGTACCAGAGCCAATGCCAATCAGGCTAAGCTGGTATGGACCTCTGTCTTAGAAGGACACCAATGCTTCCTGCTAATGAAGAAACTGAGAAGGCAAGCCTGGCCATATGAATTAACAATTGATTAGAAATATCTTGCATGGGTGATGCAAAGGGCATGGGTGAAGGAGAAAGGAAAGCTTTCATGTCTCCATTCTTTTCTCTTAATTTTAGTATAAATTTTACCTAAATTAGTCTCCTATTCAGTGCTAAGATGCAGTGCTGAGATGTACCCAGCTTCTGAATTTACATTAATTCTTTCACTTCTCTTTTACATGATGTCTGTGTATACCCTAATGTTAGGGTGCATGAACTACATACTTCCTATCTCTATGAAATAGGGAGAAGCGACTGATTTATGATGTAAAGAAGCTTCTACTTTATGTTTGATTTTTTGAAAAACCTCACAGGCTTCCCTCAAAGGTCTTGGATAAAATATATTCTTCACTTGCCCAGCCACAGCCCTAACATGGTCCTTCAAATTTGAGAATTTGTGTAAGTGGAGTGTATTTCAATAGTGATTCCTTCATCTGGGGTAGTGCAAAACACAAAAGCCACTAGAGCAGGCAAATCTGCCTGTCATCCTACAAACGGAGAGCAAGGGATGTAAACTGACTGTTGAGCAGTCATATATTTCAGATTTCAGAGACAGACAAAAGACTGGTTTGAAATTTATTTTGGCAGAAGCTCCCTCCCTATATCCAATGTCTCACTCTTGAGCAGCATAGAAAAAGTTAGGAAGGCAAATTCTTTCAGGTGCAGCAGAAATGAGCCTGGTTTTGTGCTGGAGAAACTGGGGGAACAGAGCAACAGGTCTCTCACCAGCCCATCCTTCACCAAGGGACATTTTCCACCTGTGGAGCAATCTAATTCCAGCTATAGCTTTCATCATCTATGTTCAAAATCCTTGACAGTCGACTACAAGGGCAGACAAGATTGCCATAGTTATTATGATGCTTGCTGAACATACTGAAGCTAATGTTTACCTCTTCCTTTTCCAAGAAGGCGTGCTTCAATGACAGCAGCCTGTTCTGACGTTCAATGCCTATGTTTTGGATAACCTACTATATATTAGTAGCTTTAAATGACCTCTTGCCAATAATTATAAATTATTTTTGCTAACGTTTACAGCACATAAAAGTGTGAACTGTTCCTTTTCTGATCTTTTATTTGGTTCTAAGATCTTTCCCATATTTCTCTCTATGTAAATTTTGTGGACAAAAATGAATCTGCAGAGCTGTGGACAGAAAATGGACTTTGAATGACTTATCCTGGGGCTTTCTGTAGGTCTGAAGACATGAATCAGAGGGATTTCTATCATCACAATTTATCATTACACTTGGCTTACAATTTTCTGTTGGAGTTTTTTCTTTTATACCTTCCAGATGCAGACACATCACATTGTGCTTCAGTGCATTCCAGGGTCAGAGCACTGTAGCATGACTTAGGGCAAGCAAGACACTTTTTTTCTTGCTCTTCTTGAATAATTGCTTTGAGCGTCTCCTGTGCAGAGGAATATGAATGGAAGTGATTTGAAAATGAAAAGATATACCCAGATTTCCTTAAAGGTTACAGACATATCTGAAAATCTCACAAAAGGGGTAAAAATCTCCAAATATATATATATATATATTCATAAATGTATTCATTATTCTATAGTTTACAGGGCTGACCTATTTTTCTGAATGCAGAAAATGACTGTGATGAACGTGAGAAAAGAATGCAAGCTAAATAATTCCAGCGAATTCTGTCAGTAGGAAATTACTTCTATTTTGACTATGTCAGGTACTATATTACAAGTAAAATGTAATTCTTTTTACTTATGATAAAGCTGACTGACAGTTCTGGTTTGTATTGTTTGCCACAATCCATTTTGTAAATTTTATTTGCAATGTGAAATTAACAAAAGCATACTAATTTGCACAAATCTACTATACTTCTTGTGAAAATGCCATTCTCACTTTATTAACTGACACATTGCTTTTAAGCTGGTAGCATGCAGCTGACAAATTGTCTTGCCCAGCTCTGTTCTCTACTAGAAGGAATATTTTGGTTGGCACTAGAAATTATGGATGATTGTCTAAAGTAGGCAGCACTCATTCATTCTCTGAGGTGGTCCATGAAACATGACCCATAACAATGAAATTTGCTATTCTGTAAAACAACTCAAATTACATCAAAAAAATATTTTTTTTGTCCTTAGTGTATATGAGTGTCCTTACCATTTTTATAGTTTCAGCTGTCTGAAGGATGAGGTACATTTAGCATAGCATCGTCATCCTTGTTCACTGGAGCCGAGAGTTGCTGCACAGCAGCTCGTGATTCATAGCTGCCGTCGGATTTCTGGACGTGTGCTCACCACTGGTAGGAAATATGACCCTTACCTAAGATTTCTGGATTATTTTCTGAGAAATCCTGATAAAGCTATGAGCATGTGACATACAAAGATATGAACTGGTAAGAAGTGCATTCTTCATACAGCAAGCTTTTTACACATACATTATAACACACATCCAGTGGCCTCCCACTTAGTAGATTAAGTATCAGGAAACCTACCTGGTTGCTGCAACATACTGCACATGTGGTACAACCCTCCACAAGTGAACCTATTTGTGGTTTTCATCATTGTCAGTTTGCAAAGAACTACAAAAGTCTTCTACTTAGGAGAGTTAAAGCTACCTTTGTTATTTTTTCCCCCCAGAATTCCCATTCTTGACTTCTTTGACAGGTTTTACGCTGAGCAAGGGCATAAAAATAATCTGTTAAAAAGAAAACTTAGAAATGACCCAGACAACTGCTGAGCCTCCACATTGAATTATTTTGAAGGACAAAAGAGGCACAAAGTGCAATGCAGAAGGATCTGTCTGAACATCAGGAAACTTTTTTTACTGTGAGGGTGACCAAGTACTGGCACAGGTTATCCAGGGAGGTTGTGGTGTTTCCACACCACGTATTTAGGGATATTCAAAAGCCATCCTTATGTGGTCGTGGGCAACTGGCTCTGCATAGTCCTGCTTGAACAAGAGAGGTTGGAGTCACCTCTGGAGGTTCCCCTAACACCAACTGTTCTGTGACACTGCCTTTCTGCATGTTCCTTGTTAATCAGATACAGTGTTTATCAACAAGACAGATAGAGTTAATTAACATTTTACCTCATAAGTACATGTAAATAATGTTTTCTACCCCAATACCTGACTTTAGAGAGAGTGGGCTGTGAAGAGAGAAATTTCCAGAGACAGCAAAGAATCTTGGACTGGGTGAAACCAATATGCGACATCTGGGTGTATCCACAAGAACATCTGGAACATCCTAGTAGCCCTGAGTAACAACCAGTATCAATAGAATAAGTTGCATCTTTATCACAATGAATTATGCACATCAATACAATTAAGCAATTCAAATCATCTGAAACTTAAAAAAAATTATCTGGCACAAATAGCACAAAACTCAAAATCAAATAACGAAACGGAAAGGATTGAGCCCTCAGGGAAATAGGCGTCACAGGTCTGAAGGAAATAGCAAGAAACCTATAAGCACCTCCAACCCTCCCTATAGATAAACAAATAACAATGTATGAACAAAGAAAAAAGGTAAAAAGAGCAACAAATTTACTGACAACTCTGAATGAGATCAGAAAACTATCTACACACTCTTGCTGTTTATGATAAAGAAGCTTCTTTCTATTTTATAAAGTAAAAGGACTTTATAAATAGAATTCTGCCCTGGATTTTTCATTTTTTGAATAATTTCAGAGACTACTAACTTGTTTTGTCAGGTTTGTAATTATTTCCATAATTGACATCAGCCCAATTTTTAACAAGCACTAACAAGGTAAGCTCTAATGTCCCCCAAATAACACACATTTCCAGAATCTTAAACCCATCCAGTCGCGCTTAAATTGACACATGATGATATTTTTCCAGCATATTAAGTTTAAAGTCATTTTGAAAACAAACAGCTGAAACCTACTGCACCAATGATGTAGAAAGTGTTTCAATGATCAGAGAAAAGAATTGACTCAAGGCTATTAAAAAATAACCATATTTTCCCTTAACTTTCTTTTCCTAGACTTGATGCTTTGCAGTTTTTGCTTTGTATTTTTCCATTCCAATATGAATGTTATAAAGAGTATGGCAGGTATGTAAGAATTTGTTTATAACTGGTCCAAAGGGGAGAATCAATAAGGAAAAATTATGGGTTAACTGGGTCATATTCTTCTCACACTTCTACTTTATTGCAGAACAAAAACTGTTCAGTCAGCAGCATTGTATTACAAGACTGCATGTACGAAAGGCAGAGGAATCAGACCAAACGTGTCATCACTTTTAGTTTTTTGCTTTTCTCTCTTTAGTAAAATAACTATTGTTCTTACCATATCTGACACAGGTGAAAATATAGTGACAATAGCGTGTATATGCTATTTTGAATAGTTGTTCTGTTACTACCAGGGGATTGATTTAATTAACTGTAAAACTTATCAATTCCCTTCACACTTCATGGAAAAGATACACTGCTGTTTTCTCTTCCAATATTTGCACTCATAATATGTAAGTCCAATGCTGTTTAAATTGCGTCCAAATGTCCTTTCTAGAGTGTCTACACAAATACTAAAGCAGTACAAGACCTTATATACCTGGGAATTTTGTAACAGATGCCTAACAATGTGGATAGGCACCTGGCATTATTTTTCAGAGCTATTTGAGTTCAGGTTCCAGCAGCAAGGATGAGATGGGTTGCATCTGACTGGAGCTATTGTAGGAATTGAGCAGTTACAGTTTTTAACCAGCCACAGGAATCAAACGGGTGGAGACATTTAGAACTCTGCCAGCCAGAGCATCTTAATATCTTGTTCAGGGACTGAGTTTCCATATGCCATATGGTTATGGAGAACAATACCAGGAAGTTTATCAAGTCATCCAAAACATCTGGTTTGGCATGTTGATATTTTCATAATAAACTGAGCAGGGGAAAATACAATTTGGCATATATTAAAACTTTTCTATTGTTGCTTTCTGAGTAATGTTCTCACTTTTTTTATTCAAACTATAATTCTGGTTTTGTGGAATATTCGTATGAGTGATTTTTTTTTTTATGTCAAAGTAAAAATGCTCATTTTGTGTTCTCACAAAAAGCTAAAATCTTTGTCTGCATCAGATAAATATTATGCTTCTTCCCATTAAAACCACCAGAAAAACTTTGAAGTTTAATTCTAATAGGATTGAAAAAATATAGAAAGTGTTGTCTTAAGTTTGTTCTTCAGTTTCTTCATTAACTCTTTTTCTCTATGACTTTAGGAAGATGTGGTGATTTATTTATTTATTTTTTATTTTAATATCTAGTTTTAATCTTTAATCTGTAGCCTTCAGTTCTAATTGTATCTTCTAAAAATGTAGATGTGTGAGATATTACTTTAGAGTCTCATTAGGTTTACTGTAGCTATGTCTCTGACTATATGTACATGTTTGAGGAGTGGGGAGGGACAGAAAAGATAAAATGGAAATATCAGGCATTAGGAGCGTGCTGTATCTTGCAACATATGAAAAAATACAGTTAAAAAAAAAGGCAGAGCTTATTACAGTACAACTGAAGTAGAATAGACTACAATGACATTGTGGATTTAAATATTTGGCTATCAAATTTAGCAATTGAAGTAGTATCTACCACGACAATTTTTCATGACTTTCAATGAGGAATTTTCTAAAAAAGCTTTGCTACTTTCTGAATGTCACTCTTCACTCCACATGGATTTAATAAAACAGAGCTGGAGAATTAAATTCAATATTAAAAAAAAAGGACAACGTTAGTGGTCTCAGTACAGTGCATAACATGAACATTCAAAGAGAAGAACATCCCTTATTCTTTTCCTTAGAAAGGTGAAAATTTCCATGCACATTTTTCCTGAGGAGATTTTATTTCAATATACAGGTGACAAATATGCATCTTGCTGATAAAGCTGTATAAGGAATTTGTAATATCTGCCAGCTGATGGCACTTGCAGCCAAGCCCCTTCAATCTGGAGCTCTGGGAGAACAGATGTACTCTTTCAGCAGTAAATTTCCTTTCTAATATAAAGGTAGGTGTTTACCCCAGACTGGAACAAAATTCATGAATTTGAGTTTTTCCATGTAACGGAAATTTAAAAAATAGTTTGTTTGGGAGAATGATATGGAATATTTAAAAAATTCCAAGCCACAGAGCCAGATGGTTGAATGTCTTAGACGCAAATCACATCAGACCATGGATTCAGCTGCTCATAGGAGTGAGGAGCACCATAAAACAGCAGGGAGGCCCAGTTTGCCTGGCTGGCAGATTGGAGTCTGTCAGGAATTTCATCAAAATTAATGTGTTCCTGCAAAATGATTTAATTTTACTAAATCAGAATTTTCTAGGGAAAACCAATCCATCAGAACATTTATCTAATTCTATTGTTCACACTCTCATAGCAATAATTTCTTGGTTTTTTTTGCCAATAGCTTCCATAGTCTTTTGCAGAATTTATGGCCATGCCATGATTGGTGTTTGAGTTACTGTTGGGTAACTGAACAGATACAGCATCCACAGACACTGAAAGGCAATTCTTCCCCTGGAACTACCTCTAGCAAAGAGGAAGGAGGTAAATTCCGTATGTTCCCTATGTTCTGAGTGTTGTTTTTGTCTTGCTTGTGGCTGATTATGAGAAATTAACGTGTACCTCATTACAGAAAGAGGTTATTGAGACCCAGGTCTCATGTAGGATAAAGAACATGTCTCTGAGTTGAACAAAAGAAAGGGAATGCAAAAAATTACTCTGACTGCTATTACAGCCTCAGCTCCAGTGTATTTTATTTTTCTTCACCCTCCCAAAAATTATATTTCTATCGCATTCCCTTATAACAAAATACCCCGTAATTTGTAGTAGTGCCATTTAATTTATATGAGGTATATATGGGCCTAAATATAAGCTCTGAGTCTCAAAAACAAAATCAGAATGCAGGAAAAGTTGCAGGTGCTATTGTGGAAAGCTGGGGGGAAAAAAATCAAGCATAGCATTAGTAACTTCTATCAGACAAAGGTGAACAAGATGTGCTTTTTGCGAGCCCTCATTATTAACAATGAGTTAGAGATAATAAGTAGTGCTTTAAATGGAGTCCTTAAAACTTCCTGCAGAAAATCCAAACTCAAGCAACAAATGTTGCAACAGAGGTGGAAGAATGATTCTTTGATTTCAACAGGTAAACTTCAGGGGTATATTGAAAGGGCCTTGAAAAGTAACACTTTTTTGCTTTTTTTTTTCAAAAAGCGGAACATTTTTAAAAGTTATTTGATAAAGAGTGTATACAATCATTCCTTATTATGTTGTTTGAAAAGTTGTTAGCAATTGCAGTGGCCCAGTGATGACATATTTTTTTAAACTCCAGGCTGAAAAGTTTTGACATGGCGCATATAAAAAATGGAGTGAAATATTTTTATCATTAAGCCTACACACTGCTCTATCTTAACCTCTTCTTTGAAAATAGGTAGGTAACAAATTGAACTTTTGAATATTGTGTCATCTGACAAATATGAAAAACACATCAATTTCCACAAATATTTGGACCTTTCTTCTTCATTGGAAGAGTCCAAAAGAAATGACTTAACTTCAGCTGTGGAATCTGAATGTGTGTCTTGCCAGCATGGAGAAGAGGTACTTTTTAGCCCATTTAGCTCTAGTTTAAAAAGTGGTATACACTGAGCATCATCAAAATCAAATAAATATCCAAGAATATGCTTTTAGATGTTGAAAAGTAAATAAAAATGAGAAAATCTCCGGACTGTGGGTAACAGAAATGTTACTGACTTTTTTTCACGGTTCTTACACGCTAAAGAAATATTGCATGGGTCCACATAATGATAATGAGCATATTGACAAGGAAGCCAAAAAATTTAGATTTTACCTTAGTTCTTTCATGTTCTTATTGTAATCCTAATTTTCATAATTTTAAATGCCATGATTTGGGATAAAAGATATGTTAACAGAATTTACAAATTTTTAAAGAAAACATTGGTCATGTCTCAGTGACCCTATCCTCATATACCTTGAACATTCATATTGTTCTAATTGTATCACATACAGAGATTCCCAGATGTTAAATCTGTATTTCATTATGTAGAGACTTTGTGTAGCTAAAGTCATCACAAACAGCTAAATAGCTGGAAGGCACTATGGAGTACTAAAAGAGTGATTACAAGAAATTCAATTTGGGGCAATCTAGCAAACATGGAGTGTACTCAAGGTGGCTAAAATACCACTGAAAAGCATATAAAGCTCCTAGAGTTCACTTCATATCAGCAGTAGCAGAATTTCACTGCTAATGGTGTTTCAGACTTTCTCACGATTTAATACTTTCAACAGATACTATGTATTGTGATGCTTAGGGATGAGCGAATACACAAACCAGATTAATCTATTCATTTTGCATGCTGCAAACCATAAAACAAATACTGACTATTCTGAGTGTTTCAGCAGGTTCTGTGTGGGCAAGATTTTGTTCTACTTGCATGCATTTCAAAGGAAATGGTCTCATGATAATACTTAAAAAAATTGAGAACTGGGAGGATTCCACTTTTCTCAGCCAAAGCAGAACATTGTCAGCAACACAGAAAACTTCAACTGTTCAGCAGTCTGACTTGTGTGAATAATTGCAAACAAACCAAGATTTTTTATGTGAGTTCATAAAACATGTATGTGTGGGATTTTAATAGCCTAAACCAAATAAGATTAATTAATATAGAATAGGATATTATAGTTAGAGCCACAAAGTTTCTGTACATCCATGAAAACTAGGACGATGTTCGTACAAACTCAAGCTACTTGAGGTGGTTTGTGCTGCAGTTTATGGGATATTGTGTGATAGAAATTATTTCAGCTTGTAAAACCAAAGTCAAATCAGTATCTTTCTGTTTGCTTTTGCTTATGTTTACATCAAGTACTGTACTTTCAATATCTAACATACCCCTTGTAAAGCAACACTTTTTCAAAAGATACTGATTATCATATACCTGTTAATTCCCAAATTAGCTGAATTGGCTGAAAAGATATTTGAAATATTTATTTTCTTTTTAAAGTGAGATCTCCAGCTTATCCAGTTAAACATACAGTAATATATTCATATATTACAATTTGTTAGTAAGAGTTACTCTAAGCACATACTTGAGAAGAAAGGCATAGGTGAAGATCCAGAGTTCAGTCAGGTTTTTGTTAGCAGTTTGTAAAGTGCAGGAAAGTCCCTGCCTCTGTGGAGTCAGGATTTTACCATAACTGCTTTTAAATCTCACTGCTTTTAACCCAAATTTCTCTGGGATTTTGGAGCCCAGACTTGGCCTCCATTAGTTGTGCAGCTGGTCTGCTCTGCACCCATGTACCAGAGAGCAGCACCAGGACTGACCTTAGGCCACCTGCTTAAGAACAACTTTCTTTATTTTTGTTCTAAACTTGCACTACCAGCTGACCACCTTTTCACTAGTACTTATTTCAGCTGGGTTTAACAAAAATAAATGCCTGATAAGTCAAGAAAAGGTTGCTGATTCCAGCTGCCAAAGTGCTGTTGGAACCCAGTAACCTCAGAAAACTAGACTTCTCCTGCAGTTATCAGATCAAAATGTAAAAAAGTGGTGAAAAGTACAGACAGACTGATTATGAAATGTGCAGATAAAATGTTGTTTGACCACAGAACAGCTTTCAGAAAGAGGTGAAAAGTAGTTCAGGATCAAATTCACTTTACAGTATTTAGCTCCCTTTTGTAAAATCATTTGTCTTATCAGATGTTTTTTCCAAGTAGTATGACTCTAATAAATACAAAATGGTTCACCAACAGGCCAAAACTCTAACCTTGTCTTCAGAAGACTGAAACAGAGCTCAAAACAGGATTTGGAGATTGGAAATATGGGAAACATGGGAAATCCTGGTCTATGTTTTTCTTCAGGCAGAAGTGTGAAAAATTATTGAGAGAAAAGTCACCTACAATTAACCCCTATGAATTCCCCCAAAATTTCAAACTATATAGCATAGCTTGTCCAAAACAGAGCACACATTGGAAGTAGAAGCAGTACAAACATTAAACAATAAGGATTGATCAAAGTTCATCAGACATTAACATATTTATTTTTAACCTTTTATGAATTAGGGAAATAATTTTTAATCTTTCTTATATTATAATGGTGCAGTCTAGAGACTGATGAAACACTTACAGCAGATTGGGATCAGGCTTTTTTCCTTTCAATCCATTTCAAATATCTGAACCACAAGAGCAAGGCTCATATAGTAAGAAAGTCTGAGAGGTAAAAGAAAATATCTGGAAAGGACAGGAAACAGCATTAGGCAGGAACAGTTTTGGTAGGTCATTAAGACCATGATCAACAAAACACAACCTAACTTTGAACTTCCAAATTGTGAATTACTTTATAAAATCGAAGGTCCTCTATACAATGTTGTGGTGCATTCTTATGCAAGGGACTGTCTTAATTCATAAAGATACACTGAGTATTTTTGTTGGTAGTCTTATGACACTAGAGCAATGAGTTAGAAACAAAATCAGAAGCACACTTTCTTCATCAGGGAATCTGATCTTGAAGCCAAAACCCATGGTGGTGTTAAAAGTCATTGGGATTAAAACTTTGACCCTGTGCTTTGTGCATGGTTAAAGAACAGAGAACATCTGGACCCCAGAAAAAAGGGGCTTGTAAAGGGAATTGTACCTCCTACCCTGAAGCTGACAGAGAATTGAATTACAAAAATCTTTCCTCAGTGACCTCATTATCCCATTCCAAGCGTGAACAAGGAGCATAGCGTTCTGAAATGCATAAACTGAAATTCCAACTTTTAATCAATGCAAAAAAAAGCAAAAAATAATTTCTCTCATATTTATACAAAGGGGCTCAGCTACAAAACACTGGCTGTAGCAGGAGTACACTCTCTTATGGACTTGAAAAGGTGCATTTGTCTGTTTATCTGTTTCTTCTGTTTCTTCCATAAGATGCTCATAAATACATTCACTTAACTGCTCCCTCTTCCTCCAACGTCTTCCTAAGCTGTAAATTATACTGTGTCCGTAGTCCTCTAAAATGTAAGTCAGCTTCCACTTGATAAAATTAATGAGCAGTGTTGCTAAGAGCCAGGTGTGCCAGCCTAAATGAAATATCTCATGGAAGCTTGCACTTTGGACCATTAGCTATGGTTAATCGGCAAGGTTATTTTATACACAGAAACAGATGTTCCTCCAGAACTGACCTCATTTATTTTTAGCTTGCAGGTACCAGGAATTACTTGAAGACAGATTTTATACATCACTGTAAAGGCCAGTGGACAACATGAGTGGCAATGTTGATTCTTTCGCCTTTAATTCTGATTTGATTAAATAATATTGCTATTCATTACGGTGGCTGAAGACAAGAAAGAATATCTGTTCTTTTGTTACAACAGGCTAAATTTACAAGAACATCCCACACACACATGTGGCTAAATGCATATTATCTCTGGAAGTACACACAATATGCCAAGATATTTTTTTTTTCCCCCAACAAAATGTAGCCTTTTTAAAGTGCTCTGGGGAAAGAAAATGAAAGATGCCAGATGACAAATGCTAAGTGCTCACTGCTTAGCAAACATGCTGAACAAATATCACAAACCTGCAAAGCCATTAAGTACAGGAACTCATTCCGCTGAAGCCCAGAGCAGGAAGACAAATAAAGAGCTAGCACTACACTCATGATAATACAGTTAAAAGCAACTGGGTTATATCTAAATTGAATAGGAAGAGACATTTATTTTGGTGCAACTGTATTGTTAGATATTTCTTTGTATTTCTCAAGTATTCTCAAATATTTTATTTTAGGATAACAAAAGGAGGCAAGACAGAAATGGCACCACAATATGAAAATTAACATGACATAACAAAATCAACTCTTCTTAAGTAGAACTTTCGTCTACTATTTCTACTTTCCTCTCTGCAACAAAGGAGTGGGCCATGCATTTAGATAGAGTCAATTAATTATCATTTAGTTGTTTTACTAATATATAGCATCCTTAACCCTTGAACCATCAGACACTTTACAGTGTTACACTGCAATCTAACATGCACCATATACTTTACCACAACTTACATTCGATGTTACTGGGTATAAGAGTAAAACAGAAGGTGAGAGAGTTGTCGCAAAGGTGTGTGGAAGGCTACAGGTAGGGAGAAGACTTGTCTGGCTCTTTGCCAAAGGCAAAATCCATCTAAGATAAGGAGCCTGTTGAGTTCATTGAAGCTACAGAGGCTGTCACAGTGAAGAATTTAGGCATAAGTCAAGGGCAGTTGTCTGAAAGCAGGCATTTTTCACTTTTGCTGCAGCAAGACAGTCTCAGGTTCTCAACAGAGAGGGATTTGCGTAGAATAGCATAGCATACGTTATAAGGTATAGTAAATTTGTTTTAGCAGTCCCACCCATGTACTACCTTGATAACTAAATCTTATGTTTTGATAAAGTCAATCTGTAGTTCTGTTATTAACCAACGGAGGATGATTTATGGAAGGTAAATTGGCCACCTGACCAATCCAAAATTTGAATCTAAAGGTAAACAATTTTATACATATACTTTATCAGTATTTCTAACGCCATTAGTATGTTTCAAGGAAAATTCTCTGAGATTTTAAAAGCTTCGACGTGCCATATTCTCACTTTCTATTTTCTTATGAGTGATAAAAAAAATTTAGATATTGTAGAAAAATCTTCAGGGAATATCTTAGGTGGAAAAAATGCTGGTAAATCACAAACTCCTAAATTAAGTAAATTTCTGTTAGTGAAGTCAAAAAACTATGTCTGGGATTGGGACAGAAGATTTGCCTTGAGAATAAAGACCTGCCAGAAAATGTCCCCATGCAGAAAATAAAAGAAAATGAGAGTGAGAATATAGCCTTCTCATCAGTTAAGTACATGATCTAGTTGAGGCAAGGGTATTGGGCTTCTGATACCCCAGAAGGACAAGCGTGGATCATGGCACAGGATTCCAGATGCTTCTACCACCATATTAAAGATGAAAGTGAAAGGTGAGAATGCCAGGTCAGTGCAAAGCTCTATTCATATTTATTGATGGGATTCAGAGCTTAGGAAAAAGAGACAGGAGATAAACCTGTGCTGTAAGTGACCACAGTCTATATATGGCAATTCATAGACATTCTCCAATAGACTTGTGTGAAGAAATTTAAGAAAGGGAGAAAGACAACCAGAAATGTATAGGTGGGGGACAGCAGCTGAAGCTGAGCATGAGAAACATAAAATTTTGAGGAGGCTATGTGCAGCAGAATTACACACTTCTAATGGATATCAGCAGCAACTTATTTGGACCATCTTCAGGGCCACAACCCAACCATATTGGGTTTTTTTGAAGCAGAGGCTCTAGGATGGTGACTTGTTAGTTGAAGAGGACTGGGCAACAGTGTGTAGTGATTAGGAACCAGCAGCTAAAGAAGGCTTTTGATCCTGCTTCTGAACAGAAAAAAAAGGAGATGAAAAAATAAGTATTTAATCTGTATAGCTGTCTCGCAGAGTTAAATACAAAACTGCCTGTTGTGGTCAGTGGTCACGTAAGATTCAGAAAATCAGCACAGATTCCTCCTGCATCGATAAATGACAAGATATGGATATGTTCTTCTCACACCCAAGTCATTCTTGCCAAGAGCACTGGAAAGTGTTGAACTCAAGCATTCAGATGAAGGCCAGTGTTTACTGGAATCTGCTGTGAATTGCAAGAGGGTATGTATATTATTAAGCCTCAGAACATTCATTGGCTCTGTCTGGGGAAATAAGTTTCCATACTCTCAATGCAGGCTGTAGCCCCCAAAGGAAATGCTGCAAAGAAAATCATTTAAATGAATAGGAGCAACACTTACCAGAAAGTGAGCCAATAAAGTCACAAATTTGACAAGAAAATTAAAGAAAGTGGGCTGCTAAGCCAGAACAGTTCCAGCCCAAAGTTCCTGTCAGATGATTTCCAAAGGCAGATTTTGTCCCAAAGTCACTGTTAGAAATAGTAGTAGATTTAACTTCCCCCAGAAAAAAAAAAAAAAAAAAATTAAAAAGTAGAACAGGGTTGTAAATCCACATTCTTTCCTAGTGCTTCTGTTTCAGTCTGAGTGGTAAGTTCTTTTTGTGTCATATAAGGTGGTTATTCTGGCTAATGCACAGGTAGCCCCTTTTTGATCTTTAACTGAACACCTGTGTAGGTCAGGCAGGGGGTCCTAATAGCCTGCTTTGGTAAATCATTGGAACATCTGTCAAAAGCTGGCAGCCTTCTGAGCTCTGCCTGGAAAAATAAGCTTTTTTCTCACTTTTGTGTACCCTTGTCGTCATGTGACAAAGTGTGAACTATTCTGACATTGAAAGTTTTCAGAATTAACTAGTCTTTACTCAACCTGAGAAAGGGCAAACATAAAAAAATTTTAAAAATAACATAAGTTTTCCAGTTTATGATGGATCTGAATCCAAAGCCTGTGATGAACTGCAGCTTACTTTAATCATCAGATTTTGGCTTTTCAGAGTAAGTCCATTCAATGCCGAGTTCATAAATTAAGCATGTGGAAAGGATAATTTATATGGCCAAGTGTCAGTCTGAGTGTGTGTGGTCAGTGAACTCAGGTAGGACAAATAGATTTTCAATTTTTAAAGAAAAAAGGCAATATATAGCCTTCTCTAATTTTCCAATTATTTATAACTCTGGAGATCAAAATTTTTTCCTGTAACGGACCTGTTTTTGTTAAATATTAGAATTTAGTTTTTCATACTACTAAGGAAAAAATATATTGCCTTCTACAAGAGTGGTTGTTGTAATTCTCTATATAACTCAGTATCTTAAAAAGTATGTATACAACCAGCATTAACAGGTTTTAGCTTGACTATGCAGGCAGTGACAGTGTCTGAAAAGCTTTGCTTATTTGTTTGAGTGTGCCATATTGGAAAAGAAAACAGGAAAATCATAATCACAAAAATGTCAGGAGAAAGGTTTGGTTTGCCTCTTGTCTTTTTTTCATTATGCATTCTTAAATGAAGGAAGTTACACACATAAAAAATCACTTTGAAACATTGCATAAAATAACAGAAGGCCAGAAAGTGACAAACATTTTGGACTGCAAGACATTTTAATATAGGAATATGTTTGGACGTACTGAAGCATTTTTCTCCTTTAGAAATTTCTGCAACATTTTTTTATTTTCCTTAACTTAGCATCTTTGGTGTACTTTACATGCTTCTTGGATCTGAATTATTTCTTTTTACAAATTCAGTGAAACCAAGATATATATCCATTAAAAGGATAGATCGCTCATTTAGCAATACCACTCAATTATAAACTCCAAGGGCAGGAGGAATTTCCCCATGAATAATGTTTTACTGTTGAATTAAGATGTTAAGGGACAAGAGTCACCCCTATAATATTTTACATTGGAAAAAGACAGGTACATTGACATTTCTAGCAAGCCACAGCATCACAGATCCTTGGGTGGCATGGTTTAGTGGGAGGTGTCCGTGCTCATTGCAGGGGTGTTAGAACTAGATGATCTTAAGGTCCTTTCCAACCCTAACTATTCTATGATTCTATGATTCTATGATTATGTTGTGTCGATTTGAATAAACAGGGAATAGAGAAGTGGCTAGGCACATTTCATGGAAAAAAGTGACATCATGGGCATATTGGCCAAGAAATACTTATTTCTTTCCTTCTCCTCCCTCCCTCTCTTCCCCTACCCCAGAATTTCTCTTGTCTTAGGAGGTTTTATTTGTTTATTTAATTCTGTTCCTTAGGACACAGAGAAGTTTTCTAAATAAACCCATCTGCTCCACAATTGTTGTTTATTCTCATGCACAAATGTATGTGGGATATGTCCAGCTCTGATTCTCAACATTAGCTTAGGACATGGGATAAGAAAATTGACTATAAAAAGAGCAAGAAACCAGAAATCTTAAATTTTCCCAATCCATTACTTATTCCCCTCACTGAATGCATTAGATAATGATTGGTAATGATATAATTGGCCCAAGTTCTCAAGTGTGTATGCCAAATATCAGTGGCCTTATTTTCAGAAGTAAGAAACTCTCTCCGAGACACACAGACATATCCAATGAATATGCAGCATTTTTAGCAATAGGCAAGAGTTGCAGTGTCTAAGTATGCATTTAGACCCCACCAAAGCTAGAATCCAGTTTGGATCATATCCAAATTTTGGCAGGTATTTGGAAATGAGCTCCCATCAGATAAGAAAATAACATTGCCAGGAAAAAATAAAAACAAACCTTGCTCTCACAAATTTCATGTGTTTGCCCTGCCAAGACTCTTCCTGAATCAAGCAGCTCTTCATCATTGGTGATGTGTAGAATATATTCATACAGCTTATGAATCTCTAGGGAAGACTCACTGAATCTCGCATAGGAAACTCCATGCGGAGAGCCTGTCTTCTTTCTCTGCCATCTCTTAAGTCCCCATGGAAATAAAACTGGCAGCAGGTGACAAGACAAAGTCTTGCAACTGTCAAGAAGTAATCAGGAAAAGTTAAATAAATGTTGATGGAATTCAAATATGAATGCTAAAATGTGAAGTTGTTAATCTGTTAAACTCATCCATGTGCTGGTATCATGATACATTCAAAATTGACCTGTGTCAGTAAAAGCCAATCTGCCCTAAATTCCCAGTAAGCCACTTCACTCACTTGTCAAGCTCCCTTAGCAGAACAGCTTACTTTAACCAGTCATGATTAGTGGGGGCTCACAGAAAGAGAGAACCTCAGGTTATCTCTGTTTCGAAGAAAAAGATGTCATGTCATCCTGCAAAAGCTTAGAAAGCCGTCCTGGTCCTACCAAAGAAAAATGAGTAAAGGCAGTGATGCGAGCATGTTTCAATTGATACACTATTTGAAAGGACTTGATGTTTTTATATAAAACCCTTGATTCCACCGTCTACACATGTTTTTGTGCATTATGGATTCAGAAAGACAGCATGAAGTGCTCTCAAAGAAGAACAATACTTTTTAAAATTGTTGCTCATCTGTACAAAATATATGACAATGAAGAATAAGGTTGACATTATTTGAATTATAACTATTTTGATGTAGAGGATGTAATTTTTCTGTCCGTTTAGATAGTTACTAGCAAAATAGGAACAGCTTTCATTGCCATTTCCAGGCATTATAATTAAAGCTATAATTATATGTAACTTAATTATAAAATATTTGCTTATAGTATTTTTCCCAAATATTTCCAAGCTATTTTCAAAAGCACATTTCTAAAATTCTAATTAAAAAAAAGTATCTTAATATTTCTAATTGTACATACCCAATGTATATTTGGAGAAACATATTTATAATTAAGTGGTAACCCTCATATCCCCTAGATTTATACAACTTAACAGCCATGCCACGTCATCTTGTTTGCACAAGTTAGCCATGTCCAGAAATAGTTAAGCAATATCCTATTTTATTAAGCAAATAAAAATATTCCTTAAAATGTACCGTGAGGTGTTCATTAGTAGAATTAGAATCAAAGAATCATAGAACCAACTAGACTGGAAAAGACCTTTAAGATAATCAAGTCCAACCATTATCCCAGGACTGCCAAGGCCACCACTAGACCATGTCACTGAGGGCCTCACCTACACACTTTTTCAACACTTCCAGGGATGGTGACTCAACCACTGCTCTAGGCAGCCTGTTCCAATGCCTGACCAGCCTGTCAGTGAAGAAAGGTTTCCTAACATCCAATCTAAGCCTCCCCTGGTGCAGCTTGAGGCCAATACCTCTTGTCCTGTCACTTGTTACTTGGGGAAAGAGATCAGCTACCTGCTCTCTCAGCCCTTCTTTCAGGTAGCTGTAGAGGGAATTAGAGGGTCATTCTCATCAAAGTGTTTGGTACAGCACTTGTAGACCCATCCAGTCTTTAATAACCAGAGCAAGTGTGAGTAACAGGGTATTTGGCAGTTGCACAAGTTTTTCAAAGGCTATGACAAAGCTATCTCTAATACATATTTTTAAGATTAACATGAGCTGAGGTCTGCACTGCCACAACTATACAGTGATTATTCCCCAGGCTACACAGCTTAAACTCTATAAACTCTGTGGTTAAATATTTGGTCGCAGTGTCAACGTATTCTTAGGGGCAAATTCTCACTGTATGGATGCACAAAAGTCAACAGGAACAGTAACACTAAAATGTGGATCAGATTTGTCCATAACATTTTGAGCAGACTGTGATCCTTAACAGAATGGAGGAAAAAAAGTGCATTTTTAAGTCTAATTATTTCATTGTGTTTAAATTTTGTTTTGAAAACACCATACGGATTAGACCATATGGACTTAATAAATATGATTTCAAAGTGAAATATTTTCTAGTTATTTAAGAGTAAGAAAGCATCTTAAATGATAAACTTTAAATTATATACTTTCTACATAAAGGGTATTCAAGCACCAGAAAGCTTTTCCATTAAGAAATCCACCCCTAACAATAATTTTCTAATTCTAAGATTTGGAAATATTCTAATTTGCTATTGTTATTTAGAAACACGCTAATTTCTTTAAGAGTGAATTTATGTGGCAAAGTATATACACATGAAAAATACACTTCATGATGGAAACACTGCCTCAATCCTAACTATAACATATCCAGGAGCACCATTATAACCATGCAAACCTCACTTGAGATATCGTGTTTGCATACACTCATTGATATTTAAATACCAGTTCACAGTCAACGAAATCACAGGTTCAAGCTGGTTATACCACAAATCCCTAGAAACTTCAAAAATTAATTCACTTATCAAAAAAACTTTAATCCTGCTTCCAGTGTTTACAAATCATCATAAAATCTAGGTTTATGAGATGAATTGTATAATTCGCAGTACAGTATTTGTACTATGAAGATAAAAATGTAGTGTTGGGCACAGTATGTTTTGACTCAATTAGGTGGTCGTTGTGAAAGGAAATGTAATGTTTGGCTATCCCCTGCTCACTGCTGACAATCTAATCCCCCATGCCAGACTGCCTCTCCCTCTAACAGGCACGCTCAGGCTATGTTTGCTGTCAGCTGAACAAATCCTGCAGAGCTCATATGCACTGTATTTTGAACTTTGGTATTAAAAATGGTCTAACAATCTTCTTCACTTAGGCTCTGGTGGAGCTGAGGTGATATCAGTGTCTTTTTATTATTATGCTGTTAGAATTTCCAGAAACTCCAGAGCTTTTGCTTTTATTAAAAATTGAATGCAGAAAAGCAGATTTATATAATCCTAACTACTTCATATGAGGAAATTAAATTGCCACAATACCCCACATTCTGGTGGAAAAAATCTAATCTTAAGGGCAGTCCAAGTCAATCCCTGGCTTGCCCACAAGTGCATGAGATAAATTACATCACTTATAATGCTCTGCTTTCCACCACGGAGTCTGGCTGCGGGCTTCTCCCATCATGGTGCAAAGCTCCCTCAGGGAAGCAGCAAGCTGTCAAGCTCCTCTCTAGTTGTGCTAATCACATATGACTCATATTAGATGAAAACAGAGGATCCCTGCACAGAAGCACCTTGGCAATACTGCTGATAGTACGATGGGTAGAGATTTATGTTCCCTAACAATGACATACTTACGTGGGGGAGGTGGTTTGTAGGGAGAGAAGTGTTGAATAGAAGACTAAATAAATTAAAAAAAAAAAAAAAAAAAAAAAAGAACTAGCAGCTGATAGTCTTTAAAACAACAATCTCTCACCACAATCTTCGGCTCAAGTCTTTGCCAAATATGGATTGCTTCTTGGTTCTGTCAGTCTATTCAAGTGATGGGAAGAGTTTTGCCCCATGCTGAAGTTTCCCTTCTATGCAGACACTAAAATATTTGCAGGTAAGGATATAAAGAAATATCACCCTGAAAAACAGTCAGCCTGGGCAACAATAAGAAATGGAACTTCATAATTATTCATTAAATCTAGATTTTGTCACAGAAGTTTTTACCCCTTATAAGGAACCTGCCATTTTAAGCAAGGAAGACTTGAAGATGAAGGAAAATATTGGTCATTCTTTACTAGGGATTATGTTTTTTTCACAGGTCCAAAATTTGAGCTGTGAAAGTAAGACATGAAATAGACTCCTTCTTACCCATATGGAATGTTTGCTGTTTATTATGGCTCAGTATTTCTTCCAACTGAAAGTCTAACATTTAATGGGGTAATTTAGTTGGCAGTGAACGGCAGGTCCTCGTCAGGGTCCCTATCATGTTCCCTTGGCAGGGTTAGCAGTCATCCCTCTTATGCTGCTTTCTAAAATTTAGGTGTGAATAAATGAGTGGGCTGTTGTTTTTTTTTTTCTTGTAGAATGGGTGCTCATGTGAAAAAAGAAAAATCTTAAATGTACTGATCTAAACTATTTGCTTGAAATTGAGTTAGATATAAAAACCCCAAAACTCTTCATTGCAAATTTTAAGGCAGATATTTGCAACCTGAGAGGGTAGCACTACATAAACTGTGTACTATGCTTTTAAATGTAGTCAAATAACCTTTGAGTATTACATTCTTAAAAAAAAAGGAAACAACAACCTTGGTTACCACAGCATTTGATTTTCATGGTTTTCATATTTTCCCATAACTCTCAACTGTTTTTAACTTGGAGACAGCAAATTTCACTTGCTAATAATTGTATCTTGTAATTTTTGAGCATATATTATACCTATCTGGGGCAAAGCGTTTCTTAGGTAGAGGATTTGTAGGGGAAGAATAATAACATCTTACAAAATACAGGGAACCACTGTAAAATGTAAAATCCCCTTATTGTGTAATAAATGGTGAAAAGGCTTAGACAGCTACTTTCACAGTTAGTTTTAGTCATTTGTCATTTTTATTTATGGTTTTCTCACTGTGTAGACTAAGAATAATCTGTCTG
Organism: Ara ararauna; assembly: GCA_028858755.1. Lineage (NCBI taxonomy): Eukaryota > Metazoa > Chordata > Aves > Psittaciformes > Psittacidae > Ara > Ara ararauna. The sequence goes on from CM054379.1 coordinate 49,838,664, forward strand.
ATAAATGTGAATGGTCTAGATTAAGGGTTCTGGGGCAGGAAGGACAAGAGGAAATAGTGAATTACTGGCATACGCAGAGGTTTGGGATGGTGCCAAGTGCTGCTGCAGTCCCTGTTTTCAGTAAGCCCTTATGCCCATGATTTTGTTTGAGTTTGCTCTGCAGGTTACTTCCTTCAAGGGCTCATCCCTGGGTGAAACACCTTCTTCTCAGAATTCAAACACATGGTGAGAAATAGAGGAATTTTATATAAAACTTCTCTTGTTGCTTAACAAAACAGTAGATTACCAGATGTTTTCACAGCACTGTATGCTTTATATATACTATTCATGTCACTGGGTCTTTGTTGTTAGCACTGTATATCTCAGACTAAACATTACTTAAACAGGGATTTTCAACGAGTTTCACTTTATTTTATAGCATTCCGACCACCATTAATATTGTCAATCATGATCTTATATCAAAAAGCTTGTATTTTCAGTTGAGAATACGATGTCTACTATTACATTGGCCAAGGAGAGATGAAAAAGAAATGTGGAAACTTGAAAAGTCTACCCCATGTCAATGGAAGATACATAAACACTTTTACTAAATAATCTGCAGATCAACAATATGCAAATAAATCAGCAAAACCTTTAACATTACAACATAAATTTTGCCAATGATTTTGTAACACATATTGAGAAGTTCACATTATCCAAATGTTTTACTTGTTGTAAAAAAAAACTATTAACAACTTTATTATTGCAAAATTTTCAAAAGCATTTCTTAGGTACCAAAGCATAGTTAGTGATTAGTCCAGACAAAGATGTAATATTCACATGATAAACACAATCACCAATTTGGATTTGCTCTTCCAGCAGCACATAGCATACGCTTAACAGTAACTGGACACACTGACTGAACTGAGAAGAGCATAGTATGATAAATCCCATCTTTCAATACATCGCTTTTGAGACTCATTACATTGTTTTTGAGACCAAGTCTCACAATGGATGTTGCAATGGATGTTGGATCTGGCTCATGTGTTCGTCTTTTATTAATCAGAATGACTCGATTCACTGTCTTATCCACGAATTAAACCATAGCACAAAACCTCAGTAATTTCTATAAGCGACACATTGCAGATTCTATTTCTCTATTGCAACACCTCTGCCACTATGCCCATGACTATTATTGTAAGCATCATATTGTGCAAGCACAAATGCCTTAGCTCAAAACTCAGATTAAAATCAAGCCCTTCTAAAATGACAAAAAAATTATGGAGTAACTTTCAGAAACAGACAAGACATCTGAATCCTGTTTTCAAAAATTATGCAGAGCCAGGTCTGAATCAGGCTTAGGTGTTGAAATGTTCTGTTTTGCAACCACAAAGAGTTAGCTCATGGCCAGCAGTGACCTGTTCTGAAAGTGACACAAAAATTCACTCTACAATTATTGAAGAGAGGTAAATACCTAACACCTATGAAAGAAATGCACAATATACAACTCATTGGAAGGAGAAATACTACCATTGAAGAGGAGTACTGAAATGCAGATTCCTCATGACTTCTTTATTTGGGGATGTGGAGTATTTCTGTTTGTTGCAAACCTGCATATTTTTGACAGGTTTTCTTGATGAAAACCCAGTCACAGTACCCAGCATTTTGTTCACAATATACAGATGTACACTGGGTATCTTAAGTACTATAATGTTCTCTCTTGGGTTCAGCAGTAGCAGTCATTTTTCTCCTTCTTAGTAGCTGGTGCAGTGCTGTGTTTTTGACTTCCCGCCTGGGAACAGCGCTGATAACACCGGTGTTTTTAGTTACTGCTCAGTAATGCTTAGTCTGACCAACGACTTTCTGAGCCTCATGTTCTGCCAGGGAGGAGGGGAAGCCGGGAGGAAGCAGAGACAGGACACCTGACCCAAACTAACCAAAGAGGTATTCCATACCACAGCACATCATGCCCACTATATAAACTGGGGGCAGTTACCAGGAAGGACGAGATCACTGCTCGGTCAGGCTGGGTATCAGTTGGTGTGTGGTGAGCAGTTGTATTCTCTTCCCTTGTTATTTCCCTTATCATTATTATTATTGGTGGTAGCAGTAGTGGCTTGTGTTATACCTTAGTTACTGGACTGTTCTTATCTCAACCCGTGGGAGTTATATTCTTTCGATCCTCCACCCCATCCCTCTGGGAGTAGAGGGGAGGAAGGAGGTGGAGTGAGAGAGTGACTGCATAGTTCTGAGTTACGTCTGGGCTTAAACCACGACATGCTCTTATAAGAATGAAATCCTACAAATATTGTATCATTTGCAGCAAATATTATGGAGATTATCTATAGGCAAATTTTATCTTGGTATTAATGTGGGTATGAATAGTAGAGAGAAGTATATCTTGGAAAGCAAAAAAGAACACCTGCGCAAAACAGTAAGATACAAGAACTGGAGCTTTCAGAAAAAAAATTGTGCCCAAACAGCATATATCTACCATGATACAAATGGTTGACTTACCTAGAGAATTAAATATAAATAGGGATGCCATTAAGTGTCTTAGCGATCTTCCCTACTTTGGCAAGAGCATTTAGGATGGAGCCACCCTGAGATTTGGGAAGAAAGATTAATGAATGCCTTCATCAGTCAAGTTGACAGGACAAAAGACTTCATTGATTACTGTCACTTATAACTCAGCTGAGACCTGGCATGAGCTGATCAGCACCAACACTAATCCTTTTCTACCTTATCAACAGTGTCTCGAGATTATAATAGGGCTTTTACAGGAATGACACCTCTGTTCCCAGTTAGACATGAACTGGGAAAGGCTATAAAAATGTGAAATGGAAATTCAAATACTTAAAATCTATCAGTTAAAACTACATAGTAATGTTCAGACAATCTCAGGAGTAGTACCTCCAAAGGTATGAACTCCCTGGGCAAACAAAGCTGGTCATATCATACTCAAGGTTCAGCCAGCAAAGCTTTGCCTTTTTGTGGCCTCCCAAAGAACATTTAGACAAAATCACCAGTTCAGCACTTTCCAGGCTATTACCCTTGCTTTCTCCCATATCATGTAGCTTTTGTAGAAAGTACCATATGCTTTTTCTCAGTTTCCATTGCTGGGGGCCATTGTACCCATGAAGCCACCACTTGACTTGTGAAGCCTGTCACTTTGAAAGCACTGCTTCACATTACAGCAGTTCTCTGTATAGTCACATGTTGGGGTTTTTTTGCACAATTAATTTTTTTTTCCTTTGCTTTATATATATCTCCTTATTTATAAAGACACACCACTACTGAAATGATCTTATAAATAGAGCACACAATTTTCTGTTTTCCATTAAACCAGATTTCATCAAGCAATGTTTCATTTACCTTGTGGTAAACACAGATTTGGTCAGCATTCATGGCATTTTTCAACAATTCTTTGCATCAGGGATAGTAACTTGTATGCGCACCTCTAAATCTAAACTTGACTGCAAACTCATGCTCATATGCTCCTTGAAGACATGCATGATTGTTTTTATTTCTGTGGTACCCTCCAATAAGGCTGACTCAAGGAAGTTAGAAAAATAGCCCAGACAAATATGTCGGTGTTTTGGGGAATTTCTTCCGCCAGCATAAACATATCTATTCCTGTGTTGCGTAAGATATAGGCAACTTTTCCTGCAGCATCAAAACAGACACTTTCTTCTTTTGACTTACTTTTTAATAAATACAATAATCCTCTGAATTTCCTCATTGTTATAAGCGTTCATGTATCCAACAGCATTATATCTTTCAGTCCAGAAGAGACCTTCATATATGCTGAATAAAATTATACAGAAAAGTATTAGGAGTCTGGACATGCTTTTCGAATCAGATCAGAATGTACATAATCTACTTCAATGGTTTTTGACACTTCTGTCCAGCAAATATTCCAAATTGAAATATTTTGCCTCCACAAGTGACTACCCAACTGTCACATGCTTAATACCTGCTGGTATACCATTTATGGCCCCAAACCATAGCTTCTGTGATCTTTTATGATCCCTTTCTGCTCTATAGACATACGATGTAACAGTTTCAGAATCACCATGATTTACCTGCCATGAGTTGTGACCTAACTATATCAACATTTCTTCTAAACACTAGATCTGTACTTATAGCTGATTCGAGGTTGTTCAACAGCTCTGACTCTTTCAAAAACTAACTTGAAAATTTCTAGCCATGCCCTTCAGTAGATTTTTTGTTTTCACACCCAATCTAAACATGTTAAAAAGTCTTTCTTTCTTTTTTTGCACTGGATATATGTTATACATTCCTGTGAGGCCTCTACATTTCTAGATATCACAAATGCTAATTGGAGGAAGCATCATTTTCTACAATGAGTGCAAGATGCAAGCACTTGACAAACTTTTCTGATGTTATATTCCACATAAAATAAAAAAAATACTTGGAGTTAGCTAATCCGCTCCCAGTCCATCCATTTTCTCAATGATTTATTTAATTCCTTCTGACTGTACATAATTAAAGGATCCAGATTCTTCTTTTTCTAACAAGACTGGCAAAGGCACCTCTTGTTCTATAGGTACTAACTGTACAATATTTCTATTTATACCTTCTTTCTTTGAAATACACTATTTACTTTCACAAAGAGCCAGAAGTGTCCCCAGGTGACAATGCAGCATCTCTTCCCATTGGCTTCTGTGGGAGCTGGGAATAAACCAGACCACCCAGAATCAGAATTTTTAAATAAAAAGATCTCTTAACTTGAAGAGAAGCTTACTGCAGGCTCCTTTCCAAGTAGGAAGTGACCTTTAAAATTAATCCTTAGAAAACCACTCATGCAATGCTAACTTAAACAAACACTACAGCTTTAGCTAAACCAGAGAGTATATTTCCTTCCTTCTGATTTATTCCTAATTATGCATTGTAACAGAAAGGATGTGAAAGATCCTTAAAGGAAGTGAGGAACAGATGCAAGATGTTTGGAAAGATGTTATAATTTGTGTAAACACTATCCTGGAATAAACCAAGCCTTAACAAAATTAGGGGCATCACTCATATTCATAACCAACCTTTTTGTCCACAAAACTGATCCATGTCACAACATAGATGCTTTTTCAAAAGAAAATACAGCATCCTATAAAGTCCTGAAGAACCTTTCTTCCTACTGAGCTCCCTAAAAATTGAGAAATGCCCTGAGGAGGTTGCAATTTGTTATGCAGACAATGGCCTCTCCAAACTGCCCAGGGAGAGAGATTCATACTTGCAAAACCCCTTTCATTTACATGGAAGACCACGGTTCTTTTTCTGTTCAGTAATACACAATCTTTTTAAAAAACAATTGCAGTTTTAAAGAACGAGACAAAAATTATTAACCTTCTCAGAGACTTAAAATTGGTTGAAAATTTGTGGAAGCAAATGGCAACATGCCAAAACTTTACTTACCATTTTTAGTACCTAGTAAATACTTCTTAGGGATGCATGAAAAGCAAGTAGGAAAGGCTTTATGTCAGCAGACTGAAGTTCACTATTGACCCTTCAGCTTTCCCCTGGGATCTTTTTTTCCCAAAGCTTTAACATCAGAAAAAGTGGACGCAGTGGTCCAAGGGCATAGGTAAGTCTATACTGCACACGAAAGGACAGTTCAGTTTACTTCAAAGGAGCAGTCTTGTCCACATGGCTGCAACAGCTTGAAATAAAGCTGATTCATACTTGTGCATGAAGAAGGCAGCTTGTGACCTTGATAGCATCATGGAAGGGGGTTCAAGGGAAACAGAAACCCTGATGTACTCTGCCTCTACCAGCTTGTCTTTTATCCCATTTGCAGAGTAGCTCCCAGGTGCTCCCCTAGCATGCTGGAAAGGGCACTAGCAATGCGTTGAACTCAAGCGCATCAGTTTGCTTGTGCTCTGAAACACGGGTTCTGTCAATGCCTGTAGCTACTCTCATTGTCAGATAGTCTTCACAGCAAACAAGATAGGGGTTTGATCTTTCCAGGGCATATAGAATACAGCTCCGGTAATAAAAGCACTCAAATCTTACTCATAAGAAAACTTACTCTTTTTTCCAGTAGCAGTGCAACCCCCTGAGGTTCTAGATCATCAGTGGGAAGCTGCAGATTGACAAACTAGATTCCGGTCACCTCTTTAGCATCAGGACAACTAAGATCTTGCATTTACTACAAAGCTAAAGCAGTCTTAACTCACATACAGGTCCTACACCAAGCTTCGTCCATGAAGAGTAAAATTTTAATGTATGTTCATAAAGCAATATATAGTCATACTGGTAAATCAAATAGGTCCAGACCCATCTTCTAATCAATGGGCACAGAACAGTTCATGTCAAATTTCTTAAATTCCCTTCTCCTGCAGAAGCAGAATAAATGGAAAAGACCTATATGGCTGGCCCTGAGAGCTGTTTGTGAAGCGGCTGGTAGTGTTCCAGGAGGCATGGGCAGACCTCACGGATGAGCAAAAGGGAGAAATCAGGTTCCACTGCCCTGGTATATTCCCATACACTGTTTAATTTACCAGGCTACAGCTTATATTTATTTTGCATCTGCATATATGTATTTATTTTAAAACCAAACCCCATTTCGTGTAATGTCAGTTTTAAATCTAAAGTATATTCATCAAACATTATGGAATTACTAACAAATATAGATGGCCCATTTCTTTCGTTGAGTATGGTGACAGATTTGCTGCGCTGAGTATACCACTGAACCAGATTTCTTCCTTGTCTGTTTCTCATTTAGTTGATTTGGTTGAGTTGGTTTCTTTGAAGCTAGTCAGGATTTTTACTTCTTTTTTTCTTTTTTTTTTTTTTCTCTTTTCCAAAGGAAAAAGCAATCACAAAGCATGTGTGTGTGTCTGCATATAAAAGTACACCCATATGTGTTTGACAAATATTAAGTTCTTGCTAATGTAATAGAAACAGGCAGCTGGTGAAACAAGGCAGTCCTGTGAGTCTGTATCATTCTGCCTAAGAAAAAGCTGCTTCAGGCTCTTCTATGATAGATGCCAGTGAATACTGAAAAGGCATTTGCCCTTATCATTCCCAAATGAACAGAAAGTCTGGTGCTCCAATAGGAGAAGGTCATAGGAAACTGGGATCTGCTACTTTAGGTGCTAATGGGGTACTTGATTTGGTTATCAACTCCTGTTTTATAGATCTGCTATCTTGCAGGAGGTGTCCAATTGTGATACCATGGCATTGCATATCCATGCTTATCACTGCATATCAGGACACTTCAATTTCTCACTTGACTGAAGATGTGTCCATTATAGTCCTAGACATCGGTATCAATTCTCTATAGGTCACTGGCTTAAAAAGATTCTGGATCATGACTAACCAAACACCACAAAGCCACAAAATCATAACAACTTGCAGCTGCTTGGAGCACTTGTGAAATAGCTGAGAGGTCCCAGTCTGGTGAGTCAGATTGCGCACTAAGATACCTACCACTGCAATTGGCACCTTTGGGTAAATTGTTCAGAAAACAAATGATTGGAAACTTCACAAACACTCCTAACTTGTCAGAATTAGAGAACACATAGCATGCAGAAAACATGGGAGAACTACGGGAGAGTCAAGGTAGCAAAACCTGGAGTTATAATCTCTCTGTTGTTTGCATCTATATAGGACCTCAGGTTTTTGCCTGTGTTCTGGCAGAGTGCTCTCTGGTGGCTTTTTGTTGTTTTGTGGTTGTTTTTTTTAATTTTATTTTATTAACTTTTAACTTTTTTTATCTTATCAATAGATGTCTAATATAAAAAAAAACATCAGTTTTTTAAGAAAACCTCTACTTACGTGCTTTTGTGGTTTTTGGAGTATATTAATTGTTATCTAATATAAAATTTCTGTGCTTTCCAAGTATAAAGCTTTTCAAAATGCTGTCGGAATTGTACAATCATAATTATCAAATTTTGACTCCCAAATATAGATGCAAAAATTAGCTAAATATATGTTTTTATAAACAAAATACATCAAGTATAATAGGCAACACTATTCCATTTGCTAATTAATGTAAAGTAACACTAACTATTGTAAATATTGCAAATACCTATTTACAACCTGGTTCACTGTTTACTGAATGCCTGCATGCTTGCTCAGAATAGGTTTTATCAGACAACCTTGTGTTCCAAAAATCTTTGATGCTGGATGCTCTTGCATTTGTTAGCTGATAATTTTCTTGTTTTGCTTCTAATCAAAGTTTAATGAGCTTATTTTTTAGTATGCATAAATAATTCCTTGAGAGAAAACAAATATGTTGTATTTACAGTTGACTAAATGTTACCAAATAGTTTACAATTCAAAGTTGAGAATCAAGTCTTAACTATAAGACTATAAGACTTTAGGCAGTGACAGTCCCTGGATAATGGCTGGACTTGATGATCTTAAAGGTCTTTTCCAACCTACTTGATTCCATGATTCTATATTTCTGTATCAGTTTTTTCTGTATCATGTATCCTGTATCATATATCATACATTTATCTGTATACAATTGCTGTGTCATTTAATTCTAGAAATTGTGGTAGGAAGGAAAACAAAACAGAGAGATAAAGCTCTGCCGCATTTATACCTCTCTATTCTGTGACTTTTTAGCTGGCAGAAGAGACGAATATTTAATCAGTTTGTGAGACCACTGGGACTTTACAGTAGAATAGAACCCCCTACATGCAGTTTATGACTACTCGGAGGTGTGACAACATGCAGAGTATTCACGAAAGGAAAGACAAAATATCTGGGTTTGCTCCAGTCAAAGCTTCCACAATTTGTCACATTTAGCACCATCCTTTTGCTTACAAATCCAGGATTCACTTCCTTTCCCAGCAGCAGCCTCACCAAATGAGAAACGGCTATACTCCCCATCACTGGCCATTTGGTCACTGCTGCTAAACTTAAACTCAAGTTTTTCTCTGAAGCCATCTTCCTAACTCTCACAGGTTGTACCAGAGTCAGCCTTGACCACTCAGGAGGGATCCAGACAAATCCTTTCTCTGACTGTCATGTAAGACAATCAGAAGAGAGGAACTGAAGTCTAAATTCCCATGCCAGAATACAGAATTCTTAAAGTTGAGTCAGCACTACAGATCCCAAGAGTTGACTGATGACACCTAATGAATTCAGAATAAGCCATAAAAATGAAAACTGACTTAGTACCTCAGTAATGTACTGCAAATAGTCTATTGACAAATAAAGAGTTGATGAGGTTATTGGTGAGGAAAAAACAAAATTACTGGCACAGTAATCTGTAGGACCAAGTACTTCCTAATGGAATTCTGTACATGATTTCTGTAAAAATATTGCCCCAGACACTAAAACTGACCTTCATTCATATGTACCTTCAGTTTTGTGTTCATTGCCCTTAGTAAAGCCAAAACCTTTTTTCATAACATTACAAAAAAAGAGTATCACTTCATAATCAGGGGTTATAGGAGGAAGTATAAAATGCTAACATTAAGCTGTTTGTTTGCCTTCAACCTTTAAGAACAGTACTCCTGACATACAGAAGTTAAAAGCTGAACTTCTAAGCTCCACTTAAGATGATCAAGAAAGAGAGACACTCCACAGAGCAACTCCTTCTTTACAGTTCAGACATGGGCTGCTTTGCATGGGATGAGCCATTCTGTGGAGCTGGCTATTTCACTTTGTTGGCTGCAGGAGGCAACTAGGTTGATACCTGAGATGAAATGCCTCACTTTAAGGTAGCTGCCAAAAAAGATCCCACACTGAGAAACTTTCAAGGACAAAAATGTAACTGGTCAAATGCTTTTACCAACACATTCACCATTCACATCTACTTTACTCTGCTGAGAAAGAATAGCCTGCATTTTTTAACTTGTATATGTTTTAAAATATTGATATGCTAGAAAAAGTAGAAACTGTTGTCTACCCAAACACAAGTTAATTTATTTTTCATTTTTTTAAATATAATTAATTTAATTAGTGTGTATTTTTTATACTAGTTTACATATTAAACATATTGAATATATTTTTTGGATAAGTATGAGTCTAACATCATTAAAAAAGTATGCAACATTAAACTAACTGCAATGTGTGCTTTATTAGTATTCAGAAAGCGCACAACTACTCATACAGCGAGAACAAAATTGAGACCTATTCCCTTTTTTCTCTCTATTTTTTAGTGAAAATTTCAACCAATAAGTTAATTGAAATGCTACTGAATTACACTGCCTCATTAGAACTTTCGTAAGTTCACCTGACCTGCCTTTTTCTCTCAAATTGATTGTTTAAGCCCCTTGCCTGTGGTAAGATTAATCAGTTTACTCTCTTAAAATAGATTTTATTCCTGCTTTCAACAGTGTCTTCACTAAAAGGAAAACAAAAAACCTGATCCTTTTTCATATTCTACTTAAAGTAACATTTTTGACCTTGAATCTTTCCCTTTATAGAGCACATCTTTATGTCTCCCAGAATTTTGTTGTCAACTTATCTTGCACAGATCTGAGGTTCTCTGGCAATGCTTTTACTCTGTGAGCAGACTAAACTATTGAAACATCATTCTACCTGTTGTTGTGGCTTCTCTCTATTAATTTCCTTCATTCTTTTTGGACTCAAGAGGGGGACAGTATAACAGTGTGAGATATATCACAGTCTTAAAGAATAAAAGTATGAGAGCAAAACCAGGAATTTCATTGTTTCCTGAGCTGGGCTGAAATACTGTCTCACTTGTCCTGAGCAACACTTAAGATTATTTTTCTGCCTTCATTTTCCCATATGTCAACCAAGGGTAATGTATTTTGTTCCAGTGAGAATCTGGATAATTAAGACTTTTAATGCAATCCTTATGTAATAATTGGACTTACTTTAATGAAAACATTGTAAGATATTTCTAACAAATATGGAATCAATAGCCTCAGGTTTCAAATATCCCAGGCAGTTCTTTTTGAACTCTAACAAAATAACAGCTTCATCAGAACAATTGAATGAACTGACTTTTGGTTCACCAGATAAGCAAAATAAAATGTTTCAGTTAAATGCAATATTTTTATCGGATTTTTTTTTGCTTTCAACTTTTCTCTTTGTAAAGAAGCACTTGAATAAAATTGGAAATGCTACTTTGAAAATAAAAGCTAAAATACTTTTTTAAATGCTGAACTCCATCTGTGAGTGTATGTCTCCTTCCCATTTGCTATATAGTCTCCGACATTCCAAATTTGAAGCTTTAAGCAAACAGGATATTTAATAAAAAAATTTCAAGTAATAATGTTCATCCAAAAGAGGATTAAGATTATATTAATTCCTGGAACAATAAAGACTTGGGAAGTGTTTCCCTTTAATTTGTCTGACAGAGTCACTTTTTGAATAAGTATTGTAATGCTGCTGGATTGCAGTAGTAATCACTGATGCATATAGGGTAGCTAAACTAATATCTTTCTATAGTTTAAATCCAAATAAAGATTATATTAATAAACAACATATATGTTAACAAATAAAAGCAGCTGTGTCACACTTCAGTAGGAACGTCAGAATATTACCAACTGAACATTTTCCCTCCACCCTTCACATTTTGATAGAAAATACCCTTTGAGTTTTTAAGCAAAATGTTGGCAAAGGCTCATTCAGATCTCTAGGACTGACTTCTATACAGTTCTAAAAAGTAATCAGTCCCACTGATATGCTGCAGATCCTTCTTTCATTCTCTAATATTAGGATAAGGCATTATCTTGGAGCCCAGCTAACTATGGTGAAAATGAAGGTGCAACACCCACAGTCACATTTTAGTGGAGTTGGGAGGAGCTGACAAGGCTGGGGCGGCTTCCCATGCTGTACCCCATCTCCAGTGCCCCCAGCACAGCAGCTGCTCCTGGGATGCTGACAGAACAGCACCTTACACCAAGAAGGTCACCATGACTTGAAGACAATCTTGTGTCTCTTCAGACAACCAGATTTAGGCTTGCAAGAAGGCAGCTGCTGAAAAGATTCTATGTCGGTATGGCAGTGAATGAGCTCATCATTATTGGATCAAGTGTATTTATTTTTGCCAGCATTTATATGATTCATGAATTGCTTACTTTTTTACTGTTGGAAAAAAATGTTCAATGAGTGAACACTGTCTCTGTCCCTTGATTCCAGCTCAGCATCTAGAATATTCCCAGTTCAGAAACCCTCTGTATTTTCTAAGCTAAGGACAGAGACCTTTACTGATGTGAAATAGACCACAGAGAAGAAAAGATGCAAACCAGTGCGTGACTTTCCACAGGGTAATAGTCTAACTTGCTAAAGTCTTCATGGGAAGTGAGATATGAATAGGGCTTTACAGACATTTCTGAATGACAAGCTACAGTCCAGATCAGTTTGTGATGTGTAAATATTTTAATTATTTTAAGGTTTGCTTTTCTTAAATTCCATGCTCTTTAAAATTAGCTCTATAACAGGCTTTATTTAAAAAAATTTCTGATTTTCTTTGTATATCCCTTGCCACTGATTTATTGATGGCAAGGATCAGGGATAGTACAGGACCCAGACACCTAAACAGATCAACACAGGAAAATTGATAGCACTGGAAAAGCTGCTAACCCCACTTGAATACTTGCGCAGGCAAAGTCAGGCAGCTCAGAAGGTGGCTTGGAAAGCATCTTGGGCTGTAGGGCATGTAGCTAAACCAGTCATGTCTGGGAACCATGGGGTTGCAGTGTAGCTTAATTCCCTTCCAAAACACCTCCCTATGAGGTGCAGATATGCAACCTGACTCATTAGATATGAGAGATGAGGGTACTCTTTCTTTCTCCCAGCACCCTTTAAAGAGCCTTGCCACAACATTCTGACCAGCTCCTCGCAAGCCCTTAAGAAACTCAAAGCCACAGTGGTGACTCTGCAGTGACAGTGTTATTGCAACCCAGCACTCCTCACACAGTACACATGACATAGCAACAGTATGTGTTATATACAGAGACCTGGCAAACAGGAGCATGGGTTGTCTGTATTGCTCTTCTGGTGAGCCAGCTACTCAGATATATGCCCTTGCTGTTACTCACTTGGGGATCAACTAGATTTTATATTCTTTCACAAATCTTTTCAACAGGAGGGGCAGACAGTAGTTTCTATCTAGGCTAGCTTATAGTCCAGCTTCCCATGGCTGAAGCCCTCTTTTGTCTAAGATGGGAACAAGAACCTTTTCCTGAAGGGGAAATTAACAGAAATCTAGATTTGTGTATAAGGTGGGTCCTCTCCTCGTTTGTACCTCAAAAGGAAGCAGGCCACTGCTATGCTACAGATCCTGATTTTATTCTCTAATATAAGGATAAGGCATTATCTTGGAGGCCAGCTGTCTGTCTATGTGAAAAGTAAGGTGCTTCTGAACAGAATGAGCTTTCTAGCATCTCAGTATTTATTAGTGACCAAACTTAGACTCTATGAGAGTGTAGAAATAGCCAGGTTTAGATATTTGTTGTTTTTCTCAGTATTGCATCTCTGAGGCTGTGAGCCTAGACTCCCCAGATGTGTCACTAATGGTTTGATACCTACCCCAGCAGTGCTGGCAATGAAGAAATGAAAAGCAGACACCCAGTCAGTGTCAGCAGGGCGCTCACTGCTGAGCTGCAAAAATGAGTGAATAGAGGTTGTGCACTGCTGAAATACCTAGCCTTGTAGCTGCAAGACGCAGGCTACTGTTTCTGCGTGCTGTGTGCTCCAGGATGGGGATGTGGCTGCTGCTGCTGGTGTAGCGTTGAAGCAACTCTGCACCGTGATTCATTGCATGGCATAGAGGTTGTCTTCATTGCAATAATCCCATGCTGCTAATCAGATTTTACTTCTCGGATTCCTCACAGTAACAAGCTAAAAAAAGGTCTGCAACCACCCTGGCCAGTGGAACAAGTGGCAAATACCCTAGACTTGAATGTTGCTAACGCTTATTAACACGCCCTGTGTGATTGCATTGACTAGTCCCAACTGACTTCAGTGGGACTATTTACCATTGCACTGTACTTGATTTTTGCAGGAGAAGCAATGTCATTGGCCAGAAGAGACTAAGAAAACTGCTGGGGAGGAATTACAGCATTGCACAATCTCATTCACTTACGGATTAATTGTGCCAAGGTGTAACTTAAAAGGTTAGGTTCTGTCCCTATTCAAGCCAACACGTTTATCTGCTGACAGCAAAACTTACGTTCACAGTGACCTTTATAAAATTGTTGAGATTTCCTGTCATTGTGCCCATGACAATAATGAAAGATTAAAGTTCTGATGCAAAAATATGCAAAAATATTTTAACCCTGGTGTTTTGCAACCCTCTTGGAAGAGGCAGATGATCTGCAAAAGTAGGAAGCCTCTTCATCTGCTTATCTTAATCAGGAAACTATTTGGCCAGCTGACCTGTGCCAAGATCACTGAGGAGAGCAGCTCCGTATCATTTCCCTGGGCTTGCTCCCCAGCTCTCGTAATTCTGTGAGGGTGACGAATTTTTTGTGAGACCTTAGTACATAGTGACTTTAACAGACGCACGTTCATGCTTTAATACAAGTGCATACTTTAACTAACCTAAAAATACATGCGGAGCTTTGCGGAATTTTCTCAAACAAAAGCTTTGAAAGGTCATACCATAGGAAACAGCCTGAAAATATTGAAATAAATGTGTTCTCCACAATGTCCTCATTGAAGCCCTGTATAATTCCAATTAATTTCATGTACAAGCACAGTCTGAAAAAATGAAATAAACAGGGTTTCATTGATTTGTTAATCTTTTTCTACCCATCTCCTGCAGTATTAACACCCTTCCTGTCTCAAAGTGGCATAGGGCCAGACAGGTGAGAGGAATGGGTATGTGAAAGGAGACAAAGGGTATGATATGGAGGAAGCTGTGGACAGAAGCAAAAGATGAAGGGCTCCAGGTGGCTCTGGACTCAGCCTTTTTTGTGGGAATTAACACAGATTTTCAGAGATCAGCAGAGTGTGTGGGGCAAACACATGGAGTTCAGACGGCTGATGGCATTTCTCTCCTCTTTCTTTCAGAAGATGACCAGTCACAAATACCAGTCAATTGCTCTGAAAAGACAGCCAAAAGAAAGGGAAAGGAAGCACAGTATATTTAAGAGTGATAAATGTGAAAGCAGCAAAAAGCTCAAAGAAGCACAGCAGCTAAATGTCAGAGCAGGGAGATGAGGGCACATCAGGACTACCGCACTAGAAAATGAAATTTGCACACACCCACAAGGAGTTAGTGAGACAAGATATAAAAAAAATCAACGGCTCTAGCATAAAGCAGATGATGATATGAGCAGCTTTCCTTCTGGAAAAAGAAAGCTTTGACTTGAATAGAGCCATGGAGCAAGTAAAATAGGATAAATATGCCAATGCATTTTTATAAAAATTGAAAGCATATGTGGTGTTAAAACATACATTTTAAACAAAATGTAACTTATAGGGATCTTTCCATTGAAGAGAAAATTTGGGCCAGTTGGAGACTTAGCTGGTAGCAAGGACTGAAAGAGAACTACACAGTGCAACTGGGGTCCGAATCAGTGAGGCCCCCTCCCTGCAACACCAAAAATCTCTTGCCGTATTTCTCTGCTCTGCAAGCCTTCACAGGAAGCAGAGTAGCAGTTCTTTTGCAGCCCATGAAGGAACCCACAGGAAGGGAAAACTTCAGTACATGCAGTTTTTTATTATTGCAGTTCTTCTCTGACCCGTATTGCACCAATGTGAAATAGGTGGTCAGCATTCCAGCTGTGCGTGTGCTGTGACAGAGCAAGCTCAGATCCAAACTCACCAGCTGGCCACTGTCTGCTTACATGTGGAATTGAAGAGAGCTGTGTTGGGATGCAAGGAAAACCACAGTGCTCATTGCAAGACCTTCTCACACCCTCTACTAAGCTACCTGGAGCACTGGGTTGACACTGACTGCATGTAGGTCCTCCCTTCAAACAGTCACGTCACTGTTACTAGACAGAAAAACAACTCTGCTTTCAACTAAGAAGGATCCTGATGTTGTATGCTATGAGACAGCTGGGAATTGTAACCCCTATACATCAATGTTCCTCCAATAAGCAATATGAATACATGGAGCCGAATTACTCTTAGTGCTTTGCAGCCCCATACGGCTCCGCAAAATCTAGTCAATTTCAATTGCTTTCAGAAATCAGAAGACACAGCAGCACATCTCAAGACAAGATACTTTAATGTATTTTCAATAGGATCTGGAGAGAGGAGGGAGAGGAGGGAGAAGGGGCTGTTTTGTCTGAAAATCCTTGACTTCGGTGATAGGTTTAAAATGTGCCTACCTCTGAGATTGCCACGGCTGTGTGGCTGCAGAGAAGTGATTTGTACTGAGAATTCCAGATCAAAATGCACTCCTTCATGAGCAAATAAAACTTATTGAAAGTCCCAATTAAGAAATTTAGTGCCTTATAAAAACCTAGCCAATATCAAACTCAAATCTTATGTGGACAAAGTACAGTGTATACATTCAAATACTAAGATGCCATCTTTTAGCTTCTCTTGCTCCTTGTTCCATTTAAATCTTACTCCTGAACCGATCTTAATGTGTCCTCACTCGGCCTAAGACAAAATATTCTTCAGGCTCAGCATTGGCCCACATTATGTCTAGTCTTTCAGTTTCCACTGGTTTCAGACTGAAGGCATTAAGAGTCTCGATCTCACTGTTACTTCAATATTTATGGCATCCAAAGCTGGATGTCTCAAAGTTGCTTAATGTTCAATTCCACTCCCATAAAAATTGGAGCCCCTCCTTTGGCAAAAGAGACAGCTTGTCCACTGCTCCTCCCACCTTTCCACTCAAATGGTGAGCCCTGCTTTGTTACCAAAAATGTCGGTCGTTTTAATGCTTTAATGCTCAACGACACTTAATTCTGCGCTTAAAACCCTTTTATATTTCTTTACCTTTTGAGAAAGAGCTCCAAAGTAAAATGGATTTTCCTCGCTGCTGATTCTTGTTAATGTTGCTGATTTATCACTTCACCAACTAACTCTCAGGCCAATTGCTAGGTGCTATCATTTGGCCCCTTGGAGGCAAGGCAGAAGCCTTCAGCCAGCTCAGAGTTTGGAGGCAGACTAATCGTTTGTTTGGGAAAGTGTTCCTGCTTCACTCACTTTGTGTGCTTTCTTCTCATTTAGCAATCTGGCTCACCTATAACAGTTTGTATTCCCCAGTCCCAAGCAGAAAACTAACAGAGAGCCTTTCCAGCATGAGCTGCAGGTATCACAGGCCTGATATGTACAAACCACATCCTTTATACTCTTCAAAGCATTTAAATATCCTGACTGTGGTTCATACCTATTTATTGCTCCAACTGTCCATCTCCTTTTTGCACAGAAAGTTGAGATGCTAACTAGTATATACAGTATAGAATGTGCTCTGTGTGAGCAGTACCTTGCTGTTATGGTATTCTCACATTTGACTACTAATTAAATTAAAATGTTATGATATCTAGGTTTGAATTGCACTTTCAAGTTCTTTAGTATGCTGCCCATTTTTCCCTACTTTTTTGTCCTTGGACAAAATTATTATCATAGAAAAGGATTTATTAATGAGCTAGTAAAAACATTTTTATTCACAGTGTATGTTGTCTTGTGATGCCTTCAAAGACCTGAAAGTTTTTGTCCCCCACCAGAACTGGCTGCCCAGGTGATCCACTGTCAGTAGCAGCAATTGTTGTGGTTTAAAATGGACCCTCTCCTCCAGCAAATCCAGGTGATGCCCAGAACAACATGGTATTGTTGTCTTCTGATAAAATGTTGACATTTTATCTTTTTCTGGAAAACACATGCAAAACCTGGGGGAGGTGAACGTTATAAGGGAATTAAGAAAAGGACTGTACTTGAAACCAAAACTTGAAAAATTAGGAGTTTGAACTTGAAAGTCTCAGAGGAAAAGCTTCTTTATAAAAGCTTATCATAGAATCATAGAATAGTTAGGGTTGGAAAGGACCTTAAGATCATCTAGTTTCAACCCCCCTGCCAGGGGCAGGGACACCTCCCACTAAACCATGACACCCAAGGCTATGTCCAGTCCAGCCTTGAACACCGCCAGCAATGGAGCATTCACAACTTCCCTGGGAAACCCATTCCAGTGCCTCACCACCCTTACACTAAAAAATTTCTTCCTCATATCCAATCTAAACTTCCCCTGTTTAAGTTTGAACCCGTTACCCCTTGTCCTATCACTACAGTCCCTCATGAAGAGTCCCTCTCCAGCATCCCTATAGGCCCCCTTCAGATATTGGAAGGCTGCTATGAGGTCTCCACGCAGCCTTCTCTTCTCCAGGCTGAACAGCCCCAACTTTCTCAGCCTGTCTTCATACGGGAGGTGCTCCAGTCCCCTGATCATCTGCGTAGCCCTCCTCTGGACTTGTTCCAACAGTTCCATGTCCTTTTTATGTTGAGGACACCAGAACTGCACACAATACTCCAAGTGAGGTCTCACAAGAGCAGAGTAGATTTGACACTTATATACACTGAGAAATTGAAAAGCTGAAAGTACAATTCATCTGAGCAGGAAAGGTGAGAAAAGGACTTGTTTACAACAATTGGTACAGCCTGCTCTTTAAAGAAAGAGATTTGGACCAAGAAAAAACTTGCTGAGATCGAGTTAAGAGTCTGTAATTATATTTTTAAAAAATGAGAAAGTGCTCTAAGGGTATTTACAGCAGATTAAAAAATAGTGTAACTTTCCTTACTCCTTATTGCAAGTCACGAAGACTGGGATTTGGGATGAACGTTTTATTCCTACAAAAGGCTTTAGAAAGAGTAACTTCTTTTGGAAAAAACAAGCAGTGTCTAGACCTGCAGAGAGCTTGACATTGATGCTTGCTAACACCAGCAGGTGCAATGATGCCCTGGCATGGGCTGGGTCCCATGTTGCTTTGTCACCTACTTTGGTGTGTTGCCCAAAAATCTCACCCTCTTCCTGTCATTGCTCTTCACCATTATACCTCTAGAAAGGTACCTTTAGCTCAATACCTCTAGAGAGTGCTAAAATCTGATATTGTCTCATCTGTAACCTTGTAAGGAACCCCTGGGGTATCAGTAACCTACTGGAGCCACAGCCAGCTCTCCCTGCATTCACTGGAATTTTATTTGCCTAAGACTTTGCCTCCAGTTCATTTCCACAGAACCTAATGGTGATGCTAACCAAGTGGAGAGGTTTCATTATTTTTCTATTCAGCCTTTTTCTCTGGCTTCATGTAAATGATCTTTTCCACAACAGATATGGAAGGTTTAGATCATAAGTACAAAACACTCATCTTTTGCCATGGTGAAATGGCACAAAATTAGTGCGCTGTTAAAAAAAAAGAATAAATCAAGAAGCCTATATTTCCATAATAGCAGCTTTGCAAAGCAAATTCTGGGAAACTTGCACAGCTGCTTTTTTCTTGGTATTTTAACTTTCATGTTCAAATTTCATCCAGGTAGTAGGAGAAACAAAAAAAAAAAAAAAAAAAAAGAAAAAAAAGCAGAATTTTTGGAACGTGAGCTAAACTAAAACAGCAGCAGGTTCAGTAGCTCAGACTGAAGATTATAGTATATGAAAGAAACAGTTCAGTTGCCTTGCATTCTTTCTTTTTGTTGCTGTTGTAGGTTGCTTTTAGAGTAGGTTTTTTAGTACAATGCACAAATCTTCATATAAAATGCACAGCAGAGGCTATGCACAGCATTCCCAGCATTTTTTTGAGCACCAGGCACAACTTTTTCATTTCATAGATTGTGACAGATTTGATAGAGTAACTACAAAGAGACAAATGTCCATACCCTGCTACATTCTTCCCATGTAGGTTGCATTTTTCTTGCCTGGACTGTGGGTGCATAGTTCAGAGCGACCCATGAGTGGTGGCAATAGCTGTGTTCTTTTGGTAGTATTAAATGTTGTACTGTTTAGTGTTATTTAACTGGCAATGAGTGCTGATTTCTTTGTAAGTTATACTGTAAGTTATAGCAACACTGTTTTCCCCCATAAGTGCACATTAAAAATACCTTAGCAAATCTTGTAATAATTATAGCTAATTTATGCCTTCCTGATTTGTATTATTTTAAGCAGATTCTAGTTATGGTCCTTATCCTTTTATACTGTCAATTATTTTCACACTTTCTATAACAGGGAACTAAGTCTCGAAAGTAAGTTAGGCATATTTAAAACTGTGGCATGAACACATGGAGAACACGCAGTGAATTATTTAAAAGAACCATTTGATGAACACAATGCACAAGGGTGCCTTGAAAAATCAGGATGCTGAACTCAAAATTTAACCTTTTCTTACAAAATCATTGAAACCTCTCCTCAGTGCTCTGATTAGTGCTCAGAGTGAAAAAAATAGAAAAAAGATTTCCTTAATTTCTCAAAGCCGCTGAAATTTACATATGTGTGAGAGGTCAAGGGATTCTCTATGCAAAAAAATACCTTGCACAAATGTTGCTGAAAGCACTTATGAGCATATGGCAACAACTTGCAAAGTATTCATGCAATATTGTTTGTTATTAATACACCAGTTTAGAGTGAAGTAGGATTTTTATCAGAACATGAAGTTAATATTTGTCTGTGTTCTTAAGATAACAACAAAACACTCTATTTAAAAATAACAGCCAGAAAAAAAGAAATAATTATTGCATTAGTTTTTCTAGAGATTTGTAAACTGAAACTAAAGGTACCACCCACAACACCTTTACTTTTCTTAGATGAAAATGCTTGGGTGCTAGTGGAATGCACTGAGCTCATCCTGATACAGAACACATATGAAGATTGCACCATGGACACTGGAAGGAAAGTGGGAGTTTATTTCACTGCTGAAACAGTATCATAAAACTGGCACCTTTCCCTATCGTGTTACATGAACACAAACTTTTGAAATTAAAGTTGATGATACTTACTTCTTAAGGGACAGTGCATTTCTGTATTTCCATAATAGCAGCTTCGCAAAGCAAACTCTGGGAAATTTACCCAGCTGTTTTTTTCTTGGTATTTTAACTTTAATGTTCAAATTTTATCCAGGTAGTGTGAGGAAAAAAAATAATAAATTGCAGTTACATGAAAGGCATATTAGAGCTGTAAAATAAACTCTTAGTGAAATAAGACTCAAAGGCCATAATATTTACTATTGTATCAATAGCCATTCATGCAATGTTTTTTCTTGTCTGGTGGCTAGGGTTTATCACTTCTTTATATGATTCATTGCCTCCATATACAGAGTTGCAATATCCATCTTGATACAGGGATCCTGAAGATTATTTTTACAGCAACTAAACAGTATTCCAGATCCTTAGCTAAATTAAATCAGATGAGCCCCATTAGAAGCAGGAAAGACATAATGATTTGTGTCAGACAAGAACTGAGCTTTTTTCAACCTCTCTCTTTTTCATTGAAAAAAAACCCCAACAAACTAACCTCCAGCTGTGCATCATAGCAGATCCCATGAATCAGGTTGCCTCCAACTGTCCAGACTGAGGCCAAGCTGGGTGCTTAGTAAGGCTCCTGTCTGTCGCAGGGCTTTAATTTCTGAGGAAACCAGGGCACTTGGGACCAGTGTGTATTCATGTCTCATGCCAGCATGGAGTTAGGAGACAGCCAAGGTGTATACTCGAGAGCTCACTTGGGAGCCCAGACACAGCAGCTGTTGGCAGCACAGTGGTTTAGCACACTTACTCATGTCATTATATGCTCTTCTCTCCTTTCTCCAGCAGCTTGACAGTATATGAGATCTCATGGACTGTTTCTGAGAAGCAGGAATCAGGATTTTCCTTGATATAACCCTCCTCATCGATGACATTAAACCCCATTTGCCAATGTAAACATCAAGAAGAGTGGCTATTAAAATAAATAAATTTACCATCTTTTTTTTAATGAAAATGCATGTACTGTGAAATGATGATGTGATTGGCAGTCATCACTGCCCTTGCAAAGGCCCCCTGTGGGTGAAATGGGCATATTCTGCAGCTGGGCCATGTTTGTGCCCATCTCCCATAGGAGGATTTGTAACTCAGAAACCTGCATCATGATGGAGTACTGGGGGCTGACCATACCTTTTGTTGAGCCTTCTTTCCAAGGGGAATTTTGCCCATGACTTAGTAGCTGCTTTGGTGAGCAGGCTGTGGAGCCTGTATTTGAGAGGCTGGGTCTTTTACAAACACTAGTATGTGTGACTAGTAGGAGAGTTACCTTGCAGCTAATGACATAAAAGTTACCTCTTGTACTGGATCTTAAGTCTGGAGAAGGTTTTTTAAGCCAGGGACAAGACTCAAGAAGAGAGCAGCTGACAAGCTAGTAACAGAGATTGTTTCTAGATGCAAGAAGGTGAAGATGGCTATGGAGGTAGCTAGGAAAAGGTCTCCTGTTTCACAGACAGATTAAAAATTATGCAAAAGGAATTTCATTCACCTTGAATGGGTGAATGAGTAATAGACCACAGTTCATCACTTTTCATGAGCTTGTCAATAAAGAAAGTTTTCTCAACCTGATGGTAATGTGTGAAAAAGAGCTTTCACACAGATTTCTGGTAATAAGGCTAGCATCAGTATATCTTTGAATAGCAGTTTGCCTAATAACAACAATAACACGTCACGACTAGAGGTTGGGACAAGCTCTCATAGTCTGTGGACCCAGATTTAATAATGTAGGAAGAAGAAAAAGAGGGATTATCTTATCAGCTAAGGGAATAAAACAGAAGAATTCAAAACAAAGATACATACAGCAACTAAATCTGAGTTTTATTTTGCTGTTGTGACTTCTTCATGTCATCGTATATATGCCTAGAAAACTTACTGTATGCAGGAAAAAAAGTGTTTTGTTAATTCAATAAAACTATAATAATTTTAGGCTAATGAATAATCAATTTCTTGTAAGAAAATAGTCTTCCAAAAAGAAAAAAAAAAAAAAAAGAGCCGCTTTTGACCTGCTTATTTAAAGTCTTACATGTATTAATTCTTCTGTATTTGTGATTGCAATATGTCTATGACATGAAAATCCGGTTGACTTCAGGAATTAGAATACAACTGTAGGACTGACTTTTAATTAAATATGCAAATTAACAAATAAAAGAAGTAATTATAAATTTTCTTCACAACTGCACTAGACAAAGATTTAATTTACAACAAGATGTTATAAAGGTAAACACCAGTGCATAAGTACTTTTTTTTTAACTAATGAATGGTTTTGCAAAGAGCAACTGCTGTTTATTTATTTAAATTAGGAGAATAAGGCTTTTGTATATAGCATACCTAAGAATATTTTCCCTGGCATTAATAAGCAAGTGTAATATTTTCAAGGTATTTATTACAGAAATATGACTGTGATTTAAGCAACATCATAGAGGAGTTTTTAAATTGTTTATTTTCATTTAGGAGACTGTTTGCAGACTACTGTCACCCCCATTATTTGTATTTTGTTACAGTCACAAAGGTTGGGAAAATCTTCAGTCCTTTTCAGTGAACAATTTGCCACACACAAAATCTTGTAAAGAGTAATCAGAGAAGATAGGTTAGACCTTGGAAATGTTTTTGTTTGTTGTTTTGTTCTAATTTATACAATTATTCATGTAATAGTAGAAAGAGGCGTACACCAGAACCTTCCTTTCTGCTCTTCACCCAGATTTAAATATTAATAGCTCGTGGGAAAAGCCTTGTTGCAAGTCTGCAAGAGAGCAACAAACTCAAACAACCTCACCCTCTTTTTCTCACAGTCAGTGGGAGAAAACCTGGATATGGGCCAGAATTTGAGGTATGACATCATCTTCCATTCAGAGGAAAAAAAAAAACAAACCCAAAACTAACCAACCAACCAAAAATCCCACAAAAATTAACAACCCAGCTTATAAAATTCTCATTTATTATTTCACTTGTTCATGGTATATGTAGTAGGGGTAGGATTCATTGTTCTAAATATTGATAAAATACATTAAAGCTGTTAAAGCTTTGACAAGTCTAAGCACATGATGATTCACATGGTGCATTTGTCTATACTAAAGCCTATAGAAAGTACTCGCATGCTGACCACCCAACCCACTAGAAAGCCATGTGAAGATTTCATATTTCCTTTTGTTTATCTTTGATCTTCTAATTTTCCTAAAAACAAACCCTGCATATACATTTTCTTTTCTTCCTTTACTAATGACAATTGTGAATTACGAGTCTCTGTGATCAGACCACTACCTTTGCAAAAACGGACTGGACTACAGAGGAAAATACAATATCTTTTCTGAAACTGCAGGAATTTCAGTGACAGAATCAGGTTTTTTTTTCCCCCAGCTGTCTACCTAAGCCATGGCTTGAGGTGTAGGCTGAGCTAGCTGTGATCCTCAGAGCAGTCCTCACCTCCTTACCCACCAGCTTCTCCTGCTCTGGATTAGGGAACCTAAGTGGCTGAAAATGAATGCTGGAGGCAGAAGGGGCAGTTGTTACCCAGCCCAGTGAGTGTCTTGATCCTCTTCACTGCTCAGCCACAAAGGCTCAAGCTGGCATGAGACGTGGCACAGTATAGGGGCAGGACCAGGTGCTGGGAGGGAATAAGAGCCCTTTCTCCCTGGGCAGTGCTGGCTTATGTGTGTGATGCATTACTGCCTTCCCTCCTGTGGTCTTCTTCTTGTGGTTACGCTTGTAACATATGTGAAATGTTCACTCTATTGAAAAGCTGCTATTTTCTTTTAGTCATGGAAAAAGAAGAAAATTCTCAGAACAAATTTCTCTTGATCATGGGAAGAATAAAGCCTGTGCAATCTCTATCCTCCCAGAAAGTTGAACCTCTTTTGCAGTGCTGTATTGTCAATCACATCAATATGGTTAAACGAGTACAATTTGGTGGTGCTATAGCTGCTATTATATCAATATATATCTGTTATATCAGTATATGGTAGTATAGGCAGAGGCATACTTCATGCTGACACAACTGCAGCCCTACTGGCAGTATACTAATATACATACCATGATAAATAAAAATCATAACCCTCAGTGAAGGTGTTATAAACACTTTAGAGTGGGCTGCACAGCAGAGTCACTCACATAATATCTGTGGAGTCAGCTGGAAAGTGAGGACTTCAAAGAAGAAATAAGCAGAAGACAAAAATGACATTCTGGAACATGATCATGTTTCAGTGCAGTTATCTCTTGTAAATAAAATACAGCAACCATGTGAAAAAGGCAGAAGCCTTTCTAATACAGCATCTGCAAAACTGTTTAAGAAGACAAAGTCTTCCAGAGATCTCTCTGAGGTGTCAACAGCTCTTTACAGCTTTTATTTATTTATTTTTTAAACAAGTTGTTAAAACTGGAGAGAAGTTTAACTGACATCACAGCAGGATCAGTTACTGGCACAAGGGAAGAGAAACTCAGCAGCTGCCAGTTTGGATGAGGAGTTTTCTGTGTCTCTGGAACTGGGGTTCCAGTGCCTTTAATCTTGGGAAGCTGATAGTGCCTAAACTCTTTCTCATCTATCAGGTAGCTCATCATTGCCCTGATTTTCTGCCCACTGAGATCTGTAAAAGATTCCCATATTATTAAGTGGGGATTTTATGCCAGCTTCCCCTCTCCCTCAACACTTCAGTAAAAAAAAGTTCTATCTTTACAGCTACTTTTCTTCATGAGTTTTAATCTGTTATCACCATTTTTGTCAAACACGCTGTTAGGCTTAAAAACTGTTTAAAGCAGCAAATACTAATGCAAATAGCTTGTTTAATTAAACTCAAAACTGGGCTGTCATCGTTCTGCATAGTGTCTAATAAGATGAGAGTCAACTCTTATTGCAAATGTTATCACTACAAATTGCTAATTAGATGTTATAATAGTCACTAATGTTTATACTACTCTGACCCATTCCACTCTGGTATATTTAGTTCTAACAAGTGCAGGGGTATGACTTATTTGCCCAGAGGTATGAGTACTGGATATCCAGCCGTCCACTGTCAGTAGACCACAAGCACCATATTCTACCCTGAAACATCTTGCTCATCATAGGTACGATTCACTGATCATCATTACCAACCAGCTACCAGCTTTGCCATGTCATTCTTGCTGGTGTGTCACAAAAAGACCTGCAAATGTCCCTGAGCAAAGTTTTCATCAGGCAAGCTGAAAGTTTCAACTTCCACAATTTTTTAACCAAAGTAAAATTATTTGTTCCAAGGAAGTTTGCAGCAGCTCAGAAGAGTTTCAAACCAAAAAAGTGTAGCTTTGTAAATAACATATTTTCAAGTTTTATTTCTCTTGCTTTAGCAAAGTTATAATTATTTAGCTGCCAAAGCAGACATGCAATAAACTCAATCTAAAAGAATTAGTCATAGGCTATCTAAGAGAGAAATAAATAACAAAAAATAACAGAAGACACTGAAAAAGACCCATGCGTATTGATCTTTCACTGCCTTTGAGCGCTATCAGTGTTGAGTCATCAATTTAAGGCCAGGAAATGCAACCATAATAAGTGATTACCAGCAAATGAAGTTGGCCTCTGCAAATCCTAAAATGAAAGCAAATAAAACTCCAAGGATCTAACTAATCTATGTTTGTTTCTGTTTTCATTCTTCTATACTCCCCATAGGCCTTGTGGAAGGAAAAATAATTGGACCAAAACACAGAATTCAGTAAATACTTTCTCTTCTGGGCTGATTTAAATAACATGGATCAAATTCTATCTATTCACTCACATGAAAGATCAGTGTTTGCTTTAAATCTCAATGTCTGTAGCTAAATGAGGATTTGACCTTGCTTGTAAGTATTTTTGCACTGGAGAGCAAAAATAAATGAAGACAGATCCTACCAGCTCTTCATGGCCTAGAAATCCACAGGTGAGAGCTGCTGATGCCCCTGGAGAGCCCACCTGCTACAGGGAAGAGGACGGAGATTCACAGCTGAATTAGTGACTTCCTAGCAGAAGCAGGATTTGGGAATCTCTCTCAAAAAACCTCTGCAGGTGAAAGGGGCCAAGAAAGAAGTGTTAGGTTTTCACACTATTCCTAATATGCAACACTTCCTCCTCCCTCTCCTTTCCCCTCTACCCCTTAATCTTCCAGGAAGATTTAATGCAGAATTTTCCTCAAATCAGAGTAAATCAGCACTTAGCACATTGAATTGCACACCCTGAATTCCATTTCTAGGGACATAAACTTGATCTCCTCCTCCACCACCTCACTCCCCCAAATATTGTATCAAGTGGTGACTAAATAGTATTCTGTCATGTTGTTTTGTTGCCAGTAGATGACCTTATGGTAAAGGGCTTGCTGCAAAATGCATGAAAGCTTTGGAATTTGCTCTCTTCTCTCTCAAACACATACATTTATACAACTTACACCTAATTAACTGACATTTAATATGTATTTCAAAGTGCAACTTCTATAGAGCCAAGCAGAGAGGAAAATTCCTGTGGATTACAATATACTATAAAATAAATAAATGTAAGAAAAATCATATATGAACTGGAATTATTTCTTGAAATTTTAATGTTACTCTGACATAACCCTATGAAAACAAAAATAAGTTTAATGTATTGAAATAAATGCTTCAGTGTCATAGCTCAGGTGTACATGAATGACACAGGAGTGAGAATATGCAAAAAAGTATAATTTTTGCTTCCATGTCCTTAGATGTTAGATTACCATGACTCTGTATATGTAGAAGAAATTACAAACACATTTATGACTTTAAAAGGATGATCTCAACTTGAAATACAATCAGTCAATATTTGATTAAAATGAATCACAAAGTTCAAGTGTTGGTTCTGAACTCTAATTAATATGCACCTATAATGGTAACAATCACTGTGTTTAAAAATATTCCTTTTACCACTGTATGAGAGATTTCAAAATGAAATAGTGCAATGGAAAAACTGCAATCTTGCCACAAATGCTGCAAAATGTACAAAATACAGAAATGAAGACTCACCACAGTATTTCAGCTACTTATAGCTTTAAACTACACTCTGATCACTTCTAATTTTGCTGTACATTAGGATTGAGCTGAAATTCTGAGCTGTGAGTGCAAATCAGAAACCTCTCAGTGCTGGGATATGTAGTTTTGGCATATTGTGTCACATGTACACACGTAGAAAACCCAGAAGTTTCAAAAGGCGACCTAAGTCAATCAAACTGCCTTGGCAGACAGGAGTCAAGCCATGCTATTTCTGTCACAACCGTTTTTTGCAAAGCTTACAGTGAATTGTACCATTTTTTCCTATAAGTCAAAAGCTTGCTGAGAAGGACTGTTTATTTTTTCAGGGCAAACAGACGCTATAACATCAGGGGCTGTAGACAAGATTTTGACAATCTTGATGCCAGTGACAACCTTGGACAGACTCCAATGGCTTTCTACAGGCTAAGCCCCTTGACTGCTCTGTGAATAGCTGCAATGCTGTCTCCAAACTTCTCTTCTCTGCTGCTACTCCACTTGTGGTCCCAGTCCTGGCATGGGTCTCACAGGATCCAAGTGACACAGAGGACTTTACACCAGTTTTCTACACTGGGCAGCACAACCCATTTCACATTTAGATAGCTGTCCAATGTGAAACAACCAGACATTAGGTTATATTCGCAGGAGAAAGAAAGCTTTCATCTTGTAGCTCTCATTCAGGCAAGCTAGTACACCAAAATGGAAGAAAGCCTTAACCTAACCTTCATATTTGCATTTTTGGCTTCATGATTTTCTATTTGTGCATTCTATGTATTCATGAATTCAATGTATTATTGCCATACAGCAAAAATTTCTACTGAGGTATCAGTTAATACTCAAAACTAAATAAAGTCATCATCCATCACTTATGAATATATATGTGAAGAGCTATCACAGGTCAGCTCACAGGCAGTAGCTGGTAAAACCACTGTATTCTTTCAGCAACTCCAGCCTTAATGACCATGTCCTACTTCTTATAGGATCCTTGCTTAGCAGTGAGCAGATCATGCTGTTCTGTGACAGCAATGCGCCAATGAGTGGACAGGGAATGGCACCCTGAATTACCAAAGGTGTTTCAGACATAGAGTTGGGCAGAGGAGACAAGCTGCTCCTCTCCCAAGCACCTCCATAAAGCACTAAATATAAGAACCCAGCCTTTACATGAAGCAAGATGGAAAGGTCATCAGATAGCTAAGTTATGTTAAAATAAATAGGTGAAAAAGAAAAACAAAGTCATTGGTGATGTGAAAACATTTAATAATTAACAGATCTAAGTATGCCACAAAGATCCAAAATTACCATTCTTTATGCCACAACTGAGGAAAACAGTAAGATCCTTTCATCATTGTTTTAGAAGAAATGCTTTTTTACATTCAAGGCTGGAGGGTTTTCTTCACATTATAAAGGAAAAAGAAAGAGGGAGATTAATGACTCAATGTCTATTAAAGAATGGCTGACATGAGAAGAATGATTTAATTGAAGTAGTGAGGTCTGAGTTTTCAGAAAAGGGTTTCATGACCTCTGAACCCATCAGGAGATTCAAAACTCCTTCTGAGGTAAGCACAAGCACTTGGAAGAAACGTGAAGAGCTTTATTTAACAGAAAGCAAATAATGAACAAGTTTTTAGTGACAGAAACAGAATTAGTGAAAGCCCAGCCTTGTATACACAGCACTAGTTTACCTGAGAGCCTGGATTGCACAAACCCACACATCTGCTTGCACTGCCTTACCTTATCTGTGCTCGAGCCTGGGTATGATGTGATTGCTTGATGCCATACAGGTATTTCTGGAAGGTGTGGGTGAAACATGGCTCAGGTTTCCTGGCATCACACAGAACAATGTTCTCCTAGGAACCAGCATTTGGTACATTGTGGGGAAAAACTTCTCCCCCAGACTCAAAAGCTACCATCTGAATACTCCATTGGAAGGATTTCTCTTGACTGCAGGAGCTTTGTTTATTCACTCCAGGAAACATTCAAAACCTTCTGGAAACACAAAACACCATTGACCCATGAGGATAAGGCAAATGCATTCATGGTAGAAGAGGCAGAAATTTTCCTCCTGCATCCCTTTATCCATGAACCTGTGTTTGACCATTTTGGTTTGTTTGTCACCAAAGAATTTAATTTTATAGGTGACCTTGCATTTTCTGATATTTTGATAGCATCTATTGGTGTAAATGGGGCCATCCATTTCCTGAAAAGAAAGGCTAAATACATAGGAACTACTGAGGGCTATAAGAAGTCACTAATGGTTTCAACTTCTTGCTAAGAGTCTACTGCTTACAATTGCCTTCTCCCTTAGTAGAAACCAGAAAATATCAAGGCTGCAGGAGAGAGTAGTAATTCTTGTCCCCCTATCTCACAAAAAGGGTGGATCTATCCATTCTATCGCTAAATTCTTAACAGATGCCTACAAAGTTTGCTGAGGAATTTTTCTTAAAAATTTTGCAACTCCCCATCTGTTAAAGGCACTTCCCCTCATTAAGACTATTTACATGCAAAGTTTTAGACTGCAGCTGCTTTTGTCATGACACCATCAAAATATTTGGATTTTTTTTTTTTTTTTTTTTTTTTTAAGTGGGGGAAAACATATTTTCCATTTGTACTTGGCATCACATTACTGAGAATCTCTTCTGGTAAAAATCAAACTGAATTTGCTGTGGTGGCATTAGTATAGCTAACAAAGTTTGGCCCAGCATTGTACCCCTAATTATGTTAATATGTTTCAGAATCCTTTTATGAGCTAAATAATGGCCATTCTTTTCGCCTGACTAGAAAGAAAAACCTTGCCTATTCATCTCCTTTCCCTATGTATGCTATTTTCTAAACCAGTGTTCCTGCACCAAGGTTACAAACCTTAAGATTTGCTTAAGACTTATTTCCCACTTTACAAATTTTTAAGGACAATCATATTTGTGTATATTCACCCTAACTGAAAACACAAGGAAAATTTTGCAGCTCAGTACTAATTGCTTTAAAAGATTGACTATCCTGTGTAATTTATCTATGGCTAGCTTAACAAACTGAGTGCTGTGCATGGTGGTAGGAGGTAGAGGTTTGCTTTGTTGACACAATAGATTCTTTTTTGTACTAAAGAAAATTAATTCTTGCTAGTAGCCAGCTGATAAGTTTGAGGGAAAGAGCAAGAGAGAATGCATTTCTTATGCTGCCTTAAGAAGTCTCTTCTACCAGTCTTTCTGACCCCATGCAGAACTTCAGCTTGCTCGTTATAGTGACATTAGTTTACTCCTATTTTAATGTCTCATTCTCTGATTTCTGAGAACACCATCACAATATGGTCTTCTTTAATGGCTTAGTACACTCTTTACCAGGCTTTAGGCTAGAGTGCATCAGAGAAACAGCTCAGGTATCAGTACAATCTCTTCAGGAACTAGTCCATGTGCAAATAGCTGCTACTACACCGCTCAGTATCTTTTGTCACTACACTTACCTGCCTTTAAGAGTTAACAGATTGCAAAACACTAGACTCATTCCATTTGTTAATTTTGGACTGATCTTGGACAGGTTGGATGAACACAGATCCATAAAGCAACTATGTGCCTGAAATGGCAAAGTTATCCCAACCTCCTTTTATTTACAGAACACTTGTATAGTTCATCAGCAGATTAAATTTTGGTCAGCAGTGCCAACGACTGACAGAAATAAGCTCCAGCACAAAAAGAAGGGATTTCAATTTCAAGCCAAATATAGGAAAAGTGGTGTTGATTGGGAAGCAATAGGAGTTTAAGCTTAAAGGCAAACAATTTCAATTGCCAAGATAACACAAGGCCAGAAAGAAAGCTGTTGAAGCTTATTATCAATGTTAATAGTGTCAAGAGATGTCTCTCTTCAGCCAAATCTCATGTCTGTCTCCAGATTGGACTACTGCAGCAATTTTCCAGCAAATTCAAGGAGAAAGCCTGCAGAGGCTTTGTCTTTCCTTAAACACTCAAAAAAATGGGGGCAGAAGGAAGGAAAGGGGGATCCCCTTTCAGCCTAAACTAGTGTATGGTTTTGTTCTGAGCTCTGAACCCCTTTCTTGGCAAAGATCTTAATGGCCTGCAAACTTACAAAATGGGTGAGCTCCTGGGTGCAGGGCTGTTTCCAGTAAAGCCGGTGAGGCCATGTTTTTGCCTAATTTTCCACAATATGAGCCATAAAATTAAGATTTTGCTACTGATAAAACTCACCGGGGTTGTAGGACTTGAAATATTCCAGCAGGAAATTACAAATAATCTCCCAAATGTCATCTTTCTCTAGGCACATCAAGTTGAAAAGAAATCATTAGAGAAACAATTTCTTGACTTTTTACTTTCCAGCATTTAAGTACAAGGAGCAAGAGACAGAGGTGTCACAATATACAGAAAGGATAAAAGACAGCTCTGGAAATAAGAACAGGTTTACTCAGAGTCTATGCCTTTGACCAAGTGAGTACTTCCAAGTCAATTCAACATACCAAACCTCAGATTTCTTGCTTGAAAATTTAGATAAATAATAACCTGCCTGAAACAGCTATTATCAGATCTTTACAGTAAGCAGTACTTAGACCAGTCTAGAGAATCTACTTCAATTGACATGAACCTCTTAAACTTTCTATACAGACTGTCTGAGAGAATTAAGTGGCTCAAACAGCATCCACAATTTGTTGAGTGTTTTGAGTTGCATGAGAGAAAGTCAAAGGCTATGTAGGTTTATATTTTCAAATACAGGTTTCATAAACACAAAAAGAAACTTCAAAATGTTTTTGTGAACAGAGGTGCATACATATACCTGAAATATCCTACACTTGGTCTGGTTATGGTGCTATCTTGGTGCAATAAAAAGGTAATGAAAATTGAATTGTTCCGGATGGGACACTCAGTGTTTTCTAATTTGCTGTTGTCCTGAAAGGATGACAAAGGAAAAGATTTCCTAATCTTTCACCAAAGGAGTCCTGTCAGAGGCAAAGTGAAGCAATGTTATGGAAATTAGATTTCTTTAGAGAAGTTATCTATTTTAATCTACAGGAAGTAGGCGCCCATGTTTTTTCAAGAATTCATTAACTTATAAAATTTTCTTCTTCCTGCTTCATAGGAGTCATCCAAGTGAGTGAGGGAAACACCTCTTGAAAATCAAATTAAAAGTTTCATCTATCTAAATGCTATGGCAAGCCTTAAAGTATTAAGAGAATGGAGCCAGAGGACTTAAGCAGGCATCTATGGATGCATTAAACTTGACCTTTCCATGGAAGGCATGTGAGCTCCCCATCCAGCAGCTCAGAGTCAGCGAATCACTAACCTGTCTGAAACAGCCAGTCAGGGGAGTAAAGGACATTTCCAGTGTCTGCAGCTTTAGTAAGTAGTTTTGCAGAAGCTGTATAATGTTTTTAGTATGCCTTGTTACACTTTAATAGTCAGCCTATTAAAACTGAGTGGAAAACTCAGAATAACTGTTTGCTTCAAGAGTGGGCCTAGGTGTATCCTTTATGATTTTCAGTGTTTTTATTTCTACCCCTTGTATTGCTTAGGACTCCTACATGAAAACATCCTGGATTTTAAGAACTCGTTTATTCAAGCAAACAATACTTTACCAGACATGACTGAAGGAGCTCATGCTTCTGATGTGATAT
The DNA here is from genome assembly GCA_028858755.1 of Ara ararauna. Classification (NCBI taxonomy): domain Eukaryota; kingdom Metazoa; phylum Chordata; class Aves; order Psittaciformes; family Psittacidae; genus Ara; species Ara ararauna. The sequence goes on from CM054379.1 coordinate 49,872,079, forward strand.
ATAAACAACAACTCATTACCCTCTGATATTACACTTAACAGCTGAAGAAATGAGTTACATGTAACAACAAATTGATTCTAGTTTGTTTAAAAAAAGAAAGTGTTTGCAAAAGCAACCTTTTCTGGTTTTAGAATAAAAAATAAGCATCAGGCAAGAATCAGTATCTTTGCATATACTACAATGGAGACCTCACCTCAAGGTGGTTAGTAGCTCTTGTTGTTTCTCCTTAGCAACTCACCTGTGTCATTTCTCCCTCGTCCAGCACTGAAGAGTGCGGTGTCCCACTAGAGTCTAAAACAAACCCATTGTTTACCTGCTCTGTAAGATGCTGGCAGCCCTCATCCTCTGCTGATTTTAAAGGGATTCAGATTTTTCAAGGGGTTTAATTCCTGTTTAGAAAGTTTTATGCTGCAAAAGCCCTGGGTATTCAGCAGCTGGCAGGGTAAAGCCTTTCTTTTCTACTGATTTGCCCAGGTGCACACAGTCCTTCCCGTCAGAGGCTAACTCATAGCGGTCATTAAGGGTCAAAGTGACTTGTACCTTCCATAAGGCCGACACATTCAGAAGTCACTCAACATGTGAGCAACTCCTACCCATCACTATTGTTTCAGATAATCACCAGTGTGACTAATTGCTGTATTTCAGAGTTCTGCCACAGTGCACTATTGTGCTCAGATCAGAATTAGGCAGGAACAGGGAATTCAAAAAGGAGGGTAAAGGCTTTTAACTCCTAATCTTCAATTAAAACCTGGCCCAGATAATGAGTAAAGGTATTTTATTGTATCAGACAGATGTTTGGTTGCCACAGAGACAGGAGCTTCAGTTTCAGTGCCTAGGCTAGCAAGCCAGTCCTTACATGATAGCATCCATCCTTGCAGCAGGAACCAATTGTAGCACTGCCTTGGAAGGAGCTAAAATATGAATAGGCATGGTGAGAGGACAGAAATGCTGTGCTCCACAGTCACAGGAAAACAGGCATGCTGCTACATGGTCTAGCTAACCAGCACTTAATGTCATAAATCTCATACCTTAAGTTTGAAGTATAAATAAATTCTGATTAAGGAAGTATAACAACTTACTGAATTTACATATGAGCTGATGTGCATATATGTATGGCTGAGTCACAAACTTCCCTTACAAAGTTTCTAAAGTTTCTAAATGTCCCTTGGTTATGATGATATAGTAAGTCATTGCTTGGCCCAGAAAGCTGACATTTGTAACTATCCTAAAGGCTTCCTTTCAGGAGCAAGAGATGAAACCAGCCCGACCTTTCTCCTTTGCAGTTTTATCCCTCTAAGCAAAAACCTATTTGTTGGACTAAAACTGAGTCAAGCTCTTCTTTCTTCCCAAGCCTCTATGCCAGCTGGTTCTGCTCCACCCCACAGAGTCCTTGGAGTTTTCACCTGGGGCCATGCTTGGTGGTTTATCTGTACCCCTGCTTTTGTTTATCAGCTCTTTCTGCTCAGGGCAGGCACTGCAGCACCAGGACAGGGCATATCTTATGCACAAGGCCACAGCCGTAATGGCTCCAGCTGCCCTGCCAGCTTCCTCAGCTCTCCCCATCTTCACATTTTCCCAGGGCTGCTCAGGGATCATGGTGGAGAGCTCCTCCTGTTCCACTGCAACTTCCTCCTTCGCTTGAATGACACCTGACCACGTACAAACAATGAGGTATATGGGGAGGCCATATTAAGCCCTGAAAATATTGTTTAAATTCACGTATAAACAGACTTTCTATAAGCTGACATTATGGTCCAGTGTGGCAATGTTATTTTATGGTAGCCAAAAATTATACTAAAAATATTACTCCTACATGAACAAGATTCAAAGGCACCCTTTCTCAGAAAATATTCATTGACCAACATGGTTACCATTTCTTGGGAATTCACTATCAGCTATCTAATTGTGTAACTGTCTCATAGGAAATTTCATCTTGTTTAAGATGATGGAGATTTCATAACTTCTGTTAGCTCAGTTACTACCATGGGTTTTGTTTCTGTACAGAATGCGACTTTACTCCTTTAAACTGTTTAAATAAAATATGAACCTTAGTCTTAGAGTCATGGATTTTATAATAATTGTCCCTTCTTTGGGAAAAGAAAAGAAAAAAAATGAACAGGTGCCCCCCCTGGGATATCAGAAACTGCAGTCAGAGGAAAACAGTCAATTTTTAGAAGAAAATGCATTCATCATAGACAAAAGCTTTCCATACATAAACAGTTTGATTACTAACACTGCCAGTATATTCACAGAAGTGTTGTAACAATTTTGTGGCAAAGATGATATATTATTAACCAGAGTACAACTTCTTTACAGGAAGGTCACCATCAGCCTCAAGACTGCTACTCTTAGCCTTGCACCCTATCTTTCTGTATCTCTTTCTGTAGCTTGAAATTGGTTATTGGTTGAAATTTCTGTTGTAACAGAAAAAAACCAAAACCGGTAGAGTGAATCATGTTATAGATAATGGTCATCTAATTCCCTGGGGAGGACATCCATGGATATATGCAACCAGCTCCCTCTGAGAAACACAAAACACATGTGGAGTTGGATTGGCACACAATTTTGTTGTAGTTAGGTCTAGTCTTTAATCTTGGAGAATGTATCTCCAGCAGATCCTTGAGATTCTGTGATTTAACATGTGCATCTATTACACCCTCTCAAAGCTGGGACACATTGGGCACGTTCTGTCTTATGGAACAGTTTAAAAGTATTTGAACTGCTTAAAAACTAACCAATGACGGAAACCTGGCTACATTAAAATAATTTGTTTAGACTCCATGAAATCATACCAATGGATCTTTTTTGATGCATGATTTCACCTATAGCTAGGATTTATTATCAAAGTTATTTTTGTATCCTACTGTTTACAAGATATTATCTCTGGAAAACTCACCTGAGGTAAGACAATTTTGTGCTAAAATGTAATGATACAATTTCCTGACTTGTGAGTTATAATTATTAAGTTAAGAAGAAAAAAAAATAAAGAATAAAAAAGAAAAAAGAGAAAAAGAAATATAGTAGTAAAGATACTGCTTCTACCAGTGTATATAAAGCAGCTGGAGTGTGGCATGTTGTGTAGCTGAATCACCAGCAGAGCACAAAATGTACAGCTGTGCATATCAGGCAGCCAAATGTTGTGTTTAAAGCATACTAATTAACCAGACCATTCCAAGAATAAGGAGAAAGAAATTGTCCAAAGTGATTGCACAATATTTCATTTTTTTTATCTATCCATTCAGCTAAGCAGTTCACATGCCAATAAACTTCAAGCATTTTTTAAAGAATGTGGATTACTTGTCCAATTGTTGAAAGATCTGAAGATATTTCTCAAGTATTTGTAGCTATCTTGAGTGATTCTTTGTCAATTTAGGCATTGCTTTTACTCAGTTACAGTGGGTGAATTCTAAATATTAAACTAATGAAATTTATTGACAGTTGTACATGATACCAGATTCATTTACATAGGCAGAAATACATTAACATTACTTATAAAGATCATTCCCTAGGCATCTTTTCCAGGATGCCTAAAAATACTTAGCTGCCCATATCTGCTAAATGATGGTGCAACTAATGTGCTCTCTTCAAAGTTTTACTGGTAGAAAGTGGCAAACCATAAAAGCATTTTCAATTGGAAATGTCCAATTGCTTTGTAATGAAACAGGATGGACAACCTCAGAACATTTGGTTTAGATCCGTTTAAGTAATGAAAAATGTTCACGCTTATTCCAGTGTTTCAGACTGAAAAATGGGATGCACACACACTATCATAATCACATGTCACGCAAGACATATTTTAAAGCTGGAAATACTGTTAGAGAAAAGTCTCGTGAGGTTTCAGTCCCTCCTCTTTAAAATTCTATTTCCTCTGATGTTTTAATAAAAGTATATGCTGCACATATGTTATTTTTAATAACAATCAACTGCATAAATACTTTGGTTACATAAGTGACTCAGCCTTGACAATTCTTGAGCAAACTCGTCCTAACTGGGAGCCAGAAGCAGCTCGTTTTCAGAATGATCTTATTTTAGGGAATGATTGTCTGGAACATTTCTCAAAAGCACGAATTGAGATCGTTCTTCAGTTAATTCACTCCCCACCTGTGGCCGTCACCAGCTGCCAGTCCATTTCACCAGCAGCCAGAATGCATACATCTCAATTGAAAACCTTAAAATCAAAGTACAAATCATTCTGGAAAGCAATTCCAGACACAGACACTTTTTCAGGACAAGTGTTTTCTAACAAATAGTATATCCAGAGCTAAATATAATACAACTGTAACATGAAAGCATGCAGCTACTCTTGCTTTTGTTCAGACAATCACAAAAAGTGCTTTGCCAGCCAAATGATTTACCTATTTGCATATCCCAAAGGTGTACATAGCTTTGGACAGGAAAAACAATCAGGACACGTTGTCAAATTAACTTTCATTTGGGTGAGATAGGAAGATACATTGTCAGAGGAGAGCTGGTTTTGTTAATTAGCAAGCGTGTTTATGCAAGCATATTCTGTCTAATTAATTTAAATCTAATAAAACACAACATGAACTCCAAGTACAAAGGAATTGATCTTATTGTTAGGCCTTTTCATAAATAGGAACATTTATGATTGCCTTAGCAATTAACAACTGAAATCATAATAAAGCTGACTCCTAGTCACTATAGATTAGTGTATCTCAATTAGTTTAAACATGGTAATATCAATTTATGCTAACTAAGGACTTGACCTCAAATGGAGTTAAAAACTGTATAAACAATTAGAATTAAAATGTATAAAAAACTATGGTAACATCTAGCAGCAGCTCATACAATATTTGCCATGTTTAGAAACCTGTGGAAATATGCTAAAAATCCTCAGTATGTCCTCTTCACCCACATGTGACAGTGTAAGCTGTCTATGAAATATTAAGTATATCATTAAATTAATGTGCTCATCTGTAGCCACAAATCCCACATGACATTTTCTACATCATTTCTATTCTTCACTGTCCTGGGTTCAGCAGTAGCAGTCATTTTTCTCCTTGGTAGCTGGTGCAGCGCTGTGTTTTCAACTTTCAGCCTGGGAACGACCCTGATAACACCAGTGTTTTCAGTTACTGCTTGGTAATGTTTTGGTCAGACCAAGGACTTTCTGAGTCTCATGCTCTGCCAGGGAGGAGGGGAGGCCGGAAGGAAGCAGAGACAGGACGCCTGACCCAAACTGACCAAAGAGGTATTCCATACCACAGAACATCACACCCAGGATGTAAAAACGGAGGGCAGAGACCAGGAAGGGTGGGGGTTTGCTGCTGGGTTGGGCTTGGTATCGGGTGGTGAGCAGTTGTATTCCCTTGTGTTTCCCTTGTCATTATTATTATTGATGGTAGCAGTAGTGATTTGTGTTATACTTTAGCTACTAAACTGTTCTTATCTCAACCTGTGGGAAGTTGCATTCTTTTGATTCTCCTCCCCATCCCCCTGGGACTGGGGGAAGAAAGAGGGGGGAGTGAGTGAGCGAACTGCTTGAGGGGCTTAAGCCACAACATTCACACACAAAGGATGTGTGAAGAATAAAGATGAAGAAAATGCTCACTGCAAAAAAATCAGCCACACAGACCAAGATTTTTCTGCTGAAAAACAAATGAAACATTTTTTACAGGAATTTATCCGATATCCCTCTTTATGCAAAGTGATTCAGGAATGCTGTTTTGAGCTCACTATCCACACATCACTTTGTTAAAAGGAAGCCTAGATTCTGCTTCTACATGTCAGGCTTCATGCAGGACTAGCATCCCCCATAACATAGTGCAAAGTGATACTTGTGATATCTGCATGCATGAGGTGCTCAACTCCAATGTCAGGTGTATTAGGGCACAAGAGCACTACCTCGGGACTTTTGAAGTCTGGCGCCTGTGAGGTAACGTCACTCTGCGAAAATTTAACTTAATTTTGAAAAAAAAAAAGAAATTGGAAGAAGATCTCTGACTACATTAATAAGCTGAGAGATAATGCTTCAACTTAAGAAATGTCAAAATATTTCTGGATTAATATTTTTATGGAATTTTCATTATAATATTTTTTGTCCTGATTTGAGGAAAAAAACACGTTAAAATACGCAAGTTTCCTGCAGGATAGAAGTTCCAAATTTAGTTCTGCTACAGCAGGCATAAAAATAGCGTTATCATAATGCAGAAAGATATGCATTTTCCATGCGTACACATACTTCAGTAGTCTTTTCTTCCCCTGACTTCTCCAAGAGAACTTTTCCTACCATTAGGGTAGGAAATGGCCTTTCCATGTTAGCTTTTTTGTAGACCTGTGTGCTTGGTCCTTGTGACCCCAGGCTTCTCAAACTCAAGCAACAAATTAAATATTATTTGTGTATCAAAGTAAATTAAAAAATACATACCAGGTAACACCAAGTTGCCAGCTAGTGAATTTTAATTATCCGAGTGGGCTGCCAAAAGGAATTTTTACCAAGCCGGCAAGGTACTCTAAGAGCTGGATTTCTACCAGTTTCAGTGCCTTTCTCCTAACCCATCTGTATTTTTTCTTCCTGGTGATCTCTGATCATTCTTTGGTGCTACCTCTGCTGCATCCTTGCGTATCTACTTTACCCCAGAACTCCTAAATTTTAAAGCACCAGTGGAAGTGCTGATAATTAAACTGGTGCCAACCATGGAGATTGTTTCTCAGTTTAGGACCTTCATGCTTCCAACATGAAAAAGGATGCATGCAAGGGAACCAGTGATAAAGATAAAAAGTCCTGTAAGGATAACGGTAAAGTGTGAGTCATTGTCTTCAAATTGAGGTCCCAGCCAAAGGCACCTGGGGTTTTTGAAGATGCTTCAAACTCGCTTCAGTGCAAACTCCTGGACCCTTTCTATCCAACCTCTTTCAAAATGTAGGCCCCACACCTCAGAGTTCCCATCCCCTCAATTCCTTCTTTCCAAGCCTCCAAATCCTTCCTCTCCTATCTTAGTGTCCTTTCTTTGGTGCTTCCAGCTCAGATCTACCGCCTTTGCCTCCCCCTTTTTCCCACCATCCTGTCTGTCTCTTTACAGAGACGTCACTTATCTTCTCAGTGACGCACCTTCACCTCAGAGAACACAAACCTTGTCAGTTTATTCCTCTTCTGACACAGTGTGCCTTTTCATTTCAGCTCCCTACTTATCCCACGCCTCCAGCTACCACTTAAGTTCTTGATACTTAAAATCTCCCTTTTCTTCTCTCTGTCCTGGCCACCACAGAAGGACAAGACTGATAGCCTTGAGGTCACATCTGGTTTCTCGCTGCCTTTCCACACAGGTAAAGTCCTGGCTGCTGGCAGGGATTACACAAACCATGTTTCAGGCTGCAGTTACCCAAAGTCTCTTTCATCCAAATGGAGAATATCAGGGCACAAAACAGCACGACCCAAAGCATTTTCAGTTTCTAGTTAGGGCCTTATTCTCTTCTGATTTGTGTGATGGCAAATGAGAATTATCTACATTCTAAACAATTAATTTAAATTAATATGAAATACATACTACAGAAAGGTAAATTTCAGCCTATTTGAATGATGAGACCCCTATTCACTACCACGCACTGTAAGAGTTCACATACCTTTAATATGTTCATTTACTACCAGCACACCCGAAATAGAATGAGCTTGAGGTTATCAAACTGTGTTTTTTCTCGCCATATCTGGTTTTACAAGCTTCTGATAAAATGCTAAATGCATCAGTTATAATGTATTCTCATTCCACACAGATACTTGGGAGCTATATCAGTTGCAATGTTTTCCTTCTAAAATGTCATTCCCTGACTGAGAAAACCATTTGCCCAGGAAGGTTCTGAGCAAAGAAAATCTCATGGGTGTACATTATAATTTCCCAAACAATCCATAACCCAGTAGAAATGTCCACACTCTTTTTTCCTTTTTTTTTTTTTCCTTGGTAGTAATATTCAACAATTCACATAAATTGCATGAAATAAACTTCTGTGTGGAGTTCGCCTTCAGCTTTACTCATTTCCATTTCATAGTCAGTAAATACCGTGTCAGTCCGAATCAACTTGGCATCTTGCACAATCAATAAACAGGGTGTTTTAAACAGAAGTGTCAGTGATGGCCTACATAGGAACCATTCTTTCACCATTGCCTTCAGTTTTATTGGTTTTAACCCAGCTAAAGCAATTAGAGCAGTAGATTGAGTATATATTATGCAGTCATCTGACCACCATCCGTTTCATATTAGGGTCCATCATATTACATTATAATACTCATATTTTCCCACAAATTAACACATTTAGAAATTGGTTTTAATCAACTTTTATACACATGTATCAATAAACCTGAACCATTTGTGATGGTTTGGTGCCTTTGCTGGTACAATGTTACGAAAAGGTTTTAGATGATTGTCAGATATGCAGTATCAAACAATTATAGCTAACAGCTATTCTGATTAAGGTTTCTAATACATATTTTGGGTAACTTCATATGAAGTCATTCTTAAGCCTAGCTAATTTGAGAAGACAGACAAGTTTAAAGCAACCCTTCTGTGGCATAGTATTAGGTCCACAATATCAAGAAAACAGTCAAGGATCATCTGCAATGAAAGGCCAGAATGAAGACAAATTCACATCCTGCAGCACAAAAAGCACTGGTGGAACCTGGTACAATAAGTTTGCTTTACTGGGAATACTTGTAACCACTGCCAACTACTCTTTTACAAGCCACCAAGACAAAATACTCACAAATTAATCATCTGCATCTCTTCTAATCTTTAAAGATTTCTAAATTAATACGTTCATCCTCCATTGTCCTAAAATGTACATTGTAACAATACATAGATATTATCTTTTTTACTGTTCAGCAGAAAATCATGAAAATCAATGACAGCTTAAAGTGAGTTAGTAGATCCGGTTTTGTCTGCATAATCTTAGTAGTTCAGATTTATCATGTCACTGATAACAGAATTATACTAACATGAATCCTGTGAACCAGTATGATAATATCATTGTCTTCTGTATGGTTTTTCTTTTTTTAATGGGCTATTGGGGTAGCTGAACTACTCAGACTAATTTCTACAATGATCCCTGAAAGAAAGCTGAGATCGTAGAACCAAAGAATAGTTAAGGTTAGAAAGGACCTTAAGATCATCTAGTTCCAACCCCCCTGCCAGGAGCAGGGACACCTCCAACTAAACCATGCCACCCAAGGCTACGTCCAATCCAGCCTTGAACACCGCCTGGGGCTTTGATATTTTTTATCGTCTTTGAAATACATCTCCTGCACCTGTATTTAATTTTTGACAGAAAAAGAGAACTGAGTTTGGAGGGTCAGGACCATTTCAGTAACCAACAGTAAGGTAGACTTACATTCCTGCATATTCATTCATTAGCCATGAGGCTAATGCATTTGTATCTTGTATGTGCATTTGTGTCATAGGAAATTACTTTTTTTTAAAGTAGTTCAAATTCTTCTCAAAATGAAATTATAGTTTGGATTTTCATGGCCTGTGTATGCCCAAAGTTGGAGTTATGCAGACACAGAGTTTAGGAAAATATGGGTTCACTTTGTATATGACAGTGTTGGAAAGAACAACCAGGCACAAGTGTACTGATCTCAGGGCTGCTAAAAGATGACAGTTCACAGCTTCTTGAAGTGACTTTGCTGGCCCTTACAAAAAAATGAAAACTAGAGAATAAAAATCCGAAAATGCAGTTTTAAGGAATATAACATATGATTCATGCTTTGTGCTTACACTAGATTAAGAAAGCTACTTTAACAAAAGAGATACAGTGCAAAGATTCCAAGAATTTTACTGCTTCTTTCCCCAGTGATGCATTTGATTCCTGCAGTATCCATTAATTATGGAAGAAGAAACTGGGTATATTAATAAGATTTAAAGTGCTCTTTATTCCCCATTCGCAAATTAGTTGATTATCTACATTGCCAGATTTCACGTGTGGTAAGATAAATGTAAACATAATTATCGCATGGATGTAGTCTGATGTTGGAATAGAGCTTAAATTTATCTTCTCCAGAAAATAACTGGTAGGAAATACAGGATACTTGCTTATTTACATAGCTGCCAAGGAGAGTATCTCTCTAGTGAGAAATTCCAAACATGAAAATAAATCATTTCTGCACAAGACTAGAAGCTCTTCTCCCACTTCCCCATCACATGAAGCGATGTGATTCACATCAAAAGAAAAAAAATTAAATCCCATACTGCCTAAATCTCATAATCCTGCAGATAAAATTGTTAAACATGGGAGATTAAAGAATTAACATATGATGACAGTAGGCAAAGATTCATTGGAAAATGAATCATGAAATTAATTTTTTTTTCTTTTCATTCAGAACAAAAAATTTATCACAAATCAGTACACTTTATGTACCTTCTTTTTTAACAAGAAAGCTGAAGGTTTCTGTAAAGAAATCTAAGATGAAACAACAATTACAGGGAGAGTAGGACACAAAAGAAGTCCAAAGACACATTTCTGAAAAATAAACAGAAAACATAATGAGAGCAGAAAAACAAGGACTCCAATAAGGAGTGCAAATCTCATTGTAAAACCAGAAAATTTGATCTCATGGTATCAAAATTCAGTTTACTCAGGTCATTAAAACTTGCTCAGCATTTCACTAGAGGTAACTATAATGATAAAGCAGACAAGCAACCATTTCAAAGTTAGTTTGCAAACCGCTTTTTCAATTCTTACCCAATTGATAGTAGTATATTTATCAACTGTATTGTTTCCATAGTAATATGTTAAAGTACAATCAAGGGTTTCCAACTCTAACCCTAGACATGGAAAATTGAATTAAGAGCCTTAACAAGAAGAATGGATTTTTATTGTGAGTTGAAATAGAGGAAGTAGAAGCAAAGGGATACGTAACATCAAATGAAACTTATAAAAACATCCTATAAGCCCATTAGTTTGTCATATCTTAGCCCAGTGCTACCAGCTCCCCTCAGCAGAATGTATGTGTTCAGTGGTTTTTAAATCAAACAAGCTCTACAGCCAAGAACAAAGACTGAAATGAACTAGTAAGTAAATTTGCTTCATTTTCCAACCTCATAGCAGCATATGAAAACAAGTAAGAGTTATCATCTAGATATACCAAAGAACTACAATCAAAGGACCTTTTTTGCAGAGCAGAGCACATGAAATTAAGAAGTGAAAGAACTGAGATTTGCCACGTGCTCTCCTAAGTATGTGCATGATAATATGGTAATAAATTCCATGACCATGCAAACGTGTGGATGAATGCGTATGCATTCATATATACTACTCAGACATAAGGACTTCCCATTTTGCAGTGTATGTAAAAGACAACATTAAAAAGGTGAAAACTACTTCAGGCTTCCTAAGTACGTTTCTGTATGAATTCTTCACACCATTTGTTATGTTTGCTTCTATATTCACTTATCAACATTTGCATAGAAAGAAATCTCCCCACAGAAATCTAGATGAAAAACAATAAATAACAGTTCACCATATTAATTTTTTTTTTTAAAGTTTAGTAAGCTTTTGTTTCCTTCTCCCTGGCTGAATGAGATCACTTATTTTTTCCCTAACAAATTCTCTGTTTTAAAAGCCAAACTGGATAATATTTTTAAGAGCTGAAGCATTCTTCTAAAAGTCTGGCACGCTGTTTAATGGAATTTCATTCTACATATTTTTTCTTTTTGAAAATATCAAAGACACCTACAATTATTTAGTCAAGATAAAACAATTTAAAACTACTCCTTTTCAATCTGTCAAAGCTGTTCAATGAACAGATGAAAGATTGTTTTAACATTATTATGCAGCATAGATAAGTGAATCATACAATCCAGATACAGGTGCAGTTCAAAAAATATTAAAAACTTTTAACACTTTTCCTCATTTTTTTCTGAATGCTCAGAATTTCTTAAAAAAATATCATTAGTACAGACTCTAAAAGATTTCTAGCGCATACACTTATTGTCTTAGGTGGCTATTTTATAAAATCAATTTTAAAAGATTAAAACAAAAAATACTTAGCACTCACAGCATTTTCTTCATTCCGCTATATCTTATACCTATTTTAAATTGCAGATGGTGCCATATTACCACTATATCTATCATGCAAAGATGTCTACAGAAGCTAATCATGCATAGTGTGCAACTTTGTCATTTCAACCCCATGAGTATTTTACAAAAAATAACTTTATTTATTTATCTTGGGTGAGGAGATTCTGACCATCACAAATCTTTCATTTATAAGTTAATAATCATAGAATGGCTTGGGTTGGAAGTGACCTTTAAAGATCATTTAGTCCAACCCACCCCTGCCACAGGCAGGGACAGTAGCTGTTAGCTTGTCCTTATTTAGTCATAAAAGGCCATTCCCACTGTGAGAAAAAAATATCCCATGAATACCACCTATATTTATAGAAAGTTTCCCTCCCCAAGTCGTTACTTATTCTTCCACACCTCAAGAATAACTCCATTGGTTCCAGGTATAAGACTGAAAATCATATAAGGAAAGAGCCCATGAGGTTGTCTAGTCTGTCTCCTTGCCTAAACAAGATTGAGTTTTGTCCTGCTTGCTAACATGTGCCTAGTAAAGTGCAATTCTTCACCAGGGGTCACAGCTCTTCAGGTATAGGTAAGGAAGAACTGTGTACTTTCATTCCCCAAAGTATAATGTATTTGCAACCTTTCTTTTCTTTTATTTGATACCTTTTCATGATCTCAAAAGAAACCTTTACAAGTAATCCTTAGAGCTTTCTTATCTAGGCTACTTTCTATATATCTTCTAAGTGATGAGTTGGCAGATTTAACTTGTTTCTTCAAACAAAATTAACCGTCTCTCAGCATGGTTTCCATCTTCTCTTTCTTCTTTCTCGTTTGGCAGCAGCAGAATTTCCAAAAAGACAATCTCTGTCTTTCAAGCTGATCTGTTTTTTACGTCTCTATTCCCTGAAGTGATGTTTCATGATAAAAACAAAACAAACCCCCCTGAGATATATTTCCATCTGTGTTATAATCAGAAACATCAATTTGCAAAGTCAGTTCCTTTAATCATTCATTTACCCACCATAGATGTTTTTTGATGTAATTTTTGTAGTCTTCCTAATGGACTCTCGTGATATTTCTGAGGTTTGTTTGTCTTTAGGAATAGAGAATTATTTGGTTTTCCATTTTTTTGTATCACAGCTATCAAGGGAATGTTCTCCCAAGTCCCCCTTTAAGATTGCCCAAGGGTTTGTTGTTTTGTCCGGGCAACAGAAAGTTTTCTAAGTCACTTTGGTCACTATTCTAATATTTCTCTGAAGTCCTTTAGGAACCAATTTTATCTTTCTGCACTGGGATTTGGGAAAGGCTATTGTTTGCCAGCCAGTGACAGATGAGTCTGCTCTTTTTTTAGGGGTTGATAAATGCAGTTCAGGCTGGAATGTACCAATCACAGACTTCCCAATGTTACTTCAATTTAACTGCATAGTTGGCAACTGTTGGTATCATTCCTGCAATGGCTGTTTTCTTACTGAGAAGCTATATACATTTGAAAAGGCCAATTCAGTTAAAATAAACTACTGGAAAAAGAAATCTGAAAAGATACTTCTGTCCTTCAAATTCCTGCTATCAGTTTCTATTTTCTACACAAAAAGACGCTTTAATGAACGTTTATTCAATAAATGTTGAGATCTTGCAAAGCATTTGTTACCAAAGCCCTTTAGAAAACAAATTTCTAAGTACTGCAAGGTATGCTCAGATATTCATTTGGTCAGACCTGGACAGTCGTGCCCTGACTTCCAACTCAGTGCCATAGCACCATTATGTCCCATGCCTGTGTGAGACCCACTGCATATTTATTAAACAGGGAAAATTTTATAACTGCAGGAATTGCTAGCATTATATGATAGTAAGCAAAGACCAGATTGAGTCAAGTACAGCAAAACCAGCTGTCAAAGGCAGAAAATGCATGACAAAACATGTGCTTTCATTTGTATAAGCATATGAACAGCAGAAACACACGCGTAAGCAATTGCCTTTTATTATAGTTGCTTCTCATCTCTGTTTCCACTGGTTCCAGCTATACTTCTAATATGATAAAGTGACTTCTTCATGTGTCCCCAGCATTAACAGATGAGCTTCCTCCTACTAACTTCAAATATGGATTTTGATAATCTTTTCACAAGATTACAATCAGGGCCATGCTGTCCAGTCAGTCCTGTCCTCTTGCCTAGTCAGGCTCTCCTCATGATTTTAATAATAGGGTATCCCAGTAGCCACCAGCAGAAATGAACAGTTATTTCTTGAAAGGGGGATTTAGGAAGTAAAGTGATGTAAATAGTTATTAACACTCAGTCTAAACATTTTTGACAATGTGCAGGGAAATAGGCAAAACTTATACTTGTTCAGGCTTGGCTCAGTCTGAAAAAAAATTCCTTCCCCTTCAGCAGGTGTAAATGGTTAATTGAGAAACAGTATAAAAACCAACTTGCCTACACTTTCAGATAACTATGGAAATACAGGTATCTGCTTCCTGTAGATTCCTCTGTGTTTTAACCTTCATTTCCCACCGCTTTACCATCTGATTTATGAAATGAACTACTTGGTCAGCTTAACAACAGCAACAAGCCACAAACAAAACATCTGCTATATCAGTGGGAAAAGTTTTACATATATATTTTTCAGTTCTTTGGCTCTGGGAAACCAATCTTATATCCTGATGTTAGGAAGTCTGTCACAGTATCTATAGTGCTATTTTCATTTGTGTATGTAGAGTAAATAAATAACCCACTGACCCAGGTTGGAAGTTGCAGCAATACATATATACTACACATATGTTAACTTGTGGTATTGACTTGAAAACCGCTTTTAGGCTTTTAAGACCGCCATTATGGTCAGATAAGTGATTACATTTTCTATTTACGTTGAAGGTATAAGAGGCTTTCTTTTTTTGCTGAAGATTTTACTGTCATATTTATCCTGCTGATGCTGGGAGAAAACATGCTCTGGAAGCGTAAACAGGAATCTCACTTCTCACATCCCTTTAGGAGAGTTGAAAAGTGAGATATTCAGCTGGTTCCACTTTCCTATCTAACACCAAGATGTGATACAGAAAGGCCAAAGGCTCACTTTCAAAATCCTAGATAAGTGATTTTTTTATCACGCAAGAAAGTTAACCTTTTTACTTATATTGTAAGTCCAGACTATGTTGAACCTGTTGAGATAAAAAAATGAAAGTTAATAAGATTAACTTAACTAACTTAACATAATATCGAGCATGCATTTCGTAACAAGTCCAGAATAAATCAGCACTTTAAAAGAGTAATGTAAATAACTACTCCTACGGTCAAAATAATTCAAAAAAGTTGCATAAACATTTCTGGTAAACTCTCTTGTAGTCTTTCCTTACCGAAGGGCAGAGCAGAATTTCAGCCACCATGTCTCTGAAGATAAGCTGCAGTCGAGTTAAATGAACTGAAACTGCAGAACCAGAATCAATTTCAGTGTTAATAGGGCAACCTATTCTCCTTCCACTCACATGGAAGATTTGAAACACTAGCCCTGGAAAAAGCAACCTTCCCACTGAACATGAGTTCTGACACAAGTACACAGACCTATCCCAAATTACAAGAGATCAGAGAACAATGTCCCTCTCTTCCTTTGAAAGTTTGTAAAGCAGCAGTCCTTTGACAGGCAATGCCTCGAGTCACCAGGCACAACTCATTGTCTGCTCATGGTAATGCCAAAAACTATAACAGAATCAACTCTATTCATACAAAGTGGAGGTGATTCCTCAGGATGGAATCCATGAGTAAAGTACAAAAAAGGCTGCAACCACTTTTGTTCTAGATATAAGTTTTGGCTGGGAAAGAATAAGGAGTTTCAGTCCCCCACTTGAACCTGTCCTGGTTACAGGAATTGCTACCCAGCATGAATGTCCTTCTCATTACTTGACCTGCAGGAACAAAGTATACCAAAGTAGGTGAAAGACCAGTAGGACAATGCACCTAAGCCCTTCTCCCTGTATAGATCATTTTGATAGTACACAAGGACAAGGGCATACTATAAGGTTCTCCTCCATCCCTGAAAGGCTTTGTACTACCCCAGGACCTTCCAAGCCTGACTGAGTATGAATCAGTGAAATCTTTGCAGAAAATGCAGAATTTGCACAGGCATGTACCATCATTAGCAAAAAAGAGAATTATAGAATCAGACAGGGGGAAATGTCATGAAATGCTGAGACACATGCACATCCATAAAACTAAAATGAAAACCAAAATTTATTAAAGGAGAATTAACTAAAACAGAGCAAGAGGCTTACTTACGTATTTTCAAGCAGAACAAATTCATCACAATGGTCACCTGAAAAGCTATCAATTTACTCTGGAAAACAAATAATGTGACTACAGCAGTTGCTGTATTCTCCAGGTAATTTATGTGGGAAAACCATGTGTTTATCTACAGCAAAATTGGCAAGGTTTTTAATTAAGTTTTTCCAAAAGCTTTTGTTAATCATGAAATATGACAGCATAAGAGCATATGCCGTGCCTTCTGGGCATAATCTTTCTTAGAATAGCATAAATCAGGAGTTACTTCAAGAACCCTGAAAATAAATTCTGTATGAGAGAAATTGAAAGCCAGAGTGCTCTGAGCTGATTGGGATAAAGGTGTGAGGATGTAACAGCTCTTTCCTGATTGTATCATTTATTAGGATGATGTAAAGTTTCCGAGAACCTGGTTATTTGATAAGGAAAAAAATACTGCACAAAAGTGAAGAGGCAACACCCCATGAACTTGGTATCTTCATGTTAGGTTTTCTTCCTGCCTCAGATGTCTTGCGTCATTAACCCAGCTGGCTGTGTACCATAACTGAGGAGGCCCTGTGTGTTTAGCAGGCCATTTTCCTACCAGTTCTTCTACTAACAGGGCTCCAGAATTAACACAGTATAGATACCGGCAACAAATGTTTGGCTTAGGTCCTTTTCTTCACTCTCTCCCTCTTTTCTCCATAGTTCAAATTATAACTAAAAGAGTTAAAAATTGCTTGATGCTGAATCACCCTTATCTGCAACTCCTGATTCCTTTACGAATGACTGAAATTCTCCTGAAGCATGCAATGATGGGCAAAAATATACTCCACACTCATGATTAGCCATACAGCCTTGAGATAAGAGCTTAGCTAAGAGACTTGGCCAAGACAAATGAACTAGAATGCACTTGTGGGTGTTAAACATAAAATAAAATTGAGAATGGTTATTCCTTCCCATTGGTTGCCTTCCCTTAGGTCACCTTCCAGGATATCCTATTTTGCAGATCAGGGCTTCTGTCAGATGGTTGTGTAATATGAATTGCAGTGCATTTCCTCAGGGGCCAATGAGGGATAAAAGCAAATGGAGTGGGCTGTAAGTCTAGCTGACAGCTTTAGAAGACCTTAGAATTCCCCAAAGGTAGGTATACTGGGGGCTGTGGGAGAGTATGTGGAAAATCGTGCACAACCCTACTCTCTTCCCCCTACTCAAGTAGGGAACTAAATATTTTTCTTCTTACAGAAAGCAAGGTTAACCTCTTTCTGGTCTTCCAAATGTCAGGCAACAAACCTAAATGATTTCCCCATCTTAATGATGGGGGGAAAAAAAATATTAAACCACAGCATATAGACAGTATAAAATTTCTTCTGTGTATAAAATCAGTTTAAGCAGTGCTTTTCCAGAGCACATTTCAATGTTAGCCATGGCTGTATATCTTCTCCCCATCATAATGAATGTCAGCTTGCACTGGCCGTTGGCCACCACTCCACAAGATCCCTCTTTGTGTCTATTAGTACCAGATCAGAAACAAAATCACTTCAAGATGCAAAGTGTTGAGAGGTCCCACCAAAATACAAACTTACAGGGTTGAACTGTGTCAAAAAACATCCTGTAGCAATAATGTTATCCTGACAGCCTTTAAACAAGATTAAGTATTCTTTGCCTTCCAACAGCCCAACACTAGCACTAAAAAACTGTGTCATGTGCACTAGCTAATTTGACAAGAATGTGACTGTCAGCTCAGACTGGCTCTAGATCAAACCTGCCCTGGTAGGTGAGACAGAGAGGCGCAGTGCTACTCAATGTGGAAGCTCAGCCTGAGGCATAAGTATGACTACAAATATGGTATCACTCAGACAGGGTGAAAACATTTTGACACATGAGTTTTAGCCCAGAAAATTCAATTCCTGTCAAAAGAAAAACATCTTAAGGGAATGTGCTAATTTTTAAGACATTTTTGCAAGCATCAAAATCTTTACAACTTTTTTTTTTTAACATTTTGACAGCATCAAAATATTTTGTTTCAATTTCCTCATTTGGTCTTGACATTTATTTTGACATCACATAGTAAAATGAGTATTTACTGTAGCTGAAAATTTTATATTATGATTTCTCAACATAATCAGAAAATGCTGTCAAAATATTTCAATGTTTCTCAAGTCTTCATTCCTCAAAGACTTTAGGACATGTGGTTTGCTTTAACTCAGGATTAAATAAGTGAGGAAATAACATAATTTCTCACTGGATAAGAATTCTCTTTTGTGAACTGCTCAAGATACTGCACCTTAATTTTATAATGCCGCATTTCAAAGAGTGTGTGTCATGCAAAATTCTTCCTCTCCTTGAAAATTACTGGAAAGGGTCCTTCATAATGTCAAAAAGAAAGGAAAATTGAGAAAAAAAATGTTTTTACAATGTTGTTTTTCTTACATGCCTGAAAAGACCTTGAGTTTGAGGAAAACAAAGTGGTAGACTAGAAGAATTTCATATTTTAGAGATACTGATTAAGACCAACTGAAGATTACTTTTGTCTCATTCTAACCTAGTGATTGCTGCAATACCCCTTTAGTCTGGTCTCTGAATCCCTACTGTCGCTATTCCCACCTGTTTTTTTTGATGTGGGCTCAGTTGTGAAAGCTTATGTAGTGATAAGTAAAAGTTTATAAAGGAAGAAAAAAATATTGCAAGTGGTTAAGAGAAGACATTTCTGATGACTAGGATTCAAATTTTTAAGTTTTAGTTAATATAAATCTGAAATCTCTTTTTTCTATCTTTTCTTAAAAAAAGCATATATTTGTGTATGCATAAAAACATATATTTTTAAAAGAGTAAACCAATCTATAACCTGTCTTCTTACCCTAAGAAAGTAAAAATTTGATCATTTCCCCTACCCACAATTTGATAAGCCTTGAGAAATTGTAAGTAAAGAAGAAGATGTTAATCAGACTTTTGGTTAGCAAAATAAGTACTACTTAGAGTTACTTTAGCATCCTTGAAATTTTTGAACAAAAACCAGTAAAAAGTACAAGTATGGTTTGAAGACATAATCTTTAATTGCTTTTTAATTAAATTATTCCTTCAATTTCCAGAAGTAAAGACAAGCATTTCAAGAAAAAGCCATTTTTAAGTCAGAATATGTTGTTCATCATGCAGGAAAAGAAAAAAGAGCTGTACATTCTTGAAAGATGGTAATAATGTCCGTATTTATGTCATAGTCCTGTAGTTAATACAAAATGGCAGGTAAACTCCAGTGAATGTGAACGCAGCAGATGTTTTTTCTGGAACAGAGAAATATGCTACAAAGGATTACACCCCTGAGAGAAAACTGCTACATAGGATGTTATGTACCTATTAGATACATCATACACTTTCCCTCATGCCTCACTTAAAACCAGGCTGATAACCTTGACCAGTTTGTAATTGAAGTAGTAAATGCCTCCTTTAAGTAACCTGTTTTATTAATCTTGTCAGTTTTCAGTATAAAAGAGAGAAAAAAAGAAGGTTTTAGTTACTTTTTCAGGCCCTGGGCCAGCATTCAAACTACTTGAGGAATATTTCACCATCCAGTAGAACCAGGACTAAAACGGATAAAATTTCCCACAGTTTGTGCCAATGGGTTTGAATTCTGCCTATAATAACAGTCCTGCTATTCTCAGTACCAGGCGTCTTGTGAGCAGAGCTCTGTCCAAATTACATAAAGAATAAAAATGTGTACTAAGATGTAAATTTTAAGTTCATTTGCCTTTGTGGGTTTTTTTCAGATATCTACGCAAATACCGCTCACATCTTGTCAGTACAGCAAAAGCATGAGTCTTTAAAAGAAATAGGAGGTGCTTATTACTAAGGAAAAACAGTCTAATTAGCGAATAATGTTTCAGTGTCATACTGCCATGGGAAGACTAGGCAGTGCTTACACCCTGTGTGAGCTGAGCAGAGGGTTAGTCTAAAAGTGACTCAATCAAACAAAAAGAGGTCAAAGATGGCTAAAGTCGTTTGACTTAGAAATGGGTAAAGCACTAATTTCCTGTTTTCTGCTTTGGAAATGCAGAAAAAAATAGTGTTTATTAACTGTCTGTTTGGTTGTTACCAGCAGTTTACAGTGTTTCTTAGATGAAGTAAAATGCTATAAACTTAAGAAAAATATTAAAAATATTATAACATGTCTAAAATGTCTTGTTTTCATTCAAAAGTTGGATTTTTTTTTTTATAAATTATATCTCAGATAAGAATTTGCCAGGAATTACCAGACTATGTGTCCTATCCATCTATTTTAGTCCATCACAGTGACTATTTTAGTCAATCACAATGACTGCATAATTCATTATAAGAAAATTTTTTTGCACGGAAAGATTACTAAGGAGAAAAAAAAACCATCGAAAACAAGAGCGTACTGGGTGGTTCGACGTAGATGTGATACTGAAATGAAGATCCGAGTTACTAGAGTTTTAAATAGAAAATCTGGTTGATATTCAAGGATCACATGCTACAAGCTCAGGAGCGATACATTCCTGATAGAAGGAAGTGCTGCAGGAGGGTTAGGAGACGTCCTTAGATGGATAAGGAGCTGCTGAGGAAAATTCGAAGGAAAAAAGAGGTTTATAAAACATGGAAGCAAGGACAGGCAGCCTGGGTAGAATACAGGGATGTTGTCCGGGAAGCTAGGGTCCAAGTTAGGAAAGCTAAGGCCCACTTAGAATTAAACTTGTCTAGGAATGTGAAAGATAACAGGAAGGGATTCTATAGGTACACTGCAAATAAAAGACAGGCTAGCAACAATGTGGGCCCTCTCCAGAAGCTATCGGGAGAGCTGGCTACCCTGGATTTGGAGAAGGCTGAGGTTCTTAATGACTTCTTTGCCTCAGTCTTCACCGACAAATGCTCTGACCACACCACCCAAGTCTTGGAAGGCTGACGCAGGGACTGTGAGAATGAAGACCTTAAGCCCACTGTCGGAGAGGATCTGGTTCGAGACCATCTTAAGAACCTGAATGGGCACAAGTCCATGGGACCGGATGAAATCCATCAGCAGGTCCTGAAGGAGCTGGCAAATGAAGTTGCTAAGCCACTCTCCATCATATTTGAAAAATCATGGCAGTCAGGTGAAGTTCCGGATGACTGGACAAAGGGAAATATAACCCCCATTTTCAAGAAGGGGAAAACGGATGACCCAGGGTACTACAGACCAGTCAGTCTCACCTCTGTGCCTGGCAAAATCTTGGAGCAGATTCTCCTGGAAGGCATGCTAAGGCACGTGAAAAACAACAAGGTGCTTGGTGACAGCCAGCATGGCTTCACTAAGGGGAAATCCTGCCTGACCAATTTGATGGCCTTCTATGATGGGGCTAAGGGACTGATGGACAGGGGTAGAGCAGTTGATGTCATCTACCTGGACTTCTGCAAAGTGCTTGACACTGTCTCACATGACATCCCTGTCTCTAAATTGGAGAGACATCAATTTGATAGGTGGACCACTCGGTGGATAAAGAACTGGCTGGATGACCACATGCAAAGAATTGTGCTCAATGGCTCAGTGTCCAGCTGGAGACCAGTAATGAGTAGTGTCCCTCAGGCATTGGTGATGGGACCTGTCTTGTTCAACATCTTTGTCAGTGACACGGACAGTGGGATTGAGTGCACCCTCAGCAAGTTTGCCAATGACACCAAGCTGTGTGGTTCAGTTGATACGTTGGAGGGAAGGAATGCATTCTAGAGGGACCCTGACACACTTGTGAGGTGGGCTGATGCCAACCTGATGAAGTTTAAGCATGAGAAGTGCAAGGTCCTCCACCTGGGTTGGAGCAATTCCAGGCACAGCTACAGGGTGGACAGAGAAGAGATTCAGAGCACCCCTGCACAGAAGGACTTGGGGGTGTTGGTCGACAAAAAAATGAACATGAACCAGCAGTGTACACTCGCAGGCCAGAAAGCCAACCATATCCTGGGCTGCATCAAGAGGAGTGTGACCAGCAGGTTGAGGGAGGTGATCCTGCCCCTCTACTCTGCTCTTGTGAGACCTCACTTGGAGTATTGTGTGCAGTTCTGGTGTCCTCAGCATAAAAAAGATGTGGAACTGTTGGAACAAGTCTAGAGGAGGGCCACAAGGATGATGAGGGGTCTGGAGCACCTCCCATATGAAGACAGGCTGAGAAAGTTGGGGCTGTTCAGCCTGGAGAAGAGAAGGCTGTGTGGAGACCTCATAGCAGCCTTCCGGTATCTGAAGGGGGCCTATAGGGATGCTGGGGAGGGATTCTTCATGAGGGACTGTAGTGAGAGGACAAGGGGTAACGGGTTCAAACTTAAACAGGGGAAGTTTAGTTTGGATATGAGGAAGAAGTTCTTTACTATAAGGGTGGTGAGGAACTGGAATGGGTTTCTCAGGGAAGTTGTGAATGCTCCATTGCTGGCGGTGTTCAAGGCTGGATTGGACATAGCCTTGGGTGGCATGGTGTAGTGGGAGGTGTTGCTGCCCCTGGCAGGGGTGTTGGACCTAGATGATCTTCAGGTCCTTTCCAACCCTAACTATTCTATGATTCTACGATTCTATGATTCATTTCATTCTCCTACCTTCACCCTTAGAAAAAAGCAGGAGAGACCTGAAATAACAACTCACTCAGTGATGTGTGCTTTGCTTACTACTGGGAAATAAATTACCTGTCGTTAACTAGAAAGTACTATTTCCTTTATGCTATACAGATGTCTGTTAATACAGCAAGCCAGACTTGCACCCATGCAGTAGTTCGGTTCCTGAGCTCCCCTTCCGAACAGGATCCATCTGGCAGCTTCGTGATCAAACTGTCCTTTTGACACTTGCTTCTGGCCTGCCACCCTTCCCCAAGAGCTGACAGATGCCTGCCCTGTATACATCTCTTCCTTTGCCTGCAAAGAGCCAGGAGTTGTAATTCTGAGCTGCAGCAAGCACATCCACATGGCAGAAAAGCATGACACTGAAGGACTCTTTCCATTTCACATATACATGGACAACCTAGAGCTGGGAGCTGGAAAAAAAACGCTTGCAATCTAAACTGTGGTGGAAAACCAGGACACCCTGCTGCATGATCTGGCCCCTTCACCAGGCTTTCCTCTAGGCAGTGGATCATTTGTCACCATGACACAACTTTCTTGACATTTTCTTCGCCAAGGTCAGCAGTTGCATGCTGTTGCCTCTTGCTACATGAGGCAGTATGGCCAGGGGGAGTGCATGGCTTGAGGACCTTCCTGTTATCTGTGGGCGGGGGCACCTTGCTGTGGCTGCAGGCAGCGAAACACAGGCTGGTTTCTTGAGCTGAAGCTAGGGACCAGCACTGGGCTGAGATGCTGTTAAGCTCTCCTTAATTTCCATTTGGGTCCTGTTCCCAATGCACCTGGCATTAGCTCAACATTCATGGATGCTTAACACACAGCATCACATAAAAATTTCTTTAACTACAGGCTATGAAGAAAACAGGATCAATGACATAGAATCATAGAATAGAATAGAATCATAGAATAGTTAGGGTTGGAAAGGACCTGAAGATCATCTAGGTCCAACACCCCTGCCATGGCCACGGACACCTCCCATTACACCATGCCACCCAAGGCTATGTCCAATCCAGCCTTGAACACCGCCAGCGATGGAGCATTCACAACTTCCCTGGGAAACCCATTCCAGTTCCTCACCACCCTTACAGTAAAGAATTTCTTCCTCATATCCAATCTAAACTTCCCCTGTTTAAGTTTGAACCCGTTACCCCTTGTTCTCTCACTACAGTCCCTCATGAAGAGTCCCTCCCTAGCATCCCTATAGCCCCCCTTCAGATACCGGAAGGCTGCTATGAGGTCTCCACACAGCCTTCTCTTCTCCAGGCTGAACAGCCCCAACTTTCTCAGCCTGTCTTCAAACAGGAGGTGCTCCAGTCCCCTGATCATCCGCGTGGTCCTCCTCTTGGCTTGTTCCAACAGTTCCATGTTCTTTTTATGTTGAGGACACCAGAACTGCACACAATACTCCAAGTGAGGTCTCACAAGAGCAGAGTAGAGGGGCAGGATCACCTCCCTCAACCTGCTGGTCACGCTCCTTTTGATGCAGCCCAGGATACGGTTGGCTTTCTGGGCTGCGAGTGTACAATGCCAGCTCATGTTCATTTTTTCATCAACCAAAACCCCCAAGTCCTTCTCTGCAGGGGTGCTCTGAATCTCTTCTCTGCCCAATGTCTAACTGTGGACAAAACGAGTTCTGTGTTCTTCAATGCCTGCCCACTTTGGGACAGGTGAAGAAAGTACCCTGGTCAGTGACTCATTCTTTCTGAAGTCTCTCCAGCATATTTGCACCTATTTTCTGTATTTCTTCTGTCCTGGTAGAGAGGTTTTCGCATGGGATACATTCCGAGAGGATGCTTCGAGACCCAGCCTTGACCTTGCCAGAAGGTTTAAACAGACTCACAGCAGCTACCGGCATGGCTCTAGGAGAAGTCTACACAGCTCTGTTCTTTTAATGTCACTTTCTGCCTCCACAAAAACCAGTGCAGCACAGTTACAAGCGGCAGGTATGGGTCTGTCTGTGTAGATAAACAGCCTTTTGGAGTGGGAAGGGGGTGAGAGAAAAACTCGCTATTGGAAATGTCTCCCCAAAGGATTTTCTATAGACATTTGATTACATTTCACAGGATTTATTCTTGCAGTGCCCTACAGATAAGATATGCCAAAACACTGGCTGATGCTTTTCCTAAGCGTAAATCCTACAGAGTGCAATCAAAGTGTCGGTAGCAAGCTCAGTCTGTTCTGTATGTGAGTGCTGCAATGTAACTGTGAGTGGTTTTGATCAAACTTAATGAAACCTGCTACTTTTGGGGCACTGGGCTTCCTCCTCAGGATTTCGTCTAATTGCTTGTAAAATCTTCACTTTCTAATGAAATAAATAATGGTGGGTAGGTGAAGATGTCACTTAACAAGTTTCCCAGCTGTTTTCAAGTCATAGTTTTTATGCTGTACTCTTCTGAAAACACAAAACGTGGGAGTGGAATAAAAACTTCCAACCAACTGAAGTAGCGCTGTGACTTATACATCACTGTGTTTTCTCAAGCTGCTGGAGTTGAGTTATGGAGCAAAACTGATGGACCGCTTTATTCCCCACCACCACATTCAGCACTACTGCAGACATGAATATATTTTTCATTCTGCAGAAAACTTGGGGCAAAACCTTTACTTCTGCATTGAGTGCCTATCACCACTGCTTTCTGCACAACATGAAACACCAGCAGAACCCGGTCTCAGGCATGTGCATAAGTGGTCTTCCAGCTGGAGACCAGTAACAAGTGGTGTCCCTCAGGGATCAGTGTTGGCACCTGTCTTGTTCAACATCTTTGTCGGTGACATGGACAGTGGGATTGAGTGCGCCCTCAGCAAGTTTGCAGATGACACCAAGCTGTGTGGTTCAGTTGATACGCTGGAGGGAAGGAATGCCATCCAGAGGGACCTTGACACGCTTGTGAGGTGGGCTGATGCCAACCTGATGAAGTTTAACCACGTCAAGTGCAAGGTCCTCCACCTGGGTTGGAGCAATCCCAGGCACAGCTACAGGTTGGATAGAGAAGAGATTCAGAGCACCCCTGCAGAGAAGGACTTTGGGGTGTTGGTTGATGAAAAAATTAACATGTGCCGGCAGTGTGAGGTCGCAGCCCAGAAAGCCAACTGTATCGTGGGCTGTATCAAAGGAAGCATGACCAGTAGGTCGAAGGAAGTGATCCTGCCCCTCTACTCTGCTCTTGTGAGACCTCACTTGGAGCAGTGTGTGCAGTTCTGGTGTCCTCAACATAAAAAGAACATGGAACTGTTGGAACAAATGCAGAGGAGGGCCACAAGGATGATGAGGGGACTGGAGCACCTCCCATATGAAGACAGGCTGAGAAAGTTGGGGCTGTTCAGCCTGGAGAAGAGAAGGCTGTGTGGAGACCTCATAGCATCCTTCCAATATCTGAAGGGGGGCTATAGGGATGCTAGGGAGGGACTCTTCATGAGGGACTGTAGTGAGAGAACAAAGGGTAATGGGTTCAAACTTAAACAGAGGAAGTTTAGATTGGATATGAGGAAGAAATTCTTTACTGTAAGGGTGGTGAGGAACTGGAATGGGTTTCCCAGGGAAGTTGTGAATGCTCCATCGCTGGTGATGTTCAAGTCCAGGTTGGTCAGAGCCTTAGGTGACATGGTTTAATGTGAGGTGTCCCTGCCCATGCCGGGGGGTTGGAACTAGATTATCTTAAGATCCTTTCCAACCCTAACTGTTCTATGACTCTAAGTGTGTATATGCATATAAGTTGCAGAGAGAAAGGCAGTATTTTAAGTCTAGAAAAAGCAAACTGATTAAGTAAAGATTGGAATTCTTCAAAGATCCTAAGGAGATTAAAAGGGGGATTTCCCAAATAAAGGGCTAACCTTTTACAGGCTGTTTCTGCAATTAATAAAACACATTCAAGTGTTTTATTTGTAACCTGATAGTGCGTTTTAAGGTAATCTTAAATCAGGAGGTGCCATTTAAACTTTGAATTTTGCCCAAATCAAAATTCCTTTAATTTTCTGCAAGGAACAAAAAAGACTGAAATCAAGCTTGTTTTACATCTCCAGGTGCATTCATTCTGCCTTACACGAAAAGAAAAACTAATTATGGTCTATCAACAAATCAAATGCTGGGATGGATTCCTTTCTCTGCTTCACAAGATATGCTTGAGGCAGAAAAAGAGATACACCTTCAAAAATCCACTTATGGCTGCTCCCATGTGGTTCCAGCCACAGCTCTGTAGCAATCCAAAGGGATCATGAGTAAATTTCTGAGGCAGCAGATTCATCCTGTACAGCTCAGGTGATACAACGGAAAGCCAAATGGTGCCAAGAACGGACCTTGTGGGAGCTAACTGAGCTCAACACTAATAGGTGATCATCATTTCAAGACACAATACTCAGACAGTGATTATTATTAATGATACTGGAGACTGTCTAAATAAAATTTAATGATATTTAAAAGGATTTCTGAAGGATCCTTAGTATGATTTATTATATTTTTATGTTAATAGAGAAGAAAATTTCTTTTCAATATGTAAGTTGTAGCCAGAAGAAAGTAATTTATCGTTTAAACAACCACAGCCAAATTACAGCTCATAATTTATTAGATGGGAGCATCTAATCTCCCTGAAATGTAAGTATCTTGAGAGACTTTTGTTAATTTTTCTTTCCTAAAATCAAGTAAAGAAACAGGTAGATACAAGTCACTTGGGAAACTGTGCTTTTTGCACAAGTCTTACTCTGATAACAAAGGAACAATGCATGTTCAAAAATAATTGTGATTACTCAGACATGAACGCTGTATATCAAATTAGCTAAGAATGGTTGAAATAAGATTAATTTTGAATGAAATCCCCCTAGTGTCATGCCATTGTATTTTGGCATTCATATTTTGCCTATGGTTAACAAGATTATATGTCAATGTCTGTATTTATTCACTGAATTTACTGCCTTTAATTTTCTTTCCCAGTGAAGGCTATGCATTGTACTTGCATGCAGTAATTGCTAAATTGTTTGTGTGTGTGACTAGAGTTATTTTTCCAAGCCATGATATCCATTCCAGTCACTAACATAATTAACCCAGTATCTTTTGTGCGGTTTACTCCCCATCTTTCTTATTGGGTAGCACAAATCCCTCTCACTGTGAAAGTCAGGGCTGGCCAGCTACTGGGAAAAACTGTTCACAATCTGTTGTGTTAAAAACGAGAAAAATGACCAACAGTACTGTTACATAAAGTAAAAAATTTTGGAGAAAAATAGGCTTACAGCACTCATGCCATGATACTGTACATCTTTACATTGCAGATTTCTGTTTTCACAAGTCATTTTGAAGACATGTTCAGTGTCCTCCCAAGTCTTTATAGGAATATCTCCAGAGGACCCAAAATCATTATTTTGATGCTCAGCAATGTGAGCACAGCAGGAGAAACCTCTGTTGCACTACCTCTAGGAGGGCAATGTGACATAGAATGGAAAAGGACTTTGAAAGAGTATACCAAGCATCAACTCAAACAGACCTAAGGCCTCCTCCAGGTATTGCTGTCTTGCATTACCAATTAAGGACTGTTATGGTAAACTTGCAGCAAAAGGTTATACTCTAGTCATTTCGCTCTTCCTTCTAGCTTTTTGTTTTTAGACGGTTAAGGATCATTTACTCTGTTCCCACACAT
Organism: Ara ararauna; assembly: GCA_028858755.1. Classification (NCBI taxonomy): domain Eukaryota; kingdom Metazoa; phylum Chordata; class Aves; order Psittaciformes; family Psittacidae; genus Ara; species Ara ararauna. Next base: position 49,900,538 of record CM054379.1, read on the forward strand.
ATCAACAGATTATCACTTAATTAATTCTTCACAGCATGTCCATTATCAATCAAATTCAGTACACTTTTTGAAGTATATCAATTATATACTGGATTTCTCTAGGTGCAGTGTGGGTAAAAAACAAACAATGTCTCTAAAAATAATAGAACAAATGCAACTAAAAACCACTTTCCATTCCAGCAGAGAAGAATGTTGTCATTCTGTCATTCCTGCATTCGCACAGTATCATTAATAAACTTAAAATGCTGCTTGCTTTTGCATATTGATTAAAAAGGGAAAGAGTGATCTCCTTCCATAGATTAAAAAGTCACTCTGCCCTGTTCACAAATACTACACCTACTAAAAAGCTGTTTATTTACTGAATCCTGATCAGTTTTCACCAAAATTCTCTTGTTCATGCCACTGATCAGTCAAAGAATCATAGAATCATAGAACAGTTAGGGTTGGAAAGGACCTTAAGATCATCTAGTTGCAACCCCCCTGCCCTGGGCAGGGACAACATGTCACCCAAGGCTCTGTTCAGCCTGGCCTTGAAAAAGTTGGTCAAGTACTTATTTGCAAAATCAACTTAAATTTTTAATTTTTTTTTTCAAACTGCATAACTAAATGAAATTAAAATAAATATAGTTTTTTGTTAATAATTTTAGTACTCAATATACTCCAAATATTTTGGAATTTTTTGAGAGCTTTCACCACTGTCAATTTTACAGTTCTCTGGCACGAAGCTCAAAACACTCATCATATTAAATATGCCATTTATAAACACATACCATGGGGTGCTTTTTCTTTCCCAAATCTCAAATAAAGGATGGTCAGCCGTAAAATTTGCATAGTTTGCAACTGTTCTCAATTTGCTCCCTCCTTAATGCCAACAAGGTGTCATTTTTATCTCAGTTTTGATTAGTGGATTTTTTTTTTTTTTTTTTTGAGTTTTGGGTTTTTTTCAGATTTTTGAGCATTGAAAGACAGATTCTTCCTGGCCTACGGACCTAAAACGTGACCCACTTTCTGTATTTGAGCAGCAAAGAAAGCAGACTTCCTTTATCAAACAACTTTGCAGCCACTAGATGTAATGCTTTGCTTCAAAAGGAAGTGTGAAGATTGTTCCAGGTTCCAAAAGACTTACCATGTCTCATCAAAGGCAGGATTTGTATCTGTGAATATTCACTACCAAAAAGAAAGGCATTTGGAGAAGTTGTCCATCTGGATGCCTTCTATAACCATCACAAGGGGATAAATTTATCACAACATGATTGATCCCCTTTGCAATCATAAGTCTAAACAAAACTGCTTTCTGGAGAGATGTCACAGTCAATTAACTATTGGGGTCCCCATCTGAGACCACTGAGGGCAGTAAAACCCATCCCATCCCTATGTAACACCAACATATTAATTTCACTTTTCCAGTTAATCAGTTTTCCTCTTTGAATTTAGGGACTTCTTTTTGTTTTACTTCCTGGCTTAGCTGTAACATTCAGCCATCTTTCTTTCTTCCTTCTCAATAACATTGGATCTAGTATCTCAGCTCCAGGAGAAAAATAAAATCACCAGCCTGTTCAGAGCATCATCAGCCTCTACGAAGACATGCAAAGGAGAAGGTTACAGTGCCTCTCCTTTCCCACACATCCCAATGACCTACCTAGATTCAGTTGAAAAAGGAGAAAATGAACTCCGGAAGGTCTTTCCTGTTGCTGCCTTCCTGTTTACACACCTGGCACCTCTGTACTGTTCTACATCCATCCAATTTAGCAGAGTCCATGCAGCTCCTCCATGCTTCCTGAGGGGTGCAAGCAACTTTGAAGCCTAGTCTCATCTTATCAAAACCACTTAGAAGAGAAACCTTATTTATATCTCTAGATAAAGAATGTTTATATGGCACATACATATACGACAGTGTAGGTTGAAACACACAATAACTTTAACTAGCAAGATCCAGCTCCTTACAACCCATTTGTCTTGCAATGCCTTTCTCTGTACACTATGCCCTAGTAAGACATGGTGGGGAAAATGTTTTGCCATGACCAAAAAGCCTTCTAGGTCTATGGTCCAAGGAAGCCTTATTTAGGTATTTAGCATATTCCTCTACCCTCCTGACACAGACATTCTGAGTTACAGAAGAGTTACTTAAAATCATATACTACATTTAGGGTCCTTCTGCTTTGCCATGTATGAAGTCTGAATGCACTTTGCCCACTTAAAAATAATTCTTGTAGGTCCCTGCAAGATTCTAGTAGAGAGCTTCTGATTGCCTCATACAGCAAAAGCAGAAGGGATTTGAATACTTAAACATTATAGCTTTCCCTGTATTTAGCACTCCTGTGCAGCAGACCTGTAAGCGCTTTAAGAGTCACCAATTTGCACACACAGAAAAACTGCAGTTCTGAGGTGTACATTTTCTATCATGACCTCAGCACCCTCTACTTGTTCCCCCTCTTCTCTGTGATGTAAGCAAATAGAAAGAGTGGAAACCCAGACAGTGGAAATATATTAACTGCATTTTAGCAATTTCATTCCAAATGTTTTGGTATGTCTAATGAACTCTCTGAAGCTAAGGGTATTGTCTTTCAGCTGCTTGACATATTTCTCAGCTAATTTAACATTTATAAACACACAGAAATGAATTTTAAGTGCTATATTTGCATGTGAAATCCTGGCTGCACTGTAAGCTTGGTTTGTTTAAGAAAACCAAATTCTCATTAGCAGAGAATAAAAGTATGAGCAAAATCACTGCCTGTAAATACTATTAAAGAATGAAAAAAATAAATGTAAACGCCCACACACAAATAAACAATGATGCTGAACTTTCTGGTGGGAAAAATGTGCAACGTTTTTGTGAAGTTTTAGCAAAACTTCTGAAAAAAAAAATTAGTTTGCTAATTACATTATTTAAGCACTTTTAAGCACTTATATTACATTTGGAATTATCATACAGATGAGTAAGCAAAATCGTAAAAGAAAGGTAGGTCTTCTTTGTGCAGATAAAAAGGGAACAAGCACACATTAATTCCTGTTAGAAAACACAGCGGTTATTCAGGAGTTGTGTGGAAAAGGAGGAGAAATTAATTTATGAGTAGATATTCTTTTTGTAAATCCTGCTGTAGTACAGGATTTCCAGGTACATTTTCAGAGAGACACCATTTAAAAGAATCTCTTAATATGAACAAAAATGCAAGAGCTTCTACCTTTCTTCTGGCTGAAGGAGTATCATATAACTGGAGAAAATTTGTTCTAAGTAAAGCACTCATGGTTCATAGACTTCCTGGTCAGCTGTCATATTTAGAAAGAGATTTTAGTGTTTTTTAAGATGCTTATAATGGTAACTTTGAGTTCCTAAGTTGGTAAATCTTACAAAAGTAGTGAGAAAAAAAGATTCTCAGATGAGAAGAAATGTAAATATCTATGCTGATGTGGACAGTGCTAACACACCAGTTTGTAATTTTATTGCAAGTTTTAGATAGTAAAATGTGACCAGTGATAAATATCACTGATCAGAAGTATCATAAGTGATCTTAAGTATCTCTTACAGGGAAGATTTACCATGCAATTTGTTTATTCTAGCACATAAGATAGAACGTGGTGCAAAATCAATAACAGTATAAATGGCACATTAAGAAAAAGAATATATCTGCCACGTCCCCCATGGGCAGCAACAGCAATATGCTGGTTTGCTGGGTGTAATTGATGTCTTTTACATCATTTTCAGAAAGTGTACCATAAGAATAAATCTCTGAGTCTTCCTTTTAGGAACCTATACATTCATTTTAGCAACATATTTTTGGGTGAGTGCCTCTGAAACATTAAATAATATGTAGTATATTTAGCTTCTGTAATACAGCCTGTAAAAATCATATATTTTTTCTTTTTCTCCTTAGCACAATATGATACTAGCAAGATACAGGGCTTCCTATAGTTGTAATAATACAAGGTGACAGTCCTATCAACAACAAATGCTACGCATGCCATAAGCAAAACTTGAGAATGGGTCAGCACCAGCACAAAATGAAATTGTGACTCACCCAGCGAAAATTACCCTACTCTTAATAAATGAGGATGCTTACAAACTACCTGGACTAAAGCAGAAAGACAGTCCAGGCTGCAAGGATTTGTGCAATCTGTTGGGACATTAGGAGGACATCAATGTTGTTGCTCCTGGAGCATGCGCTAGCACAGTGATACTGGGATGCTTGATTCATCCATCCCAGGTGTTTCTCTGCTGGCAAGTGAGGCACCACTCATGTCCCCAGTCCTCCTGTCCAAGAAAGCCAGTTCAACACATGTAGTGTAGTAAGAAACAGGTTTGGTTTATTGTTCTGCTCAAGGCTGTGGTGAGCAAGAAGCACCCTGGGCAGCCCTGATTACAGCACCGGCTTACCTCTGCATAACTTCCTGTTTCTTGACTTCACCTTTCTCTTCTCTTATCTCTCCTTTTGCAATCTCTGTCCTCTCACAACTATAATTATTTCTTCTGCTTTGGTCCCAGTTTTGCCACATCTGTACCCTAATTTGGCAGCTTTAATACCATTACCTAGGTATTCCGGGCTCTATATGCTGTTTCTGGTTTGGTTACCGAGATAGTGCTGGCTTTGCATGACTGCATTCCTAATAGGTCCCTCATCATCCCCTCCAAATATCTATGAAATACAATCATTTCTTAAGTAACTCTCCCTTAAACATCTGTGAAATCCATCCCACCTTCACAATGTTATCTATAACCTTTGTTGGGTTCATGCTTTGTTATCGGTCACATCCAGCAATTCCAGCTATGTCACATCTAATAATTTCTCACATCCCTTGCAGTTATCTTCACCTGGTGCCAGGCCCCCATCAGCTGCCTGCAGCCCTGACATAATCAAGGTGTTCCTTGGCCTGCATGCAGGTGCCAGGTGTTTGTTGGATGGAAAAGCTGAACAAGAAAAAGATAAACTAGTTGTACATGAGGGAAGACTGGAGAAGTTTAAGTGTGGGGCATCTATCTAGTGTTTTGCAATGTGCAAGTCCACAGCCTAAGGGAAGAAAACTTAATTTTTCTTACAGATTTTGAAGGCAGAATTAACTTAATTTAACATGAGTTATCTAAAATTTGTCTAATACAGGCATCCCAGGCAAGCTGTGAATGCTCCATCACTGTTGATGTTCAACGCCGGGTTGGACATAGCCTTGGGTGGCATGGTTTAGTGTGAGGTGTCCCTGTCCCTGGCAGGGAGCTGGAACTGGATGATCTTAAGGTCTTTTCTAGCCTTAACTATTCTATGATTCTGTGATCTGCATTTTCTTCTGAAGTCTACACAAAAAAAAATAACAAAAGAAGTTAAAAGCAGTTTCTCCCTGACTGATCAGGAATCATTTTTTTCTCTGCAAGTTGCAGCGGTCCTCTCTAAAGCAATGTTGCCTCCTGTGCCAATTCCATCAGCTGGTTTTCTCATTCTCTTCTTTCTTTTTTTTAGTTCTTCCTTCCCCCATTTGAAAACGGTCAATGAGCTTAATGAGAGACAGAATTAGAACCAATATCTGGGGCATTAGTCTGCATTCCTTGCTTCCAGCACTGGGGACAAAGAGAGCTGGGAAGGAAGTGGTCGTTGTTCACTGGCTTTGATTGACAGAGCTATCGCCTTCTTGCAGTTTCGCAGGTGAGGTCATCATGCTGAGTGCAATTTTTGAGACAGATGGTGGAACTGGAACAAACAACAAAGAACAGATGGCCAATGAGAAGTACCAGAATAAAAACATGTGGTTTGGAGCTGGACAGCCTGCTTCTTTCACATCAAACAGTGTAAGTGTTAATCTGTTCAATTCTAAATTTAGGTTTTCTATTAATGTCTTATAACCACTACAGTTAGTACCATTTAGACATTTTATTTCAGCATTTTGTCTTCTGAGGTAGATATTCTAACTCACTAAGGGGAAATTGAAATAATTTTGTCTTTTCCTTTTTTTTTTTTTTTTTGCATTTAGACGCTAGCTGAAAGTGGGGAAAACCACTGTTAAGGCCGGCATTTTGTTGTTTTTTTTTTTTTTTTTTTTGTTAACCAGAAATAATAAAGAAACTTTAAAATATTTTTAAAAATACTTTTCACTGGTTTCCACTCCTTGCATTTGTTCTGCTATAGAAGACTGGCATCATAGCTGTAAGGTGAAGAGAAGAGGCACTTGTATACAGAAGTCATCTTTGTCCTCTTCTGGGACAATAAGCATTAAGGGACATATCTGAAATTCAGCCTTATTTATTTCAATTAGTAATAACACCATACAGAGCATAGAGTCAGAATACAAACAGTGGAATGACTGTGTCATTGGTGTACAAATTTAGAAGGTACTTTTTTGTTGATGTGTTCCAGTAAACTTAGCATTAAAACAATATAGGATAGAAAAAAAATGTGCATGGACCAGCATGAAAGCTCTTTTGCAAAAGAATGCAGGAAGTATTTCTTTTACTCCCGGAAATACAAACCCAGTATAGTAACACAGATTTTCAGCATTTGAATTCATATATGCAGTAGTGATTTCACAGCTATTCTGGTTACACGAATTTGATAGAAATAAGCAATGGGTTTTGGGGGGTTTTGGATTTGGGGATTTTTGTTGGGTTTTTTTAACCTGAGAGAGCAATCCTTGAAGATCTACAGTGAAATAAACTGCAGAAGAGCAATAATACATTTTCCAAAGGTCTCAGAACTCTGTAGTCTCATAAAACAAACAAAATAACCTCCATTTTTTACCTTATTTAAACTGTTACCAGCATAACTTTATCTGTTTCAGAGGATTCATTGGTGCATAGTAATAGATTACATGACCAGAATCAGCAATGATGTATTTAAATGGCACAACCAACCTCTGATTACTCATTTTAATGAAATAACCAATGGCTTTTCGTTCAAAACAGAATAAGTTGAAGAGAACTGAAGAGATAATTAACAAAACTTATCATAGCTAATTTTAGTGAACCTTAGCCCAAAGTGAAGCAACCTACTTGACAGTACCAAAGTTAATATTATTTCAAACAAGGACAAGAAAAGGCACAACTATTTTCTCACTATGCACTTCTACACACATAATCAAAAAATTACACCTTGGTTGCTGGAACCAACCTGTGTTCTGAGCGCCAGGACACCTGAAGACTATTGGGTTTGGGGATTTTCAATTTAGGTTCTGCAAATAGTGATCCTCTTCTGCAAACTGGTAATAATGTGATCACTCTTTGCATTCTGAAAAATCTTAACACCTCAGTCATCTTGTTAATATAAATCATAAACCATTTTCTTCTGAGCTTGACAGAAATAGAGTTTTCCACTGGTCCACCAAAATTAATCATTTTTACAATTCATATATCCTTTCACTCTATATGCATAGACTGACATAAGAGTATTACATATACTTTGTTTTTAAAATTGCCATCAGTGTATTTTAACTATTGCCACACAGTTTAGTATATAACTGGAAAACCCTTACCTATTTATCTAAGGTTAAGAATACATATATGGGTATGTGTACATGTATGTGTATATGGGTGTCATACTACCATGTCATTTTTAAAAGATGCAGATGGCAGAATAGCAGGGTGCTGTTATTAACAGGTGCGTGAATTTCTCACAAATAAACATATACACACGGAGTCTATTTATTCTGATGTCAAGACTAACTGTGATTATACAAGTAGACCTGTGCACAGATTGTTTTATTGAGGAGTCTGAATAAATACTTATTACTACCAAACCTAATTGTGAGGTAGGTAAATATTATCATTATTTTGCACATGACAGAGCTGAGAAGATAAATAGCTTCTTCAAGGTTATTCTGAAAGGAAATAGCCTCAATTGAAGCCTCACTTAAATTTACTGTAAACTCAGCTGTTACACCATGCTATCTAGATTGAGTTTGATGTGATTATTTCTCCTAGAAAACTCTTCTGTAGATCAGCAGGTAGCTTTTAAACATAAGAAGAAAAGTTTGCTGTCTTCAGGTTATCAGACTACAAAGATGATTCAGCTATTGAAAATTTAGCTAAAGAAGTAACTGTTAGCTCTTGTCCTGCCCTTAGACCACATATATGTAACTTTATTTTCTTTGCTAAACAACCTTGTAGAATCATAGAATTAACTAGGTTGGAAAAGACCTTTAAGATCCAGTCCAACCATTACCCCAAGACTGCCAAGGCCACCACTAAACCATGTCACTGAGGGCCTTATCTACACGGTTTTTGAACACTTCCAGGACGGTGATTTCACCCCTTCCCTGGGAAGCCTGTTGCAACGCCTGATCACCTTCTCAGTGAAGAATTTTTTCCTAGTATCCAATCTAACTGCCCCTCTCCTGGTGCAGCTTGAGGCTGTTTCCTCTTGTCCTATCGCTTGTTACTTGGGAGAGGAGACGGCCCCCCACCTCACTACAACCTGCTTTCAGGTAGTTGTAGAGAGCAATAAGGTCCCCCTAAGCCTTCTCTTCTCCAAACTAAACAACCCCAGTTACCTCAGCTGTTCCTCATGAGATTTGTTCTCCAGACCCTTCACCAGCTTTGTTGCCCTTCTCTAGACCTGCTCCATCACCTCAATGTCTTTCTTGTAGTGAGGGGCCCTGAACTGAGCACAGTATTCTAGGTGTGGCCTCACCAGAGCCAAGTGCAGGGGGATGATCACTGCCCTGTCCCTGCTGGCTGTGCTATTTCTGATACAAGCCAGGATGCCGCTGGCTTTCTTGGCTGCCTGGGCACAAGCTAGCTCATGTTCAGTTTAGATAGTGTTAACCCTGATGACACTTCTGTCTTCCCTTCTACATCACTATGCGTCAGTCTAAATTCAAAAGTTTCTCATGAGAGTTAGCCACTCAGACAGTATTTGTGAAATGAACTTCATCTGCACTCAGTATGCACTTGAGACATCGTTCCATGGCTGAGGACATCTCAATAACATCACAGAAATACCTCTCAATATCATTTAAGCAATAGTTCATCTTCAGGATGCATCCATTCAGATCTGATTTTTATCTTCACCTAGGAAGACAGGGATGAGTGCCCTCATCTTTTTCAGATAATCCCAAGCACCTCTCTCAGAGCTGTTACAGTTCATGGGAATCATTCATGCAAAGTGCAACCAAAGGAGTTGTTGGCCCTTGGTAACCATTGTGCAATGTCTTATGCCTGGCTCTTGGACAACCACATTTTGTGTGGACTGCTGGGGCTGGCTGGCAGATATATCATTCCTCTCAGGAAGAGCAGTCGACTATTTCCAACACCTTTGGCTTCTCTCTGACATGCACTAGTGTGCACAAACAACCCAGGCTTTGAAGAATGCAACCCTGCAACGTCTATCATCAGGCCCAGCTCTCTACTGCGTGCAGTGAGGACAATGTGATTGTAATGGGCTGCCAGCTGGGAAGAACAACTGCCTGCCTCCACACTGACACTGTAGCTTTTACCTCTGTCATCTGGTACCATTTTCCTTCCTTATTTATGGAGGCCTACATGTCAGTGAAACTCATTTATTTCCAGGGGCTTTTCCTTGCAGGCATTTTTTCCTGTAGATTTTCCACTTGCTTCTTGAATTCAGGAAAGTACCTCTCTCATGTTGGCTTCTAACAGATTTTCACTGCTGGGGTTGCATTTCTTCCAACTAAAGGCAAGGACTTGACCAAAAACATCTAGGCTCAAGGTTCCTGTCTGGGAAGAGACCCCACACATGACAGAAAATGCAAAACTAGCAATGAAATTGAGAAAAATTCATGTTTTAGGGGTTGTAATTCTACCTTCCTTAGCTTATACAACCTTTTTTTTAAGGCAAGTTCTCTTGCCTTAACTCCCCCACAGCACTGGCTCATTTTCTGTACTACACTAGTACACTTTTCAGTAAGATGTTTCATTTTAAGCCTATTCTCACTTAGGTCATTCTGCTCCCTTGTTGGTTAAAACAGAGATGTGTGTAATAACTCAGGCTCATTTACTCCTTCTTACATTACTCTTATGGGTAAGAACACAAAAAATAAAGACAAAGTGAGAAAGAGGGTTTGGTCTCTTGAGAGGACCTGTTGATAAAATCTACAAAATGAGGACTGAGAAAAAAAATGCTACCATATGTGCTGACAGAGCACAAGAAAGATTTACTGGGAGCTAGCTACATGAACTGAATAAGAGGGGTTTTGTCTAGACTGACGACCATTTGACATGAATCAGATTACGAGATAGTTGCCTCAAAACCTCTAAAACAAGAACTGAGAACAGAAATGCCATTAGAGGAAAGCGGTGCAGACATTCAACACAAAAAAAATTAAAAAAAGAGAGAAATATCATTTGTTACTTTGTGTCTCACGGCTTTTTAAAAGCCAACATGAGTCTGTCTGAGTGGAATCCAGTCCAAAAATGCAGCGAACAAGTTTGTCACATGAAAACATGAGAGGTATTTGCATCTGTTGTACAATCATGGCTGGCCAAATTCCTCTCTACACTCAGTGAGCTGCATTTACAGAAAGTAGCAGAGTTTTTTACCCTACTAAAACCAGGGTCATGTGGGAGCACTGTGATAATGTGGGTGAGTGTGGGGTGGCACTGCTCTTCCCTACTGCAGCAGACAGGCTGCAGAGCACACAGTGGCTCCATGGAGGGGCAAAAGCAGCCTTTGCTCCCCCTGTAATTCTGAAGGTAAAAATCCTCACATCTGAAAACAAATGCATATTGAACACCCATATCTTCATATTATAATAGCAGAAAATAGCAGAACTTAGAAGGAAATCTTACCTCTTAGGTCACTCAATAATACAGTATAAATCAAAAATAGATGCTTTGCTTAAAACAAATAGAACAGGTTTGGTGGTAGGGTTATTGCTTGTTTTGGTATGTTTTATGTATTTCATAAACCCTGACATGAATTTTAAATGTCTTTAAATTGTTTAAAAGTAATTTTTTCATCTCAGTGTTCAAATGTGCTCTGCTTTTTAGTATTTCACGGGAACTGATTTTATAAGCTCAAAAAGGAGTATAAAATTCAGCTTCATTGAAACGACTGTAATACACTGGCCACTATAGTTCACAAGCAGCAAGTTGCGCAAGCACTGGAGTAATGCTAAAGGTATCAATTGGCTTAGATTTGGGTATGTGCTAAAACATGGACCTGAAGTGTGTCTATAAGATAAACCATACCATCACTCACTCACTCACTCACTCACTCACTCACTCACTCACTCACTCACTCACTCACTCACCCACCCACACACACACACACTCTTCAGCGTTTTCAGATAGCTTTCAGAAATATTTTAGGCTTCCCCTGTTTAAGAAACAAATAAAAAAGCAAAACACCTTGAAACCACAGATGATATTTTCTTTTTATTAAGGTGACATCTGAAAGACTCAACCCAGTAAACCACATAGCACAAAATCTGCCTTTCTCTTTATCTACCTTTCTGCCCTATTCCACACCTATTCCCTCCAGTGAGATTGGAAGAAATTTGCAGCTGGAATTTCTATTCTACAGAATCAGTGGGATTCACCACTTACTTTGATAGGGCCAGAATATTTTTCAGACTGAAGAGCTTGAGTTTTCTCTTCAGAAAGCTTAATTATCAAATCTTGGAAAAAAAATCAAACCAAAACCCACCAAACACCCACCACCTCTTACCCCAAAAAAAAACCCAAGGAAAAGATTCACCAGAAAATGGTTTCATGTAAATTAAGCAAGATAAAGCTACTTTCATTCTAACCTGAATTATTACTAAACTCAAAAGTAACAAAAGTTTTGGCAGCTTTCTGTCTTTGACACTACTTTTTAATTGATTACTTGCTTTGAAAGTATTGCATTGGGCCAACTGTATTGATATTGGCTTTTATGAGTTGGGTTTTTTTTGTTTAGTTTTGTTTTTGTAAACCAGAAATCAGTTTCAGAGATAGGATAACTGTACTAGCAGCAAACAAAATACAGTTTTTGATATGCTTTGTTCAACAAAGTTGGTTTTGGCATGCCAATTTAAGCTAAAATATGAATAAATACATTTTATCTATTTTTTTACTTGTTCCAAAAGCTAATTTTAAATCAAGACTCAGTCTAAACTGTACAGATGGGATCTTAGAACTGTCATGGGTTCAGCAACAGCAGTCATTTTTCTCCTTCTTGGTAGCTGGTGCAGAGCTGTGTTTTTGATTTTGGGTCTGGGAGCAGAGCTGATAACACCAATGTTTTGGCTACTGCTCAGTGATGTTTTGGTCTGACCAAGGACTTTTTGAGTCTCATGCTCTGCCAGGAAGGAGGGGAAGCCAGGAGGAAGCAGAGACAGGACACCTGACCCAAACTGACCAAAGAGGTTATTCCATACCACAGCACATCATGCTCAGGATGAAAAATGGAGAGCAGAGACCCAGAAGGGTGGGGGATGCACTGCTGGGTCGGGCTTGGTATCAGGTGGTGAGCAGTTGTATTCTCTTTCTTTGTATTTTCCTTGTCATTATTATTATTGGTGGTAGCAGTAGTGGTCTTGTGTTATACTTTAGTTACTAAACTGTTCTTATCTCAGTCTGTGGTAGTTGCATTCTTTTTGATTCTCCTTCCCATCCCTCTGAGAGCAGGGGGAAGAAAGAGGGGGAAGTGAGTGAGAGAGAGACTGCATGAGTTAGAGAGGCTTAAACCACGACAAGAACACTCTTCTCTTGTGATATAAGTAAGTTTCCCATAATAGTCCATTCAGGGACAGGAAGCTTGGAGCAGATAGCTGTTTCATGCAACTTCTCACTCTTGTCATCAAGGCCAGTTGAAGCATCTCAGCAGTGCAACCAGAAGAGCAGAAACTGGTTGGGAAAGAAAAAAAAAAGTGAAAACTAATAATCCTCATCTATCTCCCATCACGATTTATCAACATATACGTGTGTGCAAATGTCCAGATTCACTTTGGCCAGACTGGTGGGTGCACAGGCCAAGATGTTATGCTACCAGGCAAATCTGCAGCCTTGCATAACCCCATCACTGCAGACAGGGCTATCATCTTCAGCTGTCTTTGCTGCTCCCTTCCAGGTGGGCAGCAGTAATTTAAGTTGTGGCCGCTGGATGAGAAGAACACTGATAGTTACAGACTGTAGGACTTCATGGTTAAACATTCATGTTCACTAGCATGGTACAGTAGTTAAACTGTCATGAAATTAATAAAAAGTTACTAGTAGAAAAGCTATATCAAGGAGAGAGGGAAAGAGCTTTCCCATAAGCTTAAATAAAGGTACAACAAAACAATAACCAAGGAGCCTAGTGCATTGCATGGTGAAAGCAAATTATTGGGAAATGTCCAGGATATGGACCTACAAAGAAATAAGAAACTGAGGTGGAAATACAGCAATTCTCTGGAGTGTTTAAAGGGAATATATGCAATGATGCATAAGTTGTTTTTTCTTTAATAGATAATAAAATATTTAACTGGATATTTAATCCAGTTTAGTGCAGGTGTGTACATACTTCTAGCTCTATGACTTACATACCAACTCCTCAGAGGTCTGAGGGGCTCTGGGTTGGGCAAGTAAGGACTAGGATGGTCCACAGGCAGGAAATTAGAAAGGCTCTGCGAAAAAGCACTAGCCTGAGAGAATATCTGCTCTGGAGTCCAAGCAATGCCAACCTGGCAACCTGGTTGTTCCTATAAGTGCACTTCATCCTACGGCTAGGACTTCAGAATATTCATAAGACCTGAATCAGTACAGTCCCACTACTAGTGGTATGGCATAACCCCAGAATCGGACTTGCACCAGAACAGCCACAAAGATTCAAGATTCACAGGTTGGACATGTCTGTATGGTACATAAAGTCAGAGAAGACGCAGACCTGTGGTTAAGCTGCTTGTCTGGGACTCATAAAATCCAAATTCTCCCACAAGCTTCTCATTTGAACTTGAGCAATTCACTTCATCAGTCTGTCCTCCAGTTCCCCAGTACACACTGAAAGGATAGTTTAGGTTTTTTCTTTTTTTTTTTTTTTTTTTCCTGTCCACCTTGCCTTTTCAGAACACAATGTCTTTAGGATGTTTTTCAGTAGTTCTCACACAACTGTAGGTATGAGGTTCACTCCTATACAAGAGAGTGATTGAGGCTCTCAGGCGCTACTGTATAATAAATATGCAATAGTTGCTAAGACCTAAAAGATCACATTGAAAGCAAAACTAAGAAAGCTGAAAGTCAAGAGTCTGTTTCGGAAAAGTAAATATTCCAAAGCTACATGTCTTGCTTTTTGTTAAACTAAATATTATCTCTTTCTAGTTTTTGAGAGTTTTTAAATGAAGGATCCTGAAAATTCAAAATATTTATGACATACTGCCTGAGAAAGAAGCAAATTCCATGCCTACAGAAGTTCTTCAAATGTTATCCTTCATTAGTATCTCTATAAAGTTAACATCTGGAAACACAAAATCCAGGCTTGGTGATACTGCGTACAAAGACCTTATAGCAGGGACAATGCTTGTATGTCAAAAAGGAAGTCTGTGTGCTGTTTATCAAGGCCATACATAACTTGTGATAACTCCAACAGAATGTAGTTCTTCTCGTCCCCTGATTCCAAAAGGTTTTTATTGCAGACTCAGCAGTATGGGGGCAGGATGAGCTGGCTGGGCACTCTCCTTTTATTCACCTGAGGACAACAGGGAAAGCCACAAAATCATATTCAAGTTTTCTGGGCAGTTACCTTTAAAAATAGGAAATAAATTGCACACACCTACACTGTGACTTTCATTGAGTATCAATATTTCCACTGGTCTACAAGTGCAACTGTGAAGTACAAAAAGGATCTTACACAGCATTTTAACGCCTTTACAAATAAAAAAGGCATGTATTTGATCTCCTGGTTTTTGGTTTGGTTTTGTTTGTGGTTTCTTTTTTTTTTTTTTTTTTTTTTTTTATTTTGCCTTATCACTATGAAGGTCCTAGACAATTTCCTTGGAAAATTACTCTTCTCTGAATGTTGGTTGGTGTTAGCCTAAATATGAGTACTCAGGCTTTTTATTACAGACCTTTCAGTCTCACAGTAGCTCACAGGAGCGTCTAGATATTGCAGCGGAGTTTGATGTAGCATGTCAGGCACCTGCAATTATATTTGCCCAGAATTGCCCTTGTCTTTGCATTTAATTATTTTGTTTACATAGACAAAACTCTTTAAATCAAACTATTCATTTTCAAATGACTATGCCTGCTTTAGTGCCGACAGAGAACTGCTCCACACACTAAGCTTGCAGCATTCTTCCACCTCCTTTATGGAAATAATATTGCTCTTCAAAGCCCTGGATCAAATCCCCTGGGTCTCAAATTTAGTTACAACTCACTCAGTTGAGAACCCTCTTGCTCAGAGTAAGAGAAAAGGCAAACTCCTTCCTAAAAAATCAACAGTCCTGGCTTTGATTTCGGATTCCTGCTCCTCTCCAGCTTGAAATGTGAATGGCGAAGAGAGGGCACTGCCAGTGCTGACGTGTGAGAAACTGATCTGGAATCAGACTCCACTGTCCACTGTCTCAAAGACTGTTCTGAGAAACTTTGTCTCAGAGATGGGAGGGAGGAGTTAAGACTCCAATATCCATCACCTGGGAGAAGCGTGTGAGGAGCTGAACTGAGACTCCACCATCCATTGCCTGAGGGAAGAATAGGAAAGACCTGACTGTTCCATCCATTACCTCAAGGATTGGTGTGAGGAATTGCTACTCATTTTCCCAAGAATTCCTGCAGACACGTGCAGTTGAAGAGCTGGCTGCAATACCAGGGAAACTGGTCCACCAGGAACATGGAATATGTGACATGAAGAACAGAGGTACTCCCCCAATTCATTATAAAAGTGGGAAAAGGTACACCAAGGCACATCTCCAGGGAGCCATTGCCATGAGGATGACTCCAGAGAGACACCTCTGTGAGGACACTCTCCACTGATGACTACTACAGACCCTGAGGGACACCCTCCATGAGACATTGCCACGAGGGCAAGACCATGAGACACTCTCCACAGGGTCTGTGAGTCTCCACTCCCACCTTCAAGGGGACTCCAGAGAGATGCCTCCATGAGGACACCCACCTCTGATGGACTCTTGGGGGACACTCTGCTCTGGTACTGACTATGAACCCTGAAGAAATCCCACCACCAATGACAATGACAACGGATCTCCGGAACACTGCTGGATCCATGGTGATGACTATCTCTCTCTCTCTCTCTGCTCCCTGAATTCTTGCTTCATTTTCTACCTTTTTTCCAATATGTCCTAATGTTACCCCTTTATTACAATAATTTTTCTTTTTTATAATAACTGTATTATTGTAATTTGTAATAAAGTGTCCAATTACGGTACTTGATCTTGTTTGTGTCATAATTTCACTCTTGGGATCATGAACTGAAACAGGGTCGGGCACTGGGGTTTTTCTCCAGTCGGACCTTGACATGAGGAAAGATGCAACTCTCAATTCAAATCCAGCCCACTTCTTTGCTGGCAATAGTGAACTAAGACAATATCGATAAATCACTTCAATAATGAATCCAACGTTGTCCAAAAGAATTTGAGAATCAGAGAATCGTAGAACCATAGAATAGTTAGGGTTGGAAAGGACCTTAAGATCATCTAGTTCCAACCCCCCTGCTAGGGGCAAGGACACCTCACACTAAACCATGACACCCAAGGCTCTGTCCAACCTGGCCTTGAGCACCGCCAGCAATGAAGCATTCACAAATTCCCTGGGAAACCCATTCCAGTGCCTCACCACCCTTACAGTAAAGAACTTCTTCCTCATATCCAATCTAAACTTCCCCTGTTTAAGTTTGAACCCATTACCCCTTGTCCTATCACTACAGTCGCTCATGAAGAGTCCCTCTCCAGCATCCTTATAGCTCCCCTTCAGATATTTGGAAGGCTGCTATGAGGTCTCCACACAGCCTTCTCTTCTCCAGGCTGAAAAGTCCCAACTTTCTCAGCCTGTCTTCATATGGGAGGTGCTCCAGACCCCTCATCATCCTCGTTACCCTCCTCTGGACTTCTTCCAACAGTTCCATGTCCTTTTTATGTTGAGGATACCAGAACTGCACACAATACTACAAGTGAGGTCTCACAAGAGCAGAGTAGAGGGGCAGGATCACCTTCCTCAACCTGCTGGTCACACTCCTCTTGATGCAGCCCAGGATATGGTTGGCTTTCTGGGCTGCAAGCACAAACTGCCAGTTCATGTTCATTTTTTCATCGACCAACACCCCCAAGTCCTTCTCTGCAGGGCTGCTCTGAATCTCTTCTCTATCCAACCTGTAGCTGTGCCTGGAATTGCTCCAACCCAGGTGGAGGACCTTGCACTTCTCATGCTTAAACTTCATCAGGTTGGCATCAGCCCACCTCACAAGTGTGTCAGGGTCCCTCTGGATGGCATTCCTTCCCTCCAACATATCAACCGAACCACAGAGCTTGGTGTCATGTGCAAACTTGCTGAGGGCATACTCAATCCCACTGTCCATGTCACTGACAAAGATGTTGAACAAGACCGGTCCCAACACCGATCCCTGAAGTACACCACTCATTACTGGTCTCCAGCTGGACACTGAGCCATTGAGCACAATTCTTTGCATGTGGTCATCCAGCCAGTTCTTTATCCACTGAGTGGTCCGCCTATCAAATTGATGTCTCTCCAACTAAGAGACAGGGATGTCATGTGAGACAGTGTCAAACACTTTGCAGAAGTCCAGGTAGATGACATCAACTGCTCTACCCCTGTCCATCAGTTCCGTAGCCCCATCATAGAAGGCCATCAAATTGGTCTGGCAGGATTACCCCTTAGTGAAGCCATGCTGGCTGTCACCAACCACCGTGTTGTTTTTCATGTGCCTTAGCATGCCTTCCAGGAGAATCTGCTCCAAGATTTTGCCAGCCACAGAGGTGAGACTGACTGGTCTGTAGTTCCACAGCTCATCCGTTTTCCCCTTCTTGAAAATGAGAGTTTTATTTCCTTTTTCCAGTCGTTGGGAACTTCACCTGACTGCTATGATTTTTCAAATATGATGGACAGTGGCTTAGCAACTTCATTTGCCAGCTCCTTCAGGACCCGTGGATGGATTTTATCAGGTCCTATGGACTTGTATACGTTCAGGTTCCTAAGATGATCTCAAACCAGATCCTCTCCGACAGTGAGCTTAAGGTCTTCATTCTCACTGTCCCTGTGTCTGCCTTCCCAGTTTTGGGTGGTGTGGTCGGAGCATTTGCCAGCGAAGACTGAGGCAAAGAAGTCATTAAGAACCTCAGCCTTCTCCAAATCCAGAGTAGCCAGTTCTCCCGGTAGCTTCCGGAGAGGGAAAAACTAGGTTATCCCTAGTCTCTTTTATTTGCAATGTGACTACAGAATCCCTTCCTGTTATCTTTCACATCCCTAGCCAAATTTAATTCTAAGTGGGCCTTAACTTTCCTAACCTGGTCCCTAGCTTCCCGGACAACATCCCTGTATTCTTCCCAGGCTGCCTGTCCTTGCTTCCACCTTTTATAAGCCTCTTCTTTCCTTTGAAGTTTCCTCAACAGCTTCTTATCCCTCCAAGGAGGTCTCCTGGCCCTCCTGCTTTTGGGATGGGCCCCTCTTTCTAGTAGGGATGCATCGCTCCTGAGCTTGTAGTAGGTGATCTTTGAATATCAACCAACAGCCTTGGGCCCCCGTGCCCTCTGGGGCTATATCCCATGGAAACTTACTGAGCAGGTTCCTGAAGAGGCCAAAGTCTGCTCTCTTGAAGTCCAGGGCAGTGAGCTTGTTGCACGCTCTTCTCACTGTCCTGAGGATCTCGAATTCGACCATCTCATGATCGTTGCAATCAAGGCTGCCCTGGAGCGTCACATTTCCAGCCAGCTCTTCCCTGTTGCTGAGGACAAGGTCAAGCATGGCACCTCTCCTTGTTGGCTCCTCTATTACTTGCAGAAGGAAGTTGTCTTCCACACAATCAAGGAACTTCCTGGATTACTTGTGCCGGCTGGTACCATCCCTCCAATAGATATCAGGGTGGTTGAAGTCCCCCATGAGAACAAGGGCCTGTGAGCATGAGGCTGTTCCTATCTGTCTATAGAGTGCTTCACCCACAGAGTCCTCTTAATAAGGCAGTCTGTAACAGATCCCCACAATAATGTCTCCCATCGTTGTTCTCCCTTTAACCCTCACCCACAAACTCTCTGTCAACTGCTCACCTATCCACAGACAGAGTTCCATACTCTCTAGCCTATCCCTAACATAAATAGAAACTCCCCATCCCTGCCTGCCTGCCAGTCCTGTCTTTCCTACAGAGCCTTTAACCTTCCATTCCAACACACCAGTCATAGGAGCCATCCCACCATGTTTCTGTGAAGCCTATTATATCATACCCCAGTAGACTTGCACACATCTCTAATTCCTCTTGTTTGTTCCCCATGCTACAGCATTTGTATAGAGGCATCTCAGCTGAGCTCCAAATGAAGCTGGCTCATTGGCTGGAGCAGCTGGAATATCTCTACATTGCTCTGAATGTTTATTATAGGTGCTGGCAAGTGACTGGGTGTGTTGGGATGGAATGATGCCCCCCATCCCCAACACATCTAGTTTAAAGCATCCTTGACCAGTCTGGCAAGTCTCCTACCAAAACTGCTCTTCCCCTTCTTTGTCAGACCAGCTCCATCAGCCCCCAGTAGACCTGGCCTACTAAATTGA
This sequence comes from Ara ararauna, assembly GCA_028858755.1. Taxonomy (NCBI): domain Eukaryota; kingdom Metazoa; phylum Chordata; class Aves; order Psittaciformes; family Psittacidae; genus Ara; species Ara ararauna. Next base: position 49,920,153 of record CM054379.1, read on the forward strand.
GTCCCATGTTCTAGATACCCAAACCCTTGACAATGGCATAACCCTTCTAACCATTTATTAACCTGGCCAATCCTCCTAGGATTTTTAAGGTCTTTCCTAGCCTTTTTGAGGTCTTAGATTTAAAAAATCCTTAGTCCTTAATCAATGACTCAGAGTCGGATATGCATCTTTTTTTATTTTTTTCTTTACAGAAATGTTTAATCTATTTAAATCTGCATAATGACCTTTAAATAAGTCTGCACACATAATGCAGAGTCTTACCCTATCTCTGTGACCTGTTTTTTTCACCTTTTTAATGCATCTTAATAAAAAAGCAGGCACACCGGCAGACAAATAGGTCCTATTGACCTCTCCAAGGACTAGAAATGCTTAATTTAAGGATTTATCTTTTCAATAAAACAGTACTCACTATTTTTTCAGAGCTGACCTGGTCAGGAACTGGAGGTGGCAGGAAATCATTAGGCAGAGGATATGTATGTCAAAATTAGTAATTTTTAACTATTCTGTTAAAATACTTTGAACTACTTTAAAACCATTTTGGAAAGCTGAAATAAATCCCGTGTAAGTCTCTATAGGTTGAGAGCTGCCTGATCCCCCCCTTCCAAATTTAGGCACTGACAGCAATCTCTTAAAATCATTACTCGTATAGCATGTTTTGTACATGAGCATCAATAGCTTCCTCTTTGTTACCAGTTTTTCTCAGTAGAACTTATTACCGTATCACTAACACAGGATCACTGACTTCTAAACCTCCCTAACACTGCTATGAATATCATTCTTCTATCTGTTTCATCCTGTTATGGAGAATACTAAATCTCAGACATTCTAATAAGAATGTTTATTATAAAACTATTTTTTCCCATCATTGAATTGTTCTTTTTATAAAACAATTCCTCTGCTAAGGAATAGTGTATAGGCCTACATGATTTTGTCTAGATTCTGACTGAACAGGTTATACCAATCATTATACCATGCAAATGCAATCTGTAGGTTATCATCTGAAATTCATTTGTCTGTTTACTGCTGGGTTTTTTAACTATCTTCCTCTATCATGTGACATTTTTTTCATCCCATTCAGATGAAGGAGACCTTGTATACAAGAGAAAAGGTAGGCACAAAAGATTACAAAGAATAAAGATTTTTCTAGATGTAGAACTCTTTTTTTAAGTTACTATGTGTCTTTTTAGATGTCTGCATGAACAAATATATACTTGCATAATTGTTTTAAAGAGGAGCAAGGAGGAGGCCTTGATGTGGTAGAACCACAGATGATGACTGCACTAGACCTGAATATTTGTGGAAACCTGTCAGTCAGATTTGCCCGGCTTTCCTTTGAAGGTGTATCTGTTTTACAAGAACAGAAGAATTTCATCTCTTAGTCAAGCTTCCAAAATATGTTTTCAGATGTATATAGTCCCTTTGGAGACAAACATTTAAATCTCTGCTACTTGATAGAAATCAGCAACACCGAATACGTGTAGACTGGGAACGGCATTGCAAAAATTAGTGATAGTCATAGTAAGAGTTGGAAAGGAACCATCCTGGCTTTCATAACCTCTTTGGTAGGATTAAGAGCTATCATAGCTCTGTGGTGGTGAAGAACAGCCACGTCTTTAAACTTCTTGACTTCATAAATTCTGACCTGAAAATAACAAGGATGAACAAACAAGGAAGCCCAGGCAACTACTTTTACAAGTACTTTGCAGAGTAGAATGAGACAGATTACCTTAATGTAAATGATACTCATGGTAGGTCTCTGAAATTCTCCTTCCTCAGGAACTCATCCTACACTACAGCACAAGTGCAATCTGTGGTGAGCAACCTCCGCTCTTTGTTTTTCTACATTTATGGCTTTTTGCAGAAAATGAGGCACTGTCAAAATGCTTAAATGAACATAAAAATGCACATAACCTGTTACAGAATAGGAAAATTAAATGGATGACACAGTCCCAGTGACCAGACTGTGCATTTACTTGGTCATTTGAGGAGTACTGCAGGAGACTGATCCTCAAAAAACATACTTCTGTCACCTTGGTAGAAACATTAGTGCAAAGGTTAATTTACCAATTGCCTCTGGAAAACAGGAGAGAAGGAGAATGACAGATAAAACACAACCAAATCCTATGACTCATTTTCCCGAAGTAGGGGAAAAAAGATTGCGGTATCCCTTACAGAAAGGATAGCCTATATTTAGGGAACACCATGTTCCTTTCAGGAATCAATTTAGGTATCTTCCCTACAAGCCCGCAGAAGTGCCTACCCTCAGAGATGAGAAACTCCTTACCCTCCTGTGCCTGCATGGCTTGTGAAACAGGCACACTTTGTGCAGGACTTGGCCATTCCCACATCACAAGGGGAATAGACTCTCATATGTGTCTGTTTATATGCTTCCAATCCTTCAAAACTATATACAGTTAATTTCAAAGTCTTTTTTAAAGTAAAATAACAAAGAAAGTGATTTCTGCCACTATTTTCTTTTTTCTTTTTTTTTTTTTTTTTGTTAATACAACCTACAGCATGAGCATGGTTGCACTTTCAGAGATTTCTACAAACATACCCTTATACCCTTCAAGGGAGATGTAAAAATCATATGGAAGTTTTAAAAGCTCACATTGAATTACTCGATTTATGTTCTTCCACATACATTAATTTTTAGTGCCATGCAAATATTTGGATTGGCACAGTATCCCCTGCTCTGGAGAATTTTACTGGATCTACAAATTGTTACAGTATCCCTCTGTTAATTTAACCCTTTCACATTATATATTAACATATTACTATCTAGTAAGAAAACATAAAGACAAATTTAGCTTGGAAATTAGATGAATTTCTGTAACCATTCTTGAATTGAAATTCTGAAAAAAACCCAGACTTCTAAGAGGTTTTAGTCTAATTATTCCCAGGTACTTGTAGGCTTTGATCAGTTTTTATAGAGGGGATTACCCATATATATTGACATTGGCTGCAGTAGCAGGGGTCTGGACCCAGTGACCCAAAGAGATCTCTGCTATTCTATGTGCCAATAAAACTGCTGTCAAATTAACAGTAACACCAAAAAATGCAAGGTTGCAAACATCTCTTCATTTTTTTGTATGTAAACATTACTCCTTGCAAATAACTAAATACGGTAAGAGAAAGATTGCTGAATTTTAAACTTCTTGATTTCAGTAAAAACACAATTTAAGGGATTTTATGAAAGATCAGCATTTTTCTTCGAGCAAGGAATAAATAGAAAGTGTTTGTTGACCATTTTTATTAAATGGAGCAAGCTGAAAATTTTTGCTCTTCTGGTTTACTTTTATTTTGGTTCTTTCTACCAAACAGGATGAGCTCAAAGCAGTCAAGCATGTATAAAGGTTAAAACACCCTTGAAAGGCTATCCTGTTCTTGATTATACTCTCCTCCTACAACTCACAAGCCCTGACTCTTAGCCTCTATAATATTGCATTTAGGTGTCCAGGATTTCTGCATGCTCCTTTTAAGTTTCTGAAGACTGTACAGGCAGGAAAATAAAAGTGTCAGAGAGAAACCAGGCTAAGGAGAACCCTGCAAACAGACAGGTTTTTTTTGTAAATATTTATTTTTCTCATCTCGAGGCCTCCAGGTATGTTTGATTTTAGGTACTGAAAGAGCAATCATTCCAGCTGGTAGAAATCTTTTCACTAAGCAAAGAAACGCAAGGATTAAAACCCTAAAAGTGTTCACGTTGCATCATATTTGGTGATATCTAAAATCTCCCCACTAACTAGCTAGCTGAGCAATCTTACAGACTTTTTTGTGACATATTACTAGCACTTCTGATAAATTAATCAACCTCATTAGAAAGTGGGTGGTGATTTGTAGTGATAACTTTTGCTAGCATGAAAGATAGTTGCAAATATTATATATTGACTTATTTTTATGCAAAATTTGCTCTGCATACACGTGTCCTTTGTGCAAATAAAAGCTATTGAGACATATATATATATTCAGATCTTGGTTGCAGAGTTGCTAAAGTGCCTTTTTAAAGCATAAATAAAGGTGTCTGCATACAGTAGGCACATGAAAATGATGAAGGTACCTGTTCTGCCACAGAAGTGCATCCTGAAGGTCTGCATCACGTTTTTGCAACACAATTCCAAGAAGAGGCAACAGTATCCTACATCCAAGGCCCTTTGAAAGATTTGTCTGCACAGCTTCTTGAGAAACTGAGTGGAAAGCATGTAGAAAAATCCCATAAAAACTCCCTGTTAAGCGAATTATACTTTTTTCCAGAAGCAAAAATGTCACTGTTGCTCTCCAGTAGCATAGCTGGGACTGAAACACATGGTCCACAATGTCAAAAAAAAAAAAAGAAAATACTGTATTTTGATTTTATTCTGTAAAGGAGTGACACATATCAGAGGCGTGATACACCAAGGGCCTAGATAGTCACAGGGGCAGCAGTCCTTTAGTTTCCAGTGATACTAAAGGCTAGCAAGATGAGTTTGTTACATGTCAGGGTTCCCCAAACAGTTGATCCTTCACCATTTTAGTCGGCATCTTCATCTCACAGTCTTTCCCAATTAACTTCAGCTCTTCAGTGTTCCAATGTCTAATGCAGGGGATGCAGAAGCATATCTCTGCAAAATCCAACCTGGCATAGCTGGTGCTTTCACATTATTCTGCTAAGATCAGCTAAAAAAATCTGCTGTAAAAAATGAAAGCCTGAAGCACTGAACTGCTTCCCACCAACCCAACAATCTGGTCCACTTTTAGGGAAAACACACCAACTCCTGGAGAGCCTTTGCCTATCCAGGAGAATGTCAGACTTCATTGGCACCACGGCAGCCACTAAAGGGGATGTCCTACAGAGATCATTTCAGACTTGATAAATGTGTCTGTTCTGTGGCTGCAGTAAAGACAGGGTACATGACAGAGCAAATTGTCCAAACTCATGCCAAAAGCCAGAACAGTTTCTCAGAACCTGAAAGAGTTAGTGGCAAAGATTGTGCCAAGCCACCTTTTATCCCCTCCCCTCACATCTGCTGATGTGCATTGAGAATGTGACCAACATCTCCACTCTGGAGTCATCTCTCATCCCATTGAGATGCTGGCCTCCTGATGAATATTTCACAAAATGCCCTTACTTCTGCATTGTAATTTTATACACATTTTTATTGAAATTTTATAATTTTGGACTTCTAATGCACTATTAATAGATAATGTTAGATTATGTGGTAAAAAGTTTATTTGCATCCCTAGAAAGGAGTAGAGAGATGGGGGGAGGGTGGAAAGACCAACTAATACGCTGCCAGGCCCATCACAGGAGCTATCAGGCCACCTCAACAGAGGGGGACTTAAAGGTGAGGAAAGGGAGGGATCTAGATGGTTTGGGGAGAAACAAGTGTAGGAAAATAGATGGGCTAGAGGATAAAAAAGGGACAGTCACCTGTAAACAGCTGCTGGTTTATATGTTTGTCTGGCCATGCTCTGCACCTGGCAAACAATCTCTCCTATTTTCTTACTAAAATTCTTTCTAACTCTTTTCCTGTGTAAAAGGTATCTATTCGGTGTGCACATGTGCATGTGTGGCATAAGTGCAGCAATCAGGGGAGACTGCCAGTTATACATTATATAACCCTATGTGTGTCCCTATGTATATATATATGTAGATGATGTATATGTAGGTGTATCCTCCATCCTGGTCTACCGGACAGTGGAGCAGGATGAGGCCATTGTTTGTGTGAGTGCTCTGAGTATCTTTTAAAATAGAAATATACCATGGGAACCAATTACTTTATGTTTTTTCCATGAAAAAAAAAAAAAAGGGCAAAATCCAATATTGTACTAAAACCATTTAGCTTTGGGCTAATGTGTCAATGTTAGTCAATGCTACCACATAAACACTGTTTCTAGATTTTTTATATATTTGTTGTTTACTGCAGGCCAGCTCATCAGTCAAAAAACTTCTCACATAATATGTCCCATTGTCTCCCTCGATCTCTGAGGATATGGTGACCTTTCAGCCAGCATTCTCATGCAAAAGGGTGATCATATGGTCAAATAAGAGGTGGCTTTTATTACTGTTTTACTCAGACAATAATATGGCTCTTTTCCATCCAAAGGTGACTATGCAGCCACATTTTATACTTCCAGTATCTTTCCAATTATAGAGAAATAACCTGGAGAAATGGGATGTGTCTCTGCTTTTCTGAACTGAAACTACTATTGACAGTAGTTTGAAGCGGCACAGTGCTTTCTAGGCAAAGTATTGCTGTTCCCACACCACCCAACAAATTTGGTTATATGCTTAACACTCTTAATTCACTTGAATTCCTCAAAGATTGCCATTTTGTCCTCTTTTCCATGCTAAGAAAATAAACTAGAGTTTGAAATGTTACAAGCTGTACGAGCAAGATATTTCTTAAAATCCCTGAAAGTAGGAAAATGTCAGGTCCAGCAGCATTAGATCTCAACAATGGAAAACTTTTTCAATACTATTAACTGTTCCTTAAATTCTTACCTTTTTGTTTAGGGCAATTTGAAATGATGCTTTATCTCAAGATTTGGGGATTTGTCTAATGTAACTGGAAATGATGGCTTGAATTTTCATTGCAAGCGTTGAAGGTTGTAAGATGATAAAAGCAACAAAATATGGTTTCAATCTAGTGAAAATTTCACCAGGTAAAGTAGATAGGGGCATCCTAAAAATTAAGCACAGCTTGTAGGATGATGAATAGTACAATCCTAGTACTTGCTAAATATTATTCTTGGTCATCTCAATAACGTTTGACTTATAAAAGGCAGCCACGATTTGGCTACAGCAGATTCGCAGCAGAAACAATGTAGCTGGTAGCCCTAGCTTTTGCAGACTGCTGCTTTAACGCAGTCAAACAGAACAAATTCTGGTGACTTATTGTTGGACTAGGTTTCACCCTCTGGGCAACATGCCATGAAGTTGGATCAGGGCCCTGTAGGCTGCACTAAACATATCTTTTCCAAACCAACAAGCACATCTGACTGATGATCTTTATTCACTGTCCACTAGACCCTTACTTGCCCGACCCTACCCACTGGTCACTGCAAGTCCTTACATAGTAAGAAAGTAAAAACATTAACTCAGCATTGTCCTCTGAATAATTTTAGTGCTAAGATGAGATAACACAGCTATCTGCAGAGCAGGCAGCTATGCATAAACAGTCTTTGCTGGGCATTTTGAAACTACCTGGACTCCGGCTCTGGGGCTTTGGCTGGAACTTTCTGCTGCTGTAATTACACTCACTAATTCTTTATATTAATAGAGAGTTTGCAATAATAGCAAAGAATAAGATGCTAGCCAGATTTCTAGTTACAATCTTTATTTGACAGGAAGTTAATATGATTAAATTCAAATTATTGCAAAGCTATGCAAAAAGTACTGTCAGCCTCCTGTGAAAGTGGAGCTGTAGTAAATGATGTGAATGTGAAAGACTCAGGCTCCACACAGTAGCACTTTATCCAAAAAACTTGTGATCAATTACCTGGATTCTGGAGATGCTGAAGGTACTTAAATCCACTGCCTATCACCTGCTCTGTCTCCCAGAATAATTAGCACCATTAATCACATCTTCTGTAAACATAAAAAGAGCAGGGGTTTTATAAACAAAAAAGTATTATGTGGAAATAATATTAATGCATTATGGTGTATAATTCCAGTACACTATACACTACAGTAGCATGATTATTCCTTAACCTGTGTGAAAGAGCTATGGGAACATAGCCTTCCCCGTCATTTTTTCTTAAGAGGTCTCATGTTGAAATCCTGTCCCACACCACCGTGCTCATTAGGATAAGGAAGGCTGCAGCCAGAGGGAGTGTTGGGGCTGATTCTCTAAGGAAAAGGCATCCCACACTGGTATGGCTACAGCTTAGCAAGTAAATAGTCTTAACACACCGGCACTGCAAAGTAGCTTAATTCCAGTCTATTCTTGGTACTTTGTTGGTGTGTGGTGGCAGCTACAGCTAAATATTTTTCATACCATTGCTTTCATCAGAGAAGATACGTTACAGTTCAGGAATTCTCTAGGAATATGTTAGCACCAAAATACCAGAGGCAGAATAATGACTTGTGAGTAGAAAGACCAATGAATTAACAGCGCACATAGACAAAACAAGATAAGACGAGGTGAATGTGGCACTTAAAATCAAACCAAATTCAATCCAAGTGGAAGGCACATAATTTTAATCTTGCACTTTTTTCTTCAAAATTCAGCATATTCGTGACTGATAATTTACCCAAGAATTCAAATCTTTTCTTCTATCTGGAAAAGCTACAAGCAAGATTAATTTCCAGAAAATTATCTGGCAAACATTTTCAGATGCATTTTCTTGTCATTAAGTATTTTAGACCTATGGAGCTCTAAAAAATATTTATTTTTCTTTCTCTAAATTTTTTTGACTAACACAGTGAACCTGGTGCAAAGCACTCTGTAGTATTCTCTTGCCCCTCTCCAGGGGTGGTGATCAGCTCATTCTGACATGACTGGTGTGATTTGTTACATCCTGAAAATTATTTTCCATTAACAATTCTAACAACATTCACTTTTTCAAAGCACCTGCTGCTGCAAGAGTTTCACAAAGAACAGCCTTGATATATTATCATGATACCAGAAATGATAAAATAAAACACAGTTAACTGAAAAGATATAGAAAAGACCCGCGAATTGTTTCACTGTTCTTCTTTTCTTCTCAGCAGTATTTATTTCTATTTTTCCCTCTGTTTGGAAATATACCACCACCATATGGGAAGCATCTTCCTGCATAAAGAAAAATTGTTATATGCATGACAAGTTTGGGATATTGTCGTGGTTTAAGCCAGCCGTAACTCATGCAGTTCTCTCGCACACTCCTCCCTCTTTCCTCCCCGTCCCCGGGGGGATGGAGAGGAGAACCAAAAGAATACAACCCCCATGGGTCGAGACAAGAACAGTTTAGTAACCAAGGTATAACACAAACCACTACTGCTACCACCAATAATAATAATGACAAGGGAAATACAAGGGAAGAGGATACAACTGCTCACCACCCAACGACCGAGCCATGAACTAACTCTTCTGGGTAAATGCCTCCAGTTTTTACATCCTGGGCATGATGTGCTGTGGTATGGAATACCTCTTCGGCTAGTTTGGGACAGATAACCTGTCTCTGCTTCCTCCCAGCTTCCCCTCTCCCTGACAGAGCATGAGACTCAGAAAGTCCTTGGTCAGAGTAAACATTTGAGCAGTAACTAAAAACATCGGTGTTATCAGCGCTGTACTCAGGCCGAAAGTTTAAAACACAGCACTGCACCAGCTACTAAGAAGGAGAAAAAATGACTGCTATTGCTGAACCCAGGACAGATATGTAAGAAATCATTACAAAAAACTAACTGTATTTAAGTTAAAAAGTTATTTTTGTTACTGTAATTTAATGTTGTAAAAAAAAAAAAAAAAAATCATACTGGCTAAATTTGAGAATGAAGAAATATTGAAAGTAATAAGACAGGTAGGGGCAAAAAAGTAACTAAGAAATATATTGCAAAACATTTATGATTTTACATTATTCACTGCACAAAAAGATTTGAGCTTTATTAGAAATAAAACTACTGGAGTTGTGATCAAAATCTATGCTAGCCTCAGTAAGAGAAGCTAAATGAGTATCTAGAGAGTGAAAAAGTTTACAGGTTTGACCTCTAGATTTGTACAGCTGTTAGCATTTAAGAGTAAGGTTACTCATAAAAATATTCTAATGAGCTCAAATCTGCGCTGAAGAAACTCCAAGTAACAATCCCTGGCTGTTTTAAAATAGGTGCTTTCTGTGGCTAGAATTTTAAGACACTGATCAAATCACTGTAGACCTTTAGAATTTTTGGCTTCATTTAGTAATATCGATATTGCAAAAATGTTCTTGCAATATTTGAATCACCACAGACAACATTAGTAGCAACCTGGAGAATGGCCATCTCACTGGCTGCTTTCTCCTCTTGGGTATTTCACACTGTGATAGCAAGAATATAGGCGTGAGAGGAGAAACCTCCAGAGCGTGGAGAAAAACATGAAAGGTGTGAAACTGCACAACCTTGTAGCATTATAGACTCCAATCTTCTTAAAAAGAGAAGAATATATGTTCAACTACAAAAACAAAACAAAATAAAACAAAACAACATGACAATAATAATCAGGATGTAAAAAATATTGTGTATTGGCCTATATACATAAAATTCAAAGATAAGTGTTTCAGACTGATTTATTTGTCTTTCAATTAGGCATTAGATATCCACTTGGGAGTCTTGGAAAAGTTGCTGTAGACAAAGAAAGTAACTCTGAAATGAAAATGTAGTCTCCTTTCATAAGGAATTTGCATTATTCTCAAACAAAACCTTTATCGGAGATAATTTGCTGGAAAAGTGTACTGATTCTGATATTATTCAGACAGAATTCATAGAACATGTTTCATAGCTGAAACACTGAACACATTAATTATGATGGAACATAAAGATTGGATTATAACATTTTAGCTCTCTGATAGCCTAAGACAGCTGTTCTGAATGGCAAATCCTCTTGAATCTGAAACTTACTTCCCCTAAACTTCCACGGATTAATTTGTTTGTGTTTTAAATTCACTGTTTCCACAAACATACCTCCCAAAATTTGTTACTTGCATACTCCAGCAAAACAAACATGAAAAAAATGAAAGTGGAGGTAGGGTTTTATTCAAGGAAACAACTGTAGAAAATCACGAGTTCCCACCTCCTAAAGGTTGAGTGGCTGGAAAGGAAAGATTAATTACCCTTCAAAGGTGCCTATTTCTATAAAGGGAGCCAAGGGTAACAAGATTATACTTAACTTGTAAGTATCTGAAGGCATGTAAGAAACACCTCTCACATGTCAGATTTTAACCCCTTGTTGAAATGCCTTCCTAGTGTGTCATGCAGGATTTGATTAAGTACAAGTTAAGCAGAAGATACTTCAGGGAGAATGTAATTTCTCAGTCATTTTGAAATAAATATATAACAAATTTAAATCCTTCCACAATCTTTCAAAAAAGAATACAATAAAAAACTGCAGTAAATTGCCCACGAATATTGTGAAACCCTCCAAGACACCAAGTCAAGCAAATATCTCACGGGAACACCATAGTGCTGAACCTGCATTAAGTTTGACTAAATGACCCATTAGCCTCCCTTCCAGCTTACTCTGCATATTTCCATAACATAAAAGAATACTTAAATAATTAATTTTGACAAACTTTCCAACACCTTCAGATTCAATACTTCCCTGATTATTCTTTATTCCAGCTAGAGCACTTCAGTTCTTCTCCAATCATATGAAAATCTATATCTACATAGATCTCTTTCGACATCTCTGGTCCCATTGAGTGTTTTCCTGGAGGATTTACCTTCTGGTATTCAGAAGAAATTTTCTGGAGGGGAACCACCCCTGTTTCTATCACATTCCCAGTTCCACATTAACCCAAAGCAGCAGGGACCCAACTCTCCACCTCCAACAGATATCTGTGCTGATATTATACAAAAGAACGTGTTTATTCTATTTGTTTTTCCACTGTGTGCCTTATCAGAGAAAGTGCCAGCATGACTGCCGATAATACATTTACATACAACGATGGCAGGAAACATTTTTTGTTCTACCTTCTAGAAGGGAATAACACTTTCTAATAGCCTGTTGGAGGCATCTGACTACAGACTGAAACAAAAGCCAAACCTATGCTTTTTACGTCTCTTAAAAAGATATGTCCTGTACTGTCAGTGAGTTTGATCATCTTTCTGTAACCAGCTTTCAGAAAAACCCTGTTGTGCACTTTACTCCTAAAAAAGCCATGGGAAAATGCTTGTTAAATTATAGATGCATTTATAGACACTAAGTAGAGTATTGCTACATCTCATTTTCTGCTTCTAAGTTGGAACAAGTTTAGAGCCCAGGAGCCCTAAGGGTTTGTAAGTCAAAGTATTCCTGCACAAAGGGTGGCATTGTTAAGCCAGATTTTCTAGAAAACTTCTGGGGTTCAAAAGCCAGCAAGATTAAAGGGATGACAAGAAAGACTATTCCCACTTCATGCAAAAGATATACAGCAGGTTTGAATCACTAAACTGAAGGATCACCCATAGTCAAGCTTCACTTACAAGTGAGTAACTGCACCGCACGTTTTAATTGATCCTTGCTGACAACATACACACTTTTGATCAATTTACAGCAGATAATAGCAACAGAACTGTCAGAGGACAAGTGTTTAAAAAAAAAATTAAAATCCATCATTTCAAAAACTCTTTCAGCTTGTCACCTTGAAAAACCTGCTAAATTTTTTATCTGAACACCTCAGAATTTTGTTCTGCATACTCAGATAAGGTTTTACAACACAAGCCTAAAATACAGCAGAACTAAATTTAGATAAGGTTTTACAACACAAGCCTAAAATACAGCAGAACTAACTTTATTTTGAGGTAAGAAAAGTCTTCTCTTGTCGAAGTTGCTGGAGTACCTAGTATGTCCCATTCTGGTGCACATTTTGCTGCTGCAGAGATTCATGGACAGGTGGTCTCCACATAGTGCATGCTTTCCTGATATTTCTGTGCCTCATTTCCATGGCATAAAGCATGACACATTTCAATAACCTGTATTCTAAGGCTCTGAAGGGCTGTAGGATGGATCAAAAAACAGAGGACAGATAGCCTATCCTTAAGCACTTTGGTGTCTATAACTGGCTATGTCCCACTCTCCTTCCAGTGGTTGTCTTGACAGAGACTCTGCCAGTTGTTATCACAAATCACAGGACCACTTCAGCTATTAAAGAATCTCAGGAGAATGACTAAAACACCAGAATAAAATACTGGGAGGATAGTTCATATAATTGTGAAAGGTGCACCAGAAGAGCTTCTGAAATGTGACAATAAGCATGGAAGTCAGATAGCCCTTTTGTCTCTATGAGGTCTATCCTGGGTACAAAATGGTGTGATAGGCAGTGCAGAGGCAGCCTGACGCTGAGGAATCTACAGAAGAGCACAGTGCTGCAGAGCAAGGGACTAAGAATGTCAGAGTTTACAATGAAGATGATCTCTGTGACTTCTTTACAGTTGCCTGCTTTTGCTACTGTAACAGCGCTGAATGTTTAGCTTTGATGGGGGTGGACATAAGTAGATCATTCCTTCAGAGAGACTTTTCTTGTACTTCTACCTTGTTCAATGAGCATTTCTTTTGCTGCTTGCTTTGGAGAGGTATAGAACATCTGAAGGCTGAAAAGCCATTTTACAGTTCTGTCTCCAATGGATGTGTTCAAGCTCAAGATCTCGATTCAGATACCTCCACCTACACTTATCAGGTAGCAAAAACGAATTCTCGCCCTTTTTTTGTCCTGGAGGCCAATGAGATAAAGGCTATGGTGTCTTCCTGGCCCGCGGGAATGCACTAGATATCAGTTTGTGCTGTAACCTCTCTTCAAGTCAAGAATGATTCAAACACAAGCCTTTATGAAGACAGAACACTTAGAAGCCATTTAAGAGATTGCTAATGGGCAACAAACTAAGACCTACCAACAAACAAGCTAACTGTGGGATAAAATAAAAATAAACAAAGAACTCTGAGGGTAGATTAAAGGCTTTTCTGGCACCGTGCACTCAAAGTCAGTAAGGAGCTCCAATCTGAGTCACAGCAGTAGTCATGCAGCTCTGCAGCATGAAACACAAGGAATCATAGGATAGGTGAGTCAGTACAGGGACTGGAAGCCAAAAAATGTACACATGCAGGTGAACACATTACACATGTGGAACCAAAAACTGGAGATTTAAGAAGAATCTCAGTTTTTAAAAATGGAAGGGAAAAGAGGGGCAGAGAGGAAGAAGAAATATGAGTGTCATACCCACATCTATACAGGCATCTTCTGACACCAAACCTGGTCTCCATTCTTCTATGCAAATGCCCTGTTCCAGCAAACTGAAATTAAGAAAAACAAGATCTGGACACTAAAGATGAAAGAATATGTTCTTCTCCACTCTGTTCTGTCTTCCACCTACTTTGTTTGTGTGTCCATCTTTAAAGCACAACCTCCCACAGCAGGGGACTGCTGTTTCTTTTTTGCCTCTGGGTCCCTCAATACGCAGGAGTGCCAAACAAGCCCACACACCCTTGGATCAGGAATCCCTTCAGTGCAGGAAGCAGATGTTGGGATTTTTTCTTTTTTTTGGGGGGTTTAGGGGTTTGTTTGTTGGTGGTGGGGTTTTGTTTGTTTTTTATTTTAACAAAGTGAAAAACAGACTGAAAAGGAATAGAAGAAAAACAAAACAAAACAAAACAAAAAAAAAAAAAAAAAAAAAACCAAAAAACAAACAGGCACAAGTTTACTTTCTTCTAAAAGCTGTTCTGGGCCAGCCAGATGAGATCAATATGTCTTTTAATTACTAATTAACTTGAAACTTACTTTGAATTGTAAGCAAATGAATAATAGGAACATACGAACTTTGTAGCTTACTCCTACGCAGAAAGGGCAGGTAATTTAGATCACATTTTCACTGGTCAAAATGAGGAGCAGCTAAAATGTAAAGGAAGACAGTATTGCTGCAAGATAAAAATTACTGCCATTGAAATTTTGTTTCTTTTGCAGCTGTTTCATCCTTCACTCAATCCAGTGCTTTTTATTTTTTTTTTTCTCATTATCTTTAGTGGCTGCCTTGTAAAACAAAACTGTCTGGGTTTGGGTTTTTTGTGCTCTTTGTAAATAAACAATTCTGAATGACCATTTCAACTGTTTTGGAGAAAGCTTGGAGCAAGCCAGCAGCTTTTTTGTTAAATCTGTTGTGAAGCTAACATGCAAGTGCTTCTGTATATCAAATGAGAAGGACTTGATGAAGAGACCAGCTGTCCCATTCCTCATGTCCTAAGTGTCATTTTCTTTTCAGATGCTACAGGACAGCCTCAGGATTCCAATCCCCAACTTTTGCACACAGTCATTTTAACAATATATATTTTTTTTTTTTGCTTATGGGCATCTATAATGACTTTTGTTTTTCTTCAGTGAAGGAAGCAGTGAAGTGACAAACTTCAAAACAAAGGCATCATTTATATATGACACATTATGTGTTTGAAGAACTTGAAGAACTCTTTGGTTCAAAGCCAAACATTCAGAGGTCGAGGAAGGCCAGAATGAAAATTGCCTGTGCAAACTTAATCAGGCAATACAGGCTTTCATTACATGAATGCACGCAATCATTTTTTGTTGGACTCCTATCATCACTCAGCTATTGTACTGTGCTCATTACTGTGTACTATGCACAACCTGGTTTTAACTCCTTACAGTAGATTTCCTTTTGGGACTGCTTGTTGGTGCTTCTCACTTCTTCTCACTTCAGATTTTTCTCTTTTTTTTTGGTCACACCAGGCAGATTCTGTCTTCACAATGTGTGGGCACTAGCAAGGTAGTTGTGAGCAGATATGTTTTATTTTCTGACCCAGTAACCAAACTGGAACAAGCACTCATTTAAACCACTACACCAGACCTCACATGAGGTATCATTTTCAAGAGGAGTATGACCTTACCGCACCACATGAAGGGAGTATGCCTAACCATTCTATGGAAAGTTCATGTGTGAAGTCCAGCTCTTTTTGGGAAGAGCCAGGAATGAACTGAGCATGATCAGCAAGGATAGACTGTTGAACTCTGGAAAGTCTCCAAGCTGTGTGTAAATTACAAGATCTCAGAGGTGAATTGGGGCAGATAATCATGAGGTGCATGGCAAAACCAAGTTTCAAGCCTCATTATCAAAGTATAGAACTGTAAAGCTTCCCAAAAGGAGAGAAATACCAAAATTATTACCTTGCCCTAAGACAAATTTAATTTTTTCCAAATATAAAATATAAACCACAACCTGAGGCAAAGTTATGGTATGGAAAAATCTTAGTCCTATCTTGCCAAGATTAAAAGCAACTTTAAAAGTGAGATTAAAAAGTTTGATGATGGGAAACATCAAGCAGGCTTAACTATTTATAATACTACTGAGTACACTTGCCAAATGTAGTGATCTACTTACAATATCTCTTGTGGCAGGTAGATACTGCTTTTCTAATAGGCCTCAAGGTGTTTTTAAATAAAATTAAATTTAAATCAAACAGACACGTAAGATGAGCCCACTTCTGCATGATTTTCTAATTCCTAATCAGCTCTGCATGCCCTCTGTATTTAGGCGAAAATTTGATAGATGCGCTGGTTTAGCAGGGAGTAAACATGTCACACATTTTCAATTTTTGAGCTCATAAACCACTTAATATAGTCTATATCTGCAGTGTTAAAAGGGTGATTTACAGATCTTTGCAATAGTAAAGCAGACCCAATCTGTGCTCTGAAGACTGTGCAGTCCATGTGGGCCCCAAATATTTTTCCAGCATGGGAAAATCCTACCTAATAAACCCATCTCAGCACATCTTTCTAACAAAAAGGAGAAATTTCATTTACTCACCAATATACCTCAGTATCTGTATTTATATCAGCCATGTAGCTAACAGACCATTTGAAAATCTGGTGCTTCAGCTGGAAAACTGAAGCTGGCTGACATCATGAAGAGGATTTAAAATCACAAGAATTTCACTACCAACCTCTACTTTCATTTTATTTTTGCTTAGCAGATTTTCTGGCTTTTTTCCTGTTTAGTCTATAAAGTTTACTGGAGTGTTAGGGTAGGGGGTTGTTAGAATCAAGTTGCATGTCAGCCAGAACAGAATATCATATTGCTTGCTAGGTAATGGCTTGCTCTCCTCAGTATTCCTGTAATCCAGGCAGACTTTCCCTTCTGACTACAGTTAGGTTCAGTATGTGCCAAGTAATCTTGTGGCCTTTTTCAGGCATGAGGAGGAAATGTCACAGGCACCCATCACTATTTCTTTTTCTGGCATATTTTTCAGTGAAAAAGGCAGTTTCTTCTGGAGTCTGGGTGCACTAGATGCTACTGTTTCATGGCCATTACTCAGAGAGTACATATGGGTCTCTGTAAAACCCCAAAGTGGCAGGACCAGACATTCAACTGCTTGTGATGTAATCTGCAAAGGATTCGACTTTCAGAGAAAGTTCTCATGATATCTGAACTGGAAGGCCTTAGCAGTATAAAACCTGCACACCTAAAGAGCTCCCTGTGGGGAAGAGAGCAATGAACAAGGGACACAAAATAAAACACAAGGGTACTGAGCCAAACCTTAGTGACTGTTTTAAACACACACAAATATTTGAATTTATTTGATATTATTTCTACATATCTGTCTTTAAAAAGAGTCTTCCGCAGGCACAAGTCTAAAATACTTCCATTTTCAAATAGCCATGCACCCTACCCCTTAGTTGGGTATGACGAAAATGTGTTTTGTTCGTGATGACCTACATTTTCTAAAGAAGAAATTTTAAGGGAAAGTGTAGTCTAAGAAAATTACTATTTAATTTCCTCAATTGTCCAAAAATTATCATAGTTTTCTTTTGCTTAGTTAGCTTGGCTTCTATGAAAATAAGAATGAATGGAAAAAATTGTATATTAATACTTTTATCAATGAAGCTAATAGTAGAGTCCAGCGGTAGAGTCCTAGGCAAAAACTCTCCAAAAGCAGTGTGATGCTCAATCTCTTGCAACAATAATGGAGGAATACCTCTAAGAAAACCTGCTTGAATCAGTTTATTGCCAGTGTTTGTGAACCACAGCTAAAGAGTTCAGCAGCTGTAACCTCCATTGTAAACTGAACCCATCAGGGGCAGTGCAGACCTACCTAAATGGCAAGAAAATATATTGCAGTTTTTTAAAGCTCTAAGGCCTCTTGAGGAAACAATCTCCTCAGAGTCAGTCATTGTCCATTTTATATTCTGTAGCAATAAATTCTAAAACATGTCAGTACTGAAAGAAATTTTTCAATTATGTCACCCTAAATGTCCTCAGTATGCTACAGCAACAAATAGTAGAGCAGGTTGTGTCCTAAGAGGGAAATTTTCTTTGGCCACTCTCTTGCCAAGAATAGATATAAAACCAATATTTCTTATTACAAATATTCTTCTGAGACTGTTTCCCAGACTGCCAAAAGATTTATAGCATTTTCCCCATTGAGATTGGCTCATGTACAAAAACATCTTTATGCAAACAGATCAGATGAAAAGGTTTTTTCTACACCAAATGTACATTGCAAAAATGCCCCATATTCATAAAAATATATGTATTAATTTTCCAAGAGATGGCTGACACATGCCATTCAGTCAAACAGGCAGGGCTGAAGGCACCAGGGTGCTTTGCAAAGTGCAAACTAAGGAATCTGGCACAGTGTTAGAGCAGTTAATAAGTTCACCTTAAAGGACCTATTGCTTTTACATAACTCACAGCTAGTGCATTTTCTTGAAGATTCTTTCCAAATTTTACATTCTGTTTTTTTTTTGTAGGTGGGCAAACCAAAATACAGAAAGTAGAAAGACACTCTGTAAGGTCGATCTAGTTGAGCCTAGGCTACATGGCAGGCTGTCCTGGCAGGTGCAGCAAATCCTGTGGTCCAGGTCTCCTGTGCAAATCTTGGTTGTATTCTGCTTCCACAGCTGGCTATGACCTGCCCATGCACCATCCCTTTGTCTAAAAGGTTTGTCTTTGGAAGGAAACACTGTGCAGGATCAGCAGCTTCAGTAGGCCCCTGTACTCCATGATCAAGACAGAATATGGGGAGTACCTCCAGAGCTCATCGACCCCACAGTTCAAATGTAGCTAGTATCAATGTTAACAGCTCCACACTTGTCACCCTCTTCAATTTTACAGAAATAAAAGATAATCTTGACTTCCACCATGATGAAAAATACTTTAAAAATTTCCTTACATTAAATGACTACAGTAATCTCAGTCATATAAATCAGCCCTGTTAATCAGGTTATTTTCCAGAATCTTTCCACAAGAGGAAATTCATATCTTTAACATTATTGCTGTTTCTGTTTTCTGGTTTTGTCACTTAAGAAATCCACCCCTCTATCCCCTTATCTTGCCTGGTTTTAGATTTCCTAACACGTCCCAGTAAGCTGTGTTTCTGCAATTCACTAGAATGTAACAGTCTCCTCTCTATAACACTCTTCATGAATATGAATGCTACAAATCAGCAAACACTTCAGGCATGCTGGGAGATATACTGTTTGTACGTAATACTTGGAATGAACCCAGTGAAATCAGAGCATCTTGCAAAACTGAGAAGTTCTAATGTATTTATGCTTTGGCTATCAGAAATAATTGATTTGCTTCTACATGAAGAAACATGTAGAAACAAGCTAGTATATATATATATATATATATATATATATGTATATATATATATACATATTCCTTGCTAAACCTCCATAAAGGCTAAACCTAGGAGGAAAGAACCTTTTAACGAAGATGTAGTAGTTTTATAAATAGGAGAGTATACACAGCCTCAAAGGTGCAACACTTTGTCATGTGTATGCTTGGATTTTTCCTACTATGAAATGTTTCTGTTATGAAAAACAGAGTGGAATGATATCATATCACATCCTCAGGGCATGAATCGCATCACCAACTGTTTCTCCACCAGCTGTTATGTGAGAGAGCAGAAAAAAAATAACCCTGGACCACATGGCAGCTCCCACTTACTGTGGAAGTCTAGTACGATGTGAGATCAAACAGTGCTTTGTACCCTACATTTCCTCAGTGAAACCCTGAATCTTTGCCTTTCCCAGAAGCTCTTTCACCCTATGCTTCCTGCACCTTCTGCCTACCAATGACCACCAGAGCTCCCTCTCTCTCAGACCTAAGTGCACCTCCCAGGAGAGAGACACGGTGCATGCACAATTTTTATCCTAGCATTATTAATACACAACACAGGAAATTATATCTTCAAGAACATCACCAAGAAGATGTCAATAAACACCATCTTTGCTTTAGAAACAGTCATATTAATACAATTAAATTTAGTATAAAAATTCAACATCTCATGTCAAAATTCTGAAGCTGTGGAAATGTTCCTTAAAGGATTGCACTCATCATCATCATCGTTCTTAGACCTATGTGTGAGCAAAAATAAGAGACGCTACTTTATGCAACACAGAAACTTCATTTCAAACACATGCATTTTTAAACATACAGCTCTAACATTTTCTATGAGTTTTCCAGGGCATCCAAAAATGATGACAATGACTCAATACTTCACAACTCTTTCTCTACTTCTGTGTCTTTGTTTGACTTGAATGGCATCTCTAGGACGAGGAGCAAAGGTTGAAATCTGGATCCTGCTTGCATTTCTGCTATTCAAGCGTAGGCTTTTGCTGTTGATCTGTGTTCCAGAATGCACCCCAATGGCAAGTCTTAAACCAGCAACCCAACTGCCTAACATATTTGCTTTTTGATTGTAGAACAAATGTGCCCAAACTGCATATGTTGGACTTCACACACATTTCTTATCAAATTCAATTATTATATTTTTTATCTCAAGGAAATGCTGTCATTGCTTAGACTACTCTGCATGTAAAATAATCGCAGATGGAAGAGCAACCTGACTTCACATTGTCTATGATAGCTCTTTTCGATAAGAAGTACCTGACAGACCTGCTGTCTACAGTAAGCACTTTTGTTTACCCCCAGCAACAACAGGATGGGTTTACACTTTGACTGGAGTCCGAGTCAGCATCTGATGCAGGTAAACAAGTTTAACAATCTACCTCACATGAAAATGCAGTCACAAGCACACATATTGTGGAAAGATGTGCTTATTTTGACAGGAGGGAAAGAAAAACTTAAGTCTTCCTGTGCTTGTGGATATCTGGAATATTTAATGCCAGGTCAAATCTACAAAGGATAAAATTATTCGTACTGGAGAGAAAAGCATTTGGGTTGTCCAGTCCTCTGTGCTCTGAAGCATTTGACATTTGTGAGATAAAATGATTGTGACACACTGAGCACTTTCTTTTGCAGGTGCTGATAGTTACATAGTAACTGGAAACTTAGTAAGAAATCCAAAACTTATACAAGCATAATCAGGCAAGTCAAACTGCTTCTTCCATCAGTTGCTCTATGACTGGGTACCACTCATTGAATGTGTACCATTTGTGCTTTGAAAGTAGCCAGATTAGTTCAGGCTCTCTGTCATTGTCACAGGACAGAAAGATGGGATTATACGAAGTGGTGGAAGGGGGTATTTCACGTCCAGAGCTTAAAATTACTTCTAGCCATTCTTGTGTTTCTTAATTGAATCATGAGAGCAAAATCTTTTTAAGGTGGTCTGTTTTTCATGTGCTGTAAGGCAGCACTTTCCATACTCATATTTTATGATTACTCTTGCACACTGGAAGCAGCCACTAAAAAAGTTCACACCATTCTTTACACAGCATCAGCTGCTAAAAAGCACAAGTTTTAGCCAAGCAAAGAAGGACCTCTACAAAAAATCTGATAGACCCTGTAGTCTAAAAAAACCTGTATCCAGGGTGACTTTTATGTCCTTCACTGTTCCCTATCCTACCCACTTTGGAAAGACAAATAAAACAGAGCAGATAATTCTTATTTCCTTTCAGATTCCCAGGCAAGCAAGATCCACACACAGTTCCAGCTGCCTTAAACACAGCAACAAACCTGCACCTCTACCTGTTGTGTGAATGAAGGCTCCAATCGACGCCTCTCTTTTTGAATTAGGACCAATACTTTTTGGCTCTCTGAACATCAGTTTTTTACTCCTGAAAAAGGGTTTCCTTTTTTGGCTCTCTCTCGCCTTCTACTTTGCTCCTTTCAGCTGCTGCTGTGACCTACTCCTTTTGCAGACTCTTGCCTTGGGCAGTAATAATCCAACAGCACTTTTGTCCTCCTTGGTCCACATTCAAATATGCAAACCAAGAAAATCACTCCTCACTCTGGTGCTTGCTAGAAAATAGTCTTGGCACTATCACCCAGTGTCAAACTCATTTCAGTAAAGCTATTAAGTTACTTAAAGGGACAATTAATTCTCCCTTATTATTCTTCGACAGATTTCTCCAAGGCCATTATATCCCAACAATAGCATCCACAGAGCCAGCTATATTTTTATTTATATACTGTCACTCAGCTCTTCACAGAAAAGGAGGTATGACCCCCAGCAAGCTCTTCATTGAAACTATCATCTCTGCATAATGTTTCGTATCTTTAAAGAAATCATCCCCATAATCTCCCTAAAGGTTTAACATTGCCTATCTGTTAAATCAAACCTGATGGAGTTGCCATTTTCTGAATTACTGAATGTTGCTTTACAAAGTGTGATTTGTAAATACATTCAGTAGTGTTCATATGTTTCTGGTTCCTTCTGGAGTGAAGTTGTTATCACTATGGCGTGATATACATCTTTAAGAAAAAGTGTCAGCTATCTTTTTCAATTACTCATGCAAAGCTCTTCATTCATTATTTGCTGAAATACAGCAGATATTTGAAAAACAGTATGCATCTATTTATTGAAAAATATAGGAAATGACATTAGTCCATACTGCTTTCAGTTAAATCTAAGAATCTTTAGATTAGAATAAGAATGAATAAAGACACACAATATCTTTGTTAGCATAGTATCCAAATGACTTTAATGTGTACATTTTAAATTGTTTGCTCTTTTGTCCTTCACCCAGGTGTCAGTGATGTTCGGGACCTGAGTTCTCTTTTTACAGGAAGAACTGTTGCTATGCATTTATGTATGAGACAGGGCAAATTCAAGGAAACATATCATGAACATGGAGAGGAAGTAGCAAGATTAATAATGCTGGTTAAATCCCGCAGAACTCGTTAGGGGAATTCTGCTTAAGGGTGGGAACAATCCCACACTGGCATCCGGGTGACAAGATATAGCAGCTACCAAAATGAACATAAGAAGTACACTGCGGGTAAGAGCAGTGGTACATTGGATCCAGCATTTCCTCCAAAAGTAGCCATAGGAGATACTTTCTAGAAAAGGAACTCAAGCTTCACCATTATCTGTGATCCATTTTGCTCCTGCTCTCACACCACTCGCAGTCATTGGATTAGGGATGTTGCTGTATAGCATTCCCTTTAGTATCTGTTTATGGACTGGCTGTCCAAATAACTAACTTTCACACACAGAGGTTTTGCTGATAAGCTCTTAACCATGAGCTCTACTGATTATTCTGAACTCCCTGAAGGCAAAACTATGCTTATCACAGCAGCAGCGCTGCTGCATCTACCAGTCCTTTGGGAAGCGCTGCCTTGGTCTGCCCTGTGACTTTACTATCTGTGACTACTAATGTGATCTCAGCTTTATGCAGTGGCTGAAAAAGAGAAACTTCAAAAATACCCATCAGGTCTTCTAGTTTCCTTCTACTCTATTTTATAATAGAGTTCCCACAAATGGGAACAACCTTGCACTGTCAGAAGAAAAAGCCCTACATCAGTGCTTGGTGGTGGTGAATCAAAATATGGCTGTTAAGAAGCAGCTTTGTGCCCATCTCTCAGTTCATTATCGGTGCACAGTCCTGAAGTCTGTACACTTCATATCAGTCTTATAGTCTCACCAGTCAGGTCTGGAATTAAGTTCTGTGCTAGTCAAGCATATAACCACTGTAAATACACTTTCCCTTTTCATTGATAGATACAAGAAAACAGCTCCTTTCTAGCTTGTGATGCTGTCCCTGGAGTTCCAGATAAAGAGCTTATTCACCTGAAAAAGCACCACAGCCTTTACTTCTTTTGATGTCCAGCAGGAGGGACTCAGGGCATCAAGATCCATTCTGTAGCATTCCAGACAGGAAAAGCATTTTAAAAGATTGTTTTCAAGCTCTTCCTACAAGCAAAGGTTTGAAGTGTAAACCACTCTGAACAAATTTTAGGAAGAGCAGGGTTCAAAATCTCATTTAAACACATGAACTGCATTAAACAAAGAATATTGCCAAAGCATGCAGACAGAATATTTGAAAGTCATACATTTACAGAAAGGGACAAACTGGCAAATAAAACAGGTCAATGACCTGTACATATATATAATGGAACAATCAGCTTATTAATCTGCTGATGCTACTCAGTGCTTCAGTTCAGTTTTAGATTTTGTACTGCGAAGTACTGAAAAAAAAAAGAGCTGGACATGTTTATTTGCCTAATGAGATGTTGCACTTACATGTGTCTAGATCTAGGTTATTGAAGGACAGAGCAACCAAACAGGCCTTGGGAGTCTGAATCCTCCCATTTGCGTCTGCTACATCCTTTGACATCACAAAGAACAATCACATTTCTGTTACTCACAGCACTTCCTTTTCTCTGGCTTTGAGGAATCCAATAATGCTCGTTTCCATCCAGGATGGTGGTCAAAATACCATTTTCTTCACTTCCTCTTTTTTTTTTTTTTTTTTCTCATCCACGTGATCTATTTCTCTTTTTTCACAAGCTCTTCACAGTATATCAGTATTATATCTGCCACTTATTCAGTAACCCCTGAGCTCAAGCGGCTAACAAGCCTAGTCCCCACTGCCCATATATCAAATTTTTAAGCAGAAACATCTTTGTTTAGATTTGTAGGAGGCATCAATAAACATCTGAACTGACAAGGTAACTTTCTTCAAAGCTTTATCCCTCATATCTCCTTTGATGTGAGGTCTTCAGAAACATTGATTAGGGCACTTTAAAGACTGCTTGTCGTGACTGTCTCGCTGGTTCTGTTTTTGGCACAAATGGTCCTTTAGTAATGCACACAATCATATAAAACCTAATCTGTAATAGGAATCCCAAATTAAATGGCAATATAGTCAGAAGTCCAAGTCTGAAAAAAGATCCAATTACCTTCTTCAGCGAAACACAGTATCAGGTATAGATTAAGACTTGGAAGTACATTTCCTAAAAAAGTATAATGAATGATTTTTTACCTTATTCATTTCTCCAGGTAAAAGTGTAGATGTGATTATAAACACCTGTTATTTGTAAGCCTAGCTAAAAGAACTGAATTTTTTCATTAATGCTTCAGACCGTACCAAAATTCAGATATGAATATCCATCTCCATTTTTACAGATAAAGAAATTAAAGTTGAGGAGAAATGTTTCCTCTCTGATCACATGGCAGATTAATGTGACGGTTAGAAACAGAAGCTCTGTCCCCTGAATAGACATCTTATCCTCTGCAGTTGTGCAGTTTCTCTGAAATGTATAAGTAGCACTGTTATTGATCATTCTTGTTAGATAAGATGAATGTTTTCTAGCTTCAGATACTGAATACTGCAATTTGCCATAAATGTCATATAGAAGGATCTTTTAAAAGCAAAGGTATTTCTTAGGAGCTGGGGTGGGGGGAAATAAAAATGTCTCTCTCTGAATAATGAAAACTTGATTTGAACCTGCTATGGTTTTTCCTAAGAAGAGGGTGAATATTTCCTTGGACATATGCCTTATTAATTAGGTCTGCCAGGCTGAGGCAAAAAGCTCCTAGCAACATAATCTGAAATAACTTCTTGAAACTATTGAGAGCTGTCAAGAAACCTTTTTTAAACACTAGTGGCTGACTTTGATGCCCAGGCTTACTGAAGTATTTACCTGGTAAGTACATAGTGCATTTTGGACTATGTTTTTTGTTTGTTTTAGTTTCTTTTTCCCTTCCAAAATCACTGAATGATGAATGCCTTCACCATGTCATAGACCATACACAACAAATCTGTGATAAAGAAACAGTCAGTGAGGAACTTTTTTTGGTTTACTTGATTTATTCTCTCATATCTGCAAGATATATGCAATTCCCTGAATGACTGGTTTTAGAATTAGGTAAGCAAAACCTAAAGACAGTTTCCTTGGCTATAAGATCAGCAATCAGAAAAAAACCTCTGGGGTTTGTGTAGATGAAGTACTTGAACTGGCAACTTGTGTTGTTACTTCTGGAACAAACCTGGGCAGCAGGGAAGACTGGCTGTAATTAGAGGTATTACGTATTCTAGTAAATAGAACTGCATATGTCATTACTACCAGTTGCCATTGAAAAGGTGTCTATACTGGAGAAGGAAGGGTAGATTTCTGTGGAGCCAGGAGAGTTTGGCATTTGGCAGAGATTAAGGCCATTGTCTTCTGAAGGCGTAAGCTAAAAGATTTCTAATCTTTAACAGATTTCTGAGTTTAAAATATATAACCTGATTTTTTTTTTTTTTTTTTTTTTTTTGCCTTTTAACGCCATAGATTCAGGTTTATTGATCATTAAGGCGAAGGTCTCCTGGGACTGACCACACAAGCTGTTACTTACACTCCCAGGGTGATTAACAAACAGCAAGTTTTTCCGGTTAAGTATCGCAGTGTGTGGTACTTCTGTGATGTTGTAAGCATAGCACTTTTCACTGTGGAACTTATTACTGAAGGGAAACAGAACGGCACACTGCTAAAAAGGCACAAGACAGGATGGGCTCTTACGTTGTCACCTACAAAATGGGAGAGAAACTATTCCAAATGATAGCCTTCTGTTTATGTCGGAAGCCCTTCTAGTTTCTCTACTTGGCCAAAAGTGTCATGCAAAGGCAAAGGCCCAAGAAAGCTCTGATCTCTTTCTAGCCTTAAGGTCTCATTCCCATCAAGTTTGTCTTAAGAAGAGCAAACACCCAGTAATCCCAGCACTGGTAAAATCTCTCTGAGCTTCTGCTGACACAAGCTCCTAAAATCTCTCTCACAGGATCTCTGTTGGATGTACATGAACATCTCTGACACATTGTGGGCTCTTAGAAGGATTTTGCTAGCATAAAAATTTTAATAGTAGATCACTAGCTGCAGAAAGGTTCAGCTTATACAGTGTGATAGATTTTTCTCTCTATTAATGTTAACTAAATGAATGTTGATTTCTTCAGAGCTAAACAGCCATGGGGCTATTTAGAGATTTAGAGGTGCCCACACACATGAAGACAAAGGATGAAACTGTCTTATGTTTAAATCTCCAGGCAAAGCGCCTCAGAAGGAAAAATTTTCAATAAACCTTGGAAATGAACTTGCTCAGTTTCATGTAGACACAAAGCCAGCAGCAGCAGCAGACTGGAGATGAGTTTTTAGTGGCATTATTTTCTTATCCATGAAGTTCAAACAGCTAGCTGAAGACACAGGAGTGGGTTTGTGCCAAAGTAATAAATCAGTTCAACAGAAAAGGAAGGGACTTTGGGATATTACATAAAGTCTACATCACTCAGCATTGCTCCCCTCTTTTGGGAAGCAGTCACACGTGCTTTCCTTGGGCTAACTGAAGTGTAATATTATTATATTTTCCAGGATAATACTTAAAGAGTTCCATTCAGCTTCATTATGAAATGCTTGAAGTGGAAACTCCAGCTAAAAAGCAAACACAGTGTATTCAAACTAAAAGCTTATTTATCCAGTCAAGTTTTAGCCTACGAATAAAGCACATAATATAGCATAGCAAGTTGTTATCTTAAGCATTAACTTGTTTTGGAACATTGTCTTGAGTCACCATTTGAACTTAATCTGAACTTCTAAAAGTAATTTTAATATAGATATAGTAAATGATATTTATCAGTTACAAAAGAAAAGCAAAGCCCAGCCCTAAAGACCCTGAGATGAGCCTAATATATTTACTTGAGCCACGGATCCTATCCAGCTAGACACCCCTTCTTCACTTCAGTAACAGTAGCTAATTAATGAGCTCCGACAGCGCTGATTTTATTGCATTTTGCCATCATATGCTTTTACTACAAAGATCACCTTAGCAATGACAGAACCTTCCTATGTATTTACACCAGCCCATGTTATGCTTATATGCATTTATAAACACAAACAGTGCCTGGGAAGTGAAATAATGCCACGGTCAAGCCACAAGCACAGTCTCCTCATCCTTTCCTCCATGGCGGTTGGTTGAATCTAGAATGTTCCTGCCAAATATTCCAAGGAATGCTACAAACGTCTGGGGAAGAAAAACTCTTCACTGCAATCACTATGAGAGACATACGTGAAGCAGAATAGTATGCCACATGCTAAAGAAGACTGAGATCTTTAAAAAAAAAGTGGACAAGTTTTCCTAGCTTCTACTATCTTTGGTTTCTCACAGGATCTCTCTCTGTGAACAGTTTAATTCAGCTTGCAGAAAAGTACTTCTGGAAATCATAAAACTATGTGACTTTACAAGTAAGAACTTAGTCTTTTCCTCCCTCTGAGTTGTACATGAAAACTTGCAGTGCTGCATGGATTTTATGAAGAATTAAGGTAAAATTTATTAGAAAATGGAGGAGTTTAAAATTACAATGGCTTGTTCTTACACACAATAACAACTCCAGATGAGTTGATGAACACAACAGCGGATGACCTCAGCCTCAGCTTTCCACTTAATATTGTACAACTGGAAGCAATGTTTGGATTCACAGTGCTCAGCAGGTATAAATATTTAGGATAATGATTAAACAATTTTTAAAAAATCTTTTGCTTCATTTTTAATCCATATTTATCTATGAGACAAGGCTGTCCTGACAATTATGCCATTACTGTGTGCCAAGATAACATTTTCCTCCCCAAAACCTTGTGAGATTAGATTTACATACACAGAAGACAGCCTTTATCCACACTCTTACTGGATAGGCATAATGTTTGCTCTACTTTTTCAGCTAAAATACAGAAACTGTGTAACCATGTATCAACTTCAGATGGCCTCCCCCAAAGGACAAGGCATCATTACGCTAGGTCCCATTGCAAGACTGAGACGTGAACAGCAACAGTTTTTGTTAAGAAAACTATTGTAATAAAAACTGCAGTCATATGTCTTTGGTCAATTTATAAATCATTTTAGGCATGACTAAGTTAACTGCTAATAAGTATCCCACTTGAATTTCATTCAATATAAAGGGGTAGTTTCGTCTTTTTCTTTTTTGCTTTTGTTAATCTTCCGCCTCCTTTCTTTTATGAAATAATGCCAAAAATCTGTTTGCTTAGCTGTTCACATTCTTTAAATTCCACTCAGTAAACATTGCACATGGAAAAAGTGTAACATTGAAGATGATTGTAATAACATCTTTGCTGTGTTTGTAGATGTATTGCCATGTCCTGCACTTTCTGCTTAACTTGAAATGAAGCATCTTTATCTGCTAACATCAAGCTGTTACCTCCACTCTCACATTGGCTTATTCTTCACTTCCAATTTCAATGTCCAAAATAAAAGAGAAATAATGGAATCTCTCCACCCCAATATAAAAGGCTTCTTCTCTTTGATGTCTGTTACCCTCCCCAGGTTTGCTGTCAGTATTCCAGGTGGATGAAAAAATAGACATAGTCCATCAAAATGTCAGATGCTCAATCGAACAAAGCACATCCATGATGATCCAAACCTTTGTTCATACCATGTTCACTTTTAGAACAGAGAATTAAATAGCAACTATAATTTCATAGGGGAAGAGAACATGCATAACTATTACTCCATCATATTTCAAGGACTAGTTACTTGTGACACAAAAGGAAAGGGTGGGGACAGGATCAGTAAACAGTCTTTCATTTCCTCTACAAAGCAAAACAATTAAAAGCAGAAACTAAAGTTGGCAAGAAAGGGGAGGGGAGGCAAAGCAGAAACAGGAGAGGATACTACTTTTTTTTATTATTTTTTTGGTGTTACTTACAAAAAAATAAAGATCTGAAAACAGAGTTTAGGTAGAACTAAGAAAGGGAAATGACAGCAGTAAACAAGAACGGACTCCACAAGATGAATAAAGGCTAGTGAACAGGTGCTTTACCTCCCTTGCAGAAATGGCTTCCACAGGGAATTTTTGTGAGAGGAACTGCTGTTTCTGCCTAGGATGTCTTCTCTTGTTGATCTGCCCTGACTGAAGAAGCCTTTGCCTAGCTGAAGGTCTCTGACAGGAGAGAAAAATTCTTGTCAGTGAAGGTAAGAAGACTACAGCATATGCTGGCTGCTTTTCTCCAGCACGTCTTCTAGACATCCCTAACATATACAGGGAAAATGGCTAAGATCAGTATGGATGAGGTGGAACTGAGCTCTGCTATATCTCAACCTGACAAGTTACTTCTGCAAGAGAAATGAGCACCTTGCTATGCTCTCTTTCCCTGGCCGAGGCTACTCAGGAGCAGAGATGTGAACTGGTGGTTTTATTTGGCTGCTGTTAGGCATCAAGGAAAGTTTGAGATGAAATGAGTGGAGTTCAGCACACAAAATCATCATCTGTGTTGGCAGTGCCCAAAATCATAGGATCTTGCTGAGAAGAAAAACCCAACAGGGTAATGAAGGAAATGCTACAAATAGGGATAATGCAGAGCAGTTTTGCATTCCCTGTATTTTCTATTTTAGTGTCACAAACATTTTTTATCCTTGATGGCTCCCAAGTTAGTTTTCTGAAGTATCTGCTCAGAGTGGGGACAAAGTCAGGATCTCAATTCCTTGCTAGTGGTTCTTGTTTCTGAAAGAAGAGCTGCACAGAGGTTGACCCAAGGAACTTGGCACATCACTGGGAAAAAGACCTTTTTACACACAACAGTGGTCCTTTGAAGTGGTTCTTCATTTCTCCCACTGGAATTCTGGCTAGAGAGGAATTTGTGGGGTGACAGTAGTTGCCCCACCATGCTTCACATGCACAGAAGTACACTCTGAGCCTGAGAGCTGCACATGGAGAAACAACTCATCTCTCACTCTCCAAAAACTTGCTGCTAGCATGTTTTCAGCACTCAAGGCTGTTCACAAAATAATGGAGGAATTCAAAACTGCGGTTGTGTGAGCATGGTGAAAGGCAAGCTGTGGACACTAAGCAACTGACATAAGCATAAAGATGACCTATTTGCCACTTTTGTAGAAGGGAGTAACAAAATGATAGATCTGAATAGAAAACGTATTAATTATGTCCTCCATAATTCAGAGTTTTAAGCTCAATGCCAAGTGCTCTGACTTTCAGAAATAGAAGGCACAAGCATCTGTCCAATGTTCTCACTATCTGTATGCTTCAAGACCATTCATGTCACTCACTGGCCCACAGAAGAGCCTGGTTACTGGTGTTTTTCTGAAGCGCATCTCACAGAAAGGCAGTTTGTCTTCATCTGAAGGCACAGAGAGATGAAAAGCCTATCACTTCTCTTGTTAGCTAATCCCATTTGCTCCTACCTCACTTCAACAAGCACAGGCCTCATTTCCTGCTTGAATTTGTCTGCCTTTGGCTTGAAAACATCCTTGTTATGTTTTCTTCCTTTTAAAGATTCTTTCAATGCCTGCTGTTTTGCAAACACATTTATGCATCAGTCAAGTCACTTCTTTCCTGTAATTAAAAAAGACTACACGGTAGTATTTTCCAGTCCTGCTCCCATTTTTTAGACTCATCTTTCAAATCCAGTGCCAAATTTGCAGACAGAATTCCAGCCTCTTGCTCATTAATGCAATGCACAGAAGTAAGACCATTTTTAAGACCATTTTCGGACTCCTAGCACTTTTGTGTTTGTTTTTTCTGTACTACCAATGTGGACAAGTCACATCAGTTTATGATTTGTCTATTCTTATCTCTGAATCGACTACTGGCTGCTAAAGCAGTTACTTATTTGTCTGTGCTTATTACCTAACATGGCCTTAGATAAAACATCTTCAAATATATTATGCAAATGTAGTTTAATAAATTTTCCAGATTCTTGTGACTGAAGCCTTATGAACTTATCACTCTTCAAGTCATTTTTATGCTAACCACAGCAAA
Organism: Ara ararauna; assembly: GCA_028858755.1. Classification (NCBI taxonomy): domain Eukaryota; kingdom Metazoa; phylum Chordata; class Aves; order Psittaciformes; family Psittacidae; genus Ara; species Ara ararauna. Next base: position 49,951,731 of record CM054379.1, read on the forward strand.
AAGAACATCAGGGCAAAAATGTTTCATCATTTCACAGAGACAATTGCATGAAGCCCTTTGTTGCACACCTCAACAAAAAAGGAAAATCTCGGATCAAAGAACAGCACTTTTACAGTAGTGAGAAAGTAGTGAGAAAGTGACTTGATAATATTTTATTTAATACAAAGCCTGGATAACTTGAAATTCTATGAAACATTAAGAATATAAGCAGGCTTGGTAACAAAGTTTTGCTGTTAACACAGATAAGAAATTTAATACTAGACAGGATTAGTGCAATTTGTGAGATATTCATGAAGTATGAGAGATAGTTTAGGAACACACATAAGCTTACTTATACTTTTTAAATTAAATGCCTTTTTCAGTTTTGTTACAAATTCCCTCATCCCTTTCAGGAAAAAGAAAAAGTGAGGAAACAGTACCTTAATAGAAAGAACTATCTCATTTTGTCAGAGAATCTCTATGAAGTCCAAGTATAGTATCTCCCTTTACAGCCATAGTATAATTTTAAGCCGCTGTTCTTTCACTTGGTTGTAATTGTCAGATGTAAATCATTTTTTGTAAATGCTGACCTCAATCAAAACTCTTGAATAAAGTACTTTCTTAGCAGTATGTGCCATCGGAATCTGAACTTAGGTCTGGACTGGAAATTAGCAAAAGCTTGGTAAACAAGTGTGAGACAAGGCTCTAAATTTAAATTAGGAAATAAATGAGACAGAAAAACATAAAATGCAGAGCTAAGCACTCTTCAAGTGTATCTTCTGAAACTTTTCTTTTATTGTCCTAATGCTGTGTCCTTAGCAAGTGCTCCTTCCGCATTATATCTCACAGATAGCTAAGTAACATTAAGCTGTAATTGAAAACTAATTGGGTTTGTTTAGTCTACAGAAGAGAAGCCTTGAAGGAAGACCTGATAACAGTCTTTAAATACAGAAAGGGCTTCTGCAAAGAGCAAAAGAATAATCTGTTCTTCACGTCCTTGGAGAGAGGACAAGAGGAAATATACTCAAATTACAGCTAGAGAAATTCAGGTTGGATATCTTTTTTTTGGTTTTGAAAATCACTAGGCGTGGGAATAGATTGCCTTGGCTGATTGTGAAATCTCTGTCACTGGGTGCTTCTCAGGAGGGTTTAGACAAATGTTTGCCAGGGGTGGCAAAGACAGAGTTGAATTCTTGATGCTGAGCGTACACTATATAACCTCCCCAAATCTCTGCCAAATTTATATTCTGTAACCTTTTCCTTTACTCTGACCATATATACGATGGAGTTCTGCATGTTTATTGTAGCTCACCAGTTCCATAAATCATTTGAAATGTATATTTATTCATTAATTTAAATAAAAAGAGGAATAAAAGAAAAAAGCTTGTAAAGGCATATCAAGGATGAAAGTTAATAGTATATTCTGAAGACAGGACATTATTATTCATAGCACCAACCCCAGAAACTCATAATGAAACATTAAAATAAATGATCTTCATGAAAATATTTCACATCTCTAAAGCAGTAAAGGCATCAAAATCTCTGGCTTCTTACCACAGACTAACAGCTCTCACTTGAAAAGCATAATAGCTACTGTAGTCACTACCTTTTCTTGACAAAGCTGAAAAGCTCATGAGGAAGCAAATGAGCTGTAAGTATCCAGAGCAGATGAGTAACTTGTAAAGAAGATCCTCTCCCCAACTAAAGAATCTACAGGGCTAAACCTAGTGGTTTTCAACATAAGGCAATGCTTCTTAAAACCACATACCTGATTTTGCAACCCCAAGACATTGTTGCCTGAATACCTAATATACAGACCTCTGATACAAAATTCCTGTAAGACGACAGTCACACCAGTTTTTTAGTTGTTCATTTTGTAGTCTAAGCAGGTAATGAAACCATTTTTCTTTCTTCTCAAATAGCCCCAGACTGTATTACTGCCACATTTGTATTGGCAGCATCATAATATTTGGGATTTTTTTCTCAGAAACATCCTTTCACACTGTCTGGTGGCAACCAAGAAATTTCATCTACTTTTGCAATCATCTTCAAGGTCTTTGCATTCAATTTCTATCTTAGAACCAAAGACAATGAATACATAGGCATATTAATGCCTTTTATCTGAGGATCTCAATCAACTTTCTTTGATGACAAGATTGCTCTTGGCATTAATAAAGTCAAGTATGGTCCCATATTGGTCATTCACAGCACCAGTTAGTAAGAATAAGGACTGCATTATAAGGACAAACATTCGGTATGATTCAAATCTTATGCAATATAGAAATAAGCTTAAGGCAAGACTGCTTTTGATGCCTTAGCCAATCATCCCCATAGTGTGACTTGTCATAAATCTTCCTTGCAGAAAATTACAATAAGGAAGTAAAAGCAAAGGGAACACACAAGTAATGCTACATACAACAGTGCTCACACCACATGAAAATCAAAAGTAGAAAAATTTAATAGCTCATATACTGAAACATACACCTGGCACAATAAGATTTTTCATATTATCCTCAAGTTAGTGCCAAACTTCTTTCTTGAACAAAAAAATATTTTCTTAAGAGGAATTTGGTTTAGTTTCCAAATCAAAATAAAGTCTATCTTTAGGAAACATATTTAGTTAAGCTCTCTGTTCCAGCGTTCCTAGAAATCTACCCGGCTTCCTCCTTCAGTGCTCTGAACGCAGCTGCTTATGCAAGTTACCTCACTTCTCAGTTCACTGGATCTGTAGACTAAAATGGCAGTATGCAATTTTTAAGCTTTGCATTCATTAGCATTAAGATGCTTATGCACCTCACTATGTAGCTACTTGATACTATTATAATCTTTGTCTTTCCCTTCTACCAATTTATTTTTTTTTCCCCACTTTGACCCTTTTTCATTGCTTTGACCTTTATCCTTACCTTCTAAATTCATAATGTGCCTGTATACGTACAGAGGCTTTTGCCTCTGAAGGTAAGTAATCAGGGCAAGGACTGCAGTGCAAATCAGTTCAGCATGTGGGAAACTACAAAGTTTCACTTGTCTTCATTGTGAGCCAACTTATTCCCTAAGTATGGTTGGGTAACAGTCCTTCATGCATTTGGCTTCATTTTCTAACCTTTAGGGCTTTGATACTGCTGCCTGTGCTTTTGCCAACATTTTAAAACAATAAAAAAAACCTTCTAGAACATCCAAAAACTAAATACAAGTCATGATAATAATGTTTGCAAACTGTGCCTGGCCTGCGCTTTGTGCCATGTGAGTCTAATAACTATGCAAGTTTAAATTTACAATCTAAAGCTTTAACTCCAACATTAAATAAGGGAAAAAAAACATGCTCAGTGTTTACAATGAAGCGTGGATGGACTTGCATATAGAAGAATTCCCTAAGCACAGTAACATAAATAGGCCAGCCTCAGCATTGTTACAGAAGCACAGTCCTGGCTGATGTCAGTTGGAATAGTACTGGGATAATCATTACAAACTCTACTGGAGGTGATTTTATTGTTGGGATTATATTGTCAAGAAACTAAACTATATGGTCAAAGAATGTTTTTTATATAATCATGATACTGAGAATCCTATAGTTGTTTTCACTTGTATTTCATACACTTCTTTCTCCTGCAGCAGTTGTACAACCGATAGCAAACTATCACATCACCAGTCTTCAGAATAATAACATGGAGAGTTATTTTTTGTGTGTTCGAAACAAGTATAAGAATGTCTTCAGAAATTAAAAAGAATAATGGGTGTGAAATTGACTGCTACAACCCGTAAGCGAAAAGGACACATCCATAATTGGCAGACTCATGGACAAAGAGTTATTTAAAATTATGGTGTTTCCATCAATACTTTTCACACTTGCTAAAATTCTGTATGGCATGCTAGTTACTAGTGGTCACTGCCAGCACTCAAGAAAGCTACTATGCTTGACAATGACTTCTGCTAAAAATAGTTTTAATGCCCCTTAAGAGTGTTATTGTTCTTAACCACATCCTAAAATGTGGGAGTATCAGCTATTGAGCAGCTGTCGCGTTCCAGCCTCCCAACAACTAGCTCTGTTTCTGATGAACAAAGCAATCCCTAAATATGTACATACCTACGTACTTAGATATGGAGTTCATAACTATTTGAGAATTAGATCTTGACATTTAATTGCAAGATGTTAGTTTGCTGTTGCAAACACCCACTAGTTTTCCCAGAACTACTCTTGGAACTGTGGCAGACTGTTTTCAGAAAAAAAAAAAAAAAAAAAAAAAAAAGAAAAGTGCTTATTGAGCTTATTTTACATTTCCTAAAGCCAGTTACACTTGATTCTCAGCTGGATAGTGATGAGGAGGCAGCATGTGCCAGCTCATTTATGAAAGAAGCTGGATTATCAATGATAAAATGTTATACAGCTCTGTCCCACCAAATAAGTGAAAGAATCAATCAGGAGACTTATGGAAAACAACTTTTCTATGATTAATTCTAACAAGCAGTGTCATTACATTTTTCTGACTGATGCTTTCTTATTATTTCTTTTCACCACCTGTACCCTTGAAGAGAAGAGGCATCTCCTCTCTCTATATGCCAAACAAGTTAAAGGTCTTACAAACAGATGATTTTTCCCCTGACAAGATGGTCTCAACAGCTCTCTCCTATGTTAACATCTAAGAAATCTGAGCATTTATAGGCACCACATGACAGCCAGAAGTGGCCTCCCCATGCTCACTAAAATGTAATAGCTATGGCTGTGAATTAAGAGCATCCCCCTCTTGTGGGGATTCCTTTAGGTCAAGGATAGACTATATGTCATCTTTTCCAGTTCACAATGCCTGAAATAATGTGAGGGTTGTGCTTCATGCAGTCTGGCACAGCTGTGTTTTTCATAGCATGACACCAAGGATATGTACTGCATTACCACATGGGGTAATGTGGGAGGAATGTCCTAGATAGGAGTCAATCTTGGTGTGGGCTGCATCCAGAAACAGACCCTGGAACAAATTATCATTTCAACTGTTTCTAGGTCTCCTTTTGGAAGGAAATAACTAGCTCACTCCAGAGCATTGCTTGGGAGTAAACCAGAAAACAGCAAATTACTAGTGTGGATACAGATGCACCCAACTTCACCTTCAATGGGGCCAGACTTCAGGCAACATTTGAACACCATCAGGAGAATAAAGGCTCTTTTTCCTCACATTCCACAGCTTTGCACTGGTTTTGTGATTGCCTGTTACTGCAAGCAGAGTAGCTCAGAAAAGTGCATACTGCACTTTGCTGTAAAATTATGAGGTCTACAGTAACTCTAGCCATTTAAACACCACAGAACACAGATCAGCTGAGGAGGAATCCCCGCCCTTCATATTAATAAGTATCACTGCTGAAAGTAGCAGTCTCCTCTTCAGGAGAAGTATTACCTAATGGGAAGAGTTAATGACATAAATCAACCGGGGTTTGATGCAGGGCGCTGAAAACTTCACTCTAACTCTGCCTTTGACAGAGACCCATTTCCAGAAAGCACGGTGTATGGGTGCTGTCTTCTCAGCAGCATCTGAGATGAATATTCTCTTGTTCATCTGCTGAATTACAAACCAGCTGAGCATTTTGCAGCTTAGTCATCTCATTCCTGCAAGTAATAATCAAGCCCAGAGGTCACAAATGCTTGGGAGGAGGGTCTCTTCTCCTGGCATGCAAGACTGGCCGGTGACTGCTGACAGAGCAGTAAGTGGTGTACAGAATGCTGTGATGAAACAAAGCAAAGCAAATCCAAAAAGTTTATCAGCACGGGCAGGAAAGCCTGAATTTTACATTAGAGTATAATTCTCTCACCTGCCTTCACAGCACTCCAAAGCTGAAGGATTAAGCAGACCTTTGCAATGGGATGCCCTCAATGGCCACATTCAGTTGCATTTCTACTTTATCTCACACTTCTCATTTAAATTCTTCACTGCTTGACCTTGAGGTGATAAAAATGTTTTGAGAAGACTCACTGGCACCCTCCCTTGTGACAGCATGTCCTCCATGTGGAAAACTCACACAATCTAGGTTCTCAGAAAGAAATTGTGACACTCCTTCTCTCCGTCCACAAAAATGGACCTAGTACATCAAAGAACAGCACTCCCAGAGCATGGAACTCACCAGCTCCCTTCTGGGACACTCACATATTCAGCAGGTGACTGCTCCAAGTATCTCAAACACCACCCTCTGAGCACCTTGCTCCTGGACCCAAACCCACTCCTGCATTCTTCTCCTTCATGAAACACAATTACCACCTCTGTGTGGCATTGCTCTGCTTGTATTCTCTTCTCCTAGCATTCAGCTTCCATGCAGCCTTTAGCAAACCACCCACTACTCCATACCCACACCCCATTGATTAAGGCCTCAACCAGCTCATTACTCCATGTTTCAGGCTCAGTAGTTGCCTTTTAGGATTTAATGACCACCTAGTCAGGTGGGTCTCATCAAGCCAGCCTGGAATGACAGAGCAATTTTTATGGCAGCAACTATAACAACTTTATGATCTGAGTTTACTGAGCTCACTAAACCAACATTCTGGCCACATTGGAAAGAAACTGTTAAAGATCATTTTGTCATACAGATAAGATTTTTATTCTCTGTCATTTGGTTATGGTGACATCTATTCTTTTGCAATTCTTATGATGATGATGTAAGATAACTGCCTTAAAATGCATAAAAGCTCAGGTCGCAGCTGTAACTAGCTTCACTGTAGGAGTTAATATATTTAGTATATAGTTCCAAGTCAGGTAGTCACATCAGTTTTAGTAAGAATGATGTCCCATATGTAGAAACTCTTTGACAACTCCCTTTTCACAGAAGCATGGAATCAAATCTTTGTCCCAGGGGTACTTGCCCTCCTTTAATTTTATCTTAATGCTACAGGTGATTATCCAGTAAAAGAAGATATATGCAGTGCTATTTCTTTCAAATAAAGCTATTTGTTCTATAAATAAATGGAGCCTGCTTTACTTCAGATTATGCATTATCCTCATAAACTGCATAAAATTCTGTGGCTTGTTTATGAACTGTGACTTTAGCTCAAATACTGCATATGTTTTAAAAAAGCTGGATGGGGAGTCACTACAGTGAAAACTGATTTATCTGTTGTGGGAAGTTCACCTTGGTCAAGCTTTCTACCCTGAGCAAAACCATGACATAGTCTTTGACCTGTTGTATTTCAGGTAATAGATCTACATTATGGATTTCACATAACCTAATTATGATGATTATGGATTGTATTAAATAGATGATCTCTTCTAGCTAATGCATTTCTTACTAGAGATACTAGTTTTAATGGTGGAAATGGAAAATGCTGACATGAAAAGGTGCACCATTAAGAGTTACTGTTTAGCATTTTTTAAATTATTTTTTATTTGTTATTATAATTTTATTCTTAGTAACAATTTGAGAGTAGAAAAAACACTGGTTTGTCTGTTTAGCTGCAAGGGCTATGCAGTTTAGCTTTCACTTTATGTTATCCTGGAAGATGTCCTATCAGACTTGGTTAGCAAACTGTCTCAGTTTGGGAGCTAAGCCTATATCATCCCAAGTAAAACTTCATACTCTGAATATTGATGTTTCATCTTGGCAAACTATCTGTTTACTTAGTTTCTAGACGGGCATACAGGGTTGAAGTATCAAGACCAGTGGATGGATTTTCCTCAGGACAACTGAGCTATCATTTGCAGATGTGCTCTGGGCTTTTTTAATCTCAAATATTCAAAATCTATTCTTGTAAGAAGCAAAAAGTAACAACCTTTTCTATGCTTCTGGTGCTGTTGCTTCTTTCTTCCTTCCTTTCTTTTTGACACATAGACCCAAGGAAAAAAAACAATGGCATGGGTTTGGATTCAGGATTAAAGCGACTATGAGGCACTGTGGACAGGGTTTGTGCTTGTAATTTGTGGCTAAATGGAAATAAAATTTTTTGCTTGGAAAGGCTGACAACAACTACAATATATTTAGTTAAAACACCAGCTGTACCTACTTCTTAATTAAATGCTTAGACTGACATTCCTTAAAATGAAAAACACATGCTCTTTGTAATTCAAATATATCCACATCAGGGCCCCTTTCAGTGTGTTTTAAAAAGTCATGTCCTGATGGAACAGTGAATAGAAGAAAATTTCACTACCGGTAAAAGAGGTCAGGTTAATAGAAGTTCATTTGTAACAGTGTTTTACATGATTGATTTTCATACATAAGAAGCCACCTGCAACTGCTGAGGGTCCAAGACAGCATACAGCATAATCCACAGCTTTGTCAGCCTTATGGTCCTTTTTAGGTCATTTTGTGGCTGTCCTGTAGGAGAGCTAATCTAGACGCAGTTTCCGGGAGCAGCACCCTGTAGAGATGAAGCTGACAACTCCTTTTCATCCACTGCTTGCAGTTTGAGTCTCTACAAACCAACAAGCAGAATTCTTTGTAAATTTCCAGATCTTCACTTAAAAAAAAAAAAAAGTTTCAATTACAGAAAAATGTCCTTGTATAGAAACTACCTTCAGCTACAGATAAGACAGGATAAAAGACATTTAGTGTCCCGTCTGACCTCACCTCAGCCTGGAGCTTGATCCATCTAATATACATGACGTCAACAGCCTGTCCTCTGAATTTCACCTGATTCTTCTCAAAGAAACTCTGACACCAATGTCCAGGACTGTACCTTTCCTTACTTTGATTTAAGAACAGAAAGATGCAGGCAGCCATGTACTTGAGGGAACATGGGAGTCCCCAAGCCCACCAAAAACAGGAAATATTAAATCAATTATAGCAGGAATAAAGGAATATGCATCATGAGTTTGGAACAGTATCTCTTATCTCACTCATACTGGAAAATTCCACTCTTGGTACAAAGTAGTCATTAATGCACTTTTATTTTTATTTTTTTAACAAAAGCAAAAAGAATGAGCTATAAATCAGAGAAAGCCTCAAATGATGATTTTCATCTTGAGCTTCTGCAACATGTCTAAGATGGGAGTCACTGATTTTGTCCTTAGGTATGTGTGAAATCATACACTGCTCAAATATGTTTCTCCTACATATTTTAATACCACGTGGAGCACTGTAAGTGAACTCATTCACAGCACAGGTTTGATCAAAGCCATTTTTCACCAACTGTGCCATTCTGAAAGGCATCTGGTGTTCCTCTTGACTGAGGTCATCAAGACATTTCTGGACCAACTGCAGCAATATTTCTGTGAGCAAAGGGTTGGCTGCAGTGGACTCACTGATCACCGTCAAAAGCCAGACACTGAACCTTCAATACATCTTGGGGCTTCTTTTTGGGGCTGCAGTAAGCTACATTTCTCACTAATGTTTGTGTATATTCCTGTGTGCAAGAAACTGAATACCAATTACACCAGGAAAACTAACTTAGAATTTCCTTGAGTAGCTTGGTTCACGTGACCTTTCTTGTATTTTCTTAGGAATTTTTCCTGGAAAGCTCAGGCATCCTAACTCTCTGCAAATTTGTTTTTTCTGGTGGATTTGCTTCCAGAATAAGCTGCAGTTTTCAGATGGCTGGATGGAAAATTCTCTGTGAACCTGCCTTCTTAGTGCTGCAGCATCTGGCCCGTGAAGACTTTTCAACAGATCATCTGTTTAAGATTCTCTGTCTCTCAGAACTGAAAAGAACAGTTATTTCTGTTTTCCATTTTTGCTGCCTTGCTTCCCAGTTCAAGCCCTGTTTAAGACTCTCACTGCAGACTTGTACTCTCACTTGCCCTATACCAAATGTGAACCAAGATAATTCTCAGAGGAGGAATTCAATGCCTTATGAGCCAATTTCAGTAGACAGGAAACTTTTCTATCAATATCATTATTTTTTAATATTTCACAATGTCCTAGTACAAATGTTTTGTTTGGAAAAAATTTAATTCATCTTGGAAACCATTCCAGTGATATCTCTACAATTAGAAAGAAATTATGGGACCATATCCGCTGGTTCATCCTGTTGCACTGCAACTGCTACACACATGCTAAGTTTGCTGAATTAACAGCACAATGAAAGCACTGCATGTGATTGCTATAGATCCATATATTTAAATTCAATCATGTACCTTCAAGTGGTAATACAATTTATACACCAAATGAGACAGAGAAATTTTCCTCTAACTCTATGCACATGAAATAATTTTCTCTTAACTGGAGAAGTTTTTTGACTCATCTGCTCTGTGTCCCCAAACAGTGGTATTTTTTCTTTTTCTTTTCCAATACACATCATATTTTTCAGAGTAATGATTTTTGTTAATTCATTGTGAATAGTCAAATCTGAGATCTCTGGATTGCCCTTTGAAATATGATGCTTAAATACCCTTGAAAGCACAGATGTTAAAAATCAGTGTGTATTGCCATTTGAGAAAGACGTTCTTCAGGCAGAGAGAATGGCCTAGCTTCCACTTGATCTGCAGAATCATTTTGCAGTGCAAACCCTAACAATAATTCATGCTAGCAAGTGTTTTACCTCTAATCTGCCTTTGTCCTTGCTTCTAAGAATAATGAAAATGTAACATAGTCATAAAAGTCAGATAAATGGAAATTAGACCCTTCAGACTCCCACTGCAGTCAGTGCAATAAACTGGCAAGCAAAATTCACTTTACTGTGTGACACACAAATGTCCTTTGATGGTAAAATGCAGATACCAAACAGTTACCATATCATGCTACATGATATGAATATGCTCAATCTGTCCCACCACCACCCAGAAGATAACTCACATCACCATTTTTTTCATAACGCTGTTAAGCAGTAAGACAGGGAAAATCTAATCTTGAACATAAATAAAAATCATAATCACATAATCATAAATGCTTTGCCTCCCTATTTTATAAATTTCTTTGTTTTGTATTAACAAACAAAATTAACAAATTGCATTGCAAACTTATTTTGTAAGGGGACATTTCTTTTTTTTTTCTTTTTCTTCATTTTTTGGGAAGGAGAAGGCTTTGATACTGCCTGATCATAAAGGAATATCTATAACTTGAAATATTATGTCATCTTATCCAACCAGTTTCTACAGCTGATAATCTGAATTGTTGTTTGTCACAAAAAATTTGCCTTTCATTTACTGTCTAAAATACTTCTAATATACTTCAGTCATCTAATCAGAGGGTTCATTATTCCACACCCTATGAATCAGGTGACTGATCATACATCAAGAATAAATAATTGAGAATAGGGAGGACTCAAAATCAACAATCCATGAGCAACTGATAAGACGAAAATTGTTGAATCTGCTCAGTGACATGTTGTGATTAATGCATTTGTATCTATGATAAGTTTCCAATTGTTTGTGAGTATAAACAAGCACAAAGAACACGAAATGGTAATATAAACTGGTTCCAGGGGATATGCTGTCTGCTAGAATGCTAAATGTATGCAAAAAAACATCTTGGAAACATAGAGCTTTTATTGGAAGCATGGGTATGAACAGTTTCTAGTAGTGAAAACATCTATTTTTATCATTTCTTTCAATTAGTAACAATTATACATTCTTTATCTATAAAGTGTTAGTTCCTAACTTAACAAAATAGATACAGTATTTCCACAACTGGCATCCAGACAGTTTAAGAAAATTTCTGTGACCGGGTGCTCACCAGCAGGGCATGCAGCCTGCTCCCCCAGAGCTGCCTTCAGCCGCCACCTAAGCGTTTTTCTCATGCAAATCTGCCAGACTACGGGCTGCTCAGGACAAAATCACTGAGTTATTCTGTCTTTTGTCTTCCCTAAATTCAGAAAGCCACGTGAGGGCAAAACCATCTCAGCCCCTCTATCTCAAGTGTCGATTCTAAGCTTTTACACTTGAGGAGAAATGTGATAAATTCCCCCCATTTACTGCCAGTGATTTGTGGGATAAATATAGCTGCACAGCTGAGATTAGCATGTGTTAATTCACTGACTTTTTTTCCAGGAAACTTAGATCTCCTTGTACATTCCTGATTGTTCAGTGTCCATTCATTCAATAGAAAAGTGACATGAATCATACAGTATTTTATTAGTCTGCACTTTTTTTTTCTGTGGTCCAGGTTTAAATCAGATAGGGAGAATATTGAAATTATGGTCCAAAAGGAGAGTCTTAAATTTTCCTTTTGCCATAGTGCAAGGGTATTGCGAAAAAGCAAGGTAGCATGTTAAACTATCCCACATATTTGAGTATGAAGAAGATGGATGAGTAGGAGGGAAGGGAAAATATGAGGAATTTATGAAAATGCATACAAATTCTGCAGCTTACTTTAGTGGGCTGAACGTAACATATGGATATGGGAAACATTTGCACCTGAGCCACTACTTTAAACTCAAGGTATTTTTACACTTGGAAGTGTTGCTGGTTGTTTTTTTTGCACAATTATTTCTATCCAAGAACAGTGTGAACTTCTGAATCTGAACCTATGAACAGTTAGTTGATCAGGACCAATTCCTTGTATATTTAACTGATTAAAATTTCAGCTAGTTACCAGTTGAAACATTTGGTCAAACACACAAATTGTGTAGGTCTATCTACCGAGGAAACTCAGCAGATGCTTTGAACTATTTGACAAAATATATAATTGAATATGATAGGGAGTTTAATGAGCACTGCACATCTGTGGACCTTCCCTTTCCCCTCAATGAGGCAGCACAGAAGCATGAGTTGCACATACCGCCTGAAAGCCTGCTTTAGCACATCAAGAATCTAAAGCTGTAGAAAGACTTCAAACCCAGTCAGCATAGCTCTTGGGACTGTTTCTTAGCACGAGACCTAACAGCAACACAGAATTACAACAGGCTCCAGGAATTTCTGAAAAACTGCTGGTTCTGCTTTTCTTCTGTAGCAGTTTAAAACTGGTGGGCACAGAACTGGCCACAACAGAAGCCACTAGCGGTGGGAAATCCTATACAAAGTCCTGGGCAAGCAGAATATTATGAAGGATGGAAAGATTCTTTTCCTCAATATTTAGTTTGGTGACAAGCTGGAGGCAGGCACCCAGACAGAGCTGATGAGAGGGGAGGCTGCAGTGCAGAGCTCAGAGCTTAGAGAGTGCCTGCGCTGGTCTGGTGAGGCAGGGATGCGCAATGGGCAGGGCTGCACTCTGTGCTCCCTGGTGGAGGTCCTCCTGCAGCAGGTGGCTGAGCTGCGGGACGATGTTACTAGGCTGAAAGGTGTCAGGGAAGCTGAGAGGAAACAGCACTGCTTGCTCCAGGACCAGATTGTGCAGGGGCCTCAAGCGTCCACTGTTTCTCATGCGGGAAAGGAGGCCGCTAACCCAGGAAGCTGGGAAATGGTAACAGAAAAAAACAACAAAAAAAGGAGGAAGAGGACAGTTAAAAACAAGGGGCTTCCTCCTAAATCTGTTGTTCCCATCCAGAACCGCTTTGCTGCCCTGCAGGGGGCTGATGAGGAACCACACTCCCACCAGGAACAACCGGCTGATCCACTGGTGAAGAAGGTCACCACTGGTACTGCCAGGAAAAAGCAGCAGGTCATAGTAGTAGGGGACTCTGCTTTGAAAGGAACAGAGGCACCCATCTGTCAGCCTGACCCAGTCTCAAGGGAGGTGCGCTACCCACCAAGGGCTCGGATCAGGGATGCTGAAGAGAGGCTGCCTGCTCTAGTCAGTCCCACTGACTATTACTCATTTCTAGTGATCCATGTGGGTGCTACTGATATAGACAGCAGTAGCTCAGAGAACATAAAGAAGGACTACAGAGCTCTGGGAGAGGTGGTTAGGGGCTCTGGAGCTCAGATTGTCTTTTCCTCAATTCTTCAGGATACAGGGCAGGACCTTAAAAAGGCTAGGAGGATTGGCCAGGTTAATAAATGGTTAGAAGGGTGGTGCCATAGTCAGGGGTTTGGGTACCTTGAACATGGGACTCAATTTAGTAGGCCAGGTCAACTGGGGGCTGGTGGAGTTGGTCTGACAAAGAAAGGGAAGAGTGGATTTGGGAGGAGACTTGCCAGACTGGTCAAGGATGCTTTAAACTAGATGTGTTGGGGGTGGGGGGCATCATTCCATCCCAACACACCCAGTCACTTGCCAGCACCTATAGTAAACATTCAGAGCAATGTAGAGATATTCCAGCTGCTCCAGCCAATGAGCCAGCTTCAATTGGAGCTCAGCTCAGATGCCTCTATACAAATGCCCATAGCATGGGGAACAAATAAGAGGAATTAGAGATGTGTGCAAGTCTACTGGGGTATGATATAACAGGCTTCACAGAAACATGGTGGGATGGCTCCTATGACTGGTGTGTTGGAATGGAAGGTTACAGGCTCTGTAGAAAAGACAGGCCCAGCAGACAGGGATGGGGAGTTGCTATTTACATTAGGAATAGACTGGAGAGTATGGAACTGTGCCTGGGGACAGGTGAGCAGTTGACAGAGAGTTTGTGGGTGAGGGTTAAAGGGAGAACAGTAATGGGAGACATTATTGTGGGGATCTGTTACAGACTGCCTGATCAAGAGGACTCTGTGGATGACGTCCTCTATAGACAGATATGGATAGCCTCATGCTCACAGGCCCTTGTTTTCATAGGGGACTTCAACCACCTTGATATCTGTTGGAGGGATGGTACTGCCCGGCACAAGCAATCCAGGAAGTTCCTCATTGGACGGAAGGAATGACATCCAGAGCGACCTTGACACACTTGTCAGGTGGGCTGATGCCAACCTGATGAAGTTTAATCATGACAAGTGCAGGGTCCTACACCCGGGATGGAGCAATTCCAGGCACAGCTACAGGGTGGGCATAGAAGAAATTCAGAGCGGCCCTGTGGAGAAGGACTTGGGGGTGTTGGTCGATGAGAAAATGAACATGAGCTGACAGTGTGAGCTCGCAGGCCAGAAAGCCGACCGTATCCTGGGCTGCATCAAAAGGAGCGTGACCAGCAGGTCGAGGGAGGTGATCCTGCCCCTCTACTCTGCTCTCGTGAGACCTCACTTGGAGTATTGTGTGCAGTTCTGGTGTCCTCAACATCAAAAGGACATGGAGCTGTTGGAACAAGTCCAGAGGAGGGCCATGAGGATGATCAGGGGACTGGAGCACCTCCCGTATGAAGATAGGCTGAGAAAGTTGGGGCTGTTCATCCTGGAGAAGAGAAGGCTGCGTGGAGACCTCCTAGCAGCCTTCCAGTATCTGAAGGGGGCCGATAGGGATGCTGGGGATGGGGTATTCAATAGGGACTGTAGTGATAGGACAAGGGGTAACAGGTTCAAACTTTAACAGTGGAAGTTTGGATTGGATATGAGGAAGAAATTCTTTACTGTGAGGGTGGTGAGGCACTGGACTGGGTTTCCCAGGGAAGCTGTGAATGCTCCATCCCTGGCGGTGCTCAAGGCCAGGTTGGACATAGCCTTGGGTAGCATGGTTTAGTGTGAGGTGTCCCTGTCCATGGCAGGTGGGGTTGGAACTAGATGATCTTAAGGTCCTTTCCAACCGTAACTATTCTATGATTCTTTGATTCTATAAGCATATTCTTCATGCATCAAAAAGAATACAGAAGTATAAAAGCCTTGGCGAGATGTGATCTCATTTTAGCCTCCCCTGCTTTAAGTAGAGAGATCTAAGTAAAAAAAAAAGGTTTCTTAATATCTTCCCAATTAAATAAGTGTAAACAACAATAATTGTGTGAAAACATCTCATTTGGATAAATTGCAATGATCCGGATTGCAAATAAGACACTACGTGTAGCCCTAGTGTGACTTTCAGAGAGCTCTAGAGAAGAAACCAAGCAACAAAAGTGCTGCCTTCAAGCTACAATAGGGTTTTTTTTCATGATAATATCCCTTTTCTACAATTTAACAGGTAGAAAGACATTCTTTTAACTGTATTTAAGCACATCAAATGTTTTTTTAAATAATGTGTCATTAAAGTGCTAGTTTCCTTTCATAGCAGAGGAAACAAATAGTACATAAACTTCTTACCCCAGATAGTTTTTTTGCTTTCAAAGCGTTGGGTCTTCCTGGACCAATTTTGGCACAGTCTTGCACCAACACCTTTTTTTTAATTTATGACCATATATTCATATTTATTTCTAAATAAATTAAAAAAAATATGAATGGGATAGGATCCCCTAATCTTGAGTAGCTTTCCTGTACAGATTCTAAATAATCAATTAGAAAATCTACTCTTTGCCATTCTTTTGTCACATGTTCAAAAAGCAACCAGGACAACATTTTCAAAAATGTTCATGTGACTGAGGGATCTAAGACTCATTGATTTAGGGTCCTTTGAAAGTGTCTCTCCTATTTAGAATGAATGCAGTTTTTAAAGCTGATGAATTCTTTCAGTCCTCAGTGGTTCTAGAGACTATATGAATCCTGTGTCCACTTAGAAGCTTGAGACACTTCTATCAATACTTCAGAATATATTTAGAAATCAGTTTTAAGCACCTCACTTGGAAATTTTTGGCTTATGTAACCAAAAAAATATTCTAAAGCTGAAAAATAAAACACGCTAAAATCAGTCCAAAGAACAACTAATCTCACACACCAATTCACTGACACCAAGCCAAGGCTGCAGAAAAAAAATAATTAAAAAAAGGATAAAATTTATAGAGATTTAGTAGGTCACACAAACCATCTGCCTTTCAAATCAAGAACTATTCATTACTATCAGGCTGTCATTGCTGTGACCTTAGTTATCTGTGATTAGCACAAATAACCAAGCTTTGACCGCTTTGGAAGACTTTTCTGTCAGGTCTCCTGAAGAGCTGTTGCCTTTCTAAGCTAAAATGATATTTTTAAATTTTAATGTGGTAAAAAAAAGAATGTGATTTTCCTATTATATAGAGAATGAGTATACCACACTTTGTACTTTCTACAATGATTTAATCAAATTTGCAGTTTTTAAACGAAATTCTTTGACATTTGGAAGTACCTTCCTTTGATATAAACCTGTTTGTTTTCCCCTCATCTATAGCATGACACTCATGTATAAATACGGCCCAGCAGGGTGATTATTACTGTTTCATAAGTTACTACAATTTCTAGTTACATGTGCCTGACTTCGACTGCTCTGTAATAAAGCTATAAAGCATTGAAGAGAAAGAGATTTTTTTTTTTATTTAACTTTTTGGCAGCAGCCTGTTTAAACATTGTGACTCAGATCACCAAGGGATCAATAAAACCACATTTATCTCTCCAAATCCTTAACATGAACTCTAATCCTACTTTCTGCATTTCCTGTTTGCAAGAGGGTGGGAAGAGATTCCTAGGCAGCAGTGAAAAAAAAAAAATCCCATAATTTTTCAAAAGTTATTCTTAATCATAGATTGAGGAAAATCAAGGTTTTATTGCATTTCCAACAGCTGTAAGAAGACATTTTTGTTTGAGTTGCTAGAGATCATAGAATCATAGAATAGTTAGGGTTGGAAAGGACCTTAAGATCATCAAGTTCCAACCCCCCTGCCAGCGGCAGGGACACCTCCCACTAAACCATGACACCCAAGGCTATGTCCAGTCCAGCCTTGAACACCTCCAGGGATGGAGCATTCACAACTTCCCTGGGAAACCCAGTCCAGTTCCTCACCACCCTTACAGTAAAGAATTTCTTCCTCATATCCAATCTAAACTTCCCCTGTTTAAGTCTGAACCCATTACCCCTTGTCCTATCACTACAGTCCCTAATGGAGAGTCCCTCCCCAGCATCCCTATCGGCCCCCTTCAGATACTGGAAGGCTGCTATGAGGTCTCCACGCAGCCTTCTCTTCTCCAGGATGAACAGCCCCAACTTTCTCAGCCTATCTTCATACGGGAGGTGCTCCAGTCCCCTCATCATCCTCGTTACCCTCCTCTGGACTTGTTCCAACAGCTCCATGTCCTTCTTATGTTGAGGACACCAGAACTGCACACAATACTCCAAGTGAGGTCTCACGAGAGCAGAGTAGAGGGGCAGGATCACCTCCCTCGACCTGCTGGTCACGCTCCTTTTGATGCAGCCCAGGATATGGTCGGCTTTCTGGCCTGCGAGCTCACACTGCCAGCTCATGTTCATTTTTTTTCATCAACCAAATGTAGTTCTAGATTTTGAAGAATTTGCTTATAAATTACCATATATAAAGAAAGTGATTTTGCATGAAAGAAAAAACATGAAATCAACAAACACATTGCTAAGAAAAAAAAATGACTAGCTGTTGACTATTTTAATCTTCCTGGGTTTTTTGAGTGATAAAAATGAAGGTGGTTTCACTTGAATCTGGAAATTCCTTCAAAACCATTTATGTGGGAAAGACAACAGTAAGAATTTGGATTATCAGGCATTCTATTACAGAGATGTAGGGCAGGAGGAGGCATCCCTGTCCATAGAATTCTGCTACAAAACACAAACTACATTTTGACCTTTCTTCCAAAAATTCTGCCTCAAAAATTTGTGAAGATATGACAAATCTTTTATAATAAAAAATATTTTCCAAAGAAAAGGGAAGAGAGTCTTTGAGCTGGAACTGTGGTGCAGAGGTATTGCCATATGCCCTCAGGATCCGATCACAACTAGCAATAGATCATAACTTAATTTGACACATGGGTTGAATCAATTTACACATAAGTTTAAATCTTGTAAACCAGCACCCCATGGGAAAGCAGAGAGAATATCCTTTCTGATGTTAAGACTAATTTCCAATTCTGAAGAAGCAAGATTAAAAGCAATGGGTTTGCCTCTGGCTTAATGCATGAACTCATCAGCAACACTGCCCCGTATTGATCTGCAGGAGTCAGGTCAGGCTAAATTGTTGAGTGAAAACAAAGCGGTCTTTGCTTTGAAATGTCATCGCTTTTCCACCTCTTCTCCATCCTCCACAAGTTGAATTTGCCAGATGATATACCTGGATGCCCAGTGATTTCAGCATCTTAGCTTCTAACCTCCTTCACTCAGTAATTCAGCTGCCTCCACAATAGGAGGTTTTGTGTCTGATACAGCCTTTAAAAGAAAGTTCAGAGCACTGAATTGCAGAAATTCTTGAGTCTAAACAAAGCTTTTTGGGGTAGAGCTGAACAAGTGTCATGGGTTCAGCAGCAGCAGCCATTTTTCTCCTTCGTAGTAGCTGGTGCAGTGCTGTGTTTTCAACTTTCGGTCTGGGAACAGCGCTGATAACACCAGTGTTTATAGTTATGGCTTAGAATGTTTTGGCCTGACCAAGGACTTTCTGAGTCTCATGCTCTGCCAGGAGGAGGGGAAGCCGGGAGGAAGCAGACAAGACACCTGATCCAAACTAACCAAAGAGGTATTCCATACCACAGCACGTCATGCCCAGGATGTAAAGCAGAGAGCAGAGACCCGGAAGGGTGGGGGTGCACTGTGTGGTCGGGCTTGGTATTAGAAGGGGTGAGCTATTGTATTCTTTCCTTGTATTTGCCTTGTCATTATTATTATTGGTGGTAGCAGTAGTGGTTTGTGTTATACTTTAGTTACTAAACTGTTCTTATCTCAACCTGTGGGAGTTGCAGTCTTTTGATTCTCCTCCCCATCCACCAGGGAGCAGGGGGGAAGAAAGAGAGGGGAGTGAGTGAGAGAACGGGCTGCGTGATTTACAGCTTAAACCGCGACAACAGGTACACTCTAATGAACTATTGATTTCCTTCAGTTTTTCTGCCCATGGAACAGCCTTAAAAAGATTAGCCCATAAACCGATCTACTTCATTCTAGATTTTTTAATGTTATTATTTAATTTTGTGTGTGTGTGCGTGCAAATGCTTAACTTGTAATTGATAACAAGGAGTTCTTCATACGTTCAATATTTGGCAGTCTAGTTCTTAAGATTAACTAAGATACTAATAAATCATGAATCATGTTTTCCTTTACTTGACTTCACCTACAGCCTCTTCCAAAACAAATATTCACATATGCAAATGGAAAAAAAAATCAGATTATTAAAGTCCATTTACTTAATGTGTCAAATGCTCATGAAGGCTAAAAACAAAGTGGCATTTGAAGGAAACAATAACAAAAAATTTTATTTCAGTTTTTTTATTCCATTCACCCAGCCTTAGCTATAATGGCAGAATGGTAAAAAAAGTATTGCTGCTAAAACTTATCTGTGAATCTAAGAAATATTCATAACACAAATATAGCTGAATGATATCTGTCAGACTTAATGGCCGCTATATAAAATCAGCAAGATCACTGCAAGATTTCCAAAGAAACACACAAGACATGGCAAGAACAACGGCCATTTCGCATGGGTTGAGATGATGTCAGATCTATAGGGAGCCAGAAAGAGGTCTGAGATCCAGACAAGGTCGAAGGAGCTGAGGTCAGATCAGATCCAGCTTATGCTGCTGTAACTAGAAACAGAATCTGGCCCAGCAGTTTGTGGAAGGATGCCAAGAAAATTCTTGGCGTCTTGAGTTAAAGCTGTAGGTGGTTAACAGGAAAATTAAGGTCAAATAAGGAGACCCTTAGTTGGCCTTGGTTCCATCAGATAAGACAGCCTAGCAGGCAAATGGCAGTTGAATTTCAAGATTTAAAGGACGACTCTTCACCGAAGTTCAAGACTCTGTCAAGCAGAATGTTACATTTCTAGAATAACATGAGTTTCTCCAAATACTGACATTTAATCATTCTTTATTAATGTGCCAAGCTATTGAATTAAAAGCAATGTTCCCATCATAAATCTAGTTCTCTTTCATTCCCGCTGTACCAGGCACATATATATCACATGGGTGAAGCTTGAAAGAGGAGTGTTTATTTAAATTATATCTTCCCCATAGTTTGAGTTTGTTTGCAATCTGCAGTTGAGCAATGGGAGTGAGGTGCTGAGAATAAGTCGGTGGGCTGGTCAAGAGCCACCTCAGTGGAGATAAATCGGTAGCACAAATAAATGAGCTTTTGTGAATCGTTTTCCCAAGTTTCTACAACATATGTTCTGGGTCCTCATTCTTTAATTACAAGAAGGAAAAAAAAAACAAAATAATGCCTAGTTCAAATAACTAACTGAAAAATCTCACCTAAAATGCAAGAATATGTATATTTCACATGTACCTGCAAATTAAATTAAAGCCTAGGGTTTCTCATGGCCCTGTAAACCTGTGTAAAGCCTACAGACTTAACAGCTGAATTTGCTTCAAATGGACAGTATGACACTGTTAAGTTTCATAGCTATTTCATGAGTTAATTCTGCCCAAAAACGTATCTGGGGAAAAAATGGCATGGTATTAAATTACTGTCCCACATAGTGTATTCTGGCTGCTAGTCATCAAGACTTCGGAGAAGGAAATATACTATTATTATTTTCCTTTCACAGATGCCAGATCCCAGATTACTGGCTTATATTCAGCTGCTTTTTTGTTTCTCCCATTAAGCACCTTGCCCAAGAATGCTTTGGATTACTACCAGTTCTGGGATGATAAGAGCTTAGCCTCTGCTGAGTGATTTCCTTTCTCCATGTCTTGAAATCATTGAAGACAGAGTCCTTACGAATACTAATCTCATGGGTGAGGATCCCTGCAAGCAAAGTAATACAGTCACCTGTATGCCACACATATAAATACAATGTACATTCCCTGCATAAGGATATAGTTACCCCACCTGATGTTTGATCTTCTTTCACTTATGACCATAACCCCATCCGGAAGCACTCTGAGGTTAGTATACACCAAGTCCTATCCTGTAATACAAATCTAAAGCATCCACCTTTTTGTCATGTCAGACTAAGAAGCAGGTACTGATACAACTCATTGGCCTTGAGAAAGTGGCACTGAAATTACACTGTTCTCTGAGATACTATAAATCCAGCAATCATTTATTTCCAGGTCTTCACCTATTGCAATGAGACATTCATCTATTCATTCCACCCACTTCAACAATGCCTTTCCCAAGTATTTAAGAATCCCAACAGTCAAACACGTCAAAGAGTTTTTTATTTCTCACTCTACCCATAATTTTAGACAATTAAACAGGAGCCTGCTCATCCGTGCAACCTCTTCAGGCTAATATTTTTACTTGCTAATAAATTCTGCCTCCCAGATGAACAAGAGAGTAGAGACACTGGAGTGGCTATGCAGTTCAGGATTAAAAGCCTGCTTGCATCTTCCCACCTTGGAGCATGGGTACAGATAGCACATGATAGTCAGCACTGACACTGGAGAGAGGCCCATTCTCTGTAAATAAAACATTCTTTGTGTCACCACATATACTTTTTCTGCAACATAAAGAACAGATCACTTCAAGAAGTTATAATAATGTCACATGTTAATGCTTTCTCTTTACAGAAGACAAAGCACAGAGCCCAACTGTTGCACACTGCAGTGAACCCAGCTATTTATTTGCCAAGGTAATAGAATTTTTATTATGGAATCACTTAATTCTGGAGACTCTATCTTCTTATACCAGGCTATGAAAGCAATAGATATTGTTGCTGTCTCTGATAGATGATTGTTTTGGGGAGGGAGTTTGATGGTTCTGCTGATTCTACAGTTTTATTAATGCTCACTCTGGCTGTCATGCTAGAAGGACTCTATTTAATGTCACTGCAACTCAAAAGAAAGCTAATCTACAGACTGATTATTTTTGTTAAAATGTTAAACACTTTGAAAAAAGAATAAAATGTTCCCTGTGTAAATACAAGATCACTAGCACAAGGTCCCATAGAAAAAGGAAATATGGGAGAAAAGAAAAAATCAATACTGACACCTAATATACTACATTAAAATATATATTAGGTTCCTTACAAAGAAATCACTTCTTTAGGATAAATTTGAATAATTCATAATATTTGGATAGGAAAATAGTTTTTTTTCACCTGAACTGTAGAACTGCACACAAGCGGACCTTCCAGAGGTAAATATTTGACCACTTCTGTAAGCATTAAATACTGTTTAAAATATTTCTAAATACAGGAGTAAACCATAAACTTATTTTAAGTAAGGAATATTTACAATATTTGTCTTCAACAAATCTGTCAAGAACTGTAATAAGTTAATAAATATCATAGTTGAAAACCTATAGGGGAAAAAAACCCCACAACTTAGGCTCAAAGAATTTTTATCAGTCGGGTTCTTCAGAAAAGGTGTAGCAAGCAGTGTAGTTTCCACATGCTTTCCACTTTGCTTTCAAATGGAAAGAAATCTTTTTCATGATATTTGAAAAATGTCTTCTTGTGATGAGTAATTTTGCTCTAATCTAGCTAAGCAGTCAAAGTCCTTCAGGAAATATTGGATCCCAAGCCTTCATGAACTCCTAAACATTCTCTTTTTAAAGATATATATATACTCCATAAACTTTTCATTGTTCTAAACATCTGTTTAGATTCATGAATAGCTTTCCAGCCAAGTCCAGCAATAGGGAGGTTGACTTACTACATGCGTCAGTTCTTTACTTCCTGCAAGCAACAAAACCTTATTTCTGTTGGCATGATGTGACTTAATAACTAATCTTGAAGAGAAAAACTCACAGTCCAAAAAATAATAAAACCAATAGCTTGTATACTCTTCTGTTTCCTCATACTTAAATAAGTATATATATATATATGTGTTTAACCATGCAGGGTCTGAAAGTAGGATGATCCCCCTCTGCATTTCTTCCAAAAGAGTTCTTTAGCCAATATGTTATAGTCATTGTTGTGTTTATGGCTCAGTGGAAAAAAAATTAGAAAAAAAAAAATCTAAAAGTGTCATAATATCATTCCAAAATATCTTTTAATTTGGGAATGTAGGCATTTACATTGAAGACCACTCAGCTATGCTTGAGGCCCTGTCAGAAAACTGGTTTTGCCACCTATCCAAAGGTGTTCACCCACTAGGCACCCCTGGTCACCTATAGGCTACTTTTAAAGGCTCTGCAGATGGTGATCAAGAAACACAATACTGCCATCGCATGCTCTTTGATTCCCTGTTCAGGACGTCTGCAGCATGAAAAGAACAACACTGTGATGCAGAGCAGGGAAGTTCCTTCTTCTTTCTACATTTTTTAAGACAGGCACATATGTGAGCCCCTTCTTCAAGAATCTTACACAATGTCTGGATTGCTGGTATATGTAATTCATGTTACATGTTACTGGATTATCAATCATCTATTTCAAAGCAATTGTAGCTCCAAAGTGCATGTGCCAAGAGCTTGATACAACTTGTTCAAACTTACCCTTTTCATTTTCTGGGAAACTAGTTTAAACAGCCCATCATAGTGTTTTCTGTGGATCCTAATTTGAAATCTTTAATCTTTCTACAAAGTTCAAGAGGATTGTTCAGCTCTGTACTCAGAGCCACCAAGTCCTCTGCTTGTTAGATTGCCCACAAGTTAGACCATGAGCCCTACAATACTGAGGCCTAACAATCTGAGGAACCTAGTGATCCATGAACCTCCACAGCACAGTGGCTCTCCTTTTAAAGAAGACAAGGGAGAACAGGTAATACAGATGTAAACATGACAGAGGAAAATGAAACAAGGAAAACAAACTGCACATGCTTGACGCTAAACAACGTAATGAAAAGTAAAACCAATTTTAGTTTGTCTGATTAATAATGATTCATTGAATGATAGAGTTTACAAGGCACTGATTGGATAACCTGTTAACAACGGTTTTTATAGTCCTGGGATGGAAAACAGTGGGACAGCAAGAAATATGTGTTTGAGGTAACCTTCATAAAGTTGTCAAGGAGGTCCATCAGTTACAACATTTCTTTTCTGGGATTGGAGGAATTCCATGTCTGACAACGCTGAGCATTATTTTTTCCTCAAAATTCTTAATAACTGAGCCCAGAGGAATACTGAGTCTGTGTGAGAGGCAGAGAACTGAGAGTCATCTGAGGACCAGATATGAGGCTTGGCACCTCGCTGTCACATGTTCCCAAAGAATGAATCAAAAGTGTAAATTTAACCTAGTTAAAGACATTATCATTTCTGTGCTGGGTAATCTATGAAGCAAAGAAAGCCTCTGAGAGAACATGTACAATTTATTCATTGCTATGCCCCACCCTTGGATTCACGTTTTAGCTTTCTGTTGTTGGCAATCTCTCAGCCAGAAATTTTGGTCCTGAGAAGCATAAAATGAAAGTTTAATTGCTGGAACAAAATATATTTTTTAGCCATGGGACCGCAAAGCAGAGCAAGGCCAAGATACAGAACACTGGGTGCCAAACTAGCATGTAGCTGAGTGCAGTTCATTATATTTTTGGTTTAAAGCTCTTGTTTTCATTTGGGAGTTCCTACTTCTGTCCCTCACACAAATAAATGTCATCACTCAGGTGAAACCACTGCCAGCTGAAAGGCTGATCTTCCTGTTTGTTTTTTTTTCCATAAAGACTGGGACTTTAACACACAGCGTAGGCTTTAACAGACTTTTCTGTTCACCTGAATAATATTTCAAATACTTTAGCTGGTATTTGAACTTTCTTCACTGTGTCACACTGTAGGGCAAAGTTTATCAATTTTAAGCTCAGTCATTGCAGGCCATCTGTAAGGAGTGGCCTTCCCCAACATTCTTGCAAATTAAAACAGAATTTGTAAAAAGCAAAAAAGTGTATGATGTTTCTTCAGGAAAGGGTGTTTGCGGTTTTTTGTTTTGGTTTGTGGGGGAGGGGGAGGAGGCATGGTTGCAATACTGGACCATGGAGAACAAATAATTAAAGCTGATTAGGTCAGGGACTTTACAATATAATCAGATGCCAGCTACTCTTAGTAGAGGATGGAGAACTGGGTTTTGATTAAGGAAGACAAGTTTTGTTCTCCTTGTGTATTTGAAGCGGTATACTTACAACAAACAGAAATTTCCTTGCTGAATTTGTCTGTCACTCTATCACTTACATTCAGATACAGGTCTATTAAATATTCACCTCTTCAGAAAGTGAAACCTCCTGGAATCTTTAAATTTCACATCGAAAAAGTCAAATGCCTGTGTGCTGACTACACTATGTAGACATTTTTCTCTACTTTACTGTCCTGGGTTCAGCAGTAGCAGTCATTTTTCTCCTTCTTACTAGCTGGTGCAGGGCTAACTTTTTGACTTTCGGCCAGGGAACAGCACTGATAACACTGGCGTTTTTAGTTGTTGCTCAGTAATGTTTAGTCTGACCAAGGACTTTCTGAGTCTCATGCTCTGCCAGGGAAGAGAGGAAGCCAGGAGGAAGCAGAGACAGGACACCTGACCCAAACTAGCCCAAGAGGTATTCAATACCACAGCATGTCATGCCCAGTATATAAACTGGGGGCAGTTACCCGGAAGGGCTAGATCACTGCTCATGCCAGGCTGGGTATCGGTCGGCGGGTGGTGAGCAGTTGTATTCTCTTCCCTTGTTATTTCCCTTATTATTATTATTATTGGTGGTAGCAGCAGTGGTTTGTGTTATACCTTACTTACTGGACTGTTCTTATCTAAACCCATGGGAGCTACATTATTTTGATTCTCCTCCCCATCCCTCCGGGAGCGGGGGGGGGGAGGAAAAGGGGGGAGTGAGCGAGTGGCTGCGTGTCTGAATTGCCATCTGGGCTTAAACCATGAATATTCTTACAAACTTCGTTTCTGAGATCTCCAGAGGAATGATTTAAAGAGCTCACTTCATGTGCTCTCGTACCACAATAATAGAAAATGTTTCAGCTTTTTGTCTTACTGATTGTTTCGGAGAGTGGAGTTCACAATAGCATAATTGAAATATCCATTTCATGCCCAAAACAGAGTTCAGTGCACTATTTGTCACAAAATGGTTATTTTCCCTGAAAATAGTTTTCCTTAGAAACAGTTATTCTCCCTCCAAAATGTTCAAAAATTTCATACTCTTATTCAAAGACAATTTTTTAAATCATTTTTCTCTTGCTTCTGAAAATATTTGCTATTTGAAATGTGACCTTCTTCCACTGGAAAAGGAGGTCACATTGTGCTGTGTGAGTCACATACCTGAAGAAACGAATAAGCTGATGCCCTTTTCAATATGAGGTCTCAACCACCATAAACACAACTTTTGCTTTCTAAGCTGGTGATAGTTGCTTGACCTTTGCTAGATCTGTAAAAATTCTTGCCAGTAGATTTGTTTTTAGTAATTGCTCTAAACAAACAGAGTGGCACACACACTGCCAAAGCGAATACATTTCAAAACATGAAGTGATATTCATACAGTGTGCCCTGCAAGCATTTTCTTTATTCACCTGATACAGAATTTTTTTACCCTGCTTTTTACATCTGCCTGTAAATCACATGTGTATTATAATACATGCTCTTGCTTGGTATCATGCCATTGAATACAGCAGCCACTGCCAGACCACTAGTTCACTTCAGAAAGTGTATTTTTTGTTCCCATGTGCATCCTACAGTTGAAGCAGCGTGTACCTTCCTATGGAGAAATCACTTCTATGCTCATGAGTTGCAGCTGCAGATGGCATAAATATATCAGCAGTTAGTTCCCAAGACAGACCTGACAAGGGCTGGAGAAAAACATTTCCAGTGGGAAACCTTCAACTGTGGATGCTTTCCTCATTGTAAAAGAGCTTTCCTCTAAAAGTTGTCCTCTTCAGAGCACAGCACAGGAATCATTATTGTTTGGGCTGTCTATATACATCCTGGAGGGTCTTCTGTGTACAAATAGGTGCTGTGCACAGGTGCAGTGCCCAACCTCCAAATTCCCTTTAGACATCAAGTCATCATCTATTTCTGTTAAATGTGGGATTTATATTTCTACTGAGAGGGAACGGAGAAGAGAAACCAGAAACAGGGCCTTTTGCTGTCTCTGATATGAAACCTCTTGTTTTTTCCTCTGTATGATAGCACCTGAAAAATATTTATTCATCATACTTTCTTATATTCTCAAACTTTCAGAACCTCAGTGAGGGAATTCTAAATCCATGAGAATGCCTTTTTTTATTTATGCTATGCATGACAGACATGCTGTGCAGCTGATTTTAATGTATAACTAACATTTTGCAATTAAATTAATGTTAGAATTACACAGCTGAAAATCTGTTCTGACACACTGCAGTTAACCCACTACGTGCAGCTATGATAGCATTATTACCAAATGGTCTTACATTGGTCAGTTGTAAAGTTCACTCTAGATCTCACATTAACCATTTGCTTGAAAGAGAGCCAACTGATGATGTGTTTTGTCCCTCTGGGTTCCAGAAAGCTACCAGCTGTTTCCTACAAATGGTTCTGCTGTGTCCCAGACTGAAGGTCCACATACTCAGTATCCTTTGTCCAAATTGCTGTTGGCGGCAGATGTTTACAGAAAAGAATAAGAACAGAACAAGAACAGAACACACATAAAAGGGTTCTTTCTGTGTTGTAATCCCCTGTTTCTAGCTAGCAGTGGGAGCGCCTGACATGAATCTTGCATCTAAATGGCTGCATGGAATAGCCACAACTGGACTTAATCTTCATTAATCTATCTAGATTCTTTCCAGCTCTGTCTATGCTTTTGGCCTCCAGAATGTCTCACAATGTTTCCTACAATTTTAATATGCATTATAAAGATCTCCTTTTGTTTACTTTAAACCTGCAGCAGGATACTTTCACTGATGCCTGCTAGTTCTTCCACAGTGAAATATGACTGATCACTCCTTGCTCACATATTTCACATCATTCATGATTTAACAGGCCTGCAATGTATCCCTCCCCAGCTTTGCTTGCTGCAGTTTGTTAAAGTCTAATTTAAGTTGCTTTTATATGCTTGTTTTATGCCTTTCTACATAACATTGTTCTTATATTCTAGCTGATTCCTACACTTTGCTTTTTATCAAGGGATGTTGCAGCAGAATTCAATCCAAGTGAGGTGAAGAGAACGTCAGTGTCAGAATGACTCTTGCAAAATCTCTGATAATATCCATTCCAAAACTATGTGGAAGTTTATTCCAGCACCTCACATCAATTCCTTAGGAACTGAAAACCACACCCGTTACAACAAAAGTTTGAGAGAGAGAGATTAACTGTTACATGGCGTATCATAGAAGGTCTGCATCATTATAGCAGATGGAGAGATAAATTTCCATGCCCAGGCTCTGTTCCTTCATTACTGAAAAGTCCCGACTATCCTGTAGTTAGTTCTGTCCTCTGATTCAGGAGTAGCAATATGAGCCTGAGAGGAACAGGAGTGACCTGAATGGGACTTACTCAGAAATAGTAATAATAATGATAACTCTTATGGCCGGTGCTATAAAAGATAGACCCAGGGAAACCAGGAATACAGCCAAGGCATATGTCACATATTTGCCTCTTAAAGTCCTTTTTCCACTGTGCGTCTGAGTGAATGAAGGCTTGCACACCTGATTTGGCAAATGATTTCAGCATTTTTCATGGCAGAACAAAGCAACGCAACTTTTTCTCCTAATGCTTCAGCTAAATCACCCTTTCTTAATCCCTGCCTGGTGCACCTATGTATGTTAAGGGCAAGAACATACCAAAAACCTGTGGGCCTTTTCAGGTTTACAGCATGTCATGTTTTACCCCCCGTGGCCAAACTTGCAATCTTTACATATTTTGCTGTCTTTGAGCTTTCTTTAAAGGCATCCCTCACCACATGCCCTCCAAGCCATTTACTTTTCTTACAGTTCAGTGATGTGGTTCCTTATCTCCAGGACAGAAAAAGCTGAAGTCACCACATCAGGCCCATCAATTCCTGCTTGAGTAAGGCAGTATTAGCAGGACAATATCATCTTTTGGAGGTGGACTACACTACAAATCCACACCTAGAGTGTTAGTCTCTACTGCTTCTTCATTTGTTTTGTTTTCCAAATTTTCTCTCCCTCTCATGCTGTATTTAGATTAAGTTTCCCCAGGAATGTTAAAACTCTGTTAAAATTGAATATCCTCTATTATATACCACTGGTACTTTTACTTTCAAGATGAAATCAAATTGAGTGTATGGTTTTAGAATCATAGAATCATAGAATAGTTAGGGTTGGAAAGGACCTTAAGATCATCTAGTTGCAACCCCCCTGCCAGGGGCAGGGACACCTCACATTTAACCATGACACCCAAGGCTCTGTCCAACCCGGCCTTCATGGAGCATTCACGACTTCCTTGGGAAACCCATTCCAGTGCCTCACCACCCTTAGAGCAAAGAATTTCTTCCTCATATACAATCCAAATTTTTTTAACCTGTTACCCCTTGTCTTCTCACTACAGTCCCTAATGAAGAGTCCCTCCCCAGCATCCCTATCGGCCCCCTTCAGATATTGGAAGGATGCTATGAGGTCTCCACACAGCCTTCTCTTCTCCAGGCTGAACAGCCCCAACTTTCTCAGCCTGTCTTCATACGGGAGGTGCTCCAGTCCCCTCATCATTCTCGTGGTCCTCCTCTGGACTCGTTCCAACAGTTCCATGTCCTTTTGATGTTGAGGACACCAGAACTGCACACAATACTCCAAGTGAGGTCTCACAAGAGCAGAGTAGAGGGGCAGGATCACCTCCTTCGACCTGCTGGTCACGCTCCTTTTGATGCAGCCCAGGATATGGTTGGCTTCCTGGGCTGTGAGCACACACTGCCCGCTCATGTTCATTTTCTCATCAACCAACACCCCCAAGTCCTTCTCTGCAGGGCTGCTTTGAATCTCTTCTCTATCCACCCTGTAGCTGTGCCTGGGATTGCTCCAACCCAGGTGGAGGACGTTGTACTTGACATGGTTAAGCTTCATAAGATTAGCATCAGCCCACCTTACAAGTGTGTCAAGGTCCCTCTGGATGGTATTCCTTCCCTCCAGTGTATCGACCGAACCACACAGCTTGGTGTCATCGGCAAACTTGCTGAGGGCGTACTCAATCCCACTGTCTGTGTCACTGACAAAGATGTTGAACAAGACCAGTCCCAACACCGATCCCTGAGGGACATCACTCGTTACTGATCTCCAGCTGGACTTTGAGCCATTGAGCACAACTCTTTGCATGCGGCCATCCAGCCAGGTCTTTACCCACCAAGTGGTCTGTCTATCAAATTGATGTCTCTCCAATTTAGAGACAAGGATTTCGTGTGGACAGTGTCAAACGGTTTGCAGAAGTCCAGGCAGATGACATCAACTGCTCTACCCCTGTCCATCAGTTCCGTAGCTCCATCATAGAAGGCCATCAAAATGGTCAGGCAGGATTTCCCCTTAGTGAAGCCATACTGGCTGTCACGAAGCACCTTGTTGTTTTTCATGTGCCTCAGCATGCCTTCCAGGAGAATCTGCTCCAAGATTTTGCCAGGCACAGAGGTGAGACTGACTGGTCTGTAGTACCCTGGGTCATCCGTTTTCCCCTTCTTGAAAATGGGGGTTATATTTCCCTTTGTCCAGTCATCCGGAACTTCACCTGACTGCCATGATTTTTCAAATATGATGGAGAGTGGCTTAGCAACTTCATTTGCCAGCTCCTTCAGGACCTGCTGATGGATTTCATCCGGTCCCATGGACTTGTGCCCATTCAGGTTCTTAAGATGGTCTCGAACCAGATCCTCTCCGACAGTGGGCTTAAGGTCTTCATTCTCACAGTCCCTGCGTCAGCCTTCCAAGACTTGGGTGGTGTGGTCAGAGCATTTGTCGGTGAAGACTGAGGCAAAGAAGTCATTAAGAACCTCAGCCTTCTCCAAAACCAGGGTAGCCAGCTCTCCCAACAGCTTCTGGAGAGGGCCCAAGTTGTCCCTAGTCTGCCTTTTATTTGCTATAGAATCCCTTCCTGTTATCTTTCACATTCCTAGACAAGTTTAATTCTTAGTGGGCCTTAACTTTCCTAACCTGGTCCCTAGCTTCCCGGACAACATCCCTGTATTCTTCCCAGGCTGCCTATCCTTGCTTCCACCTTTTATAAGCCTCTTTTTTCCTTTGAAGTTTCCTCAGCAGCTCCTTAATCCATCCAAGGAGGTCTCCTGGCCCTCCTGCAGCACTTCCTTCTAGTAGGGATGCATCGCTCCTGAGCTTGCAGCAGGTGATCCTTGAATATCAACCAGCAGTCTTGGGCCCCCGTGCCCTCTAGGGCTATATCCCATGGAACCTTACTGAGCAGGTTCCTGAAGAGGCCAAAGTCTGCTCCCTTGAAGTCCAGGGCAGTGAGCTTGCTGCATGCTCTTCTCACTGTCCTGAGGATCTCAAATTCAACCATCTCATGATCTTTGCAATCAAGGCTGCCCTGGAGCATCACATTTGCAACCAGCTCTTCCCTGTTGCTGAGGACAAGGTCAAGCATGGCACCTCTCCTTGTTGGCTCCTCTATTACTTGCAGAAGGAAGTTGTCTTCCACACAATCAAGGAACATCCTGGATTACTTGTGCCAGGCAGTACCATCCCTCCAACAGATATCAGGGTGGTTGAAGTCCCCCATGAGAACAAGGGCCTGCGAGCGTGAAGCTGTTCCTTTCTGTCTATAGAGTGCTTCATCCACTGAGTCTTCTTGATCAGGCAGTCTGTAACAGGTCCCCACAATAATGTCTCCCATTACTGTTCTCCCTTTAACCCTCACCCAGAAACTCTCTGTCAACTGCTCACCTGTCCCCAGGCACAGTTCCATACTCTCCAGCCTATTCCTAATGTAAATAGAAACTCCTCATCCCTGTCTGCTGGGCCTGTCTTTTCTACAGAGCCTGTAACCTTCCATTCCAACACACCAGTCATAGGAGCCATCCCACCATGTTTCTGTGAAGCCTATTATATCATACCCCAGTAGACTTGCACACATCTCTAATTCCTCTTATTTGTTCCCCATGCTATGGGCATTTGTATAGAGGCATCTGAGCTGAGCTCCAAATGAAGCCGGCTCATTGGCTGGAGCAGCTGGAATATCTCTACATTGCTCTGAACATTTATTATAGGTGCTGGCAAGTGACTGGGTGTGTTGGGATGGAATGATGCCCCCCACCCCCAACACATCTAGTTTAAAGCATCCTTGACCAGTCTGGCAAGTCTCCTCCCAAATCCACTCTTCCCTTTCTTTGTCAGACCAACTCCACCAGCCCCCAGTTGACCTGGCCTACTAAATTGAGTCCCATGTTTAAGGTATCCAAACCCCTGACTATGGCACCACCCTTCTAACCATTTATTAACCTGGCCAATCCTCCTAGCCTTTTTAAGGTCCTGCCCTGTATCCTGAAGAATTGAGGAAAAGACAATCTGAGCTCCAGAGCCCCTAACCACCTCTCCCAGAGCTCTGTAGTCCTTCTTTATGTTCTCTGAGCTACTGCTGTCTATATCAGTAGCACCCACATGGATCACTAGAAGTGGGTAATAGTCAGTGGGACTGACTAGAGCAGACAACCTCTCTTCAACATCCCTCATCCGAGCCCTTGGTAGGCAACACACCTCCCTTGAGACTGGGTCAGGCTGACAGATGGGTGCCTCTGTTTCTTTCAGAGTCCCCTACTACTATGACCTGCTGCTTTTTCCTGGCAGTACCAGTGGTGATCTTCTTTACCAGTGCGTCAGCCGTTTGTTCCTGGTGGGAGTGTGGTTCCTCATCAGCCCCCTGCAGGGCAGCAAAGCGGTTCTGGATGGGAACAACAGATTTAGGAGGAAGCCCCTTGTTTTTAATTGTCCTCTTCCTCCTTCTTTTTTTTTTTTTTTTGTTTGTTTTTTGGTTTTTGTTGTTTGTTTGTTTGTTTGTTTTGTTTTTTTCTGTTACTGTTTCCCAGCTTCCTGGGTTAGCAGCCTCCTTTCCTGCATGAGCGATAGTGGATGCTTGAGGCCCCTGCACAGTCCGGTCCTGGAGCAAGCAGTGCTGCTTCCTCTCAGCTTCTCTGACATCTTTCAGCCTATTGACAGCGTCCCGCAGCTCAGCCCCTGCTGCAGGAGGACCTCCACCAGGGAGCACCTAGCGCAGCCCTGCCCATTGTGCACCCTACTCTCAGGAGAGCAGTGCAGGCGCTCTCTACACCCCGAGCTCTGCACTGCAGCCTCCCATCAGCTCTGCCTAGGTGCCTACGCTGGCCACTGCCGGGGCAGCCGGAGCAGAGCTCCCAGACAGAGACCTGGTCATACGGCGAGTGCTCACCATCCCACTCGCCTGCCCGCCCCCCCTATTGCACAAACTGCCTCTACCCGCCCTGTTCGCCGCACTCCCTGGGCAGGTTTTTACCCACTCAGGGCTGGTACCGCCCCTCCGGGCACCGCCCCCTCCGAGTCAGCTCCTCGCGTCCGCTGAGCTGCCGGCTCCTGGGCAAGTCCTGTCGAGGACTTGAGGCTCCCTCTTTGGCTTTTGCTGTTCCGAGTTGAAGCTCCTGGACGCGAGCCTCCCCCCCATCAGACGCTGAACACATCCTCTCTCGAGACAGTCACCTCAGCAATTTCTCATTGTTTATATAAAATAGCTAAGTAAAACACTGAAGAATGTATCTGAAGTTCTAAATTTTATTTAAAGGAAGCAGAAAAAAAATCATAATGACATTTATAAACCTAGTTAGTGTGTCCCAGATATGAGCCAGTGTGGAGGGAGGTAGAATAATAACAATAAATGCTCATGGAGAAGTTAAAGTCTTCTCAGGGTCACATACGTCTAAAATCATGGTCTGTATCATATCCAGTTTCCTAAAAATGTGTCCCACTTATTGCATTCCTTCAATTTTTGTATCTGCTGCCCTCTAATTCGTGGGGTGAAGAAAAAGGAAAAATCACCCTCCACAGTAAATCTTTAATCACTAAAAGATTACAAAGCCTTATACAGAAGTAAACAATAAAGGCATTCCCACCACTACTATACTACAATCCAAGAGAGAGATACAGCCAATACATGTTCTAGAGTGCAGTTCAACTGGCCTTTTTATTCCACCTATGTACCTCCCTGTTGAAAGCCCTGGGATAGAAGTTACTGTTTAGATCTACTACAGAACAGCAAGACTTCAAAAAAGATTTCTGTAGCAAGAGAGCTGTGACCTGCTGTGTCATGAAAGTGCTAGTTGTTTCGCTACCACAAGAAAGAGACAAGCATCAGACAGAGGTTTCTGGTGCAAAGGACAGCAAATGCTGTGAAAGAAGTGAAACAACTACTGTAAGAAATGACGTTTGAGAGGGTCAGTGAAATCTGCACTAATCCATGAAGATGGTAAGAAGAAGGTGAAGCTTAGCAGAATAAACAAAAGGTATGGGGGAGACATCAAACACAGGCATGATGTTGTAAGGCTGACAGCCCTAGTACCCCTGCTTTGAACCGCTGGAAGAAGAGTGGTGTCAGAGGTGTAGGCTGCAGGAAGCATGTGGGACATGACCACAGCATCAACAAGAATTTTTATAAAGACAAAAGTTGTTTATGTTTGGGCATGTGTTTTTTGTTTTTTTCCTCAAAGGGGAAAAAAAAAAAGGAGGGGGTAGTTTAAGCAGGAGTAGGGTAGAACAAGAGAATGTTTTGATTTATGGTGAATCAGCGTCTGTGTCTCTAAATAACCTGGCATCTGCTCCTTATAGAAGAATAGTAGAAGAGGTTACGGAAGCCCCCATGTAATGTAGAAAGTTACACGGGCAGTCTATTGAATCTAACAAGAGATGTGGTCGTTGTCAGCAGAAAATGGTATGTGAAGCTGTGGAAGTAACATGAGAGGAGACTCCATAAAAAATTTAGAAAGGAATAGGAAAGGATGTCCAAAAGAACAATAAAAAGTGAGATCTGAGGGAGCACCATGAGATATTGTATAAAAAATGTAGAACCACCAGTCTTGCAAAAACTTCCTAAGGTCAGGGAAATGTCACGTCGATCTTAACGTTGAGAGTGGACTAAAAGTTCCTTAAGTTTCTAAGACAATATCTTCTGTCACAGATCTGAGAAATGTTCATGTGTAAATAAGTGTTTTTATTAGCCCATTTAGTTTTTCACCCTGCTTGCAAAACAGAATCAATAAAAACCACAGGCAGATCCAGGATGTTTTTCCTTTCTTTATCCTTACATATTTACCATAAATAATGAAGTGGGGGGTTGTGACTACCCTGTCCCAGTGCCAATAAACTACAGAACTGGCAATGTTAGCACTGAAGTAGCAGAATGCACTACATTTATATGCAAACATATATGAGGAAGAACTCTATCTCTGAGGGAAAAATTTACAAATATACTCTGCTTGCCACAGCTGAAGGAGTTTGGACTGAGATGAGAGTGAAAACAGCAAAAAAACAACAGTCATAAGGA
This sequence comes from Ara ararauna, assembly GCA_028858755.1. Lineage (NCBI taxonomy): Eukaryota > Metazoa > Chordata > Aves > Psittaciformes > Psittacidae > Ara > Ara ararauna. Next base: position 49,987,657 of record CM054379.1, read on the forward strand.
ACTGTTATGCATCTCTAGGGCAGGATTAGAAGGCAGAACAGGAAACATTTATGCATGAAAAAAGGAGACTTGTAAAAAATCCCAGACATTGATCATGGGGGTTTCAATTATGCTGACATTTACTGGAACACAAGTGACAAGTAAAAGCATGTTCTTAAAACACTCAAGGCTCCTGCCATATGGAGCTTTCTGCGAAGCCAACCAAACGGCAGCTTTTAAGCAAAGCTGAATTTTGGGCTCTTGTCTGCAAAGTGGCATGAGAAGGTGGCCAGGCTGGCTCCAGATGAATGAATTCAGCGACTGGAAGCACTACAGGGTGCAGCCGCACAGTTGGAATACACAGCAGTTGTCCAACTGAGTTTATTATCCAGTGCCTTTAGCAGCACCTATGTTTTCAGTAGTTTTCAGAGATGAGAGGAAAAGCGAGAACACTTTGAAGCATTTTCAGTTAACTAGTGAGGCAGGAACTTCAAAAATCCCCCAGGTCCATGAAAGAGGCTGATAAGCTGAAAAAGTGTCACTGCAATTACAGCATCCACTTATCCTTGGCAAATTGATCATCGGCACTGAATATCCTCTGCTTAGAACAGATGCAAAGTGACTTCTAAGAAAAAAGAAAAAAAGGTGAAAAAACAATGGTAAGTGTTCCCAGAGAACACTGAAAGGGCTGTTCAAAGAGTGTAATCATTGGCCTTGCTCCTGTAAGTACTTTCTACCTAGCTTGGTCCTGACAGTTTCAAGAGATAATTCTGCAACATTTTTACCAGTGATCTTTACTGCTTTATCTAAGCAGTCTACTAAGCAGGGTAAGGCCAAAAACTTCAAACAGGGGCAAAACCCCCGAGAATGCTGATTCTTTTCAATTTTTAGGTTTGTACCTACATAATTTTGGATAAACAAAGAAACCTCTCTTTTTTACAGCCTCCGACTCTCAGTTGACAGCTAACTCTCTTCCATTTGTCCTAGCAAAGGAGGACATCCACAAGGTGTGTGTGCATACATGCAAGCACTTCATACAGGGACAGTTTCACAGAGCCAAGGGTATATTGATTAAATATATTTAAGACCAGCTAATCTAAGGTTAATTAAAGGGCTAAAGAAATTATTTCAGGGTTACTGATAGTCATGTGTAGCAAGACCTGGAACACAGCAAAAATTCCAGAAGAATGGAACACTATATGTCATCTACAAAAAGGGCACCACAAAGCTCAAGGTCACCTGGCATCAGTCCCAGGCATAGTGATGGAGCAGATGACATAGGATTGTACTAATGACAAACTAAAGCAAAATTACCAGATTTAAGAGATAATCAGTACCAGTCACTATGTATTTTTTCTGGAAAAGTGGTCACACAACAAACAAATCTGATTTCAATTTTTGAGGGAAAATTGCATGCTTGTTTGATAAAGACAATTCTGCTTTTTAACATTTAGACTTTTGTAAGATATAAACCATTTACCTTAGTAATATTACTAAACAGAAACACTGCATGAGGGATATAGATTAACAAGTAACTGAATTATGTATCAAAAAAATGTCATCACTGACTAGGGAAGAAAATACGGTGTCATTTCTTCAGGAGTTCTAGCATTCTACATAATCAACAAGTTGATAGTACAGGATACATAATGTTGATAAAGTTTACTGACAGGATAAGACAACTGATGAAATATTAAATGATGTGAAGGTCTGGATGTTCATGTAGAATATTCGGTACTTTAATCCAGAGAAAAAAGACTGTACATCACAGAATTATTGAACTGTGATTGGAGGGACTACCTGGAGGTCATCCAATCCATCTTCCTATGCAAAACACAGCAATCATCTCCTACATGAGGTTAGGTCAGCTGTAGCTTTTTCTGGCCGATCCATCCCCTCCAAGGACAGAACTTGTTCCAGTGCAGCATAACACTCCAAATGAGACTCCTTCCTAATGTCATGGCTAGTAAACCTCCCAGAATGCAGGTTTGGGCCTCTTTGTAGCATCTGCCATCAATAGAAAGAGTTTGTTCCATCATCTTTGTAACTGCCTGCAAGTATCAGTAGACAGCTGTTAGTCTGCACCATAGCTTCCTCCTGCCAGGTTGAATAAACCCAGCTCCTTCACCCTAACCATGTTTGCAGCCTTCTGCTGATGACTGCCAATCTTTTCATTGTCCTTTTGAATAGGAAAGACCCAAACTGGATGCAGCCTTCCAGTATCACCCGTAGTGAGCAGAGGAGAAAAATTACTTGTTTCAATCAGTTAATTTTATTTCTACTTATCAGGGCCATGAAAGCACTGCAAGCCCTGACCATGCCTGCCCAGCCAATGTTATGTGTTATTCTGCCCCTGATGTGGAAATGTATGCTTTTTTATTGAAAACCATGATATTCATGTTGATCCAGTCCTTAAGATTGCCTTGCCTAAAGCTCTGCCATTCACCAGTCAACACTCCAAATTTAATGCTGTATACAAACTTTTTTTTGTTTTAACGTTCTTTCAATTTTCTAAGGAATTTTATCCTCCAGACTGTTGATAAAGCTGTTTAATAATAGGAGCTTCAGTATTTATCCTTCATGCACAGTATTTATCCATTAATTACTAGACATCATGTCATCCTTTAAGCCTGGGATTACAGACAGTTTCAACGCTAAAACAGTTCATTCCTCCAATCCATATGTTCCTCAGCTTCTAAATGAGAATGTTGAGGGATGCAGTATTAAAAGCCTTGCTGAAATCAAGATGAGTTTCATCTATTGCTCCATGCCAGTCCATATTGAAAAACATTTTATAATCATAGAAGACAGCCAGGCTGGGCAAGTATGTTTTTATCTTGATAAATTGGGTAGATAATTTCTGAGTGCCTTTTTCTCCCTCGTATGCTTGGAAATTAATTCACAGGACACACTCCATTCTATTTTCATGGACTGGGATGAGGTTTACCCATGCGTAGTTCAGAAGTCCACCTTAACTTTTTGAAAAATCAGTGTAACTTTAATTTTTCTTGCAGTCATCATGGACCTCCTATAGTAGCGGGTTTTTTTACAGGTAACAGGAGATATCCTTGCAATCACAGACCAAGGAGCCAACACAAGAGAGAACTATGTCCTAGGTAACGAAGGATTTAGTTATAGTCAGGACTTTAAAAAAAAAAAAAAAAAGAAGAAGAAAAATCATAATTTCTCTTGCTAAGGCAAGAAGGATGTAGGAAAGGGCAGCATTAACAAAGAAGAAAATAGAACACTATCTGTATACAGAACATTTTTTAAATGTGTGCTGGAATATACTATGTGTTTCTGCTACCCTTAATGTAAAGGAGATATTGGAAAATATTGGAGAATGGAATAGAGATCCACAAAAAATGTCTGGGAATGGGGGCAAATGCCTTGCAGTCATAATTTTACTGTTTAATTTATTTTAAAGATGGTGTAGAGAGGGCTATGTTTTGTAATTACAGTACACATGGGCTTTTAGAAAGGGAGGACTGGGGGAATTAACTGCTCTAAATTTCCATGAAAGGTGTAACAAGAGCTACCAGATGAAAGTGTTTCTGGATGACATTATTTCGTTAAGTTCAAGACACTTGGCTCAATATATTAGTAACCGGATTAAACATAAGGCATCCACAGATTAGAGAAGATGATAGAAGGCCTCCTTTTTCTCTTTTACTCTATGAATTTTGAATTCTACGGTGATACCAAAATTATTCTGAGAATGTTAAGTATAATGCAGCCAGGAAATCTGTATCAGAATATCAAGTGTAAATCTTCAGTACTTTTTTCAGAATATCTGAACTACAGAGCAGAAAGCCAAATGAAGTGTAAATTAGAAGATCTTTTCCCTATAATAAATTAAAAGCATGTTATTTTTCATGTGGCAAAGCAGCAACACTTTGACAAAAGTACTGAATAATTTAATGCAATATTCAAAAATAAAAAGCACTTATGCTTTCAGGTCCATGTGCAGCTGTAGACAAAACAGGAAAGATATGCTTTGTTCCATTAGGGGAGCAATTAAAAAATATCAACACTAAGTTTTTTATGTAGTAAGTGTTAGGATTGGGTATCAATATATCCCAAGGGTCAAGTAGATACCCACCCACATTAAGGCACAGAAGGCTGTTAAAATTTTAGTTAATCCCTATTTGAATAACAGATCACGCAAAAAGTTTTCAAAGGAAAAATACAAATAGAAGGCATTTTGTTAGCAATGAGATCATGAAGCAGGTTTCTGCAGAGCAGTAGCACTCTACTGCTTTAATTCTTTGATAAGGCAACAGACATTTCCCAAGGCGACAAGTATTAGTGATTGGTGAATCAATCTTGGCAAGTATCAGTCCAAATCAGAACATCAATTATAAAGAAGTTTAATGTTTCAGGTTTTCCTTGCTCTTTCCAAATGACTACAGATTTTCAAGCTGCTAATGAGCTCTCAAAGGAGTGATGCAAATTCACCCAAAATTTTTCTGTTAAAGAAATACTGACAAATGCAAAGGTATCCCAAAATATTTTTTTCTTATACCAGACTGTGCTCAGCTGGCCAGCCAGTGCTTATGGAGTTTTGGGATAGCATACCAAATAGGGGACAAAAGTAAGGGATACAGAAGAGTGGAGAGTATTGCTAGAATATGGCTCCTGAGGAGAGCGGCTCAGACTAATTACAAAAGGATAAGAGAAACAGAAGCTGAAGACATTGAGGTTAAATCACAACCTATAAACCTGTAAGAAACATGGTTTGAGTCACTTTGTTTCAAAGAACTCCTTGTTTTTCTAAAGAGTAGCAGTGCCCACTGCCACCCCAATGTTAGGTTAGCTTTTGAATTGTATGTCTCAAATGGCCCTGTTCTTCTTGGCATAGTTGCCAGGCAGGGATAAAGGGGAAAGATTTGAAGAGAAGGACAGGCATGTCTCTGACCCCTCACATACACAAAGGAATAGAGCAAGACTATAGCTAGGTTAGAGAATAGTGGAAGGGGCCAGGTTTGGTCCCATTAGCCAGCAGGACTGTGGGAATGGTGCAAGAACAGTTAGATGCTCATATATTTAGAGCCTTTTAAAGCCCTCCTCATTTCTTTTAGACCGCAGATCTGATTTACAAATGCAGCACTGTTCCCATTCAAAGAGTGTAAGTGAAATTTGAGTCAAACTGCTTTGTTTTCCTGCTTGCCTTCTAACGCTGAAATTTCCCTTGCTGTAAATTACAGCAGATAAAAAAAGAAGTCTCTTAAAAATTAACATCTAATTGCCCTCAAATTAAACCCATTTTCTGGGGGGAGTTTGCCTCAGAGAGCTCAGTCCAGGAACAATAAAATACTATCACAGCTGTACAAAAGTACTTTACTAGAAAGATGGCACTCACCTGAGAACTGATTCCCCTGATAGCACAAGTATTGATAGATAATTCTATAATGAAATTCTGTGAAAACAATCAGTAAGTGCATGTCTCAGTATTCATTTTCCCAGTGCATTATTTAGATTGTCTTAGCTAATATTAAACCCACAAATCCACGTGGGAAAATTGGCATCACTCCACTGCAAAATGTTTCATTGCTTCTTGTGATTTAAACAGGAAATAAATTAGAAACAAAACCCAATATTCAACACCATGAGTGGTGCACAGATGACACCACACCACTGTAAATGGCAAATTTAACATAGTCATGACTGCAATAGAGCAAATTTTTAGTAAGTGAAATATGCCACTGGACTCCTATCAACAAAGCACAGATCCCGGTGCCTGAATGATCCCATCTGGCCACAGGATGCCAATCAAGAAATACTCAGGTCTCCTGTAAGTTCCTGTCTCTTACCTGCCATCCCTGTGCAGATATGTCATGTACCTTTTGCACCCAGTGCACAATGAATGAGATGCCTCGCATGGAGGGAGCTGAAAGAAAACTAACTGTAACAATTAGGAAACCCAAATTCCTCTCTTCAATGGGGAGAACCACTAAAAAAAAAAAGAGATACTTATCCTGGAATAGAACAAGTTGAAAACCTTGTGAAAAGAGATAAACTTTTATTTAAAAAATAAAGATGTCCTTATACTCACAAACATATATACATTTCACAGGGTCATTTCAGAACAATACAATGTGTTGCCTGGTACTTTAATACTTTGTAGCCAAGTATCAACAGAAGTTCTGGATTGCCTGTGACGCAAAAGAGAGAAATCACAGATTTTTCTTAATTTAATAGGGACTACTAGACTTCTAAGTGTATTACCAAAAAAATACTTCACATTAATTGTAAAACATTATTTGAATGTTTAAAAAATATATATTAACAAATTGTCTCAAAATGCAAAAAACCACAGAAAATATTCTGGGAACAAAAAAGCTGTTAAAATTTATATTTTAACATCTCCAGACCAAAGAATATTGAACAGAATGGAAAAAAATGGTTGGACAAAAAATTCTAAATACAATTCTAAATATGTGTAAATCATCAGTAACTGAGCTAACAACTGTATACATCTTGAACACCAAGAACCAAATAGGAAAATGAACATCCTGCGGAAAGCAGAACCACTTTATTCCTTCATTAATACTGAAGGGACTGCAGAAATTACCTAAATTATTCCATTAAGTATAAAAAAAGATCTGTATTTCCTATCCTGGTCTTCTGTGAAACGTCAGAGTCTATATTTTATCTGAGCAAGATTTTCCTATATTGAGATGTGCCCACATTTTCATATGTCATCTTTTGCCATGCAATATCAGGTTTCCAAATACCCAAAGCTTTATACTTTCCTTTGTAGCACAATAATGGGCTTCCCTTCTGTCACTGTTTTACAGCTGACACCTTAACTTAAGCTTAGGAGAAACTGTCCCTAGAAGAGGCCTGTGATACCTTTTGAGCTGTTCTTTCTCTCCCTTCCTGAAGTCTCTGCCTCCAGATAAGAAGTAGCCCTAGAGATTGCTTACACAGGTATATTTTAGTTCAAAATCCAGTCTTTGCATGCAGGGACTGGGCAGTAACAGATCCTATGCAGGAAACATCCCTGCATACCTTTCAGCCCCTTCCCTCAGGAGGCCTCTGACCTGCTTCTGATCCTTCACTCATGAAGTTCGCTTGTAGCATCTGCTCTGGTTATACGTTTCTAGAGATTGTAAGATGATTTCAAATGTGTTTCTAGAAAGACCTTTCCACAGTTAGACATTAATGATTTCAAATTTCAGGTAGCATTACAGATAACATCAAGGACAAGATGTTTCTATCCTTGGGGTCCAATATCTGAGCTCTGCACAGAATTTGTTCCCATACATTCTTTGAGGGCATTGTCATAATCTATTTCTTCATAAATAGCCATAACACCATAATTCATCAACCATTTCAAATATACCTCTACAGCACTAACTGTGTGTTTTGTTTTCTTCTTGCAGTCTTTTTGTCTTGCTAATTTATTTGTCTTTGCACACAGTGCTTCAGTCATTCCCCTCTTAAAGGCTTGAGTGACTCAAACTTTAATAACACTGCGGTATATCACACACACGCTATATTGAATTCACACTTTGATTATTTTCATAAAGTCTATTTACAGGCCAATGTTTGCAGAAGTTTGTAATAAGACAGATAGAATACTCCAAGGTACTATTACAAGCACTATTTAAAACCTTTATTTCTCAGGCATGCCACCAGCCTTCTTTGCTTTCTCCAAATTTTCAAGCAAGAGAAAGCAGTGGTCCCTTTTTAATTTCTAATTAAGCATCCTTAGACTCAATAAAAATTGTGTCCTCATTTTTGGGGGGCAGAGGAGGAGGGGTTGTTTCATTTTTGTTTGTTGGTTTCAGGGTTTTGTTTTTTTTTGTTTTGTGGAATTTTAAATAGATAAGGAACTGCCTACTGGCAAAATGCAATATAAGCATTCCTGCTATCATGGACAATCTTGTATAAAATATCCAGCAATTTCCCATAGATAGGCTTTGCTACACGTCTTTATATGAACCTTCCATTTCTTCCAGAAGAGTCTGACCTCATTAACCTATACAACATAGTTAAAGATATGAGAAAATATACATTTCTGAAGAATTGAATGAAAAAATAAAGTTATGTGAAGAAATGCAATGTTAATGGTTGGCTGATTAAATAGACAAAATGTGAAGAAAAGTAAGCTATCAGTTTTGTTCAGTCCTCATACTTAAAGCCATCTACTACACATGCTTTAGAAATAGTCCTGTTAAACAGGGTGCAGAGCTATTTAAACAGAAATACTATTAGGACTGGGATCCAAGGCAAGAGGATCAGGTTAAAATCTTGTCTTGTTCTGCCACGTGCTGTGACCAAAAAACTATTTCCATTTGCATGTCTCAATGTAAACTTCTGGCACCCAGAATGAAAAGATTCTCAGTCTTTATCAGTCATAATCTCTGGATTTCAGTTTCATAGACATGCACAAAGGTTTTTTTTTCTTTTTGATTGATGGTGCATTTTGTGCTTTGCTTTGTTTTTTAAACAGTTTCAGGGGGTTATTTTTAATTAGTTTTATTTACTGTGTCTTTATTACTGGCATTCTTTATCACTCTATTTCAACTGTGACAGTACAGGAATAGGAATGACTTTTTTTCAATTTTTTAACATGTTGTTTTCTGTCTTTAATCTATTAATAAATTTGAAATATTCAATATAGAAGAGTTTTTTAAGATCTTTCAAGAAATTGTTCTCATAAAACAGTTTACCACAATTTAAGAATTTTATCACATTAACAAAATCATACAAAGAATTTATCCATCATCCATCTGTAGGCCACCGGCCCACAGGAAAAGCATTAGTACAGAAAGAATCAAGATGCCTCATGCTTGTATCCAATTTGGACAATCACCACAGAGGAAGCAGCATCAGCCAAAGATGAGAATACACAATTTGTAAATGACAGATTACATCGTCACCTGGAACAATAATTGGTGTCCAGGTACCACAGTAGGACAGATTCAGTTTCTCAAAATTTCTTCTTATCTTACAGCTCACACGCAAAAACATGATGTGCAGCTGAGGACTTGACTTTGACCAAAGAAGAAAAGAGGATTTCCATAATGCTTCCTTTCATCAAGGAGCACCATGTGGTTAATGTCAAAAGAAGTGTTCAGGCAGATCCAGAGATCTCACTTCCCCATGTAACAAATGCATGAAGAGCAACCAGCATACAGTAATACCCGGCTACCCAGTAACATTTCTGGATAACAAATTTGTAGCATAAAATATGAAGGCAAGGGGAAAGGAAAATTGTCAAAATGACCAATAGTTAGGGTTTCTTTAGGGGGGGTGAAGAGAGAGAAATAAGAAATTACACTCCCAGACCTCTACAGATGTTGCCACTAAATGCTGGTTAAACCATTCTTTTTCCTGCAAATGAAGTTTTATTATAGGATCAAAGATATCCCAGCAAAATGCAGTCAAAGTGGCCAGTCTTACTTATCACATTGTATTAAGAAGACTATGCTTGCTGGGAACATCAGCTGAGAGGCTGCTGTAGAGATGGCTATAAAGACTTTTTTTCTCATAACAGTGGAAAAAGAGGAGATCGGGTGAGGGAAGGGGAGAAAAATGGTACAAATAGCTAAGAGAACTGGCTCACATCCTTCTGAACTCTTGCCATAAACAATGTCTGGGAATGGCCAGAGGCTCCTCTAGGATAGGAGCTGTGTTTGTTCCAATAGCAGAAAACCGGAATTTCCAGCACAAGCTCTGTGTGAATTACAAGAAGGTCAAGCTGTCCAAACCTGCAGTTTTCTGAAGATCCAGAAAGACCAGAACATACCCACATCTAATTTAGTCATTATTATTGTCCCAAATTCTCAGTGTACTTCAGAGAAAACTGACTCAGCAGATCTGACAGTTGGTCTCGGAATAAACTGAGGAAGGGTGCTGGGCAGCAGAGAAATAACATCATTTTTAAGCCTTACCATGCTAAGGCAACTCCCTTTTTTTTTTTCCCTCCTTTGTTCAGCATAGCTCACTGCATGTCCTGTCACTTTGTAGAATTAGTGGCAACACCAAAGTGACACATGAATTTATTTTTAAATATAGGATCTGAAAATAGCAGGAATAAAAGCATAACTTAAAGACTGCGTTTTCAAGTTCTTCAGTGAATGTCACTAGTGATTACTATTCAGATGATGGGAGAAGAATAATTTTTAAAAGCAGCCTGTATTCTCTTTGTTAAAATAACATCAAAGTGATATAAATAATGTCTCGATCTTATTTTATGAAAATAAAGTATATGCTTAAAAATCTAGATATGCACAAAGAACACTGAGAACACTAACAGCATTTGGATTTTATAATGATGAATTAACAAGTAAACAGGAAACCATCATTTTGAAAGTCTCATGTGGCAGATAAGGAATGAGAAAGTTCTGGCCCAATGTATATCTCTTCTCATATTTCTATGCATACCTAATAAATACACTTTACATAAACACATATATGTTTGAGCACACACATATGTGAAAACTCAAAGAAACAATTTCCAGATTAGCTTAAATAACAAACACAAACAATTTAAATTGAATACAGGACTAGAGTAGCACTGTTAAGCTTTCAAAATCTAAGAAGTGTCCAAATAAGTTTGTACAGGAAACCTTACATTTTTCTTCTCTCTGCTACATGCCAAGACAATGTTTCATTCAAGTATCATACACTTATTTCCCCCCAGAGTCTCTGTCTGTTTAATGCACAGGATGGACTGTTCTCAATGAAAAAAACACTTATTGAAAATAGATCAAAATACTTAAATGTTTAAATATGCAGTTTCCTGTCTTATTTACAAGGTGTTATCAAAAATCTGTTCTGAAGGCAGAATGAATTTCGTAAGGACCCATTGCCACAGAATTCATCAGCATAATATGTATTTTACAGCAAACAGTTATTAGTTAAACAACAAAAAAAAACCCAAGCAACAAATTAATAATTCAGAAAATATAAGTGTGGGTTACAACTCACACCCAAGTCACAAAAGCCATATTCTCTCTTTCAGCAACCCTCTGCCCATCAACTTTAGCTGCCACAGTGGAGGAAGAGATCCTGCTGGGAGCTGATGACTTTATGACACAGTCTCAATTCACCCTCTGAGCATGGACATCCGTGGAAAAAATGGAAAGTAGTATTAGTACTCCTGCAGCTCAGAACTGCATAAGTGTGTGCGCACATGCACATATGTAATTCCTCCAGAAGTTGTATAATAATGACAGCTTTTAGCGCTAGGCATTCTGCTGTCCTGTTTCCAAGTTTCCTGGTGTCCTCCTGCCCCACTGCCTTCTTCCTCCCTCGCACCGTTGACACCCCTCTGCCATCCGCACAAGGCTCCTTTCCCTCTGAAAGGAGGCTTCCTTCTCCTCTTTTCCACTCACATGTCCTTGAATCAAGATTTTCAAGTCCTGTGCCCCACATTGCAGCAGCTCTTGGCCATGGTGAGGATCAATGGACCTCAAACCACCTCCAAAGGGACGTGATCAGCCTGGCTGTGCTGATGGGACGTGGGTGCTGGAAAGTGGCAGAAGCACCCACATCACACACTGCTCCAGCACTGGAAAAATTAACTGCCAGGTGTCACAAGTCTGACCATCTGCAAACAGGTTTTCAGATGCACAAGCATGGGTACATTTATAAAGGAACCACAGGAACCACCTTCCATGCCACAAACACCCTCTGCTGTCCTTGCTCCCAGATGACGCGGGTAAAAAATACACATATTTCTACAAGAGACGAATGGACAAAATCTGACAGAAGTTTCAGCTTTAAGTCTATCCATTTATGTTTATTACCTACTACCATTCCTTCCTCTCTCCCGCCTTCCTGTCACCCCCACATAAAGAATAAAACATTTAGTGTGGAAAGCAGCAAACAAATCAAACTTTGGAGAAATTAAAGCCATTGAAAACAACTTTTTACAATGCAAATTGCTAAGAATCCTTATCTATGTGAGCTGCAGGCAATAACTCTCTGTGAAGACTTAGAACATCAAGGAGAAGGCATTCAGACCCTGCAGTGGCAGGAGCAGTTAGCATTGGCTGTACAACATTTGGGAAATGCATTAATCAAGAACCTCCAGCCCTATGGTCTGTGGAGAACTTGCCTGTCAATTCACGAAGAACTGCTTGGTTACATGATGCTGGATCATTTCCAACTGCTAAATTGTATTAAAAAACAGGTCAGATTTCCTAACATTTGTCTCAATGTACACAGGCCACCACAGAAAGACATGTTAAGTGCAATTGCTTGGAGGAAGGGAAAGCTGGTGTCCTCACAGAAAGAGAAGTACATCTGCAAGATGATGCCTCTCAGAGGATACAGTCTGTGCTGTGGTGGGAGCCTTGCACTGGCCCATCAAAGTCACTGGTATTTGTGGAATACTTATAGATGGGGAGTTCTTCCCTACATCCACCAGCCTCCCCCCCAGTCTTTCAGCCAGTTTTTCACTACATTTCCTGGTGAACCCAAGGCCTTACTGATTTCTGTGGGAGTCTTCTATGTGCATCAAGAAAGCTGCTTCTATCTTTCTCATCTGCAACAGAAATAAAAGTTCCATTAAGGCCTTTCTCAATTTCACGTGAAAAACATCTCCAAGAAAAAGATTGCATCAAAGGAAGAGAGTCCCTCCTTCACATCGTTTAGACCATTCAGTGTGTTCATTGCAGTTGCGGTACAGGCATTTTATTGCAGACATAGACAAGAGACAAAAGGAAACAAAAAGCAGAACTAGCTATTATCCACATCCATGCACAGAAGAGAACTGTACATGGTAGAGCTGAGGCAGTGAGGCAGGCAATCAAATGAGCAGTAACTCCTCAGGCTCTCTCATAAGACAACAATGCATAATCACACCACAAAGTTACGACTTCTCAAACCAAGATGAAATGGATGAAATTATTTTCTGTCATTTACAACACTGCCTTTTGCTGTACACCTTGCAATTTCTATATGAATAAGGCTCATCTACATCATGTTTATTCAAGTTACAGTGGGCCTTTCTGTGTTTAGAGGATCTTTGGAGGTTTTTCAGCCATGGAGAATGAGAAGGAGGATCTGTATTCTTCCTCTTTGAAACATATCTGCCAGGGACTGTCAGAAAAAGAAAACAAGAAGAGAGAACAGACATTATTGCAACGCAGCTGAATGAGCTTGACTAAGGAACTTTCAATATTTGACATTACCCAAATGGAAAAAAATGTCCAAACACATAAATACACCTACACAGAAAATTAATATGATATATATTAATGAGTAAACACTTTTAAATGCACATATTCATATGTAAGCTTATATGCACATATATATGCCATAAAAATTTCAGCAATTACTCTAATTTTGAATACATTATTATTACATATTATATGTAGTATCATAATTTACCTCACAAATCAACTTAAAAATCAGATTCCTGCACCTGAATTCATTCCAATATCTCAGTATTTATCAAGTACTACTTTTAGAAATAATTATTGAAGATATCATGTGAGTATATATTTTTATTACTAAAAGAATAAAGGACTTCCTACTGAGATGATTAAAATATTTTTATACTAGTAAGACCCATGCTTAAAAATTTTGAGCAAGCAGTTGCTATTTTTATATTCAATAATTAAAGAATAATGTTTTCAAGAGGCTGAGAGTAGATAAATTTATTAACACCTTCTGAATCCCAGAAAAAAAGCAACCAACCAACCAACCAAACATTAAAACCACACAGGAGCAGTCAAACATCCAAAATCTGTCAACCCAGAAAAAAAAGCAGAGTACAGTCACATGGCTAATCAGAAATGAAATGCCCAGTATTAATGTTTCAGACAGCTATGTGCTACCCTTTGAATTCAGAGTGGAGGTCCTCAGTGGTTAGATATTTCTCCTTTTCAGCTAAGAACCATCTTAAGTGGCTTATGGAAATCAAAACCAAAGGCAACATGCTATTTATTTATTTATTTATTTTCAATAAAACCCTCATCTGCTTACCAGTTACAAACTGGAAATCCTACAACATTCACACAACTCGCACAGGAGCAGGCTTGTTTTTCTCCTCTACATGGCAGTGAGGAAGTACAATTCGGACACCAAAGGCATATGTCAGAAATTGTGGGTTTGGCTCTGTTTCCAAGTCAGTCTTCAAACTGAAGATAACTGAAGGCCAAATTGCAGTCTTGATTGGATTGCCATAGGTTTATATAGCTTTATATATCATGTTTGTACTACTATTGCTGCTTTTAATCAGTGCTTTTTTTCTGGTTGAAAGCAGGGTTTGAAAGATTTCCTCTGAAATATTTTTTGACATCTCAAGGTCTGGATTCATCTCATCTAATTATTTCAGACACTTGCCTAAAGCACTAATTACTCTACTTTTAATCAGTGAATACTATCTACCTTTTAGTCATTCTGAAAGATCTTCTTGGCTCAGCATCTTAGAGCAGAATATGGTGGCATTAGTCATATTTTATTCCAGGCCAGCTTGTGTGTCTTTCTGTGAGAGAATCTCTAGAAATTAAAAGGCGTTAACTGAGAAATCATTTGATTACACTGTAAACCATAATACATGTCCATTGGAGTAGGTAAGGCTGGTAGGATCCAGCTGGATTGATATACTAACCAAAGACTTCACAACAGCTCCAACAGTGTGAGTGCTTCAGAGAATCATAGAATAATTCAGGATGGAAGGGATCTTCAAAGGTGCAATGAGCAGGGACATCTTCAGCTAGATCAGGTTGCCAAGAACCACATCCAGTCTGGCCTTGAATGTCCCCAGAGATGGTGCATCTACCACCTCTCTGGGCAACCTGTTCCAGTATTTTATCACCCTCATTGTAAAGAATTTCTTTCCTCACATCCAGCCTGAATCTCTCCTTTCTTAGTTTAAAACCATTGCCCCTTGTAAGAACAGCCACAGTGCTCATTTTGTAGAGCTGAGTAAAAAAAGCTGTCTGAAAACAACAGCAAAATAACAAAAGAAAGTGGAAGGAAATTAAGTAGTTTGCTGGATCTGGAAGAAATGTTTCATAAAGAAGCTGGGATTCATGCTAATTTTTGCTTAGAGATGTTTTGAGCTTGACAGCAGCCACTTTCTTGACCACTGAATGAAAAAATGAGCATTTACTGATTGCATAACACTCCTAGTCTCAAAGGCAAACCCAGAAGTTGCACACCATGTTCTCCTCTGTATGCAGCTATTCCGTATGAGTGTGATTTGGCCATCTCAGAGGCAATAGCTCACCAGTGGTTCCTTTGGCCTCCTCCCTGGACCAGATGGTGATGAGGACATACAATACTGTGCTGGCCATCTCACAGGCCCATGGCTCTCAAGGAAAAGTAGAAGTACAATTGCAAGAGACAACTCTATGGGAGGAGGTGGTTAAGGGGTGCCACAAAGATATGTGGTTGCAGAAGCAGGATGAGTGTGGTGGTGGGCAGCACAGCCAGGGCTCTTCAAAGCACCATCACCATTGAGACTGCCACTCAGCACAGACTGAGAGCTGCTGATACTCATGAGCATAACATATACATAACATACTCATAACTCATAACATACACAGGCTGCTCACTGATGCCCTCACTGTCATGACCTTCTCATACCCATTTCCATCCAAACTCCTTGTGATCCTACAGTGCTTTTGCAGTCATTCATTTTTTTTAATTTCCTTTCTCCTTGCAGCACCTCCTTCTTACCCCCAATCCTGACTCCCCCATTAGGCTTACCACTCTAGTTACACCCACAGTGTTTGTTTTCCCTCTTCTTGTCTATTTATGTATCCTCCCAGGATTTACATTTTCACCTCAACTAAACAAAATTATATGTAAATCCAAAAAAAGAATAAGTTTAAGTGCTATCACCAGACTGGCTGTTTCCATGTTCCCTTCCTATGCTTGTGGCAAAGACTGTGCCATGTGAGATACATGTATGCCCTATGTACCTTTACTTTAAAAGGGGGCCATTCTCAGACAAGCTTTCTTCTTTGATAATCTGATAAGTTAATAGTAACTATTAAAGACACAGCCAACTTAAAAATATGTTTACTCAGAAGTTTCTTTTCATAAGCTAGTTAAAAGCATTACTGTGCATTTGCTGTCCACATACATATTCTCACAGCAATTTTTCTGTCACTGCAGTAGACTTTTGGTACATAACCTTAGATCTTTGCTTTGGATTTGTAACAGTATGTATTGAGAGATGACTTAGCCAATAGCCTTCTTTAAAGCCCATTAGAGCAATGACCTCTTGCCTTGACTTATACAGGTCTTCCAGTTACTGCGAATAGGACTGGGGACATTGCAGAGTCCACAACAGAGACTGAACACGTCCGTCTACCAAGACTTAGGCATAACAAGGTACTGGCCTTGGAAAAGTGACCTGTACCAAACCTTCTCAAATTTTTTTCCTATTTGTTAATAGAATTCTTTATGATTCTCTGTACAGGGATATTCAAGTTTCGTACAAAGTCAATCCCTGCCTTCTTGATCTGTCAAAGGATCTCATCAGTAGGCGCAGCAAGCAAATGCAAGACAAGATGATGCTTCAGATCCTTATTTTTATAGCTATAATAGTTTTTCACAGAAGCAATGGCTAAAGTGGAAGGGGAAATTATTCCAGACTCAGTTCTAGTTCCGATCTACAGCAAGACTAATCAACTTGAGCTGATGGAAAACTTTAGTCTATCTTCACATCCTGCTTCACTTCAACTAACTAAATTTAGGCTAAAATAAAAAAAAGTGGGAGGGGAAAAAATCCAGTAATTTAAATTAATTTAAAAAAAAAAAAAAACAACCAAAATTATTGATAAAACCAGTGATGTTTTAAATGATCCATTTCCAGATCTCTGTCAGTAGTTCTGTGGAAAGAAGAAGAAAACACGGAACTCGTTAGTCATCATGATCAGAAAGCTCATTTAAAGCAATTCCATTTGCTTATTATTGTTGATTTTCATAAAAAGAAACTCAAAAAGGTTCAACTGATGCCTGAGATTGGAGTGAAACTCTAAAACACATCTTGAATTTTTAAGGATTAGGTTTGCCATTCCCTGAGAGAGACAGACAGTCAGACACTCTGAGAAATGGCAACTGGAGAAAGAAACTAAAACACAAAACCACAATACTTTCTATGTGAGAAGACATAAGAGAGCTTCCTTATTTTGGTCAGTTGCTCTTCCTTCTTTCTCACTGACACGCATATACACAATATACATGCCTCCACAGACAGCTCCTGAGCCTCTAATTCCCTGTTGAAAAATCTTTCTCCACATTTTAATGAGCTCAATTCTCTTTGGAATGAATGAGATTAAACAAAAATTCCAGCACAGCAGAGCAGGCAAGTATAAGGCAAGAATGAAGGGCGAGGGTGGGATTGTGGTAAATAAATAAATAGACAGAAATGCAGAAGCAGTGTCAGATGAAAAATTTCATAAAAATATAGTCTTTGTATGTCCCTATTTCCAGCTGACCATTAAATTAATTGAGCTCTGCTTGGGCTCAAAGGTTGACAAAAGAGGAAATCTCATGAGTATCACAGAAGTTTTCACTTTACCCACTCACAAAAGAGGAAGACAAACGAAACAAACACCAAAGTATTTCAGGAACAGATTAAAAAACAAGAGAGTTGTAAAATTAGATTAAGGCTATAGTTTATTTAAATTGTGAGTGTTTGGAAAACACTCTATTGCCTAGCACCATATAACATAGAGGAATTTGAGAACAATTAATTCTGCTTAATCAGGATTACATGACCTTTCAGTCCTATGTTTTATAATTCTTTAATTTGTGACTGGGAGCATTTGCTGCTCTTGCAGTGCCAGTGGGAAAGGTGCTGCAGCACTACAAATAACAATAAAGACATCATGACTCTGACTAACCTGTTCTGGGCTATCAAATCTAGTCCTCCAGAACAGAACATAATCATAGAGCAGAATTATAGACCATCCTGCAACTTCATTTCACCAAAACCACACACCATTCACCCTGCAGTAAGTTTAAAGTCTTTCACATGCAAAACAAGAAACCTCAAGAAAAGAAATTATGTCATCAGAAAGGGAAAAAAATCCTGCAATAGCAAGCAATTACTCTGATGAGATCAAGAGAATCCATCCAATACAGCTGCAGTACTCAGACTGAAGTTTTGAGACTGTTCCTATAAGAAAAAGACAGCTGTCTGCCTGAAAGCTTCACACCAGCTGGACCAGAGGCCCAAGTAACTCCAAGCACTGGAAAGTGCTCAAAACCCCAAAACTCCTGAGCAACAGTTCTTGTCCATTTGAGAGAAATTTTTTTCTAGTAATTTGCTCATCACTGAGTACGTATAACTGGACATATCAGTGGGATAAGTGGGATATCAGTGGGATAAGTGGGATATCAGACATATCAGTGAATCATCTGAGATTTAAAATGAAGCAAAGAAAATGTCCAGAAGACAACATAAACAATTTGCAAAACAGAGCAGGAAAGATGGCCTCTCTAGATGGCTACTGGAAACTATAACAAGTGTCAGTGTTTGTATGCAAATATAATCAGCTAACACCAAGTCTTCTTACATGCCTACACCAAGGATGTGAATAAATTCAAACACCTAAAGTCTTAAATGTGTTATACAGTTGATTATAGAAAATTGTGTTATCTGTTCATAAAATTCCTTTCATGTGATGAACAATCACCTAGTGTTACTTGTGCTATATGATCATTATTTATATTTTAAAGGCCATATAAATGGACATATGGCTGGTGAGGGAGAAATTAAAACAAACTTTTTCCTCTCTAGGTACACTGATCCTGCCTCTGAATCAAAATAATTCTTGAGTGGCAAGAAACACTGCTTTAATTTGTAATTCAGGCCACAACAGAAAACATTATAGGAATTCCCCTTAAAATTTGCAGAAGTTTTCTTTTAATTAAAAAAAAAAAAAAAAAAAACAAAAAACACAAAACCACAAATCTCAAAAAATTAACAAAGAAAAAAAAAGAAAAAAAGCAAAAAACAACCAACCAACCAAAAAACCCAAAACAAAAAGAAAAAAAAGCCCCACAACAAACCTTGAGGACAATATCAATATATTAAAGAGCCAAGTCCTCACAAAGTCCTTGGTCTCACTTAAAAATAAAAAGCAGGGCACAGACCCATTTTATCTATGGGATAGATTGCAGGAGATAACTTGCAGTAGATAAATTAAAGAATGTGATTTCTTGCAGTAGATAAATAGAAGAATGTGAATTCTGACTTTTACTTAACTGTATGCAACCTCCATCCAGATCCTTCAGATGCATTTGAAACCAGTTAGACATTCCTGGTGTGTATAACCACGAGTGTTTTGTAAGTAGTGATAAAGACTTAGCTTATGAAGAGATGTAGTTTGAGAAGCCACATACCAAAAAAACGAAGAAAAAAAAAAAAGACATAGTTTAATTGGAATTTCTCTGGAGGGAAAAGAAGAAAAAAATCTTCCAAAGGGTAAAAAAAATCCAACTCCAAAATTCAAGCTGCTAACTGTATGGAGAAAAACCCAAAGACCATAAACAAAGGGGGAAAGATGGTACATGACACCAAGTAAGTAAAAACACCCGACAGCAAAGGTGCTTGTGGTGAACAGGATAAAAGTTGCGCAAACGATACATAAAAGTAACATGGATTTATACATGTTGCAGTTAGACTTAGGGAGAAGTTTTCTAATTGAAAGCACACTGAAGTACTGGAATAGATTGCGCACTCTAAGCCTTAAAAGGTTGCAGCTATAAGTGTAAACATCTGTTAACTTGTTGAAAAGCCAACTTAATTAAATTAGCACAAAACCCTGTGTGGCATTTCATTAAGTTACTTAAACTAAAATCATAGACTCCTTGGAGTGGAAGAGACCTCAGGAGGTCACCTAGTCCATCCCCTGTCCACAATCAGGATCAGTTTGTCTCACGTCATCCCTGACAGATGTTTATCTATCCTATTTTTAAAAGACCACCAAGAATGGAGAGTTTATAACCTCCTTGTACAATCACTTCACTGTGAGACTTCTGCTAATCTACGCAGCACAATATTACACAGCCATAACAGACTTGGAGCATTCATGGACAGATACTGAAGTGATAAAAAGCAATATAATAAGCAACAATAATGGCTTTTAATCATGCGAACATAACTATTATCATCTCTTAACAAATTACCATGCATCAGCTGACAGATGGTAATGAATCAAGTACACACACAACGAATCACAAATGTGAAATAAAATAAATTTACTTAAACTGAATTTAAGCTTTTTACCTCCATTTGTAAGGGACTAAAACCATGCATGTGATCAACTACTTTTCCTCAATTGGCAGTTCAGTAAATCTTGGTAACTATTTTTCCTCTAAGCCCATAAGTTATTTATGTGATAGGTTGATTTACATTTTATTGAGAAGAATATTATTCTATTTAGAGTGCTAATATGCTTTCTTTTTCTGCATCTTCATCTAAGCCTGTTGACTGTAATCAGGCTTTGATAAAGACGCAGAAGAAATATATCCTGCCAACAGTAGCAAATAAGACTCCTAGCCACTTGGTTTCCTGAAAATACTTCCCACACTTTTGAAGCAAAAGGAGAATGCAATCACCAGTACCACCAAACAACAGCTGTTCTTACCTCTGAATTCAGCATTTTAGAGAGGGAAAAAAAATGTGCTGGAGAATCATAGAACAGTAGAACAGCCCAGGCTGGAAGGCACCTCAAAAGGTCACCCATCAAACCTGAGACTAGATAAGATTATCTAGCACCCTGCCCAATCATATCTTGAAAACCTTCAGTGGTGGGAACTCAACAACAACCCTGGAGAGGTTGTTCCAGTGACTGTCCTCACTTTAAAAAATTCTTTTCTTAAGTCAAGATGAAAGCGTTCTTCTCCTACATCATTCTTCACTTTAAGTTTAAATTGAGGTTACTTTGTAGGTGCATTAGTGCAGTATAACATATATGCTGCTGTAATGTATTGCCTTGGTTACAGAATAATGTAAAAAACATTTTTAATATTAGTTATATTAAGCACAGACTCTTGCCTCCCCACTCAGTTGACAGCTGGCACACTCCTAATGCCTGCACTTCCCTCTGTCATCATGGTACTTTCTTGTCAGATGAGAAGACAAGCGGAAAAGACATTTTTCATCAAATTCATGTGTATGGGCAAAGACAACTTCAGAGACAACTTGCATTGTCCTAGAAAGTCAGTATCCTTTTGAATGATGCTAAGGTATCTCTCAGTCTTTCTTTTTGCTTCCCTCAAAATAGGGCTTGTGACCTTTTTTGTTTCTTTACACTATAAAAATAAGAAATAAAAAAGTTTTTTTACTTCTTAAAAAATAATGATCAGTAATGGTAAGTCCCTTTATCCTTTGTTTGACAGAAAGGTATCTGGAACACACTACATTGGTTTATGGCTCACATAGCTCCTAGGAATGAGTAAAGAGCTAGGCTTACTTTCATCCAAAAGACTAAGTGTTACAAAATTGACTTTTTATAAAACCTTTCCTTCTTTTGGGTCTTTTAACATTCTATTTTCACTAGCGTATTAGTTCTAAGAATTAACTAAGATAGTAAATCCATCACACACAAGAACATGTTGAAAAGATTATTAGGACACTTCACACCTTTTGAAATACCCAAAGAGCAATGTTAAAGAGGTAACCTGAATATTAAAACACAGTTCTCAAAATAAGAAATATTATTTTCTAATTTTAAAATTTATAAAGTTACATTAAAGCAGAGTAACATTGGTTTATGTTATAGATTTCATTTAGACCACACATTTTGGGGGGCAGGATGGGGAGAGTCACAAACACCCTAGACAATGGCACTGTGTGTACAGCGCTAACAATAACTTCTAAATCCATTAAATTAAAAAAAAAAAAAAAGTAAAATTAAAAAATAAAGGGTTAGCCTGGATAGAGGAAAGACATCCATATTACTATCTCGACTAAGGATAAGGCACTAACTCTTTTGTGAAATAAGAAAGATGCTACCATGTGCCTGTGGGTTGCCACCAACAGGCACTTAACTCCACAGGAGCTACAAGATGCACTGCCCTCTGCAAACTAAACAGGAGGTTATGTAAACTCAGCAGTCTGGAAAGCAGGACACAAACCCACAGGAAACAAGCCCACAGGAAACCAGGCCCTGGTACTTACACTGTTCTTTGACCAGATAGGTGTTGCATTTCTGTCTCATTTAAAATGAGTGAGGATTTTCCTTGCTATGATTTCTGACAAAGCATTTTCTTTTGTGAAATTTACATACTTTTTAGTATGTTGGTATTTCATCACCACTTACTTACATTCAAAATTTTTAAAAAAAACAAAACAAACAAAAACCAAACAGATTTGTCATGACTTTCATAAGGATCATATGCAATACAAAAAACTATTCCCAAATGCAAACATATTCCATGTTGAACTGGAGTCCCTTTCATATTCAAAGGACAGCAATGTGTTAGAAGTTTATGAAAAGCACTAACAAACATATTTTTTTATGTAAGGAATATTTCTTCTTCATTATTCTATTCATAAGTGAGTTTTGTGGGGGCAGGAGGAAAGTTTTAAATGAATAGCATATAAATGGAAGATCTCCCCCGCCCCAATCCAAATGCTTTTCTAATAAGTCTATGATCTGGGGTGGGGAAGATAAAATCAATGATGCCATTACATCCTACAGCTAATGAACACTTGACACTAAAAAAAAGGCAAACATCTACAAGATTTATGAATTGGATCCAAAACACAAAGTTTGACTTGGTTACTCAGAACTAAAGTGGATTCGAAATTATGAGCTCTAGAATAAAACAAACCAGTATTAATAAGCTGTGCATGTCTATTGTGCATGAAGCAACACATGGGTAAGATCCATAGCCCTGGAGGGCGGAGTAGCGCAAGACTGTTGGCTGATATTCAAAGACCACCTACTACAAGATCAGGAGTGCTGCATACCAACTAGAAGGAAGTGCAGCAGGAGGGCCAGGAGATCTCCTTGGATGGATAAGGAGCTGCTGAGGAAAATTCGAAGGAAAAAAGAGGCTTATAAAAGGTGGAAGCAAGGACAGGTGGCCTGGGAAGAATACAGGGATGTTGGCCGGGAAGCTAGGGACCAGTTAGAATTAAACTTGGCAAGGGATGTGAAAGATAACAGGAAGGGATTCAACAGCAAATAAAAGACAGACTAGGGACAACGTGGGCCCGCTCCGGAAGCAATCAGGAGATCTGGCTACCCTGGATTTGGAGAAGGCTGAAGTTCTTAATGACTTCATTGCCTCTGTCTTCAGCGGAAAATGCTCTGACCACACCACCCAAGTCTTGGAAGGTAGACGCAGGGACTGTGAGAATGAAGACCCTGGGCCCACTGTAGGAGGGGATCTGGTTTGAGAACATCTTAAGAACCTGAACATATGCAAGTCCATGGGACCTGATGAAATCCATCCGCAAGTCCTGAAGGAGCTGGCAAATGAAGTTGCTAAGCCACTCTCCATCATATTTGAAAAATCATGGCAGTCAGGTGAAGTTCCCAACGACTGGAAAAAGGGAAATATAACCCCATTTTCAAGAAGGGGAAAACGGATGACCCGGGGAACTACAGACCAGTCAGTCTCACATCTGTGCCTGGCAAAATCTTGGAGCAGATTCTCCTGGAAGGCATGCTAAGGCACATGAAAAACAACAAGGTGCTTGGTGACAGCCAGTGTGGCTTCACTAAGGGGAAATCCTGCCAGACCAATCTGGTGGCCTTCTATGATGGAGCTACGGAACTGATGGACAGGGGTAGAGCAGTTGATGTCATCTACCTGGACTTCTGCAGAGCGTTCAACACTATTCCACATGACATCCTTGTCTCTAAGTTGGAGAGACATCAATTTGATAGGCGGAACACTCGGTGGTTAAAGAACTGGCTGGATGGCCGCATGCAAAGAGTTGTGCTCAATGGCTCAGTGTCCAGCTGGAGACCAGTAATGAGTGGTGTACTTCAGGGGTTGGTGTTGGGACCGCTCTTGCTCAATATCTTTGTCGGTGACATGGACAGTAGGATTGAGTATGCCCTCAGCAAGTTTGCCAATGACACCAAGCTGTGTGGTTCAGTTGATACACTGGAGGGAAGGAATACCATCCAGAGGGACCTTGACACACTTGTAAGGTGGGCTGATGCCAACCTGATGAAGTTTAACCATGACAAGTGCAAGGTCCTACACCTGGGTCAGTGCAATCCCAGGCACAGCTACAGTTTGGGCAGAGAAGAGATTCAGAGCAGCCCTGCGGAGAAGGACTTGAGGGTGTTGGTCAACAAGAAAGTGAACATGAGCCAGCCGTGTGCGGTTGCAGCCCAGAAAGCCAACCATATCCTGGGTTGCATCAAAAGGAGCGTGACCAGCAGGTCAAGGGAGGTGATCCTGCCCCTCTACTCTGCTCTTGTGAGACCTCACTTGGAGTATTGTGTGCAATTCTGGTGTCCTCAACATCAAAAGGACATGGGACTGTTGGAACAAGTTCAAAGGAGGGCCATGAGGATGATGAGGGGACTGGAGCACCTCCCGTATGAAGACAGGCTGAGAAAGTTGGGGCTGTTCAGGCTGGAGAAGAGAAGGCTGTGTGGAGACCTCATAGCAGCCTTCCAGTATCTGAAGGGGGCTATAGGGATGCTGGGGAGGGACTCTTCATTAGGGACTGTAGTGATAGGACAAGGGGTAATGGGTTCAAACTTAAACAGGGGAAGTTTAGATTGGATATGAGGAAGAAGATCTTTTCTGTAAGGATGGTGCGGCACTGGAAATGGGTTTCCCAGGGAAGTTGTGAATGCTCCATCGCTGGTGGTCTTCAAGGCCAGGTTGGACAGAGTGTTGTGTGACATGGTTTAGTGTGAGGTGTTCCTGCCCATGGCAGGGGGGTTAGAACTAGATGATCTTAAGGTCCTTTCCAACCCTAACTATTCTATGATTCTACGATTCTAAGATTTTATTTCACGTGGTGAAATTTTAAGCTGTAGGTATGTGTTCTCAAGTCATTCATCATCTGAGCATTTGGATACACATACTCAACTGAAAATCCGTTTTAACAAATCTCTGTTACTGACACGCACCATCATGATTTGTTGTGATGACTGAAAATTATCAGAATGTTTCTAATAAATAATCCCTGGAAATCCAGAAGCCAGAAGTTGCAGGAGGCTTTCAGCAGGGAAAGCTACCAGGTAGAAGAGAAAGGGAATGCACAAAGCAAATGAGACTAGGAAATGGGACCACATTTACTCTCACGGAGATGGGAGATACACATTTGGACTTGTGACCTGATAAGCAGGCAACATACAGCTTTTGTCACCATCTAATTTTAACACAGAAACACATTTCTAGATTTATATTCCAAACAAACTCCAAGCCATATAACCACTGTATTCGTATCAGTTATTTTATGAATAGATCCCCTTCACATATTTTTAGTGCACTTTATGCTAAAGAAGTTGTTTCCTGAAGATTACATTTTTCCTCTTGTGTCAGATGTCAATGTGATAGATTATTAGTAATTCATTTGAACAGACTCAAGCGATATAAACATTCTGGATTATGGTTGTAGAAGATCAGTAAAAGGACTACAGTACTTCACAACAGGAGATACACGTTAAATTGAGATGTTTTTGCAGCTCAGTGTTCACCACAGGCCTGGTCATCTTTTTTTTAAACCTGTGGAGGACACAATCACTGTTCCACAGCTCAAGGAAGATGAAGCAAGCAGAGAGCCCTTGCCCAGCATTGCGTAAGTCACATAGTAAGAGTCATCACTGAGACTCTAACAATCTTGTTTCCCCATCACATGCTAAGATTGCTTGTAAGACATTTCTAACAGGAAAGAGCACTTTTAACCTCCTCTGCTGGCTGCTTCAAAAGGAACATAATACTAATTTGATGGCTGAAAACTTGCCACCAAAAAACTACACTGAGATTTTACAGGCGCTGGAGAAGAACCTTAATGATTTATTGGCTAGGCTGAGTGGGAGTTAACATGAGCTCATTCCAAGACTGAACTTGATTCTCCGTGTATTTACTGTAGGATCACACAGAGTAGGTACTACACTGGCCTCACTGCTTGCTGATGTTGACCAGAGATCCTAGCTCCCTGCCTTTTATCTTCTCTCTCATAATAATGACGTTCCAGAGAATTAATCAGGCTGTGGATCTTGAAGGGCCACTAATGTGGCAGATCATGATTTGAACATAAGCTGGTGTTGCCATCTTTTTAGTAGCTTTCATTTTTACTCATCCTGTATCAAGAAGCCATAAAGCTAATTTTCTACAGAGATACTGACTTTGCATGAATTAAAACACTGAGGATTTTACTTTCAGTCATATCTGACTGCAAAAAAGTGCCAAAAAATTTCTAGAAAAAAGAAATTAAAATTTTCTCCTTGTTTTATTTAAATATTTTAATAGACATGAAGGTTTCCTGCTTTTCCTGAGTGGAATAAAAAGAAAAAAAGCACACCATCTGAAAAGATATTAATTCCTATGAGTTATTATTAGAATTGGCTATTCATATACTGCTCATTTGTTGTGGATAACTAGTGTCACATACCTAAATTACATGTTCTCAGTTTTTCCAGTTCACACAGAGTTCTAAGCCACCGCTTCATTCACAGTCATCTATTATCTCCTTCCATATGGTAGTGCACAAGGGGAGGTGTGTGTCAAATTAGCCTAAAATCAACAGGTTTGATTAGCATAATGTGGGATGTTTGCACTTTCAAACAAGCTAGTTACTGCTTTAGTCAACAGGTCACAGTTCTAAAGCAAATTATTCATGTGAGCTACCTCCAGAAGAATGAAGAGGTTCTTTTTAAAGAAGTTTTATGTTGCCTCACAAAGCATTTCCTTCTGTTCCATCATCTCCTTGAGGTCCCTTTGCTATCAACAGCATTTCAGCAGAAATTCAAACAGTAAACAAATTAGGAGCCAGGACATCAGGTTCATAGCATTAACTTATCACTCTTCTCTCCTTATTTCCCCAAATCCTTAAACAAAACAGGATTAAATTTCTTGGACCTGAAAGGCATGAAGGCTCATCAGAGTATTTTAAAAGATATTCTGGGAAGCATCTGTAAAATGCATGGGAAAACAATTGCCTTCATTTTTCTTTTGCTTTTTTAAAGAAAACCATTTTTTTATTAAGATAAAAAGACCATAAAAAAAAGTCTTCTCTCCCCCCACCCGCAGCTGCTTCACTTTTACTTTCTGAAACATGTGGATCTCGTAAAGTAAATTCAGGTTCACAGACAAGAGAGAAATACATATGTTTTTGGTTGTAAGAGTAAGGCATATTGGCAAAGATTTTGTTGTCCTTGTATATCACAAAAAGACAACGAAAGCTACAAAAATGAAAACCTTTAAGAAAAAATAGAATGATTGTTCTTTATCTTTACTAACGAATATACCACCTCAGGCCCAAGAGCCCTAAAATCAACCAGGACAAGATGCAGCTGTCTGAGAAAGACACTGAAGGGGCAGAAAGTACATCGCACTCCACCAGAACTCTTCCAGCCTCAAGTGTTTTCTGGCACAAAATCTTCCTGAGGCAGTAGTAGTTTCCTTGAATGTAACTGCCAAGATGGATGCTATTCTGTGAATTTCCTTGTTTAAATCTGGGTCATAAAACGATACTTACAATGTCCAATTGGTAAGCAGATCTGCAGAGTTCTTGCATACTCTATGAAGTATTTCCTTGCTTGTCAAGTTCACTCAGTGTTTCTTAGTTCCTATAAGAGTAAGGCCCTGTTCATCTTTCTAGTAGTGCTTACACCTGTTTGGTCTTCTGTCATTTCTCTCCAGCCTGAACACTTCTAGTCCTGGTCCATCCTTGGTTTTATTTGAGCCATAATAGACATTTTTTAAGTAGACGACCTGAACTGAAAAGAGAAACCAAACAAAAACAAAACAAAAACAACCCAAAATGCCAAAAAAACTTTCATAAGTAGAAGAAACACCAATTCATGTAACATTTTGTACTCTGATTCCCAATTCTTCTAGCATTGTTTGCTTTTCCCCTGACCTCCCTGAGAAGCAATGAAGTAATGCTTTTGTAGGCTGCTTCTGGCCCAAGAGCCTATTCTCAGAGACCAGTACAGATTGTATAGCACAGAGCACTCAGGATTTAGATTATTTCTCTTTCCACTCATTTTAAAATTAACTGGATCAAACTTTAGCAGTTATTTTTTTCTTTGATATCAATGGGTGTTTCTGTAACTCTCTTCGCTCAGCAGTCACTATTCTAAATCACTTGGTGTCATCAGCAAATTTTGACACTTCACTATTATGCAAGCTATTACTAAGATATTGAGGACTGCAGATCCCAGCATAGATTCTTGTAAGGTCCCGCTCATGCTCTGACTTGTCCTGGTTTCCTACCTTTCAAAATTTTTTATTCATGTAAGGGCATTATCTCTTATATTGCAGAAACAGATTGATTTTCAGGCATGTAGCTTGTCAATTGTGCTAGGAAAACTTGACTAATACATTAATCAATTCTCCTTTGTCCATAACTTCTGCTATAAATTTTTTAAAAGACTCCAAGCATGTGGATGCTCTGTTTACAAATACATTTGCCTTTTACTAGTAGGCTGCTAGCAGAAAGAGATCCAGCATAAATCAGATCCAGACCTTCATTTGCCCAAAATTCAATGGGCTTTGAATTCAGCATTTTGCTCAGAGTTGTAAGAAAACAGGAGTTTCATTGGCATTAATTTAGTCAAAGTGACAGGATGTTGGCAGCTGGTCCATATAAGCTATTTTGACTGAATGAGCAGCTCTCATGCTGCACTCTTCCTCATTTTGTCTTTCCTGTCCGATTATCAAATCAAAGATACAAAAAATCATTCACAGCCTTGATTGCTGCTGATAGATTTTTGTCAACAAATAAGCTCAATATAATGTAAAATGAGGGTGTGATAGAGGCAGTGACAAACAGAAGACAAGGCGCCACTGACAGAATTCCTCAAGAAATAAAAATAAATGGAAACCAGTTTCACTTGGATTCCTTGATGACAAAGACATATAAATACAGTCATTGGGATGCTAACGAAATTATACTTCAGAAGCAAAAACTCAACCAAAATAAAAGCTGAATCCAAGCAAAGTGGGAATCAGAGACTGAAAAATCATCATGCAAGATATAGGAATCCTTTTCACTGTGTGATTGAAAGCCTGAAGAGCCCTGAATAACTTAATCATTCCACTTGCAATGCATATTATTTTATTGTTCTTTTTTTATTTAAAAGGTCTCAACTGGAGTTTCTTCTGTAAAAAATGTCAGGAAAAGCTTATTTACATATAAGTAAAAAAAATTCACTTTCAGAAAAGTGGTCACGGTTCTATGTAAGTCCCCCAAAAGAAGCCTGAAGTGGCTTTAGGTCCCAGAATGATGTGTTTGCATCTCTACTAAAAGAGCATGGTACTTATTTTCTGAACTGGTCAAAGCATGAAATGTAAACTTGGCTGACCTACTTTTGAGAAGTTACTCATACAGGGGTGTGGTCCTTAACAGCCGTCTTTTCCCTAATAAAACCCAGTTAAATATATTAAATAGAAAACACTGGCATGATAATTAGTCTTTGTTTCCTCAGCAGATTTCTGCTCCCTGCATACTGCAGCAGAGATATAGGGCACTAGAATCTTGGCCTGTTCAGAAGCCCCCATATTAATAACACATTACATTAACCTCTGCAGTTAAATGAAATAATTAAAAAGAAACTAAAATGTAACTGCCTTGATATGTTGCTCTTCCCAGAAAAATGAACACACATTTTCATTTATTTTGTTGCCAATTGCTACCTATTCTAGTTTTTATATTGCTTCCCATTTTGTTCTAGCATTGCAAGGACTGGATTGGACCTTCTGACTTTTCAGAGGTGTTCTGAAAATTCACCTGTAACAGAGAAATAAGAGTAGGTTTGCAAATGAGCCATTTTCTGTCCTGTTTCTGAAAGCTCAATGAATCCCAGAAGAAAATGGATAGACGTCACCAAGATCTGGACATAGGTGCAGAGAGCATCCTCAAAGTGACACTGCCTTCTCTCAAAGGCACCAGTTCAGAATAATGGTATTTAAGAGACCAAGGCTGTTTCATTTCCCAGTAGATACTGGAACCCTTTTGCCTATATTTAATATTATGCTATGAACAAAATACAGATTATAATAATTAGCCTTATAATTATTAATAATATAATAATAATTAACCTTATAAAATTGATGACATGGTTTTCTAGGTTTCTGATATGTTGGGCAAGTGCTCTAAAATATTGCAAATTGTTACCAAATTCAGAGCAGTCACATGAAGTTCAAGTCTTTGGGTATCCCCAGAATACAACATGGAACCCCAGTTGAGGGATCAGAGGACCTCAGACATTGCCTGCTCTGGTCTGTGATGCCAATGTGTCTATAACTAAGAAGTCTGTGATTTCCAGTTCACACTAGTTACCACCTCTCATCTTCATTCTTGCCAAGTTTATGTTTCTCACCAACCAAATGTGGTGATTGTACCTTTACTGTCTGAAGCCTTTCTGTTTCGATACATCACTCATTATCACACAATTCCTCTCTGTGACACTGTTCTTCCTCACCCCAAATCACTAGCTGCTATCAAGTCCACAAGCAGTGCAACCTAATTCTTTGGTTGTATCTCACAAAAAAAAATGCCAAACGGATTCCTGGAACTCCTTCAATTCTACTCGGCCTTTTTTTTTTTTTTTTTTTTTTTTTTTTTTTTTTTTTTATCATAAAGAAAATCCAAAGATTCAAATTTATAATTTAAAACTTCAAATAACTTTATGATTCCCAACAGTTAAGTTCTACCCAAACTGGGAAATATCCCCCAGTGTTCAGCTTGACATTCTCGGCTATCCAAAATGACAGCACCAAAGGAAGGGATGTTATTTAGTTCTCTCAACCATACTAAATCCTAAAGTCATATATTCTAACTGCAACACCTTTGTTTTTAATGGACAGTGGGGGAGACTGCTGATAGCTAAAAGGAAGGGTGACTCTCAGAGACCACATTAGGTATGACTGTCATACTCTGCTGTTAGATCTGGTGAGGATGTGATCTCCATGAGGAGACTCTTTTCTGTCCCACCACAGTCTCACCTTCCAGAAGTTTCTTCGTTCTTCTTGTAGCTGCTGTACACCCTCACCCCTATTCATCATCCCCTCATGGTCTCCCAGATCCACTTTACCAGACTGTCACCTTTGACTTTTACTTGTCTTGCTAAGGAGTTTCGAGCTGGTTATACTCTCCACAATTAGAGTTTGGGTGTTGGTAGCCTAAGCTACCACAGGTTTTCCCCATGCTGTTTATTTCTCCTTCTCTACACATACATGCCCTGTATAGGTTATGAGAGCTCCAACAAGGTCAAAATTTAATATAATATAATTGAAAGGAGTGATAATATGTTTGCCATTCTTTCTACCATTCTTTTGTTTTCAGTCTACCTTAGGTATCATTAGCTATACATGAGCTGCTTGCTATATGAAGCAGAAATGTAACATCTGGCAGCAGATTTACTGCTGTATTTTAAAATCCTGTTTTAAATTGAGAAATGCTACATAATCAGTCTGCCCACTGAATTCAAAGACAGAAGAGTATATATTTGTCAAGAAGTGTGCATATTTATTAGATGTTTATATGAATTTCTGAAAATATATGTTACAGTTACAGGGGGAATGCTAATCTCTGTAGTGTTTGTTCATGGACTGGACATAACCATGAATAGTGGTCTTCAATGGATATGAAGGAAACAAAGAAATATACCTGAAAGAATCGGTAGAAACACAGTTGTAGCAGTGTAAAATGTCTGTAAATTTGGATAAGGTAGAAATTATAAACTGTCCCCTGAGGGCAACTAAATCAGAAGATGTCATATATCCATCAGTAGTACAATTCATGACACTGTTATACTGGAAATTGTCTCAAATGAAAAGCAATTAGAGATAGGAAATTGCTTTGAAATGAAAGGAAGAAAACCAAAACCGAACCAATTATTCAAATCCACATTCTGTTAGCACTGTTCTTGCACCTGTCAGGTTCCAGTAAACACTTTTTTAACAGCTTTAACTCATGAAGTGTTGAATATATTTTATCAAGAATTTCAGTATGTATTACTAGCAAAAGCAACACCAAAGCAGTTACTCTAGCATGTAACAGCACTTTTAACTCGTATATGAATTTAATCTGAAGTGGATAAGCATGCATGTTTTGCATCTCTAGATGCACCAATGAAAAACTAACCAGACCCAAAATTAAATACTTTCGATTGAGTCAGTGCAAAAAGATATGAAGAATAAAGTGTCCTATTCACATGGAATTGAATTTACAGAATGACACTGTGGACAAATTGTATCATCATTGCATTATCTGTAGTGTACATGACTATGAAAGCATGCATTTTAAAAATAATGTCTAATGACAAACGGCAACTTTTGAAGTAACCATTATAAATGCCTGGCTATATTTCATATTAATTCCTTCTTCCACCAGAGTCAGAGTTTCACGCATGGTTCATATTTCAATACTTGCATACACTGACTGCTTTCCAAAGCAATAGATAAGAATAGATAACCATGTCTGAGATTCTTCAAAATAAAGCTTCAGAGAGATTACATTCTCTGAATTTTGAATTAGTTACATGGAAAAAGAACAGAGAAGTTATAGGGTGCCGAGGAGAATTTTCACTTAACAGATGCATCACATTTTGAGAGCAAAATCATAAGAGATCTCATAGAACAGCAGCATTTAATACTCTAGACATTGTTTTAATGTCCATTGCAAAACAACATTTTACTAACATGCCTTGGAAGTTAACATCCAGTGGAAAGCTAGAGCTATGTAGGTGTTGTGGCTTAAGCCCAGCCAGCAACCCAGAACCACACAGCTGCTTGCTCACTCCCCCTCTCTTATCTCCCCACCTCCTGGAGGGATGGAGAGGAGAATCGAAAGAATGTAACTCCCACGAGTTTAGATAAGAACAGTCCAGTAACTAAGGTATAACACAAACCACTGCTGCTACCACCAATAATAATAATGATAAGGGAAATAACAAGGGAAGAGAATACAACCACTCACCACACACTGACCAACACCCAGCCCAACCCGAGCAGTGATCTAACCCTTCCAGGTAACTTCCCCCAGTTTATATAGTGGGCATGACATGCTATGGTATGGAATACCTCTTGGGCTAGTCTGGGCCAGGTGTCCTGTCTCTGCTTCCTCCCGGCTTCCCCTCCTCCCTGGCAGAGCATGAGACTTAGAAAGTCCTTGGTCAGACTAAACATTACTGAGCAAGAACTAAAAGCATTGGTGTTATCAGTGCTGTTCCCAGGCTGAAACTCAAAAAAGCAGCACAGCACCAGCTCCTAAGAAGGAGAAAAATGACTGCTACTGATGAACCCAGGACAGTAGGGAAAGAGAGACTGGGAGAAGATCTCCAAGGAAGGGTAAAGCAAATTTGTTGTGTTGACTCATATCAACATTGCTCGACCAAGAATGCCATCATAGGTACCACACACTGCAATGCAAAAAGCCCTACATAGATTCTATCTGGCTTTTTTTAACAGTCACCATATCCATGTTGCTAATTTTCAGGCTGTTAGTTTTGACATGAACTCTGAAATTATTCAATCTCAGGGCAAGGAATTAGCTGTCCAGCTGAAAGAGTGCGCAAGTGACAAGGTTATCTATGTAGCACTGCTGTGCAGTGTTCCGCACATAGTTTTAAAATCTCATATTAATTCAATCACCTCTCTTTGCACAGCATAATCCAATCTGCTGGATGAACATATCATAGTTTTGTCAAATATTGCAAAACCAGCATTTTTGTCAGAGCACACGACTATATCAGAAAGTACACGGTCTTTATAAAATGAAGTTAGAAAAGATTTAAAGCCTATTACATGAACACTACTTTGGCGAGGAACTGAGGAAACACCATACTAATGCCAGCAAATTCAGTGCTACCCCTACACACCATATGACCCCAGAGTCAAAAGAGGGGGATAAGCTAGTTAAAATTGGCACATCTATCACATTCACAGCAAAGAACTACCTAACAAAGATCTTGACAGTGCAATCAGAAGCCTATAACACTTCACTACCTACACAAAGAGCCCAGTTTTAAATACCGATGCTAAAAGTTCTGACTGGCAATACTGGTTTATGCAGTGTATAATTTCATTCAAGTAGAATCAGAGTTTGTTTTACATTATTAGTCCAGGACCCTATCTAAAAATGTCCCAAAACAGAATAGAACAGACTCAAGGCTATGAACTCCAACCCATGTTGTGTGTGACATGACACACAACATGGCAGCAAACTGCTTTAAAAACAAGCCTTGAATAGATGATCACTTGACCTGGCACCCAGATTCAGTGTAGCAAAATCTAACCGAGGTTAAATGAGAAGTTTCTGCTCAGTGTGGTGATTCTACAATGCATACAAGACACATTCTACAATAATTCTGGGAAACAGTAATTTATACTTTTCTAGAAATTGCTTATAGATTATATGCCTTGTGTACATTTTAAAGTTCCCACAATTGGTAGCACTGTTCAATTTCCAATTGATGCATCAGGGACATGAAAGTTAAATCGGGTGTGCCAGCAACTACTGCATGATTATTTTCCAAAGTGATGATGTCCAAGAATACTTTTTTTTTGCCTGATGCCCTACACACCTCAGAAAAAGTACTTTCTTATTAGAATTTCATAAAAGCAAAATATAGTTCATGCTCTAAATATGCTATGAAACATTGCCTATTGTTCATTGAGTTCCTGGACTTTTATGTTCCCAAACCATAGGGGATTTTTATACATGCACAAATGCACAAAGTAGCCCTGCATACATAGTAAAAATTACAGTACCAGTAAAACCAGAACTTGAATTTTTGAAATCATAACCAAAACCCATTCAACCAGTTAGGCTTTCTAACTTACAGCAAAGGAGTATCTTGGCAACTAAAGCTGTTTAAGGCAGGAAAGAATTAGCCAATATTAAACATTTAAATGAAAAAAAAAAAAAAAGGGCAAAAAAAAAGAAGGAAATCTCATTCAGGGAAATATGTGACCATAGGTGGCAAACTGACAAGTGTCAGACTTACAAATGTTTGCAGAGAAGACATATTTGGCATCAGGCAATGCAGAATGCAAGGTTCCTTTCTACTGCTGCTATTGCATTGCTGCTTGCCTTGTCTTCATTTCCATTCGGTCTCCTCTGCTCTTCATTCATGACAGTCAGACTATTTAACAATCCTGATTTCTGTAGCTTCTAATTATTAGATATGAAATAGAAGGCACTATTCAAAGAGAAAGGACAATTTTCTCAGCTTTTTGTTAGGAGCTCATAGGTGAAACAGCATGGCTGTCATCAAACAGAGGAAAATAAATAGTGGAATAGCAGCAAAAGGGCCTGTTGCTACTACTACAAAGTCCATGTGAGTGGAAAATACACAGTGTAAGAGACAAATGCTTTCTCTTGATGGTTCAGATAAGCTTATACCATATATCATAATCTGTTAGTGACAGCCAAAATTTAGATCACTTTGTATACCCCCTAAGCCTGTTAGTCAACTAAAACTTTTAACAGGGGACTAAAGCAGCAAAAAAAATCCCGAAGAAAATAAAATCTCTTATTTGTTTGGATTTATTAATTACTAAACTCATTCCTTGTTACACTAAATTTTGCCTATCTATCTGATCTATCTTCAGGGCCTCTGACAGATGACTGTTGCAGAGAGACAATAGCACTCCTGCAGACTTAGCACACAGCCAGAAAAAAACAAGGGGTTAAACAGCCTGTAAAAGAGCTAGGGACTGCAGGGTGCACAAATTCAGTACATTTCTGCAAGAGCATCTGCCAGCAAGAATCCTTCCTCGAGCACACCTGGCAAGAAACAAACTCCTTCAGATGCACTGGCAGCATTCCTTCACAACTGAGCCTGCTCTGGCACAGCTCACTGCAGAGCAATTTCACTGTCTTGTGATGGAGCATGTTGAGGCCTTTTGTTTTGCTAAGAGCTCTGTATGCTGAAATGGAAACTGTGTTGCTCAATTGCTGTTAATTTTTACTTGGAACTTATCTCCAAGCACTTTCAATCAAAGATGCGGAAAGAGGCAACCACTCTAGAGGGTGACCTCAATCTATCAGGAAACCAGTTTATTTTTAGTCTGTGATTGTTAGTGGTGCAAACGATACAGCAAGTTGAGCTTGCTGTTTCCCAATGAATCAATCAGAGGATCATGCACGAGCAAAGCAGCATAATGTTAAGACATTCCCTTGGCAACAAGATGACTACCAAACTAAAAGGCAAAGAAACACATGTGCAGAAAGAAATCTTGTGTGTGCTGTCATCCAGCTTTACAATACAGTAATAATTCAAAAGCCCAGGCATTAAGGAGAATAGTCACCTGCAGCAAGCAACAGCCCTGTGAGGTAAAACACTTAGGTAATACCATAGTAGTAGTGCATCAGCAGGCAGCAAAAAGTCACACTAATGAAGTCACCATGTCAGAGGTTCAGGGGCAAAATGCCATCTCCAGTATAGCTCTAAACTTTACTAAACAGCATGACTACAATGCTTGGGACACCAGCCCTAAGGCTACTATACCTAATTTACTCAGAGGTCACCCAAGACCGCAGTTTCCAGTTCCTCCTGCTGCTGCCATCCGCTCTTAGCTGCTTGATCATCTCTGCAAGGTAAACCACAATAAAAGGTGCTACACGTCATGCCCCAAGAGGAGAGATCCTGGCACAAATGGTTCAACTCCATTAACTCTTCAAGAGTAACAGGTTTCACTTCTTCACACTGTAATCTTGCCTGAAGAAGTGCATTAGTGTTTAGTATGATGGTAGCGCTTGAGAGGGCTCTCTGTTCGTGACTACACTCAAGGCTCTGAGCAGTGGATGACATCTGATGGCTTCTCATGAGCTCGAGACCTAAGCAAGCAAAGCTACCCTTTCTCTCA
Organism: Ara ararauna; assembly: GCA_028858755.1. Classification (NCBI taxonomy): domain Eukaryota; kingdom Metazoa; phylum Chordata; class Aves; order Psittaciformes; family Psittacidae; genus Ara; species Ara ararauna. Next base: position 50,024,593 of record CM054379.1, read on the forward strand.
TGAGCCTGCTGAAGCTTATCTTTCAGGTCACTGTCTCAGAAAGCAGCATAAGAGAGAGCAGCAATGTACTCTAAAGGCCCAACTCTTCATCAGTGACAAAGCTATATTGTCACTAAAACACTTTTGAGACAACAGGTCTTCCTGTGTCCCTGAGATTTTTGCTCTGTAGAGGGCAGAAATTCCCTACAGAGGAGACAAAAATTGGAAGAAACACATACAACCAAGTCTTCTAAATCTTTGTATTTGCACATATTTCCTTACCCACTGATGGGCAAGAATCCTGTCAGAAGACCTACTTCCTGCCACCTCCCATAGGGGTGGAACACAGCATCTCTCAGGCCAACCAAGCACTATTCTTTTTTCAGGGAAAGTAGCTGCAGTATTATTCCCAAATCACAAGCTACTACCAAAGGAATATACCAAAAATTAGCATCACTGTTGCTTGTTTTCCCTACTTTCTGCATTATGAACTGGATGGGGCAATTGGCTTCCAATGACAGCAGCAAGCTATTCATTAAGACATTTTAAATACAGGTTGATGCAGCAGGCAGACTATGCAGGAGCTCTACAACAAACACCAGTGTTTATAGTGCTTGAGTCATGCTCTAAAATAAGCTTCAAGGAAGGAAGCTACAAATGCTTTATGATAAATGCCATACACACACCAAAAAAAAAAAAGAAAAAAAAGAAAAAAAGAAATAAATCCTGTCACTGAACAGCAAGTTGGCACCAACGTGAACATGAAGTAGTGACATTTGTTCCACAACAGGATAACATCTCAAGGGCAAGCCTTTCCTGATGTCAGGAAAGGGGAAGGCTGCAGAAAAGTTCTCTGCTTTCTCTTGCTCATTCTTAAGCATTCAAGAGTTGGTGACAACCTTCCGATATTCATATGTGCATTACCTGATGTTAATTTGGGGTTTTCTTCCACACCTGCTTTATGGCATGGCTTCAGAAACACATGGGTCCACAGCGCAGCCTCAGCTCACCCAGCTGCATAAGCTCTATTGCTAAGGAAAGTGGATGCTAAATTTTCAAAAGGCAAAAATTAATAATCTACAGCACCCCCGAAGTATGTGGAAGGTGTTTCTACTGACAGAATGAGTTCAGCTTCATAGGTCTTTACAACCCACAGTTTCATAGTCCAGAGCTCACAGTTTTCCTTTCCGAGTTCTCCGTGCTGACATGAGCTCCACATTACCTCTGCTATCATGAAGAAGTCTATCATGAAGAAGTCTATCATGAATGTGGGTCAGTTGATGAGGTGAGTAGCTCGAGAGAGGATGTCTTCAAAACCTGAGCGGGGGGGAAGCTCAGCATCCAGGAGCCTTAACTCAGAGCTGCAAGAGCCACTGAGGGAGCCTCAAGTCCTCGACAGGACTTGCCCAGGAGCTGGCAGCTCAGCTGATGCGAGCAGGAAGTCACAGGGGGCAGTACCAGGAGGAGCGGTACCAGCCATGACTGGGTAAAAACCTGCCCCAGGGAGCGCGGCAAACAGGAGTGCCGCGAACGGGGTGAGTTGAGGCAGTTCGCATGGGCAGGCGAGAGGGATGGTGAGCACTCGCCGTATGACCAGGGCCCGATCTGGGAGCTCTGCTCCGGCTGCCCCGGCAGTGGCCAGTGTAGGCACCCAGACAGAGATGATGGGAGGCTGCCGTGCAGAGCTCGGGGTGTAGAGAGCGCCTGCACTGCTCTCCTGAGAGTAGGGTGCACAATGGGCAGGGCTGCGCTAGGTGCTCCCTAGTGGAGGCCCTCCTGCAGCAGGGGCTGAGCTGCGGGACGCTGTCAATAGGCTGAAAGATGTCAGGGAAGCTGAGAGGAAGCAGTACTGCTTGCTCCAGGCCCAGACTGTGCAGGGGCCTCAAGCATCTACTGTAGCTCATGGAGGGATGAAGGAGGCTGCTAACCCAGGAAGCTGGGAAACAGTAACAGAAAAAAACAACAAAAAAAGGAGGAAGAAGACAATTAAAAGCAAGGGGCTTCCTCTTAAACCTGTTGCCCCCACCCAGAACCACTTTGCTGTCCTGCCGGGGGCTAATGAAGAAACACACTTGCACCAGAAACGACTGGCTAACCTGGATTTGGAGAAGGCTGAGGTTCTTAATGACTTCTTTGCCTCAGTCTTCACCGACAAATGCTCTGACCACACCACCAAAGTCTTGGAAGGCAGACGCAGGGACTGTGAGAATGAAGACCCTGGGCCCACTGTAGGAGAGGATCTGGTTCGAGTCCATCTTAAGAACCTGAACATATGCAAGTCCATGGGACCTGATGAAATCCATCCGCAAGTCCTGAAGGAGCTGGCAAATGAAGTTGCTAAGCCACTCTCCATCATATTTGAAAAATCATGGCAGTCAGGTGAAGTTCCCAACGACTGGAAAAAGGGAAATATAACCCCATTTTCAAGAAGGGGAAAACGGATGACCCAGGGAACTACAGACCAGTCAGTCTCACATCTGTGCCTGGCAAAATCTTGGAGCAGATTCTCCTGGAAGGCATGCTAAGGCACATGAAAAACAACAAGGTGCTTGGTGACAGCCAGTGTGGCTTCACTAAGGGGAAATCCTGCCAGACCAATCTGGTGGCCTTCTATGATGGAGCTACGGAACTGATGGACAGGGGTAGAGCAGTTGATGTCATCTACCTGGACTTCTGCAGAGCGTTCAACACTATTCCACATGACATCCTTGTCTCTAAGTTGGAGAGACATCAATTTGATAGGCGGACCACTTGGTGGATAAAGAACTGGCTGGATGGCCGCATGCAAAGAGTTGTGCTCAATGGCTCAGTGTCCAGCTGGAGACCAGTAATGAGTGGTGTACTTCAGGGGTTGGTGTTGGGACCGCTCTTGCTCAATATCTTTGTTGGTGACATGGACAGTAGGATTGAGTATGCCCTCAGCAAGTTTGCCGATGACACCAAGCTGTGTGATTTGGTTGATACACTGGAGGGAAGGAATACCATCCAGAGGGACCTTGACACACTTGTAAGGTGGGCTGATGCCAACCTGATGAAGTTTAACCATGACAAGTGCAAGGTCCTACACCTGGGTTGGAGCAATCCCAAGCACAGCTACAGGTTGGGCAGAGAAGAGATTCAGAGCAGCCCTGCAGAGAAAGACTTGGGGGTGTTGGTCAATGAGAAAATGAACATGAGCCAGCCGTGTGCGGTTGCAGCCCAGAAAGCCAACTGTATCCTGGGCTGCATCAAAAGGAGCATGACCAGCAGGTCGAAGGAGGTGATCCTGCCCCTCTCCTCTGCTCTTGTGAGACCTCACTTGGAGTATTGTGTGCAGTTCTGGTGTCCTCAACATCAAAAGGACATGGAACTGTTGGAACAAGTCCAGAGGAGGACCATGAGGATGATGAGGGGACTGGAGCACCTCCCGTACGAAGACAGGCTGAGAAAGTTGGGGCTGTTCAGCCTGGAGAAGAGAAGGCTGGGTGGAGACCTCATAGCAGCCTTCCAGTATCTAAAGGGGGGCTATAGGGATGCTGGGGAGGGACTCTTCATTAGGGACTGTAGTGATAGGACAAGGGGTAATGGGTTCAAACTTAAACAGGGGAAATTTAGATTGGCTATGAGGAAGAAATTGTTTAGTGTAAGGGTGGTGAGGCACTGCACTGGATTGCCCAGGGAAGTTGTGAATGCTCCATCGCTGGCATTGTTCAAGGCCAGGTTGAACAGAGCGTTGGGTGACATGTTTTAGTGGTAGGTGACACTCTCCATTGCAGGGGGTTTGGAACTAGATGATCCTAAGGTCCTTTCCAACTCTAACTATTCTATGATTCTGTGAAGAAAAAAGGGGATATGTCTCAAAGTAGTTGCTGTCACTATTGCCCTCATAAATCACTGCATGGAACTACATGTACTCCTAAACACTACACTACCATTTGCAGTATGCAAAAGCATCTGTATCATGCAAGACTAAGAAAAGAGATGCAAAGTATCAGTCAAACTAATGGTGAATGACAGAGCTCTCTTCTGCCATACTTAATTCCTAGGCCTAGTTAAGGCAGAGGAACACCTGCTTAATATGCTGTTTTAGGGCTAGTCATCCTATTTGGAGGTTCTGTCTCTGTTACAGTCTATCCACTAAGTGCCATCTTCCCATCAGTGAAGTCGCTCTGTTCATGCCCCATCAGAATATGACTGCGAACTTCTGTAAGACAGACTACCAGAAAAGTATTCCCTCAATGCAAACGTATATAGGCTAATCTGACAGTCTGTATGCATGAGAATTCTTTTTAAAAGAGAATGCCAAATTATTCAATTATCTCAGTAGATGAACCTCTGTTCCCATCCTCTAATTTCATGCTGCGAAGCAAGACCATTCCATTTATTATCAAAGAAAGGAAGAAGTAAAATAATAAAATCAGAATGTTGGGATTCAAATATATATTAAAAAGAAAAAAAAGAAAACAACAAGCAAAACAACAATAAAATTGGACGATAAAGAGGTCTGGGCTTGGTCACTCTGCTTCTCTGTGCAAGCTAATCCTTCACTAACACAACACATACGACTTGTAGGCAATTTTTAATTTTCCTGAACTGGCATATTGTTCTGACATTGACAGATGTCAGGTCACGCTGCTGGGCTCACATAGAAATGACTAAAAACTAGTTGTATTTGTCAAGTTGCATACAGAACAATTCCATTGCATGAAGTAATTCAGGCATGAATTAGAAAAGTCACAGAATTAACCAGTGCTTGAAAGCTTTTCTTAAGGAAGTTCACAAAGACATCACAGCTTTGCTGTATTTCCAGTAGGTTACAGAGCTATGTTCATGCCACAACAGTTATTTCTGTTTGTCAAGTGGTTTATTTATAGTGAAGGAGCATTATTCAGTTACACTTTTTTATTCCAATTACTGTTTCCAAAAATCGATTCCTTTTCCTCAATAAAATGTGCACAGGCGTGACAATGCTGCATTTCATTTTTAGAAGTGAAACATACATTGGCTGAAGCTCCTGGAAGCGCTGAAAGTAGGAAGCAGCAAGTCAGAGCAACTGAAGCAACATAAAAGAGGTTTTAAGAATGCACATTTGTCTAACAACAACAAGACCCTTTTAAATAACAAAAAGAAAAAGCTCTTGCCATGAATTCCCAGATGCTGTTTTTAACTGTGAACATTTTCCCTGACTGGGCTGGCATTTATGTAGGTAGCACAGATATCATAAAACCCCCATTGTACTCTGGACTGCAGAACCATGCATGCAGCACACTCAGCAATTAATTTAATTTTTCTTACCCATAGATTCACTACTTGAATCACATTCCTGGGCTTCTGGTTTCATATTCCATATCTAGATGCTGCTACAGCTTATTCAGAAACCAAGTGACCCATGCACGTTGCTGACAAACCAATGTGGATTTTAGGAATACACAAGTCAGCTTGTATGTCCTGGCTCATGGATTTTGTTTGCACAGATCTGCTGGCCTAGGGCTCTTACACAGACTTTTTATTGTCTCAGCAAACAAAACCAAAGAGAAAACTGCAGACTTCCTGAGGAATAAACAACAGTTTCACTTACCAGCACCTTCTAGCTCAGAGGGACACAGAAGAGCCTGTAAAATCCTTGAGCAAAACATTTGCCTCAGAGAATGTAGAAGCTACCCCACTTTCCAGGGGGAAAACACTTAAAATGCATGCATACCCAGAAAACATCAAAGATCCTGGTGTAAAAAAAGTTGTCATCTTATACAGAAAGGATCTTCTCTGGTCACTTTTGTGAAATTTAAACGTTTCCCAAGCGACAAGATTCAGACCTCCTAAAACAAGTACTTACAGCAGTATTTAAGAAATGGGCCCCAGCCTCTGCATAAACATCATACAAGATCCCTGTGCTGTCAGAAGGATATTCCCAAGCAGAGCGCTACCTAGGGACATCCAGGAGAAAAATGGCGGATATTCCGAGTGTCTGAACTCTCTGGAGTCCAAATCAGGTCCATTTGATTTTTCATCCACCTAGGACTTGGGTCGTACCATGCACCACAGCTGATACAGAACCATGACCAGGGGAGGTAGAGATGCAACCACTGCCTTTTTTGCGTTATGGTGGTTAGAGCTTTTGTCCAGGCATGAAATGGAAACATGGATTTCAAATTCTGCTAGCCTGAGATTCAAACCCATATCACCTATATCCCAACAGACCTTCCTAGTGACTATGCTATTCTTTCTGACGATTTTCTATTCCTTTTGTTAAATGGTCAGCCAGAGCTCAACCATGTAGCTGATGTTCATTCCACCAGAGAACTAAAATGAAATACAAACTTCAACCTCTGCTGCATAGAGGCTATAATGCCCACTGTAAAATGACAAACCTCAATTCTGCTTCCTTAAATTCTGAGGGGTCTTGGTTTCGTTTTTACCTTCTGATTTTGAAAGCTAGCAACTTGTTTTATGGAAAATGCCTGCATTATCCTGGGCATGGAACCTTTCAAACACTGTCCGTTCTACCTGAGCAGCCTAACCAAGAGAATTCTAGGGACTTCTAGAGAAGCAAAATGACCCAGACACCTCTGTGAATGCAGGGCTGTGAAGTACAGCCTCCAGAGTTAGTGAAGATCAAGCAGCATTGAAGCAGTCTCAAGTAGTCCTCCAGCTCCAAGTGCTACATTACCTATCCATCCACCTCCAGCACCTCAAGTAAGTGGCCTGAACCTTGTCCAAAGACCTCTGCTGAGCACAGCTGCTGGGGGCTTCACTCAGGTTTTTTTGTTTAGCCTACACTGTAAAGGTTACAGATGATGCAACTGCTGGCGGCCGGGTATGTGTGGAAGTCTTTTCTGCTAGATGAACCTACATATGAGGAGGAGAGTTTTATAGTTCGAAAAAGAGTAGATGTCACCCTAGATGCAAGCTTTGGCTAGCAAAACTGCACTGAACTCCAGCCCCTGCTAGCATCTACCAAAATGAGGTTGCAGACGGGCAGCCACCATGAATGATGGCTCAGGAGAATATCACCAAATGGTAGCATTCACCATCACATCACATCCTTAGAGGGGTAATATATGACCCTAAATAGACGTGTAAATTCTTTTGTTTACAATGGGAACTCACAGCACATTTAACCTCTGAAAAACAAAGACAAAGGACAAGTACCAAAGTCTGAAAATACTGGTTTCACATGATCAGATATTTGGCATCACTGGAATCTGGATCAGGGGTCTGGAGCACCTCCCATATGAAGATAGGATGAGCAAGTTGGGGCTGTTCAGCCTGGAGAAGAGAAGGCTGTGTGGAGACCTCATAGCAGCCTTCCAGTATCTGAAGGGGGCCTATAGGGATGCAGGGGAGGGACTCTCCATTAGGGACTGTAGTGAGAGGACAAGGGGTAAGAGGTTCAAACTTAAACAGGGGAAGTTTAGATTGGATATGAGGAAGAAATTGTTTAGTGTAAGGGTGGTGAGGCACTGGACTGGGTTGCCCAGGGAAGTTGTGAATGCTTCATCGCTGGCCACGTTCAGGGCCAGGCTGGACAGAGCCTTGGGCAGCACAGTTTAGTGTGAGGTGTCCCTGCCCATGGCAGGGGGGTTGGAACTGGATGATCTTCAGGTCCTTTCCAACCCTAAGCGTTCTACAATTCTATATATTTTTCTCATATTTTCAGGAGTAATTTACTAGGGCTGATATGTTCTTAATTTCCTCACTCCTGTGACAGAACATGTAACAACTGCTGGTACTGGCAGAATTTGATGAAGGCCCTTTTTAACTCTTTATTAATATTGACATTTTCTGGCAAAACTCCTTTCCAAAGATTTAAGATTTGAAATTTGGTGAGTTTATAAGTGATCAAGAAATCCAGGGATAAAAACAAGTCCCCTAAAATGTTGCCAAATATCCTATGGGATTCCCTAACTGCTTACCTGAGAAACAGATTCATTTATTTTTCCTCACCAAGAGCTAAAACAACAGAAAGAACAACATTGGAAGCTCTACAAAAAAAACCCAAAAAACCAAAAAAGAACCAAAACCCAACAACCCAGATTAAAAAGAAATAAAAAAGATCTGTTTGGGCATTACTAAAGGCAATTCTAACATACTAATCAAATTGATATTTTAAGCTGTATAATGTAAGGCATTTCAGGTTTCTTGAAAAAAAACAACTCTGTAGAGCGACGGGTTAAGTCAAGGAAATAACAAGTAACTGCATGTCCAGATTCTAAAAAAAAAAGTTAAGATTAGCAATAAAAATGAAATAATAGAAGTCCAAGGCATGAAAAAAAAGTCTTAAGATGCAGTATCAAAATCCATATTTGGCACATGTTTATAATGATCAGGAATATCTTTTTTGTTTAAGAAGTCAAAAAAAAAATTGCTCTAATTTTTTGTCTCTGTAATTTATGATTAAGGTGTGCAACCAGATATCTCTATTGGAAAAGTAACTTCAAACTAAAATCTATTCTCTTTGTACAAATTTCCCCTGATTACTACCAACATTTTTTGCGTATAATTTTTAAAATTTCAAAAACACTTTAGTAATCATAAGTAAACTGATAACAAAGACCCTCTTTTATCAGACCCTATAGGACTTCAAACTAACTCCAGTAGAATTTGCATAAGGTGTTAATAAGATTTGAAATCCTGTAACAGTAAAGGTTGACTGTCCTATTGTGTGTCTTTTTTTGTTTTTTTCCTTCAAATTAAAACCAGGTTTACTATCTTACTATTAGTAGACTCTTAATTACATTTTGATGAAAGGTCAGTTACTAGAGCATAAGAAATGGTACGTACTACCTATCTGCCCAAACCTTATACCATGCTGCATGCAGAACACAGATTGGCAGTGCATTTTAAAGTCTAGGCATATTTAGGAAAAGACTGAGTATAGAGTACTTTCACGGATTTCTAAGTTTAAATCCTTCTTAGCAGCAGTCCCAGCATAGTTTAAATTGAACAAATGTCCTTTTACCATGATAAGCTTCAGAGAGAACATTTCCACAAGAAATCACACAAGTAGCACTCACACTCAGATCACACAAGTAACAGACACTGGCATCTGCTCACACCTGACACTGTCAGAGGTAATTTTCTTGCTTCTGGTACAAAAGTTTGGCTCTTGCATAACACTTCAGGGGAGGCTGGGAAGGATGGGCCTTGGATAATGAGAACTCCTAGTTTCAGCCTACAGCAAGTCAAATCAACCAGGGTCCAAGTTTCTCTCCACATCATAATTAATATTTCACTCTCCCTCTCTGCCTGTCTCTGACCCAGAGTTAACACCAGAACTTTCACAGCTTAATAGCATTTTTTACATCTGCTGATCTGAAAGAAACACACATGAGGCTTATCAACCCTCATAGTCTTTTCCCACCTTCTCCCACCACCCCAGCTGTAATCAATCCTGTAATTGATCCTGAAAGTAAATGATTCTGAAAGATTTTGGGGAGCTCTCTACTCTTTACTAAAACCTGCCCTAGGGATTATGGGGTATGGCCACAACCATCATTATCTTCCCTGTCATTGTGCAGGAACATTAACCCTGCAGTCACACTGGCAATGTTTGAACAGGCCACAGTGTCACAGCACTAGGAGTCACACAGATATATAGCCTTATCCCACCCCCAAATCAGTTTGACCCCAGAGCTCATCCACCTTTCACTTGCTATATTGCTTCCAGGAATATGCATGAAATTAACTTTACAGTTTTTGTTGTCCAAAACCCAGGTGTTAAGAAAAAAATGAAAAGTCAACTTTCCTTTTGGCAGTCAATGCATGAGAGCCTTGTGTCACAACCAGCAATCCCCGTAGGAACGCAATTGTGGGTTCATAAGGCACATTCAGCTTGCCTGCCATGGCATTGAAGTTCAAGACAACAATGACCATCTCAGATCTCCTGCTAAATTCATGCTAAGACCTGACTTTCTCAACAGTTGCAAAGTCAGCGTCTCACTTAAGTATAAGAAGGTCTTATTTAGGCACCTATTACATGTCATCTGAACATGGTCCCAGTCATCAAAACAAGAAAGCATTACAAAATACATTGAGATATTCTTTCAAGCTTCCCCTGTAGATTCCCTGAAAAGAGCTGCTAGAAAATGAATAAGACACGTGAAGAATTTGCCTCTGAGGAAAAGCAGTCTGCTCCAGTGAGCAGCAGACAGCCCACAGCAAGAGGTGCTGCTACAGCACAGCCCACCAACCCACAACAAATGCCTTGAACAGCAAGAGCTTGGCAGGGCCAGCCCATTCATTGAAAATGTTGTCTTCCAAAATAGAGTTGCTTGTCTTTTTACAAGGAATAAAATAGGAAAGTCGTAACACTTATTATTCAAAAGAAAAAGAACAAACAATAAGAGATTGATTTATATATTTGCAGACACAGATACAATGCTTAATGCTATTCTACACATGAATGAGATTTACAACTCCAGATTTGTCTCCTACCTTTCTTCTGTGGTGCAGATATTAATTTCTCTTAGTTTTAACAGAGTGTAGGCTATTTTTGCAAAGGCTCTTTATCTATGAAGGATGGAAGAAAGCAGCAGATGGTAAATGCAGAAATTCTTCATGGACCTTGCCTTTCGTGAAAGATATGGACAGACAATGAACTTTGTGATGACTAGATGTTAGATTAGGGAATGGTGCAGGTAATATGTTTTGTTCTCTATTCCAGCATTTAGTGCAGGATGTTCTTTTTATGTCTTGAACATAGCCTTTCCCCTCAATTTTCACCAAACTCTCTCAGTGACACTATCCAGCTGAAACTTCGCATGTACATTACATATCAGATTTTAAGACATCAAAGCTCCTATAAAGGCAAGGAATAAACAGGCAGCCTGGGAAGCAACGGATTATTACTCAGGGTGATTCATTTAAGACAATACAGTTATGTTAAATAACTATTTTCAGATGCTATGATTCAATTTGTCTTGAATTGCTTCTTGTTGAACTTGTAATCTTTCACTCCACCCTCTCCCTCTTGGGTCTGCTCTTACTGAAGTCACTTGACTCTCTGCCATAACATATACAGGCTAGAAGCAATGACACAGAAAAAGCAGCACAGAAAGGTGATGTGACAGAAGAATTTGGCATCCTTTCCTAGGAGAAATACAGTAATCACCAACTTGGCATTTGAATTTCTAGGAGCTTTTCCCCTCCTCCCTCTTCTTCTCAGATCTCGGATTACATAAAAAAAAAAAGCAAAAAAAATCTTGATTTAAATGTACTTCAGTACTGCTTATAGAATCACAGTTTTTGTTGAAAGGATTGTCTAAGGTCTGGAATAATAGCCATGTCAAACTCAGGAACTGGCATGTGTGAAAATGAATATAGTCTTTCTCCATACTTGGTCTGCTGCCTCTTAGCTGATGCTGTGTTAGTAGTCACTCATTTTCAAATATTGTCTCAATTTTTGTTTAAACATTGCAGAAATCAAGGGCAGGAGCACCAGAGGATCTCAGAATTTTATTATATAGATCCAACTTCTACTTCAAATAATAATTCATTTTAAGGTAGACCTCTCCTTTAGCTTCCTAGTAATAGCTTCCATTAGAATTCAATAAAGAAGCCAGGGAAAGAAAAGTCAATTATTCAGCTAAATCCTTACTCACATCTCTAGATGTTTTATTTTTTGCCCCACCTTTGATTTCCAATAGTATCAGTTTAAGAAATATCAAAGAATTAAAATGCACAAGAATGAAAGTCTCTTCCTAGAGGTGTAAGTATCCAGAGGATGAAAAATATTATATGTAAACCATGATCTCCAAGCACAAAGCAAAAGAGAATTTCCCAGCCTTCTCATCAGTTCACACATACAAATCTGGTAAGAGATAGGTATGTATTCCATGCATAGAACTATTTCATTATTATAAATTTAACATGGAGGATGAAAAAGGAATGAAAGGAAAAGTAGTACTCTGCTTCAGTGAGATAATTTTGATGCTAAATGGAAATGAATATTTCTTTCAGCACCTACTGTCTCTGAGCACAGAGACACAGGTCTGGTTTGAAAGAACCTGCTTTACATAACAAATTTTAATGTTATTTTTAAGTGGATAAGACTGACTCAGCCTTCCCTGTCTCACTAAGTCCTCACCACACCTCACTTGCTCGGCAAACATAAATAAATAATGTTAATTTTGAAAGACTGAAGATAGAGAAAGCAATTATGCAGATTGGTAACTTTAAACCACTGCACAAACTTTAACAGCTAAACAGCATTGGATCATACACAGACTGAAAAGTAGTGGAGATCTCTGACTTCAGCGCAACCCACAACATGATTAATTTAGAGGAATCCAGTGAGCTGGAAGGCACTCACATAAGTGAAAATTACATATTGAGAACATGCATGAGGGAGAAGGGTGTCAAAGATCAAAACATTGTGGAACACTGTTCACCACTGCGTATTTATAATCTCACTTTATCAAGAATAATCCCAGCTCCACATGATGCCAGGTACATAAAAGGCTGAAGTGACAGCCAGTTGGATCACTGCGCAGCTTCCAGGTATCTTAAACCTATCACTGCCACAAAATATGCAGCAATTTAATAGCTGATTGTTATTTTAGACTCAGACATCCCAGCAGTTTCGTTTCCTTTCCAGCAATCTAGCCATCCCATTTAACTACATCTTGATGTATCCCTGAGCCAAGAGGAATGATTCTGATTATCTGTTCTGATCTCCTGGATAAGACAAGCTCATCGTAACAACTCACTTGGGACCTGAACTGCACCTGGCACCTGAATTTGAGTTATTTACTGGGACAAATTTTCCAGAAGCTAGGCATTCCCCTGTTAACTAAAGCACCTCTAGACTGTGCATTGCTGTTCTGCAGCCTGCACTCCACAGAATTCATCCAATACTGTTATTAAACTCTCCCAGGAAGCTATGCAGCAAGTTTGAAAACTGCTGATCTTTATATCTCCAGCACCCCTGAATTACCAGAGCCACTCAAAACCAACACTGCCAGGCATACAAGAGATGGAAACGCTGTGTCCCAAAGCAGCAGTCTGGTTCAACAGAATGACCACATAAAAGGGAAAAATAAGTAAAAATAAAAAAAGCAACAACCAAAACCATTGATCTAATACATTTAAGACTATCTGCACTTGGTGAGTGCTCTTCATCCCAAAAGACTCTGAAGATCACAGGACAAAGCTTTCATTTTGATATCTTTCATCTTTCTGTTGGCACATACAATAAAGCCTTCTTCACTACAATTGTCATGCTAGGAAATGTGGATCCATAAAACCTGAGAACTCATTTTTCATTGCAATACCTTAGAATCTGAATTGCAGAAGTTAACGCTGAGAATAAGGAAAAAATTTGAGTTCTGCCACTGGAAACTGGGAAAAATAATACATCCTTACCACAGATGTTATTATTACTTAGCAATTAATGGATAGAACACAAAACTTTTGGGCACAGTTTACTTAATGCAATCAATTTTGTCTTCTGAATACTTCAGTCCAGCTCCTTCATCTACTTAAGCAGAAAACATCCTTGCAGATCACATGAACAGCCAAAATAATATTTTCCAGACATAAAATTAATGGCACTGGTTGGGTTTTGATGTAACGGGTAGGGCTGAGACAGAGAAAATGCCAGTACCTCTTAGAGAAGCTTCTGTTCCACATTAATCTTGGTGACTTCCTAAGATGCTTGATGCATTGAGAGGGCTATAAAGGTAGTTCATCCTTTCCGACTGCAGCTGACTCCAAGGCTGTAGCTGCTTTCAGCAGGATGGCATTTATTTTTCATCAAACAGGAACAACATTTTCAGTTATAGTTCTGCCTACCACAGGACCACTTAGGGCCTGACCCTGTGAAGAAGTGTTTGATCTCTGCAAGGTGAGAAACTAATATCAAAGGAACCAAGAAGTAGCTCCACTTGTCATATTAGAACTTGAAGTTTTAGTTGTGACCTTGCAGGTCTTTTACCAGGCAGATAGTCTATTTTGATGACCAAACTGTATAAATCTCCCTCACATCGCTGAGCAGGGATACCTATTTGGCCACAGATCCTGCTGCCAAAGTCTCATCAGGCATTTATTCTAGCAATAAAAAGCTATCCGTAATACTTCATAAACAATTTCGATCAGCAAATATATACTGTGCAGTAGAGAAATTTAAGAATGTTGACTGGAAAATAAGACAGATTTTCTTCTCATTCCTTAGCTTCTTGCTCATCAGAGGTGTTTTTTTCACCATATTGGTAAGTTTCCAGTTGCTGATCTGTACAATACATTTGGAAAAGTTTTTTCATTGTTGTAATTTTTCTTCTTGAAATGTCATTTCTGGTGAATTATAAGAACCTTGATTGATTACAAAATTATTTTTGTGTAATTATTTCTTATCTTTCACTACCCTTTTGAAATTTTCAACTGCAATAAGAGCTTATGTTTTCCCATAGCCTGGAAAAGCATACACCACAAAACCTTACAAAATCTGCCTTCTGTATTCACCTTGAACTGCTGTTTTACACCAGCCTGAAGGAAAACTGTACATTCCCTTCATGCCTACACAGACCTTTACTAATAACTCTTCTTCAACTAATACACATCTTCACATTTCAAAGAGTATTTATATTCTTTGCCTAAAGAAGAATGCCGTGGTCAGTTTATAGAGTTTAGTATTTAATCCACCTTGCAGAACCACAGGCATTAATAAGAAAGGCATTAATACCCACGCTTTTCACACTTTTGTCTGTAGAGCTATACAGACATTAAGCTTCCCAAATGGTCACAGTGTTACAGACAACAGCACACATTACAGGATGCTATTAGAGAAAGACTCACAAGAATAGGCTTTCTACCCAGAGACCAGGAAAGTAGATGGAGAGAACTGTAAGAACATGGAGAGCAGCCAGCTGTAAAAGGTGAAGAGAGAAAACTACAATTAGCTGTTTTAAGGATGCTTCCAGCTATTATCACCAAATTTAAAGGGCTAAGACTAGAAATGCCACACTGAAAGAATTATTCTGTAGGAGAGTAATTTTGCATTGATAAATTAGTATGAACTAAAAATAAGAAGGAAATAGTTGTCAGAAGATAGTGCAGAACTATGTCGGAATGTCATTACAAATCCTAAAAAAGAGATAGCACGAATTCTCAGGCTTTACAAAAGTTAACAAGAGACACAGCAGCAAATTCTGTGGGCTGCTTTGTTTATGAGTACCTCTGCTATTATCTTTTTTGCTATTATTTTTATTATGGTTAAGTGGAGACGCTTGAATATGATTTAGACTTCTGGG
The DNA here is from genome assembly GCA_028858755.1 of Ara ararauna. Taxonomy (NCBI): domain Eukaryota; kingdom Metazoa; phylum Chordata; class Aves; order Psittaciformes; family Psittacidae; genus Ara; species Ara ararauna. The sequence continues at coordinate 50,039,796 of CM054379.1, forward strand.
AAGGGTCTGTGGCAAAATCAGTGTCACTACTTCTGCCTCGTGCTTTATGAGAACCTTTTTTCTGTAGGCATGTTCTGAGAATATCTAGCAGGAGGGGGAACTGATCATCTGTAGCTGTGCAGGGACTCCCACATCTTTTCGTATAGCTCCTTAGACTTCTTATTCACAACAAATTCCAACATGCAGAGAACATGGTGAAACCATAGGCCTTTGAAATGTCTGTATTCCTACAGTGAGGTCAAAACTGAGTGCTAGTTTTGAATACCTACAATTTGGGCTCATGGGGGCATTCCTTTTGGGGACTTGAATCAAAAACTATTCTGGGTCCTGAGAAACTTTAAGACCAAGGCAGGAAGGTGGCTGGTACACAGGGATTTTGCAGTTAAACCCAGTTTAATCAAATCTACCTCCATGAATCGTGGTTTATCAAGTGGCTGTCTCTTCCAGGTCATTCATAATGGTGCTAAACAGGATACTACGCAGATATAGGCAAAGCACCTGGTATTCCTTCTTATTTTTTGTCATTAATGAGAGAGGGAGAGGAAGGATATACTTCATACTGCTTCCTGTTCCTACGGTTCTGACTTCAATAGCTTCCCAGCCTTTCCATACTGATCTTCTCTACCACAAGGGCTTTTCTGTAAAAAAAGAGGTTTTTTTTCAAAGCAGGCATAGGCTTCTCATTCTCACAATTCTCCTAATTTTTCTTGTGAACACAAGGACAATGATGTAGAACCACAAGAGCACAGAAGAAAAAGCTACTTCTGACCCAGACCCATTCCCACCCTAGCTTTTTCACTGAACATCCTCTGCTTATCTGGATGAAGCAGTCTAATGCAATGAAAAAAGCTATTGGCTTTATGTTTTAATTTAATCTTCTCATGTATCTTCTATGCAGCCACAAAAGTGCCTTTTTCATGTTTAAATCAGGTAGAAAATTGCCTTCTTGTCTCCAGTGTAAAGGATGAAATATCAAAAATATCAGTATCCACCTAAGTAATTTTTAATGAATTGAGTCATTTGTCCAACAACAAATTAACTTGTCCTTTTGACAGAGTAATACAATCTAATCTGTTCTTATTTTTGGATTAATTTCCAAAACTGTCTCTTTGCATTTGAGAGATTTCTCTTATCCTTCTGTGTGCAATTTTTCTTTCTTAAAATAAACTTTAAACCCCTATTTTTACCATCCTTTCTAATTTCTGCTTGTGGGAAGATTTCTTACTCTAAAAGAACTAGAGCTAAACTCAGAAATCCTTGCCAGTGTGTAGTTTCATTTGCATTTACCTTGGAGAAATATAAACAGTATGTTTCTTGTCCTGGCTTGAAGTCACAGGCTTTGAGATAGATACTCAATCCATGGGTTCTACTCTGATAAATACATTTTTTATCAGCTGGACCATGTCATCCTTTTATGCTTTATATCTGCACAAAAGTAGAAGACAGACATTAGTGTAATAATCTTCAAGAAAATACCAAGTGTGTATGCCTGGTTTATGAAGGTTTTTAATCTGGAAAGCCAGTGCTCCCTTTTTTTCCTTATCTATAACAACTCAAATAATAAATACAAATAAATACATATTTTAAGAATGAAATTATACAAGCCATAAAAGTCTTTAAAAAAAAATATATATTTTAAGTCTGTCTCCTCTCACGGACCTTCTTATTTTTCCTGTCACATCACAGTTCATGACAAATTCCTTTGTCTCTTTTTCATGATATGCAGCTATTTCTGTTTCTGTTCACCCACTGCCAGACTCTGATCTCAGTAACACTGGTGTAACTAACTCCAGAATGGCCCCCAGTGTCTGGATAAAAGTCCAGTACTCCTGGTTTGATCCAGATAAAACAGTAGTAATGCTTGCTGGCAGAAGGCAGCATTTTTGGGGATTTGACAAGCACTGTGACCAGACTTCAGACTGAGGGCAAACATGTATATCCATCTGTTGTCAAGACATTCTGCAGTCCCAGGGTCTGTTGGGTTTGGCTGCGGAGGGTCTGCTGTCGGTCCCCTGGGCAGGATTCATGGGGTACATTCTCAGGATCCTGAGCTCTGGCTTTTGTTCCCACTGCTGTCTACTGCTGCGGGACCGGCCCCAGCCCCAGCGCACCGTACAAGTGCTCTCTGGTCCAGCTTTTTCCTCCTTGGCACAGACCCCGTGCTACCCTTGGGCAATCATTTCTTCAGATTGTGCTTTGCAGTGGGTTGAAGAGGCAAGCTGTGCCCTGCAGAAGACAAGGACTTTTCAGGATGTTGCAAGACATTGTAACGTAGGCATGCAAACACCCATTCAACCTGTTTAATTGTCTCAGTCACACCCATGAAGACTATAGAAAGTGTGAGAACCTTTTTAAAAACAGTGTAACAAAATGTAGCATAACATACATTAAACAACACTCATTAACTCCGAATTGTATCTTTGTGAGCTTTCTGACTCACTGATGGCACCATCCCATCGGTGTCTACAGAGGCCAAGAGAAACAAAAACAGTTGTGTTTTGACTAAGCATCTCACTCTTCAAGGAAGGAGCTACTGCTGGAGAAGACCATCTCATATTTTTTTATCTGAAAAACTGGAGCCTTTAGCAAAAGCTCATGGGCCATGCCTCAATCTGAGTCAACGATGACAGGCTGGGACAAATAATGAAAATCTGTTCTGTTCTATCCCATCTTCTCCATTTCATACAAACCCTCCACTGTGGCAGAACACTATTTGCTATACCCAAAAGGCCAATGACCTTTCTCCTAGTTGACACATCCATAGACATATGGATTTGTCTTATTTATTGTGGCCGTTCCTTTTCTGGTATTTCCCCTACTACACTGTTTGAGCTCCACAAAAGTCTTTCAAAACATTTCCCTTTACTGGCTTATCTGCTGAGACTTGTTTCTACTCAAGCTCTGAGTAGAAGAGTCTGTCAAACCAAGAATAATTCTGTCTTGACTCAAGCTTGTCACTGTACTGTTACTACTTTTCAAATGGCTTTCATAATGAATATTAAAGAATTATTTCCACAGTATTCTGTTTTCTTTCTTTAGCAAATGCATTAAGCATTACTTAGGCAAGCACGGTATGGTGCTTTAGTTTCCAGTCTGGAGGATAAATTTTAGTTTGGCTGTATACACCAGTCCTGCCTCCAGGGTCCTCGCACAATTTGCATTTCCACCTAGGTCCTTATTTTCCCTGAGTTTTAACCGAAGGCTGTACCAAACTGTATTATTCTCATTGTTTTTGTTGACCACACACTGGACTCCTAACTAGTAAAGAGATTTGGGCTACTTGTGTTACTAGTATGTCTCTGCCAAATAAAATCAATATTAGAATAACTATATTACCATAACCCAAGAACTTCCTGAATCTGTGGACTGGTGGAGGAAATCCCACACTACCCCACGCAAGTTATCCATATGACCATCTATTTCTATTCTTGTGCATGCCACCATAGTGAACAACAGTAGCTGACAGGCACTGTCTGATCTGGCAAACCTGAGTGTGCTCAGTGGGCCCATTACTCACTCGGGAATTGCATGCCCTGCATGTTTCAGCTCTGCTCCACAATACCGTTTTGTGAATCAAAAGCCTGACACAAACCTGCTCCAACAAGTCTGAAAGGGAATGGCAAACTTCACAGGAATGCCCTAAACTCCTGGCCAGGGTCTGCCTTCAGTGTATTAGCCAGGGATTGGCCTGTAACCTTCACGCTAGGAACAATCTGCTCACATGCTAAGCAAAAGTTGCAGGACTATGACAGCAGCAAATTCAAGGTATTAGCAAGGTTGAAGACATCAAACTATACGTGTCCTGCTTGCACTGATTATTGCTTGAACATCTGTCCTATTACAGCAAGTGATCAAAAGATCAACAGTGTAACAGTTGTTATACCCACTGCCCTTCAAAAAGTGTGATGAACTCCTAAACCCAGAATTACACACATGGATTGTTGCTGGATCACTCACTGTTCCTCTGCAAACAGGCATCAGTCTGGGAAAATGTCTCCCATTTCTGGTGTCTTTGAAGCTCTCAAACTCTGTATGGATACAAGTCTGGCTGCTGCAGCTGGCTGGATTTAGCTCTTGCAATGTGCTCCATACCTTAAATCGCTCCACAGCCTGACCGTAGTGAGCAGATGACAGTCCAGTTCAGCTCACTGTGGAAGCCATTGGTGATATTAGTGTTTAGTATCTGCTTTGATTGTCCAGAGACAATATAAACTGCAGTTTGTTCTCTAAATGCTGGAAGGCTTGAACTTTGGTTACGTCTTTCACTGAGGTGCCAACACTGCACTGTGGCCACAGGAGCTGAAGTCCTCACAGTCTAAAATGAAGTGATTTGCTCTCAGTGTTGTGATAGCCCCTCGGCTTTGCAACCTATTTCACTGCTTTGAACTGCAATATCTTGTTTCTGTTCACTTTCAAAATGAAGGAAAAGCAAATGTAAAACAGTCTGCTGTTTATTTCTCACAAATAAGGTACTGTTTAGATGATTTTATTTCTATAGGAGGCAGATCTGAAGACTTCTGTTTTGCTTGTCCTCTACTGTGTTTTCACAGTAAAGTACTTGAAAAAAAAAAAAAGGCAAAAAAGGCACTTTTCAAATGCTTGTAGAAGTTGCAAATCAACATAATAATTTGCAGAGAGGTGTCTACGCATATGCGCTGCAGACAGGAGCATAGAGCACAGCTCCTGGTGCTGTTCAGCTGTACCATGCAGCACAGCCATGCACCCACACTCACCCTGCATGTCTCCCCTGCCTCTTCTCCTACAGCCCAGGCAGGAGGAGCCAGCTTCTCTCCTCCAGCATAAATACACCTTCAGGCTCTCAGAGAAGTATGACAAGGGCTAATTCAAACAGTACAGGAGGAAGAAGGGTAAACATACCCATGCAGTTGCTGCAATCTGGTAGCCTGACTCCTGATCTGCAGCATTCTTCCAATTATTGCTCAACAGGATTGATGCTCAGTGCATCCATTATACCCCCATCTTTTAATCTGTCCCAGTTCAGGAAGTCATTTCTATTTAGCACAACATTAGTATGCAAATTCAAGTGTCATTAGAGTTGTCTAAGTAGTGCTGGAGGTGGAAATGTAAGTACACAAGTAGCTGGTGGTGGACAGTGCCATAATGATACACAAGATCTGGGTACTAAAATTCAGTATGAAGTGAGGGGGCAACGTATCCTAAGAATTTAAAATGGTCTTTGGAGACAATGAATAAAAATGTCCCACTTATTATAAAAAAATAACACCAAAATACTTTACAGCAGGTGAGCAAAAATGGAACCAGCTGGGAAGAGAAATTAAGATACTGATTAGCACCAATCATTTCTCATGTAAGCAAGTACAACTTATTTAGGGTCCATGCAGTCCCAAGACAAATCTATGAAAAACATCAGAGGGCTAAATTCATCTCACATCATTTTAGCTACATAAAATTTAAATATCTATTTTCAATTACACAACAAGGCCCCCTGTAGCCAAAGGGGAGACACAGAAACTTCCAGCTCTGTGTTCTCACATGTCTGTCTGCAAAGGATTGGGTTGCCTCTGTGCTCTCGTACCAATTTCATCAGGAAAAGTGACTGGAAAACTGCTGTGGCTGGTTTTCTAAGCTCTTAGGTGGGTATCTGCAAAGAACTTGTGCCACTGGTACATCATGTTTTGCACATCACCATTCTCAGTGTACATTTTTGGAGTCACACTAGTCAGGAAGCCGAGGTCAGAATTGTACCTTAATTGTCATAGCAGTTCTGTTGCAGTTCTAACTGGAAGATACTTTGCAGACTTCAAGGAGATAACGGAAAATGACAGGAGGCAGCTCAATGCGGTGTCTGCTAATGTTTGAGGTGCTTGGGTTTTTTCCTTCACGACCTGTTTCACTGCAGTGGCAATAAGTAGTACCATAATGCGCTGCGGGCAGTGGCAAGGCTCTGGCAGCATGTTGTTCATAATTCTTAAATTGGCTCTTGCTCTCAAATAGATGTTGTGGTTCTGGCCTCAGTGGTCCATGTGCTTCCCCCTGAAGTCAGCCAGGGAACCCCATTGCAGGCTGACTGAAGGCAAGAGCTCTTCAGTAAAGCAAATGACATGCTACCTGCATCCCTGCTCATACTCCTATTCTCTGTAGACACACAGGACTACAAACACAGCATGAAGATACACAAGTGTAGTGGTTTAAACCCAGTCTGCAAATCAGCCACACAGTCGCTCAATCACTCCCACTCCATCCTCCCCACCCTGCTCCCGGAGGGATGGGGAGGAGAATCAAAAGAATGTAACTCCCATGGGTTAAGAGATAAGAACAGTCCAGTAACTAAGGTATAACACAAACCACTGCTGCTACCACCAATAATTATAATGATAAGGGAAATAACAAGGGAAGAGAATACAACCACTCACCACCTGCTGACCGATACCCAGCCCGACTGAGCAGTGATCTAGCTCTTCCAGGTAACTGCCCCAGTTTATATAGTGGGCATGACGTGCTGTGGTATTGAATACCTCTTTGACTAGTTTGGGTCAGGTGTTCTATGTCTGCTTCCTCCCGGCTTCCCCTCTCCCTGACAGAGCACGAGACTCGGAGAGTCCTTGGTCAGAATAAACATTACTGAGCAACAGCTAAAAACACCGGTGTTACCAGCGCTGTTCCCAGACTGAAACTCAAAAACACAGCCCTGCACCAGCTAGTAAGAAGGAAAAAAATGACTGCTACTGCTGAACCCAGGACAGTATCCACCCCTTATTCCATACCATTCACATCATGCTCAGATCCCACATTTTCAATATACCATCACTCATATATATACATATATATGCATACACACACAGAGAGCGAGATCATTACTTAGTGCATGGACCAATCCCTATAAAGCTGCTGAGTCCATCTGGCCCATGATGTCAGGCTCCGTATCTTGTAACAGTCTTTCAGAGCAGGGGAGGCTGTGTGCAGTGTTCACTCTCATGAATAACCTGGGTGATAGTGTCCATTACTAAGTCCACCCCTCGATCATGAGTCCATCTGTATATTGCATCTCTGCCCTGATGGCCTGAAGGGTTGTGGGCCCATCAGGCTCAAAATAATTCACCTTCCCCTCCGGGAGTTTCTGCAGCTTGTCACTGGGACTCCATGCAGCTGCCTTCCATCTCCGATGCTTCCAAAGCACTGGAGGGGCCCAGAGGACTAAATACTCGCCCATACTGTCCCACGCAGCCTGCTACTCATGACTGTCCAGCCTCGGGGAAAATCTCTTGGTCCTTCTATAATTGTCGTCTAACCCTAGACAAGACCCAAACCTGACTCTGCTTAACTCTCAAGATCAGACGAAATGGTCATGGGTAAAACACACTCTGTATACGTGCCAACATGGTGATCTCCATCACAATCAGTAGGCAGGTCTCAAGGGTACCCAAAGGCCATTCAAAACCTTCAGAACTCTCAAATGATGCTGCTGTACTTGTCACTGGGGCTGGTATACCTGCTGTGCTTGGAGTTGGAGTAGCTGTGTTATCTGTTGTAGTCAGAGTTTGAATAGCTGCTGTACTTGTCACTAGGGTGTGTGAGAATGTCTCCCTCATAGGCTGGCCACCAGAGGAGGGGAAAAAAGATGTGTAATTGCTATACACTTCTGTTATATACCTCCCAAAGTATAGAGGTGATGACCACACTGGGAACTCAAGCCAGGTCAGTTTCATGATCAATGAGTCTATTGCATTACAAGTCATTACCATAAAGTACAATGAAACAAGAACCCAAGTCCCCCAGCCGGTAAACACTAACACAACAGATACCAGCTGTAAGTGAGGTACAACATGCTGAAACTGTGAGATCAAAAGCAACAACTTTGAGAGCCAAAAAAACAGCATTGTGATGCGTGACTATTAGTCAGAAACAATGAATGCTTATCACAAATACGATTAGGCACACTCTAGTCAGATCTGTCATTATCTCAACTCTTTGTGCCCCACGTTGGGCACCAAAAAGAACTGTCGTGGTTTAAACCCAGTTGGCAAATCAGCCACGTACTCGCTCACTCACTCCACCTCCTTCCTTCTCCCCATTCCTGGAGGGATGGGGAGGAGAATTGAAAGAATGTAAATCCCACGGATTGAGATAGGAACAGTCCAGTAACTAAGGTATAACACAAACCACTACTGCTGCCACCAATAATAATAATGATAACGGAAATAACAAGGGAAGAGAATACAACTGCTCACCACCTGCTGACCGATACCCAGCCCGACCGGGCAGTGATCTAGCTCTTCCAGGTAATTGCCCCTGTTTATGTAGTGGGCATGACGTGCTGTGGTATGGAATACCTCTTTGGCTAGTTTGGGTCAGGTGTCCTGTCTCTGCTTCCTCCCGGTTTCCCCTCCTCCCTAGCAGAGCATGAGACTCAGAAAGTCCTTGGTCAGACTAAAATTACTGAGCAAGAACTAAAAGCATTGATGTTATCAGTGCTGTTCCCAGGCTGAAACTCAAAAATACAGCACTGCACCAGCTAGTAAGAAGGAGAAAAATGACTGCTACTGCTGAACCCAGGACAACAGGCAGCCCATGGGCAGGCAGTATAATTAGAAGTTGATTGCATTTCTACAGTTTTGTTCTTGTTTCCAAAAGAGCAGTAAACTGACTCTGGGATCCCATGCAAAGTCTGGGATCAAGCAGAAAGAATCAGGGAAGTCTGCAAAAACAGCTAGGCTCTACAAATGTGCATGAGCTAAGAAGCGACACTGAGAAAGAGGCTACCAAAAAAGTTGTTTATGCATCAGTGAGGCTTTTGTCAAAGAGATCTGTCTAGTAGACTCACATCTACCAAGACAGCTGGTGACAAGTGTTCAAGTTCAGAGCCTGACTGTGAAAAATTAAAATCAAAAGGTTTGTGCTTTGTCTGCTGTAAGGTTACATAAACTGTCTCCATCAGGGAACTGCTTATTTGGATTCTCCCACCTATGTCTTTTGTGTCACCTAGAAATCTCTTCCATATCAAAGGAGAGGACTGTAGACTTTAGTACCAGGTGTCCTAAGACATATCCTTCAGTCTGCACAGATCACTGCAGTTAACACAAGGTCCTTCATGTCCAGGGCAAACCAACCCTATGGCACCTACACTGATGGTATGCAAACCCAGTTTCTTTGCAATCCTCTGTCCTCTGTACTACTCCCACAGTCCACTGGGGTATGTCAGACTCATATCAACTGCATACCTAAGACTTGCCTAGGAAATCCCCCTTCTCCCTACATGTCAATACACCTGAGTCCAAATCTATGTTGTATGAAGTTGCTCTTCCTATCTATTTTTTATTCTATGGTTATTAAGGACAAGCAAAGTGCTTTCCAAAAAATTCTTCCTTATATCTAGTCCAAATCTCTCCAATTTAAAACAATTACACCATGTCCTATCGTATCAGACCCTTGTAAAAAGCTTGTCCTCATCTTTCTTATAAGCCCCCTTTAAGTACTGAAAGGCTGCAATAAGGTGTCCCCAGAGCCTTCTCTTCTCCAGGATTCTGCCTCTTCGTTATCTGATGGCATTAGCATAGACTGTGCACTGGTATCCATTAGAGCTTTACAATCCCATGGGACTGACGTGCCAGGCCACAGTTCAGTAAAACTGGTTGTCCCTTTCCTCTACCTGGCCAAAGCCAAGGTTCCTTTATTCCTGGTCAGAGTCTTCATCACTTAATTTTTGTAACTTCAGAAGTCCCTTAGTGTATAAAGGTGAGCAAGCCCTTCTACCCTGCCCAACAGACACCAGAGCAGTAATTTTCCTGGGTGTATGCTTTCTGGAAGTTTTTTTTTGGAGTTCATGTACCCAGGCTTCTAGGCTCCAGGTAGGTTCAGCATCCCACTTCCTCGTGTTCTCCCCTTGATCGCCCTGGAAGAATCGAGTGTTGCACATGGCTTGTACCACTGATAACCTTTTCTTTGAACAAAAATAGCTGAGGCCTCGGTTGGGGTGCATGAGGAAGACCTATCCATCTCAGCTTGCTGGGACATTTTTGTTCCTTCACTGCCAAGTGGCAGGCTCGCATGGAGGAAGCAAGATTGTATTATTGGAGTTGTCTGGCCAGTCCATCTATAGCTGGTGTCTCTGTATCTGCCCAGAACATTATCACCAGGGTGTGGACGTACGATCGTGCATTTTGTACAAACCTCTTCTACATGGATCACGGGCACCAGATTTCACCCAGGATTTTTGGATACCTGATTAACATCCAGATCACCTCCACCATGTTTAGCTCCCTTTGATGCTGGATACATCCCTCAGTGTTGGTCCATTTGCTTTGGGAATTTACAGGTTCTTCCTTGAAGAGATACTTGTCCTTCACATTTGACTGAGGTCACCAGCAGACTGAGGACCCCTGCCTTTTTTCTAATCACTTTGTCAACGGCTTAAACCTTAGTGAGTGATCCCAAGTGCCAGGCTGCCTTTCCCTCTAATTCCTAACTATTGGCCCTAACATCCCAACATTGAGAATTAGCTCACCTGGTTATTGTCTAAATCTTTTTGCTTTCTTCACAGCCCATTTAGGGATCAGGATGAGGTGGTTTGTCTCATTTACGATTTCAGTCCCTTTCTCCTCCTGTTCTTGTGACTGCTCTGCTGCAGAAGAGGCTGCCTTTCTGATTCTTTCTCCTGCTCCCTTAAGAGAAGCTTCTTTATCCTTTATTAAATGAGTTGACTTCCACTTTCATTCCTTTTTTTTAGTTATAGGCATGGCTGATATAGTGACTCATTTAGCCAGAATATCCATTGGTATATTTTCCTTCTCTTCTCCCCAAGGGTGATGCATAATATCGAGCAGTGCTTGGTAGATGTTGGCCAAGGCCTGTCACAATGGAGTAGGTTGTACCTCTTTGGAATCTTTTTTTCAACCATTCTGTCACTTCATCAGGATACTGCAGCTTTTGGGAGTGAAGTTCTAGACCACTGGTACAGGAGTCTTAGGTGCTGCTGTAATGCAAATGCTGATGCTTTTTGATAGCACCATAGTATCAGAACTACCTTTCTCCTGCCTGAAAAATGCCAGGCCAGTACCAATCTGCAGAGATATCAGAGTTCAGCCAATATAAGAAAGGAGCATTGAACATACAGCATCCTGATGCTGGAACACACAAAACCAAAGCCCCCTGCAGTAAACAGCAAATGAGAGAAGGTGATGGCCACTGATGTCCCTGGAGCCTGGCGGTGGAGTTTCTTCAGCCTGAGGACAAGAAGGATGCCCAGCGGGGGGGGGGGGGGGGGGGGGGGAGGTTGAAGCCAAACCCTCTGCAGCAGTGCATAAAGAACACCAACAAATCAAGAAGAGACAAAACCGAGACAGACATTTCTCTTGAGAAGCAGAAGACCACAGATGTGCCAGAAAGAAGTGCTGGCCCTCAGCACTAAGGCCCCTTCTGGCTGCTTTGTTAGCTCTTTTTAAGAGTGGCCAATAAAAGAAAACCAAAACCCACAAACAATGTTAACGAAGACAGGCTTTATTACTTTTTCTCTATTACTCTTTTTTGGTCTGGTTAATTCAACCTTAGACATTCTTTTCAAGTAACCAGCACTTAAAATAACAATGAGCCTATATTAAGTTGATAAATCCTTTATAATTATTCAGAACCATATCTACAAAAATCTTGATATTTTTTGTAAAAGTTCATGTTACCAACTCGTTTGAATTGCATGTTTGGATGTAATGTATGGTTACCTTAATCAAATCCTATCTAAACTACCTCAGTTATCTAAATTGGCACATATTCCTTTCATTAACAGATGGAAAAAGCTCTGTAAGTGAACACAGGCTATCAAAGACATCCAAGTGCCTTTCTGCTTCTGTCATTCTAAGAAATAAACCATGGAAATAACCAAATTCATGTTTTAAAAAAATGTTATTCAGGTTTTAGTAAAGCTACTTTTAAGGTATTTGTGAAAATAGAAAAGGCATGCTCCCCAGTCTGTTTCTCCACATCCCTTTTGTCTGCCAAAAGGGCCAAGCTGTTCTTCGTGGGCTGGGTGTGACACCCAAGTTGCAGTTAAGAGCTTCAGTCTTGAGTCTGACAGGGTCAGCTACTCAAACTCACGCAATTTCACCTGGAAAGACTGGAGAAGAAAACAGGCAGAGAATTTTTCCCCACCACTACCAAGACGCTATGCAGTTTATTAAGTACATGATGGGCTTTTGTTGCATCTCACTGCAAGCCAGTTCACAGGTCTTGCAGTAAGGTAAGTCAGAAGCTAGCAGAGAAGACATCAGAAGAAGAGTTGCTACCCACGCTGGTGCCAGAAATTTCAAGTTCATGTATTGAACCATAGGTCCCACTGGCACAAAGGCTTCTGAAAAAAATTTACAACAAAAAAAAAGTATGCATTTCCAGAGGTGAGAACAAAACAAAACACTGCTTAAACAAAATACTCTTCCCACCCCACGTCTTGCGCTCAACAGACTACCTAAAATCTCACTTACAGAAGCAGTTTCTGAAACATCTCTAGAAGGGTATGTGCCATCTTTCTACTTCTTTTTTAGTTAGACTGTTCAACACATCACCATTTCCTATGCTAGCTACCATGGGGATGTACTTTCTTGATCTTCTAGGGACAAGTTAGATAGATACGACTGGCATTATTCAGACTTCCAGAGTAACAGCCACAGCTGATAGCAAGGGCTTTGCTGCACAGAGCTTGACTGCTAACTGGGATCCATGGCAAGCTGCATAATGAAACCGCAAATCACCTGCAATGCATTTCCAGAAGTTTTGCATAAATAGAAACAGTCTTCTTTCTTTGTCTTCTTGCAACAAATTGTTGACTTTTCTGTGAGTGTGTAACTAGATCTGTGTGAAATGATTGGTAGTAGCAGCCTGGAGTAATAGGGGTAAAACCAGCTTTTATTCTCTCGCACAAAATGTCAAAACATGGATCAGACTGGCTGAACATCCAGAAATTCTTTCCATCTGATCACTGGATTTGCCAGCCGTTCTAGGATATCTTTGTCAAAAAATGAAGATGACTTACAAAATTTTTTAGTTTGACTAAAGACAGATACTGTTTCCAATAGGAGGGGTAAGTTTATTTTGGAGATTTAGAATATCTGTTTTAAAGTCTTATATTTAAGTGATTGCTTTTCATTTCAAAATAGTCAAAGATTCTTTATGTCACAGCAAAAGGTCCCAAAAATTGTCTTCTCTGTTTAAATGCAACATTATCTTATTTTTAGCATTAAGTATAATACTTTTTAAAGGAATCCATTAGATCTTGTCCAAGTTGCTGATTATGTAAAATTCCAAAATATTTAAGAGAGGCCAGCAGCAGCACAAGGTGCTGTAATAAACAATATATGACTGGCCAGCGCTATGAGCAAAGCAAAGTGCCCATTTGGATTTTCTTATATAGACAAAAAGAGAGGGGGAAAATGTTGATTATCCTTGCAGAGAGCAACTGGTGAAACTGTAGCTTTCATGGTGTGTGACCAGCAGGTTGAGGGAGGTGATCCTGCCCCTCTCCTCTGCTCTTGTGAGACCTCACTTGGAGTATTGTGTGCAGTTCTGGTGTCCTCAACATAAAAAAGAGACAGAACTGTTGGAACAAGTCCAAAGGAGGGCCACGTGGATGATCAGGGGACTGGAGCACCTCCCTTATGAAGTAGGCTGAGAAAGTTGGGGCTGTTCAGCCTGGAGAAGAGAAGGCTGTGTGGAGACCTCATAGCATCCTTCCAGTACCTGAGGGGGGCCTATAGGGATGCTGGGGAGGGACTCTTCATTAGGGACTGTAGTGAGAGGACAAGGGGTAACGGCTTCAAACTTAAACAGGGGAAGTTTAGATTGGATATGAGGAAGAAATTGTTTAGCGTAAGGGTGGTGAGACACTGGACTGGGTTGAACAGGGAAGTTGTGAATGCTCCATTGCTGGCCTTGTTCAAGGCTGGATTGGACATAGCTTTGGGTGGCATGGTTTAGTAGGAGGTGTCCGTGGCCATGGCGGGGGGGTTGGAACTAGATAATCTTAAGGTCCTTTCCAACCCGAACTATGCTATGATTCTATGATTCTATGTCAAATGGCTCTTTAGCAATGAAACTGAGAGGGAGAAAGACAAGTGAAATATAGTCTTCAAAAATCTACCAAAACCTCTCTGTTCAGGATTTGTGTGTGGCTGCATGTGTGGCAATCAGAGTGAAAACTGATAGTTACAATTACTTACTAAATTTGATGTGTGTGCATTCCGGCTACAGATGGTGGTGACAAGATTCTGTCAGGTTTCTCTGCTCTGTATGCACACTCAGCAAAAGCTCAGGAGAAAAAAGCAAAAGAGCATTTGGAGAGTCTGTGCTGCATGTGCTTTGTAAATTTGAAGCTTGAAAAATTAGAGATGTGGTCAATGAGAATAGAAGCTGCTGCATACATATACATGCTGCACATACATGCTGCACTGAATGGGAAAAATATTTACCATCTGGAAAAGTCATAGATGGAAAGTGTTTGTGTTCTAAACCTGCCATAAAATAGGAAATCTGACAACACTTTTCCTACCTTTGGCAGTGGAGATTGCCAATGTGTCCTTTGTTGGGAATGCATTTTAGTGTCAAGAAGACACCCAACCTTTGAAATCCTCAACTTCTTTAAAGTTATTGCTTCTCAGGTGAAGGCAGAGTGCATCTGAGAGCATCTGGTTTGCTGAATACAACCAAATAGCCCATTTTGAACCCAGAAGAAAACCACACTCCTCCTAAGCAGTCACTGAACCCTCAGACTAGTTCCTGCTCTTAAACCAAGGCTGTCCTTCCACTTTACTGTGCCCATCATCTTTTAATGCTTTCCAGAATCACATCAATGCTTAAAACCATCAGTCATCACCACACAGTGTGTCTTATTAGCAGCACTTCTGCACTGGGTCCTTAGCTTGGGAGGTGACACATGGTACAACTCAGCCTGGCCTGCCACTGGTTTGGCAGAGGTGCACACATTCCTGTTTCACCCTTTTGAGAGACTGGGTCTCTGCATCAAGCAACTTAGGAAATGAACTGCTTTTGGCCTGAGACTCTTGCTTCTGGGGGCAATACCCCCCTTCATGGCATGCAGCTACAACCAGCTTCTGAAACCTCCTGGACTTCAATGCCACAGGGAGCCAAGACTGAACCAGCCAAGCAACCTGGAAAGTGGGAGGAAACATCACTCCCGTGTCAATCTTGCCACAGGCTTCAGGCAAGGATAGAAAGCAAGGCTGAGCTACTGTTGTGGGACAAGAGGATCTGGAGAAGAAGGAAAATCCACAACATGAGCTGAGAGAGCAGGAGAGGCTAAATATCAATGAGTTTAGATTCATTGGAGAAGGAAGATACTTAATGTAAAATACAGGTATTTTTTTTTTTTTGGCTAGGTTACTTTTGTGAACATGAAATGAACTTTTTATAGAAAAAGAACCTTAGTGCATATTTTATATGTAGTATATCATATAAGCCATTATTTTTCCTTGTCCCTGCTCCCCCAGATGCAGTTTTGGGTCTGAGGATAAAAAGTCAACCCTGCAACTGTAGCAGTAGCTGCTTTTATTTAGTCCTTCCCAAGGAAAGCAGGTGGCTGCTTCAACCAGACTATGTTTTGCCAGAGGACAGGTTTGCAAAGGAAAGATTTACCTCAAATGACCTGCGTGGAGACCTCATAGCAGCCTTCCAATATCTGATGGGGGCCTATTGGGATGCTGGGGAGGGACTCTTCTTGAGGGTCGGTAGGGGTAATGGGTTCAAACTTAAACAGGGGAAGTTTAGATTGGATATGAGGAAGAAATTCTTTACTGTAAGGGTGGTGAAGAACTGGAATGGGTTGCCCAGGGAAGTTGTGAATGCTCCATCGCTGGCCTTGTTCAAGGCTGGATTGGACAGAGCCTTGGGTGGCATGGTTTAGTCGGAGGTGTCCCTGCCCCTGGCAGGGGGGTTGGAAGTAGATGATCTCAAGGTCCTTTCCAACCCAAAGTATTCTATGATTCTATGTAACCCACTCCCCCTTGTCCTTCAGGTTTGTAGCAGCAGATTACTATATGAGTAAACAAGCCAAGATGAAGAATGATTTCAGAATGTTACAGGACACTGCTTTATGCATAGATCCTATCTATCTAACCTGAGTATTTGAAATAAACCTATGTTTCTAAGATTTAGTATTAGCAACTTTTCCATAGCAAAGGTGATATTTCAATTGGCAATTTCCAGTTGCAAATAAAATACTACAGCTGGAAAAATATACATAGTGGAATTCACAAAATTCACATGAAAATGAGAGAGGAAGTCTTCTTCTAGTCTGAAGCTGTATATGTGGAAAAGACATTAGATACTGTCATAATCTGAATTGAAGCCCGATATCTTTATCCTGTGATTAATGTGGAAAAACAGTGACTTAACGGGTAAAAATAATGTCTATACGAGCAGTCTTCAGCTTTTTATTTCGGCTTCTCAGAATGTGGAACTTCAGGTACAGTGGAGCACATCACTGGAAAATGCAGTGCTAGAAATGCTACTGTTTAAAGTGACTGTCCTAAGGAAGCATATAAAATCCCCTTTTATTTATTGCATTTTTTCTTCTTTCTTCATAGCAGTATTTTAAGGTCATAGAGATCACAAGGAAAGAGAGATTACACAAAAACATTTGGGTTAAGATTTTGATATTTAGATAAACCCTAGATAAAGATCTAGATTTTGAGATAGCAAGCCAAAACCAAACCTTCCCACATCCAACCATGAGGCAGGTGATGGTCAGTATTTTCACCCAATAAATTGCCAGAAGAAAGTCCACAGACTGCTTTGATTTTATTTCCCAACAATCTCAGAAGAAATGCCAGATACACTGATCTCATGTAAGGGAGTATGCGCTCTATACTGCATGAACATTGCAAGTAAGAGCTGGAGTCCAACCAGCACTCCTACACAATAATCAACGGTAAAAATTAATTTACTTCAGTAGGTTTTTAAGTCACATATTTGGATCTTGTGGATTCTTCCAACTCCTGGTTAGCAAGAGCAGTGAAATTAAATGCATGTTACTCTGGAGGCTAGAAGAACACAAAACTATTGTGGCAACTAAACAGAAACAATTTTGCACCAGACACACTGAGATCTAGAATGCAGGGCTGCCTGCAGGCATTTTCTTTTTTTTCTATTTTCTTTGATTTTTCTTTTTGTTTTTTAATTTTCTTTTTCTTTTTTCCTTTTTTATAAATTTCACTTTTCTTTTTTTCACTTTCCTTTTTTTTTCTTTTTCTCTTTTTCACTTTCTTTTTTTCACTTTTTCACTTTCTTTTTTTCACTTTCTTTTTTTATCTTTTTCTTTTTTTCTTCTTTTTTTCTGTTTTTTTTCTTTTGTTCCTTTTTATTTTTCTTTTTCCCTTTTTTATTTTATTTTATTTCATTTCTCTTTCTTTTTTATTTTTTCTTTTTCTCTTTTCTTTTTCTTTATTTTTATTTTTGTTTGTATTTGTATTTTTATTTTTTATTTATTTTCTTTTTCCTTTTTTTTTTTTCTTTATTTTATTTTTTGTCTCAGTAGAAACTGTTGACATCCTGGAGAGGCTGAAATTGCCAGGAGTCTCTAAGTAATCATGCCCTGGAATGCCAGACATCCAGAAGTGGCAGGGAGGAAGCAGAGGAAGCTGAGGGCAATGAGCTTCTGCCACAACTGGTTTTAATTGCTCCAATTACAGAACAAGAAACAAGTCAAGGTCCCATGGAAGCCAATGGTAAATCATTGGGTTTGACCCTACAGATCTGCTTTTCTCACTATTAAAAGTCCTCCTTGCTTTTCAGAAAAAGGAGATTGCTTTTAGCACTAATTTCATTTCTCATCAACATGCTATAGTTACTTATTATTTTTAGGCAATTCTACACCAATGTATGATTCAATTTACAGACTCAAATATTGGCCTCAGTGCAACTTTCACTTTTGTGCTTATTATCTTTTAGATTTCTCACTGCTTATACTTCAGCTCTTGGTGATGCTCAGCTGGTTTTTCACATTATCTTATGCAATGCCACCTGCTGCTATTATCAATTTACCATCAGTAACGCCTCAGGATTGTATCATAGTCCCCACTATACTCAGCTGGCTAAAGGAAATTTTCAGCTCAGTTTTCACTGTGAAGAAAAGAGTTTGCTGGATAGCGCATTCAATTCCAGATGTGACAGTCTGGCGCTCAGGTTACCTGACACAATCTACAGCAAAGCTTTAACAGAATTTGCTGAGTAATCAGCATGAAAAAGAATAGGGAATTTAAGCCATCCTATACTGGTAGAAACTCCAGACTAGCCGGGCAACTCCCAAAGGTTTTTTATGAAGTTTTTCATGTCTCAGGACCTATTGAATTTTGCATTCATATTACCCTGAGCATGGTTCTCATTACAATATATGTAGAACCTGCACTGTTCACAGCCAATGCCTCAGGAGGAGAACAAATCTCTGAGGAGTTTGACATGGCAAAAGGGTTATCTCACCCCAGAGGCTGACAGGAGGAGAGTGATTGGGAACAGGGCTGGTTCAGGTAAAATCTGAACTGCCACCAATTAACCAGGCCAAAAGAAAGGGGACATTGGAAGACAGTCTCCATCAAGCCTGTTCGAAAAAGGACAAGGCTACAGATGCCCCATGATCAGTACAGGCTCTCAAACTTAGGCTCATATCAATAAATTCACCACGACTATTCCTTCACCCTGTTTTCTACCCCCTCTACTAAAGCCAGTGTCATCTGCAAAGAGTGCCCAGATCTTAAAGAGAGCTTTAATGAGAGTCAGATGTCCTCACAACAGTTTCCATACCTTAGCCCTTCTCTGTCAGGTCATGGGACTCAGCAGCCCTGGTATTTTTTAATAGGTAGTTGGGCTTTAATTCTTGGAGTCCAAGTCTGTGAGGAGAACGACATATCAAATGTATATCGCACATATCAGAAGTGAACTAATTCTTCTCCAATAAATACCAGGCTTCAAACTCTGCTCAAGCATCTAAGGAGGAAGTGAACAAAATCAAACAAAACCCACTGAGTCACCAGGGCTCCCAGCATAGCTCGGAGTTAAAATGTAATATGAAATGCATGTCCTCACAGAACCTCATAAACTGCACCCACTCCTCAGCATAACAGCCTGAATTTGTTTTTCACAGGCTTCTAATAATTTTTTTTTCTTCAGCCTTCTTCCTCAACAGAGACCCTGAAACATAGACTGACAGTGCAAAAAATGGGAAAACAAAACCAAAAAACAAACAAGCAAGCAAACAAACAAACAGAAAAGAACAAACAAAATGTCCTCAAATTCTGTTTGGGATGACTGAGATAAAATAAATGGGAGACTAACACTTAGCACCAGGCTCACCAAACCCATCCGGAGACACTATGAGGGACATGGCAATAAAGCTGGAAGAGAAGAATTTTTTATTAAGCTGTGCCAGGCAGCATGAGAAAAATGAGAAAAGGCAAAAAAAATTATTTCAAGGAAGAAGAACAACAAAGAGGAGTGCAAGGATTGGGAGAAAAAGGAAGTGATGGGAATTTATTGCACTGGGATTGAGGAGCTAATGGTCAGAACTAGACATGGAATGTATCTAAAGATCTACTGTTTTAAGAAAGGATCCACAGTACAATAAAAAAAAGCCATGTAGGGGAGATAGCAAAGTTTTTTCAAAAGCAGGATATGGTGCAGAAAGCAAATCCTCCATATCCATCTCCAGTAGCTGTACACATGAAGCAGGTCTGCAGGATTGAGCTCCAATATACCAGTTCTTGCACTGACACAGTTCAAAAGAAAGAACAAAAGCCCAGACAAAGAGTGAGCCCCACTGTTGTTATCAGTCCAAGTCTCATCCTTCATTCTTCCCCAGACCTAGCCTCCTTCACTCAATCTTCTGCTTCTGGATTTTCCATCACTTCTTCCTCTTCTCCTGGGCAAGAATGAGCTCAAGGTGGTCAGTGCTGCAACACATGCATGGCCTCCCTCTTCATAGCTACACGCTAAGTGCTGCAGCCACGCTAAGCTGACAACTACACACTGAGTCACAAGATCAAGGCATCAGAAGAAAAAACATGGCAACAGTGTTTGATATCAATTCTCCCATCATTTTTCCAGAAATCCTTCCACTCTTTACCTCCTGGCCAGATCCTGATGAGATGCACTGATCCCTTCCCTGCATCCATCCTCAGGACACATTGTTTCCTGTTAGCTTGAGATATGAAATATTAATAATTTAGAATATGATGGATCGCTTTCTGCTTGGTCCTGGCAAGGAGAGACATTTGCTCACAGCTGCCTGACCAGCCGGGGAGCAGAGGACTCTAGGGGTAGAGGAACTAACATGAACCAGCTTTCTCCCACCCCGTTTAAAGGGCTTGGTGTAAGAAAATATGTTAGATATTTGTTTGCTCTGGCAGCAAGTTCACAATAAAGAAGAGTTTAAGGACAGTTGATCATGCCTTTGAGCATAGGGACGATGTAGAATACTCTTGCTGGCTCTTCCCGGCTCTTCCCACCCTATTTTCTTTGATAAGGAGATAACACAGACTGACGTTTTAAAGTTGCACACTGATAGCACCCAGTACCCACTCCCAGCCGTAGAAACAGCCTAGACAAAAGCCCTTTGTTGCTAACCGATCCTGCTGCACTTGAGCAGATTCAGATCCTCCCAACAACAGACTGGGATCCCCATGAGGACCTGAGCAATCCAGTAACTGTGCCAGGTACTCAGAGGGTTTGATGTGGTTTATGCTCACTCCCCAAAACATTCAGCTCATCAGTGTGGAAAATGCTGGTCTGCATCAGGTCCACAGCATCATGCTGGAGGAAGCCAAAACCTTCAGTACTTCCCTGGAAACACTTCCACAGACATGATGGTTTCTTTCTAGGAAGCTAAAAATCTCCACGTGGTCTTTGTGACAGCAGGGCTCTGACAGCAGACATCCTTTTGCGGATTATTGCCAAAAATTAAATGCCTGTAAAGCGAGCTGGGAAGTGTCCACTGGGGAAAGAAATCCCCCCTGCCTTTCATGAGAAGTTAGTAAATGTCAGAGTAAAAATCTGAAGACATAATAATGGCTGTGAGGATTAACGTTCTTATGGCAGCAGTGCCAGATTAATTATTGGAGATATATTTTTCCTATTTGTGGTTTGGTGTCTGTTTTTTTCCTTAAAAATAAATAATCAAGGGGTTGTGAATGAAAAGCACATTAGGAAAAAAAATCAATATGACAAACAAAATTAAATATGAGTGTCAAAAAGCACAGAGGGAAAAAGAGCATTTCATGAAGGCATGCAGGCATCCTGCTGTAAAAAGAAAGGCTGCTGCAAATTACTAAGGAAATAAATAGGATTAATATATGAGAAGTAAATATGGAGGCAATTTGGATCATAAGAGATCAATGAGGGACATACACTTGCTCTTACTTTGCTCCTGATGTAGAGTGAATTGTATTTTATGGCTTTTGAGGTCAACACAAAGTGACAGAACAGCAAAGTAACTTCCCAGAGAGTTTTCACTTGTAGCATTCCTGGTACTCTTTTCCTCAGAGATGGGAAAAGCTAGAAATACTGACTCTGCAAATAATATGCTAACTCTGCAGTTATTTTCTGATGAGCAGAGGAAGTTCTTACAGATGGCTTTGTTGGCCTATGCTTCCTTCCTTCGAGCATAAGACAACCAGTAAAGAGGGCTTGATCTTGCACAGAAGCCACTGAACTGTGACTGAATAGGCCTTGGTTAAGGCCTATTAAATTGCCCTTTAAATTACCTAATTAAAAGCAGCAAAGAAAAACTTAAAAGGTACTTGTCATGGGTTCAGCAGCAGCAGTCATTTTTCTCCTTCTTGGTAGCTGGTGCAACGCTGTGTTTTTGATTTTGGGCCTGGGAGCAGCGCTGATAACACCAGTGTTTCAGTTACTGCTTAGTGATGTTTTGGTCTGGCCAAGGACTTTCTGAGTCTCATGCTCTGCCAGGGAGGAGGGGAGCCGGGAGGAAGCAGAGACAGGACACCTGACCCAAACTGACCAAAGAGGTATTCCATACCACAGCACGTTATGCCCAGGATGTAAAAAATGGAGAGTAGAGACCTGGAAGGGTGGGGGTGCACTGAGTGGTCAGGCTGAGTATTAGGTGGTGAGCAGTTTTATTCTTTCCTTGTATTTGCCTTGTCATTATTATTATTGGTGGTAGCAGTAATGGTCTTGTGTTATACCTTAGTTACTAAACTGTTCTTATCTCAACCTGTGGGAGTTACATTCTTTTTGATTCTCCCTCCCATCCCTCCGGGAGCGGTGGGAAGAAAGAGGGGGAAGTGACTGAGAGAGAGACTGCGTGAGTTAGACAGGCTTAAACCACAACATTGCTATCCAGTCTTTACATGCACAAAACCACATGTCCACACACACAAGCATACACATGCTGTATGAAAATTTTGTTATTTCAGAAGAACTTTACCACACAGGTCCAGATAAATATTTGAACTGTGAAATGTCAAAAGACTTAATATAATCATTATTCTGGAAATCACATTTTTTTTTCTACATTGACCCAATTTTTTAAAAAAGCTGAAGAGCTCTAAAAATTATTTATTCTTGATCAGATGGAATAAAATGCCATGCACCATGATTAACAGGGGCTGATGCTGGAGTGCAGTGTGGGACAGGCATGAAGAAAGAGCAGAGTTCATGATATGTTAGATATAAGAAAACAGTTTAGGCAGACCTACCTGAAACCCTGGCCACCTGAGGTCCCATCATAAGTACTGCATGAATTCCCATATTCCCACCAAATAATACCCGGTTTCTCCCTACAGCTGCACCAAATTCAATTCTCCTGCATAAGTAGAAAGTTGGCGTTATCCAACTCTATAATAAAAAAGATTTTGCAAAGCACTTTTCCTCTGGTGCATGTTCAGCAAATCAGGTGTGCACCATGACTATTGCACAGGTCAAGGAAAACTGCATGGTGACCCTTTGCCTGGCCACACTCATTCCAGATTCTTTTTGCCAGTGTCCTGCAAGGGCTGTAGACTCCAGGGATGGATTCTGCCCAAGAAGCTTTGGGGTGATCAGACGTAAATAACAAAAAAGCAACCTGTACTCTCTGTTGCAAGGTTCCTTCAGACCCACTGGGACAGGGCAAGAAGCTTCTCCCAGACCACGTGCTTTTTACTCTCATCTGTCCAAATAGGAACGTAAAAATTACATTAACCAAATAATATGCAGGAAGGACTCTGAGCCATGAGCTATCACAGGTCTTTGGGAAAGTCAGCTTAGACCAGTATGAGGACATTCTCTGTGGTGAACTAGCCAGACCTCTGATTAGCAATGCAGTTCCTTCCCAAGAAATCAGTGGAGTGTTTTTCTTAGATTTGCCAATTTTTGCTTTTACTATGTCTAGGAAAAAACTGGATCTAAAATTACTGGTGAAAAATAAATACGGCTGAGCCCAACCTTTCCAAATGAGAATGTTTCTGTCTATTCCGCAACCAAAATGAGCAATATTTGAAATACTTTTCAGAAAAAGTTATCATTCTGGTCTTTCTTGGCTTGTTATTTATACTATACCTAACAAATGGATTCATTTAGAAATCCATATGCCTTTCAGAGAGTAAAAAAAGCTCTCATTTGAATAAGTTCCTACATTTGTTGCCAAGATCCCAGGGAAAATGTCCACTACTATTTACCACAACATCAGAGACATAAGCCAAACTTTTGCCAATGCACTACACTTTATTTGGGGGAGAGGGGATTATATGTTAAATAAATAGCTCATGTTAGCCAGTAATTGTGAACAGCTACATGGAGGAGTTCACTCACAGGCTGTTGTCCCTCCTGGTGGGCAACATGCCGCAGTGTGACAGCCTGGCAGAGGGACAGAATGGGGAATTCCACAAGTAATTCTGAATTTCTTGCCTTTTGTGAATTTAAGCCACATGTGGACTCCGATTTTCTGCCGAACTAGAAACCCTGAAAACAAGGAATGATGATGGAAACATAGACTACTCCATAACCACAGTATACGGCTCTCACCATAGTCATGGGTTTACAGCTGAGTTTCAAATTATTCTATTGAATTACAGAAAGGACTGTTATTAGGCTCCCCCTGACCTCATTATATAATGTGGTTAACAATCATTAAACCCTCTAACAACTTTAGTCTATAAACTACTTAGGATATCAAGATTTTTCTGAACACTGCATTTTGATATATCCAGGAGGTAATATACACTCAGTGAGACTGTGTGTCCCATGATAGTGATTTCCTGCGGTCAGTTTAGGGCTGGGACATTGTGAACTTATGACAGTGAGTATTCAGGGGAGGTGGACTCATGAGCCAGCTGTTGGAGGTAGCCCTGCAGCGTGGAGCTAATCTTTGCCTGCTAAGAAAATTCCTGAGCCTGATGCAGTTGTCTGGTAGCCAGCCTAATTTAAAAAAATGAGAAAGTATGGTATCACCTTCATAGGAATAAAACCCAATAAACTCTGTCAGGACACCAGCTGATTGTGGGGAAGCTCAGTTTCAAGAAAGTACGGGCTCAGCTTCTTCAGCATGTTTGCAGTTTCTGTCTCTGCAGTCATTGAATGCTGCTGCGCATTACTCCACAGTTGTTTCATTTCACCTCCTGAAGTGATTGCAATTCAAGATGGAGGGGATAGAAATGCACCTGTTTCTGCATTGACTATAGAGAAAGAGGACTGATTTCAGTTCTCAGTGATGAAAATGTATCACATCAAGCACACAGCTTTTAAGAGAGCAAGTGAGCTCAGTTACTCATGAAAGTGAGATAAGATTTTCACGTGCCAGTCTTAGCAAGCGAACAAATTGATAAAATTCAATCATATTTCATGAAAAATGCCTCTTTGGGAACACTTTTTGCAGTGCCTATCCCATTTCTTAGAAAATCGAGAGTTTGCCTTAATCAAATGAGATGACTTACTGTATGACAGCTAAAGGAAAAGAATAAGCTCATTGAAATCCCCAAGTGGAGAAGCTCTAAGGGAAGGGACTTGCACAGGGGTGTTTGCACAGTGCCTGGTACAATGGGTCCTAACCTGGTCATGCCCTTTGGTTGCTATTGCAGAGCAAACATTCAACAACAAAGAACTAGCAAGTAACGCTAAGGTCAGGCTCAGGTACCAATCTGCATTGTGTGTTCTTTGCATACCTCCTCAAGCACTGAGGTAGCTGCTACCGCTGCACCCAAATGCTGGCTAAAGCCAAAGGAAAAGTCTCCTACTGACACCCCCGCACCCCCCTCTTTTGCTCAGGTGTCTGATGCATTGGTCAGAATTTCATCAGGTGTTTCCCATCATTCATGGACGTTCCCACTGTTGTAGGAGGGCATTTCTGGGGTGGTGGAAAAGCATCATCCCATAGGAAAGACTCCCATGCAAAAGCTTTCAGAGTCCAAAGGGCGAGCTCTCAGCAGTGAAGAATATCTGCTAGCCATCTATTCTTTGTGCTGCTTATAGAGAAAATCCTCTAAACAGTCAAAGAGCACAGTTTAAAGAGTACTTCCATGTGCTTTGGTCAGTAATATGCACCCATGACAACTAAAACTCAGGTAATGCACTAGGTGATCTGCAGTAAATATGGCACCTTCCCACAAAACTCCAGAAAACAAATGTACTACGTACCATGTTCAGTGTTGATCCAACACTGCATGAGCATTTCACAGAAAGATTGCCAGTATTTCCTCACCAGCGCCTGAAGCCCTTTTTTTCTCTCTTCTTAGCAGATTGTCTCTGGGATGGCCACCAGTCCAGCTCTGCAGAGGTTCTGTTGCCTAATGGGTTGTCTTCATATAAGCAACAGAATAGCCTGATCCAAGACAGATGTTGCATTCTTCATTTGCATATAAAACAGAAATAGCCTTCCTGGGGCCAGAGAATGGCAGGTAACAAGCAGCACCTATCAGACCCTGGACACAAACCTAGGGCTGTTTGGGTGAAATTTGGTTGGTTTCACGTTCTTAGGACTTCTGTAGGTTTTAATAACTTTATGAAATGTGGCATATGTAAAGATCCATGGTGGCCACAAGAAAGCAGATGCTGCTCCCCAAGAACCTAGCACACAGCAGGAATGCTGATGCATGGCCCCACAGGGATCCATGACTTCAGCAAAAACAGGCAAGAATGAGTTTGGCAGACTAAAAAATCCCACCTTAAATATTTGACATGATTGGTGACAGAGTTGGGAATAAATGAAAAACACGGTGGAAAGCTCAATCTAAGAAAAAATGTGCAACTCAATTTTATAGTTCCATAAAAAATTCAAAAGAGCAGTTCACAGCTGGCGAGAAGGAAGGCTCAAACTCTTGGTTTCACTTCTGCCACTGGCTGACATTTATAGGGTTACTTATGAACAGCACTTACATAAATCAGCTGGGTCACAGTTCACACCATTATCGCAAAGCAGAAAACTATCCTGTTTTTGTTGTTTCCTATATGACAAAGGTAAGGAACAAGAGCTGTATATGCTTCTTCAGTGGCTAATGTAGTCCAAAGCCAAGTGTCTGGTTTGCAAAGAGTATGAGCAGCCTGCTACAACACACATAAAAGCCTTCAGGCTGAGGAAGAGCTTTTCTACTAGCTTGGGTGTTGACATTTTAATAACTACCTTGAAGTGCATTTTCTCCCTGATTTAATAACAATTGTTATTCTGCTAAATTTTTAATTCATTTAGCTGTTATTGAGCATTTACTGAGATGCCCAAGTAACTGTTTGTACAAGTCTGTATGCGTAACTTCCCTTGACATGAAGAAGTGCTAGTAGAGAGCTTGGATTTAAATATTTCTGAAGAGCATTTTGCAGGACACCCAGGACCCCTGTTTACACAGAGACATGTTGGCCTTTTGCTGAGCCTCCCCTAATGACACATGTAGCATGAATCTTACATCAATGGCTCTTAAACACCAGAGACCAGCGGGATTACTGATAGCCTAAAGAGCATGTGGTGCTGGTCCCTCCACTTCTGCTGCAAGAATCAGGATAAGAAGGCAGCAGAGAAGCAAGCACAGAACAACAATGCAGAGGTGAGACCAAGCAAAACTACCCAAGAACAAAAGAATAAAAAAAAAAGACTGTGGCTCTACTTTTTCCTCAAAGCATGAGTTCAATTAAGAACGGTTGCAACTACAGAAAGATTTCCTTGCAATTACTTTTCCACATCAGAATGTGCTGCAGGAATTCCATGGATGTCTTTGATCAAGGGAATGACCCAAGCACAGGAGTCACATTTGAAAGGAAAGCCATGCAGCCACTGCAGACGCAAGACTGCTCTTCAAGTGTACCTTCTTTAAGGAACACATTCCCTGAGAGAAAATTTTCACAGAGCTGTGTATGTCTCCCTGAGGAATGCCTGCCTTCCTGCTCCAGACATCTCTCATTACCTCCTTTCAAATGACAGAGAGGTAACCAGATACTCATGCTGAGAAGGATGAGCTGGCTGTCTCCAAACCATATTCACTGTCTACTGTTCCTGGCTGTGATTTTTGAAATGACTCTGTTCTATACCCTCAAGAGAGGAGATGAAGAGAAGAAAGCCTGTGTAGGTTAGATACAGAGACTTTCCCTTTCTAAAAGTGCTGAATGTTCTGGATGTCTCCATTTCCTAGAAGGCAAGCTGAATTATCAGGAAAGTAGCACAACCCAGAAGAGTTGCTCATGCCCAAGTCCCACTTAAGGCAAAGTATGTTTAAGCATACTATCCTCTTGAGAAGCAGAGATTTATACCCTCCAAGCCATTATGGGAATTTATTGTATTTTTTTGCTGTGGAGAATATCCATAGTTTGTACATAATATTTAGATGTGTGTTTAGGACATAGCTTTTTGCCCAAACAATGCAAAAGGAAAATTTTCTGGTGCGTACTTGCATTGCATGTCCTGACAGAAGAGGCGCTACACAAAATGATGGAACTGTGTATCCACAAAATAATAATTCTGAAAATGAATTATTTTCAGAATGAAAAGGTTAAAGCTCTGCAAAAGTGCATGAGATGAGTATGTTCATCAAGTTTTAATGGCACTTTGAAGGCTTAGTGTTTCTTTTCTGAAGTGCCTATTTTGGTTTTGTGCTCTTGCTTCTTACATGTCCTCCACAAACAGAGCTGCTTCTGCCCCACTTCTATAGACATTTAAGGGATTCCTGCAAAACTGCACCAGCTCCAATGTAATGGTGCATAGCTATAGGCTGTGCTTTACTTAAGTGCATGTGGTCATATGCACTGAATTCTACTAAAAACATACATAAAACAGAGAAGGATGCTTGGTGGCATTTTCAGGAAGGCATGACCAGATCCACAGAAACACTTGGGAACAACTGTACTGCAAAAATCTCTGCAGAGGTTTCATGAGGGTTTCCCAAGAGCAGGTTCATAAAACTGAACTCAGCATTATTAATTTATTGCCTTCCAGGAACTGCAGATGCATTTACTAGAGGATATAGGGTTGATTTAGCCAACACTCAGCTTCATTCCTGGGAAAAGGGGTTCCTGGGGATCATTTTTTTTTAACACAATAAAATAAAAATGTGCTTCTGCAGCCAAGAGAAACGGCAGACTGTGGCTTATCTAAGTGACAGCTTCCCCGATCAGACTCATTTTAGCAAGGTGAGCACAAGCTAAAGACTTGAGCCATTTCTCTTCTCCACTTTAATCTATCAGCATGTACTTCAGCTTTCTGTGGTGTTGTCGCTCAGGTGATTCCCATTCTCACAGCTTGCTTTTGCTCTCCCTTTTCCTCAGTCCTAAATGCTCCTCTCTCCTTAAAAACAGAACTCAGTAAAGTGCGTCTCCATCATACCCCTCCTCAGTTTGGGAAGGAGGACTCACAATGCTCCACATACTCAACTGGTGTTCATCTCTCAAAAAAAATCTCCCAAAATTTAAGCAAACAAACTGTAACTAACTCACTCTAAAGCATAAGAGCATCCATCTGGGACTGGATTTTGAGATACACGCAAAGGCATTTGGATTGAGATGGTTTCCAATCCCCCGATTTCCATCTGCACCTTTGGGCATTGCAACTGCCTTTGTCAGACTGCTTAAAATATTTTATAACTGAGCAAGTTAACAAGAGGAAACATCAGGCCACATCCCCCTCCCCTTCTTGGCAGGAATATGGGAGGAAAGGCAATGCTGCATGGGCAGGCACGCCGAGCGCATCCCCCTCTCCCAGCCAGGCTGGCCAACGGTCCTGTCCCGTACTCGGCAGGTTTCAAAAGAGGCAGTGTGCAGAAGGCACCCAGCATTCGGCAAGGGGCCTGCTCCTGTGCCTGGAAAAATGAGCAGTCCCAGCAGCTTGTTTGTTTGTTTGTTTTTACAGGGGAATACAGGTTCACTCATCATTACAATAAGCACATTCAGGCTCATGCTTAGCCAGTGTGAGCTTTCCAAGCCCAGCACTGTGTATGAATGAGCCTAGTAAGAGCTACATACTGCAGAGTCCTAGCCAATGTTTTTCAAATTTGGGTCAGTCTGAGGCACCGTGGTTGAAAAACTATTGCCATGAGCATTGTAAATTAATATTTTATATTCCCTTGAAGTGCCTTTTGAGGAAATTAGCCTTCATTACAGAGGCATCTCCCCTGTAAACACAGAAAATACCTCTGCTGACAAGGACAGCATTGTAGGGCAAGGAAGGAGAGTAAATGTTGAATTTGTGGGAAGAATTGAACTGATTCAGCAGCTGAATGAAACAGGCATGTGCATCTCCACTCCCCAGCAGCTCTCTGAGCTGTAGTACCTGCAGCACCCATCCCCTACAGACACCATGCCTTTACACCCAGGAGCAGCACCACATTGCTCCCCAGACCTACTGAATTGGTAAGGTAGAATCAGAGAATCATAGAGTCAGCTAGGCTGGAAAAGACCTTTTAGATCATCAAGCCCAGCTGGTAGCTCAGGACTGCCAAGACCACCACTAAACCATGTCAATAAGGGTCTCATCTATATGTTTTTTGAACACTTCCAGGGACAGTGATTACACAGGGAACACTGCCCTGGGCAGCCTGTTCTAATGCCTGAGCACCCTCTTGGTGAAGAAATTTTTCCAGCCCCTATCAAAAACATCTCACGGGCATTAGGACGCTCAAGCTATTGTCACCACTGTGGTGTGTGATGCACAAGTCATGGGCATCGTGAAGAGTTTCCAGTCTCGGATTCTAAACTGGGAAGGCAACAAGCGCATGGGGCTGCTGTGGCACTGTTTCAGATTTTGGACTATGCACAGCCTGACCAGTGCTACAGTGAGTATTTCTGGCACTGGTTGGGGAGGTTCCTCTGCAGCTGAGTGCAGCCAGTCAATCGTGGCTGGCATGAGGCAGGGCTTTTCAAAACGTCTTGAGCTCCAATCGGGAAGCGGCTGAACGCTGCTCTTCTCAGAAAAGTGCTGCCCTTGTCCTTTTTTAATGAAAGAGAACTTGGTATTCAGTAGGAGCAGGCCAGAGCTATTTCAGACACGGAAGACAGCAGACACAAATCAATAGAAAAAAATAACTTCTTTTTATTTACAAAAAAAAATCCAAATATTGGATGCTGTAAACAAAATTCACAATCTGTTCCCTCTACAGTCTGTTTTCCATCAGCTCTTTTTCTGTCTGTGACAAAGCCTATAGTCAAAATGTTCCAAAAGAGCAATCCAAGGAGCAGTTTGCTGCAACAGGATGCCTTGCAGAAGGCAACGGTTCTAAGGAAATCTGAGGGAAAGCAAATCTGCATAGACTCCTACAGACTGCAGGAGCCTGCAGTGCTTTAGCCAAGCTGTCTCGAAATTTGCAGGCTTTTTTTTTGGTTTTTTTACTATTTATTTTGTTAGCAAACCATTATTACAACAGCAAAACAGTACACTGATTTTCCTCCTTGCAAGGGAAACTCTCTGCATAAAGAAAACCATATAAAAGAATATATTCAAATAGCAGTTGAATATGCAATTACAGTTTTTCCTTTTCTGTGCAGTTTTACCTAACACACTTCATTTTCTCAGCTAAAGAAAAAAAAAAACACCTTTTTTCTGAACTGGTAGGAGCCTCTGACATCACGCAAACCAAGCATTTAATAAGAGCTATTTAGAAGTTTTGTGTGAAGGCCTTTGTGCAAGATAAAAAATATTTCAAGTGCAAGAAGAGAAACTAGAAAAAAACATCACCTTTTTGGTCATCTAATTGCCCTTCTGTTTGTAGAAGAAAAGTTCTTGCATTTTGGAGGGCAGCTAAATCTAAAGAAAAAAAAAATCCCATTTCAAAGCTCTCAGTTGCTTCACGAGCACTACATTTAACCAAGTTTAGTGCTCTGTTAGCTAGGAGCAAATTCAGCTGCTGCACAAACAGTTTTAGTGTAATCAGGTCAATGCTTTTAATCAGTTCAGCTCTTTAAAAGGGACACTGTCTCTTGCAGCACAAGTTCTAACCTTACATCTGACTGGATGGGAAAAATGAAGTCTACAAAGCAAGAACGCGGTCTTTAGCTTTAAAAGTACCAGTGTGCTGAAGAGGAGGGGGAAAAACAGTTTAAAAAAAGTCAGACTCTATGGAGGGGAAGGTGTGCAAACCGCAGAAATAAACCAGCTTTGAAAAGGGGTTCTTATTTTACTCTTGGCCTGAACTCATGCCTTCTTCCCGCCTCTAACACCAGGCACCTCTTCAGCTATCAGTCACAAATAAAACAAAGCTCCACCAGTTCCACCACTTGGTCATTAACATATGAAAAACAGATCCAGAATACCTATATAATATATATAAGAACATATTATATATGTATCAAAATGCAAATGCTGAAAGGGGCAGTTTAGCTCAGAGCCCTGCTACATGCACTACAAGGTAACTAGCTGCTGTCAATCATCAAAAAAAAAAAACACATTAAAATTTGAGCTGAGAGGAAGTAAATCAAAACTTTCTTTCAAGCAATGGAAAAAAGAAGGGTCCTTCAAAGGAAAAAACACACTGGGCCGTATACTATCAGCGTTCTGTAGTTGTGTCACATCTATAGATTCTCAAACCCTTTTAAAGGTGGATGACTCATTTACTTGCTGCAAATAGTTGTGGCAAGAGAAGACATACCACATTACCAGCTGATCCTATTTCCCCAGCCCTCCCCATAGCTTCCGCTATCAAACCCTCCCAGGAGCTGGAGGCAAGTAGAACTAGCAGGCCAGGAGCACCCAGCACGGGCCCCTTGGGGGCCGGAGGGGAACCTCGCAGGCATCCAGGGGATGAAAAGGGCAGCCCCCAAGGAAGCGAAGACGAGGTCGGCGAGCCAACGCCGGGAATGGCAATGAACCAGCTTTTATGTTTCCTGAAGGACTCACAGGGAAGGTGCTTCAGTAAACAAATCAGTTCCTACTAAATTGCCTCCAGAGTGAAAAGTACAAAGTGCGATAAAAATAGATGTACCTACTCGCTCCGTAGGGAAAACACACTGCCAGGACACGAGTCCTCATCCCTGTCCCTGCCTTCTCCAACGCCAGAGCCTGCCTGCAGCCAGGCAGGACACAGCGAGTTTTCATTCAAAAGCCTGAATTCCCTCTTTTTTTTTTTTCTTTTTTTTTCTCCTCAGTAAGAAAAGCAAAATACTAGAGTCAAGTGTCACCTAGTCATTAGATTTTCAAAGCCCAACAAAGAATTTAACACCTTCAGAGATGGCACTGAAGTGAAAACAACAGCGGAGGTTGATTTCACACACCCCCCCCCACACACACCCCCCCCCCCCCCCCACCCCCCTCCCCCCCCCCGCTGGTCTTTTAGGAGAGGAAATGAAAGTGAATAGTTACTGTTCCAATGTAAAGTGATTCCATTTAAATAAAGTACAGTACTGAAATTGTAAATGCAGTGTGACAACCAGATCAAAGATGTTTAATATTTGCATAAAAATATATATAATATATATATATAAAATATAATTTTAAGCAATCGTGCAACACTCTTAAAAAGGTTTCATTTCACATTTGCTGAATTCTAGTGGTCCTGGAATGCTCAATGCATTCTATTAAAAATACTCCTTTAAATATTAACAATTAGTGTTCAAATCACCAACTAGTACAATATTCTTTAGCTGTCAGGGGGTTTAAATAAACCTATCTTTGATCCACGTTCCACTGAATTACACATCATGGAGGTATGCAGTCACAACATTAGTGGGTTAAATGTCAAAATGGCATTACAGTACAAAATAGTTTTAAAAAAAATCAGCTAGTCATATGCTTCTCCATCTGTGGACTTATTATGGCTCACAAGCAACCCACTGAATTACTGTAATCCTTGTTCTTGCAACCAAAGACATTATCTGAATCCCACCTTAAACCTGACTGGCTCATTTACTCCAAATTTCTCAGGTGTGGGTTAAAAAAATTGCTGCAAGGTGCCCACTGTCTTATGACATCCTGTTGCAAACTGGAAAACACATAGTACTTTATTTAAACATTCCTTAATTGCTACATTTTCCTAGACCACATTAATATATATTGTGTGTGTATATATATAGATATACACCTATAACATGTACATATATACACACACAAACATATATACACACATACACACACGTACCTAGGATAATAGCACACTGACATAATATTAACTCTATACAGGTATTTGCCAAGAAAAAAAATAGGGCATTTCCTCCACCACTTATTCACAAGCTTATGGGGTTTGTTTTTAATCCTTGTGTCCCTGATAAAACAAAATGCATGGTTAAACCACAAAAGTATATTTTTTTTTCTCAGTTCAAATTTTATGAAGGCATCAGGCACTTTTGATTACTGTTGGTGTGTACAAATATAGCAACATCTTTCTTTTCTTTTTTTTATATATATATATATATATATATATACTCTACTGTATCTTCTTTGCTTGGATAACTTATCTGCGAAATCTTTGGTCCTTGAGTATATTCTGTTTGCCACAGCTTGGCTTTCCTGCATTCTCACATTTTTAAAATGTGAGGCATGCACACAGCTGGAAAGAATGGACTTTGCGATTCTGTACGTGCTTCTGTTTTTATAACTGTACCAATCCACTACTGTTCATTTGGAGCAAGCTGTTTCTGGTAAAGCATTCTAGTCAAGCAAGCTATACATTCTATACGGTCAGTCCATAGACGGCACTTGCTGCAAGCCCCAAATGCAGTAATTCCAATATACATTTTTATTCAGCTTATCTCTGCTTTATGCCTCTAACTCCTGAATATATAT
The DNA here is from genome assembly GCA_028858755.1 of Ara ararauna. Classification (NCBI taxonomy): domain Eukaryota; kingdom Metazoa; phylum Chordata; class Aves; order Psittaciformes; family Psittacidae; genus Ara; species Ara ararauna. The sequence goes on from CM054379.1 coordinate 50,073,943, forward strand.
ATAGAATTGATTTTTGTAAATTTTTTCTTTTTGTTGTTTTTTTTTTGTTTTCTTTTGTTTCTTTCATATTCTCCCTTTTGCAGATCCCATTCTAGAGTAAGAATAAAAATAAAAGAAAATAAGGCTTTCCCACCTTCTCTATGCCAAAGCTACGGGAGCAGATATTGCCAACCCATATTGTCGTCAAGCATTCCTCCCTCACATATTTCAGGGAAGCTGGCTGCTTTTAGTGACAGGCCTCTTGTACTCTGGGGTAGGATCCAATTATTCTGGGGTTCTTTCTCAATCATGCTCCCGTTATTTATTAGAAGAACCACAAGCTTTTCCCAAGCTTGAAAACTAGAGCAGATCATGATTGCACAAAACACCCCATTTCAAAGGGACGCACCGCCCCTTCCTAGGTCTTAGAAAATGTTCTCCCCACTGGGTCTACTAATTTCAGTCCTTAATTACAGGGCAGCCAAGTAGAGTATGTGTGCTGCTGGCAAGGGAACACCGTCTGAACCTGGGCAATATAGTAATTGCTGAAGTTGGCATCTGCTACGTATGGGGCTGGCTGGTAATAGCAGGTGACATTGGCCACATTGGGGATGATATTTTGCTCAGCTAGGACCCGGATGGCCAGCATGGTGATTAGATTCAGAGTCTGTCTCCTCTCATGTCCCATCAGGCACACTGTGCTCTCATTCACCACACCGTGAAGGGTCATGAGATAGTCATACTTGCGGTCCTCTAATCCCACAAAGTGGTTCTGCAAGTAGGACTCCAGCTTTCTCTGCTGTTCTCCAATGTCTGAGAAGTCAATGAAAAACCTTGAACACATGTATCTCTGCAGGGACTTAATCTCGGACTCGGAGGCAGCCCTAAAGCCCCTTACCAAAAGGTTGCAGTACTTCAGAAGACCACCTCCTCGGATTTCTTCTGGGTTTCTGGTGGCAATTATCTTGTTGCAGAGGTGATCAAAGGCTTCCTGGAAACACCCATAGACGCTCTCACCAATGATAGTTGGGTGAAACGTTTCAGTCATCGGATTCTCTGAGCACTCATAAAAAAGCAGCAGGGAGTCCAGCTTGATTTGAAAGGAATCGACACTGAATTCAAACTGCCGCCTCAGAGAGTCCACAAATTTCAGCTCCACGTTTTTGCCACTGTTGTTGGACAGGGAGATGAGACTCCATCGGTCTGAATCATTGCATACTTTTACCATTTTCTGCACATAAGCCTCCTATAATTGGAAAGACAAAATCAGCAAATGAAGACACAGATGCAAGAAGTTTCCTGTTCAATGCATTTGTTTGCATTTCCTAGCTCACCCCCACCCCCACCCCCCGCATTTCATGAAGGATTTCACGGAGTCTGCAGATACAAACCAGAGGAGAAATGCTTAATGTGAGAGCCCGGAGTGCTATCATTGCAAGGGAATAGTAGGGGAGGGTGTTCTGCCAGGATTGTGTGGTGCAAGTAAAGCATATGGCAACACTGCTTCTTTCAATCACTTCTAAATACATCTACACATGAAGCCCATGGCACGCGTGCCAACTATGCATGCACCCCCCCCCAAAGGTCACTGCTACAATCAGCTAAGAAATCTTTTTTATCGCTTTCCACTTCTTTTTCCCCTCCCCACAAAAAAACTTAGCAAGTGTTCACTCTCTTCATCCTGCCCTTTCAGGGCAGGTTCCACAAATCTGCTCCATATTCCCAAAATCCCTCTAAAAAATGTTAAAGGCATTCAGCCTAATTAACTCATGCCAACTACCTCCGAGAGAAGGGAATATGCCTCTCCTCTGGCACACTAAGCACATGAGAAAGCGTGCCTTGCAGATGCGGTTTCCTTCTGGCAGATATCAAAGCCACCCAAGTTCCCCCCAGAGCCACACCGGGAAGCGTGTCTGGCAAACCAAGCTGCCGCAGAGCCGAGCTGGGAGATCTGCAGTGCCCTGCACAGGTAAGCCAACGCTCCCAGCGAGTCAATGCTCCCAGCAAGTCAAACGAGAGAGAGGGAGGAAAGACTAATTAATCCTGAGGAGTCCCCAACAAGGACGCTTTACTGCAAACTCCTCCTCGGTTTTAAGTGTGGGGTGCAAAAATCACTCACGTCCCCGATGGGTGTCGGGGTGTGGTGGGAGCTGCGCCCCCCAGTGCAGCCCTCCATTCCCGGAGAGGAAGGTGCCCGCTGCCGGCAGGCAGGCGCTTGCACCTGCCTGCTCTGGGCGCCTGAGCACACAGGACAGGTTTACCTTGAGGGTGAGCGGCGTGATCTTCTCCTTGTTCACCCCCTCGGGTAAGAAATCCAAGAGGCAGTCCAAGACTACGTCTTTCACAGTCTGAAACTCGGCTTCCCCTTTGAGATCGGCGCAGAAGATGAGGTCCAAGTCCTTGTAGCCCAGGCCGCTGTCCTGGTGGAGGACATGGCTGGCGGCCGAGCCGTTGAGCCGCACGTCCCGCAGGCCGATGCCCTTCTCCTCTAGCCGGCTCCGCACAACCTTGACGATCTGTCGGGGCTGCATGGCCAGCGTGGGGAAGTTGCCCCGGCCGTGGATGGGGATGGTCTCGCTGAGGATGCGGTCCAGCCGCTGCACTTGCTCCCAGCTCAGCACGTTGCAGTGCGCGCTCTCGCAGCCTCCAGCGTAACTCCCGCCGGGGCTGCCGCCGGCCTTCTCATCGTCTGCCATGGTGCGCGGCCGCCGCCTCCCCGGGCTGGATGGCACCGCTCCGGCTCCTCACCGCTCCCCCGGGGTACTCTCCCTCCGCGCCTGGCAAAAGAGGAGGGAAAGCGAGCGATCAGCAGCGGCGCGCACCCGGAGCCGGAGCTCCGCTCCCCGGCAGCAGCCCCGCTCCGCCGGCCGGCGGGAAAGAAGGGGGCACGCACCTACTGAGGGAGTTAAAGAATAAAAAGTCGGGAGGCAGGAAAAAGCCGCTTAGCCAGGCGGTGCTGCAGGGCAGGGGAAGGCGCCCGACTTGAAGAGCCACCTCTCACCGCGCCCCGCCGGGGCTAAGGCCGCCCCGCGCCGCTCGCTGCTGCCCCCGGCTGCCGCCGTCTCCGGAGCTTTCCTGGTTGTGCCCGGGAAAGGTCCCCAGTAGTTTTTATACGGGGTTTCTCCGCTCTTCCGGGGCTCCGAGTCACGGCGCCCGCGTCCCGCCCCCTCCATCTGCATGGCCGGCCTCGGCGGTGCCCCTGGCACGCCCACGCCCCGCGCACCCACGGGCCGCCCCGCCGGCTCCCCGCTGCACGCCTCGGCTCGGCTCGGCTCGGCTCGGCTCGGCTCGGCTCGGCTCGGCACGACCCGCCTCTCCGCGCCGGCGGAGTGCCCAGCGCGGCCCTGCGCGGCCGCCCCGCCCCACGCGCGGCCCCGCTGGAAAACCCGCGCAGCGCAGCCTCCCTCCCTCACGGCTTTGGCCGCTCGCCGAGGGGGGGAGGCAACAAGCGTAACACCGCTCCCTGCCCCCGCGGGGGGCGCGGACTCCCCCGTCTCCTGCGGTGCCAAGATGCGCGCTCGGGGGCCACCAGCTCCGCGCTGCCATTCATTCCCTGTTTTTTTATTTTTTCTTCCCTGCCTTTTTTACACCACCCCCCCCCCCCCCCCCCCCGACATTCCCGGTTATCCCAGGCACAGCCAAACTTCATACCAGAGCGCCGAAATTTGGCAAGGGCCCCGCTCCGAGCAGATGCCGAGGATCCCGGACCATGTGGTTTGAGCTGCTTAGCGACTGACCGAGATTTTCAAAGCCGCCTGCGGCAGCGCAGCACCGGCTTGCCCGCCCTCCTTGCCGACGAGGCGGGGGAAAGAAAACCCGGAGAGCACAGAAGGGTCCGTGCTCTCCGTGGGAGCATCCTGACTCTGAAGTACAGCTCCGGTGACTGCGGAGTAACAGAAAAAACATGTATAATATATATACTATACCAACATACATATAATTTTCAATTACGTTTTAATAATTTTATTTAGCAATAATGGATGTATCTGCTTGTTTTTCACCTGTTAAAAGTGCCAAATACACATATAAACACTATTTAAAACAGATTAAGCGCAGAGTCGTCCCTCTCCCCCCCCCCCCCTCCCCGCATGCAGCAGCACTCGCGGACGCCGTGACGGGCTGGCAGGCCCCCTCCGCTGCCCGAGGGCGCAGCCCCCCCAAAGCCTCGCCGCACACACGCGGTGCGCGTAGAGAACCGGGGGGGGGAGGTGGGGGGGTGGGAAGGGGGGGGGGAAGGGAAGGGGGATTACGGGCGGGACGGAGGGCGTTGCGTCACCGCTCGCAGCTTTGTGACGCGCGGCGGGAGGGGCCAATGGGACGCTCGGCGGCATGACGAGCTGCCTCCCTAAGCGGGCGCTTCGGCCAAAAGGGCTTGGGGAGGGAGGTATATGAAGGACCCCCAATTTTTAGCACCCCGCTGTTACCTCCCGCTGTGGGATGGGGCTGGGAGGAGGTTGTGCCCCTCGGCAAAGGAAAACCCGTGTTCCAGGCGAGCTGGCACGCTTTAAACATCATACCCCCACACGCCCTCCCCCCATTAAAACGGGCGGGGACCCCGCGTCGTCGATGGTCGGGCAGTACAGGCACGGAAGACCCCTCCATCCCCCGCCGTCGCTTGTCGTAGCCGTGGGGCAAGGCCGCCCCCTGCCGGGCGCCGGGCGCACTCCCGGGGGATCTGCGGGGAGGCGCGGCCGTGCGGCGCGGGGTCGGGCAGGAATACTTGGCGGGACAGTGGCGTGTGGGGTGGGCTTTGGGGGAGCAGGGGGGGAGGTAAGCTTTGATTCACAGCCCAGATACCCTCTGGCTTCGATTTTACAGTGTAAGCCCGGGGTTATATTACAGTGCCACAAAGAGAGGGGTTGACCTCACCCCGTGCCTCCTTCGTAGGGCACCTCACGGGTGCCACTAGCGGGGTGCTCGCCCGTGTTGTGGCCTGGTGAGCCTGAGAGTACCCTCTGGAAAGACAACCCAAATGACCAGGAAAAAATACTTCTGGAGTTCTGTGCCAAAGTACTTACAAAAAAGGGGAAGGAGTTGGGGGAAGGAAGAAGCAGGAAGCTTTTAAATCCTGGATGAGTATAAGTGCATGCTGCCTGAAGCAGAAGCAGAGTATCATGAATCTGCTGGCACAATGAATGGGGTTTGCCAGCTTATTCCTGTATTTAAAATAAATATTCAGACCAAGAGGGGCAGCAGCTGGCCTGTGGAAGGAAGCCTGCAACCTGCTGCTGCCAGTGGGCCTGAGACCCTGGCTGCTGATACTCTCTACACAGGGAGCCTGGACTCTCTGCCTGGATGCTGTAGCAGCATAGTATCACAGAATGGTTTGGGTTGGATGGGACTTTAAAGCTTATCTAGATCCAACACACCTGCCATGGGCAGGGACACCTTCCACTAGACCAGGTTGCTCAAAGCTTCGTCCAACCTGGCCTTGAGCACTTCCAGGGATGGGGCAGCCACAGCTTCTCTGAACAATCTGTGCCAGTGCCTCACCACTCTCACAGCAAAGAATTTCTTCCTTATATCCAACCTAAATCACCTCTGCTTAGTTTGAACCCATTACCCCTTGTCCTATCACTACAGTCCCTAACAAAGAGTCCCTCTCCAGCATCCTTGTAGGCCCCCTTCAGATACTGGAAGGCTGCTATGGGGTCTTCACGCAAGCTTCTCTTCTCCAGGCTGAACAGCCCCAACTTTCTCAGCCTGTCTTCATACAGGAGGTGCTTCAGCCCTCTCATCTTCCTTGTGGCCCTCCTCTGAACTTACGCCAACAGCTCCATGTCCTTCTTATGCTGTGGATGCCAGAACTGTACACAGTACTCCAAGTGGGAACACTTCCTCAAACCAGCCATAAATCCCACCCTGAGATGAGGGTGCCAAGCAGTGCCCATATCCTTGTGGGGCAGAGCTGGCGCTTGAGGCTCCTTGGGCCGAGCCAGGTCAGGGAGCTTCCTGGGGTCTTGCAGTGGAGGCTGCCTGCCTGCAGTGCTGAGGCATTGCTGCCCTCAGTGCATATTTAGGAAGCTTGTGAAGGTTAAAACACAACAAAACTGAGCAGCTCCTCATTCCCAGCCTGGCTTCACTTGGGTGAACCACAGCTCACTACAGCATGTGATTTAATCTTTGCAAGGGAGTAACTATTTCCTTATTTATAAGCAAATTATCAGTGTCACTGCAGCCAGATAACTGATTTCCAGATCAAGGGTGAAGATCAGATCTGCTGGCTCATCCCATATTAAGCTGGGCTATCCCCAAGAAGCTGAGAAAACCCTGTCTAGAAGTAGTCAACATTTAATTTAACTTGTGTTTCTCAGCATGTTGCAATGAAATTTTCACAGTATTTCAAATACTGCAGAATGTATTAGTAGTGCATTTACACTGGCCAGTAGGATTTCACGCTGTATTAAATGCATTTTGTTTTGCTTCCCCACAAAGTGTGATTTTTAACCTCTCTTAAACTGTTTACTTTCACACTTCAGAAGAAAATCAGGCAGGCATTCACTCTGGAGAACACTTTTCTGCTGAAGACAGGGTGAATGCAGTTCAGAAGGATGCTTTGCTAGAGGAGCAAGGCCAGCCAAGCGCTGCCCTCACCTCACCCTCCCTTCTTCAGTGTAAGCACCTGCACATCACCTCCCACTCACTTGAAAGGAGAGGAGAAATCATTTCCAGTCAAAATCATTGCAGTTACACTTTCTCCTTTCAGAAAGGTGCACGGGAGGGATATTAATCATCATGATTTTTGTATAAATTAAGAATTATTTGCATCAATGTACTATTCTTTTCACTTTTTTCCCCTGTAAATAACGGACACAAGATAGAGGGTGCTTTTTTCTTTTTTTTTTAGTAAACTGTCTAAATATAGGGGAAATAGAACTTTTTCAGCACAGTACTATATCTAGGGTACATGTATACTCTATATTTTTTGCTCTTCTGCCCTGCTTGAATGTGAAAGCCAATGTTGCTTTAAATGAGTAGAAATCATTAAAATTTGTAGCAAGAAATTGAATGAGGGTGAATTTCATTGCAAGAAATTTAGAAATATTTGCATGAGTTACAGAGGTCGTTCGAATTATGACTGATACCAGTAATGCTGCTGCTAACAAAAGAATCAATTCAGCTCATAAACATGCTCTGTCCCTTTAATGACAAACACAAAGTGGGTTTTTTTCTAACTTATTGATGTGAGCAGTAATTCTTTGACAGAATTTTGATCATATTACTCACAGAGGTTGTTTGTATTGCCCATCAATTAATAGGAGTGCAAGATGTGTGAATCATGTCTTTCTGTAGGATCGCACAATGTTGTTCAATTAGTCCCTTCACCTACCCTATACTTTCAGTCCTGCTCTAGAACAAATGAAGATTAACAGCAATAAATATGTTTCTATATGCATTTGTGTATAGTTGTGTGATAAAGCCCTTGGTGTGAGCTGTTCATTCATCTCAGCTGCGCAGGAGGGAGCATGGTCTACGGGTGGATTCTGCTGAATTTAAGAACTGTCAGTATTTTCTTGACTGAACTACATGTGTCTTGACTAAAACGTTATTCTGCCTCCCTTCTGCCCATGACATGCTGCCTAAACCAAAATGGGACTCTTTGGTTGTGCCTGTGCTAGGAATTGATACCCTTTTGGTGCCCAGCAGGAGCAAAACTTACAGTTTGGCTCTTTTCCAAGAGGAATTGAGTTTGTGTGCCACAGCTGCTCTGCCAGTGCAGCCAGCGTGTGGTATTAATGGACAATCAGGGGATTCACTTCTCAGCAGCAACACTACTTCAGTCCAAAAGCTAGTGTTGACTCAGCAAGAGGTGTTTGTTTTTGTTAAAAACATAACAAACATCAATACTGCTGTCATCACTAGGTATTAAAAGCAGCAGCCTTCTGTCTCTTATTGACTTGGCAGAAACAAAGAAGTCTAGGAAGGGCCTATGAAGCCTAAAAAACTCCCTGCAGATTAAGTTTGGAAAAAAGATGATGCACAAATTTATCACAATAGTGTTGTGGGGAAAAAAAAAAAAATCATTCCTCCTGTCTTTCATTTCTTTCTGATCCTTTTACTAAGGGCAGTTACTCACAATGGAGAGAGAAATTGCAGGTACCTTCATGATGGTTTTCCCTGTCTCCTCTCAACAATATTAAAATGAAAATAGATGTTCAATATAATAAAAAGCCTTAGGCTTTATCAAGATGGACATTAAGGGGCACCATTACCAGCTGATGAGATGCACAGTGTGTTGAGCATGGATGAACTGCCTGCATAAGGGGAGTCCCATGGCCCCCTTGGTGACACTGGCTGCAATAGGAGTGCTGGAGGTCACAGTGGGGTGCGTCTGCCCCTCGTCCTCCCATCTCTGGCATAGCAACCCTCTCTGTCTCTGCTTAATAATGCCTTAGCATAGCTGGCTTGGCCTCTCTTACAGAGTCCAACAGCAACTGAAACATTAAAAATGAGGACTTGACCTAATTTCTGTTCTCTGCGTGCTAGAGATGGAAAGACATCACTGGGCAGCAATCACTAGAAAACTCCTTTATATTATTCACTACACAATTATCTTTCTGGCAACAGCAGCTGTATGAGTGAAGAATATTCCTAGCTGGAAAATATAGGCTGTTGTGCCCTTTTCCTTCTCTGCCTATTGCTTCACACAGATCTGGTGGCAGCTGCTTTGGGCAGCCCCTGGCTCCATCCTGACGCCCTTTCAGCACCATCTGGGTGACCCACTGGTGTGCTAGGTGTGTTACAGATCTTCTCTGCGATGTGTTACCCCAAACCAGAGAGTGGGGAGATGCCAAGGAGCCATTAGCCAACAGGATAGAAGTTCAGAGAACTCTGGAATTGAATGGTGCATGTTGTGAATTATCATAGAATTCTAGAATGGTCTGGGTTGGGAGGGACCTTATAGATCATAGAATCACAGAATAGTTCGGGTTGGAAGGAACCTTCGAAGTTCATATGGTCCAACCCCCTGCAATGAGCAGGGACACCTTGAAATAGATCAGGTTGCCCTGAACCATACTCAGCTTGGCCTTGAATGTCTCCAGATGCATCAACCACCTCTCCGGGCAACCTGTTCCAGTATTTTACCACCCCCATCGTAAAGAATTTTTTCCCCACATCCAGCCTGAATCTCCCCTCTCTTACTTTAAAACCATTGCCCTTTGTCCTATCACAACAGGCCATGATAAAAAGTCTCTTCGCATCTTTCTCATCATCTCACAAGAATACTCAAGCCTGATTTTAAAATTCTTTTCAAAGACCTTGTATTTCTCTTACATGTATGTGGAAAATAGTCTTCTGATACCTTGATATTCTATAGTTCACACTGATTTATCTCAAACATTTATGTTTGTTCTTGACACTATCAAAAATTATTACATCTTGTGATGGAATAGTCTATAGGAATTAGCACTGGAATTAACACTGACTGCTGGAGTAGTCAATACCGAGGTTCTCTGAATAAAATGAAATCCAAGATATCTAGAAAATGTTTTTTCAAAGATAAATAAAAGAAATCTTTGTGCTTTCAAAGTACTACTGTTCTATTAGTTTGGTTTCTTTCTGCCAGTTTTTACTGGAAAGATGTTTTACTCATCCTCTGAAAAATGTCAATGTTTGGACTAAATGCATTGCTTTGAAAAGGTGCAGTTTAAAGTGGCCAAATTATCAGAATTTTCTGATGAGCCTGCCAGTAGCTTTTTGCAATTCTGCTGAGAAAGTGTGTGTTAAATGAGATAGTAGCATTCAACATGTGCGTCGCTGCACCAGGCACAGGCCAAGTCAAGAGATCAGGGCACCAAACAGTTCAGCTATCAAAAGACATATTCCTGCCTCAGCTAAGGAGTTCATAGCCTACATGTACCAGCAAATATCAGTGTCTTGGATTAGATAAACCCATCAGCTCCCAGAGGAAGGAGTGCTAGGGTGACCTCCTGGGCAGGATTTCTCAGATCTGGGGCTGTAGTTGGACACAGGAAGCAGCAAAGGCACGAGCAAGCCTCTTGTCTCCACTCTGCCAGGTGGGCAGCTATCTCACCCTGTGAGGCATGGGATGGTGTGGTCCTGGAAAACCCCTCTTATCTAGCTCATCTGCATTAAAAATAGCCACCCTCTCAGATTTAATTTTTTTTACACTTACATACTGTTGTGCTGTAGCCCATATTTGCCAATGGGATCTAAATGGGGTTAAAATCCAGGTATTCCTAATTCACATGGCAGCCAAGAATAAGACTTTTGGTTTTTTCTCTTGAAGAGGCCACATTTTATTTTGATCTGTAGGATAGTTTAAAGCTTCAGTCTTTCTACCCACATAGGAAAAACAAACCCCCAGTGTTTCATGACTCATGCATTCATGCAATCCCAGTTGCTTATGACTGATAGGATTTTATGTCAATTTTACTTTTCTATGTTTTGTTTTTCCTACAATGCATTAAGCTCATGTGGGAATACTCCAGTGGATTTCAGCATTCTGCCTGTTATTCAGGAGAGCTGGAGAAATTCATTGTTTCAGATTTAAACAAGCTGTCCTCTTTTTGGAACAACAAACTGCAGTGTGAAAATACACCATGTGAACTATCAGAAATTGAGTTACTGTTCATTCAAACAGAATTGGTTTCACAGATTCAAAGCCATAATTTAGTTTCACTTACTACAAACCAAAAGCCATTTTACCAAGTACTTTCACTATCAAGACTATCACTCCTGATGGGGTCAGGACACCTTTCAGTCTTGATTAAAGTCTATAAATGCTGGAAATTAACTGGATTACTATGGAAAATTTGTTCCACTACCTAATTAACCTCACTGTTCAAAATGTGCATAATGTTCCTACTCGGAGGGCATGTTTGCATAGAATGCGAGTGTTTGCACTGAATTTAGTCACCATACACTGAAATGATGTGCGTATTCCCAGAATGCAATTCTTAGCAGCTATCAAAAAGTGCGATATACACATTTGGTGCTCCTTCTGTCTAAAACTGCCTGTTAAAGTACTACTTACAAACGTCTGGGCAAAGGCACAGCATAAATTCCTCGGCTGACGTCCCACATTGCTTTTCGTCTCACCCAAGTCTACTGAAGATAGCGGTCTGCTCTTAAAGAAGGTTTCCAATCTCTAGCTGCTCCCAGAGGGACAAAATGGGTTGGTTTACAGCTGTACATACTTCAACAGCCAATACATAACTATTACACATCCTGGAGTAGATTTTGGTAGGGTTGTATGGATGCTCTGGTCCTTTGGCCTGGAAGCAAATAATCAAAGTGCCTTGAAGATGAAAGAATGAAATCGAGCATTTCAGGGCTGTGCAAGTGTGGACACCACCAAAACACTGTGCAGCAATTAACCAAAAGGGTGTGAGAGCCCTTGTCTAAGGAGGCAAAGAACGGGAAGGTACCACAGTCTATTTGTGCATATTAGGAGAGACAAATAGGGCTTCTGATGGGCCCAGTATGCCACCATTTGAAAATCACAGTTTGTATCAGGTATCTTGGCAAGCAGTAACTTTTCCCACAGGACGCCACCATGCTGGTCTGGTGTGCACTGCTGTCTTACCTGAATCCTGGTGCTGCCTTGGCTTTTCCAAAATTGCAAGCCAGTAGAGATCTGTTCTTAATTTGCTTTGCATATTTCTCAATCTCCAGCCAAACTGTTACCCAGAATAAGAAGACATCCTTTTCTTTTTCGTTTCCTTAATCCTTTTTTTTTTTCCCCACCACAGATGATTTTCAGCTCTTCCTATGCTGACGATGGCTGCTGGAGCAAGGACCTGGTTTGGAAACACATGTCTGTCACAAACAAGAATGCAGAGATGCACTTTGCCAAAGCACGCACCCACAATACTCTTCTTTTCTATCATGGGTCGCCTTTTCCTGCACGGGAAACCCGTCTCCTCTGCACCCTGCACTGCTTTGGTATGCTAGATTGAAAGACAAAATACTGACAGAGAAAAGCGTTTAGTCAGAGCATGGAGAAAAAGGAACCAGACAATTTATCAGCTGCATTTCAAAGCAAAAGTAGGATATTTTGGAAGAAAAACAGAACCACCACCACCACCACAACAACAACAAATAAATTCAGCCAAACAGAACAAGTCAAGATTTCTTCCAAATTAGAAAAGGGGACATGTTGGGGGGGTGGAGGGGAGAGCTCGCAGCCCTCTCTTAGCTCAGAGAGGGTTGCAAACTCTTGCTCTGCAGGGAGCAAAGTTGTTGCTTCCCTGAGGAACAGTTTCTGGAGCACAGAAATCTTCACTGAGCTCTGCCACTTAGGCATGAGTCTCACCGCTTTTGAAGACCTCAGAAATCAGCACTGCTTAGGAGCCAGGAGCCTTCAACTGATTGAGAAAGGGACAGACCAGCTCCTGCCCACAGCTCCTGCTGAGTTTGGAGCTCAGCTGCTGCCCCCCTTCTCAAGAGGCAGAAGCAGCCTCTTCTTCAGAGCAGCAGCTTTGGCTCCTCGGTCCTGCTGAGCTCAGCAGTAGCCCAGCTGAGCTCTGAACCATAAGCTGGCTTTGTTCATGGATAAAAATAGTAAGGCATGAATAACATTAACACCAAAATAAGGGCAACTGCCACATTTCTGTTATTTTTTCACTGTGAAACCCTCACAAGGCGAAAGGGCAGAGGCTAGAAGTCCAAGCACAAAAACACACTTAGCCACAGCACTACATGGCCCTTTTAGCTCTCACTCGTTCCTGGAGTGACTCCTTGAGCATTCGAAGTTTCAGGTGTCCACTGCTAAGGAATAAGGAGGAGATATGCTAGAGTGCAACCTCAGCCCTCCACTGGGATTGTAGGATGGAGATGAACTGGAATGGAGCCTTCTTTTCCAGCTCTGATGTTTAAATCTTCCCCATCACAGTGGGGATCTTCTGAGACAGCTCATCAGAGCCAAAATGTGAAGAACATTTTGTGAAATTCCATCCTTTTGAAAGGGAGCCTTGAACTTGCCTCCTACTCATACCCAAACTTTATCTTATCCTGAGCAACAGCCTCAGCTCCCTCTCAGTTGAGACTTGGACACCATCTTCTCCTCAAGTCTTTCCCTGACATCAAGGAACTTCTTTGTGGTTGTACTACTGTGCATCTGAAAGTGCCATCAAGTGTTACAGTCCTGTGGGGTAACCTGGTAAATTGAATCAGGGTGAATTGTATACTGATATTATTAATCCATTTCTTCTTCCTCTCCTGCAGACCAGTGTTGTTTTTCAAAGTTAAACCGCCAGAGTTTCTCATTTACCAGTATTCTTTGTTTCATTTGCCACTGAATTCCAGATAATGCTTAGCCCAGGAGACCTGTTATCCTAAAGCAAACCGTCAAAGGAAGATTCGTAGTCCACATGCCAAATGCTGCTGCTATCTTTTCTACTAGAATAACAGAGGAAGGATTTTGGCTCTAGATATACAGAATTATATGAGGAGACAATCTGTGCTTTTATACAGAAGGTCCCACAAACAACACTTGATTATTTCTTGAAGTGGTGCACAGAAGATCTCTATTCAAGAGGAGTGATTTCCCATCAGTCTTTTCCTGACAAACCCAGGATAACATTTTGATAAGAGCCATGTGTTTCTGACCAGTCCACTGATGAAGCAACTTCATATGAAAAAGCTTCCTGTGCTGGGCAATGCACTGCCAGCCATCCAACATGGTATTTCACAGCAAGGAAGGAATAGTGCATTATCCCTGTTCTGCTGATTACATCACACTATGTTTCCACTTGAAGCACGTAATACATGTCTATCTTTCCAGGATGGTAAGTATCTACCACATGATTTATGGCACTTTATTGCTATGAAAAATTGCACCTTGATTGCTGTTAAGTAGCACATGCCCAGTAAATGTTTTTGCTTTGTGCATCCTTCCAGCATCTGTCTTACATTACATCATCTATGTAAGTAAGCCAGTCACATTTTAAAAGCAGCTGATCCCCTACAGGCAAAGTAAATTCGCTTTCATATTAATGAAAGTGTGCTGCTTTTCATCACTCACTGCCTTCCTCACCTAAATTTCAGTCTCTCAGAAGCCTGGATGTGCCCAGAGACAAAATAAGCCTCAAGTCCTGCTGCGCCAGCCCTTTAAAGAGACTGGGATACAGGCATCCCCAATTGCATCCCCATTGACCTCATGGCAAGTCAAACAGGAAGCCAATAGCAAGGCAGCAGGACAGGTGAGCAGGCAGGCAGAGGAAGAAGCCCTGCGGCTCAGGAGTGTGGGTTGACCAAAGAGGCAGTTAATTGCTATGAACAGAGGAAACACAGATCTAACTGAGGAAAATGCCAAGGCCATTTCTGCTTTGATGGTGGCTGCAACTGCTCCACCAGCTTTAGTCTCTGGCTGCCTCCTCTGTTTTCTCTCCCATGGGTGATGTGCCCGGGACTGAGAGAGAATTGCCAGGAGGATTCTCACAGCACTTCCAGCAGCTATTCTGCTTAATGGTATTGCTTATGTGGTCAAGTATTAAAAGCACAGGATTATCATATGCCCTTCAAAGCACCACACCTGCTGAATACACAAAGCTGGCGATGAGCAAAACCACTCTCTGTTAACAACACCATGGAGATAATGGGTCAAAAAAAAAAAAAGCCCGGAAACGATTTCGCCATTTTGCCTCTAATAAACTACGATCCTGAGCTGATTTGTTTTTAAGGAGTTCTGGCATTGCTCCAATGGATTACATTTTCCAGGGTTGAGTTATTCGTTTCCTCTGGTCTTTTTAATAGGGCTGCCACTGAGTTTTTAAGTCAGATCATCCCAATTTCCCAGACATGGGATTATTGTTGGTGTGCGAAATGAGGCAGAGAATTAAAAATAACCATGCCGGTAGATGTGAAGTCAGTTGGTTTAAGGCTTACTTAGAGGTTTAAGTGTCATTTGCAAGTACTTGAGTTCCAGAACAGTCTGTCTTGTAAGTAAGTCAGTGCCATAGAGAGCCACGCAATGTGGGTCTGACTCCTTTGCTTTTCACAGGCCAGCTTAGAATATACAAAAAACACCCAAGCACTCATTTTAGTACTGAATAGGTCAGTGCTTTAATTGCACATGAGGCAAGCCAGTAGGATATTTGGATATACTTAGCTCAGCTTAGCTCAGAGTGATTGTATTGTGCACGTGTTAGGCTGTATCATGCAGCACAGCACAACAAACATGTGGTCCACAAAGGCATACGTGATTAAATCCAGCCATGTAAAGAAGATGCAGGTGAAGTTTCAAAAATCTGATTTCCCATTGTTTTACTTCCTTGTGCAAAATACATTTTTTAAATGGGAGTATTTTGAGCTAAGGAATTAGTTAAAAAAAGAGATACATTTTATCAGCCATCCAAGCCAAAGAAAACAAAATTTTTAACATGAAAACAATTATTTTCTCAAACTATCCCTTTCTTTTTCCAGAATATATGTGATTTTTCCATTTTATTGGTGGGCAAATGCCATGCATTTAAGTGCAGTTCATAACCCTTCTAATGACTAATGAGGAAGACACTTGCAGCCCTCAGAGAGAGTTGAGACAAATTACAGTCACATGGCAGCAGAAGCTATTTGTGTATCCTAAGCCACTCTTATTCATTGTCTCTTTTTCTTGTCCATGGTCTTAAATGCAAATTAGGTGCAGAAGGAGATTTACTTCACATATCTCTTGTGCTATTGAAACCAGGCTCTTTAAGCTAATTTTGGACACTTTCTAATACATTAGTAATTCGTCACAAGGCATGTGTAATTTAATGCATCATTTTGCATTGAGATAGCAGTAGCTTTTCTTCACATTAAAAGAGTTGTCACATTATGGTCAGCTTGCTGCCAACCCAGATAAAGAGCTCTTCATTACCTTTTGTTATCAATTACACCTATCTGAGTCCTGAGCCTGGCATGTACTTGGACCTCATTATCACTCTTTAGCAGTCAGTGAACCTTCAGAAGGGAAATGAGGAATTTTTAGCTCTTAGAAACAGTTTATACTGGAGCTGTTGTCCTAACTTAGTCCTTCTTACTTAACAATTTCAAGTTTTGTTTCTCTTGTGAGTGAACGGTCATCTTATTTTGGTGGCTGAAATGCCCAGTGTTCCTCCTTACTCTGAATAATGCAAATGCAGAAGTCACCATTAAATATCTGGCAGTTTTTCTGCCTCCTACAACTGAAATATCCACTTAGGATTTACTATTCTAAGGAGAGGCACAAACCACAATGGCTGGGTTTGTTGATGGTACCCAACAGACAAAAATGTCTCATTGCCCCAAGGAGAGGACTCAGGTTTTCATAAACTTTCTGCATAGATGATTTAACTTCTAATTCTTTAGTTTTCAATTGCTTCACCCAACCCTGGTGCTCCTCACCCTGTGCAGAGTGAACACATACAGAGTGAACTATCTTTACAGCCTCTGCCTGTCCTTGCCAGCATCCTGGAAGTGGCACCTGCCCAACCTTTGTTTGAAGCCAGGTACCACAGCTGGGATGGCCAGACAGTGCTAATGCTGGGGCACTGGCAGGTCCCAGAAGAAAAGCATATTAGATGGGGTAACATAAGAGCCACATGGGTGGGTTATTTCAAGCTGCTCAGATGAAAATACACTCATTGTTCAACAGTCCCCAGAAGAGTTAATCTTGTTCTCCCATGCCAAGAGCTGTCATATGAAATGTGTACTTTTCATAGACGTAGCTCTGCAAATTTCATGTGATACGTAAGTATCAGTAAAAATAAAGCCATTTATAAACACCTCCTTCTCCTTCCTCCTCTCCCTCCCTGCCCTGCTTCCCAGATATGCCTGTTGGCAGGGTGAACCCTGCCTGTCACAGACTTTGTCCACTTCACTCCAGATCAAACAATAAAGTAGTGAAATTCATAATGGTGGTGAGCAGTTAAAGACAAAAAGGTAAAGGAAAAAAAAATAACTAAAAAAGAAGCAGCTATAAACTCATTGGTGCTTGTAACCCAACATGGACTAGAACCATCAAATATATTTGTGCTATCTGATTTACAGCTACTGAGTACCCTACCCTTTATGTACTCACTGGTATTTTCCACAAGGTCTCACCTTCCATTACATTTAATGTGACCCATTGATTTCAAAACTTAACATAGCAAAGGCTCCTCTGGGGCCTCACAATTACAGCAAGCAATCTCAGTATCAGCTATTTTGATAGAGGCTTCCTGCCACACAGTAGGTTTCAGTTCTGTCCAGCCACTGCTATTCTGGAGTAAACCAAGGACCATGTAATGCAAATACACCATTGGCTTCATCTGTTTCTCCCACCTGCAGTCACACCAAATGGGGGCTTGCGTTCCTTACAAGACATCTGGACTCTGGCATATCAACCCAAAGTCCTGCCTTGCCAGGCAGGAAGATCTGGGGGCTGTGTAATTTCAAACCCATCTGGGCGCTGGAATAACTCTGGTCCTTCTTGTTGTGGGGAAACACCAAAGAGCAAGATGGCATTTGTGTGCCAACCTCTTTTTCTGCTCTTCTACCTTTCTGCTCATGTACTGTATGTCAAAGTTGGATAGAGGGTTGTCATTCATAACAGTAATCTGGTGCCAGTCCTGTAGAAACTTCCTTTTAACAGAGATAAGATAATGCAATCTAACAGTTCTTTAACTGAATAGGATTAATGAGCAGGAAGCTGGCTGCTTAATTCACCACTGACATGTAAAACCTGGTAAGAATGAGGTTACTGGACATAATAGAGCTATTTAGGAGTTTAGGTCAAACTCTAATAACAGAAAACATCACTTAAAGATCATTCTGATATAAGAAAAATCTGAGGCAAGAAAATATTGCTTATTAAGGACAGATCTAATCTTTAAAATGGTTTGCTCTGTATATTCAAAAGTGTATTCCTTCCAAAACAAGCAATTGCAACATCTGAGCATTCAGTCAGTGGACACCAGACTTTGACATTCAAACCCATCAAGCTTTCATATCCTATCCACCAAAGTTTCTTATATAAAGCTCACTTTTTGTGACCTTATGACAGAATTTTGATTCATGTTTCAGGGCATAAGAACCACCACTTCTCTGTCTATATCCTGAGTAATCATCTTGATTAAATGGCCTTTGTGTAAGGATCAGAAAAAATAAAGAGTGAACATATATTTCTATAGCTCCCCAATTTCTCTCCAACTCCTACCTACTTTTTCACTTTTTTGCAGCTGTTTGTAAATGACAGTTTCTATTGCAAATACAAGTTTGCATCTGTATCATTTCTACCAATACAATGTTCCTGTTTCTCCCAGGAATCTCTGATCTCTTCCCTGGAATTATGTCTTGTCTCCTCCCTACATTAAGACAGGAATATTGGGCAGGATTTACCTATTACAGTGTACACCATCTTTCAAAGAGCTTGGTCCAGAACCATTTACAGATCAGAAATACCACCTGAAGCAAGTCTTGGGAGCTAAGTAGACTTACTTTAAGCCTTGTGGACATGTAAAAACCAGACAAAACATCTGAGGTACAGAATAGATGAAAAAAGGTATTGATTTTGATGTATCAGGTCAATGTGTATTTCTACTTCCAAAGCAGAGGGATGAATGGTCACCCTTTAGCTACCCATCTGGGAACAAAAAGTTTTTCCTTTTTATCTTTTGTTTCCCTTTTATTATTCCCTCCATCTTCAAAGCCTTCATGTAGTAACTGGCTAGTGTCCCACCTTTGCTTGCCAAGGAAGCTTGAACATATTCCTTCAAATGGCCAAAAACGTTGTTATGGTTTGAAAGAAAACATTTCTGCTGCCCAGGAGCTCAGCACACCATGTCCCCATTTCTCCAGCCTGATGCCAATACTGAGAAGTGAGATCGCTTTTCAAGCCCACAGCTCAGTAACGAGCAGTTTAGCGCGTCTACTACAAAAGATCAGGAAGCCAGACCTGCTTTTGTATTTAATACATGGTTCCAGATTCTCAGCTGGTATAAGTTGAAGCAGCTTTACTGGTGCGAAGAAAAATATACTGATTGACACCTGCCAAAGTTCTGCTCAACATATTATGTTTGCAGAGTAAGTGGCATAAATCATGGAAACTGTACTTATTTCTTCCATTTGGAGACATTCTTCCTCCAATACACCCTGGGAAAATATCGTTGCCTTTATTAAAGTGCTAAGGATTCAATTAAAAACAAAAATAGGGCCAAAGTGCTTCCATAAAACTCAAAAATTTCTAGCACCATTCATCATGATAAACTCTACTGCCATGAGACAATGGGATGAATATTTCCTCATCTAGGGTTTTTTCTCCTGTCTAGTATTGCTTTAGCATGTCACAACGGGATGTATGTGTGGCAGGAGGGATGCACTCACACATGCGCATAATACATTCTCCCTCATGTTATGCACCTCTCCCTGGTATACAGGGCTCAAGCTGCTGGGATTCCCATTAGTTCAGTCTATCCAAATGGCCAGATGATTCGTCAGTAGAAAAGAAAAACATCTGAACTTTGCCCATCTTTTAGGGAGCATTATTTGTAAAAAGTATTGCACATAGAGAGAAAAAACTCAACCCACATGTTGCTAACGTTTATTGAATTAATCCATCTTCCAGAATAACAGCATAGAAGCTACATATCTGCACCTTTAAACAGGTAATGTCAAGGGCTGAAAATTTACGTTGCTTGTTAGTCTTATATGAAGTTCATATCTTCAGCAATCTGCTGCTCACACAACATTTTGAGCTATGGCTGCAACTTTACAAAAATAATGGTGGTAAATTATTAATTCTTTGATTCAATTCCTTTTTTTTTAAAGTAGACATACAAATCTCTGCAGCATTTGCAATGAGTAAACAAGTACTCCCACGCTGTGACAGAAGATAAGGATATGTACAAGGTGATAGTACAGCTAGTTTACTTTGAACCGCAGATTAAATAAGCATTTTTACTGTTTGGTAGATATCTCAGTTGGCAAAATGAGGGGAAAGAAAGGGAGGCAAGGCAAGGCAAGGGAAATTTTGAGAAACACTGTGAATAGTCTTTCCAGTCACTCCTGCCTGCTCGGGACAGGGAAAGAAGGAAGTGAAGACAGAAAAGGATTATCCTCATGTTGTTACAGTCTGCCCACAAGCAGAGAAACCCCTTCCAGCACACAGTGTGTTGAAATGGATACACTCCCAGGATTTCCAGTTCCTACACACATACTTCTGTCATTCTACTGAAAAAACAAAACCAAACTGGCAATAACAAGAAATCTCACTGTTCTAAATTAATCCTCCCCAGAATACTCCAGTTTCTTGGGTTGTAGCTGGATAAGCTTTAGTAGCTTCAGAGAAAATCCTGGCTATTTCAGTGAAACCAATCCTAGCTAAGGACCAGGAATTCAGAAGCAGCTGAAGACTGCTGATATGCCTAGTCCATGCAGCACCTCATGTTCAAACTAATTGCTTGCCTAATTCCCACAGGCATCAGAGAGACGCAAGCAGCTTGGTGATCTTGTCCATTCCAGCAAGTTCTTCCATGATGATCTCCTCAGCCTTGCACACAGAATTTCTGTCATCCAGGGCAGGATAATTCCCCAGAAAACAGTCAGGACTGATGACCTGGATCACCTAATGGGAGAGCTCCTACTGATGTCACCCAGACTACCTGGACACTTCTCTTTGCGCTCAAACAACTGTACAGGCTCCACAAAACACAGGTCCCCATCCTGCCCCAGTATGGCCCATGCTTCACAAGTGCTCTCTCCATGCCCTGAGCAGGTCATCTTAAGGGATATCCAAAGGGATATCCATCCCTAGCTCCTCCTGGGCACTGCCAGGCCATGTATGTGGTGATTAAATACACAGGGAATTTTGGATCCCCACAGTGATTTGAATTCAGGGACACTTCCAGATGTTTGCAGGTCACTGCTGCAGCTCTTTCACATCCAGCTCTATATCTTGTCTCTTTTTTTCTTCCTTGCTGCCCAGGAGGTATTATACTTCCCACCTCTGTGAGCACCAAGGTCTTATTTTGCCATTTTGTTCTTCCCCCTCATTATCCAGTTAATCTGTTTTCCTCCTGCTGTTTCTTTGCCCTCATGAACTCAGGAGCCTGGAACTAACACTTATTTCAGAAGTGGTGGTACAGCCATCAGCTGAAACCACGGGTTTTTTCCAAGCCTTGAACATCTGTCGGCAAACATTGCAGGGGAGTGCATGTTGCCGTAACAGGTTGTGTGGAAAAACACAGCTGTGCTGCTCTCCGCTCCCCACAGTCTTCCTCGGGTTTGATCAACTGGGGTTGTCCTTCATGTAAGGCCTATGGAGTTGGTAAACAGGGATCAGATCAAAATGAGGGGGAACGTTTTAGGGAGTGGGCTGGAGGGCTGAAGGGACTGCAGGAAAAAAACCCACCCCAAAACCCTGTTTTAGCTAGTTTAAAGGATAGATATTATTGCACCAGGCTGCTATTATCAAGTCTACAAGACATAACCTCATTTATTAGTTGTCATGTTGCCACTTATGAGAAAATGAATGAAAATAGTATCAAAATGAAGTTTCAAAAGAGAAGCCCTGAAAATTGGTGCATGATGTACCTCTTTGGGCATGCTCTGGTGGCTTCTAGGATCAACTCTTGCTCAACACCTTGTACATAACAATGCAGTCATAAAAGATCATCAGAACATATAAACCCTTATCAGGCCCACTGATATGTGTCAGTCTTACTGTAGTCTGACATTTGCTTGCCTTTTTCAGTTAGAGGTACAAGGTGCAAGGAAATAAACTGCACAAGTTTCTATATCCAGGAGAACAACAAAGATCCAATCTCATGGCAGGAGCAACCCTGGGTTTCAACTGTAAAGTGTTTGACTAAGCATAGTTTATTTAACCTCAAGGACCTTTCATGAAGGTGCTCTGTGTTCTGCTGCAGCAAAGGAAAAGTAAACATTGTTACTTTATTTAAACCATTTATCCTAGCAAGTGCCTTTCCTTTATGTTGTAAATGGCCCATACCCTCCAAGCATCACTTCTTGCACATTCACTGCATTTGCACTTGCACAGCAAATGTTTTGATTTAGAAGAGATATTTCCCCAAAATCCAGGGCTGCTACTGCAGGTCCACAGAATACTGTATGCATATTCCTCCCCACTTACAGATTTGATCCAAAGCACACTGAAAACAATGTGTGACTTTCCATTGGGCTTTAGACCAAGCTAACTACACCTTTGTTTCTTTGACTCCTCAGCAAATTCAGCACTAGCCCTACTCAAAAGTAGAAATTGCCTGATACAGGCTGACAGGAGCTTGTGTGATTTTGGCTTAGAGCAGTCGTCATTGCCATGCCAATATTGAGCTTGTTCTGTATGTTTAGTTTAATGGGGGAGCTTGTTGCTGATGGCATTTTTGCCAATAAATGGCTGCTGTCATGAACACTGCAATTCTCAGGTGCTGGCTTCCTGAGCTACAAAAAGTCTGCATGGTCAGAGGACCTTTAATAGGAATTGCACTCCTCAAGGGTGCAAGCAAGCTTGGGACTATACAGAGAGAACAATAGGGAAAAAAAGATGGCAGGGAAGTAAGGAGGGATGACATGAAGAGAAGGAATAATCCCAACTATGTTCATTCTCCTTGCTTACTGCTTTCTGGAGAGCATTTCTGTAACTGGATTTCTGTCACTCCAGTGAGGTCCACCCACTCTCACTGCTCTCTTTGTCCTAGTGCCAGAGAAGTGCTAGCATTAGTAGATGACGTATTTGTTTTGCATTGTGTGTGCCATAAATAACATGAAGACCTGTTACCATGTTCTGGGTCTGAGCCCGTCCATTTGCTGTTGCTGTTGTATGGGGAAGAATTACAGGAAAAATACAAATTTTTGTATTTTTTTTTTTTTGAATGCAAAGCATTCAACCCTTTCATCAGTGTGCTGTGCCTATGCACCACTTGCTCCCTTTTCCTGAGCCAGAAAGCAGCGAGCTTTGAGTGGGTTTCTGATTTAGGTGCCAGATTAGTCCTGTAGTGCTACGGCTGGTGGTCAGGCTGTTCCCATCATTGGTAGCTGCTGCTGCTTTTGAGAAGCACAGTGCTGGTAACTCTTCTGCCTTTTCCTACAAATTTCCTTAGCCTGCAGGCCAGGACATTAATCCATTCCTTCCTTGGCCTGATGAGGTGCATATATAATGCTGTTACAGTACCTGTTTCCAAAACTGCTTTGTCTTTTATCTCTATGGTGAGTTTTCCAGACAAGGCAATATTTGGTTCCACATGAGAAGTCCTTCAGCCATCAGGCAGAGCTGTTCTCAATGGAAGCAAGCAGACCTGTCTTTTATGTCCATGTTCTCAACCTTTCCTCATCAGGCAGAGCAGAAAGTGTGGCTTTGGTTTTATTTGCCTTTTTTTTTTTTTTCCCCTAGAAAGTCTTCAATGCCAAAATAAATTCTAGAAAAAGTTGCATTTGAAAGGGTTGACAAAGCTGCTGTCTCCCATCTTTTCCCTCCCAGAAAGGCAAGACCTGAATTGTTACATTGGATGCCAGAATCGGTTTTATTCAGCAGAAATCCTTTGGCTGAGCGAAAAATGCAAAATCAGACAGTTTTCTGCATGAGGAAAAACGAATCATTGCTGCCTTTATTGCTCATTCTGTTTATTAAAACTGCTGGGCCAAGATTTATTTTTAATGAACTCTGATCAGTCACAGCCAGTGATTTCACAATTCATGTTAGCACTGTAGGCATTTGTTGCACAGCAAACAGCTCATTTGCCTATTTTCTGAAAGATTTTTTTTACATCTGACTTGAAATTAGTCACACAGACCTCTATGACATTTTTCAGGCTAAGTATTTTTGTTCCCATGGATAGAGGCCATGTGTCAACACCACTTATTGTCACCAAAGAGAAAAAAAAAAAAAACAACACTCTTGCTTTTATTTTGCTAAGTTCTTTACTTTTTTGGGGGTTTTTTATGTTTTCTGTGCTTTGACATCCTGTCTCACTAAACCATACTTCATCCTTCTGTGTTTTCTAATATGAATGTGTGTGTAAGGGAAACAACGTACTTTACAAGTGGGAAAAGATAACACATAAATCAAACTGCATGCCAAAGCAGAGACAGTCAGAATGAAGCTTGTAGAACCATGTGTCTGTGCTATATCTTCTATTATGTCTTTTTTTTTTTTTTTTTCAGGAGCTAGGAAGTAGAAACCTGTGTGTGCAGTCCTTACCCAAAAAAGCTAAAATGTCTTAAGAGATTTTCAGTGGAACTGGAGCTTTTGGACTGGCTGTTAGAACGGCAAATTGCATATTAAAGAGTGCCAGCTCAAATAAGAAAAAAAAACACTGTCCATTTTTCATAGGATTTTGTTGTTGTTTTTTCCCCCTTAAGTATTTTATATTTTAGAAATGTAATAAATGTCTTACTAGGAAATGCACTTCAGAGCAGTTATTGCATGCTTCACGTGATCTAAGTAAAGTTATACTCAGACATAAATAGGTTGACTGATGTGTATTTTGCCTAACGGTATGGATAATATCTTAAAAAAGATATCAAATAGATGCCTTATCAGCTTAAAGGCAGATGTACTCTCGGGTGTAACTCAGATATTGGACAGACAAAAAAGTTCATCTGTCCCACCACTGTGGAGTCTGGCTGAACACTTTTTCAGACTTCTCAGTTGCAAAGCAATGCAGAAAGGCTGCACAGCAGAGCTGGGGGTCAGTGCAAGGCCAGAGCCTGGCCAGCAGCACCACAGCCCCTGTGCTGCAGCCAGCTCCTTCACTTTTTCTCTGTGTTCCCCAGGATCCAGAACAAAACCACTCACTCCAGAGGGGTGTTCACTTTAGTTTTCTGAAACAATTTTGAAGCAGCTGCTTGACTGTGACTGAACAAAATATTATAGAAAGGGTTTCAGACCAGGCAAGGATCACACTGTGTGGTGCTGGCACCAGATGCTCGTTTCGATCCTGGCTGCAGGCATTGATGAAGCAGTGGTGATAGTCCCCAGCTGAGGATGGGTGGCCAGCTGTGAGGCTTTGCTCACAGCCCAGGTAGCCCTGTCTCAGTACCCTCCTCCTCTCCTGAATGGCTTACCAAAGGGACATGACTGTTTCAATAAATGAATTCTACTACAAACCTGCACAAAGCACTGCTTTAAGAAGAGGTTCTTGCAAACCTACGCTGCTTCTTTTCCTTTGCCTCTACCTGGTATGATGGAGCCTCATCTTACTTGGGAAACCATGGCAATCAGATCATTCAATACAAAACCTGCTGTATTCTAGTCATTCTCCGCACTTTTTCCACTTGTTTACTCCCTCAGTGTCTATGCCAAGGTTGCCTGCACAGCTGACAGCAGTGGTATCTAACGGCATGACAAAAGGGGAACAGGACTAGCACTTAGGTTATTCATCTCCTTGTTTACTCACATGCAGAATTGTAAAGATACAAATCTGGAGGATACTGGAAGTTTAATCTCCTCTGCCTCCACCATTCACCCAAATACCTATTTGCATCCCCATAGATTTCAGCATTAATAATGTCAATCAGTTCTGCAAGATAATAGGTATCCACTAGTAATTTGAGTAAACTCACAATGAATGTAACTACAGTTCCAGCTTCCCTATGAAGAGCCTGGCTTCAGCTAAGCCTCAAGCAGTGATCTGTCCCCTCTGAATCTGGAAAGATGGGCTGGAGTTAAATTCAGAGTGGAGTGAAGTTTCCAGCTTGTCTCTGAGCTATGCTTGAGGTATGGCCGCCTTGTTAGTGGGCTGGGTTGCACTCCACCTTTGGCATCTGACCGTCACCTTGAGATACACAGAAACAGGTTTTGGTGTCCAGACCAATCCCGGGTGTCTGGAATCTTTGGTTCGTGACTTGGGCTTTTTACTAATTACCAGAACAGCCAGTTCACACTAGATTACTTTAAAAAGAAAATAAAACTTACAAAAAAAAAAGAAAAAGAGAAAAAACTTAAAATCCCATGTAAACCAAATATTTGCACAGCAGAAACTTATTAAATAGATACATCTATCAAAACCACTAATGTTTGCTTTTTGCATAGTAGTACTCTAGCACTTCAGAGATGTGAAAAGAAAAAACCCATCCTTGTTGGCAGCAAAATACATGGCTGGTCTTGTACCAGAGAGAATAATGACTATTTTCAGACAGCAAGTCAGAGAAACTGCTCTGTTTTGCTTTTTAGCATCAGTGCATAAGGAGATTACATGATATATGGGAATGCTTGTACCTAGCTGAAGTTCTGCTTCATTCTTTCTTTGCTTTTACGAAACATAATTATCTCTTAGTTATATAAGCTTTCTGCCTTTCTTTTGTAAGAGATTTCACACTGACTCTTGAGAAAAACCCCACATTTTTCTCTTAGTTTTAGAGTTTACCAGAGACAAAGGTTTACCTTTTAAAATATCAAAAAAACACTATAAATTCCAGCCTGAGAATTTTGCTGTGAGTGCCAGATGAACAGCTGTAGCCACAGTGTGACCAGATGGCAGGGGACAAAAAAGAGAATAACTGCTTCTGCTTAGCAGTATTCCAGGACTGACACTACATCAGCACTCCAACAAAGCCAAGTGATATATGACCAGAGTGAAAAACACTGCCGTTTTAGGCACTCCTTTTCTCCAGCAAGAACATGTTTAAGTCTAATATCATGGAGTGACTGAGAAGGGGTATTGCAAACTGAAATATTCGCGACATATCATTGCCGAATAAGGGATAGCACTCCTAAACTTCTTCTCACATGGATAATCCCTCATCTCCTGGGTAATCCCACTAACTTCCTCAAAGATCCAAATTCCCAGGTAGTCAAAAAGCCTGGAGTGTTTGTACCTATGGTAATTTTTCAAGTTGGGAAATGAAGTCAGGTTATAAATTTTTTTTGGGAATACAAGTCATCAGCAGCTTCCCTACTGGAAATTTGGACTTTGCCACTTGTCTCAAAGCTAATGGTGGCTGTGTTTGACCTGAACTAAGCCCTGCTTGGTAAATACTGTGTCTGACTCAGTGGGAGAAAGGTCAAAAATGAGGCAGCACCTTGTGCTATGAGAGTCTCATCGCTTTTGTATTCCAGGATTGAGAGTTCTCTATTGTCTGAGATGATAGATAAAGTTTTCAGATTAGATTCAGGCCAAGTCAGAAACATCAGTTCTCACACAGATGCTTAGCTTTACTTAGAGAACAGAAGAAGAGCTCACAAACAAACCAGCTGAGTTTTGGGTGGTTTGGAAAGTAACAATCTCAGATCTGAAAGCATTTCACACAAAACACACAGGTCTGTTTTAAAACAAACATGCAATAAATTCAACACTGAAGTTGTGGAGCAACTTAATAGATCTAACTTCTTCCTCTATCAAATGAACTGTTTACATAGGACAACTAGCCAGAGACTCTGCAAAAGAAACAAACAAAAAAGGGGGCAAAATTGCTTTCTCCTTTCCCTGCTTATTCAAAGCATTGCTTGTGAGTCTTACGAAAATCTGACACAACTGTTTTAATGCTCCCCACTGCCTTTTTGTCTTCATTTTTGGAAATTGACTTGTTGCTCTATTATTTGCCTTTTAATATCACAAGTGACATTAATTAAGGCTTTAGGCTCCCGTGCTCGCCAAATTTAACAAACAAAATGCAAGATAAAATCTCATTTGCTCAAAGGGGTACATTTTCCCATTCAGAGGCAAGTTTCAGGCCAATCCATTGTGAAAACACCAGCATAAAAGGAGCAGTTTTGCAATAGAAAACTGAGCACTTGGTGTTTTTCCTGTAGACTACAACAACAATTTAGTGTCCGGATCTTTCTCAGATCAGTCTTAACTCTTATTTTTACAATGTTCAGACAAGTTCCATGGCTGCAAGGCAACAAACATCATTTATATGTGGCTTGATCCTAGAAACCTCATTCAGTCAAAACCCCTACTGTTTCCTGGGAGATTTTGCCAAGCAAGGATTCAGGACAAAGTGTGAGGATCTTCCCAAGGGACACGGCTGAGCAGACTTCTTAGGGTAAATGGTGATCAGCAGCAGAGGTGGCTGAGAATGGGCTCACTAAGGTGCATGTTGTCAGAAGCTGTGTGCCCATCTTTAAAAGAAAAGGAGCTCCAAGCCAGCATTTATGGTCAGAAAAGAGAAGGCAGGCTACCTGAACCAGGGTAATAGACAGGCATCAGGAGCCCTGAACTACAGGAGACCATGGGTTCCTGCTTCTCATCAGGCAGAGAAAAGGCTTTGGTGTGACTGCACAAATCCTATTCAAGCCCCAAATTCTGGGTACTGATGAGTTTGGTCTCTTAATAAATTACTTCAACTTCTTTCATCTTAGTACAGAAAGGGCCTATGGTGTTGCCGTGCACTGGAGGCAGCATGACTTCAGTCCATGGTTCAGGTGCCTCTTGTATAAGCAAAGCAGCAAAGAAAATTTTATCAGGGACTTCCTCTTGCGATGGCCTTTTTAGTGCCTGAAGACAGCATCTCTCCAGCATTTTCCCCTTGGTGTAAAAGTGCAGTTTGTAACAGGGGTAAGAGGAATTGGATGTCTGAAATTGTTTTCATTGCATTGTAGAAATGAGAATACTCAGGCTTAATAAAAGTCCACACATTTCAGTAAGCATACAAACATTTTGACTGCAGTTGGCAACGTTTCTTTCATAACAGGTAGGCAATGTCTCTGTGCAGAACAGCAGTGCTCCTTCACAAGTGATTCTTTGTTGCCATAAATGACCCCCCTTTTTCTCTCACCATTACAAATATTAATCTAGATGATTCTGAAAAGCCCAAAAGATAATTCTGCTTGACAAATAACTCTAAGAAAGCCTGACACAACTCCAGTAATGTCACCTCATTGTGTGACATGGCAGTTTATAGCTGTGACTTTTCTGAACCGGTATTTAAGTATTTTGGTCAGGAGCAGTGCAATAGGTGGTCAAGCAGAAGTGCTTTCAGCAGGCTATAGACTGCTTGTGCTGTATGTGTGGTGTGTTAGCAAGACAGCAGAACCTAGATGCCTTTCTGAATATTTGTTTGACGCTGATAAATAACAAATGCTGGAAATATAAGGTGCTAGCTCATCTCTGAAATAACACAATACAACTGCCTCAAGCTGAAGAGCACTTCACTATTCCCAAATGAATTTCTACAGTTCAGCATGCTGTCCCCTAAACCTGCTTTGTTGCCTTTTGTCAGATTAGGCAGTGATATAAAGTGCGCCACAGAAACAGGCTGGAGAAAATACAACTGATATCTAAAAATAACCAGATGCCTTTTCTTGTGCACACGTCCTGCCAGTGGAAGTCGGGAAAAGCCTTGGGAAATGAAAGTGCAGATCAGCAGCTGCCTCCTCTTTGGCATGGGGCAGCTCTGGGCAGTTTCATTTTCCATTCCCAAGTTTGCTTGTGGAGAAGCCAGGACTGGTGCTGTGTGCCTTGTCTCACACAGACACATAGGCAAACCACACTTACAGTATGTCTGCCAACATGGGCATATAGAGACCTCATAGCAGCCTTCCAGTATCTGAAGGAGGCCTATAGGGATGCTGGGGAGGGACTCTTCATGAGGGACTGTAGTGAGAGGATAAGGGGTAACAGTTTAAAACTTAAACAGGAGAAGTTTAGATTGGATATGAGGAAGAAATTCTTTACTGTAAGGGTGGTGAGGCACTGGAATGGGTTGCCCAGGGAAGTCGTGAATGCTCCATCGCTGGCGGTGTTCAAGGCTGGATTGGGCATAGCCTTGGATGGCATGGTTTAGTGTGAGGTGTCCCTGCCGCTGGCAGGGGGGTTGGAACTAGATGATCTTAAGGTCCTTTCCAACCCTAACTATTCTATGATTTTATGATTCTATGATGGACAGGAAAATATTGTTCTTTACTTAGGCTCCCTTTCAGACATAGAGAATTGATGTCATTGTCCTGGCTGCTTACTAAGCATGGACACTTATATCTACACACAGAAACAGAATATTATTTAACTTATAAAAACCTCAGTGCAGGACTTCGTAAGCCTTAACCACTGCCCCTGTTTCTGAAACAACTCATACCTTCTTTGTTCCTTTTCCATACTTAATTATAGTTTTTCTTGTCCCACCTGGGCTAATTCTGCTTAATTATTTACTTTACTAAGTGTTTATTTTATGGATTTATATTGTACGATATGACAGATAACTGGAAGGTTTACTATATAGTACTATATAAAATAAAACCCAGCAAAATATTTTAAAGGATGATTAAGGGCCTTCTATGTCCACTGAGCTTTAGCAATCAAATGAGTGTAATTCTGCACTCAGAACCTTCAAAGCAATTTATGAATAAGTAAATTCCTCTCCCTTTACAATATAATGATGCAGGAAATTGAATTTAATGGAAATTACTCTATGAAAGACAGATGATACCCCATGAAGTTTACTTGGCAGTGTTGTCATCAAGTTATACCAGAGTAACTTTGCAATTGGGCCTGAGCTCCATCAGTAGCTGGAGATAATGACAAAACCAGGGTTAAAGAGCATCAGGGCATTTAGTCTATTCCTAGCATTTTAATATATATATAAGCTTATAGTACCTGGTCAGTCAATCTCTTGAAAAACCTGAGGTAATCACAGAATACTCAGAAAAGTCTGAACATCTTAGTTGGTGGGCAACTAAGTTGGTGGGCCCAGTTAAAACTGAGGAATCTGAAAGTCTGTCAGCTTTGGGGGAAGCTGCATGTTCATGGTTGGGTGCAAGTTTGGGAGCTAACTCACAAGCTGCAGTTTCAAACCACTGAAGTCATAACTGGGAGGCAGGAGTTTCTGCAGTCAATGCAGGAATTGCCACACTCCCACATGGAGAAAGGAAACAAAGCACAGAGAAGCACCTCCTCTAAAAGGGACTGTAGAATATTTAGGTCATTAGCCATCCACTCAATATTATAGATTAAGTAAAAAAGAAATGCATGTTTCTTCTTTCTGCTGGAAAAATATGTGTGTATAAAATGGTTGTGTGGGCTTCTGGGAGCTGTAACCACATCTCAACTGACAAACACCAGCTAATGAACATCTGCCCAGTAAGAAGAGCCAATACACTTCCAGCTCCCAAAGGTCCCTGCTTTATCCCAGTCTGTGGCCTGTGACAGAACACAGAACCTCCTGCTGTAAGCAATTCTTCCCTAGACTTTTAAGGATTACTAATGGACTTATCAGGGATCTTGGTTTTTGTAGGGTGATTAGTCCTTCCTGAAAAGAAACGATCTTTCAAGTGCCCCAAGCTGAACACCAAACACCATTAACCAGATCTAAACTACAATGCAAACATGTAGAACAGACAGATGCACAGATGGCTACATATAAATATTTATTACATACCTATACTTAGAGTGAAATTATAATGTGTTCATACAGAGTCATTTAGTCATACAAGGTGAGGTACTCATAATAAGACAATGATTATTTAAATTAAGTGTGAACTACACAAATGTCAGCTAATTCTGAACAGCTACAGTATCGGCTAAAATAATTGTTTGAGGATTAGAAGGATTAGCTGTTGAGATTCAGTATAAACAGATCACAGCAACAATGCAATTGCTCAGAGGGCTGAGCTCCAACACACACTCATGCTGTAGCTGCAAAATGTACACAGAGCACAAGGTCTGGAAAATACATGCAGAGGCAACAGCTATCAGTGGCTGGATGCTGGATTTCTCTTCTAACAGGATGCCAGTATCCCTAATAGGGGATATTTACCTCCTTACATTTATTTCGCTCTTTCTTAGGCTGGTATGGCAACCCTGGAAGACAGCATGTGAGTGAACCTGTGCTAGGTATATGCTCAGCCACATCTACTCCACCTAAACCTCATTATCTACAAGGCTTCATGCTGAATAGTGACCAGGAGACAGCCTTGTCCAGCTGCAAAGGCCATGCTCGGCTCATGCTGAGTAAGCAACAAGCGGGGATCACCATGGAGGTGACCCAAGGTGTCTCTGAATTTGGTCATGTTGCGCTTTTTAGAAAGAAATTCAAGGAGCCAAACAGCCCATGTACAGAAAGGGTCTTTTTCTTGTTTGATCTTACAAGATATTAGTTACAGGGAACAAGTGCAAACAACCCACACCATATTTAGTGCACTTTTTGTTAGCTTTAGCCTCTCTGAAATGCCTGGAGCCTGACTGGTTTTGGCACAGGCCTGTAGTGCAGCACTGCAAGGGTGAAGAACCTGTCCAAGCCCAAGAGGTCTTGTAGGAGTACATTTCCTCCTTGAAAAGCATGCACAACAAAGTACAAAGGATTGAGGCTGCTCACATGCAAACTTACTGAGCTCTGAGGGGCATGCGTTTTCAATTAAATGCCAACAGTTGTGCTCTCAAGTAGGCAGAAAGTAATCTTATTTCTTAGTACTTCGTGGCAATTAGAGACATTTCTTGGCTTTGGATTTGCTTTTAAAAGCCAGTTGGTCTCCACTGTTTGCGCCTGTCCAGTTAGATTATCTTTTATTATGTAAGGCTACATAAAAATTCGAAAAACAAATGGAAATTCATGTATTAGCACAGTTAGAAAAAAGAAAACAACAGAAACCCTGGATGCGTTAAACATCACTTTCATCAGTCCACCCTCTTGTGTTGGACTGTGACCAAAGAAATAATAGAGTACATCAATCTTTTTCAAAAACAATGTAATTCTGTCAATGTCTAGATGGCTTCTGGGATTTGAGACTATTTACTACAGTTTCTGAATTGTTAAGGCAATGTTTATGTAAGTGAAAATATTTATCTAGGTTACTGCTGTCAAGTACCCACTGAGAAATAATTTGCATTTATAGATGACCTTAAGCAACAATAGCAGCAGAAATTACCAACAGCAAGCATTTGGGATAGGCATAAAACACTACATAAATCTAAAAAACAATAGTCCAGATTCTGCTGTTAGGGACCACCTGGTGCTCTTAGTTCCACAGCTTTAATTCCCATTAGAAACAAAGAATTTTCCCCTTGGATTGTAATGTTCAGCCACAGAAATTAAATTATAGCAGCTTTCCTGACAAGCAGCAATGCTATTTCACATCATCAGTGGCAAGTTTTACTGAAGATTGTTGTTGATCCTTTTAGGCAGAGGTGAGGAGCTTTTTTAGTATTTCAATCAATCAGAATTATCCAATAATACCACAAAAATAAATTAAAATCAACTTACCTTCCCCAGATGACCACGGTATTGTAGGGCTGCAGGTCATATGAAATAAAGTAATGACTGCATTCAGACCAAGGGATGAGGTTTCATCAGCCATATACGAGGATTTGCCTGGATGGAAATAATAAAGACATTTAATCTAAGCATTTTAAGTAGACTAGAAAAACTTTTTTTTTTTTTAAAAAATACTGAGCAGACAGCAATGTTCAGAATAAAAACAGCCCTTATTCAATTTAACTTGTTCCACTTCCAACTGAGCTATCAACTGATGATAAATCAGAACTGTTTCTCTTTTGCAAAACTTAAGGAGACAGACAGCATTTGAGATCGAGTTTTAAGAAGACAGTGCTTTCAGGCTGTCATCTAGTTCTGGCACATGCTCTCTGGCTTAAAGGGTGGAAAAACATGGAGTGAAATTATATATGCTTATTTGTTTATGCGAAGTAACTAATACAATTGTCAAAACTCTTCTTCAGAAATGGTGGTGTTTTCATTGTGCTTCAATCAAAAATAAATTGTAGTTTCATGGTGATGGTCAGGGAGGTCAAAGCAGCTCACGCACAACCAGGAGAAGAAAGCATGTCACATACATGCCCATCTCCAACCTTCCAGAGCAGAGCTGCTTTCTGCAGAGCAGTGTGCAAGATATTCTTCTGCTTTCCCCAAGGCAGGTTTCCACCTTCCTCAGAAGCTGGCTGGAGAGCCAAATGTGTGCGCATGTGTGTGGCCGCAGGACTGGTGCATGCAGGCTTTTCTCCTGCCACTTTGTGGTTCTCCACGGTTCAACCACTTGTGTGATTGCACCACTGGGCCAGGTGGGTAAACCAGCCAGGTTAAACAGCCAAGAAAAGAAATGCAAGCATTTTCTCAGGCCAGTCTGTTCCTCAGCCTCCAGTGGACAAGTCCCAAAGCATGCTGCCGGCACTGTGGGACAAGGGAAGATGGGAGAAGGAGGAGAGGTCAGAGTGTGGTGGGAGATGCCTAGGTGGCAGTGCCTGGAATCAGGAACCTTTTCAGCCCAGAACCATTCTGTTTTCATCCCAGTGCCTCTATTTATAACCCGTTATGCCACCACACAGTTCCAGGTTTGACGTGACACCAAAGATGTCTTTATTCTCTGTATGCATTTGCACAAAGTCATCACACTCACACCTCTAATTATGTGTCTCTTCTATGAGTACATTCTCTTTGACTGACAATTTTCCTGCCGAGGTGATTCAGACCAAAAGCATCTCCCACAGCTCTCATGCTGGTGTCAGAGAGAGAGCGCCTCCTCCAATTTGTGGAGCGCTGTGCTGCCCAGGCACCACTTCATCACCTACTTGGCAGTCCCTCCTGCCCTGGCTGGTGGCAGGCAGGTGACACTGGCTGTGATCTTGGTAGCCTCAGGATCTGCCCAGAGTACCTTTACTGCCCAGTATAAGCTGTCCTGGAATAGCTGAGACTAAAGCTGCAATAAGTCTGTCAGCATGCATACCGTTACAGGTGTTAGATCTCTATCATTCCTTCTAGTCAGATGACTAGACTGTAGGGAAAATAATGCTAAAGGCCAGAAAAGAGTGTTTCTACTCACAGGCAGCTGTGAATTGCGTTGGGTTTTGTTTAGGCTTTTTCGTTTGATTTTGTTTTGATTTGGGGTGGGTTTTTTTTTGTTTGTTTGTTTTCAAAAAGAAGCATTTATACATGTGTGTGCTTGCATATATACATGCATATACAAATATGAGTGCATACCTGTGTATGGATGTGAATATGTGCACGTGAATCTATGGATATGGGAATGGGCATCCATATGTGTACATACAGGTGGATTTACACACACACACGCATCCGCATAAAGGCCAACAACCAGAGTACTTGAATTCACAGGGATGCCAGAAAGAGGCTTGTTACAGAGTGTTTTACATTCCTCTTTCTGCCTATGGACCACTCCCCTGGCATCATAGACTGTTTTCTCCCTTTAATATAAGGGGAGTATACATACAGTAAAAATTGCATTGTAAGTGATGTGGCATAGCCAGAAGACTTGATGCCTAAAAGAAAATGGAAGTGTAAAGCCATTTAACGTGCCCAGGAGATATCCACCGGTTTAAAAATAGGCAGATTTTGACTCTTTAAATAAACTCTCTTTCTGAGACTGTAATTTTCTGAGAAAATATCACACCCCAAAAGAAGGCATTTTACATAAAAGTTCTTTAGTTGAGAAAAACATTTTTCAGCTATTAAACAATCCTGACTGAACATATTCCTCACCACAAGGGTGGTCAAGAAATGTGGCAGGCTGCCTGGAAAGGCTGTGGAGTCTCTATCCCAGAGGGTTTTGAACACTGGACTCAGCATGGCCCTGCACAATCTCCTGCCTTGAGCAGGAGGCTGGACAACCCCACCTCACATTTTCTGTCTGAGCCTGTGATTTTCAGCTAGTTACCACATGGAGGAAGCATGTAGTTTGTGCTGGTCATACAGCAGGCTTGATTTAGAAAGTGACGAGCTCTTTCTGCAGCCCCCAGTAGTAACTAGCGGTGTCTTCAGTTGTCATCTAATCTCATATTTAGCCATGTCTAATTTGTTACTTCCTGGCTAGCAACAGGCTGAAGGATGAAAACCTGGCTGGGGTGCTCCAAGCTTTTGTAGCCCTCAGTCTCACTGAGGCACATGAAATGGGAGCTGGTGGCAAGCCCCTCAGAAGCAAATTCAGCTACTTCAGCATCCTATTCAGGAACAGAGACAGAAGCACATGTGCTGCTTGGTCTCCATTCTGCTCTCACAAAGCCCTGATATCACCTGTGAGACTTCATTCACCTGTCTCTGGCCTGACATAGCACATTTGTGTCACTGCAGTTGTAGAAATTCACTCCTCAAAATCCCCTGAGTAGAGCCTGGAGGACTGTAAGAGTGGCTGCAGGGAAAGCCTCAAGGTCTGGTATTCTGGCAGGTCCATTACGAAGATCTTTGAGGGCCAACCTGCTGCCAAGGGACTGAAGCGTGTGTGGTACATACCTCAGCAACTCTTCACATCTTACATCTTTCTTGATACCATTCTATTTTTTATCGCTTGCTGTCTTTTCACTATTGTATTTACCATTTTTCATGTTCCACTTGTGCAAATAAACAAGACATAGAAGTAACACTAATTCATTTGGCAAAATAGTAGCCTTGGCAAAAAGAGACATTTTCAAAGAAAGCTGGCAGCAAGATAAGCACGGAAGAAAATACAAGGGGAGCGCTATTTTCTTCTCTGAGCTGACAAAGTTGTCTTTGATCTTATTGCAGCTAATTTTCATCCAGAAAAAGAAAAGAAAACTCAAATGCAGAGTGACATGGTTAAGTTTACCTAGAAACTGTGTATCTTACGAGGAGAAAATCATATAATTTAAAGTAGGAAAAGTCTGACATTCTTCAGGCATCATGGTATTGGAGACAAATTCAGACGAGAAGTAATGCGAAGGTATGACAACCCAGTGCCAGCCTCTGCTATTTGTCCTGTGCTTCTCCAACAAGAAGTCAAATGGTTTGGTAACAGCCAAGAACATCCTGGCTTACACGTCACTATATAAGCAGGAAATTCCAGTAATGAAAATATAATCCTGTAATAAAAAAAAAATTAGCAGAGAAAATAAGAAAAAGTATTTTCAGTTCTGAGGAAGGAAGAATTATGCAGAACGGCAATGCCTTCCTTGCACCTGCTAAACACAGTAGCAAAATCTTGTAGCATATGACTTTATTCCCCCTAAGGGACCAATATTCTTTAGCTTTTTCTTATTGACAGTGACTGTTATAATAATTCTTTTTTCACATAGTCATAATGTTCTGGAAAAACAATTCACTTTAGGGACTAAAAGTTCTTTAAATCCAGTCCCAGCCCAGGGACTTTTCTGGAAATTTGAACAAGATGCTGTCAAGTATTTCTGAATTATGTGTAGATGTCTGTCAAAACAGACATTTCCTTAAGGTTTTCTTTCTCTTTCTTTTTCATTCACAACTTAAGGTAATTTTTTTTAGCATAAAATTTCTGTTCTATGACTATACACTTTCATGGCTCTGTATAAACTATTTGAAAATTAATCTTAATTATAGCAGAGTAGTATGTGTGAAATATTCAAAGCTAAGGATGGTTATGCTTGTCATATGAAGCTAGACATTTTAGGAATTTCCTGTGTTGGAAAGTTCATTTTTCCAGATGCTTACCATGCACGGAGACCACAGTGCATTATTTTATTTACACCTGAAGCACAAATAGGTAAAATAAGCAGAAAAATAATAGAAAGTCATACCTAATTTTTAAAATAAAATAAAATAATCGCAAAATCACTTTTCAAAAACACTGTTTTGTTCAAACACACAGGCTTTCAGGCCATGATCATACTGGAAAAAATTGTTTTGCTGGTAACCTAGTCACAAAATACCATGCTATTCATTCAATACAGCCTCCGGTTGATGTTACTGAAATTGAAGTTTCTTTAAGGAGCTTGTAAGCACTGGAAATCCTTTCCTTCCTGCAGAACTGGAAATGTCAGTGGCTAGGAGCACAGGATGTACACCTGCACAGAGATACTGTTTTGTCAATAACTGCGTCAAAATAGCCCATGTTCAGTGGAGCACCTCTAGGCGATCAGATAGGTGCCAGAGTCTCTCCTCTGTGCTGGATCTGCAGAGCTGTAGCATGGGGCAGAGGCAGCCTGGAGAGCCCTGACCCAAGGGGTGTCCCACACAAGTCCCAGAATGCTGCTATTCCCAGTGAAATGTGCCCATGACACTGGAGCTGGAACCCTGCTCTTACTACAAATGCCCTGTGATTTTCAGTGACCACAAGTGGTCAAGTCCTTAGTTTTAAGTTTCATACATAAGCCGTGACAGGTTCACCAAGATCAAAAGGAAATGCCAGAGTGGAGGCATAGGGCCATGGGTGTCTGGGAAAACTAGTCCTTACAGAAGAAAAGAGTTGAAATTCCCCACGGACTGTCTGGCTTTGTATTTTGAATGCCATTCACTTAAATTGGTTGCCTGATGTAGTCATATCTGCTATAATTGCAGCAGATTGCAGTTGCCAAAACATCTCCTGTATGCATACCCTTTTATTATGGCATATAAGCACAACATTTCCAGTAATTTAGGGGCAGCTAAAATCTCCTGTTCCTTGGAAGTTGCCTTCCCTGTTGTAGTTTATGCAGCATTACTGGAGCAGTACAAACAGGAGTGAAGTATAGTAGTTACTATGTTAGAAGTTGATGTTACTAGCTATAAGTTCCTACCTGGCATTTTAAAAAACCAGCCTCTTAAAATCTGAAAAACAAATATACAGAACTGTACTCAAAGTTCAATTAAAAAACCAAACAAACGAACACTGTGGTTTTGTCTCTCTCGTTAAACTCTAGTGTCAATTAGACAGTTTCTGTCTAGCCCACTAGAGATTTGTGATGTATTCTTCTTAGCATCTTTTAAATCAAAAGCTTGGGCTTTAGGGCTTTTTTTCCATTATATTCTTTCATAACAACTTGAAAGATAGCATGATTTACAGGACAAAAAAGCCCAGAGTGAGCGGCCTGAAGCCACCAAATCATGGTGATCTTAGTGTCACTAATTTTTCTGATATTCAGTGTTTTTCAGGAAGCATCCCCTACTAGAATTGTCTTTCATTAAAAAGAAGTAACTTACCAACTTTCATTGTTTTGGAAAGACACTTTGGAGTCTGAAGTGACTGAAGAAACCCTGAAGCAATTAAAAGAGAAAAAACTATTTTGGTTCCCAGGAACTCTCAAAGCGATCCCATGATTTCTTAGTGTATCTTTCATGAGTTTTGGTCTCACACAGCTGGCAGTACTGTATTCTTTCCCTAACTACAATGTGGCTTCTCTTTCTCATTATTTGAATGCAATATTTTATGCTTCAATAAAGATTCAGCCTTTGGAATTAAGCAATTATAAGAAAAAATTTTGGATACTTATTCCCTCTCCACATCATTCCAGACAAAACCTTGAAAATATAAAGCCTAGAAATTAGATGTGAAGACCAAAAAATTGAAAACCCAAACCAAACACCAACTAATATGCTGCATCTTTTAAAAAGAATCTCACAATAGTTGTAACTTATAGTCTTGTTAAAAGCTAGCTTACGGGCTTTGGACCTATGAGGTGACTAGTAGTTAGCACTTGAAGGAGGAATTAGGTGGGGTTTTTACTTTTACAATGCCTTGAAAATGGAAAGCACTGTTTGCCAGCAGTGCCACATATTGTTTATACTTTTATATCCCTTTATTATTTATATTACTATAGAGTCAGGAAACCTCCAGTAGTCACAAGCCTGTTTCATTAGTTACTGCACACAGCACAAAATGAGCCTCTTCCCTAAAGACCACACTGCTTAAATGGATAGCCCTGGTCAATTTGTTCAGTTAAGGGCCTTTTTGTTTCACTTTTCTTTGCTAGTGCAGGGGCACCAATTATGCTTTATCCAAAGATGGCCCAGGAGGTTCAGAGGGAGCATGATTTCAGGCAGGTGAAGGGACCTGGCATTCATCCTCCACTGGAAGAGGCTTTCAGGGGTGGCTGATCTCTCGTTCAAGGTGGAGCTGTGGATAGGCAGGAAAAGCAGAGGGGTCTGCTGACTGCTGGGACACAGCACATCACCATGTACAGCTACTTTATATGCTCCGTAGCTACGCTTTTTACCATCCTCCAGGGGTTAAGCACACACATGTACAGCATAATCCAGGATACAGCCAAGATATGGTGGCATCTACCAGCTATTGAGGTAGCATAGCTACCTCCTCCTCCAGGGGTTAAGCACACACAGCACATCATGATTTACAGCTACTTTATATGTTCCATAGCTATGCTTTTTACCATCCTCCGGGGGTTAAGCACACACATGTACCAGAATATTGACAAGATATGGTGGCATCTACCACCTATTGAGGCAGCACCTTAGCCTTCCTATATCAAGTCGGGGCTTCTCCATTGATTTGGACAGGGCACCCATGACAGCACAAATATAGCATACCAGCTTTGTGTCCCAAGCAGAAGAGCCATGCCCTCCCTCCTCCCCTCTCCCTTAGAAATATAACTCAGGAAGTGTATGTAACAGAAAATTAAAAAATGCCCCACTGAATTACTAACCAAAATAAGAATCAGCAGTGTAATAATGCTACTGATTTCCAATTTGATCCTAATCAGATTTTGCAAGACCTTTCAGCTGCCAGCCTTTCACAGACTTTTCAAAGCAGTTCCAAGCCATGTCCAGCGCAAGAGCTAAAAACTAGAGAACTGATAACACAGGAGCTGCTGGTAGGAACAGTCGTCTGCCCAGCTAGGAAGATATTTATTTATAGAAAAGCCTTTGAACCAGACTACTACATTTTAACATAGTAATAACCAGTTATAGTGAATTCAAAGAGTGGTAGGGTGTAACACAGCCATGCATTATATACCCCAATGTAAATGGTCTCTGAGGGAAAGCCTGTAATTTAGGGAGGCTTGAATGGCAAAACCTGGGTCATTGTAACAGATACTTTGTCTAAGTTATTTTTATGGAGAGAGTGAAAAAAAACTGGCCTGAAGAAGTCAGGCAGTGTGTGTTTTCATTCAACCTTAGTTAGCCATGAAACCTCCCGGAGCTCAATCCCCCTTGGCCAAATATTTGTTTTAAGATTAATTGTTCACACAGGAACTAA
The DNA here is from genome assembly GCA_028858755.1 of Ara ararauna. Lineage (NCBI taxonomy): Eukaryota > Metazoa > Chordata > Aves > Psittaciformes > Psittacidae > Ara > Ara ararauna. Next base: position 50,114,639 of record CM054379.1, read on the forward strand.
ACAGCAACTTGCTGAATGCAAAGCTTTTAAAGGAGATTTCTGTTCCCCCTCAGGACATTTTTCTCATGTGTTTCTGGCTCTTTCGTATGTTCTGTCACCTTCGGGAAGCAGGATTTGAACAGAACCAAGGAAATGGATTTCTGTTTATTTGTCTGAGTTTTTTTTAAAGTTTATCCATGTATGAGCTGGTTTTAAGATTAATATTATAGGAGAGATTCAGGGCTCTCATCAGAGGTACCTATTGTGTTAGATTACTTTACTGCAAGCACTTGGCAGGTAGCATAACCCTGAGCACAACCCAGGGAGCAAAATCAGGCCAGTGCTATCACCATGGTGCACCATGTCTTCAGGTAGGTGCCCTGATCAGGTTGAAAGCTACAGGCAAGGAAAGAAAAAAAAGCATGGTAAGGGAAGCAGAAGCTCTGTCAAAGAAAACCTGGCTGCCTGCACCTCCCATAATCCATCCCAGCTTCCACGGAGCCATCTATTTGGCCAGGAAGAAGTGCGACATAGGCATGTCACCTAACTCAGGTGGAGAGCAAGGAGAAAAGCTTGCCCTTGTTCCTTGTACAGCTTCCGGTTTTGCCAGACCACTCCTTCAAAAGCCAACCAAGCCTTAAATGCAAATTCTTCAAGCCATATAGTCAGTTCAGAGCAGGATACTCTTCTTTGTCTCAGTAACCTGCAACTGAGACCCATGTTTTGGCTAGATGTAGGTGTTCCCCATCTCATTCTAGTCCCCATACATTTCTCTCAAGCAGTTAATTTTTCACTCCCTCTTTTCTCTACACAGAGCATAGGTATCGCAGGCAATTTCCCTCTTTTAGTCTGAGGCTGCAAATACATAAGCCTCTGTGAATAGTCATCAAGAGGTTCTGTTGTGAGTGGGCTTTGGTGTGTGGCTCTAGCAGCATCAGAGAAAATGTTCCCTCAGAAATGTTAAAAAGCAAGAGAAACAACCAACCAAAGCCAAACTCAAATATTAGAAACCAAGGTAAGCAAAAATAAGATCTCAGTAATGCCTTAGAGTGCTTCCAGGTTATCATGGCCGAACAGGAAAATCAATATGGACACATGTATTAGAACATTGCTTCCTTGTCACTAAAAATGAAGTATTTTCAAATTATTTTAAGATTTTCTCATGTCCATCTGCCTACTATTTAATGAAATTCTACCCAGAATAGGTCAAATTTCTATCTGTATGATCTGTCTCAGCTCTCTTACCCTAATTTCCTATTGATGCAGAATAATCCTAAGTATGAGCTGTAACTCTAGTGTGCGAAGAGCAAGATTTTTGTCTGGTTTTCATGGATTATGTTCAAAGACTGAACAAATTAGAAAAATAAAAGGAAATATTGACTTAACCACCACCTTATTTATCCTTGTGTTTTATGCAAGAATTCTTCATAACCTTGGTTCTCTGGCTTCCAACAGACACTTGATTCCCAAAACTAACATTCTAAATCAGCATTAAAAAATGAGGTTTTATCACCTGGACCCCAAATAGTCAAAAAATCACATGCCTTTAAAATGGCACACAGTAGGCTGTTGGCATCTGTAGTTTTATCAAATCTTTCTTTTGGGAGGAATAAAAAATGGTAGAACCACTTTGAATACCAGCAGAACCAGATGATGAGATTCCCAGTAAAGTTGTTTTACCAATGACACAAGTTGGAAGGAAAATCATCACCAGTATTAGGTGTTTTGAAGACAGACAAGTATAAGGCACATGTGATGGTGAGCCTGATTCTCATTTACTATAAATCACTTTTTCGTTACTCTGCAAAACAACCTATCTAAAAATGAATATTCACATTAAATGAGAATTAAGCTCTCTATTATTGAAATTTAAGAGAAAAACAACTAAACAAAGAGAATCCAGACAGCATTCAATACATACGGCATTGTTTCAGATAATAATTAGAAAGTGATAATTAGACACTTCCTAGAATGCTTAATTAAACCCCTATGGTGTAGCATATTGGTACTAGCAATTTCTTTTATGGCAAAATGACTGTTTAGAAGTATTAATTGAGTTAAAGGAACAAACCAGCAATTCAATTTCACATTCACTAACAATGTTTAAATTAAAAACATGACAAAGCACTGCTACAACTTACCTAGCAGCATTACTATGGAAAAGGAAAAGCAAATTCTATGTTGCACTCGGTGTCTCTGTGGGCTCTAGTGGCAGAGTAGGAATTGTCATGTGAAATATTTGTTCAGGATAGAACAGGCCAGAGTATCCAGGTCTGCTACATTCTATGGTTTGATTTGGTTTTTAGACCATGCTTAAATCTTTTTCAGGATCTAAATTAGTAATACTACCAGCATGCAGTAATGTCTGGAGTTTTTCTAATGTTCGCATTCAAAGCACAGTCCAGTTTGTGCTCAGTGTGAGTTAAAGACCTTTGCAAATGCAGACTCTGGCTGAGTTTCACACACAGATCTCTGTTAATGTCTCCCCTAGCTCAGCAGTTCAATTTAACGCTACACCAAATATGCTATTCATACAGTTCTAGTACAAACAATTCAATTTGCACTAACAGTCACTCAGCAACACTTTTTTTCCAGCTAATCTCATGTTAATATTGATGATATACAAAAGCATCAGATGTATCAGATGTGATCAGAAAGGAATTGCCCTCCAGATGATATATTCGTTATTAACAAGAAAACTCCCAAATACACTTCTTTTTCCCCACCACCTTCTGAAATTAAAAAAAAAAAAAGTAGAAGAAAATTGTGCATGCAAACTGACTTGAATTTGGCATAGCTAGAGACTAAGAATATCTGAATAAAATATGGGGCTTATTTAAAATAAGTCATTAGTGCAGCTGTTGAAGGTGTTTATATCTAATTGCTGCTAAGCTGTGTTTTCAGAAAGTAATATTTTGCGGGTATCATTTTGGTCAAAGATCTGTAATACAGAGATAAATATTATTTAAAAATATTTATTTTACACTCCAAAGGCTCAAAAAATACGTCAAATTCAGACCCGGTTCCTGGCCAATGTCATGACTGGAATTGACCCAAATACGAAAACAAATGCAACAAAAAAACATGCAGCCATTTCCTGGATTTGTGGGTGAATGTGCCAGCCTTTGTATTTTATATATTCCTAACAGTCAAGGCTTTTTCGATACTTTCCTTTCCTTGTCTTGCTTCCCTTTGGTAGACAAGGCATGCAAGGAGCATAAAGTGTTGACAGAAGCAGCAGCTCCAGCCCTGGTATCAAGAGAAGATTGGCTTACGCATGGGAAGACACTTTGAATAGTGCCATAAGCAAGGTTAATCATGCCTAATCAGCTGCACTCACCCACCCTGCTGCAGCACTGAAATCCTGGAAAACCGGGTGCTCCCAGTGTTGGTGCAGGGCAGGGAAGCTCATGCCTGTGATTGGATCAGGAATCAAAACCTGTAGTGTCTTGTTTCCCTTCATTATCTACACAGGGAGACCTGCATGACTAGGTTGGATTTAGACAGTTGATATTTAACTTCTGAAGTTAGATGTGGTAAAGCCAATCTTAAGTCACCACAGGATACAAAAAATGCAAACTGCATCTTACAGGTTTGGGCTGAATCAGGGTAAGGGTGTAGCACAAATAACAGCAGTCACCTGGAGTAGCTCGCTTCACCACTGATTATGAAATGTGGCCTCTGCTTCATTGTCCTTTTGCTGCAATGTCCATCATTTTACATAAGTTTTGACCCTGCTCAGGAGGGAAAACCATAGACTTGTACTGGTCTCAGACTGCACTAACACATTGCTCTATGTAGCATGCATCTGAACCATACTTCCACCTCTGCCCATGCTCAGTGAGTATAGAAAAATCACCCAAATCTTTTTTATTGCACCAAAAGGCCAAAAGGAGAAAATATCAGAAGCTCAGCCTTCTGGGAATTTGTCAGAGGGATTACAGTTTCCTCCAGCAACTCCAGCATCTGATGCAATGACTGGTGTTTGAGAAAGAGCATATCTTTTAAACAGTTTAACATAATATAGGCTTTACTTCATTTGAAGATTCTAGCAGCTGTTAATGACCCTTACTTAAAATACCATGTCTTATATCATGTTGATTTTGTCAACATCCAGATTCCGGGTCTTGTGTCTGTGACTTCTAAGTTAAAGGACATTTTCCTACTGGACACATTTTCCTACTGGACACGTTTTCCTCACATGATTGTAGACAATATATATTCTAGGTCAAATTCAATCTTGTCTTTATTGTCAACTCTACAGATTGAAGTGGGAACCGAACATTACTGTTACTAATGACTTTACTGAAAATACAAGCTTTTCTCTGCCCTTTTCATTGCTTCAAAATTTTGAGTGTTTTGGGAATACCTGTGAATATCTGTTTTACATTAAGAGAGTATCCCTCCACAAGAAAATCTTGAGATAGCTTGAGTAGATCAGGGAGAATAGAATTGCTGATTTACGTATTGTCTTGTCCAGACCCTCAACATTTTTAGATCCTTCCACAGTTTATTGCAGCTAATCTGATTCACGGTCACCTATACATTATACCTGAGTGCTCTGAATTCCCAAAGTGCGAAGTCCAGCATTCACTGCTGCAAAGAACTTCTTTATAAGAGCTTTCATCCTGAGTAACACGCAGAGGCATAAAGATACATAATGCAGGAATGCAGGGCACAATATTCTTTAAATTATGGCTTTTAAACCTGAAGTAAAATTAAGAGACTTAAATAATAGAGGCATTTTGGGGTGGTTTTTTTTTTTTTGTTTGGGTTTTTTTTTTTTTTTTTTTTGAGGAGGGATAATGTGTTTAAAAAGCTTTTATAAATCGTATTCAAGTAGCCCTGGAAAATCTTAAACTGATCTATCCTGTTAGCTAAGAAAATTCCAGACACTTCATTGAGGGGAGACTATAATGAGATTGTTAATTCTCCAGTGAGACCTGTTATTCTGTAACAAGCTGATTAGTCATCTGGCAGGCACTCAGTTTGATCTAATCATCCACAGAATGCAACTGGCAGAAGAGCCAAAACACATCTCCTGTGCATGGCAGCCTTTCAAGTCTGAAAGTTGTTTCCAAAAATAACAAGACAAGAAAAGAAAATCAGGCTTACTTAGTACCAATACCAAGGTGGGGGGGAGTGCATGACTTAAGATTCATTGCATACGATTTTTGCAAATCATTGCACTGACACTGAGTTTGGTTAATGCTCAGCTTTTGTGGGTCCTGATGGGAAGGTGGGTGCAGTGGAGTAGCTGCCTGAGTGTTCACTATGAGGACAGCTCTCAGCAGAGTCAATTCTGCCAAGAAAATGCATTTTAAGCCATCAGAGTGGGAGCCAGGGGAGAACAGTGCAGTAGCTATATATGGAGAATCAGGCATGGGAACAGGGCATTCAACTGCGCTGCATATGCTTCACTGCTTCTCTGACAGCTGAAAATAGGATGTATGGGCATCAGTGAAGAAAGGTTCTTTAAGAAGGAGAAAAATACTTTTTTTTTTTACTCTGTTATCTTTCTCTACTTGACTGTATTAAAAGCTGGCTTGACTTTCAGTTCAAAGACCAACTTAAACATACAGATTTTTCTGCTATTATACAGCATGAAGTTCATCCATAAGTTTTCTGGAAGTTCATTTGATGTTGTTTATGATATTATTTCCTAGTTTGATTTCAATAATTCAATTTTAAACAGCTTAAAAATTACTGTAAAATGCCAAATTGCATTAACAGCAAAATATATCAGGTTCTGAAATCAGATATTAAACCTAATCTCCAGATTCAAAATATACTGTTACTCAGAAAACCGTTTCTTGGGAAAGAGTAAATTTGGTTTGGATCTGATTTAGTGAAAACTACTTACAAACAAAATAAATAACTCAAAAAAATGATTAAAAATCCACTATGTATGGACTAGACACATTCAGGAAATCATCTGATAATATTTTCACCAAAATAAACATAATCATTTGGCGCAGTCTGATCAAAAAAAACCTGCTGTTTATTAGTCACTACAGCAAGATGAGAGACATTATTTTAGACATTAAAAGAAATACATACTATACATGAATATATACACAATAAGTATGGCATATGTATATAGTATCTACTGTAAAATGAAAACAGAGAAGTCTGATTTGAGAGAAAGTACTTAGGCACTACTGCGTCACTGCTGCAGTAAGAAGGAACTTCTGCTTTCTAGATAAATTGCTTACATTGCCTTTATGGGCATCTGACTGTGTTTTTTTACCTTTTTAACTACCCTATTTTAGCAGCAATATTGGTACACACAGCCAATCACTTCTCTTGAGAATCCTTGGAAGATGAATGCAATTTGTTCTGATATTAATCCAAGCTGATAAAAAGCTGGTAATTCACTAAAGAGTGAAGCTCATGATTGGCCAGACTGAAGCCCAGTATGAATGAATGCTAGCGTTCTGAAAATTCAGGGATGAAGTTCTAACGGAAATAAACCTGTTCACCTTTTTGGTTCTCCAGAAAACAAAAGCATCCATGTTGGACAAATGCAGTAAAACTCCACATCCAGTGATTTGGACACCCAGGTCCTCTTCTATGTCTTCAAGTCCTAAGACATCTATATAACTTTACATGTAAACATCGTGGCAGCAAGTGAATCTCTTAATGTCACTAGCTCTATATGCTGTAAAGTTACAGATTATGGGAAGTGTTTGCAACCTGTAGCTGATTTTTTTTCAGGGATGCGCATGAGTTTTTGCTACACGTGCTTACTGCATATATCACAAACGTGCCCTGATCACCAATTAGGGCTATAAAGCTTCTTCCATATTCCTTTTGTCACACAGAAATTCTGTTCCATAGATAATGGCACTAGAAAATCTGCTTATGCATAAAGACACAAAGCAGAAAGTCCAAAAGACTGTCTCTAACTCAAAAGATCATATTGAAATTATTTAGAATTCCCTCCCACCTCTAACTATTAAAAATTTCTGTGTGAAAGCTTGATTGACATGGATAAAAAGTCAAGGCAATGGCTTTAGAAAGCAACTCTATTAAACAATGAGATGTACTTATCTAAATGCAATCGCCATGATCCTGATTAACTAACGTTTTTTTCTCTGTTCCTATGCTCTCACAATTCTCATGAAGAATTTTGAGTTATAATTTAAAAACAATAATCTGTGTAAAGCCTTTTGGTGTGGAAAAATACTGATAATGAATTAAATATGTTCTCAGTGAGCACACAAAGCATGCACCAAAATGTTGAAAATATGATGTTCTCCTACAAACAGTCAGATTGTTGGCTCATCAGTCCAGTTTTACAAGCACAGGATGCTCTCACACAGCAGTTACAACTTTTTGATGAATTATTTAGTGTCAGACATGGAGGAATAAATTTTCATACTTTTCTATTTAAAACTTGGATTGCAGTGAAAGAAAGGACTAAGCATTTTGTCTGGATTAGACCATTCATGGATATTTCTAAATCAGAAGAAATTTCATGTTTGTTTTTTAAAAAAATGTGATCCTTTTTGTTCCAGAAATGGAGAATTTTGGGCACTTAATCTATTTTATAGCTCATACTCATTGTATGCGATACTTGCCCTCATGACATTTCACACGTCAGGTCTAATTTTGCTTTTCTCATTTCTCGTGTTCTCCCTGCCATTATAGAGTATAACGCCATCATTTAAGGCACAAGGAGGAGCCGCTTATTATCTCTAACTGACTCAACACCCTCAGCTTCTGGATTTCAGGTACTTAAGGTCCCTCAGCTAAATATTACACAGTATTTTAAATTCCTTTTTTTCATTTGTATATAGACCTTCACATACACTGAAATGCACAGAAAGGTTTCAACTGATTTCACTAGCTTTTAGTCAAACCCAAATTACTTTCAATATCAAAACAGAAGAGATATATCAGGAGATTCTCAGTTAATTAAGCCAGCTCAAAAGCCAGTGTGCTCCTACATTAACGTCCCAGATTAATCTCAGCTATTCATCATGCTGCAATTTTGAGTTTAGCACGCACAACTAGCAATTACTGCTGTATGAGAGCTGTAGTGTCAGAGCAGGCACATACCTAACATGGGATCCTAGAAAACCTCAGCAGCAGCCCATGAAGAAAAGCAGCGTAGGACACAGTGTGAGTGTAACTCTGCATTGAGTCTGCCAAGGAAGCAGGCTTGCTCAATTGGCTGTTCCAGTTGAATGCCTGGATAAAGTATGAATACCCTGGTATGACCTCTCTTTCTGGAAGACCACTAAGCTGCCTTATATGATCACTATACTTATGTAATGCATCCTGCAGCTGAAGGGTGGGAGTGAGCTGGTAGATTTTTTTCCTGGCTTTCTTCAGCTCTTTAGAACTGTGCTACTGAGCTGCTGAGACATGGGGACAAATCTATGAACACTGTTATCCCTCTGTGTCCTTCAGATCTGCTTCTTGGGGTCAGCAAGTGTACACAGGTCCCAGTAAAGCCTCTTCCAACACAGATATCATATTAGCATGCTTCTGAGATTTGCAAATGCCTTCCTTGCCCCTTTTGTGCTCTAGTTTTCCAGTCCAAGTCCTATCTCACAGGTACATAGTAGGGCTTATAAACGGTTTTCGGATCCAGAAATCTCAGTGTTAAAAATATTGTTTCTGAACCTTCTGAATTATACTCAAGTATATCACAAAAATGAGGAAACAAGAACCAGTTGAGACAACTGAGCATTTAAAGCATCAGCAGAAAAATCCCACTACATCTGTAGTAATTAAAAATATTAATGAAATACTTTAATAATACCTACAACTAACATAACCATGCATGAAGTTGCAACAAGGCTAAATTACCCACAGGAATGTCAACCCAGTTCCTTCTACAGACTAGCTCTATGAAGAGGAGAGGTTTGGCAGATCTTTTGAGGAAAAGAGGACTAACAACTCCTTGAAATTCATTGCTATGGAAATACAAATATAAACAGAGCACCTCCTGCTTTCACAGGTTCCAGTGGATCCAGCTCCAAGGCACTGTAGAGCACAAGATGTAACAGACACGGGAATTCAGGTAACAGCAGAATTCCATTTCTGCCCCCTTTCTGAAACTTTTCCTGAAGTTCAGTTAATTTCTGAGATTCAGCATGCTCCTGCTGTAATGCTTTCATTATTCTGCACTTGTGCATGACTGTCCTCCTCTGTTCCAGCTGGGAATAAAAGCAGGAATACTCAAATGGCATAAGAAAGGTGTTTGGGGTATTTTTTCTCTCTTTTTTGATGTGAAATAGAAAATTCCAGAAATCTCTTGAGTAGGCCTACTTTTATGAGATTCTTAGCCTGGTTTTTGGATAACCAAGCAGGTATTTTCTCCATTAAAGCACCAAGTCTTTTAAGAGACAGCCAATTGGCCGCTACACTCAACCTCTAAGTTTTCTCCCCCTTTGATTTTGCCCTGAAATATTGTTCAAGTGGAACTATTCCAGACTGCTTCAGCAGATACCTTGATGCCTCCATTTCTGTATGTTGTGGAAGAGGAGCTGAAACAAGAACTGCACAGAAAAGTTATCAGTGAGATCAAAGAGGCAAGCAGGTGAAAGTCATAATCCTAAATATTTACTGGAATGAGATGTGTAGTAAGTTATCTGGATAAATGAGAACTAAAGGAAGCATACTTTTTAAAATGCCTTTAGTAAAACTACCTGCTGCCTTTTATCAGCCTATAAATACCCTTCTCTAGCTACAGTTTTGTTTTTGTAAAAGGGGAAGGAGCTGGAGTGTCACCCTGCACATATGCAGCTTGTAGCCTTTTTTATACATTGATTGCTATATATCAAACTACTGCACTCGCTCAAGCTTCAGATGTGACAGACGCCTCAGACTGGTTGGGCTCTCCCCCAGAACACAGCACAGGTGTTTGCTGTGAAAATACTAAAATATTTTACATACAAAATCTCTCCCCAGACAGCTACAATCAGCAGCTCCTGCCCTTTTAAGAGGCTCTTCTGCGCTTGGCAACACCTTTTTTAAACAGCAATTTATCTTATGATAAAAAATAGAAAGACTTCATTTACAGTTGTTTAATGCTATTAGAGACTATGCACGTAGTTTCCATAACAAGGTAGGAAAAACAAGCCAAGTCTTCCGCGTAGGGCTTTTCTGATCTCCATGATATAGGAGCACACCTATGGTATCTCGGTGTATGAGTCACTGGGCTGCTGATGTCACACACTTTGTGTTGTTAGGTTTGGATAAGTTATAGAGTCCAGTACAAGACAAGAGCTTCTGGCACACTGACGTATCACCTGCCCATTATAAAGTGGTAACCAGGAAGAAAGCTTATTTAAAACATATAAAATATTACATTTAGAGGCAAAGAAGAAACATTCAATTTTCCATTTTTAATGCAACGTTGTTAAGCCTGCAGGAAGCATGTGACTGTAGTGCTGAGCATGGAAAAATCAAAAGCAGCACTGCCCTTTGTTCCCCCATCTGTCTCACTGCCAATGGGCTCCCTGAGCGCCCTGCGAGCCCAGTAGGCTGTGGCACCCACAGCCTGCTGTAGGCAAAGAGCTCTGCAGGAAGGGCTGTCAATTACAGCTGTTCTTCAAGGTCTCAGAAAATGTGTTCTTAAATACGGCTTGGCAAACAAAACACAAGCCACACTCCTGACCACTTTGCAGCATTTAAATAAGAGTCTCAGCTGCTGCTGAGGTGAGCATTTGTTATCCAAACACACAGCTGTGCGGGTGCTGTCAGAACATGCACTCACACATCCCAGACACCCTGACATGCACAGGGTGAAGAGTGAGAGCAGTTTATTTCAAGAGAAAAAGCATTAACAAATGGCTGAGCCCTTGGCCAAATGAAGATGAGGCTGTGCAGGGGTCCCTATAGCCAACAGAAGTAAAAATAAGTGCAGCTGACCATTGCAGTGAAGAGGAACTGGTTGCCTAAAAAAGTATCGAACATCCTCGAACATCCAACAGCCTGCTATGTTCTATGGGCCTCTCACATGAACATAATAAATGAAATAAGTTTGATTAGATAAGGGGACATTTTGCTTGTCTGTACACATACATGTGAATAATACTAATCTGGATAGTTAAAAAAAATACGTTAGTTCTGTTAAGCAGCCAATAAATCTAGTTTCTCTCTCAGTTAAGAAGGAATACAGATACTTTTCTCCATTTGTTATTCAGATCATTGTGTATAGTATGATACATTGGGGGTTTTAATGGAAAAAGAGAAAAGAATGTGTTTGAAGTGAGAAGAAAGTTGTCTCATCATTCTCTCCCATGCTTTCTTTGAGGAGAATAACCCATACAATTAACAACCAAAGCACTGGCCCAGTTTTACAGAGTTTGGCATCTAATGAAGATAATACATATCTCTTTTCAAAGCTGGGCCACAGTGCACCCAGCCCCATATAAGGCTCCATCTTCTCCAGTAGCAAAGCTGGAGCAGAGCTACTAGGATTTCCACACACCATGACATACCTTTTTGAGACCCGGACTATTAAAATGCAACGGCAGATCAGTGTTCTGTCACACCTAATGTCCTCTCTTAAACTCTCCATTACAAGATCCAGATTCCACTTCCGGGGGGTTCCAAAGGCCTTTTTCTCTAAAATCCCTGCTTCTCTTTTATGCTATGAAAAAAGCAACTCCATCCACTCTTTTCCTTCTGTCTGGTGAGGTGAGCCAATTCCCATATCTCCTAGGATCCCAATTTTTCTGCAGATTAGTTTATTTCCCTGCTCTTCCTCTGTGCTTTCACCTGTCAAAGAATTGCCGTTTCATGACTCTATCCATAGCAAGCACCCAAACTCTCATTTGCTAAACTCACTCTTATCTGAGAAATCAGGACTACTAGAAAATAGGTGTATGTTGCCACCTGCATGAACATTAAGAGGAAAATAAGTTCATATGAGAAACTGAAACCAGGAAAACTGTATTGCTGTAAATCAGACCAGTCATATTCTCTGGTTTTGCTATTCAAACTGTCAACCATTTGAAGCTATGCTGTTAGTTAATGCTGTGATTAATTCTAAATGCATTTAGAATTTATGATTTAGAAAGAAACCATGCACTCAGCCATATGCTAACCTTCATTCAGAGACAGCAAATATACACCAGTCTTAAAAATAGTCATTCTTTTCTGGATAATTTGCAAAGAACAGTGAAACAGCTAAACCTGACAAATATTCACCATAAATGGTTTATATCTGACTATCTGATGGGTGAATGGTTAGATGGATAAGGAGAATATGTTCTATAAAGGGTCTTTAGACAACTTCCTTGAATATTCATAGTTTCAGGTTTGCAAATCATAGCCCTGTGCATTGTCCCGTATGACTGACAGCAGGCACAAAGAATGTCTTTCCCTCACACAGTTAAACCATATAGAAATAGCTAGTAGAAATAGTCTGCCAAAACATGCACAGATCATGCAGACTACTTTGCAAATAATTATGAAAACATGTGAAAAACATATCCTTTCTTACACTACAGAGATTGAAGAATGACAAAAAAGGCATTAGCCTGCTGCTTAGTTGGTTCTTGGGAAACTGGGCTGTACAGCAGGTATAAACCCCTCTCTCAGATGCTCCAAGAGGTATACTGCTTGCTGTGATTGTGCAGAAGCTGGGGTTAAGAACTGAAACATAGGAAAGGTTATCTGGGGACAGGGTCAAAGTTCCTTCAAGGAAAGAATTGTTGTGTGAACAAGCCATAAATCCTCTTTAACCTTCAGACTTTCTGCTTGCTCATAAATAATCTTTGATCAAGTGGGGAGGTAATTTCCTTGGCCATGGCCAAGGATCATGTAACTCCTTTTCACTCGGAAACAACTGGTTTCATGTCAAATAAATATCTATAGCATTGTTGTTGTTGTTATTGTTGTTGCTGTGTTCAAATATGGGGTACATAATCTGCAGTCACAAAGCTTAGGCAGGCTGAGGAGCATATCTGACAAAGCCACTAATGCTGCCTATGTTTCACCGAGGCTCTACAGCCTTGTGTAAAACACCTTTCTTGGTTTCCCTCAGTGTTTCTGCCTTTACAATAGGGCTTCTCCAGATGTTGAATGAAAAGCATAAAATTATTAATATTAATACCCTGCCTAGTGATTTAAAGGATTCCTGAACAGCTGCTCATGACTTAGGCATCACTGATACTCGTATGATATCATCATTAAAAGTAATGCAAATGTAGAGCATCTTTTTTTTTAGTATTCATTGGCCAGGCACTTCACTATGCATTTGTCATGCCAAATGAATACCAGAATCCACAGGCAGCTGTATGAACTTATTCATTTACTACTTGGAAATCATGTTATTTTGGGACTAGTCTTCTACAGAATTTTCATTGGTGAGCTGGCTCAAGATATATGGTAATGAGATTATTTACTGATTAAGGAATCAGGAGCAGAAGGAGTGTTCTCTATCCTTCCAGTTGCAGAGAATAATGAGGAAAGAAATGGGAAGAGTCAGCAGATCAATACCTGGCTCTGAGCCTGCTGTTGCTGGCAGAAATTGAGGGTTTAGATCATGTGTCAGTATACAGGACACCAGCTGGCAACAGATACACCTGTCTCAAAAGGGGAGAAAAGGATCTTTACAAAGGAGTTAGCAGGGCTCATTGAAAGGGGTTTGAAGCAGGAAAGGGACAAAACCAGGCTTGCAGGAGATAAGCCTGAAGATGGCTCAGCAATGTTTGAGGGACAGTGTGCTAGTGAGGTCCTTCAATCTGCTGTCTCAGTGAAGGTGGAGGATGGAGATCTATGGATCAGCAAAGAGGAAAGGGTTATTGATATGTTGGAAATCATTGAAGCCCCTAAGAATGGTCATTTAGGAATCAGGGCATCTTCCCAGAGGAAGGTGGAGGGATTCTTAGCCAAGCTGAACTGCATCTACACCAATGAAAACAGCATGGGCAAGAAACAGAAGGAGCTGGAAGTCATTGCACAGCAGGAAAACTGTGATATGGTTGACATCACAGAAACATGTTGGGATGAATAGAAGAACTGGAGTGCTGCAATGTGATGGCTATAAACTCTTCAGAAGGAATAGTCGGGGAAGGAGAGGAGGTGGGGAAGTCCTGCGTGATAGGGAGTATTTTGACTGTCTAGACCTTAATGATGGTGATGACAGGGTTAAGTGTCTAATGGATAAGAATCAGGGGGTAGGCCAACAAGGCAGATATCATGGGAGTCTGTTATAGACCACCCAACCAGGATGAAAAGGCAGACAAAATATTCTATAAACAGCTGGCAGAAGCTTCACAATCGCTAGCCCTTATTCTCATGGGAGACTTCAAGTTACCAGATGTTTGCTACAAACGCAATACAGTAAAGAGAAAACAGTCCAGGACTGACACAGCTGGTGAATGAGCCAACTAGAGAAGGTGTTATGCTGGACCTGTGTATGAACAGGGAAGGACTTGCACGCTATGTGATCATTGGGGGCTGTCTAGGACACATTGATCATGAAACGATAGAGCTTTTGTCTCACAGAATACCAGGTTGGAAGGCTCACCTGGTCCAACCTGTTTTGACAAAAACATGGTCTATTCTCAGAGAAGTAAGGAGGGGGGTCAGCAGAACGGCTACCTTGGACTTCTAGAGGGCAGACTTTGGCCTGTTTAGGATCCCTGGGCAAAGGAGTCCAGGAAGGCTGGACATTCTACAAGAAGGAAATGCTAAAGGCAGAGAAGCTGGCTGTCCCCATGTGCTGATAGAAAAGCCATCAGGGAAGTAGCCTGGCTGAACAGAGAGCTTTGGCTGGAACTCAGTTAAAAAAAAGAAGAGTTCATGACCTTTGGAAGAAGTGACAGGCAACTCAGGAGGACTACAAGGATGTTGTGAGGTTATGCAGGAAGAAAATTAGTAGGACCAAAGCCCAACTAAAAGTTAGTCTGGCTACTGACATAAACAATTAAAAATGTTTCTATAAATATATTAATAAGTGGGCATAAACTGACTATGAGGAAAGAAATTTAGGGAACTACAGAAAATATTTTACTGTTAGGCTGATACTCTGTAGGAGTAATAAGAGCAGAAAACTAATTTGGTTAGAAGCTTGAATCAATAATTAGTAAGACAAAAAGGTGTTTATTGTGGTAGCAGAAAACAGGGCTTGAAAATGCAGAAGTCCTCCTTTAGTTGTTCTACTTAATGTTTATTGAACTGTACTTGCAAGACCTGAAAATGACATCTGCAGGATATGGAGAAAATAAAGGAATCACCCTGGTGCAGTTCATATGAATTAGGCAAATACTTAAATACAGCCACTTGGATCAATATGATTGCACTGGAAGTCACATGTTCTCACCAGACTTGTGTGATCCTGAAGTATCCCTTTGTTCCTTGTGAATGTCTGCTGGTTCTGCTGAGCAGGGTAACTCAGAGCTGGCTGTCTGCTGGTGGGCATGTGCAGGCGCCCCTCTTCCCTCTTCAGATTCCTCCACTACCAGCCCAGCATGACCTGAGGCTGCAGACCCAAAGGGTTTCCCAACAGGCACAGGTGATCTCTAGCAAGTGACCTTTTTAAATGAAGGGTGAATGCCAAGATTTGGTAATATTGATTTATGGTGAGAACAAAGAATCAGTAATTGAGTTGGCAAAGATATCTGTATTCATCTAGTTATCAAACCCAAAGGCTATGTGATTTTAAGCACTTAAAGAAATGGTTTAGTGGGAGGTGTCCCTGCCCGTGGCAGGGGGGTTGGAACTATATGATCTTAAGATCCATTTCAACCCTAACTGTTCTATGATTCTGTGAAGACCAGTAGCTTCCAAACGCTGTAAGTAAAAGGCAGTTTTACCCATGCACCATCTATTAACTCCTTCATAGGCAACTTTGTTTGGCTAACACAGAAATACCTATTGTCGTGGGTTCAGCAGTAGCAGTCATTTTTTCTCCTTCTTAGGAGCTGGTGCAGTGCTGTGTTTTTGACTTTCAGCCTGGGAACAGCACTGATAACACTGGTGTTTTTAGTTGCTGCTCAGTAATGTTTACTCTGACCAAGGACTTTCTGAGACTCATGTTCTGCCAGGGAGGAGGGGAAGCCAGGAGGAAGCAGAGACAGGACACCTGGCCCAAACTAGCCAAAGAAGTATTCCATACCACAACACATCATGCCCACTATATAAACTGGGTGCAGTTACCCGGAAGGGCTAGATCACTGCTCGGGTTGGGCTGGGTATCGGTCAGCAAGTGGTGAGTGGTTGTATTCTCTTCCCTTGTTATTTCCCTTATCATTATTATTATTGGTGGTATCAGCGGTGGTTTGTGTTATACCTTAGTTACTGGACTGCTCTTATTTCAACCCGTGGGAGTTACATTCTTTCGATTCTCCTCCCCATTCCTCTGGGAGCAGGAGGGAGGAAAGGTGGGGAGTGAGAGAGAGGTTGCGTGGTCCTGAGTTACGGCTGGGCTTAAACCATGACACCTATTCATGCACATTTTAGAGTTATATTGGTATTCATACATAACCATATAAATTAATATCTGAACATAGCAAAAAATCCTACCAAATCAACTGTAAAAGACCCAGAAAGTATATGGCAACTGTTGGTATCAACTTTCCAAATATTATTCAGCATGCTATTTTTACTTTACCGCAAGAACCCTCATTGAGATCAAATACAAAACCCAGGTCCCATGGTAAACTGCAAACCACTCAACTACTGAATGAAATAACAGAGTGGAGTGCAAGCCAGTCAAAAAATAACAGTGAAATATATAATGAATACTTAGTAGTATGGGTCTATGAGTGGAGAATCAGCAATTATAGACTTAGAGGAAGATGAAAAAAATAGTCACTGAAATTAAAAAACTCTTAAAACTGGAACAACTACGAAGCTTAGAAGTGTGTGCCTTAGAAAATCTTCAAAGAAGGTACATTTCTATTCTCTATCATATGAAATAAGAGCAAAGAGTTATTCACCTGTACCAGGGAGTAACAGGTGTAAATCTTTTTATGCAATCTGATCTTGGAATTTATTGCTCCTTAATGTCAGTGGGGTGAAAATTCTAGATATAATAATCATATTCTGAAATAATAATCATATTTTCAGAAAGAACAAAGATATCCAGTAATGTAGCAATTAATATTAACATTACAAAGCATAGGAAAGGGCATGAAATATTTTGTCAGAATTTATCCCAATCATCAGCAACTTCCATCTATCAGAGGAGGTTCTTTCATTTTTCAATTAATAATGTTTTCTTTTATTTATCTGGCTCTAGCCATCTTCAGAAGAGACACAAGAAGCTATTCTCATATACTGGCAATTCCAACATTAAAACTTACGCAGAGAGTGGGAGGAAGCATTGGGAAAATATACTGCAGCAGAGTTCATGAATATTGATTTTAAAGCTGATTAATTCTTGCTCCACTGAAGGCAAGAAAACTCTTACTACGTCCTCTGCACTCCACAGAGAAATATTCCCAAATTTCTGCTATGTTCCAGCATTATGGATTAATGAGGATATGACACAGTTAACTAAGAACATCTCCTTATTAACCTAACAGGTTAACCAAGACAGTTAATGCATCAAACTTGATAGCATTGCTTGGTGATTATAGGGTCAGACTTTTTGCCAGCATACGCTCAGTACGTGCACTTAAAAATAGTAAGAAAAAAAAAAAGAAAAATGTCTGTCAGGTAGAAATGGATATAAAGGAAAGGGGCAGGTGACTTTCATTAAAAAAATCACTGCAAGAACTGTCCCCAAAGATTCTCCAGGAGACATGTATTTTAACCAGTTCACTCCTTCTCTCCAATTTCAAAAGGCTATAAATTAAGCTTTCAGTAGGCAGGTCTAGTAGGTTGACTGGTCATAGGTGTGTAGTGCCATCTGAGATGCCCTTTGAACTGCAGGTATAACACAGGACCTGTGGGAGGGAGGCAGGTACCCTTCCACAAGGGCAGTCAGAGGCCAAGCAGGCTACTTGAGGGTATCTCATATGGCACCAGATGTGTGGGGGGGACTGAAGCCAACCCCCAGGACATACAACTTCACCTGTTTCAATGGAACTGTAGTTTATGATGTCTGAGGGTATAGCTGAAAGTATTACTCAGAACTATTGCACAGCATAATTAGAGCTTGTCTGTTATACAAATTTGAAAATTAAAAGCAGGAAGAGAAGAGTAGACACCAGTCTGATATATTTTGCTAATGTTATTTAGGGATCAGTCTTTAAAACTTCAGTATGGTTCTGAATGAATATAACATGCTGTTTATCAGCAATTAGGATACTTTCAGCTGTCTGAAATCTTACAGAGGAAGAGAGGAGAAACAAGAACCAAGGATTATGTCATTACCGTTACGGGATCTATATAAAAGAAACTTGTATGGATTTCTTCACAAGTGCTACATAATTCTAAAACTCCCGATTGAAATCAAGCAATACTCTTGCACTGATCTTTGTTAAAATAAAAAATAATCAGTCAAACCAGATATATCCCAAAAATATTTTTAAAATGTTTTTTAAGTGTCATGTTATTTTCTACTGCATTCATGAACAAAATTGCTATATGATCCAGGAAGACACAGCAATGTGGAGCTACACTGATATATGTCCTAAAGTTTAGTGCCTTTTTTCCAGGAAAATATAAGTCTGGAAAACAAATGTCATAACATTCCATTGACAGGATTTTGCATATTCTTTTTTTCCAATGACAAGTACTGAAATCACACTGCATCAGTCAGACAAATACAAAGTGTTACTTAACTCTATTTTGGGGTTGAACAGTTTAATGTATACCTCTCTCTGCACCGTTGTTGGTAGTGTTTGTGGCTTAATAGTCATATTCTCATCTCCCTACTATGAAAGGTATTTTCTTCTTTTTGCCATGCTAAAGAACAGCACAAACAGGGAACTGAATGTCCAGGAAAAACAGTAAAGAAACCGTACAAAGCTCTGGGACACCATGACATTAAAAAAAATAAAAAATAAAAAATAAAGAGAGAGAAAAAAGTGAGGAATGCATTCAAATGCTGTTTCATAAATGTGTGTAGTTAAGCAAAATTCTTTGACAGAATTGAGGACTATTTTTAGAAAGGGAAATGTCTCACAAGAATAAGATAAGGAATTCACACAATGGTGACTAGGAAGGTCTTCCACTTGAAATTTCTTCCTGTAATGTGAGATTTAGTTTTAGTCATTTGTTAGAAGGTCACGCCAGTTCCATGATTCCTACCAAATGCCAGTAACATACAAGAAATTGATGTATTAAGACAGATAGATAGAAAATTGATAAAGAGGTAGATATCGTGTATGTGAGGATGAATATGTGCGTGTGTACATGTTGACAACACTGAATAAATTATGATGACTCCTGATGAAAAAAATTGAATAAAAGCCCATATAAGATTCTGGTAACAGATGTCATCTTCTGCAAGCATCCTGATAGTTTACCATTTTCCCCACTTGACATAATTTGCAAAAGCAGGGCATAAAGCTCTAAAAATTCTAATCGTATGCATCTAAGAAACAGAAGCTGCCAAGAAATGAGTCCCTATCAATAGCAAACTTTGAGCAGAAAAGAAAGATTCTCCTTGTTTTCGACTTTTCAACATGCTTATCTGGAAATGGACTTTTTCCCCTCCCTGTTTTCTGTTCTCCCTCCTCCCCTCCAGCTGGAGGAGCCTTGCTGACTTTCTTGTTCAGCGCCTATGAAGCTGATCTTCCACCATAAACCAAGTCATCTTCACAGCAAGCAAATGTAACAGGCGCAATTAACCGAACTGCACAGGGAGTAGAACAAAGAAGCTTTAGCAGACCACACTGTGGCTCCTGCAGTTCTCTGTTGTCTCTTCTCCCAGGCAAGGGTGGGTTTGATTGCTTTCACTGGTTCACCAGCCAGCGTATAGCTACACTGCTGTCTGAGGGCAGGGTGGGAGGATGTTAGCCAAGAGGATGCTGGCTCTGTACCAAGCAGCATAAATAACTTCCCCTCTTACTTCTATCATTCCTAGTAGAACACGTTCTAATGAATAGAACAGAATGTGGGATTTTTTCTTTTCTTTATTTTTCCCCGTGAAATTTTGCTTTGATGTGAGGATACAAGCGTAGTAGGTTGGGGGACCTCTGCTCTGATTGCTGAGCTTGCAGAGCAATACTGCAGGAGCTCGAAGCTGGCTGAAAAGCTGCAGCTTAGCTCTATACCTTCTGACCCTACCATAGCAGCAGCACACTTATGGCACACACTTGAGAGAAATCGACATCCTAAGTATAAAAAGATCCACTTGGAGATTTCAGAAACACAGCAGAAACTTTGAGATTGGGTTGGTTATTCTTTTCAAGCTAGTTGGACTTTCCATTCATGGTGTCATTATCAAACAGCTAAATAGCCCCACAGCCAATTTACTAGTACCTCATGCTAGAAGAATTAATCTCACTTGTGTGCAACGAAGCTATATAGCATTTTCTTTGTCAAAAGAGCACGTGTTCACAAAACTTAAATATTACTCATTTAAATAGTAATAACTGAAAGTATGATTGGAATGACAGGCACTTGGGAATGGTTAATCATGCATCCAACATCCAACAATAAATCTTCCCTTGGCAAACATAGGCCTGGGATTAAAGACTCAAGGCTTCCATCCCTACCTTTGCAATGGCCTCTCTGCCTCATCTTGACAAGTCCCATGTCCACTCATTTGCTTCCATTGCTTAAAATAGGTAAATTCTACCCCCGTCTTGACAGATTTTTAAGTAGCTCCATTCATTTCTGTAGCAGTGTTTTGCAGTGCTTCATGTAAAAGTGCAACATACAAACCCAGGAGAGAAAGGATGGTAAAAACAGCTCAGTTCCTCTCAAAGTGAAACTGGACCTCCTTGCCTCAACGCATCTGGGTAATAAAAGAGTTGACTCCTCCTCCCACTCAGCACAATCATGTAGCATAGCTGTTCTTTAGCTGATGCAGTTTTAGATTACCCCCTCTAGTAAACAATATTATTCTGTTTATCTTCCCACTTATCAGCCAAATTTCTAAACTTTAAACCACCTATCATTTCTAGTTGAGTAACAAAATAAACACCATAATTATACCAAGGCAATTAAGAAAACATTGCACAATATCACTATCTGATCTTGTCAGTTTACCAGATACCTCTTATTGTCCCAGCTAACTGAATCTTGAAATAATTAGGAAATAGAACAATAGTGAATCCTGAGCTGTAGATAGGAACAAGCTGAAAGGGGACAAAATGGGGACAAAAGATGGATGCTGACTGTGGATCTTGTGGGTCCATGTCAGTGATAGATGGAAGAGGCTGGGGAGGATGCACATACAGGCAGGGAGCCACTGCCATTGATGCCAAGTCTTCCTGTGATTCTGGTAAGGGCTACATTTTGGGTTGGGTTTTCTGGTTTGAAAAATTGTCTGGAGGAAAGCGAGAGCAAAATCCATTTGTCTGTCAACCTTCCTATGCTCCACCCTTGTGCAGGCAAAAATTGAGAGCCTTGAACTAAAAAGGAATCAAATTATATGTTATTGTATCTTTTGAAGCAAAATGTTTAGGAAGATTGTTGAGGAAACTAACTCATAGTTTTATATCAGTCAGAGCTAGACTGTCATAAAAGCACTGAGAAACAGCTGAAGTACGAAAGAGATAATGGAAAAGGCAGGATGAAAGACAAAGAATATTTTCATAAATGAAAGTACTGTAAGAAAGAGTGCTCAGAGGATGAAAATGCAGTTTTTCACCTAACAAGAACTGAGATCGTATAGAATAAGAAGATGAAAATACTCAGTCCAAAGGAGAGCCATACACACCTGAAAGCTGACTACGCCCTAAGGCTGAACTTCAGCCTGGTGAGACTGATTATGTGATCCAACATATTTAAAGAGGCAGATACCTAGAATTTACTTAAAAGAGCACACAGAAACCTAGATGATTCCTTGATGAAATATGGCTACTAAGGACATTTAATTTTTTTTTGGTTCGTTTCTTATTCTTTGTCTACCCCTGTGTTCTATTTTTCAGTTTTGTTGAGTCTCGCTTTGAATGCGATAAAAAATGAGGGGTTTGCCACTCGTTCCTATTCAATGTCTTATCATCTCACTAGAATAGACTTTCTCTGCGTCAGTCAGCCTAAACATCCCCATCTTACATCTGTCCTTGCCAACAGAACAGGTCAAAACAGAATGATTTTCCTTCTCTTTACCTCCCCATATTGAAATTTTGAAAATATTCAGTTAGTTCCAGTTCCTAATAATCTCCTTTTATCTCCTTACATTACTCATCTAGGACTCCTCACAACCCATTTTCTGCAAATGCCAAGAGTAATTAGGTTTCCCTATAGAGTTATTATTTATCTGTAATTCTTATTATTTTTACTGAACCATGACCTTTACAACTGCATTGACCTCTACAGGTTTCCTCCTATTTTTCTTGCTAAATAAATGCCTGGAAGTAGCATTCCAGGAACAGTTAAGTGTGAGCTGGAATAGCATCACCTCGATTTCTAGGTTCCATCCAGCATCCTGAGTACTCCTTAGTACAAAAGACATACGCAACATATCTTTCAGGGATGCCTTTCTGCATGCCCCTCCGTTGCACCTCCTCTCCTGGTGCCCCTCAACTATGGAGTAACAGAAATTTAGACCAGAATGGTTTGCCTGAGATAATTTAGCACAATTGTAGACAAAGCTTTTTCAGCAGGCTTCGTGTCAAAGCACAATAGTTTTGCATTCGCAGCTCTGCTGCAGCAACTCTCAGCGTGCTGTTTCTTCCCCAGAAATTTGGCTTTGGTGGGTGCCAAGTCCCAGTCTCTGAGATGGATGGATGTTGCTCTTCTTCTCTGGCTGGCGTCAGCTCCTCACAGCAGGAGTTTCCACCACACTCCCAGGTGTATGCGGGGCGTGACAACGCAGCTGTCTCGCTGATACATCCAAATAATGATATATTCAGCCATATCCCTGGGCTCTCCCAAGCACCCCCTCACCGCCACTGATGGCTCTCCAGACAGAGCTCACTCCATGTTGCCCATGTTTAAAGGTGCTTACTGCCTTCTGCTGATCTGGCCTTTTCATTCTCATCTTTTAATTAATTTGGACATACATTGTCAGTGTTACTCCTCACAAACTCTTAAGACTTTTAACGTGTACCACATGTTCCCACAGTATGACTGGCTCACTCTGCATTAGCATAAAAAAGACACACTGCAAACCCATCCAACTGCTTTTAAAATCAAGACTTTTTCCGCTGAGTTTTATAAGAGCTGAATTGAGGCCTTGTGACCCCGCTGCAGTGAAGTATTTACACACATGCCAAACTGTAAGTATGTGAAGAAGCCCCATGAATTCAATAGGCTTCTCAGATGCTTAAGCACTTCAGTCAAGGCCTTAATGGTCTTTTTTTTATGTTGCTGTAACAGTGCCCCTGTTGTACAAAATAAAATCTATTTGAGAATCCCCTTTGCTCCTATGAAAGAAGTAATAGACCTTTATATTATGTATAGATGCATATATATATACTGCACTTGTGGTATGCACATATGCACACACATAAACACACACATATATTAGCATCTCTTCTTCTATTCATATTCCTGGAAGTAAAGCTTTTATCTCATCTATTTGATTAACTGCAAATTCCAACATTTAAGTCAACATTCTTTCACTGGAAAAAATTTTCCTTTTAAATGCCTTTGTCTCAGTGTTGGTGGATGCTTTCCAAGCTGAGATACTTTCACACAATAGACAAATAAAAAACCTGAAGAACCTGAGAGGTAGAAAAGGCTTTGGAAAGATAAAATAAGAAATAACAGTTGGGGAACATACTGAAAGATTTACCTCAGTGACTTTCAAAAGGAAGACTCATTTCCTTTCCTGCTTTAGGGCAATGTTTATTTAGATTAAAATGTAAAAGGTGCAGGGGAAATCAATGTCCTCTTTATTGTCTACAGAACTTTCAGAGAGACCTGCATCTTAAGACTTTCAGGGGAAGTTTTAGATCTCTCTCCATTCTCTTTCCCTCCTTTATCTTTTTTTTTCTATTTAAATCAAAACAAAACAAGACAAAAAAAACCCTAACCAAACTGTAATATGCAGGCTTTAGACTAAAAATTGCCTGCTAAAACTGAGTGAATTCATGCATATATGCGTTGAGCAGCTGCAATCACATGTAACTCGGAAAGGGGCAATGCAACATTTCAGCTACAAAGCCTCCAAAAGTGAGTTTACCTTGGGGTAAGGGCTGGCAGAAAAACACCGGAAGAGAGACTGAAACAGTATGTCTCCAATTCTTTAGCCTCTGATGGAAAAGACTGAATTGATGCATTGCCTCACTGAAGAACAGATTCCTCCAGATTCACTGTAAGTCATTTACAGCAGTATAGAAACAGATGGTTAGGTAGGCAAAATTTTCTATTCAACTAGCAAGTTGTTTCTGCTCTGTTTTTATTTGATTCTCCACAATCCATAAATAAAATAAAATCAATAACATCTGTGAACATCACTGCCCTTCCTCTCTTCTGAAAATACCCCATAACCTTCCATAACTTATTTTATTGCTATTAAGCCTCATGTCAGTCTATCTTAAACTTCTAGCCTAACAGGAAATAATGTCTGGATTACTTGGGTTTTGGGTTTTTTTTGCAGCAGCAGGCAGGCAGGCAGAAGAGAAAACATTCAAATTTGGGAGTATTAAAAGGATTATGACAACTGTTGGCTTTTGGGGGTCTTCTTTGGAGTCTTCTCTGTCCTTCAAGTGCAAAACACCTGGGAAGGCAGCTGACCAGCACAGATGGGCTCTGGAAGCTTAAAATCAACAGAGAAAAGCAGCAATTTATCCTGCCAGATCTTCTGTTAACCCCCCCAGGAGATTACTTCCTATGCAAGTGGTCTGTGGATAATGCCAATGTCATGAAGAGCAGCTGCAACTCATGTTGGGACCTGAGAGAGTTTGATCAGTGGCAAAGCCGCTTCTATACCCTCGGAAGCTGGACAGATAATCACCATAATAGTCCAAGAGCTAGCTCAATAATTCATCTGTGCTGTGCAATTTCTCACCAGGGACTGAGGAAGCACAAGGTTATTTCCAGAAAGTAGATGCTAGAGGTGGACTTCAGTGGCTGCTGAGTTCCTGTAGTACAGCTTGACAGGCATGTCGCATTACAGCACATTACTTGCAGCTCTACTGGGACTATGAAATATGTGAGGTAGAGAGCAGGACTATGACTTCTTAAGAGACAATTACATTTTTTTCTGTTTTCTCCATTTAAAGTCTCTGAAATGAGAAGGCTGTGGTCCGCGTTTTGCATGCCCTGGCTCTGGCAAGAGGACATGTTTGATGGTGACATTCTTTGAGGATAGAACCCAAGGACTGAATTGGATAGAGGAAGGGAGGTTTGTTGAGGTTTTGCTCATAGCAACCACTGGGAACAGTCTCTATCATGTAATGTCACCTCAACCACGTTTAAGTGTTATCCAGGAGAGAGGTGGTTGGAGCAGATCCAGAAAGAAAATTAACGGCTACCTCTACAAGGTGACCTAGGATCTAGTTTTAGAGCTCACTCCTTGAATGTTTCTGGATATACCCAACTATATTCTCTGTCCTTATTGAACAAAAAAGTTATTTTCTTCAGCGTTTTCAATCTCCATGCCTGTACATTCCAGCCATTTATTGCTCAAACTTCATTTATAGATGTGGTAATAGACTGGCTTTACAGTCTGCATTCTGGTAAAAACTTGTAGTGTTAATGGTCTCAGTTCTTCCCAAAATTTATTTATCCCTCTGTGAGATATCACAGGGAGCCTTATAGGAACCCATTTGTGCACATAAACTTTTTCCTGTACCACTACCTTCTCTCTTTTCATTTAGGTAGGGGAGAATTGACAGCCACAAATCAAGCCCATCCTATACAGTTGCATACATCCACTTCTGAACCTGAACATGGAATTAAACACACAAAAATGTCATATGCAGATCGATCTGGTAGCAAGCTTCATGGATAGTTGCAACTGTGCAAGCTTCCCAGGCCTGTCTGAACTTCAGGTAGTTGCTGTATATCAGACACAAGCGTGGATGAGACACAAAGATTAGAGAGTCATCACTAGGAGGTCATTAGGTTATGCTCTCCACTGTATCTTCCAAGCAAGCTGGTGTCAGGGGATGTATAAGCACAGGCCGTGTATACCAGGGCACAGGCAAACCCAGCACTGGAAGCAATTTAGGCTAAGATGTGCTTCTTTGCCCTCAGCTCACATGAAGCACAGACATGTTCAGTTATAGCTGAGGTGAGACTGATGAAGTAGCTCCCCCAGAGCTTCTGTCTTAATGTCCCAGCTGGAAAGCAGTGTCGGTGAAGCCTGCACTAGCTGGTGCTTTGTACACATTAACATAACAAAGTTGGGTACACTCCAGGCATTTGTTTTGTCTTGAATGACTTCAAAATCCAGCGCTCTATGTGTAAAGTTGCAGCCAAAGCCCACTTTTCAGCAGCTTTTTCAAAACCCACCAGTTACCATTTGTCCCTCTGAAAACATTTGAGCTTTGTGTGTTAGATATAAAAAAGGCTGAATACTTCATTATACTGGTCAAATTTGGTTAAATGGTTCTCACAAATGCTGTAATTTCTCACTGTCTGTACAATTTCTGTTCATCTAATGATTTTCAGCACATGTTTCTAAGAGGCTCAGGGGCTGTACAGTCAGGATCCATAAAACATGATGCAGAAAAGCTAGTTATTTTCAGCGATCTTGAATCATTTATGCAGAGATCCACTAGAGATATTTAGTGGTTAGCAAATGAAAGAAGTTGAAATAAGTTATTTTCTGTGTCAAAATTATTCATTTCACTTGATAATTATCATGGACTGATGCTATATTTAACTATCCATGTTCAGTATCACGTTAATCTTTTTTTTTCTAGTCTTTTTTATCCTAAACCCCTAGGCATTCTTTCTGAAACAAAAGAAGAGATCATATCTCTAAAATATTCCGTTTTTGTTGACAAGTTTGGAAAATAGATCAAAAACCTGAACCTAAGGACTTTTTTCTTTTAAACAGAAGATTATCACAGAATGTCGAGATTATTTTTCATGACCCTCTTCTTTCTTACTTACATACTACCTCCCACACCCACCTCCTGGTAAGTCAACAAGCTCTGAGAGCAGTCAGTCCCCACTTCCGTGATTCAATCTCAGAGCATTAAAGCCTTAAACTTGGCAGGTGTCCAGGATGAAGAAATTTTAACAAATCTCCCACAAAGAGCATTCTAATCATAGCAAGCACTGAAACCTTGAACATAATACTTCCTCCATATATGATTCCCAATCTACCTAATGGCCTTCACTCAGACTTTGCGAATGATATTGCAAATGTTCTTTTAAATATCCCAAGTCTCCCCCCAGCAAATAACCGACATAGAAATTGCATAAGGAAAAAAATATAATCTGCTATTCTCTTCTGGCTTCTGCTGAAAAGTCTTCTTCCAAGTCATCATTTATTGGAAAATAAAAAAGAAATACCATTTTGAAGTTATCTTTCAGAGATGCCTCTTCTTGTAATTCCCATTGCAACAACAGAGGCACATACTTGCATGAAACATTGTTGTTTATCTCTGTTAGGGTGACCTCATCGAAGGTTATTTGGAATAAGATGGAAATGCAGGCTGATTTATTGGAAGTCAGAGTCTGAGAATTTCATACAGAAATTCAAATGGTGGACTTTGTAACTACAGTTAAAAAGCCTCAATTCTGTAAGTTGTAAGTCATTTCCATAAGTACATACTCAGTTGTCTGCACTGCACTTAATCCTCCTGACTTCTTTTATGATACAAGCTAACACTGCTTCCTGACAGCTACATTCGGAGCAAGGATACTTCAAAACAAATGCAATTACACCCAATTTTTATTCGTACCTAAGGGGTGTGAGAAACTTCTAGTTAAATCCAATTTTACTGCATGCATATATTTCGGTTATGGTAGAAATGCAGAAAAGATTCTTGTTGTCGCTTATCCAAGGCCTATACAGTCATCTCAATGAATAATTACAATTTAGTTACCAGGGAAAGATACAGAAGTTAGTTTCCTTATTCACTGCCATATCATGTTTGCTATTTTGCAGCCTAATGTATGTAAGTGTAGATGTGCACTTAACAGCGATTTCAGAGGACTTTTTCAACAGATGTAAGTAATATTTTTTCCTGAAAGTTTTTCTGTCTGCACTACTGAAACTCATAAATTGTTCTCTGATTATTTCAGGCATTATTTGTTCTTTGAACATTGTTCTTTAGCAGAAATCTATCATACACTAAAAGAAAGAGCTGTGAACAAACATTTTGTGACAGTGTGCTTAGTACTCTGGAAAACGCCAACTGTTGAAGGTAGAAGTGTCAGAAAAATACAGAAGTCCAAGAAGAAAGAAAAGCATTACAAACTCTGTAATTTATGCAGTGTATTGACACAATACAAATTACTGCAAAAGAATACAGTTCTCCCGCTTACAAGGCTGCACACTAATGACAAAGCACATAACAACCCCGTATAGTTTTTGTAAGGAAACAAGGACTATGGGGCAGCTCCAAAAGAGAATGAGGGAATCCAAACCCTTTCAATAAGGGGAGCTGAACGTCTCATCCACCGCATGTGAAGTCGGGAGCACCTGCTACGTCAACCACTATTAATGGAGAAAGAAAAACCTAAAAACTCAGTTACTTATCTGCTATAAAATGCCACAGTTGTGTTTATTTCAGCTGCTTATTTATGTTAACAAAAGGTCTTTTCTGCATTCTGCAGCTCAAGCGAACATGTCCACCTCACAGCAATTTCTTGCTATGCCTGCTGTAGTGTGGTCCCAGGCTGAGCATGAACTACTGCGACTCACCTCTGAGCTGGATAAGCTTTAGAGTGAATCTAAGGTCAATATAGCTCTTTATCTTACGTTGTTCTTCACATTTCTACAATTTTCTCATGCTAAATATCTGATTTTCTTGAAACTTTTTTTTACATCAGTGAACAAAAATGCTTTTTTTAAAATTTTTACCTTTTTTAAGCACGGAAAAAGTAGCGTCTAGAACATTTCGCACAGACGTCTCCCTGAAATCTGGCACAGTCATTAAAAAAGGATACAATGTCACAATTCAGTAAATGTGGGAAGAAAAAGTTTTGGTGAGTCTTGAGTCATCGCTCACAAAATTAATGAATGAGATGTCCAAAAACCACCATTTCCAAGTTCAAAACTGGTGAGCAAAAACTTCCCTTAAATGGTTCTGACTGGTTGCCAGTGACCAATTCCCCACATCCTAGACAACAGACATAACTTCAAGATACAAATAACCCTCTTGTTAGAATTGGCATACATATTTCATGTGGGGAAATAACATTTGACCATGACTGATGAGGAAATAATTTGTTCCTTTCATTTAAAAATTAATGGGGTTCTAATTTAAAAACTAAATCACTGTTTTCTTAAAACCTAGTCTCCAACTTAAATCTAAATATTTTTGATAAGCACATGCTCTTAGGAAGCAAGGCCTTCTTTCATGGGACTGGGGGAGATGAATTAAAGAGCTAAGGAAAATTAAGCCCCTTGGTTAAACTAATAAAAGAATGATAACAATCAGCTTCCCCACCCAGCCTTAATAGCAGTCTTTCATAAATGTTCCATTAAAATCAAATGAAACATTGAGCAGCGCCATTTTAATGAAATTCTTTGCAGATGCATTCTCTCAGCCCAGTGTTAGACTTAAGCATTTAGTGAGTTTCTTTCAGAAGTTAATTCAACAGTCCTTCCATTATATAGCTGCTATCTCATTTTCACTTAACCACTGAGACATTATGGTCTTCCAGAATGAGATTGTTTCAAAAGCTATAAAGATTATTTGCTAAAGTTTAATAATACTCACGTGGCCATGAGCATTATTTTCAATGAATATTCAATACTCTCTACATTGCAATATCCTGACATTAAGTAGCCAGCTATTCATTTGCAAGACATCAGAATCTTTTTATTAAGGACCTTTTGCCATGTTATGTCCCCCTTTCAGAGTAACATAATTTATTATCATCAAAGTATGATCTATTCATAGCATCTAAAATAAAACATATTTCAAAATTGGTCTGATCATTCTTGAATTACATGTCTTCTGGAAATAATTTAATATGACTAGTTCAATAAAGAGTTGAAAGATTAAAAAACCCCAACTCACTGATTGATTTAAGACATTTTTGTGGCAGTTATAGTCAGAAATGTTGCAAGATTGACTTTTCTTTTAAGCATTTCCTTCCAATAATATCTGTGGGAATGGGGAATTAGATTTCTTTTTGTGTCCTGGCTATATACGTACACTTTGAGGTGTTTTTTCTTTATCAAATAAGTTAACAGAGCACACACAGATATATTTTATTTTCCATTGTAATTTTTTCTGTCAATCACCCTCAATATAGTATTAGATTACCACTCATTCAAATGCAGCCTTTCAGAAGCAAATAAATCTCATTTTAGTTATGTGAGGTGGCTCTTGATCTCATTTTGCAGCATCTCACTTTTGGAAAACTGGTGCAGAAGAATCATAGGCTAGTTTAGGATGTAGAGGCTTCTGGAGTTTATCTTGTCACACCTCCACACTATCAAGGTCCTGTGACATGATAGCTTTGACCTGAAGCCTTTAAATCACTCCTCCCAGTTTGGTGTTTGTGAACTTTTTGAGCTTGAAGTCCCATTGGCCAGGTGATTGATGAGCAATGTAAGCAGTATCAGCTTTAGGTAGAACCCCTCAGGAAGGTCACTAATACCCAGCAGCTAGCTGGATTTCAAACCACTAATCACAACCCTCTGACTGCAGCAGTGTAGCCCGGTTTCACCCACCTTGTAGATCCACACATAGTCCATATCTCCCTGGCTGAACTTCAAGAATATTATGGAGACTCTGTTTACTGTGTTGTTAAAGTCAATGGACATGACATCCAGTGTTCTCCCCCTCATCTCATCAAAGAGCACAATTAGATCAACGAGTCAGTTTTCACTTGATGAATCTGTGCTGGCTGTTCCTTTTCACCCTCTTGTCCTTCATTTGCCTCCTTCATTTGCCTGGACATGACTTGTGGGAGGATTTGCTCCACAATCTGAGAGTTTGTGCTGAGGCCTGTAGTCCCCTGGGTCTCTGAAATAGGCTTCATCGACCTCCTCTTCCTGACTGGGTGGTCTGTAGTAGTTTCCCACCACGATGTTCCTCCTAATTGGCCTCCCTCTGATCCTGACCCATAAGCTCAAATGACCTCTTCATTCTTCTGTGAAAGAGCTCCCCACATTTGAGCTGCCCCTTGCACAGAGTGCGACCCCACACTCATCTTCCCTGCCTGTCCCTCCTAACCAGCCTGTGGCCACCCACTGCAGCTTTGCAGTCATGAGAACTGTCTAGTATGCCTCTCTAATCTCAGAGATGTCAGAGGTCTGTGACTGTGCACAGTGCTCCAGCTTCTCCCATTTGTTTCAAAGGTGAGTGTTCTTATGTACAGGTGCTAGCAATAGGACCCAGTTGCCCTGTATAGCACAAGAACTTTCCAGGTTGCCATGTCCCAGGTATACTTTGACCTTGATCTGTGGGATATATATGTTCTCCCCAAACCTTTGCTCATCACTGGCAGGACTGAGAACATCACCTTGAGGACCATGCCTTGTGCAGGAGGACTGGGACCCAAGAGATGCAGAACACTGACAGAAAGCCACCAGAGACTGTGAGAAATGATGTATTGGATCCTTCCCGGTCCTGAGACTTAAGAGCTTAACCCAATAGGGTTTTTTAAAGCACGACAGGACAGCCATTTGAATTTTGGTTGTTTTGGTGTTGGTTTTTTTTTAACCAACAGCTCCATGACTAGTTCACTTACAGGGGACATGGGAACCCCAGGTCCTAGAGTGTGTTCAGTGAAAGGATTTCAATATCTAGGAGAATGCTCTGGCAGCAGATATACAGACTATTTGGGATGGAAGAAAATGTGGTTGTTTTAGTTCTTTCTACTGGAGCTGTTCCACCTTCACAAAGTAATTCAAGATTTAGCAGGCCAGGAATGTTACTTTCTAGCCAAACCATTTAGGGCACTCTCTGGGAAATAGGAAAACCTGGGTTCCAAACTCTGCTCCAAGAGACTGTTTATTTTTTTTACATTAAGCAGTCATTTGATAAAACCCATGAAGACTCCAAGGAAAAGTACAATGTATGTGTCTCTTCACTGGTACATACACAGCAGTCAAACTGAAAATATCAGCCTTCAGGCAGAATGGCTCCAGAGAGAGACACCCAAATGTTTCCTTCAGCAGATTTTGCTATTTTTTAATCTAATTTGAATAGTATGCTCCCATCCAAAAAGCTAGATTCCCCTGCACAGCTAATCCATTTACTCACTGAGTTGTTCTGCTCAGCCTGCTCTTTCCAGCAGTGATGCTAACTAGTGAATCAATAGATTTTCTGGCAGGAGATGTGGAATGTACCTGTTCCCTTCAAATCACAGTATGTCTAGACTCATGTCCAAACAAACTCTTTGCTGCTAAAACTGGAAGCAAAGCATTTTTGTAAAAATATGCCAATATGACTGTATATTGTGACTTTTTAGAGTTGTGAATTGCATAGGATGCAGTAAATTGTCCAGTCAGTGTTTATCTACATGTGGTCTGGCCATTTTTTATGAAGATCCTGTGTTTAAATACATATGTTTTTCGAATAAAGATTAAAATCCGAAGAGCTGTGATGCCAATAGTAAATTACAGGGCGTTTTCTTCATCTACAAGATCACTAGCTTTTGCCATTGTTTTTGGGTACTGATTTACCCATAAATATGAAATGGAACAGTCATTCCACCAGAAACATACATTGTGTTTTCAGTACAACTGAGGACATGGTTCAAAGGAAAACACACATAGGCACACTTTCTCTGTTCCCACTGCAGTAAGTGCACTTAATTTCAAAAGTATAGGGTACTTTGTCCAAGGGTGTTTCATGAATTAAACACTTTCCTATATTAACAGAAGCTTTAAAACCATTTAACATTCTTTCATTTTGCTTTTTTATTTTATGCCTAAAAATATTTTTTCTGAAATTGATATATTGAATTTTATCATTTCACACTTTTCTAGGAAAAAGAAATAACCATTTACAAGCAAGATGCCCTTTTTCATATTTCCTAAGAATGGCTCCTACTAGGTTGCATAGGTACTCCTGATGCCCCATTATCTTAGGTCAGGAAAAGTCCTTTTCGTCTGCTTAAAGAAATACAGTCTTCCCAGAGAATTGTAGCAAAAGTAGAGTTTAAAATCTTCCTTCTTAGCATGGGTGAGATTGATTCAGGCAGCTTTCAGAAGATGTACACAATTCACAACATTCTTGGGGATTTTTTTTACTATGAGCATCACTCTTAGGACTGAATTTATCTTAAGATTATTTTAGTATTGCATCTTGATTTACCATCCTGCAAACTTTCACATTTTTATAGATATAGAAGCAGCATAGGATAGCAATACAAGCTCAAAACAGACCAAGTCAGTATACTAGAAAAAACACAGTCATTTTAGCAAGCAGGCTAATTTCCCCTGCTTCCATAAAATTGGACTTAACCATACTAAGCTGATACCTACAACTTTTAAAAGTTGTATTCAGTGAGGAATCTTACACAGGAACCTGGAAGGGGGAATAACATACCTGAAATAGAAGTAAAAATCGTACAAATACCATGCAGAATACTAACTGATGCATCTTTTTGTCTCTGAATTTGCTTTGTATTAACCTCACAATTAGCCTGCATCAGCAGCAGATCTTCCACTGGCTTGAAGCCTGCTGCTTTAGAACAGATTACTGACTGACTTGATTAGCTGAACCAATCTGCTGCCACTTCTGCTGCTCTCAGTCTAACACATTGATTTGCATGAGTAGGTCATTTAGTTTAAATGTATGATTTCTTTCAGTTTTTTCTTGCATCAATATAAGTATTCTGAGTGGAGAAAATGTGACAAGCTTACTGAAGACTAGTAGTAATGACCACTCTAATCCTAGTATTAATACAGTCCCAAATTGCTCAGCAAGGTATTTCTATACATGGTTCAGACACTTTCCAGTGCTGTGAATACTTTTCATAGATAAAAACCAAAAGAGAAGCATCTTCTTGCATTATCTCCAAACTTATCAAAGAGTGAAATTTTGCCATTAAGGCCTTCTCCATCCAACTTTTAGGATGTTCTTTGGGATCCTTCTGTTACCTGGCTAAGAGGAAATTGGTTCCCTGGCCAGAATGGGTCCAAAGACTGATCATTTCCATAAAAGCAATGTGGCTCAGAATAGCCCTACCCCACAGCTTTCAGTCCACTCATCTACTAAACATGTGCACTATGCTTAGGAAAAGCATGGCCATAGGAGAACAAAATGCACTTAGTTGCAAAGAGTACCCAGAACAAGCTGAGGCAAAAAAAATGACCAGAGGAAATTTCTTGGAAGACAGATAAAGCACTCACAGGTTGCAGGCCCTGGGAATTCAGATGAAGGAATTCTGGGGAGCACACTCTCACTTCAGAGGATCAGAGGAAAGTAGAAGCAGCCTGGGCACCCATGGGAATCCAGTGCCAGAGCACCCAGGGGCAGACTGAAGTGCTTTCACTATGAAAATTGCAGTTTTGAATCACCACTGAACTAAACCAGGAGCTCATAGAAATATGAATTTGGAACTAGAGCTCTTTTATAATCTCTACAGACCTTGTTTTCCCTCCTTGGGTACGTTCATTCTCATGTCCCATATCTCTCCATACATTAGAACATAAGCAATGAAAGTGAATGTATAATAAACCCAGGTGGATGACAGGTTTGGACCAGCTATAAAACTGAAGTATAAAATGACTCCAAAGAAGACAACACAGTAGATCTTGAGAAAATATATATCTCTACCTGCTACCAGAATAGAACAGTTAGGGTTGGAAAGGACCTTAAGATCATCTAGTTCCAACCCCCCTGCCAGCGGCAGGGACACCTCACACTCAACCATGTCACCCAAGGCTCTATCCAACCCGGCCTTGAACACCACCAGTGATGGAGCATTCACAACTTCCCTGGGCAATCCATTCCAGTGCCTCACCACCCTTACAGTAAAGAATTTCTTCTTCATATCCAATCTAAACTTCCCCTGTTTAAGTTTGAACCTGTTACCGCTTGTCTTCTCACTACAGTCCCTCATGAAGAGTCCCTCCCCAGCATCCCTATAGGCCCCCTTTAGATACTGGAAGGCTGCTAGGAGGTCTCCACCCAGCCTTCTCTTCTCCAGGCTGAACAGCCCCAACTTTTTCAGCCTATCTTCCTATGGGAGGTGCTCCAGTCCCCTGATCATCCTCGTGGCCCTCCTTTGAACTTGTTCCAACAGTTCCATGTCCTTTTTATGTTGAGGACACCAGAACTGCACACAATACTCCAAGTGAGGTCTCACAAGAGCATAGTAGAGGGGCAGGATCACCTCCCTCGATCTGCTGGTCATGCTCCTTTTGATGCAGCCCAGTATACAGTTGGCTTTCTGGGCTGAGCTGTTACGTTCCATATTCTCATGCTAAACCTATGCATAGCAAGACTAAGGCACAGAGAAAAACTTAGCTGTCCTTGTATTTAGTTTTATAAGCTGCTATTTCATCACAGATTTTTTTTTTCAGTTCCTATGCCTTTTTTTGTTAGGAATTTAATGATTTTAATGTGAAAACAAAAATAGTATTTTAGAGTGCATATGAGACACTCCCAGTCTTATGGCTTTTATGGCACACTACGGCTCTTGCAAGGTGTCAGGCTTACCTCTACTGTCGCTTTTTGGGGCTTGATGGACTTAGACTAGACATGAAATTATTTCATTCTTTGTTGTAGTCCACTGGAGAAATATGTGTTTTATAGACATATAATACAAGAACTGGCTGGACCAGAACAGTCTTCTGAGTCAGTAGTGCCAACACTTACACTTTGCTTGACTGGTTGCTGAAGTGGTATATAGCCCTCTTGCTGCTATTAGATCCAGTTATATCAATGCATATTGAACTACTTCACTGCTGCCTACTGTACCAAGTATATAGGACAAAATACATGTTCCCGTTATATCTCTGTGGTCTGTTGGCTTAAAAGAATGACATCATATTCATTGCCATGCATTTAGGAAGACAACTACAGTATCTGACACTACACTACACTGTGTATTACCTCCGCTTCTAGGTAACCTACCTAACTGAAGCAAGAGGCAGTGATTGGAGGCTCAGAAGCATCTGCTTTTGAAACACAGGAATGTTACAGAACAACAAAGTCAAAATAAGTGCTCCAAGGCTTGTTGAGCTGTTTGTAGATCTGGGTATAAAAGGTTGTCCCAGCACAAACAGTGATATAAGAATGTGAGAGGACAGCTTTGCCTTGTGGTTAGAAAAAGAGAAGTGAGATTTTCTAGGAAGGACTACAAGAACAAAAAGGAATGCGGTTATTCATTTCATCTTTGCTGCAGGAGCAGCAAGAATAAGGAATTATAATATGTGCCTGCACCTCCCTGAACATATTCAGAAAACAGGACGAATAGGGAAGGCAGCATTTTAGAGTCTGTTTTTCTACAAATCTGTGAAGATTGACACCTTGAAAAACCACTTTCCATAAAAATTAAAGGATTACAAAAATATCTTGTTCCATTATTGCCTGTTCCTAATCCTCTAAACCTGTTGGTCATTATGCTGACAGCTAGACTAACAAAATCAGGTTCAGAGTGAAAGCAAAGTTCACTTTAGAGCTTAAAGGTTACATGTCATATTTAAACTTGAAGGCGACTGTAAAGTACATACTCAAACCCATTACTTGGAGCACACTTGCAGCATTTCTCAGAGACATTCATCCAAACCAATGCCCAGAAACATTCCAGAATGACAGTTCACCTGCCTAACAGCTAAAAAAATAAATTCATACTATACAAATTAAGTTCTTGTTGCATATTAAGTCAAATGCCTTCTTATCACTCTCCAGCAGCTATAGAAAACAACACATCATGGTTAAATAACAGCATTAATAGCTGGTTCCAAACAGAAAGTCCATGCCAGTCCCCCCAAAAAAATTATTAATTCACTTTTTCGTATGACATTCCCTAAATAGTGTGTTTTTTTATTTTTTTTCTGTTATCCAAATTGTCTCTCTGCTTCTAGGAACTCCGTGGGCAAAAGCCTTCCAGATGAGACTCTGTCACTTCCAAGTAGAAGAGAATATTCTCTTTGTTCTAATAGTCTTACACTAAAGTAAGGGTTGCCTTTTTAGTTTGGGGTTCTTTTTTCAACAGACGGGGTTACTTATGTTCGGATTTATTTTAACCCTTTTTCTTGCCTTTCTGTATTTTTGAATCAAATTTCTTCACGTAGAGCTTAGTACAGTACACATCTTACAAGTTAACTTCATCTTGCTGATTTCTTATTACCAACCCAATTGGTTGCATTCTCCAGTAGAGGTGTGGCATAACATAGCCATTGTGTGCCATCACTGATGACAATATAACTGTAGCAATACTAGCAAGTTTTATTTCCTTGGATTACTAAGAAAATCAGCACCTTCAGTTTTAAAAATTAGACCTGGCTGTCCTTTGAAATGGGCAGACCGAATACATACCAAAAAAAAAGCATGGCAAAGGACTGAATGTTAGATAATAAGGCAAGGGTAAAAGTCTTGTCTGGACCCAGTGGTAGAGCACAGCTTCCTACTCATTTTTTAAGTTCACAGATGCATATCATATCTGTGAAATAGCTGACAACAAGGAAGAGCTCTCAGCATACTTAACAGGTACAAATACAACAATTAACATTTGGTTAGGGGTCAATAGTTTTCAAAATAAAATAATAATATTCCTGTGCATACAAGTTAGATTTATGGCTATAAAGAGAGTGCAAAAGCAGTGCATGATATGAAGAATTTACATTGCTTCTCAGCTGTAATGTTTGCCATTAGTGAGAGCCTACAAAGTATTCCATTTCAGTATCAAGTGTGGTTGAAAACATACATATAATATGAACCATGTCTTAAAAGAGAACTATTTACAAAAGTTTGCCATGGCCACAACTCCCTTTCCTTCCTATGCTGAGTTAAGAGCAAATAGGGTGTAGGGAGTGAGGAAAAAGCTCAAAAATGTGATCAGGATGTAACTTCACCAGGGACAGTCAAGCTGCCTCAATTTACTCTAGTTAAAGATTTGGCCAGGAAAGAGAAAGTATCAAAGAATAATCCTCCATCAAAAACATTTAGTTTGATTCTAATCTCTGACTAACAAACCACAAGGAAATGACAGTTGAAAGAAAAAAGTAGCTATCAGTATAAGGAAATGTACAAATAGCAAATGATACATGCAGTAAGAAATACTGGAGCCAGAGGCGAGGAGATGGGGAGTGCTAGCACAAACTAGCTGTAATCTGCAGTTTGTAGTCTTGCATGGAGATACTTCAAGCTTACGAACTCGGTGCAGTTAACTTCAGCGCCAGAACCAGGAAAGCTTCAGCAGACACTGTTGGAAAGTTCTTTTGCCCCTCAGAAACCTTCAGATCACTGTAATCCACTTTATTTTACACTGTGATTTCCAAGGTTCAGAGAAGTCTAAAATTAACTGTTTCAGAGGTGAGAGACTTTGGAGAGGGAGGAGAACAGGATCAGCTGTGGATCAACATCCAGGGCAAGATGAGGGAGATAACCCAAAATGATGCTGATAGAGAATTGTGTCAGAGAGAAAAAAAGTGGATTATCTTTATAATTATGTATTAGCTTGTATTTTCTGTATATTATTAACAGATATTTTCTGCTTTTCCTATTGAAAGAGCACAAGGCAAAAGTTGAAGTAAGAAAGAAATAAAAAAAAAATTAAATGTTTCCATGAACAGAGAGAGAAGAAATAATTTTTAAATCATGTTAAAACATACACAAATCACACCACCATCAGGAAACAAAGTTAGGTTTTTCTCTGCATTTCAGGGAAAACAAGCCCCCAGAGGTCAAGGAGGTTGCTAAATGGGTGGGGGAGTGAGAGAACATTTTACAAAATCATCCTTTAATTTGGAGCCAAGGTCAATGATTTAAACTTTAATGCTCATCTTGAAACCGAACACACAATAAGCATAGGTGGAACCATCCCAACTAGCAATTACCCAGAGCCAGGCAAACAAGAACTGCAGAAGTAACTATTGCTGTAAGTGAATTAATGTTTTCAAAACATGACATCAGCCCTGCCAGTTTGCTAGCCGCTGTTCCCTTCTGATGGTGATAAGTTGTTAAGCCACAATACTCTAGCCACACGCCTAGCATAAAGCTGTATCGGGAAAATGCAATTGCCACAAGTTGTACTGCTAAGCAGTCTCAGCTGCACCCAAGGCATTAACCCTATGCCACAGTCAAAAACAAAAGATGAGCTGGCTACCACTGTGCATATGAAGTTTAGTGTGTCTTCACCAATGAACACACTGAAATTCAGCATTGCAAATATGCCAGTGAAGAACTTTCTTCACAGAGCTAAATGGTCTTGTAGGAAAGGGAAAGGGGAGGGGAAAAAACTCCAAAGCAATCACAATTACTGCATTTAAGGAGGCCTGACCAAACCTTCCCCATGATACAGTGAATCCCATTTCTATGTAATTATATGGTCAACTGTTCACTTTTTTTGCCCAAATTTTACACAGCCCACACAAACTGGTGTCATCTTAGCACTTATTAATGTAAAATAATGACCTCAAGCTGCTGAATCATAGAACAGAGTTTCTAGAAAAGTTTACAGCGTCCTGTATGTTAAAGAATCCTACATCCAGTCAAGTTTCCACTATAAACATTTTGTTTCAGATTTGCAAGGGCAACTGAGGGCCATATTCCAGACTACCAAACTTACTTAGATCTTCCCTATCTACAGGATGAAACTGAAGGCAAACACAGCGGAATTTTACCTGTCCAGGCAGAAACTAGGCACAGCATTAAAAATAAATAAACTTGCTGGAAGATGGAAAAGCATAGTGTTTAAAAGTGAAATCCCTAAATGATCAACTTGCCACAAAAAATAGGAGGAGGCTGAGGTGAGGCTGTGGAGTTGGGAACTAGCAGGTTCTTAAATGGGTGCATTAGAAGTGTATCACAGAATGACTGAGGTTGGAAAGGACCTCTGGAGACCATCTCCACTTTGACTAAACACACAGTGATTTTCCAGGATAGCTTTTTTTAGAAACAAAATGCCTTTCCTTGGTAGGGAGAACAAATTGCAGCACTGTTACTATAAAATCATGCTGAAGCCATGGCAACAGCAAGCTGTGAAAGCCCCACCTCTTTCTTTCATCTGACCTTCCTATATTCTCCCCACATCCAGACAAAGTCTGAAACTGCATTTGGTGCTTCTAAGAGTTAAAGAAGAAGCAAAGGGTGTCTGCTGCTGATTCCAGCATGAGGCTCAAAGCCACTGAGACAATGCCCCGCTATGTCTTAAAGTGCTATTCATTCCCCTGCTGCTTAAAAACAGTAGGATAATAATAAATTTTAGACATCTGAATATATTAGTGCTTATCAAGATTCTCATAATACTTTTTTAAATTTTCAGCTTCAGGAGATAATCCAATCTTTTATAAATAAAAAGGAGAGACACTAAACTTGATAGCTCTAAGTTTCATGACAAAGCATGACATAGTAGCACCTTAAAATTTCCAGAAGGAAAAGACAAGTAAATAGAACTCTTGTCTATTTTTTTATAACAAAACAAATCCAACAAAGGATTCATACTCACACACCAAATTTTAGGGACTTATTTCCTGTTCATTTTAGGGGGGTTTCTATTTCATTTTCTAAATCAGGTTTGATTTCTGTCTCAAGTGTTTGTTTCTTCTTGATGCGTATGTTCAAGTGGCCCAGTCATAGCAGAGGTACATGACAGCAAATTATTTTCCTGGCACCAAATGTTTTCACCTGTTTCCATTTGTAATTAATAAATTGTATGAAAATATTATTTACTGAAAAGCAGGAAAGAAAAAACAATTAAGGGGAAAAACTTTTTATCAGAGCCT
This sequence comes from Ara ararauna, assembly GCA_028858755.1. Classification (NCBI taxonomy): domain Eukaryota; kingdom Metazoa; phylum Chordata; class Aves; order Psittaciformes; family Psittacidae; genus Ara; species Ara ararauna. The sequence continues at coordinate 50,155,584 of CM054379.1, forward strand.
GTTGCAATAAGACAAGGGGTAATGGTTTTAAACTCTAAAAGGGTAGACTCACACTAGGTATAAGGAAGTTTTTTTGCTATGATTGTCATGAGACACTGGAACAGGTTTCCCAGAGAGGTAGCAGATTCCAGGGTTGAGAACCCTGGAAGTATTCATAGTCAGGTTGGATGGGGTTTTGAGCAACCTGATCTAGTTGAAGATATCCCTGCTCATTGCAAGGGAGATTGGACTAAATGAATTTTGAAGCACCCTTCCAACCCAAACTATTCTATGATTCTGTTCTATGAAAAGTATTTGATTTTGCAAAATTTATTCTGTGACCTGGCAAAGAATGTGACAGTGCATTCATCACAGACGGCACTCTCATGATTAAATTAATGCTTTTAACTGGAGATCACGAGTCTGGAAAATGTTCACCAAATATTATGCTCTTCATTGGCTTAGCTTTTGAGAAATGATTGCACTAGTGATCCTAGACATCAAGCTCTGAGGTATGAGATCAGATTTTCCTTCCCTTTCCAACCCTTCTGATAAGTAGAAGAGGTATACTTCTGGAAGTTTTTACTATTTTTCATCAGCAGAAACAATACTAAAAATTTGCCTGTTGCGTTTGTACAATTGTAGCAAGAACTTAGTCCTGTTAAAGTCCATTTTCATTTTTTTTATTCAATTAAATCTTACTGATAATATATTATCTGAAGTTCAAGTTGCGATTTTTTTGTTCCAAACACTTTGAAAATGTTACAAGCTTCTAATGGGTATTTGCCTTTTCAAAGGTGAATCAGGATATTAGGAATTTGTGATTCATTTGGAAAGGTCAGCAAGAGAATTAGTACACAGTATGGAAGAATGGCAGCTTACAGATGGAGTCCTGCCTTTGGGACTTCCAGAGGATGCTGAAGTGGCTATCCCACACTCAGGTAGCAGATATACAAACAGTTAATTTCTCTAAAAGAATTCTTTGGAAGATACCAAGTTAGCTATTCAGCCCCCCATTTTCCATAAACATAAGCCAAAACAGTTCTACACTGAGAGAGTGCTGTTTGGAGTATCACCAAGACAAGGCTATTGCTGTTGGGTGGTGGGGTTTTTTAATATGCTAAGAATAAAGAATTATCAAAGGGCAGTAATAAATACAGTTTATGAGTCTTACTGACATCAATCCTGAGACACCCTCAAGACATCTCTTGCCTCAGCAGTATGTTCCAATTAAGTAAATTTACACATTAGCCATGTTACAGAACGGGCTAATTGTGGCTTTCAGAAATAAGACAGAGAGTCTGTCAGGGCAAATAGAACCAAGTATGCCAAAATGCATTGTCTTGTTCTTCAGTTATAAGGATGCCTTTAGCTATTTATCATATAAGCAAAAAATTGCACTACCAGCCTTTAAACTCCCTGCAAGAAACCTAGGCACTCTTGGTATGACATTCACAATTTATCACAGGCTTAGAGGAAAGTATCTAATAGACCCTACTGCAGCGTTGTGAGAACAAGACCAACTGTCACAGTAGTAGAAGACTAATTTCACTGAGCAACTAGACAAAATCAAAGTTGCCTATTAGAAGGAAGAGACAGCGCAGCTCACTGACAGTCGGTAGCAAATAGAAATGCTATGACTGTATTTTCATTAGTCATACCTTGAGCTGCATCAAAAGAAGCATGACCAGCATGCCAAGGGATGTGATTCTCCCCCTCTACTCTACTCTCATGAGCTTCCACCTGGAGTACTGCATTCAGCCCTGGGAACCCTAACATAGGAAGGATGTGGACCTGTTGGAGCAAGTCCAGAGGAGACCACAAAAATGCTCAGAGGGCTGGAGCACCTCTTCTGTGGGAACATGCTGAGAGAGCTGGGGTTATTCAGCTTGGAGTACAGAAGGCTGTAGGAAGACTTTATAGCAGTCTTCCAGTACCTAAAGGGGGCCTACAAGAAAGCTGGAGAGGGACTTTTTACAAGGGCATGTAGTGACAGAACAAGGGGGCATGGCTTTAAACTGACAGAGCATAGATTTAGATTGGATGTTAGGAAGAAATTCTTCACTATGATGGTGTTGAGGTATTGCAACAGGTTGCTCAAAGAAGGTGTGGCTGCCTCATCCCTGGCAGTGCTCAAGGCCAGGATGGACAGGGGTTTGAGCAACCTGGTCTAGTGGAAGGTATCCCTGCCCATGACAGGGAAGTTGTAATTAGATGATCTTTAAGTTCCCTTTCAACCCCAACCATTCTATGATTTGATTCTATAATTTTCAAATAGGCTGCTTTAAAACAAGGCTAATAAATTGTATATTTTAGTCACCTGAACCTAATGCTCTAAGAGTCAATGGGAGACTAAGCATGAAAGATGAACTATAGCATCCACATGAAAGGAAGAGCCATCTCTGTGGTACACTCATTTGTCCAGCATCATCCCCAGAGCAGTGACCCTCTGGCTATTAAACGGGGTCTGATTCAAGGAGGAACAATTAGGAAGAAGACAAACGTGGAGAACTGAGTCACCTTGGAGGACAAGTGTGATCATAACTGAACATGAATCTGACGGTTTACCTCTCAAATGTGCTATTTGAGAAAAAAACCCTTGTGACTAATTAATTAAGATTATTACCTTTTCAAAACCAGCAGTGAGGGAACATACACACATTTGCCGCAAATGTTTTCAGATATGTAGAGAAAATCATTATTATTTTTTACATAATCTCAACCCCACTGACTACCCTGGACATCCTTTTCTAATATATGATGTTAGGAGGAGGAAGTTAAGATTTTGTTAATGCTTAAATGAGCGTATTTTTGTCAAAATAATTATCAGTTTAAATATAAACCCCTGATTTTCCTACCTCACCTACAGTAATTTCCCACTAAATTAAAACTGTACTTTTTAATTAATGCTTGCTTACAAAAAATGGATCAGATCTTCCTGCTTAGCAGAGAACAAGGGTGAAAAAATGTGGCTTTTTTCTAGAAGCAATATCCAAACAACTTAAAAATTCAGATGTGATACATAAAGTACTGTATGCATTTGTTAAATCTCTGACTTCTACCAGCCTCCTATTTTGACCTTCAAAGTGTGTGGATCTACTAAAAAACTAAAGCAATACAGAAATTTCTATGGAAGCTTTGTTGCCTGTTTGCCTATGAACATAACCAAACTAACAGAGATCATCAGGTAAAAATCATCACTTCCAGTCCACTGGAAGATATAGATGCACTGAACTGAAAGCTGCTAAGGATTTTAGTGGGTACTGTACATTGACCTAGGCCACTGTTGACTTCAGAAGGGAATCAATAAGGAATGGAGGAGGCCAGAGTTGAAGGTTTCATGGTTATCAGCAAAGCAAATAAATGGCAGTCAGATTAAACAAAAGGGCTGTAGATATACAGATCTCACTGTAGTTATAACAAGGTATGTTACTTTCTCAGCTATAAATCTTTTTTCTGGGCTAGGGTCATGCAACCGAGAAAATACTGCCACTTGCTCCAGGAGGTCAGTGAAGGAATAACAAAATGAAACTAGCTGTGATCAAAAGTCAGGGCCTCATGAGCACCACAAGCCTTGCCTGTTCCTGCCCATCCATCAAGGCCACTTCATTGGGAAACCTGTTCCAGTGCCTCACCACCCTCACAGTAAAGAACTTCTTCCTTATGTCAAACTTGAACTTCCCCTGTTAAAGTTTAAACTCATTACCTCTTGTCCTATCATTACAATCCCTGATGAAGACTCCCTCCCCAACATCCTTGCAGGTCACCTTCAGATATTGTAAGGCTGCTATGAGGTCTCCACGCAGGTACAAGAAGGCCAAACTGTGAAATATCACAATGCCAGAGAACAAACTGCCATAGCCCTGAGCACCCCAAGAGGCTTTAATTGCTGCAAACAGCCTCATTTGAGACATCCATCCTCACACTCCACACTTAGACTTCTGGGCTCCAGCTAAGCTCAGGATCCAGCCCACAGTCCTAGCCAGAACTGCATTGTAGGTAGTCTTGCAGCCAGCCATGTCCCCTGCTATTCCAGACAGAATTTGTGTCATTGTTGTGCCGTGTCTGATTATGATGAGACAGTTGATGGGAGCCATCGCTACCACCAGCTCTGGATCATAAACCAGCAGCACACTACCACTGTCTGACAGAAACGAGATAGGAATGCAAGGCTAAAGTGATGTTACAATAAGAGTGAGAGAAAGGGAAAAGACAAAGTTAAATGAGGAAAACAGGGTAAACAATTTAACTGCATCCAGAAAGAACACAACAATTTGTACAGTTTCAGGACTCTTGCCTTAATAGAAAGATTGGTATTACCAGCCAGAGGGGTGGTGAGGTGACTAATCTGCTTAGACAGAGATCAGGGAAGCTGCCAGAACAGAACATATAATAATAATTGGAGAGTTCAATTACACCCATCTAGACTGAAGGAATGTCAGAGTGAGAAATGGTACAGAGATACAAGTTTTAAATACCATGAATCATGACTTGTTAAACTTACTAGTCAGAAAGCCCACAAGTGAAGAAGCAATTTGGCTTAGTCTTGAGCGGATGAGATGTGGTTTGCAATGTTACTTTTGAAGAGTTGCTCTCTAATTATGACTACTATGTACTCAAATTTAGCATTTGCAAGAGTGAAGTAGATTTAATTTAAAAAAAAGGAGGGGGAAACATAAAAATGAAAAAGCTTGTTAAAAACAAATTAAAAGGAACACAGAGAAGAATAAAATTCTTACAGGCAGACTTGAGATTATTTAAAGACAACTAAACTGAAGTCTTACAGTAAATAATACCTTCCATACAAAGAAAACCAAAAAAGGACCCACCAAAGTCAGAACCACTGAACAATAAAAGAAGGCATTCAAAGTCAGAAAGATTTCCTTCAAAAAGCAGAAGTCTTATCTGAAAAAGGGAAACAGAAAAGGGTATAAATTCTGATAAATCAAATGTAAGACCATATAAGGCAAATGAAAACAGATTTTGAAGATTAACTTGGATAAATAAGATCTTCTGTGCTCCCTGAAAGAAAATTTCTACAGTCTGCAGAGTTAATAGACCTAAAAAAGTTAGTTATAACAAAAAAGGTTTGATGGATTCCCTTTATCCACGTTCTCTTAAGAAGAGGTTAGAGAGATTCACAGTCACTTTCTGTATAAGAGGCAAGTTTGAGGGACCACCAAAAAGCCAGAAGGGGACATTTATGCACAGACTGATAAAATAAATGCTAAGGAAGCACTTGGGCTTCCTTGCTTTATAGTTCTTCTGAGCATCCATCTCTTGCCAATGAGGCAGAAGTCTGGATAAACACACCTTTAGTCTTCTTGTTCTAAGGGCTACACTGCTGTCCCAAGATGGCTAATGCAAAGAAGAACCACCAGCAGGTGCGCTAAAGTGTATAGCAACATTTCAGATGGGTGATGATGAAAAGAGCTGATCCTTCTTTCTCAAATATAACCTCTGCTGAACCAGGTTTCATGCAAAACTTACTGTCATGACTTCAAAACATTTCTTTGAGGCTCTGTTATATAGAGTATCAGTGATAGGTATAGTACATGTTTCCCCTTTAACAGTTTTCCCCTTTGTGACAAAGTATAGGAATATTTTTAAATTACATAAATTTAATACATTGAGTCTTAACTTTCCAGCCTCCAAATTACCAGAAACTGACAAGCTTTGCCATAAGACCAGGACTCTTAGATATTCAGCCTTCCTAGCTACTTCATCCAGAGCAGCTCTAAAAACACCTTCTGAAACAATAAAGTGATTAAAGCAAAATGAGGTTGTATTCTTGCAACATGATAGCTTGTTACTACTGAAGATACTGAAAATATCCCAGTCAAACAGTCAAAATAAAACACAAGAAGTTTTTAATGTAAAGATACTTGCTTCTTTCCTTTTGGTTTTACAGTTTCAACCTCATCAGCAGGTGACAGATGCTCGCAATTTCTTACTAAAAGCATAAAAGACATTCAATACTTAAGTCAGTGTTCTATAAATACTCAAGACAATGACATTTCTCTTTTCATGATAAGCAAACCAAAAGGTCAAGGCTGAATGCTCATTTTCGTCTCTCGGAAACGTTTGTTCTTGTCAGTGGTATTTCCCAGCAACTGTGTTTCCTTCTATAACGTTCATTGCTGTGTAACAACAGTTACATGGTGGAACATACGTCCAGTTTCAGGCTTTCAGGATGTGTGCTTCACATCAGCCTCACTGCCTACTGGAATTCACATCATGCAACAAAACATTATAAAGAATACAAAGAAAATACAGAAAAAGTGCAAACTCATGCTGTGGTCAAAAACATTTACATAACTGCCATACAGAATAACCAAACAGAAGTGTTCTACTGCCACTAGTAACAGTGTCTTCAGTCCATTATATTTTGTAGGATCACAATGAAGTGGTCATCTTGCCAATGCTTTCTCCTGCTGTCCCCACAAATGTCTCAAGAAGCAAAAAGGTTGAGCAGAGGGAAACATGCAAGAGGTTGAAAACATGTGTAACCATCTAATGTTCTTTCATCTTTGCATTATTTGTACAGGCTTCAAAACCACCAGTAAGAGCAACACCACCGGGATGATAAGCAGAGAAGAGAGAAACACTGAGTGATATGGGTGGCTGTGGCATTTCCTCACTGCATGAAGAAATTGCCATGATCAGATCTTTTGAATAGACCAAGTGCCCTGAATGCACTCTCAGTCCCATCTTTCACTTCCAGTGAAATATAGTTGGGCTGTCATTCATACCAAATAAGAATTGCTTGCTTAAATTCACTTCCACTCCCATTTAAGAAGATAACTTTATCCTATGGCCAGCATCCAGATACCCAATATTATATCTCCGGATGCCACTTTTAACTGATAGCCTGCAATTATTGTTTGATGGCCCATCAATACATAATGTGGTTTCTCCCTCTGAATGAGTTTTCCTTTTTTTTATATTGCCAGGATTGAAAGAATTATGTTCTAATCTCCTCACTTCATCCAGTTCATTTTGAAACTTAATGTTTTTCAATTAAATCTCCTATTGGGAACTTACTCACTTCCATTGCACAGAACAGCTAGGTTGTATTGATTAATTACTAGCACTTACCCTTCTACTTTAGTAAGTCTCAGTATGATGTCTAATAACTGGAAAGCTTTAAATCAATGCTCTATGTCATTCCAAATCTGAAGCTCTGAAGAATTCTACAAAATTGAAGAAAGGCAGGGGGGCTACAGGGAGCCTATGCTGAAGAACTGAGAGTGCGTGAGGTTCAGAGCTGATTAATTTCCTAGGCTAATAAACCCAATACTTACTGGAAAGCCAACTCACACAGCTAATACAATTCATCAAATAGATAACTTAGGTTTGGAAACCAAATTACATTTTCAGTCCTGGAGGTGCAACACACCTGCCAGATTAACAATTTCTAATGTACAGGAGCTGTATTTTAAATATCCATCAGTTAACAGGAGATGAAGCTCATTACCTGGCAGAGATTAAAGTCAGTGTCTTTCATTCATATAAAGTCTACAATACTGACTAGATGAAGAAAAGTGTTTCTTCTAAGCCAAGCTTTTATTCTAAGCCCAGTTTTGGAAACAGACTGTCACACACAGACCAAAATTTTCAAATTAAAAAAAACAAAAAACAAAAAAACAAAAAAAAAAACTCACCAGAACCAAAAGAACTATGGATTATCCCTTACCTGCTTGTGTGAAAAGTTTAAAATCAACGAAAGGAAACAATCTAAAAACTGAAAGTGTTATGAGGTAAAAGTAGATATTCTTTTCCTGAAGTTAATCCTTAATTTTTGTTTGCTAATTAGCTGTGACTGAGTAAACAAAGGCCCCTTTCCAAAAGTTAGTTGAAAGCTCCTTTCAACTCAGTGGTAGGCACAGGGATGGGAAAAGAGTCTTCTTCATAGTCCTCAGAATAACATTGCATTTTTGCTCATGCCAGTTAGGACAACAAACATTTATTAAATTATGAAGATATTTCATGCATTCAAGTGGTGAACCAGATTTTGATGAGTCTGACCTTCAGAAACTTCTTCTGCAAGTGAACTAGCTCACTGAATAAACACAGCTAAAAGAATGGATCTCGAGAAGCTTCAGACAAACTTGAGTCCGCTCCATCCATCCTGGAAACCCCACCATCTTTCTCTGCTTACCTTGGATGCCCTCAACATCCACCTCTTTTTATACCTCTTTCTCCCCTCCATTTTCCCTTGCACAGTGTATACTAATTCCACGTTTGGTTTGGGCAGCAGGCAGTTGAGAGATATCATTTGCACCACCTCAGATGCTTTCAGCAATGGGTCATATATCTGCCCTTCTGGCCAGCCAGTCCAAAGGCAGGTTTGCCCTAACCTACTCTGGAGGTGTAAATTGCAGATGTAATTACAGACAGACCTCAATAGTTTTGCATATGCCCATTATCATCGTAGTGGGCTGACCAGCCTCAGACACTTCTTGAATTGGAATCTTCTTGGAAGGCAGAGAGAAAATTTGCAGTCTAATTTGGCAAATGCTTGTTTAAATGGTGTGTGGTTACAGTGACATACAAAGGACAATGAAATTAAATTCCCTATTTTAAAAAATGAAAATGATTCATTTGTTTTTCTTAAGTGTCCTTGTTAGTGTTATATATTACTTAAACTAACCTTATGAAAAAAAGCTTTATTTACCTTGAAATACATTTTCTGATTTCTGATAAGGAGTGGCTTATATTGAAAATTGGATGATGGCTTTATGTATGTCCCAGGTCTGACTCACCTTTGAAACTGTCTGCTTTTGCTTTCTGGATGCTTGGTATTTTTCTCTTTCTAAGGACATGATTTAACGATTTATCAGAAGTCCTTAACTCCCACTGAAGTCAAAACTACCATACAAGGCCAGCCCCCAGCAATACCTTAAGGGCAGCTGGAAAATTTCTGCCAAGTCATCACTACATTAAAAAAAGGACCAGAAGAAAAGTGGCTTCCAAAAGACGATTTTCTTTCACTTCCCAAGGAGAACTGCACCTTTCTTAGATTGTATTTCTCTTTAGTCTTTCCTTTTGGAATTCAGGTTCACCTCTGTAAAAGTCAAAGCTGCCAGAGCATTCCTTTCAAGAAATACAAGGGAGTGGTGGTGGGGGGAGAGCAGAGGTAGGAGCTGTTTGTCCTGGCGTGCTGACCTGAAGAGCAAGGGAAAGTTTTCGTCTTTCCTGGATACCACAGCAGAACCAATGGTGATACTAACACAGCAAAATCATATACTGATATGCTACCACAGAAATCAGGTAGATCACTGGCCCTGGATCACATATGCATCACGAGCACAGGGCAGCTCATTTCTGCCTTGTGGTAGCAGAAGGGTGATGTTGCTATCTAACCAGCTACTCTGTCTTGCATTGCCCACAACTAAATCTGTTTTCAAAAGATGTAAGTCTTCTCTGATGGACTGATAAATAGGCCTGGTTTTGAACAGCATGGGAACAAGGTGGTAGTGCTGGATCAGCAAACCAAGCTCCCACAGAGATCATGAAAAGTACTGAGCCATGATTCTTCATATGAGAACAGCACAAACAAAACCCATTAACACTAATTCTAGTGACAGTTTATTTTCTACCTCTGCTGCCAGAACAAAACCCATAGGTTTCTGCTGTGATTTCCTCATCCCAGTGACGATTCCCACATACTGCCAGGCAACTATTCACAGAGTCTTTGTTTTTCTGCTCCAAGGGCAAGTTTCAGACCAATGTCTTCATTCCCTGTTTAGATACAGAAGCTTTATTAACAAAAAATTTATTTTCATTAGGTTCTTTTTAATTCTAATCTTTAGAGTAGCAGCCAAATAAGTGACAAGTTCTTATGGGCTGTGAGATTGGTTGTAGACACTGTCTCATATCTCACATGTAGACACATACATAAAGAGAACACAAATTACTTGAGCCTAAATGTCTGCCAGTGAATAAGAACCCCGCTTTGATAAGGCATAATACTGTTAATAAGCACAGTCCCCCAAAGGTACCGAAGGTGAAATGAGTAGATCTGAGCTCAGCAAGAGTGCCTTGCTGTATAGTCACTGCTGAGGTAGAAAACTGTTCCTGAACCAGTCCCTCTTCCCACTCCCACAGCTCAGTGCCTTTTTCAGCACTCATGTAACTCTGGGTGACATTTTCCTCCTCTATAATTTGGCTCTTCTGTCACATAACTTAACCCAAAGAAACACCATTTCCATTATAACCTCATGATGCACATAATTTGGGATAAATAACATAGAATGTTTGTAAACAAACTAATCTGTCTCATTATGAAAATTATTGAGAAAAATAATTCTTATATCAATAATGCTATCTACATATCTCTCCAAGTAAACAAGGCTACCATCACTATTCATGTATGCAAACACTTCCTCTATACCTAACATTTTTAAATGTTATTATGCTATCTTCTTATGGATCTGATGATAATTACATCTATATTAGTAAATTAGTTACCCATGGCCATGACTGACAAATTTTTGGGAAGTAATAATTAAAGTGGGCCAGATATATGCTAGGGGTCTTCCTAATAATTTAACTGAATAAAAGGTCAAGCTACAAAACCCTGAGTGTTCCCTGACATTGCTTAATCTATTAATGAAAATGTAGCCATTGTCTTTGTATGTGCCATAAATGTATCAAGTACCCATTTGTGTGTATTTCACCCTCCAGAAATGTTGTCCATACCAGAGTACAATATTGACCTCTCACAACCTAAAGGAGCTTGGTGATACTTTTGGGAGTCTTTCCACTTCTAACTAGAGAAGTTTAGGATCTAACAGCCGAGCAAGTCAGGGCTGGATTGTACCCCTAAAATCACATCCCTCCTGCAGTGGGATGAAGGACTATTTCCAGCTACAGAAATACTGGGAGCCGCACAGGTACTTGCATTGCAGCGGTCATCCTCCCACCACCTAGAGGCACAGCCTGCCTACCCCACACAGGCAACCTGTAAGAAATGCTACAGTTACCATACTGGGGCAGGGGCTGCTTGAGCTCCACCAGCAAGGAAGGCAAAAGTTTGTAGCAAGGAAGCAAGGTAGGGACGAGCCTTGGGCTGTCTTGTGGGGAAGGTGGCTGCTAGCCCAGGATCCCTTTCTTCAGTCCCATACCCGGTCAGTACTTGCCAGGCATCCAACCTATGGGCTAACCTAGACCATTAAAGACATCAGAGTGCTCCTACAACAGTTAGCAAGACATGACTGTTAATGATACAGAAATGCATTGGATAAGAAAGGTGTGAGAGGCCAGGAGGCAGTGCGACAGTGGTGAAGGCTGTCTTTCCCCCACATCTAAATTCATGAGTTTGTAAGTTGTCTTGTTGCGGTCTGATTGCAACTAAGAGATCATGTTTAGGTCTGAGTTTTCTCCCCTTAGCTATAAGAAGCTAAACCACAAAAATAGCCTCACATGCAACCACAAAAGAATCAGCCCATATGCTGCAAACCAGCCCAGGTTGCAGAACAGGCTGCAATGGCTCTGACAGAGGGACCCTGATTGCCTCACAACCATGTATGTTGAAAATAGCATAACTCTTGAAGCTTGGAGGTTAGCCACAGGTTGTGTAGAGTGGCAACAAATAACATTCGAGGAACGGTCACACTTTGGCTTGCTTGATGGAAGGCTCATGTCTGCATTCAGACAGTGAGTCTCTGTGCACAGCTCTTTTCACAAGCGTAAATTAAAGGAAATAAGCTGGGTCTAACTCACTTTTTCTCACCTTTCTGCACCAGGCCAGAGATTCAGACAGGCAGCCAGGGTGACAGATGTTGCCACCCTCTTTTAAGCCTGCCTGGAAATGGATGTGCAGCTCCAGACTAGGAAAGCCATCACCATGTTGAAAGCTGAGGTACTGCTAAACTGGCAGTATTCCTTCTTTCTCCCCACCTGACTCATACCTCCAGCTTTCAGTTCAAGATAAGAGGTGGAGGAGGCTGTATTATGTACATGTATAATTTATCAGGTTTTTTTTTTATTTCAGGTAGCAACTAGTGCAATGTAACAGCTGGAGCTAGCAGTATCTTTAGGAAGAGGAAGCTTTATCAGCCTTGTGCAAGCAGCCTTCATTTTGAGTGCCAATCAAGCCGTGAAAGCAGCAGTGCAAAAGCAGACAGATCTGAGTGATAAAGGTATAAGCAAAACAGTGTGGGGAAGTGCTAGGCCAAACTCTAAACCACCTGGCACTGACAGTTTATGAAAATACACTTGTCTGAAGTAGTATTTTTGTCCCTTTAATTTCCCCAGTTCTCCATTTGCCATTTTAGTCACCTGCTTAAGCATCATTTACACCTTATACCAAGACTTTAGTGGCAAAAAACCATATGGTTACCTCCCTTTTAATCATCTCATAGCACCCAGGATCCAGGAACCCTGGTCAATGTTTCCAGCAGTACTTCTGGACAAGTCAAGCTCCTTCCTGGCTGAATAAATAGATCTAATCATTGCCTCTTCTGAAGGAAAAGGGAAGCAGGTTTGAGTATAACAGCATCTGTTTAGTGACTGAAATGTGACTTATGTTTACAATTATTAACACCCAATTGCAAGTTACCAAATACGTTTCACCTGCATTAATGTACAACTGCTTGCTACTGTCTTAGTCATAACTGGCATTTTATAGTGGACCTGTCAAACATCAGTAGTTCCCTACAAGCACCTTGCTTGCTTTATTTTTCTTATAGCTCCCATTATTTTTCTTCGCAGTGAGAAAAGTAAGCTGTGAGTACTCCCATGACATATAGCATTACGCTGGTTGTCATGACCGGTGCCTTCACAGTACTTAAAGCACAGGAAGTAGGGTGTTGTGTCTGTGTGTGTCAAACTGTGGAATGTGACAGCTAAAAGCAATGGTGTGCATGAACCTTAGCTAAAGTTATGAAAATATGCTTGTCTACCCTTCTCTACTTGTATATGGTTCCTCTTACGTGTACTAGCTTCAAGCATAACAAGTTTTTGGAAAGCTGCAGTCAGAAAGATCTTCTTTCACACCTCTGCTCATATCAAGAGAATCGCAAAGGAGAGTTTCTGTTTACAATTTTTTTCTTGTTCTTTGCAATTCTAATGATTGAAGGGGGGTTATGTCATAAACCAACGCACATTTTTGTTCTCATCTGCCACTCTATAATCACACTGTCCATATTTATTATCTTTATTTGGTAAAAAAAAATAGGGGAGGGGAAGGGAAGGTAAGGTTTTTTTTTAGAAGGGGTTCATTTTAAGGAAAATAAAGATCTAATTTTGTAAATTTAATGAAGTCTCAGAAGTTGAAACCAAAACCAGTGCAAATATGAAGAAAAATTGATTCAAATTTGAAATAGAAATTCAATTATATTGTTTAAAATGTGTGTATTATTGCTCTGTCAAAACATTACCAAGAAAAGCCATGGAAAGTGTCAGTTATGTTACTCTTTCACAAGAACACTACAGTATGCACCAACAAAAAACTGAGACTATCACCAAAGCTTAACCACTTGATTTCCTAAGTAACTGCCTTTTCTTTTAAAGACTTCAATTTGTTGGAGAAGAAGGAAGTGGTAAGCCAAAACCAATTGAAATCTATGATCTGTCACCACAGAGCCATCTGATGCATGGCCATAGTAAAAACACAGTAGTAACACAGAAAATGAGATAAACCAGATAGTTTGAGTACAAGATGGTTGCTCTTATTTGTCTGTGAATCATGAGTGACAACTTCATTGCACATGTAAAATGATAATGCTTAGGTATGTAGCTTTCACATGTTCAAAGGCCTGTGCAGGCTGTGCACTTAAAATTGCCTTCTTCATTTTCTTGGGAAATAACATGATTGCATCTCAACTGCCCACATGGGGCAGTTATTTCTGGTGACCATGGATTGCAGGCATTTAGAGGGTAAAATATGCATCTGAAATACCTATACCATGCTCAGAGGGAAGGCTGGTGTCTTCTCTTCCTACAGCACTGCTTACTACAACTTCTCAGTCAAGGGTTTATCTCAGAGCACACAAGTGAATACTTGCTTCTGTATGCCTACAGTGCATCATTTCTGTGCAGACATACCCTCAAATACCCATTATACCAGTCTCATTTGTGTTCCATGAAAACAGAAGTAAAACCTCTGTAGGGGATGACAAAGGCTATTTTCCTTGTTGTGCAATATAACAGAAAGAGGTATAGAAGAAGCCTTGACAGGTTAGATATATTTAGGTCATAAAACCATTTCTTTTGTCCAGTACCTCTAGAAATTACTGCATTTTGGCATCTACAGATGATTGTAACTATGAACAAACTGACAAGAGTTAATATATGCTGTTTTGTTCCTGATCAGTGACAGAAATTTGTAACAAGCATTTCCAGTGCTGCGATGGAAATTTGGCAAATACTATATATGACATAGAAGAGGCATGAACTTTTTCCTCTGCTAAAGAGATTTCTTGAAATTGTGTAAGCCTTTTTCATTTTTGGTGTCTCCAGGACTGTAAAACTGCCTCTGAACTGAAAACCCAGTTTCTCAACATGGTAGTTAGCCCTTTTCTGCTGCACTAAAAAGGATCCTCTTTTCCTTGAGCTTCTGGCTTTGCTCTTCACAATCTCTCTCTATGAAGCAAGATTAAGTTGAATAGTACAGATGAACCAAACTGAAAAGTTTGAACACCTCCCCACCCCCCTCCCCCCCTCCCCCAACTTCTCTTATCAGGAGAGGTGTCAATTTTATTTTCTTGCTGACAGGTAAACCCCTGCCAAGCAAGCATTGAAAATTTATTTCATATTATCAATACATCTCCTTCTGACATAGCTGCTAACTGTGTTTTTCTCTTTGGCCAAGTCTGTCCTGCAGACATTGGTTGGCCTTGACATCTCAGTTTCAGCAGCTTTGCAGCAGTGGATAAAAACCATATGGCTGAAGAAGTTACCGTCTCCAGCCACCTGTCTTTCCCCCAGGAAGTGGAGATGTCTACCTCATAAATCAGCTCCTGAACTACAGCAGTATTAATCTAGCATATTAAGATCAACCTAAATACCCAGACCAAAAATTGTAGCAGCAAAGGATTGTCATTTCAGCAGCAACTTCAATATGGAAACAAGCTGCTCAGTGCACAATGCTGAAATGCATTTCAGCAGCTTCTTCTATTTGTAACAAGCTTCTCTCATGTACATGCTCTTTGCTCAGTGTTTTCATGCCTGCTCCTGAAGGTTTCATATTTTCCAAAATTATTTTCTTTTAAAAAATGGCTAACAAACATAACACTAATTATAATCACTAGATTAACTTTTGACATCCAGAGCATGTTCTAACCTCCTAATTTCCCTTAATGAGTTTTTTTGAAGTGTTCTTCATTTAATGCTAACACACTGTAGCAAGTTTTGTTCCTCCACATTTGTGTATCATTTTAAAAGCAAAAAATTCAAAGTGAAGTCACTTCATATTTAATCCCAAACTTTCAAACTGGGAGAAGAATTTGAACAAAAAAGCCTATCTATCATCTGGCCCACTATCTAACCTAAAGACCTCAGGGCTAAAACAAATCTCAGCAGAGTTTATTGGTACCCCCCAGTGAAATTGGAACTGTTATTAAACAGCAGACACACTTACATGCCTGGACACCCATGGGTTATCAGTAGGCTTAGCCTCTTTAGCATTTAATAATCAATTTTTATTACTGGAGCCCTGATAACAGGTATTCATAGAAAACAACAAAGGAATTCAGAGCAGAGATCTTCCCCCATCCTGGTGTCAGAGTTTGCCTAGCATGGAAGAAAGTAGTTTAGCTCACAGATTTCACAGGTAACCTAAAATATGCAATCATAGAATCATAGAATCATAGAATAGTTGGGGTTGGAAAGGACCATCTAGTTCCAACCCCCCTGCCAGGAGCAGGGACACCTCACACTCAACCATGCCACCCAAGGCTATGTCCAATCCAGCCTTGAACACTGTCAGCGATGGAGCATTCACAACTTCCCTGGGTAACTCATTCCCGTGCCTCAACACCCTTACAGTAAAGAATTTCTTCCTCATATCCAATCGAAACTTCCTCTAAGTGTGAACCCATTACCTCTTGTCCTCTCACTACAGTTCCTCATGAAGAGTCCCTCCCCAGCATCACTTTTCAAGGTATTAGGGTCTTGCACCCATGGACACAGCACCTTGGGGTGCGCATGCACTTCGCAGTAAGAGAAGACCAGTGTGGGAACCACACACTGGATCCCAGATCAGTCTCCTCATGAAGTCATTCCTCACCTCTATTTTGGACCACTTCAACAAGCACTCTGTGAGGCAGTGCCCGAACATAACAAGAGCTTCTCCCAGTTCGTAGTGGTAAAGGGTACATTTGTTTTGGCTCTCTCCCATCTACACAGTCTTATAACACCATCCCAGTAGATGCTGCTTCTTTGAACACACACCACATCCTAAAGAATACAACATATACCTTCTAATTTGTATGCTAAAACCACCCGTCTGGTGGGTTGTAACATGGCCCCTGGATTATTTCAGGCACTCTGAACTGCAAAGAAATGTAAATATTCAGGCCAGAGGGTCCCAGAAGAGGTGAAAGCCAGTTTCTACTTAGGGTTCATTTGAGCCAATGCCTTGGGCATCTGATCCAAGAGTTTGACCTGTGCCTGTGATTTTTCAGCAATATAGGCATTGTCTAATGCCCACTCCATCTTCTTGGATATCACAGAGTCATAGTCAGAGGTTGCCTTTTGTAAAATCTAGTCTTTCAGGTTACAGCTTGTTAACATGGAGATGCTCACGTACACATAAGCTATCATTTTACAGCACAAGGGACCTTCTGCACTGGTACATGGCATAGGCGCTCAGGCTATGTTTATTCCCTCTGGCTCTGAGGCCATCTGGCACTAGTGAAGTCTATTATCATCCAAAAAAGGGTGCCCACATCCAAACTACGTGTTGGGCATAGTGCCTGGCCCGTGCTAATTCTCAAAACATGCCCAGGAATTGTTTGGAAGAGGCCTGGGCCAACTGCGCAGGCAAAAACCATTCCAGGCATCTCTCAAACAATTTAAGTGTAGACAATGAAGTTAGTGCCTGAGCCTGTCTGCTGGCACTAGGTAATTTCTAGCATAAGCAGAGCCTGCAACTGCAATAAAAAAGGCTGTTTTGCTCATGAAGCATACTTCTCTCTCAGAGTGGCATGAAGTACTTCAAATCTACTGCGTACTAAAAGTGCCTTCAGAGATCCTGAAGCTTCTGGAAGTCAAACTATATATGATTTACTCTATCCTTGGAACACCCCAAACTGAGCTCTTGAAAATATACTAATGATGTAATAAAGGAAAAATCTATCTGTAATATTTGTCACTGTATGTTAAATATATGTAGATCTTGGCAATGGGCAGAGCTCCAGAAGGGCTCAGGCAATCCCAGGTACCAAAGGGTGTGTGGAGGAACAGGCTTGCATGAGCCAAGCCATAGAAAGCATTCAGCTTTCAGAATGCTGGGGTATTTATCCATAGTGGTGAGCATGGTTTTCACTCCTTTGGTTTTCTATGATTGTGAGGAGAGCATTTTCAAATAAAAGAAGGAAAAAAAATAAACAGGGAGGATTTAGATGTCCCTCATACACACTATGCACATTGTGGCAATTTTAAAGTAAGAACAACAACAAAAAAACATTCTCTCATTCATCCTATCTTAAATGCCAAGAAATTGGAATAAAAGTTTCTATAAAAATGAATTGTTTTTCATATTCCAGCAGCCATGGCAATACCACACGATGCTTTCAAAACCCCATTTCTTTTGACTGTTTTTATTATTGTTATTTCTAATTAAATTGGTGCTACTGAACTGTGCAGTGTATTGCTTCTGTAACAAGCACAGGCATCTTGTAAAGTAATCAGCAGCATAGCTGGCTTTAACATCTTCACTTATCAGCATACACACATGCACATTCACATGATAGTGGCGTATTACATGGCAATAATCAATGTACAGAAACTCAGGAGTGGAAAAGATCTGGACCACTGGCTTCAGCTGCCTGTAGCTGCAGCTGACCATGCCATATCGTTCTGGACATTTATTAAGCTCTATCTTCCTCACTTGGTTATTTGCTTGTAAGACAGAGATATTCCTGAATTTTTGCTCTCTGACAGTCAGAAACCTTCTTGTAATTTTCGGGCTGAAGTTATTCACACTGTTGTTAATCATGCCATCATTGTCATTGCTGAAATCTCTCTGCTCTCCCCTCTGCTGTTTACGGAGACAAGGCCTATGCCACTCACAGCCTTGGGACAAAACAAATCCCTTTAAAATATGTTGACGTATTGTTGATGATAAAGGTCTTTGGACTATTAATGGCAAATCTTCAAGAACTAGCACATATCTTTTGACACAAAGTTATCAAGATATCAGATTAGCTTGGCATGGTCTTCCTTTGGTAAATAGGTCGCAATTCATGTTTTTCAGTCACTCTGATAGACTTAGTTCTTTATTGTAATACTCTGCAAACCTGTCAAATCAGACTAGTGGACATGAAGTTGCTTTTTTCAATTTCACAGACACAGGTATTACAGCAAATGTCAACATAAGGATAATATGAGTTCATAAAGACTGTTAATGAAAATCATAGATGCTCTTTATCTTTTCTGTTTTCTTGTTTCTTATTTTTGGGTTTATTTGGGGGTTGCTTGTCTTTTACTTGTTTGTTTGGGGCTTTTTAATTATAGTACATATAATAAAAAAGTCAGCAGAGAAGCAAGTCCAATGCTGGAGAAAAACATTTAAAAATTAATTTTTTCATTTAATTTAAGTTTTGCATAAGTTTAATTATAGAATAAAGAGCTTTCAATTATAAGAACAAATTGTGTCAGTGACTTCTTTGTAACAAAAAAATGTACAAACCCCAGATTTTTTCTTGAGACTCAGAAAACACCAGTGAATGAAAATCCACAGGAGTCTCAGAGTACTGCTGCAGCACAGGTACTAGTCAACTGCTTTAAGAAGTTGACTGTCTACAGTTGCAAGACTCAATGGATATGCGTACTTCTGCCTCTACAGCTGAGATGGTCCTGGCAGATCATGAAAGAAAAGGCATGATTTTCCTTACAATTGAAAACTCTTTAAGTAGACTCATGGATTTAATTTAAGGATCTGGCAAAAAAAAAGTTCAGTGGAAAAAGCTTCAGCTGAAAACAATCTGTTTGTGAATGCTCTAAGAAATAAAAAACTGGATGTTAAACGCTAACCATAACTCTAGCAGCCATGCATCCACACAGATTTACTGAGCAATTTTCAAAGTAACACTGCAAATACCCTGGGTCTGTGTATGCTTACTACTACATTGTGTATCATGTGTATCAGTAGCACTTGAGATGTACCGTAGGTCAGTCATCTGAGCTCGACTGTGGTGCTTTCTAGTAAAACCGCAGGCAGAAATATGCTTACAATTATGCCGGCACTTAACCTCATTCGTATTTATGATTCGCTCCTTCTCCAGAGCTGTGCATCTATTACAATAGCTTCTGTATTTGGGCTGTGTCTCAGTGTTCCTTACAATTCCACACAAATCACAAGCCGTGGTTGCCTGTTATCCAAATCAACTTTTTGTCATTAGAACCTTCATCACTTCCATCAAACATAGGTCCTTTCTTATTTCTGCAACCTATATATCCGGAAATTATTTCTTCTCTTAATTCACAGATCCTTATGATTTTCCCTAAAATTTCCTCAATGTATATCTGTGTCCCTTTCACCTGCCTGTCAGCATCTACTTTCTGAGACTTCCAGACACAGACTTTGTACTTTCCTTTCTTCTGGTGTCCCTTCTTAATATCATAGTCTTATATTATTTATAAAAAAGGGACAAACATAAACACCAAGCTGCTCATACACCTTAGTATTCGCAATGATTTTCCAGTGTAAATCCATTATCTACCTTAATGATTTTCTTCATGCTTTCCTGATCGTGGTTAGTTCCATTTGGTTCTCTGTCCCCTACTCCTTCAGTAAGTACTCAGACTTATGCAGAAATTTATTCAACAGTCTTGTGAAACTTTAACAGTAAACTCTTCAGGGTATGAACTATTTACTTCTCTCACATTTGCCTTTATTTGTTTTTGTAGAGTGCTAGGCATGCCTAAGTTTGAAATACTAAGTATAAGGGCCAATGCCATTAACTCCTCAGACCCCAAAGTTACATGCCAATTTGATTTTCAGGCTGTATATTCTACATAAGGTGTTTCCCACAGTCCAAGAACCAGATTGGATCCAAGGACTGATTTATGCCTCTCTCCTAATTTAAACATAGTGAGTTATCAAATATCTAGAAGAATGTGGCATGTTGTAGGCATAAATTATTACCTTAAGCTACTTCAGAGATACCAAACAAGAGCAATGTTTTGGAATTTTGTCATCTTCATTGCTGTGGAAACATGGTGTCCAAGCTCACATTCCCACGCACACGAAACTTCCACTGGCTCCTGGTGCTGCTGCATAGACTTCATGAGAGTTTGCAGAGAAAAATTGCCTTTGAAAAACTATCTTGGGAGCTGATTCTGTCATCAGCAGAATCACACAGGTTCTGCGGAATGTTTGCAGTAATTCCTTTTAGTGAACAGCCATTCACCACACAGAAGCACTTTATGTTACCGATATCATATAATCTCCTGGTAATTTAAAAATAAAAATGCCACAACAGCAGAATATTTACAATAACATATGCTAAACATATTATTAATCCATAAATCCAGTATTATTAAACTATTGTCCAGTATCTTAAGCATTCTTTATTCTTCATTTTTTCTTTCAGTAAGTCAAGCTTTATTTCTAATTCCCTTTCCCAAAGCAGCTATGCATGTCCAGAAAAAAGAGAACTAAGCATTCCTGCAAGAGAAAATAAAAGCTAATCAACAGAATAGACAGAGAGTAGAGATTACTTAGGAGCTGTGCATGAGGGAAATTCTTCTTCCCATTTTAGAAGTGTACTCTGTAATAATGTTGAGCGTCCATCTTTAAGTATTCACATTTCTTCAGGTCTCCCTTCCCTGACAGCACTTTTTATATGCCTGTGCTTTGGAAGCTGCAGCCCTTGCCCTGTAAGTTTACATGAGACCTACTTAGTAATTTTAGGAACAGCTTTTAGAAGGAGCTGTTGAGCACCCCAGCAGGCCAGAACCTCCCCACCAAACCCAACTCTACGGAAACACTGGCATCTCTTGATCTTATCAGCTGCATACTGAGACACCCTTCCTTGCATTACATCCCAGGCCCCTTCCGCTGCTGCAGGCTTCTCCTGTTCTGATGTAGTTTGCACGAATGCTCATTCATTCATCACTGACAAAACTACAAATCACATTTTCCTTGCTTTCCTTGCCCCTGTCTCCTTAGTCTCTTCCCCACTTGCACATCATCCCTTTCTCTTTTTTATTGTTATGTATTTTCACTTATAAATAGATGTCGTTTTGTATCTGACCTTTGGTTTGCAAAGTCTTCTCCACCCTATGGCTCAGGAAAGACCATTTCAGTCTTTCTGGTTTTGCAGTTTTCCCAAGAATGTAATTTCCTGGGGAAAAGGGAAAAGAAAAAGAAAAAAAAAGACATAAAATCTTCCCCTTCATATCAAAATCCATTCATCCACTTCTAATTTTAGTTTCCCTTAGCGAATGCTACCCTGTAATTAAAACATGGGCAGATGACAATATTATAGATCTTTCCAGTTCAAGTGAACGTTATTGTTAAACGTGATAATTTTGTGTCAGACAGTCTAGTAAACTGACTGAAAACGTGTAGGACCATCCAGATTAAGGCTTGCAGGGACTACTTTACACTGCATTATTTAGACAGGCTCCATTTCCGCAGGTAGAATTTGCATTGGACCAAAACCAATGAACAGCTGATACAGGCCAACATACTAAGACCAATGCTGACATCTACCAGCAGATGATTTAACTTCCTCTTCACAGTGATGTACACTTTCTTACATACCCTCCATTCACAGGTGTGCTGAATGCCAAGTAACAGGAGCATTGCAGAACCAAGCCACCAGAATAATTTTCTTTCCATTACCTAGCCATCCACCTTCCACTGACATCCCAGTTTTCCTAATCTGGAAACAAGAATTCAAATTAATATGTGCCATGTTCAAGAAAACAAATGCTTATGTCTACAGGTAGAGTCATATACGAGCTTTTGCTAGTAGCTTCACTTGCATGGGGCCTCCTATGACCACTCATTCCTACCCTCACCCACCTTCCATTTCACTAGTCACTCCTTCCATCCTCCAAACCATTTCTATACCTACCCTCAGTATGGCTGCACCAGCAAAAGTGAGGTGGCTGGGACCAGTGTTACAGAGGTAGGAACAAATTCCTGGAGAAGAGCAGCACCTCTTAAACAGTCAATATGCCAAATCAGAGTTTCAAAAAAGAACTGTGACATAGAAACCACCTGAACTTTTTATAGGGATTTGTACCTGTGACAGAACTAAACAGGGATTTAACCTTTTTTCCATCAGAAAAAGGCAAGGTTGCATATTCTGGTTAGCTTTCTACCCATCTGTTTCAGAGATTTTAGCCTGACAACTGAAATCATACAGCAGACACTTCTGCCAAATAGAATGAAGTGGGCAAGCTCAGGGATACGAATAAACTTCAAACAGAAAACCTCAAGAAGGCATTAATAGTTTTATCAGTCCTAGAAAATCAGCAAGGATGTGTCAAGGAACACCAGCAGCATAGCACATACCAGCTACTTACTTTCATCTCTCATCTACCTTACAATGCAGAATCTTCTGTAGTTTTAGCTGGATTCATCATCTCCCATCTTTAAGTTTTTTCTTGTAATCAGTACAAGTCAGAATCTCTCATAGGGCACATGAAGCCTTGAGGAAGGTGAAGGAAGAAATCATTCATGCATCTTCATGCAACACTGCCCAGAGATAGGAATGTAGGGCTGTGCTGACTTTTACAAGAAGGAGGGAAATTGTAAGATGCTGGCTTTTTTTTATTCAGCTTTGTGCAAATGAGAAATTCAGTGGGGAAACATAATTTTAGGTAAAGAAATAAATCAGACTTATTTAAATAGAAAACAGTTGTGTTTTTAAGGTTTCTTGCAAGCCAGATGTCCTACATTTCAAAAAACTAACTCTACACTCCTAGACCCCTAGTCTATATTAGTATTTTACTGATGAAGTGCACTGAAGTAAAACAGGAATGGAAGTATTTAAACTGTGATGTTTCAGTTTTAATATGATTTCTCTGTTACCACTTTAATAGCTCTTTATTTGGGATTTTGTTGTCACCAAGCCCCAGTAGGAGTTTGCTGGCAAATTTTCTTGGCCTCCTAGTCCCTGTACAGACAGTATGTTGTCCTGCCCATTTTGGTGTTAGCTATCTAAAGGGGGTGGTGGGTTAGTCAGTGCATGATGTACCTTTCAACCTTCAAATATAGATATTTAACTTAAAAGTCTGCAGGCCCAGCCTGCTGAATGCCTTCTGAATAGTTAAAATAAGAGTGTTTTGCCTATGATGAGTGAATCAGGACTATGGCTGAGAGACATCCAGTATTTCATGTGTCTGCAGTGACTCACAGAGCAGAACCTCAGTGGAAACATGCAGAAGGAAAGCAAGCCCTTTGCCCTAAGAGTGTCTTTACTCTGCTCTCATCCATATGCACTGCAGCATTCCAAGAGGTAGCCTGCTCTCTCACTCATTCCTCCTGCCTGCGTGACTCGCCTTCCCTGGGACTCTCCAGTGCTTTTCACTAATCCATTTCCCACACCTGGGAATAAAGGGTTAGCCTCACAGACTCCAGCAGTAATGATGCATTGGCCAGGTTTTGAAACCCAGCATCTGTTTTGCATGTTCCTTCCTCCTGAAAACAAGTTCACTATCTAAATCCCGAGGGAATTTAATGTGTAAATTGTATGTCAGAGGAGCAGTACACATACAGCCAATGTGCACGGAAAGCAGGGTGAATCCACCGACAGATACATTACTACTTGACTTGAACTCACTGCTGCATGCCAGTTTAGGAATATTTCCAGTGAAGGCATTCAAAGTCATCTTGCACAGAAAAGAGATATATCACACATGCATGCATGACTGCTCCTTGAACAACAGCTAACTTTACAGAAAGCTGAGTTAATACTGGCCAAACTAAAATAAAATGTTCCAGAGACTAAAATTACTGTGCATGAGAGCTACAGAAGCTGTCCAAGTGGTTAATTAACATCAAGTGCAAACAGTGATGGACAAAACAGTAGTGGTGAGAACCGCTTAGACATCCAGTTAGAGACATGCATTTCATCATTCTCTATTATTTCAAAAGCAGGCATTTATAGCAACGGCCTGCTGCATATGGGTCTCTTTTTTTTTTCCTGAAACATCTTTCCCAGCTCATGTAAATAGCCCTTTCCTTACTTTAAGGTTAAATCTTAACTAAATTCAGATGCTTATTTAGATATTCTTGTCAGTCATATTGCTATAATTGGTTATAGAAAAACAAATGAACCTGCATGAATAGGAGTGTACTGAATGGGAGCTTCTGTTCAGGTTGATCTAAACACAGTAGTTACATCATAGTAATTCACAGTAGAAGAGATACGGCAGATTGCAAATAAATCTGTTTTCAAGCTACGTACATGAGTTAGTATATCTTATTGGTTAGGATTAACATCATTATAGTTCATAACCTTTTCCCCAAGAGCTATTGAAGGGTATAAATATGAATAAATGATATGAACTTTAGTATTTTGCTTTCTTGCATAAGGAATAATATCTGATCATGAGCAATCACAGCCAGTGAAGAAGGGCTCCTATTTCTGACCCAACAAAACTTTCACCAGTTGCCTAAAAAGCTGTGTGCACACTGTGAAATCATGTCAGCCTACAGTCCTGTCTAGCATAGGGGAAGCTATAGAGCAGCTGTCAGTGAAGGCTGGAGAGCTATCAGTTATTTTTCTGCGTATGTGCATGAAATTCCTTGTGGAACCAACCAGGATAAGAAGCACTGTTAGTGAAGACAAAGTACTCAGGCTGATTATTCCGGGTGCATTCAGTAACTAAACCATGCATTTAAATGCAGTTTATCTCCAGCCAACCTGACATTCTCAAAGGAAACAAATCCCTTCAGCTTTTTTTATTAATATAAATTATAATTTATTTCAGCACAGTGGTATCTCAGCACAGGAAGGTAGTTGCTGAACACAGGCTTATTTGCCTGCAGTATGCCTTCCCTGTGTTTCCTCCAGATTAGTGTTCTAGCGCTGACTCCACTCTCTCCACACAAGCAAGTACTATACAACTATATTACCCACTAAATAACATGACAGCAAGTTTTCCTCACACATGGTATAAATGGTCAGTCTTCAGGGAGGCAATACACAAGATGGGGAGGCTGACTTTGAGTCAGAAAATCAATTGCAATCATGGGAGAGAAGAAAGACATTTGTGGAACGCCTTGCTCTAGCACCCATTAATTACCTCAGGAAAACCCAGATCAAAGGCAAGCAGGGTTTTACTTGTACAGGTGAATGGATTCCAGGCACACCCTCTCCACACATCTGAAGTGCAGAAAGCAAGTGAGAAAGGCTAACCCTCTATTCCAAGGTGTGAGAAGAAATCAGTGCATGGTGAGATGGTGCTCAAAGACAAAATGTGAACAGTATACTGAGCAAAACAGTCCATCTGGTCACTTGAAGTTTGCAAAATTAATATTACATTTTAACCAGGATTGAAATTACTGCAATTGTTTATGTATAAATGCAAAACATTTCAGATGTTTCAGCTCATTTTGTAATGGTAATTTCTTTAGGCTTCTTAAAGCTAGGACCATTTCCTAGAGAGAAGAAACTGTAGCACCACTACCCAAAGCAATTAAGACAAGACTGCAAAACATTTGCTGTCAAAGGCAGCACAGCCTTAGCAGTGGGAAGTAGAATAAGAGATCTTTCTGCATCTATTTCGATGCTTTATCAGAAAGAGATTTCCTTTGGGTTTGCTACATTCTTTTTAAGTTCACACTCCTTCATTCCTGTATCTGATGTAAATTCAGAAACCATCACATGTATCTTTATGCACAGTTCTGTGCTTTACATTCCTTTTTAAAGCCTTTTGAAGCATTACAGACTCAACTGAATCCACCAGACGACATCCCACAGCACAGTCATAGAAATAGAAAGTTGAAGAGCAGTTCATATCTGAAGTGCAATTCCACTCAATGCAAACTGCACCATCTGAATTTCAGCAACATTAAATTTCACTGAGAAAATCTAATTTTAACTCACAGCTTATTCTCTGGCAGCAGCAAATGCAGAAAAATGTTTTAGTACTTGTTTCTCATCCCTTCCTCTCTGACAACAGAGCACCAGACAGCCCACTAGATTGGAAGAATGGCTTAGTTGTGGTTGACCAAATACCTGCTTTCTTCTCCTCTAGATTCCTTTCTGAAATGTGTATTTTTTTTCCTACTAACAGTTTATTCATGAGCCTTGCACACCTTGTACAGGTCCATTGTCTCTTTGGGTTTTTTCTTGTCTGCATTGTACGGCACTTCAGAGCAGTGTTTGGAAAAGAAAGGCAAAACCAAGACCAATCAGTCCTGACCTGAAGCTCATGTTCCAATTTAGAGCATTTCTGCATGCCCAGACTGAAAAAAAAGAAGGCCACACCTGACTTAGGGAGGGAAGCAGGACTAACAGGGTTGTCTCAGATACAGACAGGGAAAACCTCTGGAACAAGCTGGCCCAGGACCAGACATAAGAAGGAGGACAAAGCATCACACAGACGTCTCAGCAGAGTATCTAGAGTCTTTCTGGATGTGGCCCTGTCCTGAGCAAAGCAGTAGTCACAATTACAGACAATTAAAATGGATCAACAGGGGACCTAGTGTCTTGGTCCAGTTGGCAGGATTGATTCACTCTGATAACCTTGCTTTTTCTTCAAGGTCTCACTACCTCTTAGCAGCTCTTCTCCTTTACAGGAGATCATTCCATGCCCTCATGTGAGGAAATAACTCATGGCATATGCCTCACTGAATGAATTAAAGAACGATTCCAAACTTGTACCCCACAGACTCTTGGATATCTGATTGAACAGATGGACATCTCAGGTTTCACTCAACAAGCCTCCCACAGGCCCTGCTTGCCCCCTGTGTACAACCCAATTGAACACAAAAATCAGTTCCAAAATTTTTCACAACAAAGTGTTTCATTCATTCTGAGCAAAGATTTTTCACAGTTTTTTTTCCATATGAAGGGGGAAAAGAGAGATTTGAAGTTTCTAACCCAGTTCACAATGGAAACAAATACTGAAACATTTCCCCAGAAATTAAAGGTTTGGGTTTTTTGTTTTTCTGTTTTTTTCTCAGCTTGATTTCTCTGTTTGTAGGTGAGAAAGAAGAAGAGAAAAAAGTAGAAGACAGATACAGCAGCAGAAGCTGGAAAAGAGTGGCAAAGTACTGTTAGTGCTGTGCATCCTGTCTGAACTATGGAAAATGCCATGAGCTCTTAGAGACTGTAACATGGCAGATGTGTACAACGCATGCACCTACACAAGCAGAAGAAACCTCTTGATTGATTTTATTTGCTTTTTCTCCCTATCAGCATCAGAAACGTGAGGTTTGCCCCTTGCTAGGGGCCTGAACTCCTTGCGAGCATTCTGGAGTATGATTCAGAAAAAGTTCTTTTTTTTTTTGTCACTGGCCCCATTACCTAATGTTTTGCAGCCCTGCCCAAAAAAGATTTATTCATCTCATATGTTCCTGGTTGTGACCTTATGTTCAGCCACAGTTGGACTGCTTTGTGCTCCAAGGTTCTCGCCTCGGTGTTCCAAACCCAGGAACCACTGCGCCTGGGAAGACCAGCTTGCAGAGCCTTGCTGGACAGTAAATCAGGCCTTGAAGGCCCAATCTTTTTAAATCAAGTGCTCAGCTTCATCTCTTTTGTTATTGCACTAATACTGCCCTGAGGAAAATCACAAATGAGAGTCCAATATATTTCAAATACATTACTTAACTGAAGCATGATTTGCTTAGATTCAGTTTGAATATTGCATTGCTTAACTTTTCTTTGAATACACTTTCACCATGTGCTGTTTAGGGTGCATGCCTATGAGTCAACTTTTATACTGCAAATAGGAGCCTGCCTTGAAGGGTTACATGACTGAAGTGGGAACCGTGCTCAATTAGCCAGCCCCCTGGTCCAGACTTGTTTCACTTGTACATTTTCTGTAGTTAAATCTTATCCTTCCACAAACTACATGCAGCTGTGCAGATCAGAAAATGTGACCCAAGAGTTTTCTTCGCAAGTATTACCCTCCTTCCCTCTGCATTGCTGGCCAGAAGTTCACAGGAGTCACCCCCACAGGTCTCTTAATCCCATCAGTATTCAGTCCCTGAATCTAGCTGAGCCCTCCTGTGCTACTTTTTCTGCTGAGCGGAACTCTCTGAACAACACAGGAGAGGCACAATGCATCTCATCATACAGACATAAAAATTTACTGCTGGCTCACCTTAGGAAAGGTGATGTTCCACTATCATGAAAAGACTTTAGAGCTATGCACCTTCTAGAAGTTATTTAACAATGATCAGAAGACCTTTGATATCAATTACAGCTAGCTTCTGCTACTCACTGTGCTGAATGTGAAGCTCAAACTATGCCAGATTAATGTCCCTTTGCTACTTATGAGGTTCATTATGGCTAATTTGTCACCATCCATCAAGCTTTGTTCATGCATTTACTCAACGAAATGAACAGGGCTTTAACCAGGGAAGGTGATATATTTAGTTAATAAAAAATAATGAAAGACATTTGCAAGGCTCACTGATGATCTCAGTACTTGACACCTTTCAACTTGCATTTATCCAAGAAATCATGTGATGAGGTCTTCCAATTTTCTTTAATCATTTCACTCAGTGTATTGTTTTTCCATATATTTCACTCTCTGTAATAAGAACTAAGGCACTAAAGCACATAAGGAAAATAAGATAAGCTGCGAGTATTAAAGCAGTGGTTTTAATTGGGGGGGGGAGGAGGAAGGGCTAGTAAAAAGGTAATTTTATCTGCTCTGAATTCACTGCGTATTGTTCAAGGGACCTATCTTTTGCTCTTAGTTTAAGTAGCAGAAAGTTGTGGTTCATGTGCTGCTGAGTATGTGAAAAGTATTTTTCACTGATTTAAGAAAGAACACATGTGAAACTGGAATCACTGTGTGTTTCTTCAAGAAGAAAAAGTTCACCATTATACTGTGCTTTTCCTTCAGCCTTTCTCTGAGAGAGAAATCAGCTGTGTTTGACCTAAAAACCTCAGACCTAATTTTGAATAACTACAGAAAACAGTTTTTAACAGGATTGCATTTCATGTTTCAGACAAATATGAATTCCTTTCTCTTTGTGTGGATTACTCTAAACACAAAAATCCAATTCCTTTTGGATTCTTCCCCTCTGAGTGAGGATAAGACTAAGTCATCCTCCGTTTGTTTGTCTTTGATGACGAATATTCCTCTCAACTCCCAAACAATGTCAGCAATGAAAACAGGGCATCTGGAGCTCGGTTCAGTTATAGAATCATAGACTCCTGGAATGGTTTGGCTTGGAAGAGACCTTAAAGATCATCTAGTTAATTTTAAACACCTGAATAACTCCACTGGCACTAGCTGGTATATTTCAAACATTAAGATTTGCTGGATTAAGACCATCATACTTATTGAAGCTGCACCCCATTTGTAATAGTAATTTGGCATTGGTACAGCCGTGGCATTCCTGGCAGTGAAATAGGCTTCATGATTTGTTAGTCTAGACATACTCTTCTGGGAGCACCATGACGTTTATGATTTAACATAACCACTTCTGTTACGGGTGTTACGTACATCCAGGTGGGTAGGTCTTTGGACAGGTCACACTTCATTGTCCTGCTTCAGAGAGTACTGCTAAGCTGTCAGACTTGCCTTTGAAAACTGCTAATTCCATTTGTGGACCTATGAGTGCAAAATGCAAGGTGTATGAAGGAAACCTTTCAAAAGCATAGCCCTCTCTGCACAAAGCAACAGATCTAGCCTGGAATTTATGACTTCTTTCTCTGATGACTCAAGTACGGTTTAATCTGTAGCAGTGATAAAACCAGAATGCTGGAACTTCAGCTATTTGAATTAAAGGCAAATAATTCTGTACTAGACTACAAAAAGCTGCACACAGAAAATATAAATATTAATGTATTGCACTTTCAGTTGTCAAGAGTCTCTTCTCCTTACCTTCTTTTGCTCTGTCTAGCAATGAAATAAGCATTCTGTTGAGCCAGGCTCTTCTCACAACAGATAGAATGAAATTGTTTCCTTGGTTAGACAGCTCACCCTTGAGGTATGCTCAAAGAATATCCTTTTTTGCACATCTATGCTGCAGCTTCCAATTAGGGAGGCAATATAAGCAGCAAGAAGCAGCAGGGGAGAGAATAGGATGTTCTTTCTCTCCAGACAGAAAAATCCATGCTGATAAAAAAGTTAGGATTCGGCAACTCAGAAAGTTCCTTTGCTTTATTGTGCTTTTATTCATGTGAGAGAATTCACATACATGTGTGCAACTGACTCCTTTCTTGGAGGCTGTTCAAGCTGCAGTTCTCAGAACTTGAATTATTAGGAAAGCTGGAAATATTCTTGTGATCCTCTGCTCTTTTCTCCCACAAATATTCTCATTTGCAAATGCAACACAGCCTCTTCTCCATCATCTCCATGCTCAATCCAGCATGAAAAGTGAAGCAGGTTTGTGTTAAGTTTGAGCTCTTCATGCCACCTTTGCAGTTTCTGAGATTTTTCTTTGACTTTTGGCTTGTAGCCTCGAAGTAACTTCAGTCAAAATGTCTGAGCATTGCCAGGTTTCAGGTCAAAATTATCTCAAATGTACAGTTTTACATTATTTCCACACAACAGCAAATCCCCCCCTACATCAGCCTAAGCTCACTTGAAAAGTTTTAGGGTTTGCAGTGAACGTTTCGCACAGCTCTAGGTTGAAGGAAGCTGGAATGTTATAAGTCCTCTCAGTAGGTTTCGTCCAAATTCCCAGATAATTTGATAGGCATCTTCATGACTATGAGAAATGGATCTAGGCAAACATTTTGCTGGTCTGCAGAGTCAGATTCTCAAACAGTATGCACAGGACAGTGGCAGACAGAGCAATAAAACAAGATAGCAACGGTTTTGTTAGTTTCTTTTACTTACTAGTCTCAAGTAGCAAATATTAAGGGCAAAGTTCCCGGGAAATGCCTTATGAAACACATTTCTTCTTTTAGACTCATTACTACAATAAACAGCAGTTTAGAGTCACAGCAACAAACTTTTTCTGCAGACTGTTTAACATAGGCAATTTTTCACCCTTAGAGACCACAAATTCCAAAACAAGGATGATACCCCCAGGTAGCTGCTGTTCACCTCTGGGTGTGCATTCTGGAAAGATAGCAGCTTGCCTCACCAGTGCATCATTACACTTTTCTAATAACCCAAGCACACAAGATATGTATTGGGCAACCAGCTATGAGGGACACAAGCAAAGATATTTCTGAAGGTTCCTTCTTAAAATCACAAGTTGTAAACCACAAAGAGATTTAGATACCTAAGAGTCTCAACACCGCAGTTCAGCTGCTACCTACCTTCAAGCATGCCCAAAGCTCCTTCTTTCCTCTGCTTATTCCAGGAAAGTCCCCAGCTACATTTCTGCAGATCAGTGCCGCAGAGCCTCCTTTGTCCCAGCTACACAGAGCACCACTGTAGGAAAGTTCTGCACCAAAGGTATCTAAGAAGATAAATGCACTGTCCTCCAGCATCAAACGTGCATAACCCAGGCAACAAAAGCCCTGAGCTGACAGGATTTTTATCAGAGGCATGGAACAACCACTCACAAGCTATGTCTATGCAAGGAGGCTCTGGTGATTCCATTATACGAATGCAGCTGCAAAGGTAGTAGCTTTCGATGGCAGGTAGGGCCCAAACCTCAGGAAGGACATGATGTCCCATCCCACTGCCAACTTGTTATTGAGAAGGCAGGTTGCCTGCCTCAGGCTCAGGCAGCAGTTTTCAGTGCTGTTGTCAGCCTTGAATGCTTGGAGAGGACCTTTTAGGATACACATGCTCCCTGAATGTAGACTGCTTCACACGCAGGAATGTACTTTTTCAGTTTTATTTCTCATTGTCATGAACAAGGGGCAAACATAATTTTAAAATACATTTAATGAAAAGTAAATAAGTTGGCTTTTCTTTCATTTGCCTTGCCTCTATTTCCTTGCCTTTTTCTTCATAATCATTACCCAAAGGCCATGAAAACAAAAGTAGCTAAATTTGAAGTTCTTTCCCCACATTAGAATCAGAAAAATTTGAGTTACTCTTATCTGTAGTGAAAAACTTTTTACCACACCATTTTTAATTTATTGTGCAGAGTAGATTAAAAAATATAAAGAAATTACATTGAAAACATTGCAAACCAGAAAGAAGTCTTTGCAACAGTCTTTGTTTAAATTATTTTAAACATAGCACCTCATATTGCAAGTGCCCTGACATCATACCTGTACATTTGATTACTGGAAATAAAGGTTTTCTTTCATGGAAGATGACATTCAAGGTTTCCCATCACTCAGTGTCCTACAGGAAGAATGATAGACCTGATGGTAATCTGATGGTAATTTCTGGGCAGGTACATGGTTGTTTAAGCTTCATTCAGAGGACAACTTCCTGATCCTTATGGGCTTAACAAACAGTACAGCCTGTTACACAGTTGAAAATGAGGCCCTGTGGGTCAGCTCTGTAAAACCACAAACATACCACCAAACAGAAAGGATTACTAACCTTTATTCAAACAGGGCTCTCTTCTTAGGTTGTGTTACGCAACTTTTCCAAAAGCATGTTAGGTATTGGCAGACACTGAGAAATATCATCCAAGTCCTTTTTTTCTTTCTCTCACCCTTTTTATTCTTTCTCTAATAGTCAGTTTTGGTGTCCTGGAGAGAAAAAAAAGTGTTCCATGAAGAAATCACTTTGAAGCTTAATTTTTCACTGCCAAAGTACTTGGGACACTCATTTTTTCCAGTCGTTCTCTAACTCTTGTTATCACTACTGCTGACTCATCTCCTGATGCCTAGGGAAAAACAGTTTTATGGGAACATGAAGAGGTCACAACTGAATTATTTTGGCTGCGATAAATTGCTCTGCGATTCATTCTCTGCACTGCTATGAAACACATTTTCATAATTTCTCAATCAAAACTAGTGCTCCAGGGTGTAGAAAGATGCCCAGGATGGTGAAAAGACATGGAGCCTTACCTCTCAGGAAGAAGGAGCACCTCTCAACCAGCTGCACCGAACATTGTTCTTCTGCATACTGCTGAAGCAGTGCTCCACAGCAATCCCATTCAGCTTTCCCTGGTGGGAAAAAAAATGCCTCTAACCTCCCCTATAAGTGTTTATGAGGTGAAGTAAATCAGGAATGATACCTCAAGATGCTTCTGGAGTAAAAGATCTGCTCTTTTTTTCCCTGCCTCCACAACTTGCACAGTGATTTTGCTACAAATAAACCATTGAATTATTTCTCCTTCCCGCATAAAACCCCATGTGTTCTCTGCACATATATGCACATAAATATATTCGAAAGCAATCAGTGTATCAGTGATTTTCACCTGCACTTTCTTTCTATAAGTATATGACAGAGAAGTTGTGAAATAAACAGTTTCAGCAGAAGTCACTTGTAAATTTCTTTAATGAAAAATGCTTGGACATTATGCTCTTTGTGAATAATTCACTGTACATATTTATAACAACACTGTGTGTAACTGCATCCCATTAATAAATCACACGGTTTTGTGTCTGTTCCCTTTTCAGAGGCAGAACATTATGTGAGGAGAATGTAAACAGGCTGCAGCTGAAATGTAGTGAATCTTTAAGCCTTTCTGCTCGTCAAGATTATAAATCAAATGAGTGCTTGTGTGTGTTCATGTTAAGATGCCAGAGATAGGTCAGGAAGAGACATAAAACTGAAAAATCACTTCTGACTTTCAAGAGACACTCCTGGATATATTTCTTACCACTGTACAAGCCATAAGGCATATGTGAGTTAGTAGGTTTTTTAGGTAATCCTCATCTGGTGAAATGAAAGAGAATTTTACAGCCCATGCACTGAGTCTCAAATTATTTTTGGGCAAAGTAACATAGTGCCAGTAAGAGAGGGTAAGCTTGCTCCTGTCCTGCAATAGGTTTGCCTTGCAGTTCTTACCCTCGTCAGTCAACATATCCCACAAGCAGACTGAGTTATGCCTTCACTGGACTGCTGCATTTGAGGAGCCCAGAGCCAGCCTGAGGACAAAGACCACTGCTGCTGCATGTTTTGCATGGGACCATCCTGGAGCCATTGAGCCCTTTGCTCATCACCTACTGCATTAACGCCTCCAAGCTAGGCAGACAGGAACCATAGAATCAGCTAGGTTGGAAAAGACCTTTAAGATCATCAAGTCCAACCATTACTCCAGGGCTGCCAAGTCCACCACTAAACCATGTCACTGAGGGTCTCATCTACATGGTTTTTGAACACTTCCAGGAATAGTACTCTATCACTTCCCTGGGCAGCCTGTTCCAATGCCTGACAACCCTTTCAGTGAAGAAAGTTCTCCTAATATCCAATCTCAACTTCCCCTGGTGCAGTATGAGGCCATTACCTCTTGTCCTATCACTTGTAACTTGGGTGAAAAGAAGGCTGCTTATGTTTGGTATCCTCTTATGTTAAGAAATGCAATGTTGCTATGTGATTACCATTACCTCAAGGAGGTTGTTCTGGGCAGAGCAGAAGTCAAACTTTGGCTGCTTAGGAAGTAAAAAAACCAAGGATGCTAATACATTTTTAGCATGTTCAGCATTATGCTACAGCTGAGAGCAGATATTGAGGATTGCAGTGCCAGAGGTAAGCACCTACATCTCTCCTAGTTCCAATTTCAGATGCCCTCTTCCTCGAATCAAGTTCTTGGCGCACTTTGTTCCATCTCAGTCAGTTACTTGGAATTGGCACTGAAATTTGGAATATTTTTCATTAAGATCTGCAGTGGGGAGACTGGAATAAGCATAATAAAAGAAAAAAGTAAGAATAAATCTTCTCAGACATGTTCAGCTGAGGGCTGGTGGCTCACATTACTGTTGGCATCATCTGCTTCTGGACATTTCCAGTCCTGGCATCCATGAGAGTAATGATAATATATGGCTAATGTCTGTCAATCCCTATTTCAACAGTGGGCTTCACAGTTGAATAAATATACTTCTAAGTACTGCAGTTTGATTTTCTTTTTAAGCGCATAGCTTCTTTATCCCTTCACATAGAAATGGGTTTCATAGAAAATTTAAGATAAATAGAGGAGAAAATTCAATATAGACATGCGGTGTTCATCCAGGAGAACTTCCAAATCAGCAGGAGTTTTCCTTCGTAGAGTTGAAAACCATCACAATACCATCATAGTCTACTCATTTGGATCCCCCAATGGCTGGAAGACATTAGCTACCTTGTCTGCCAGTTTGACCAGTGACAGTTTCAGGACTTTAGTCTCCAGTGGTTGATAAAATGCAAAAAACCTCAAACACCTATCATGATTGGTATGTGCCTATTTGTATTCCCAGACATGGGTCTTGAGCCAGTTGGTGCTCAGTAATGAGCG
Organism: Ara ararauna; assembly: GCA_028858755.1. NCBI lineage: Eukaryota > Metazoa > Chordata > Aves > Psittaciformes > Psittacidae > Ara > Ara ararauna. The sequence continues at coordinate 50,191,183 of CM054379.1, forward strand.
GTCTCTTTCTTTGAGTTTGGATGGTTTGTTCTAAATCAAGTCAGGATGAGCATTTGGCAGCATCTCTGCAAAGCGATTACTGTGTCTTTTCTGTTTAGTCTGTAGGAAATATGAAGAACAAATTGGTGCTGCTTATCACAGGTGACATGACAGAATTTTCAAATGCAAAAATTAAAAGCATCACAAGCTCATAGCTTTACTCCAGAACACATTTCTAACCAAAAAACAGTATGTCCTGATATGTTTAGTTATTCCTGTAGGTTTCCTCTGAAATATTTTCCTTTTTTCCACTGATGTTTCCATTTAATTAATTTGTTCTTTCTTTTTTTTATGTCTATATTAGCTTCTGTCAGTTTTCAATGATATGCTTTCAGCGTTCATACTCCTTAAAAGTTGCAGCTATTTTGTCTCTCCCATTACATTCTTTTTCTGGTTTGCACGTTGCATGTATTTACATTATTCCAGTAGAAGCTTTGTGAATTGCAGTCCTCCATCTGGTTCAGTCTGAAATATCTCACAGGTCACCACACAAAGGTGAGACATACTACAGAAGGCAATTTCTTTCGTCAGCATGGGAGGTGCTTTCCTTGGCCCTGTGACCTCCTCTCACCACAGTTCTGCTTCAAATCTTATAGAATGAACTCACCCATTCTCCAAAACACCACATTTTCTGACATAATTTCAGGCCATGATGAAAATCTTGTTGTTGGAGGTCACAAGATGACTTCTCTTCCTGCATACACTAAGCCAACCTTTGTGCTTTAAGTGTGAGATGTTTTTCTTTGTGGACCACAACAGAGAGTTTGCACCCAAAGCTCTTCCCAAGGTGAGTTACTCTATATACAAGCTGCTCAGCATCCTGACAACTAATCCAGAGCTCCCAATGGCAGAAACAACATGATGTCTAAAGATCACTCACGCCGAAGGTTGTCAAGAGAAAATTCTTTCCAACTGTCTACAAATAAAAGATTTTCTCTTCACCTTTGAGTTTTTTTCCCAGGAAACATTGAAGTTTGTCCTCAGCACAGCTGACCTCTGACCTAAAGCAGATTCAAGAACTCCAAGAAGGTGAATTTGTAAGTATAACAGTGGCTCCATGCTGGCCAGGGGTTTTCACCAGATGCCCACAGAAGATGCTGTGAAAACTTTCTAGTCTGCTCCCTCCCCATTTCTTTTCCCAGTTTCCATTTCTCTCATCCTGATATGCTCTTTGTCCAATAAGAACTATCACTGTGATTCTATTTTATAGGCTAATTTGATCATGTGTGGGTGTAAGGAAAAGATGTGATTCCAAAACTCTGTAAAACGGTTTGCTACTTTTGGCAATATAATATTCTTTTACTGTTTTTATAACATCCAGCCGTCTATACCTGATTCTTGTGAAAACTAGTCTTAAAAGAATCTTTGACATCAATATATTTATTTTCATTAAAAATTCTCTGAGTATTTCAAAGCCTATGCACGTTATAGTAATAACTTACAATATGTCTTGATGAAGATCTTAACCCAGGATATCAATACCAGAGAAGCTCTCTGGGATAAATAGCACTGTGCATAGTACTGACCAAAAGCCACTGTCTCTTTCTTTTTCAAGTTTTGATAGCTAGAGGATACAAGTAGAATGACTGTGGCACAGCCGCAGGCATATGGGATTCCCTCACCTAGCTACCTTGCTCATGAACTGGATCAAAAACAGCAAAAAAGCATGAGTCTGAACTCAGCTTTTTTTTCCAGCAATTCTCACTCCCACAGAGGCAGCAGTTATTCCCTATGTCAGTAGTCACTATCAGGATTCTTTGGAACAAAATTCAAAACCTTTGCTCAGCATCTGAAACAAATGAATTCTGTGTTTGAGCTGAGGAAGGGTGTGATGAATAATCTCTCTGCAATTGCTCATTTGTTCTTGCAATGATCTTCACAAACATTAATGTGCATATATTAGTCTGGATTAAATTTTAGTACTGTAAGTCCAGAATACCTCTAGAGAGAGATTTCTTCAGCTTACTGAAGAAAGAGCTTTTGAACTACTTAGAGTAAAAATCAATCAGAAAGCCCAGGTCAGTGTGGATGCAATTTTTCAAGGTTCTTCTCTCCACAACAGCTCCATACCAGGAGTCAAAGTTCAGTTTAAATTCAAGTCCCAGTGTGAAAAACAGTTGAAGAGATTGGCTTAAATTACTTGATCGAGAAATTACCTCTATATCCAAAACCAGGACCACTATTGTCACCTTTGTTGTGATGTTGTATTTTCAGCTTGCCAGGGTCAGAGACATGACTAGTACCTTGGACAGGAAACTTGCCCCTTAACTGGTATATCACATCTAAAGGTAACACCTCTTGGATTCACATTTACTGCACACACTAAAATGGAAAAATATAAAAGAAAACCTGAAGGCAAAGGTGTTTATCTCATAGAATTGGGAAATGATTTAAAATAAAAGCCAACTACAAGTCTGGAAGATATTCACGTACTTCAGGTGATGTAAAACCATGCAGATTTTGTATTAGAATGACCTTCAAATTCATTGGTTAGAGATGTCTCCTCCTGCTCCCTCTTTATTCATTTCATGAAAAGGTTCAATTACAAAGTAAAACAAATCTTCTAAGCAGCTATGGTTTAGTATGCTGATTAATGTTTATATTTATTGTGAACCAAACGAAACTTACCTGGGAAAGAAACTTCCATTGCAGTAACCTGAACACTAAAGGATGTTATTGAAAATCTTTTCATTTGACAAGTTAATTTTCTAAAGTAATGTTTACTATTGCATTAAGTTAGTTTGAAGTTTGGGTAGTAATAGGATCCTTGAGTTGGCTTTAAACTCTTGTTGCATTCTTAGCACGAGCTTGTCGCAGCAATCCGTCAGAAAAGTCTACAGTTCACTTACACTTTTACTTTGCTTCCCTCCTTCATTTTAATTCCAGTGATATGTCTTGTGGTTCAGTCCTAGGCAAACTTTGGGTTTGAAAGAATCAAATACTATTACAAGCTTTTAGATTTATTTCTGCTACAATCTGATAGTCATCTGGTTTTCAAACTCCTTAGTATGAAGACATAAGGATCAAGAAGTCTTGGCTAGGACCTTTCTCTGGCTCTCACCTCTCTGTGGGAAATCCTTACAGAATTTAGTGCAGCTAAACCTATACTCTAGCCTTTACAAATACAGACACAAAAGCTACACTTTCTGCTACAGAACAAGACTGCTAAAAAGAGAGATTTCATTTAACAAGCAATTCTCTCTTTGGAGAGCATGAAATGCGCAATACTTCTGAAAATCTGCTGTATGCACATGGACATTCAATGGCCATGCTTGAAAATGTTTGGTCTTAATTTTTGTTTGCAGCCATAGCCCTTTAAAATCTATTCTTCCTGCTGCTAAAAACACAGTATACAAACTAAACTCTGGCACTTACTAACTGCTGAAGTGAGTAAGAGATAGCAGATCTGCCGTGCCTCAAACCTTGTCTTCTCTGTCTGTCCCAGAACCACCTGGCAAGCTGCACACTTGGAGAATCATAGAATAGTTAGGGTTGGAAAGGACCTTAAGATCATCTAGTTCCAACACCCCTGCCATGGTCAGGGGCACCTCCCACTAAATCATGTCATCCAAGGCTATGTCCAACCTGGCCTTGAACACCACCAGGGATGGAGCATTCACAACTTCCCTGGGCAACCCATTCCACTGCCTCACCACCCTTACAGTAAAGAATTTCTTCCTCATATCCAATCTAAACTTCCCCTGTTTAAGTTTTAAACTGTTACCCCTTGTCTTCTCACTACAGTCCCTCATGAAGAGTCCCTTCTCAGCATCCCTCTACCTCCCCTTCAGATACTGGACGGCTGCTATGAGAAGAGCTAAGAGCAGACATCCTTCCAGTGAGAAAGGCAAAGTGTGAGCAGAACTCAGCACTGTTGACCTCTACTTCTTGCCACTTTTCAAGTGATTTATACTCCAGAAGTGTAAGGAAAGATAACAACTGCTTTTGATTTCTCAATGGGAAGGTAGGTCTAGAAGTCCTAGGCAGAATCTAAATAGACAGGATACAAGTTGAATAAAATAATGTCCCCTGCTGGGATGACAAGTTTGTTTGGTGCACAGTCCTGCACAGGTAAATATTTCCGGAAAACAGACCTTTGAAGTCAATAATTGGAATGTAAAATCCAGAAAGACAGGGAGATGCAGTGAGCATAAACAGCAAGGTGCTGGCAGAGGTATCTGCAGAGTGGGAGGCCTCTGTGAGGAGAGGATGTTCCATGTCGGACACAGTTAGTTCCAGCTGGGTCCAGGGGACCAACCACAGGGTACAGCTGAACCCAGCAGCCACCCACGATGGTGGATCCTCAGGGAAAGTGGGTGTAAGCAAGTGTAGTAAATGCCAAGGGAAAAATAAAAGGAAAAAAAATGACTTCCAGGGCCAGGGCAGTAGGAGATGCTCCACAGTAGAGCAGGTGACACCCCCAGGGAACTGCAGCCTGGGAACAACCTGTGCTGCAGAAAGCAAACAAGTAAGAAGGAAGGAACAGAGAAAGAAAATAGTAAGGAACACAAGGAGTGCCAGAAAGAAAGCACTGACCTCAACATCCTGTGCCACCCTTCGCCCAGCCAGAAGGACTGAGTGTCACCTGCAGCAATAGGAAGGAGAGGGAGTGAGTGGCTATGCGGGTGCTTGGCTGCTGGCTGGAGGAGGTTATTTACTTTAAAACGCATGGTCAGTTTTGAAAACAATGACAATTTACCACAGGTACCCTTCTAAAGATACAAGGAAATGTCATGTTGCTGCTGAGAGACCATTAGGTAAACAAAATCATCTTGAAAATCAGTTAAGTCTTGTAAGTTCAAATTTGTACGCACTGTCTTAATAATTATAACAATAATAATAACAACAACAACAACTACTAGAAAAATAAATCCTCATCTAGGTTTTCAGGTAGGAGTACCTGACATGCAGCTGAAGGCTGCAGTTTCATCCTCAAAGCTGTAAGATACAGATCTCCAGACCTTAGTGGTAATTTGAAAGACAAATGAAAACCCAAAAAGGCAACAGAAATAAGTGGATCTTTAAAAGTCTTCTATTAGAATGTTTCAAAGTGGCTGAAGAAAACACATTATCCAAAAGGATCTTAATTGTCTCTCTTACTTTAAAAATACCACCTTCAACACACCTGTAGCTGGTACTTTTTCATTTTATCCAGGTTTGCAAAGATATTTTTGTTGAAGGCAGAAGAATCCTGACTCATCACTACCATTCAGCACTACTTGATGCATCCAAGACCCAAGAAGCTGTCAAAACAGATGAAAGCTGTTCTCAATAACACTGAGACAAAAAAAAATATACAGTCCTCAACCTATTGATATGGTATACTTCTGTCTGCTGTGAACCCGATTATCATCGACTGCATGTGCTCAATATCTCGCAGGATCAGATCAAACTAACAAGTAGAAACATTAATTATGAGTCCAAATGCTGACTATTCTTGTGCACTGTGCTGACAGTAATTAACTCTACACATTTCAATGAACCAAGCCAAACAGCCTTTGCCAAATAACCATAAATATGATTTCTATGTAATTGAGCAAGTATCACTTGCAATTCATTCTTCATTAAAAATCTGAACTGAGGCTCCCAAACCTGTTTTCATACAAATTTATGTGAAAAATATAGTCTCCAATGAGCATTACATTACACAGTTCTGATTTGCACCTGTCAATTTATATTTCTTTCAATTTAGAGCTAATATTGCCAGGGAGTTTGTTCCCATATTTAAAGCAGAAGAGTGAGATGCATAAGGGATAATTCATCTTTGGTGCTTGATACAATACTTCTGAAGAAAACACTTCTTAACTTGTTTTAGCATACAAAAAGCAAGCAAATTCTCTAAAGAAGTAATGTCTTTTACCGGACTCACTGTAGCAACTGGACGACAGGTAAGTTTTCAAACACAATAACACTTCTCTGAATGTACTCTAAAAGTTAATCCATTTTCCCCAAATTTATCACTAGTAACAAAGAGAGGTAAGACGACATCTCTCCTTATAAACCTGCCCTCACTTTTACTCTGAGCTTTTATTTAATTTCCGGTATCCTATGGACATGCAGCAACAAATCACCAGCTTCTGCAGAGCAAAGCACCTTTTCTTTCATTTAAGTCCTGCTTTTTCACCTGCTGAGAATGCATCCCAATGCCTTCTCCCTTAATTTTCCTTGTATATCAAACAGCTAACAGAGTGCAGATATTTGTGTGTGTCTCTGTCCTGGTTTTGGCTGGAGCTCTCTGTTCAGCTGAACAAGGAAGGCAGTGAAGCACATGAGCAAACAAATGCGAGGAACAGGCCCTGAAACCAGAGAACTGCCCTCGGCGGTTGCAGGGTGGCCAGTACACAGGACTCAGGAGGTAGCAGGGCAGCTGAGATGATCTGAGCTCTTTTCTAGACAGCCCCTACAAACAGCATGATTTCTTCAAATCTCAAGGCTCATGGAGTAACACCTCAGCTGTAAATCTCAGTAAAATTCTCAAGTAAGGAGGTTGAAAAACTACAGACCATCATTTTTCCAACCCATGTTGAAAACTAAGGTCAAATATACTTTTACCTCAGAAGTAACCAAGCTGGCTCCTGAAACAGTTTGACCCGGCTGGTGTTGCAATGGCTGAAGGATATTGTAGCTGGACTGCGAGAACCCTGCTGGCAGCTCTCATCCGCTCATCTAAATGCTGAAAGATATTTAAATACATTTGTAGGTGTTCTTCAGGGCTTTGTTATTAGAAGTAAGGAAGATAGGAAAAGTCCTAATAGGATGCTTTATGAAAATGTGATGTTTAGTTAAAACTACCTCATGCTGAAAAGGCACACACATAGGAGAAATTTCCATTCAGGTAAAACAGGAGAGCATTTCTATCCCAAACACAAAATATTCATTAACTGCAGTCAAATGCCACAGGCAAGAAAAAAGTCAAGCCTGGAAAATTTACAAAGTATTTCAAAAGAACAAGAGTTCAGCATCTGAAAGGAATTCACTTATTTACACCAGATGTTACAGATGAAATGCAGCCTTGCAAGAGAAGATGGAGGCTCTCCAACTCTTCAAATGTCAGCGCTTTTTGAGGTGTAACCAGAGTGTGGGAATCACAAAAAATCACAACCATATACACTGCACATCGTTTCCTGGACTTCTAGATCATGAACTTGAAAAACTTGGACAAATATTTTCCACTTAGGAGTGTATTTTCAGTGAAAACAGTAAGCTGAACCCCAAAACTTAACCAGTGCAACCCATCTTTACCACACTAAGAAATATTTCTATCACCATTAATTGATATATGTGAGCTTGTAATTTGTATAAACACAAGACTCCTCAGATCCCTGCAATCTGAGACACCCTGTGCTTATTCATTATAGGCAGAATTCTGCTGTTTGCTTTAATTTGTCACAAATGCCATCAGTCCAGAGCATTTTAAAATAGAAGATAAGCCACAGGACAGGAAAAGCTCACCTCAACACAAGCATCTCTCAGCTGATAGCTCTGGTGCATAAACCCTTCATCAGAAAAAGCTGTTGTCCTAAAATTAGAGCTACAAAGGATAAAAGGTAGAGGGAAGATAATGCAAAATGTCTCTTTTCCTGATCTTATGTCCTTTAGCTGCAGGAAGAGAAACTGAGTTGTCTGAAAGTGTAAAATCCTTGCTATCTTAGTGATTATTGCAAACAATGAGTGGATCCACATGTAGCCAGTGTTCTGTGTTCTCCCTTGACACTTCAAATCAGAAACAATTCAGGCATAAACTCCATTTAGTAGCTGCTGAGGACATGCTTTCCTTCCCTGCCTTCATAAACAAATGCACACTACAACATTATTCTCTGCCCTGTACGGTATTTGAGCTTTGACAAAGGTGTGGGGCCTGATCCAATCCTGCTGGGTCCCATGGAAGTTTCTCAACGAACTTGCTTTGACATGAATGGGACAGTAGGAAATTTGTTGGACCTCAGACATAGCCATCAGGTTTTGTGTTGATTAGTTTAAGCTATTTTATACACACAGATAGCCCCAAAATTGCACTAAGTGCAAAAGAAATAAATCCTGACAGGGCATTTACTGTAAAATTTAGGGTAGTCACGTGCCAGAAAAAGGGAATATGATTCTTCACTGGAAAAAAAAAAAAAAAACAGAACACATTTCTTCCCATCCCATCCCCAAAATAAAAACAACCGACAACCCAAACTGAAAAACAGTAAGAATTTATTTGCCATTAAACCAATCAAAAGATAATTAAACTGAGCTGAATCTTATATTATGATTGCAATTTGTTACACGGTCACTAGGCTAATATGTGAGACTCAGCAGGCTGCTGACTGCTCATAAAAGCATGCAATTTAGCAACACTATTGCTGATACCGTAAAACAGATTTGCTGTATTTTCCTTTCACTTTATTGCAAAGGACATTTATACAGAAATAGAAAGCTTGCTTCTGTGGAGTTCATCTGTTCCTTCTGGCATTTCTGCCCCTGTTATCACAAACAGATGATCAAGACCTGGCATGGAACATCAGCTGAGAGAGGCGACATACCCTGCTGAAGCAACAGGCCTTAGTAGTGATTCAGTACAGAATATTCTCTCAGGAGAACTCACAGACTAAGGCCTCTAGACACCACCTAAGTTTGCCATAGATTAACTAAGTAGCTGTCACCTCAACCTGTGGATACACACATATTCTCTAGTCCATATGGGCTCCCCATGTAATTATTTCTCTTGATTATTGCAGACAACTAATATATGCCCCTAATAGTAAAAAGAACAAGGAACTGTTTGCCTTATTGTCTTTGTCATTAACCCTGCCACAGTGTGGGGGAAAAGGCTACTCAGATCTAGTTCAAATTAGTCATAGATTTTCCTATGCCCATTGCATCAAGCACCGGTCCCATGAGTCATCTTCCACTGGGACACCTTCAACAGCTATATTTGTATTCTCTGGATTTTACTTGCTACTGCTAAACATAGGTCTGGAAATAAAATGAATTCCACCTGATTACAAATACATGTAGTATTTGTACATGTATTTAATACACGTATTTCTTTTTTTCTAACATGTATTTAATACATGTATTTCTTTTTTTCTAATACATGTATTTAATACATGTACAAATACATCCAGCAACAATTTCCATGGGATTTCTCATCTTCTTTCTATTGCTGCTTGATGTAGGGGTGGGAGCTGTACGTACTTAAATGATTAGTACATCAGCATAAATTGTCATTGTTCAGAAATGTTTATCTAATTGTAAAAGCTTGTGAAGGTACTATCAAAGTAGGTGGACAGTCCCTAAACAAATTCAGATATGTCACTAGGAAACTGAATTAAGGCAAGACGGTGAAGATAAATACCCTCAACCCAATGTGAAAGCATGCTCAGTAGATATTCTGCTGTTACACTCATTGCAATTGCAAAATCATCTCATGACATAGGCCCTTGGAAGAGTTTTTGCTATGAAAACCTCAATCCAGGTTCTCAGATAGCAAGGCTGTTGCACAGAACATCCCAGAGCAATTAGATGAAGAGTAACAGCTGGGATACTGATGAAAAAGCACCTCATTTTACAAACTTGCCAAAATCAAAAGCTCCCACTGATGTCTCATTTTTTAAAGACTGTAGTGATTCATCATGGATATTTGACCCGCAGGTTTTGCCCTTTTAAGTTTAAAAACAGCTGCAGTCACTGCCTTAGGAGAACAGCCTGATTACTTAAAGCTTGAAGGAAAGGATTAATCCCTCCATAAAGCTCCAGAAAGACAGAATCCCAGCAGGGGAAAAGCACTGCTAGAAACAAGGAAAGCAGACTGGCAAAGACCAAACTAAATGTGATAGCTTTATCTGTGCTTTGCAAACATTGGAGGATTTTTCTGTTAAAACCATCTACATTTTACCAATGAGGAAGCTGTGAAGCTAATAAAAATATAAAGACTTGAAACCCAAATGCACCAAATGCCCAAAGGGTAGGTGCCAACATAATCAATGTTGTGAAAAACAAACTTTCTTGAGCAAAGGTTTCCCAAGCCTCACTTCTTTTTTTCCAAGAGGAAGAAAAAAGTTGTTTAGGAAGCAACCTTTCTATAACAGACTCTGCAGACTCCATTTGTTATTCCTCTTCATCCAAGGAAGCTGAAACCCTCTAAATACCACTGCAAGTCTGAGTGCCAGTACAGCTCAGTACCTGCCCCAACCAGCTGTATTGGCAAGAAAAGAGCCGCACAAGCAAGAGTATCACTTCCTATTCAACTACAGTTCAACAATAACTTACAGGGACCTTTGTCCCCCAGTGGAGAGCAATGACTCCTGTCCAGAAAGAGCTGTAGAGGCTCCAGAAAGCCTCATCCCTTCTTACCTATCAAAATCCTCTCAGGAAGCCCACAAGTGGGGATCATTTGGGCAGGAAGAATAACAACTGGGTACTCCAGCAGGACCCCACACCCCTTAGAGGAAGCCAACACAATTGAGGAGAAAGGGATAGTGCACAGGTTATTCGGGCTTTCCAAATTGCACTGTAGCTTTTCTGCTTTCTCTCTCCTTCAGTAAAAATCTGTTCTGTTATAATGTTTTATTTAACACAGTGCTGGCAAAGAGGAAAATGCTGCTCCTGGGAAGCCTAGGCACTGTCTGATTTTATAACAAAGGCTTTAGGATGAAGTGAGTGAGCCATTGTAGTTAATGTTTTTTAATTAAACTGACTGGAAAAGCAGAGCTCTGCTGCTGACCCTGCTGCTCAGTGCCTGGGAGAGGGTTATGGATTGTCTTTGTCTTTGCATTTTAACAGTTTTCACCAGTTGCCTCTGCTACATTTCTCAGTAAAGCTGATGGAGGCTCACACAACTAAGAAAGAAAACAACATTTCAACAACATCTTATTAGCATCAACAAGATGCTGAACATCTCATTCCTTCCTCCTGCTATATTTGTGGGAAAATAACGGACATCTAGCATGAGATCTAAAGTTGAAGGAATGTGTGGAGGCCCAACTGCTCGGATTCAAGCAAGGATGTGACCCTGAGAGAGACCATCAGAAGCATATTCTGAGAAGTGAGGGATGTTGTGGTAAAGCTCTGACACATCTGATGACAAATTTCAGAGCCACCAGAGAATCTGACTCAGTTCTCACCACGACTGTCGTGCTTGGATGGGATCCAGCAAACAGATTAGCACTTGAAAACTAATTGCCGGAGATGCAGGTGGGCAGCAGATTAGAGCTGCTACCTCAGAAGAAGCTTCATCTTTGGAAAAGAACTTGTAATTTTATAACTCTCCCAAAATTACATCTGCACAGTGCCCAAGTACTGCGTACTGGACCTGCCACATTAAAAATGTACAACTGCATTGCTAGCACTCTGTCATGAATGTATCATTACAGACTAGAATTAAGAAACACCAGCAGATGACGGGTATACCAAAAAGCCAGTCACTGGGTTATGTTGTCTTCTTCCATCATCTCAAGATGTGATCTGTTCACAGAAGGTCTGATAGTTCAGATCTCCAAGAAAAACATAAGTAGAGGTCTGTGTGACTTAATAAGTGTGACCTTTCCTTCTGAGTAATGGTCCAGATCAGTGGTTATTTCAAAAAGAAGAAACTTTCCACTGATGTCAACATAAGTTGACCATCACGGCCTAAGACAGGGATGGTGAAACTTCTCGGTCTCTGTGGCTATATTTAAGAAACAGCCCAGTTTTCTTGTTGATCACTGTAGGCCAATACACTGTCACTGATGTTGACATTTTGCCACGGCTGTTGAGAAGGGAACAAGCCCATATGGCAGATCCAATGTATCTTTGACAGTCCTTGCAAATTTTGTAAACCAGCTTATTGCTATTTAGTGATGCAGTTACAGTCAAGGAGAAAAAGGCACATGAAAGAAACTACTGTTCTGCAAAAAGATTGGAAGAAAGTAAAGGGAAGGGGTTGTAAATAACAGAGCTGCTTGATCCTTGTCTCTAAGTTGGAGAGACATCAATTTGATAGGTGGACCACTCGGTGGAAAAAGAACTGGCTGGAGTGCCACATGCAAAAAGTTGCGCTCAATGGTTCAATGTCCAGCAGGAGACCAGTAATGAGTGGTGTCCCTCAGGGATCAGTGCTGGCACCGGTCTTGTTCAAGATCTTTGTTGGTGACATGGACAGTGGGATTGAGTGCACCCTCAGCAAGTTTGCTGATGACACCAAGCTTTGTGGTTCGGTTGATACGTTGGAGGGAAGGAATGCCATCCAGACGGACCTTGGCATGCTTGTGAGGTGGGCTGATGCCAACCTGATAAAGTTTAACCATGACAAGTGCAAGGTCCTACACCTGGGTCAGAGCAATCCCAGGCACAGCTACAGGTTGGGCAGAGAAGAGATTCAGAGCAGTCCTGCAGAGAAGGACTTAGGGGTTTTGGTTGATGAGGAAAAGAACATGAGCCGGCAGTGTGCATTTGCAGCCCAGAAAGCCAACTGTATCCTGGGCTGCATCAAAAGGAGCATGACCAGCAGGTCGAAGGAGGTGATCCTGCACCTCTATTCTGCTCTTGTGAGACCTCACTTGGAGTATTGTGTGCAGTTCTGGTGTCCTCAACATCAAAAGGACATGGAACTGTTGGAACAAGTCCAAAGGAGGATGATGAGGGGACTGGAGCACCTCCCGTATGAAGATAGGCTGAGAAAGTTGGGGCTGTTCAGCCTGGAGAAGAGAAGGCTGCGTGGAGACCTCATAGCGTCCTTCTAGTATCTGAAGGGGGCCTACAGGGATGCTGGGGAGGGACTCTTCATGAGGGACTGTAGTGAGAGGACAAGGGGTAACGGGTTCCGACTTAAACAGGGGAAGTTTAGACTGGATATAATGAAGAAATTCTTTACTGTAAGGGTGGTGAGGCACTGGAATGGGTTACGCAGGGAAGTTGTGAATGCTCCATCGTTGGCAGTGTTCAAGGCTGGACTGGACATAGCCTTGGGTGACATGGTTTAGTGGGAGGTGTCCGTGACCATGGCAGGGGGGTTGAAACTAGATGATCTTAAGGTCCTTTCCAACCCTAACTATTCTATGATTCTATGAAGCCTCTTAAAGCAAAGATACAGCTAAGAGTCTGGCCTGTCCCTCACTAAAACCAACAGCATACTTTCATATAAACCTGGTTGGTGATCGAGGGCTATAACTACGCAAGCAAATACAGCAGAATTGCATTTTTTGGCTCAGATTTCATACTATGGTTTTCATCCTTCTCTCAAACCCCATCTGCTTCTCTTTTCTCCCGCAAAAGAGTATTCTTGTCCAAACTGCTCATTAGGAATAATCTTGGGCCATGCTATGCCTGAACCATGTCAAAGCACTACCTGGGCACAAGCTATTTGCAGTTGACCTAAACCATGCCTGAGTTTTGGTCAATAACAATTAAATGATCAAATGACAGTGCTCTAACCTGTGCCCCAGCCCCCCCTTCCCTGCTTATGTAGACATGAACAGAAAAAATGGAAAAAAGCCGCGTGAAAATCAGCTATGGTGCTGCTCACTTCTCATCATTAGTTATTACATTGTACTGCTGTCTGCCCTTCAAGAGGCTCCAGGCTTATCTTGGCTTTGGCTTGAGGTTCGAGTTTATTCATTCAGAAGCTGTGTTCATATGGAATGAGATTATTAAAACAAAACAGTGTGTTCACACCTTAAAAATGTCAATAATAAATAAAATAATATTCAGCACATACCCTATAAATAAAAAACATATCAGAAAGCTGCACTTGGCCAAATGACCCTTTGGGGATATAGATTAAGCTGAGCTCCCACTTCTGAAGAAACTGTGCTGCCAGGAACAGTGTGGTTACATCCATGAGTCAAAGATTGCTTGCCAGCACCTTTAACCAGATGTTTGAGATATTTGAGGAAAAACACAAAAAGCATACTTCTAGAAATTATATACATTATCTTATAACAATAAGTTCTGTTCTGAATTTTAAGCTTTTAGTATTCCTGTGGGAATAAAAAGGAAAGGCAGGCATTGTGAAGACAAAACAGCACTGAAATTTCCATTTCCATTACACTTTATAAATGCTGCCATTCCACATGGTGACTTTTTGAAAGCTGCTTTGAAAGGAAAGGAAAGCTTTCAAAGCAAATGTAGTGGCCATGTTCCAAACAGAGGAAGCAAGGAGTTTTCAAGGTATATCCGAGATTTACAGCTCTACTCTAAACTCTGGCATAGCTCACAGCTGCTTTTTTAACGGAATGATCAGTCTGGAGGTTCTTTAGTTGTTGGTTTGATTTTTCCTTCATGTGATTCTTGAGCTCCCTCCTGACACAGTGATTTTACATTTCTATTCCTTTGGAAACAGCTCTGAAACACATATGATAGCTAGAGAAAACGACAAACCTATAGAAAACGACAAACCTATAGAAAACGACAAACCTTAAACTTGACAATTTGGGGGAAAGAAATGAAGACTCATGTCAAGATCAAGTAAAATTTCAGGACAGGAGGAGTCTCTGCTACATGATTTACCATGATTTGCTGCTTCACACTGTTCGGATGTTTGCATTTGTTCAGCTGTGTTTGATCTCTTATCACAGCTGGCTATCAGCCTGCCACAGCTGCTCCTTCTTGACCTTTTGATTGAAGTGTATTTTCTTCAGACCTGATAGGACACACAGGTCAGGGCTGCACTTCCTTGGGGATGACAAATGACATTGGCAAGTATTTGCAAAGAGGCTTATTCCTAATGTTATAAACATTAGGAGGAATATAGTTACATACAGCAGAGCAACAGGAGTGCAGAAGAAAAGAGAAAGCATCTACTGTTTCTTATAATCTACAGTTTCTTACAGAAAAATGGTGAAACTGAGGAATTATATTAGATCAAATATGTATATATTAATACCTTAAAATATATGTCTATATCAGAACTATATTTAAGGCTTTACTGTGAAAGAGGAGAAGCACAGCTATAAGTCTGTCTTATAATAAACTTACTGACAGTCAATCATCTCCAACTCCCAGATGCAATAATAAAAGGAAAGGATCCTGTGGTAATGCTAGGGATATGTGGATCAGTTTTCTCTTCTGCAAATAAATGATGCTTTCCAGTTCTTAGTTTTGTACTGTCTGACTCAGAGACTGCTATGCAATCCTCTAAGTAACAGAAATAAAGCAGACCAAATACCCAGTTTTCTGGTTTTCATCTACCCAGACTAGTGGGACTGTAAGGGGTCACTTAGGACATTGTGGTGCTGCCTGTAGAGGAAACGCCAGAGGTTACCAGGAGCAGACAAAGAACTCCACTTCTGATAAAGTTGCAACCATTCTTTTCCTCAGGCTCCTCCAGAGCCACTTCAGGTCCTATGAGTGGGTGAGAACTTATTACCCCTCTCACAGAGCAGAAAGAAGTTGTAGCTCAATGATTTATGGTTTGCCTTTTTTTTTAAATGAGGTTAAATGTACAATTTAGGCTTTTAGTCCTGCCTATGCAAAGCAAGTAATTCCCACATAGCTGGGTCAGGCAAGGCAGTCCCTTTAGCGAAAGGGTCTGAAATCTGAATCTTCCCTGGTATTTCCAAGTTGGGCAGGGAATAGGAAAACCCTGAGCTCACGTGTTCGCAGCTCTGAAGTAACAGGTACAAAGCACGTTCAAGTTACACCGCCACAGCCCAAGATCTGAGTGGCCAGGTGTGTGCACTTTCAGGGAGGGAGCAGGCAAGCAGTAAGCATCTCTCCAACCAGCATAAAAGAGTAGCTCAAAGGACAGTCGTTGACTCTGTGGACTCTGAGGATCATCTTGTTTATGTATTCAGCTAATAGGCCTGGCTTCCACATTCAGGACCTTTTCCAGGGCTGTACTTAGTGTCAAAGATTTTTCTCCAGAGACATACTGGGAAAGCACACACTTCCTGTGTGGCACTTCCCATAGCTCAGAGCCACCTGAGCAGCCTCTGTGCAACTATTTCTCCACCCATCTGCAGGGATTGGGCACTGGTAGTACTGATTTCTGCCAAGCTTCCCAAAGCCTGCACTTCACCAGGTCCTTCAGCTTCCTCTGGGCTGAGACTTAATGCTCCCCCAGATGTTCAGGTTGCAGATTTCTCATCTATAAAACTGAAGAGCAAGCAGGAGAAACCTAGGAAGACTGGAGAAACCTAGAAAGTAGCTACTAGAAAACAACAAAGGAAACAACAGAGCCTATGGGAAAACAATAATTCCCAATAGATGATTAATAACAGCCTGGTAGGATGGAGGGGGGAGGAATTTGGACTGAAGTATTACTGGGAAGCTCTCCCTCTATTCCTTCTCCTCTTGCTGGCTGATTCCTCCCTTTCCGCCTGCCAAGGTTTTTCTCTCTGTGGTAACTCTAGGGCAGCTCTCAACTGATGCCTTCAGAAACATGTTTTGGTTTTTCACTCCTGAAGATCAGATCGCCTCTGGTCTTTTCATTATATGTGGAATCCCCCTCAGTGACACAGTAAAACCAATGGAAACACCATGATTTCTGTCTTGGAGAGGGGGAGTGGTAATCTGAAAACAGCACAGTCACTTAGCTGGACTTTAACCAATAATTAAAACCAGAAATCCAGTCACTCTGCTGAGGGTGCTGCAGTATTTCCCATTTTGTTCTCTATAAGGGAATTAAAGCAAATCAATATAGGTCTGCCTGTTCCAGGATCCTTAGTTTGGACGCCTCCTAAGGTGACTCAGTGGCAAGTCTAGCCACAAGTCAGTAACTTGTACACCACACCAAGGATTATGTTGTGAGCACCAGAGAACACACTTGCATGCATACATCTCTATTTTGTAATAGAGTGTCTGTTAGTCAGTGAAAAAATGTTAAATTTTAAACAAACCCTTTATTTCAAAAGCAGAAACTTCTATGAGCCTCTTTCATCAAAATAACCACATGTTGAAGGGCTCCTGTTAACTTACCTAGATGGCACAAGACTGCTCACTCAAGAAAGAAACCGTAGATCCCAGTCACATCCCCATCATAAAGTCCAAGGACAGATAAAGACCCTCTACCCATCTGTGGGGCCAGGGTGAAGCCATAGTGGGCTCAGCCTAGACCCTGCCGCCACCAGGCCAGTCAGTAGCCATGAGGCTGTTCATGGGTCAGGGTCAGTGGACATATATGAGGGGCAGCTCCAGCGAGGATGAGACTAATAGTCCCAACAGAAAGGCAGCTCTCTGAGGAAGGAGGGTGTCATGGTTTAAACCAGGACAGACAGGGAGCTGCTGAGGCATCCTCAGGTCTCATCAAACTCTCAGCTCTTTAATGGTGCCCACACAAGGCCTCCGCAGCTTTTGGGGAATAATCCTGAATGTTCTCTGTTTGGCTGAATTTTTCACTGTTTTACATGCTAGATATACTTCATATGTTTTGAAAAACTAACACATGTAGCCCAGGTCACCACGCAGCAAGAATAGAGGATGCTCAGCTTTGAAATTGCATTAGCAGTATGCCCCTTCATTTCACCTCATAGCTTTGGAGGAAGATGCTGACAGATAGATGTGCACAGGGTGCTTCTGCAGAAAACTGAAATGCAAGCATCAATTTGTACTTTTTTGTGACTGCACTTTTCCAAGCCCAGACAGCTACCACACCATGAGAAACAAATTACTTAATCTTATACAAACCTTATGGGTTGCAGGAGAGAAAATGACCAATGAATCCAGGCAGCAACATACATACAATTCACTTCTACTGAACAAATCATCAGTATCATGTTCTTGCTATTTAAGCATTCCTCTACATATTAGGTGGGTAACGAACTTGTGCCTCTCTGGTGACATCAAAACATCGGTGACTTGGAGATTGGAAGTCACTGTCATTTTGCATTTCTCTCATAGTTTCCACAGTTTGCTCAAGTTTACTCAAAATACACCCTGAGAGAAGTGGGCCAAGTTATGAAAGGAAGAAGGTGCAGGGGTGGGTTACACATGTTCAATGTCTTATTGACTGTAATTCAGCAAGACAGCTAAGCACATTGCAATACAGCAATATGAAGCTATATATATGCTCAGAATTAGATGGAACCATAGAGAGCTTCCAAAACTGGAACACATAGCACTGCAATACCACTAAACAATGAAATGCCGGAAGTAGAAATGTGTTTTATAGTTCAGTTTTTTTCCTGTCAGCACCTTAGGAACAAAAGGAAAGAATAAAGAGTGTGGGAAAGACAAAGTGCTAAAAGCCTCTTCAGAAGGGATGTTTTGTCCTTAAAGAAAAAATGTGCATCTTAAAAAATAATAATAATAAAGCCTATCAGTCCAAATTTTCAGATCAGTAAATCACAGGGAGGGGGGAATGTGAAGAATTTCTATAGGAAATTCAAAGCAAAAAGCCTTGTGCCTCTAAGAACATTACACGTTTCCTGGTATTCTTTTGGCTGGTGCCAACAGGCGAGCTTAGGAACGCTGCTATTACAAGAGAATTGGATAGACAGCAACTCATTTTTCCAAGGCAATAAATCCTCTCCAGCATAACAGATAAGGGACAGGTCTTTTGCTTGACATGCAGACGTAAATGTTCTCATCCAAGTTGCAGGCTGGAAACCGCAAGCCATCGGTTTGCTCTGGTCCAAGAGGCCATAAGGTTCCAAGAAATCTCTCTGGAGCTCACCTCAGAAACAATCCCAAAGCAGAACAGAGAGGATAATTAGGAATTTCCTTTGCCAACACATACAACATCTCTTTATTCTGTAGCTAACAGAGCCTCCTTTCCTATTGGCAGTGTGTACAGAGTGAGACAGTATGAAAGATTGGACATAAACTTTTTTTCCTTTCCTTTTGTTGAACAATGCTTGACATACTTTGTTTTCTGGAGCCAAACAAATACAAGCCAGTGGCAATGACCTTGGCGGAGTTCTGATGAGCCCCCAACCAGGTTTTTGTCACGTTTTTGTTGTTGGTTTGGGGGGCGATTGGTTGTTTGGTTGGTTGATTTTGTTCAGCAGGTTTTTTTAAGGTACTGAATGAACAGGAGTATAACACAGCCAAAAATCTCAAAAGCAAGCTGGAAACAAATTTCTGCTTACAAAGATGACCAACATCCTGACTCCTTTAATTTGCCCACACTTTATCATTTACCCTCTAATTTCTTCTTCTTCAGATTCCCTAGTGTGATTTGGATTTGATGGAGACCATTAGCAATAACAGGCTGGTAGAGATTCTGCTCTTTCATACAGAAAGATGTCCAAAAGGTTTGCGTACAAAAACTGCCTTGAACTTTGGTATGAGTCTTGAATTTTCTGTAAGCCCCCCATCATGCTCAAAATACACATCTATCACTGCCTGTCTTGTACACAGATAGAGTAAGAAGTGAAAGACAAAACTGCTGACAGTCAAACACTGAGCAGTTTTGCCCTTGAAAGAGATAGCTGGAAAGAAAGGGAAACAGTAAACACAGTCCATCAGGCCTTTTCATTAACTGGGAGCACTTCTTGTCATCCAGTGGTTTGGTCAATCTGAGCTAAATGCACAAATTCAACTGTCTTCCAAACTTACATGGTGCTTGTTTTTGGAGTACCCAGGCTGCTTGCTACTGGTAATGTATGTCTCCTTACAAGATCCCCATAAGCTGTGATGTTATCCCCATTCTGCAAATATAGACATAAGCACCAAGGATGCTGAGGATAAACAGAGCTTGCTCCTAGTTCTGGAGTAGCCACAGCATTGCAGTCCTCAGCTTAAGTAAAAAATAAATAGGTTGAAAGTTACTGCATCTGAATAGTCATTTGAACATCTGCACTGAAATTCAAGAGCCTGTGAACAAGACGACTCTAAGCAGTTCGGTAGCAAACAGTGCTGCACAGTGTCACAGGAGAGGTAACCCCAGCTCAGCACACACTTAAGGCTAGCGCTCTTGAAGCTAGTGGGTGCATTCAAGTGTTTATATATTTAACTTCCAAGTGGGTCAGAGAAAGAACAACCAGCAAAAACTCGATGTGTTGCAATCATCAAATGTTCCACTGAAGTCAACGCTATAAGGATGGCATCTGTATTAGCAAGAGTTATATCTGGCAATGCCTGCAGACTTGGGATGCTGGTTTTTGAGCTGCTGTTCCAGTCTGTGCCAGTAATACCTGAGTACACACTTTTATTTCATTATTTACCTTCTTTCTCCCCAAGCAAAACAGATGCCCCCCTTCCCTCCCCCCTCTTTTCCCAAATGATACAGCTGAGACATGGAATTTATGTTATCGTATGTCCAGGGATTTTCTGTAGTCCTGCTGAAAGTCATGCAAATTATACTAAAAACTTTTTTATCAGGTACACTATATTACTTTATGTTCATCATGGGTATATAGTACACATGAGTACTTATAACAACTCAGAAGTTCACTGTTAACTTCTTATGCCAGTGCACTGGAAGAGGGTAGATGTCACAAAATATTATGGGATCTCCATTCATCTCCCTGCCTATCACCTACGTGCTGATAATTGACAAATACCTTAAGTGCTACATCCATTTTAACAGGTAGGGAGCAGAGGACTTTTCTAGGAATTCTGCCACACAGCATGATAGAAAAATCGGGGAGCACACCAGGTCCATCAAGTCCAACAGAGCCCTTCAGCACATGGCTTCTTAGTGACCATTTTTGTTCTTTTCTTACTTATTACTTGTGTAATGATTTGCTAGTGTCACAAATCCGCCGCCAGAATCTCAGGAAGCTCAAACACGTCCATCTGCCAGGCAGGGCATTCTTACATCTAAAGACTCAACAGTCTCAAACACTAAGTAATGGTGCACTTGATAATTAACCCCAGTTCTCCAAGACAAGTAACAACTAGTGTACAAAATCACGCAGCTGGCTTGTTTGCAATCTTATGGACAGACCAATTTAGTGGCCTTCTATGATGTGGCTATTGAACTGACGGACAGCGGTAGAGCAGTTGATGTCATCTACCTGGACCTGTGCAAAGCGTTCGACACTGTCCCACACAACATCATTGACTCTAAATTGGAGAGACATCAATTTGACAGGTGGACCACTCGGTGGATAAAGAACTGGCTGGATGGCCACACGCAAAAAGTTGTGGTCAATGGCTCAATGTCCAGCTGGAGACCAGTAACGAGTGGTGTCCCTCATGGATTGGTGTTGGGACCGGTCTTGTTCAAGATCTTTGCTGGTGACATGGACAGTGGGATTGAGTGCGCCTTCAGCAAGTTTGCCGATGACACCAAGCTGTGTACAAAACTTGGTGGATAGCTCCAATTGTGTATCTGTTCATCTGTGGTTGAGCAAAAAAAGACAAGATCTTTACTGTGAAGAAGACATAGACTTCAGAACCACATTAAATTTGTGCACTGGTGGATCATCATCCACCATAAGAAACAAATCCACTCAAAATGATAGTGCCAAAAGCATTGAACAGATGCACCTTCCTAAACAGCATAACACAGCAAAAATAACGATTTTCCTAAACTTACACATTTTTGAATGAGGGAAAAAATTATTCCATTGCCAGACTTGCTCATTGACTTTAAAAGAAAATAGTTCACCAGGAGTGGAAATTGTCATCAGCAATTTATGTTTCACAGTAGCTAACCTATCTAAAATCTGAACTCCTGGGTTTGGGTGTTTGTAACTTTCTGCCAGTTCCCACTTTTGAATAAAACAAAACCTAATTCCACAGTGTGCAGTGTATGCACAAGGCTCAGATGCATACATATCACACTTAGTCCTGCCACTTGGCTTTGTCAAAAATTTCAGCAATAATTTCACCTGCAATTTGTTTCCTTCCATAGAGGAATGCAGGTCTTCCAACCAGCACAAGCAACCTTATGCTTACATAGCACTATCAGATGCATGCAGTAGTAAATGCAAGATGAGCTAGTACAGACACTGATACCAGTGCCAGCCACATTAGACCAACACATCTATAACTCCAGGCCAGGCTGGATGTGGTTCTGGGCAACCTGATCTAGTTGAAGATGTCCCTCTTTAATCTGCTAATTCCTGTTTTCACACAGAATAGTAGTTTACTTCAAACCCCATCTCAGTGCTTCAGTCTCCAGAGCATTGTAGCATATCAACATAAACCAACAGAGATAAGACGATAGTTGTTGAGAGCTACAGCCAGCATCTGTACTCACAATAATTCAACAGTCCACACATAAACAACAGCTACATTTCCTAGTTTCATGTTTTCATAAGTTAATGAAGAGAGATAGGTTTCCCCTGAGAGGTGCTGAAGTTCCACAAAGCATTATTTACCCTTCTTTCAAAAGCGTAATTTTTGCCAACGGAAATTACTCAGAATGCAATAAAACATGTTTTTCTAACAAAACGAAGTCCAAATCCTGCTTCCTGGACCAACGTGAACTTTTCAGTGGAGGACAACAAAGCTACCTCTTAGACTAGGGAAAACACTATTTGAGCCTTTATTTGAACCATACAACACAGGTAAATAAATATAGACACACATATTTCACCTCATTATGCTTTGGTTTATGGGTAACACAAAGATTACTTAATGATCTGTTTGATCCTGCCTGGTACACACTGAAAAGCTCTCTCTGCTCCACTAATCCAAATCAAATAATGGGTGTCCCAAGTATCTTTCAACAAAAATACTCATGACTTTGTCCGTGCTTTCAAAGAATTAGCTATAGACCAAACTAGTTTAGATATAGCTTAAACAAAAACAAAAAGAAAACCAAGAAGCTGTTTTTCTTGCCTATATGTTTTTAAACTGCATAAATAGTTTTTTTCCTGTCTCATACAGGCAAAAGTGTATTTTCATTACTAGTATATCTGCCTCTATACGTGGAGCTGTTTTTCTTTAATTGTATCATCCCTGGTCTGCATAGAAATTTTCACCAGTTTCGTACTGCCGGGTGCGGGTGGGATGATCTATTTCTTTTTTAAGTGACAAAACCATAATGGCTTTTCTGTTATATTGTGAGGAGGGAAAGTACTTTGGATATGTATTAGCGTGTACTTGCAACGCCATGAATTTCTGCCAGCAAAATTGCTCATTTGTCATCATAAACTATGGTGAGTTCAGCATTCTGGTTAGAGACAAAGCCTTTCTAATGAGCCTGTGAGGTCATTACAATCTTTCTTATGAATGAATGGCGGCACTGCTTTTTAAAAGAAATTTATTTCTGTTCAAATGGCTCTTCAGAGAACATTTACCCATATTATGATCTTAGATGTTTGATCCCAGCCAGAAATAAATACTAAGTATATTTACTTTTTCTCATGTATCTTCACAAAGACACACACAGGTTTACATTACTCATTTTTTGAACTTCAGAATCTTCAGAAACAAACAAAATTACAGACAGGCTCCAGCAGTAGTGAGGACCAACAAAGGGGACCAGGGACGACTTTTCTTACACTGCAGGAATTTAAAAATTCTTAATTAAAAATCGAAGAATATTAACCACATATGGTTCCTGGCGATCTAATAGACAATTATTACAGTTCTTCAGGAAAAAGAAAATAATAGAAAAACTTAACAAACAAATACATTTCACTTGGAAATGTGTCGTATCAATGCAATTGCCTCATGTCCAAGAATTACAGGCACCGAAGACCACTGCTTCCAGTGGAACTGGGAAAGGCAGAACAAACAGAGCTTTTGCGCCACAGTAAAATCTGATGATTGAACCAAACTGGTGTGTGATTTTTCACAGGCCAAATGAAGTCTTCTACACAGGTGTCAGCTCTGACCTGGATTTCTAGCCTCTGAATTGTTTGACTTGTGTTTTAAAAATATGCACCTAGATGCAGATGGATGCAACAGCAGGAACAGCTGATTCTACCTAAACAAACACCCATAAGCATTTCTGAAACTATAAACTTTTGAACACTCCAGAGAAAATCTGATTCTCCAAAAGTTATGGCCTCTGGTAAACTCACAACTTTACTAAACCTATTCAGCCAGCAATCATGGTGACCAACCACATCTTGCCTTTTGCAGGCACTTGCAGTGATTGCTGATGAAGTTTTTTTTTGTTGTCACCAGGCATTTTTGGCACAGTGTGTAAAGCTCTACAAGCATCAACAAGAAAATCCTTAGGTGTTGTATGTGCAAGTTTCCAGAAAATTTTGAGCTGAATGTGAGCTGAGAGGAGAGCCCACGTTGTAGACAATGTAAAGTCCTCTAGCCACGCACAGATGCTATACAGTAGCATAGAACTATGGCTTGCACTTTTTATATGCTCAAAGCCTAACAATACTCAAACTGCTCTTCCTTTGCCATGGAACCTTTTAGAGTCCAGAAATTTAAAATAATATGATATAATATAATAAATAAATTATAATAAGTATAATAAATATATAATAAATATAATATAACATAACATAATATAAAACAATATAATACAATACAATACAATATAAATAATAATTGCTTACCTTATAGTAACTGTTACTTCAAGGTGAAGTGTTAACTTGGATTCTATTCTTTGGGGCTTACTCAGTTTAGATAAGTAAGACTTGGTCTGCTTTGGCATTGCTCAAAGGAATGTTCTGCCTCAAATTAATACCTCATCTATATCTATTCCTTCAGGATACAAGTAGCCCAGAAGCATAGGTATTCAACTCCAGGGAAAAGTAGTTACTAATATAAGCAAACAAGCCTCTCAAAACAAGCCTCTCAAAAAGCCTCTTTCCTGTAGAATCATAGAATAGTTAGGGTTGGAAAGGACCTTAAGATCATCTAGTTCCAACCCCCCTGCCAGGGGCAGGGACACCTCCCACTAAACCATGCCACCCAAGGTAGGCTAAATAGCCCTTCTGTATCCTTTCAGCAGTTACCCATAGGAATCCCACCTACCAGTTACTACTATGCAAAACTCCACACACATGAAGGTTTCCTAAAACATCAGTCTTCTGAAATGGGCATCCAACTAGAAGACCAGGCCCCCAAAGGAGCATTCAGAATATGGACCAAGACCCACAGAGGAAATTTCAGAAATGCACTTATTTTCTGAAACAGGCAACTGATGCTCTACAAAAGATACTGCAAATTTTTAGCATGTTTGTTCTTGCCTGACAATTTTGATTTGCCAACATGTTTCGAAGGCCCAGAAAACACCAGTTTCAGAGCCACCCAGCCTCCAAAATGAAGATTCTCTTCCTCTCTGCTATGATGTCTTCCTCTGCCATTGCCTCTCCGTGCTGACAT
Source organism: Ara ararauna (assembly GCA_028858755.1). Classification (NCBI taxonomy): domain Eukaryota; kingdom Metazoa; phylum Chordata; class Aves; order Psittaciformes; family Psittacidae; genus Ara; species Ara ararauna. Next base: position 50,216,317 of record CM054379.1, read on the forward strand.
ATCTTCAGTTAGACTGGGTTTAGGTCTTGGGTGCTGACAGGAAGACTTGGTATTTCAGAAACATTTTAAAAAAGTTCTTGTTTATTACAGATTTTTTGACAGTAGGATAACTTTTAAAAGATATGAGATGTAGAACACTGACATCATCTTGAAAACATCATGATAAGACAAAAGTTCACATAAATAAGAAGGAACGTAGTAACTGGCAAACACAATTGAGATGCAAACTCTATGAGATCCTGCATACCACAGTAACACTGAATGGCAGCATGATCTGATTTAAGAATATAAACATGGTCAGTCTTCTAGATCTGGAGCCTCAGGTGAGAAGCTGAATGTCTTCTATGACAAACAGCTTGCAACGTCTCCAATAATAGTGCTTAAATAATTTAATAATAAGATAGGTTTTTATTAAATGTTCTCTATTTTGCTGCAAAGACTTACTGAACATGTTAGAAGAACTCAGAGGTATTCAGATGAAAATAAAAACAAATTAAAGATTATATGAGTGAATAAATAGAAACTACTTTTTTTGTTAAAAAAGCAAATTACAGGAAGAGTCCAATAAATCAAATCATTTATGCCTTGAAAGAGAATTTTACTGTCTCATTAGCAATAACTCCTTCAATGCCCAGTTAGCCATTACTTCATGAAAATTACAAGTAGAAGAATTACTGGAGTGCTCAGGCTGTCTTCTGATCTCCCTGTATTTTTTCATTAATTTTAATATGCCATTAGAACATTCAACACTCGAGTTAGTGACTCACGATATTAGATACAGCCCCAAAGCAATCCAAAGAGTCAAGAATATCTCATAGCACACTTTAGTAGCAATATCCTCTAAAACATCCTTTTGCATCTGAAATTCATCACTTCCTAAGCAACCTCATAAAAATGAATACTTGAGAGATGCCTGCAGTGATGCAGGCTGTACCCAAGCCCCTCTTCCACAAGTCACTTCACAGTTCTGCTATTAGCATTCATGAGTGGTAGAACTGGCTGGTAGGGAGCAAAGCATTGTCTGTCATCATGTCATGTTGAATCAGTCACTGATGATATGAGTTAGTGAATAATGTAGTATAAAATGAGCACTTCAGCAGAAGTAGGTAGCAAAGCATCAAAAAGACAGTCAGGTCATTATTCATAGAATAGTCAGGGTTGGAAAGGACCTTAAGATCACCTACTTCCAACCCCCCTGCCAGCGGCAGGGACACCTCCCACTAAACCATGTCACCCAAGGCTATGTCCAACCTCGCCTTGAACACTGCCGGTGATGGAGCATTCACAGCTTCCCTGGGCAACCCATTCCACTGCCTCACCACCCTTACAGTAAAGAATTTCTTCCTCATATCCAGTCTAAACTTCCCCTGTTTAAGTTGGAACCTGTTACCCCTTGTCTTCTCACTACAGTCCCTCATGAAGAGTCCCTCCCCAGCATCCCTATAGGCCCCTATCAGATATTGGAAGGCTGCTATAAGGTCTCCACGCAGCCTTTTCTTCTCCAGGCTCAACAGCCCCAACTTTCTCAGCCTATCTTCATATGGGAGGTGCTCCAGTCCCCTCATCATCCTCGTGGCCCTCCTCTGGACTTGTTCGAACAGTTCCATGTCCTTCTTATGTTGAGGACACCAGAACTGTACACAATACTCCAAGTGAGATCTCACAACAGCAGAGTAGAGGAGCAGGATCACCTCCCTTGACCTGCTGGTCACGCTCCTTTTGACGCAGCCCAGGATACGGTTGGCTTTCTGGGCTGTGAGCACACACTGCCGGCTCATGTTCATTTTCCCATCAACCAACACCCCCAAGTCCTTCTCTGCAGGACTTCTCTGAATCTCTTCTCTGCCCAACCTGTAGCTGTGCCTGGGATTGCTCTGACCCAGGTGTAGGACCTTGCACTTGTCATGGTTAAACTTCACCAGGTTGGCATCAGCCCACCTCACAAGCGATACCTATTTCACAACGTTTTACTTAATAATACTGACAGTGAATAGGGCCTTTTAAATGCAATAAAAAGAACTGTTATTTGGTGGCATCTGAATACAAGGCACTAGAGAAATCCAGCCTTATCAGAAAGGTATCAAACAACAGAGCTTAAGACATCTTTGACTGGGGAAGAAGAACATAAAGACACCTTTGATGGGGGACTATGAATGTAAAGATATCACCATTTCCATGTGACACTACCAAGTGTTAAACACTGTAACTGACCTGGAAAGGAGATTAGCAAATGTTATCTATGCATGCCTGCCAATTGCACACCTTTCCCCATGCTAGCTTTTATTTATATGGAAAGATTAATTTTTCCGTCAGTATGCATTTCACTATCATTATCAACAGCAGATAGACCTGAAATTACCGAGACTCATTGGTAATTTATCACTGCATGCTTCCAGGCAACTGCAAAGCACCCACTCCGCATACACACAAACTTTCCCACACAGTACCAAATCTGATATGGAAATGAAAGATTCTTAAATTGGGTGACAGAAACCTACAAAGAAAGTTTAAAGTAATCTACGAGCTGTGGGTTGTGCAGGAAAAGAAGAAGAAAAGATTAATATCTCTAATTACAAAATGGGAATTATCTTCAAATGTTTCCATTTGGATGGGTAATTAACTGAGATAAGGGTTGCAAATACATGGCCTGAAGTGTTCTTACCTTTCATGTTAAAGTAAGGTTAATATCCATGAGGAAAAATGTTCTCAAAGTGTACTTACTACATCAATCAAGTCTTTCTATGTGGGAGGACAAATTCTTCCCCTTAAATTGTGAAGCTATTCTGGCTTCTCTCTTTAAGAGGTAGAAATCCTACAGTGATTTCATGTAGAGTGCTTGATGACTTGCTACTGCATGAGCTTCAGCAACATTAATCTCACTCCAAAGCAGGCGATGCTGTTTCAGTACTCATTTGCATGAAATATTGTAGTGAGGAAATAGAGTTATGCTGCAGAGCTTGTTTCGTCAGTCAATTGATAAGGCACAGAAAATACACTTTGGTTAAGAAATAAAAAAAATGCAGTTTATGAACATGACCACTATAGGTGGGTATGACTCAGTATTTTGACTTTTTCAGAAATGCTCATTTTAATAAAAGCCCGCACAAGTGACTGACAGGATATTACCCTGTTGATGTAAATAGGACAGCTGGACTGGAAAACAGCTAACAGTTCCTTGCGTGGTAGAGGTAACAGATAAACTCAGGACTGCACATCTCATCTCAGCAATCCAGGGGAACCAATCAGAACTTCAGACCTGGCCCTTATCTGTGGAGCCGTGGAGTATTTTCTTATTCTGTACTTTTCAGAATCACAGTTTGATGTGCTTTAACTCAACACACAACATGCCACATTCCAGAAATTTGACTTTATCTTCAGACCCAGGCTTGGCCACTCTTGCCCAGAGCAAGTGATGAGGGCAAGATACAAGCAAGGTACATCACGCCAGAGATGTACCAAAGACAAGTTCATCCTTTCCTGGGACTGTCTCTGCCCACTCCATGTTTCTGAGGAACACAGTCATCAGCACATGTAGAGGCTGCTGCTCACCTTGAACTCGCAGCTGGGGACAGGTTGCCATACACATAATTAGGGGATGTTGTCACTCGATTTGGCAATAAAAGCTAAGAAGGACTATTTCTCCCCCAGACATTCAAACTGTTCCATATGCTCTTCATGATAAACTAAGTGGCTGCAAACCGCCACCTATAGACCAGTCAGGGAGTGCCTGAGCAGAAAAGAGCCCTAACATGCTACAGCTTCCAGCTGCTACACCCTGCACAGTAACATTTCTGGAGTAGGTGTACATTTTGTGACATAATACCCTGAAGCACACTGCAGAGAAAAAGGCTGTTTTCCAGAGCAGCTACCACAAGTTTCTGTACACACCACACAATTGCTGTAATCCTCATTGTTCTATATGACTGCCTCAGACTTAGTAAAACCACTTTGGCTATGTCAAATAAACATAACAATCTTAAACATACCTGCTGAGGAGAGACTGGGGATGTGAGATACGAGATACAGCAAGCAGAAAAGCAGCAGGGAGAAAGCTGGGCAGGGACCTTTGAATATTACAGGTTATTTTGTCTCAATCAGAAAACAAAACAATGAAGAAGCATTTCATGCAATGATGAGATCACAAGAAATTGTAAGAGAAAGGAAAGAGACAGGAAAAAATACAGCAGGAAGAAAAAGAAGGGAATATGACAATAACTCAGATTGCAAACAACTGAGAGAGGTTTAAATACCAGAAGTAACGTTCATGGTCAGGCAAAACCAGAAATAGATGTAAAATGTATTCAGACCATGTTCATCCACAATCATAGAATCATAGAATAGTTAGGGTTGGAAAGGACCTTAAGATCATCAAGTTCCAACTCCCCTGCCAGGGGCAGGGACACCTCCCACTAAACCATGTCACCCACAGCTATGTCCAATCCAGCCTTGAACACGCCAGTGATGGAGCATCCGCAACTTCCCTGGGCAACCCGTTCCAGTGCCTCACCACCTGAGTTTCTTCCTTATATCCAATCTAAACTTTCCCTGTTTAAGTTTGAACCCGTTACCCCTTGTCCTCTCACTACAGTCCCTCATGAAGAGTCCCTCCCCAGCATCCCTATAGGCCCCCTTCAGATACTGGCAGGCTGCTGTGAGGTCTCCACGCAGCCTTCTCTTCTCCAGGCTCAACAGCCCCAACTTTCTCAGCCTATCTTCATATGGGAGGTGCTCCAGACCCCTGATCACCCTCGTGGTCCTCCTTTGGACTTGTTCCAACAATGATCAAAGATATGCAAGTTTTCTTTCCAACAATTTCTAATACCAGTACACAGAATCTTATTCCAGTACAGCTTGTACAGCTACCCACATGTTAACCACTAGACCATCTGGGATCTTTCCTTTATTGATTTAGGGGGTATGGCTATGAATTAAGCCTACGCCTTTTACCAGTGGTCAAGCGTTTACAGTGGTGACTTTCAAGTTGTGTGCATGTGTGTATGCCATGAGGAGAAATAATGAGGGAAAGCACAGCAACCAGCTGTTGTTTGGGGCTAGTTTGAGCCAGTTTCTATTCCAGTTTCTAGACCAAGAACACAGTGTTTGTCCACGGTCTGTGAAGACCTAACTTGTTAAAGGCTTTTTGGCTCTCCTCCTCATTTCCACTTGCTAAATTGCCATAAAAAGCAGTGTTATGGCAGGGATTTTCACCTTTGGCATTTCTGAAATGTCTAGTCTTAAGCCATCTTGTTTTTCACATTACTTACTTGTGTTTGCAAGTGGTGTAGCTTCAAGAAACATGCTGCGTAGTCATGATTAGCAGAGGAAAAGCCCTACGGCACTGTGAACCAGGAGGCTAAGGAGCAAGTGTCATCCACTTGCTGATCTGAAAAAGTCCCTGCTTAATCATTGTGCTTCCAGGACAACGTTACTTCAGAGACAGGGGCCTCTTAAAAGAAAACTGATTTCTCAGTCCTACTGATGCGTGTCAGCAGTGCTGGCACAGAGAAACTCAGACCCTTCACAGGATAGCTGCTCTGACCCCAACCCCAAATTCTTCTTTACCTCCAAATTCACAGTTAAGACTCATTGGTAAAGGCTCCCAATTCAGAGGTCTGCTAAATCTCACAAGAACAGCCACTTTGAGATCAAGCACAAATTGATCGTATAATACTGGGCTAATACTGTATTGTAAAAGCTGAGCCTATAGCACTGAATTCAGGTGCTGCATATTGTCTCCCTCTTATGATGGCATCTAGGCCAGGAAATCTCAAACTGGAATGATGCATTGTTCTGTACCTGCTCAGCTTTGCTTTGCTTTTCTCAAGAAATGACGACTTATTTCCTTCACTCAGACTTCATTTTTGTATCTCCTCAGTGACATCCAAAAAAGGGGAAGGAGGGAGGAAGGGAAATAAAAAATAAAAGAAAAAAAAAAAACCAATCAGAAAAAGAAAGTTGGCCAGGCTACAGCTCTTGTGACTGAGCTGACCATAACTACTAACAAGTACAAGAAGCTTGGGAAACCATCACCACAAGAATTGTAGTTAAACTAAAAATATGGCAACACAGCCTGATTGGGACTTGATCACTGTGTTTTAAACACAGATTTTTCTTTTATTGCTTGTTTTCATGCAAAGGCCACTAGAAAGTCAAATATTATGATCTATAAATATAAACTCTGAAAAATCTTGCAATTTCTTACCAAAACAGCCTCATGCCCTCTATTTTACTTGGGGGAGATTAAATTAATCTGAAATTCATAGATAACGTGTAATAGAGAGGTTCAGCACTCCAGAACTCTTTCCACAAGATGGCTTAATTTCTGCTTCTGTAAATGATTTGACACAAAAGAAGGTGCTAGAATGTGCCTAATAATAAATGTTCAGGAGCTGAGGGGGTTGTGGACACCATGTGAAGAAGATCAAGGCTAAAGAGACCATGCAGTTACTATAAACTATGTAAAATAGAGCAGATGCAATCAGGTATTTGCGTCAATCTCCTTTACTTTTTCATACTCACTTGCACATTAATACTGCTGTTGTACATCTCTACTAAAAGCTCGGCACTTACGCGCTACACTTATCCTTCTGATTACCAAGATAAAAGCACCTGGCTCTCTCATCAGTTACCAGAATTTCCAAATCACCGTCACCCTTTTTTAAGAACATAATGGGCTTTTAAAAATGGATGATTTACACAAATTCACAAAGGCATAGTAGCATTAGTATTTTATTTTCATTGAGACAACACCCAAGCTCTAGCTCTTTTGAATGGCACTCCAAGTATACAGATGCATATTAAAAGCCACTTGCTGAAATACACTGAAATAATTTCCAATTATGCTTAAAGAAATGTCATTTCAGAGTAGTAAAAATTGATAGTCAGTCAAACCTTGTTATTCAGTCATGGCACATGACATTTATGTTTTGATGTCTATTAGTTCTTTAATTATTTTCCCTTCAAGCATTGACTCGTTGAGAGTTGATAGCTCTCTGGGGTTGTTACCAATTACTCCAAAATTATTTGTCCTGAAAAAATTGTCATTGCTGTTAATAAGTGGCAAGTCTGAGTGCTTAACTGCGTGATTCACCAATATCAACTGTTAATAAGAACTCACTAAAAATACTGAAAGTTCAGTGCAGTAATAACAGCTCTTAATGCAGAACCTTGTCTCATAATGACGGTCTTTATACAAAGGTCTCTGTTTCATACAGATGTCAGCAGTGGTAAAAAGTACTTCCTTTTTAGGAGGATGCCAATCACGGTTTCAGGCAAACTACTAAACAGGAGGGATCTACTTGAGAAATGGAAGAAATGCCTTAGGTTGGTACCTAGTTCACTTTATCTTGGGTTGGGATTAATTACACCTGCCTTCATTCATCTTATTCTTAGACTTCACTGATTAAGACTGCTAGGGAGATCATGTCAAGACTTCACCCTACTTGCTATTATAAGGATTTTTCAAGAGTTTAAGCTGAGTCCAGCTTTTTTCTTCTTTATTCACCACAGACATCAACAAGTGGTGATACTTTTTGCCCCATGCAGTATACTCCTATTGCTTTGGGAGATCCATACTATTCTTTTCTTAAGGCTAAACAACTTTATTCTTCCCAGGCCTTCCTCAGTGATGACATTTTCTTCACCTGAAATGTTTCTTGAAACAAAAATGTGTCCATTTCAGCAAAAAACCTGCACAGGAATGTGAATCATAGGTATCATTTTACTACACAGACATAGGAGGAGGCGCTCCAAAAGCCCACTGTCACCTCTGAACACCACAGGCATCGTGTGTCTAAGCATCTATATATGTGACTCTATATATTTACATTTATGTAAAATCATGCATACAGAGTTAAAAATGAAAGCCACAGAAAGCCAGTATGAGAGATTACCCAAGAAAACAGTGATGATGGAAAAAGTAGGGATAATGAGATGAACATAAGCACTCAGTATGAAACTAGGTTGAAGGATTACTGGGATACTGTGCACGTCAACAAGTTAGATGAAAAAAGCATCTCACCACTTGGTTCTACTATGGTTTCAATGGAGTGCTGTATCACATCATGGCACCCAAATATTTGCATTTCAAAGAGGACTTTAAGAAAAAAAATATTCTGGATAGTTTCAAACAAGAGCTGTTAAATAATGGAAAGATGACAAACATCAGAAGAATCCAGCATATTTAGTTCAGAAAGTTACTCCATTACATCCTTTGGGATTATAAATACACTGAAGTCCTGCACCAAAACCAGTATTGAGACAAATGACTGGAAGCTGAAACTAAGAAAAAAAGATTCAAAGTCAATTCAACCCACTAGCATAGGAAGCATGATAGCTCAGGGTATTTCACTGGACCTACAGATCTGTCGGTTGATTTTCAGATGGCAGGCTGTGTGCATTAAATGTCAAGAAGCTGCACTCATATCAAGATTTGATTAGGTTAACATAGCAATTTCCAAACTTTGCCAAGCTCTGAAATCCTTAATTCACTGGGTTGGTGTCAGTCTATAATTTTAATATACAGCATTTTTCTTTGTTCTGAGCAACAAAGGAAGGTAAAAATATGAAGTTTTACACTGGAAGAACCACTGATGTTTTCAAGCTCAGAAACTCAATTCCAGCTTTTTTCATCACAAGAAAAGTAGAACTTTTTTCATATACAAAAATACTAAAGAGGTAGAGAATAGTTTAAAAAAACAGGGATGAGAGGAAATAAAAGCATTACAGGATTTGACACCAGCCTCCATCTAGCTATAGGTCAAAAACGCCTCAAACATGAGCCTTGTTGACAAACGATAAGGCTACACTAGTGCTTCTTTCATTCACCTTTTGTAAACCTCTGTGCTTTATTTCTTCCTGGGTTGGAACAACATACTACCATGCCACCTAAAGCAGCTTTACTGACCTCCTCTGAAGCATCACATAGTATGTGAGAAAGCCTCATAAAGGCCGCAAGAAGAGACAACTCAGCAGAGATCTTCCCCCTGACCATGTAGTATGGCTGGACACCATCTCCAAGACAGAAATGTGTTGTTTTGCTTCCCACAGCAAGCTCTACACATGCTCCTCCGGCGTACATTCACAAAAACCCACATGCCCTTTCTCCAAAATTACATCTGTTTGTACAAGCCAGGATGCAGGAACCAGGCTTCGTACTGGTGATTTTCTGCTAGAAGTAGCTGAAATACTTTGATTTTGCTCAGCTGGCAGAGTTCCTCTGTTGATTTACCTTATCTTACTGAACTCTCACTCACTTCTTTTAATTTGAGTTCACACATATTTAATTAAGGTACTTAAAACACTAGCACTAACTGCTGAAAACATATGTATGAAACAGTATAAAGTGTATGAGATAAGGAGAATCCCAGGTGGGTACCAAATGGCTTTGGCTAACCAACACACTGGCTAAAGATTAGCAAAATACTGCGGCAACAGAAAACTGTTTCAAAGATGTGTCTGACCGCAGTTTTACAGACCCCTGCAGAAGCACAGAAAAGATAGCAAAATTCCATTTAGCTATTAAATTGAATTACAAAAATAAAGCAACTTAATATGAGCTAAAAAGGAAAGACAACCATTTGCATCAAAATCTAATAAAAAGGCTAGGAAAAAAACAGGAAGGCAATTCTGGTTTCATGATGAAGCAAAGCTAGAAACAGGTCAAGATACAACATCATGGAAACAGTCTTGAAATCAGTTATTACGAATATTGCAAAGGGATGCATAAATAAAATATGCAATGAGAATCTGTTAGTAGATCATATTCTTGTTTCCAAGCAGATGAACCTTAAAGGGAAGATGTTTAATAAGTAACATTTCCCTAGATACTGAGAGACACTACGAAACTGCAGCAAGAAGAGAGAAAGAGGGCGGGAGAGCAGGAAACCAAGTGAAGCAGAGCAAGGAGCAGCAGTTTTAAAATGTTGCTACGCAATGCCAAAGCATTTAAATAAACTAGGAGATTGCAGAGGGGGAGGGAGGGAAACATTGAGGTTTCCCCAAAAGCAGTTTAAATACACACACACACACACACACACAGAGAAAAAGGCATGTGTGAACTGTATTTCCGAACAGTATTACCAAGAAGTTGAAGGAGACACATGATAATGTTTTGCCAAGCTACAAAATAAATGACAGGCCTGTTAAGCACCTGGTTTCCAGAGATGAGCAGATGGACAGTAACAGAAATGAAAAAGGCAATAGCTGACAAGAAAGGGACAAGTGAGCAACGCGGAAAATAAACCAGCACTCAGTCAACAGCAAATGTACAAGATGCAAAAAGAATACAAGAAAAAAAACCAGTAATGCATAGAAAACTTAAGGGAAAAACCTTATACCGAGAATCATTATGTCAAGGGTTTCAGAAATGAATTCACCTGACAGTGACTTTGAGGTTTCTCCTATAAGACATTAATGAAACATAAAAAGTAGGGGTTTGTCAGCCCCAAGTGAAAAACAGGACAGCAGTAAATGAATAGGAAATCAGAAGCCAGAGAGAAAAAATCAGCACCTTTTTTTTCCATGCTAAAGTCTATACTAAATAGTGCAAATTAAAACTGTACAGTAAGATGAGACCAAGATCTTTATTATAAACAAGTTAGATACATGAGAAGATATAAAGATTGAAATTTCATATAGGGAGGAAAAGTCACAGCCTTCAAGAAAAGGTCATAAACTTGGACTAAACTTAAGGCATACAACAAGTATATGCATAATTGAATCAAATCAGGATGGTTATGAGTCAGTCACGAGTTTCTAATTGACACACTTGCTTATCACTGACCCTAAAGAAGTAAAAGCACTACTGCAGATATCCATTCTTAGCATGATCAGTGCAATAATCACTAGGATTTAAAACTGATATTTTCTCAAAGACTTCCAAGTACATTCACCACCTGAGACAACAAATGGAGTAAGCTTCTACAGGATACTGCTTCAGCACACTGTAACTTGAATGTCGATAAGAGCTGGAAGCCAGCTACCACATCCTGAAAAATAAAATGGGGAATGAAAAGGCAATCAGCATACAGCATGAGATCAGCCAGGCAGAGCAGAAGTATCACTCCAGCAAATGACAGTGAGCTGCTGGATTGCACATCAGCTTCATTATCAACAGATGGTCAAGAAATCCAACATCATAAAGAAAAGTCTGCTTGACAAAAGTCTAACCAGTGAGGAGAGGCTTTTTTTTTTTTTTCCTTTCTCTTAGTTTTTAACAAAAAACGTCACAATCAAAACAGGTATTTCATTAAAGTGACTGAGAAGTAGCTAGCTAACTGCTGAGGCAGAGTGGCTTTGCTTATGAAAAAACATCAACGGAACAAGAACATTCAACTCACAAGCATAAAACTGTTTAGGTTGGAAAAGACTTTTCAGATCATCAAGTCCAACCATTACCCTACCACTGCCAAGACCACCACTAAACCATGTCAAATGGAAAGTGCCAGCCACCCACCTAATTGAGAGTTTTAAGCCAGGCATAGAAGGAAACAAGAAAATAAAGCAGAGGTATCCAAGCGTTTATATTCATTATTCTGTTAGGTTGGCCAATCCCAGGAGATAGAATTGTATTATTCTCTGTGCCTGTAAAGACAAGAACTGCAGAGACAAGCTGAGCCACCTTGAAAGCATTACTTTAAAGGCACAGTGGAACATCAAGAAAGTCAGAGCCACCACCAAGGATACTGCCATTTCTGAAACGCCAGAATTGCCAAATTCAAATCAGGACACTTAGTAAGTGGTTATGAGAGTTGTAGAAGTTAAGCTAAGTGGCAAAGTGATCATGCACTAACAGCAGGTTACAGAACAAAGCTGAGATGGGATTTTGCTCAAAACTACTTGGCTCTACCTCTCTAAAACATGAAATAATATTAAAAATTGAGATTTTAGAGTATTGCTGGTCCCAGAGAAATCTTTACAGAAAGAAAAAGGAAAAAAAAACCCAAACCAACCAACCAAACAAGAAAACCCAATAGCATTTCAGTGGAACAATATCACAAACTGGCTGTAGTCTTGCAGTGAGTTTGTAGTAATATGTGCATTACACATTGCTACCATTCCATTGTCACATGAGGAGGAAAACCAAATTTCCTGTTATAATCCTAAAGCATACGGTTTTAAAATTGAAAGAAAAAAAGCGTGCTTTGGGGTTAAGATTCCCTCTCTCAGTAGCATTAATTTCAAACTATTTCAACATGTGACATGAAGACAAACATATACTATCTATGGAGCTCACTGGCTCCAGCACATCTACAGACAGAGACAACAGTAGGACAGACCATTCAGAAGGAAGGTGGTTGCAAAGTGCCCAAGAAACCTGGGCCTGCAGGAAATACATAGACTTTGTCAGCATCAGTATTTCCCAGTGAAATAAATTGATACATACGTGGAAGAGCTTTTTACTAATTTCCTTTCAGTGTGGAAGGACTGAGCACTTCAGTGAACTACCATCGGTTTGGAGAGTGCTGTGTTTCTTCCAGATAATTTTGAATCGACAAATATAGAAAAAAAGTCAGCTAATCTACCCTAACACTCTACTACTAGGTTTTAAATTTACTGTCCCAAACAAACATGACAGAGGACACATGCAGGCTCTCCTCGCAGGGTACTACGATCTTACATAAGGAAACGGCAAAGAATTTTCAGAACTTTTCACTTGATGAAGACAAGAAGAAATAAGACCAGGACACTGCACTCTTGTGTCTCACGCCTGGCTCACACAGAACAAGAGGGAACTGAAAGAGCCTGTGCAATAAGTTACCTGTTTGAAATGCTTTCAGCCACAGAGGATAGAGCCAGTTTTGCCTGGAATTTACTTTGCTCATGTGTAAGCATTTTCTATCATGGATGTGAGTGTGTGAAGGTACATGAGAAGGAAACCAATTCCAGATTTCAGCCTGCACTCCATCTCCAATCCTGCACTTTTATGCTTAGCTGTACATACCTCCAAACAGTTGCCTAAGACGTACTGTAACTTCCACATCAAGAGACCAAGAACATAAAATGGTTTAATAAGAAAACAATTCTTCAGGTTTTTCAGGTTGTTTTTTTTTTTTTTTTTTTTGCTTGTATTCAAGCAAGCTTTCTGGTACTATATGCTTCCAATCAAAATACCAGTAAACCTTAACCCAGTCCTTGGTAATGTTATTGCCTGAAACACTGCCTTGCGGTAATCTTGTGTAATGCATTACGATAGGTGCAACTTGATATTTTTTTTCCTCCCTCTCAGCCTGATCCAAAATGTGTTGAACTGATAGAACACCAGGAATGTTGCAAAGGCTGGAGCTCAACATATTGTACCTACAACTGTAACACTACTGAACCGTATCACAGCTGCATCACCACAGGAGATCACATGAAGAAGCAGACATACTTTACGGACATAGTCAAGGCACAGATACTTTTGAGAAAGCAGGGCTGGCAAACCGATATCTAATTTGAATGTGGGAAGCCACAAGAGAAATACTCTTTGTGTATAACTCAAAAGGACATAGGAATCGATGGATCAATTTTCCAGCTCTGCCTCACACTTGAACTTCACAAAACTTCCGTTTTAGCTTCTCTCCCCAAGAGCTGCTCAATAAAGCTAAAAGGAATTTAACATCCAGTAACTGAAATTAATCATCATTACACTGTCAGCAGTGGAATCCAAAAGAGATGTTATTAAAAATGTTAGAAATATTTAAACAAGAGTCAAAAAGCCAGTTCTTGAGTCTGCTGGATATCAACATGTTGCTTCAGTCCAAAGCAGTGTTGCAAATATCTAACCCTGAGCTTAGTGATGCTACTTCTAATAAGTTAAATATTACATTTCTATTCATAAAGCCTTCCTTCTTCCAGAATGGACATTGATTAATTAGTTCTCAATTAATAAAAGATCATCAGCTTTTATTCTATGATAAATCTTCCAATTGTAATGTGTTTGTATTCTCCTGCCCTACCAACTGCATCTCCTCCAGCTGCTATGAACTATTAGTAATGTTTCCAAAATGAAAACACGGAAATGTTCCTGTTTCCTCCCCAATGCCAGAACTGACAAAAATGAAACAGACAATGACACTGACAATTTTTATGTGATCCCATTGTCTTTGCTGAAAATAAGCGCGTAAATAACAGTGCAATGTGTAACTCAACCCTACTTCTACTTGAGTTAGCTTAATTTTTTCCTTCAACTGAAGTGGAAGGAGACTCTTCATATGCCAATACACAATGCCTAACCAGAGCAGATCTCTCTACACTTCTCATTATCATTCTCATTCAGCATATCAGTATACCACAAAAAATAATAGCATTTTGATAGTACTTGCGGTGGCTTTAAGGCTGCTCATTACCCTCCAATGGCATTTCTAATTGTGGCTCAGCTTACAGCAGGTGGAGACATCAACTAAAAATATCATGGTGGGTTTTTGTGTCTGCACATGTGCGTACATGCCTGTGTGCTTGCATGCAGGTGCTTGCTTATGCGTGCAAATAATGCAACTGAGATTCAGCAACACAGTGCTACACAAACACCACCACCAAATATTCCTTCGCAAGATAATAGTGACAACAGGAAAATATTTGTTTGCTATATGTTCAAAACCAGAAAAAAGTCCTTGTAACCTGCACTTTTAATTCCCTTTTGTACTCAGCCCATGTTGCCACAACTGCCTCTCAGCAAGCTTGGAGGCAGACAAGCAAATTTGCACCTGAGTATTTCTGCACAGGCTGAGAAATACCTAAGCATTCTGGAAGGTGCTAAAGTGTTTGTAAAGATGTATCTATGGGAACATGTAACATGTTTTAAAAAGTTACTTCAGGTAAAAGCACTTGCACCAGGTCAGTAGTTACCTTTATTTTGCAATGAACTTAAAACCTTTGTTGCATTATGCAAACACTATTGCATAACACTTCATGCAGAATAAATAGAAAAAAATATGAGGTTTATAAAGCTGTGGTGGGGATATACCCAGGGTAGAAAAGCATCATAGCTTTCAGAAGAAAACTACTGAAATATTCACAAGTCAATAGAGAACATTGAAACATCCAGCACTGCTGCGCCAAGGCTATCAGCACTACTGTCACAAGGAGAAACACACCTCAGAGACAGTATGCAGTTACGATGCCTGTGATATGGCCTTTTTTTGCTACTGTGTTTTCATAAACCCTTTTCAGCACTTATTCTGAATCCTAACTCCACATAGCTCCTTCTGGGGGGGAATTTTTTAAACCTCATCCCCTTAATGAGCTAAATTTTTGTCATCAAAGCAGGAGACTCGCTCATGATCTATGCTTCATGAGGTATAAAAGCACAACCCAGAAGAAATTAAATTCAGCTTCAGAACTACATGAACTTGGACATTACTGAAATTAAAGCAGTAATTTCAGACTCCGACCAATGTAAAAATATGCATGGCTTAATGACTGCTACACAGGAAAGACTTTTATATGGGAACATTAGGAATCTTTGTATGCTGTTTATAAGTCCACTCCAGTAAAAACTGAAACATCGCATACACATTTTGCACTGCTATTTACAATTTCTGCAGCAATTGGTGAGTTTCTAACATACCCAACAGTACTTCACAGAATAAGTATTTACTGCACAGTATTACATAAATCTTCACTTCTCCTCGTCCACCGAAGCTTCATCAACACTATGCCTTCCATTATTGCTGCTCCTTCTTTAGCTGCAAAGGAACAGCAAGAACAGGACTAAATAAAAGCTAGGCTTATTGTTTCTAGGAAAGAAGAGGTTGGAAACTAAGCAGCATAAACAACTGCAGCTTGCAAGTCACACAGTTTTCACAATTCCAGCCCAAATCTCCCTTTTGATGCCATCAGCCAGAGAAGAGAATTCCCTGGGAGTGCAATTTCCACCTGTCTGCTTGTGTCACTGCCCAGTTTGGATGGGATGCTCCAAAAACTTGCACATATCAAATAACATAATGTGCTTTGAAAAGTAATCACATACCTCTCCCTCCCCCAGACAATCAATTTAGGCTCATGCTTGCTTTATTTTTATTGTGCTGATTTGCCATTTCCCTCTCTCTCTGCTGCGTGACCTTAAACTAATCATATTACTTGTGTGTTGATAGCCACCACCTAGAAGATGGATAACACTTTGCAGTTACTACACCTCCCAAATATGGTGGGGCTTAATTGTTAACATTTGCAAAGTGCAGAGATAAAGTTCAGATGAAAAGGTTCACTACCACTGAGTACATACGGATGGAGAGAAGAGATAACACATTGACTATGTTTGCTGAAGTGGTGCAATATAATTCAATTCTATAACCACAAACAAGTCAAATGAAGAGTTACCAGCTATGCGCACGTGCATTCACTCACATTCTCCTTCAGCCCAGATGCCATTATTTATTTGTGAAATACAAAGATGTGACCCTGAAAAGCCCACTGTGTTCATAGTCTTACAGCTTGATTCCACCTCCACAGTATGCACAAACGTGGGCAGTGCATCTTGTAAATCTTAAAATACACACAGTGGGAGAAAGACTAAGATTCTGCATGTTTTTCCATTCTATTGCAATAAAAGCAGCATACAGAATGCAGGATAAACGAAAGCATCTGCACCGGCACATAAGGAAAATACAAGACAACTTTACACTCACTACATTCTTTATATTTTTTTTCTTTTTGCTACTGTACCACCAGTTGTTCCAGGCATCGTGTCACCAGATGGCACGAACACAGCCCACACCATGAAGCACTGTGCTGCCATCTATGACACTTAAAGAGTGGTAGGGTCCCCTCCAGAGCAAACCTGTAGCATTATACAAAGAATAGCCCTAGAAGCTATTCCTTCTGCAAGCTGGTCACAGCTGGTGAATCATGATGACTGGAGACAGCTGAACAGCAGCAGGAAGCTCGTATTCACTGTGCAGCTCTCACGACCTCTCCACCTACCATACAGAGATTACAGCCAGACTCACAAACTTGATACCACTGCTGTGCTTAAAGCACAGGGCACCTGGCATCCTCCCACCTCAAACTGCATAACATACAAGACAGGCAGCTATTTCCTTGTAGTCAGGGTTCACTGGCTGACAAGAATACATGATATATTCCTGCAGAATTACAGGATGACAAAATGACTAGATGAGGAAGACATATCTTCTACTTTAATGGCACTTCAATATGAGAAGACAGATCTACAAGCAGTACCACAGTGAGAAATTAGTTGAGAATCCATCCCCAGGTGTTGCATGCTCCATATCTAATTTTAAAGTACAGAAAAGAGAAGAAGGAGGGAAGAGGGGAGAGAGAAGAAATCTTAAGAGTATTGAGAATAATTAAAAAAAAAAGCTTTGGGATCAATTCTCTGCTTACTTTTTTATTTGAGAATGATTCATTAAAACAATGACTTTTTTATTAGAGAGGAGAGCTGAATCCCAGCCTTCCCCAAGCTGTACATTATAACTTGAGAGCAAATGCAGTGGGACTGTAAGCCTACTCTTACATAAACGTTGTTTGTTTGCTTTCTTATCCATTTTTCATGCATGTAATATCCTTTATGCAAAGCTTAGCTATGTTTTAACAAGTCTTATTCCCTTTGTTATCTGAAAAGTTCACACAAGATTTAAAAGTCTTGACCTCAACATTAAAACTATTTTAACTTTAAAGCAACTCTGCAGATCAATAAAGAACTCACTTAAATCAAGATCAAGGAGTGTGATTATCTGTTCTGAACCACCACTTAACTCTGACTAAGTGATATTCTTGGATCCCTTTTCCTCTCAAAAAACATAGTTGCAGTTGAACTCCGCTGCTCCACTCTGTACAATTCCTGATCCTATACAGGACTTTGTATTTCCAGCCAAAAGCATCCTCCAAAGAGCCACCTAGACAAAGCACTTGCACAAAGCTAACATTCGCGACAAACTCAGGGTGCTCCCACAAAAACATGAATCAAGAAGTTCTTCTCCCTCTTTGTCAGGATTGAGCCCTGCAAATTCAGTATATTAATCAATTTTGAGGGGAAAAAAAAAAAGGGCAAAAAACCACAACAAAAAAAGCCAACAAAAAAAAAACCCTGCAGATTAGCAACTTTATAGTAATTTTATATTTGAGAACAAAGCGGGTTCAACACCTGGAACAGCCCACTGCTTTTATAGCTATTTCCCACAGTACACAAGCTTTCTTTTAAATCAGAAGGATAGTTAGAATCATAGAATCAGAGAATAGTTAGGGTTGGAAAGGACCTTAAGATCATCCAGTTCCAACCCCCCTGCCAGGGGCAGGGACACCTCCCACTAAACCATGCCACCCAAGGCTATGTCCAATCCAGCCTTGAACACCGCCAGCGATGGAGCATTCACAACTTCCCTGGGTAACCCATTCCAGTGCCTCACCACCCTACAGCCCTGCAGTGCATCAAGTAAAGCACTTACTGCAAGTATTCCCATCAGAACAGGGAATGAATCACCAGTAGAATTTGAAATAGAATTAAAAGCTACAACTTCTTTTGCCTGTGTAGCTTCAAAATGCCTGCAGTTCCTGTTTCACACACACAAAGGAAATACTTTTAGATAACTTTATACTTACCTAAATTGTTGAATATATATAACCAGCACATAGAAGTATACCAGCTTTGTGTAAATCAAGATTTTATGGTTTATTGCATTTGTTTACAATTTTTGTGGGGGATTTTTTGGTGTAGCTTGACTCGAAACCATCAGACATATCTACATAGGGTTTTTTCAAGATTCTTTTATCACACAGTGATCAATTCTCTACATTCATTTTCTGTAGCTTGCTCAATTCCAGTTCTCCAGAGTTCATGAGTACTGACAGTACTAAAAAAACACAAGATCAAGCACACCTATACAAACAGACAAACTAGACAGAATATTTCAGGTAAGGCTACTTTTTTTTTTTCCCCTTTTTTTTTTATATGTATACAAATTTTTTTAAACCAGGCACAGCGAACTTTGGAACACACAATACTGAAAGCCACCCATGCTAATCTTTGAAGGTTAGGTGCTTGCAAATTCCACAGTCAAGCATTCATCCCCATAGCTTTAGCAACAAATACACAGCTCTTATTTCCTCAGCACTTCAAGTGAATTGTACCTTAAACACAGTGGCTCTAAAAAACTGTACCATATTTACCAGAGTAAGACTACATATGAGCTAATTAAGTGCCACCACATTCTATTCGACTGTGTGCTTTACTTTACAATAGGGCTGACTGCTCAGAGGCCAGTCCCACAGCGGTGAAAAACATGCACAACTCAACTGAGAGCAGGCAATGGCAGGGCATTGGGATACAGCGCGGAGCATGACAGTAAAAAGTACCGGCCACAAGAGTCAGAGAACCAGTACTTGCTTACATAACTTAACAAAAACTGCATTATCAAACTGTACTTTTACATGAAGTTCAAATATAAACTTTATCCAATATTCCCAATTTTCCAGAAAGCTGTGAAGAACAACCACACCTGCCCCAAACTTTGAAGATGTAAAATTTCTGCACATTCAATTCCACATTAAATCACAAAATAAGCATTCACTTTTCAGCCACCTGTGAATTTAATAAAAATCCCTCACAGTTTAAGATTAGCAAATACATTTCCAATCTGTTTCATGTAACTTTACTAATAATATGTCTTGTCAAAGAAATTCTCTCAAAACATACATACAATATATATGTGGGTAAAGGACACCGTGAGCATGTTATTTCTATTCTCTCTAACAAATACCTAATTATTATGTGCAGTGTTTTAATGCTGATGTTAAAGATCATATGATTCCTGTTCTTCCATCCCGTTTTACTTATAACAAGAACTCCAGAGTGCACATACAACATGGACTGTGAAGAGTACAAATTAGTGCTTATTCCACGTAGGTGCTGCTATAGGTCCCTGAGGAGCCCTTTCAACAGTCACAAATTCGTCAGGGTTGTCAAAAGCTTCATAGTGGATTAATAAATCTTGAATAGCACACTCCTCGATCTGGAAGGAAAAGAGAACATGTATATCAGTGTCAGATCTACATTTAAACCAGCAGCAGTTATGAACTGGCTTTATTAATCCTGAATGCATGCCTGCTACAGACCTCCTAATCAGGAAAAAGTATACATGAGCCCTTCTTCAGAAAACTTGATGAAATCTCATGTTTGCAAGCCCTGCTCCTCTTGGGAAACCGCAGCCACTCTGACACCTGCTAGGCTTGATACAATACAAGCCAGCAACACAACAGGGCACAAGCACTCCAGGAGGTTTGTGTTGGTGAAAACTTCCTAAAACAGATGAACAAATAGCTGATGAAGGGTGACACTCTGCTGGATCTCACGCTTACAAAGAAGGACTGGTCAGGGATAAGAAGGTCAAGGGCAGCCTTGGCTGCAGTGACCATGACATGGTGGAGCTCAGTATTCAGAGTGATGGGAACATGGCAAATAGGATAACACCCTGAGACTTCAGAACAGAAGACTATCATCTGCTCAGGTACCTGCTTTTTAAAAATTCATAGGACACAGCCCTGGAAAGAAGTCCAATGAGACAGTCTGAAAACTGACTGAACTAGTGATCTCAAAAAGTTTCTGATCAGCGGCATAAAGTCCAACTAGAGGCCAGTCACTAGCACCAAAACTGAGACCAGGGCCAGTACTGTTTAACATCTTCATTAATTACCTGCATGATGGGACAGAAAGCACCCTCAGCAAGGTTGCAGACAATACAGACTTGGAAGGAGTACCTGATACGCTGGATGGTTGCGCTGCCACCCAGAGGGACCCAGACACAGTGGAGAAATGGGCTATGAGGAAACTCATGAAGTTCAGTAAGGGGAAATGCAAAGTCCAGAACCTGGGAAGAATAACCCTAAGCACCAGTACATGCTGGGGCCAACAGGCTGGAATGAAGCTTAGCATAAAAGGATCTGGGGTCCTGGTGCACAGGTTCACAGCAATGTGCTTGTGTGGCAAAGAAAAGTGACAGCTTCCTGTGCTCTGTGAGGGACACCACTGCCAGTAGATTGAGATAGGTGATCTTTCCCTCTGCTTAGCACTGGTGAGACATTTGGAGTGCTGGGCCCACTTCTGGATTCCCCCGTACAAGACAGACATGGACATAATAGAGACAGCTCAATAAAGGGACAAGAAAATGATTAAAAACTTGGAGCATCTGATACATGAGATGCTGAGCACACTGCTGTTGTTTAGCATAGAGAAGAGAAAGCTTAGGGAGATCTTATCAAAGTGTACAAATACCTGATGGGAAGAGAATAAAGGTGACTGAACCACACTCTTCTCAGTGGTGCCCAGTGACAAGAGGCAATGGGTACAGGCTGACATACATAAAGTTGCATTTAAATATAAAAATCTTTTTTACTGTGAGAGTGGTTAGACACTGGAACATGTTTCACAGGGAGGTCAAGGAGTCTCCATCCTTGCAAATGCCCAAAAGCTGCCTGGACACAGCTTTGAGCAACCTGCTCTAAGGAACCCTGATCTGAGTAGGGGAGGGATTTGGATTAGACAATTTCCAGAGGTTCCTCTCAACCTCAACTATCCTCTGATGCTTTGAATGCATTAATCATGGACTCGGTAGTCTTTAATATAGATATACCTTATCAAATAGCAACTTGAGGTTATTATTAAATGATATTTAATATAATTTTGCCAATGATACTAAGTGTATCAATAATTAACCCCCCAAAATGATCTCTGGAACAGCCAGTGGAAACTCCTTGTGTTACTTCACAGCTGCAGTAACTTAGCACATTACCTGGATCAAAGCCAAAGGTTTTTCTCTGCTCCTAATAAGAGCAGCTTCTTGCTGGAGCTCTTCCTCCACGATAGCTGAAAACATGACAGGTGCTATCACAGGAGAGCTAGCTGGTGATGCTGCTGACCAAGGACTGAAAAAACCAAATGACATTATGAGGCAACATCAAGAACAAGGTCAGTACAACACACAGAAAACAAGCTCCAGAATCTAAGATACTGTCAAACTTACTTATGACTCTCCAGCTGTGGAGAATCTAGAACATGGTCTTCTAGGCCTGGGCTACTTCTATTGGTGCTCCTGGAAAAACATAGGAAAGGAGTTTTAAAGTCACTTACGGAACATCTTCCTGCATCATCTGTGAAGGACAAATTTACTATGGGCAATTACAACTGGGTAGGGTTTTTCCAGAAGAAAGGCATTTGGATGTAATGCTGAATTTGTCTTAACTGTGATACAGTGACTAGAAGGGACAATGATGCTCATTTTTGACTACCTGAATGTAATGGTTTTTCAGCTTGGGTATAAATTCTGGAATTTCACAACAATTGAGCATTTGAACAACGGTGCTTTTAAAAAATAAAACCATAAAAAAATTTATATAAAATACTCAACTGAGTTATGCACTAACATCACTGACTATAAATGTTTGCAATATGAAAAAAACATGACGAACAACTGTCCTGTTTCAAATTAAGTGTTTCATGCAAAAGAACCAGTGTTGCGATAGTAAATTATTTTTTCAAGTGTAAGCTCAGAAATTATGGATTTTCAGTACACATCCTGTAACCAAATCTCACATTCAGACAACTAGCATAAAGCTAGGATTAAAAAATAATAATTAAAAAAAAAAAAAACAAAACCACATTAAATATCAGAGTTCCCAACAGGAAGCTACTTCATTCAGATGTAAAATTTTAACCTCTCAATAAAAAATAAGTTGCATATGGTATGTTGTATGCTTTAAGAGACAAGTATATTTGTCAGAAACCCCCCTCCTCAGCAGGAAGACAGGGACCTAATTCTCATTATTTAATACCTATCTGCAGCAACGTCTGATTTGCAGGACTCTAAAAGAAGTGTTACAACATACTGTGAAATGCTAGCAGCCGCCTTTGAGTAATTCTACAGCACTGTAAAAAACTCGTAAGGGTGTTAGCATGTCAATATATCAGTCTCAATTTTCTTCAGGGCTTTGGTAATCTTTTGTAAGTGGCCACAAACTCTTGGAAAGGAGAAAAAAATCTATAGAAAGCTAAGAGAATTCCAGTAACTGCTAAGCTTTCTGCCTGGAATATTTTCCCCAGAACACAATTCCAAGGTCAACAAAAACCATACTCATACCACTAAGCAATGATGTCAAGTTCTCAAGAAAAAAAAACTGAAAAGCAACATCCATCATTAAAATGGCATTGAAATGAACCATGCCCAGGTTTTTGTCATAAAATGTAACTTTGCCCACCAAACAGCTAACTACTCAAATAACTGAACACTAATTTAACTGCTCAGGGAAAATATATTTGTATGTGCAGAAACAGCTGTCAGGGCATAACACTGGATTTCAAAAGAGGCTTTCTGCAGTGTCAATCCCTTGAATAAAACCCAGCAAATAAACCTTTTGCTAGGTAATATTGTTTCTGTGTTTCCACTGGAAAGCACAGTGCATGTTAGTCAAAATGATCCTTCCCCTCCTTTTTCAGTATTGGTGATCATATCAGACACTGACAGGACAGACAGTGGTACACTGTATGGAGAGGAAACCAAAGAGATGTGGTGCTCTCCAAACTGGAAATTTCCCGATAACCACTATTACAGAGATTTTAAAGAACTGACACATGAAACAACCGCTTCATGCCAAGACTGGTCAAATCTGCTGTACCATTCTCCAGATTGAGTATTTATGTAGCTACAGTTGCTTTATTTTCACCTCATTAATAAACAATGTCTTTGCCACAGGTGCTGAAGAACACTTATAAAAAAAACCAGTGAGAAAATCAGTACTTTGCAATTTTTTTTCTCCTCTTTTATCTTTGGCAAAAGAATACCATTGTCAGGTTAGAGAATCCTATTTTATTTAAGAAAGGTCTCGGGTCATGACAGATAAGGGTGGTAAACAAACAATGGGAATTCTGTAAGACACTGAGTCAAGGTCCACATGACCAAATTTATTATTTTTTAAACAAGTTTCTCATACCTCTGCTACCTAAATACTACCTTACTCACTTTACAGCTAGGTTAATCGTTATTTTAGACAATAAATTAACCAAAAGAAATATAAAGAAATTACTGTTGATGGATGCAATAAACAGAAAAGCTCAAACCAGTAGACAATATTAAGAGATGCTATTAATTTAGCAAAGGACAAAAATGAACAATACGACTGCAGAACACAGCAGTGGGAAATTCAGAAGTACAAAACAAAAGACTGACGTGAAGGCTGTAGTAGTTATAAGCTGGGAGTTTTTCATCTTGAAGAGAAAGGAGAATCCAGGGTGTACTGATCACAGTAACACATCAGAAGTATGTGGCTGAGGAAAAAGAAAAACTGTCTCCATTTGAAATAAATACTTTTACCAACATATACCACACTGGACAAAGCTTATTTGGATGAGCTTTTAGTTTTGGTCTCATAGGTTCAAGGAAGAACACTCTAAATTGTCATTTTTCTAACCTATACTATTCTATGATTCTATGATGAAGAGAATGATATTAAACCTTCCATTGATCATCTTCTGAGAGAAAACAAAAAATTATCTCCAACATTGCAAAGAAAAGAATGAGAGAGCCTCCTCCAAACACAAAACCAGATCATTTCAATGTGCCTTAAGTCAACAAGCATGGCAGAAGGTTGGCAGGAATGAACAAGTCCTACATGGACTTGGAATTCAAAAAGGACAAATACGAACAAGGGAAGCACAGACAACTTACACCAGAGGAAAGTATAAATATTACTTCTGTGTACATGAAGAGTTGTAAAAGTCAGTGCTTGGCTGGAGCTGAAACAACTGAGAGGGGTGGAGGACAAAAAGAAGGGCTTCTATATTAGTAAGAAGAAAAAACAATGAACCAACCACCATGTTTTCTTAATGACTAGAAAAATCTAAATGTTATACCCATTTTCCAGGAGGATATAGGGAACTACAGACTGATCAATGTCACCTCAATCCTGGGGAAGACTGGGGAGCAAATTCACCTACAAGTAATTTCTAAGTGCATGCAGGACTGGGCATTGATTTATGACATATATTTATGACACAAGGCAAATTTTATCTGACCAACCTGGTTGCCTTCTGTGATTGGATCACAGACTCTGTAGACGACCAGGGAGCAGCGGCTACCATGTTCTTTAGCTTCAGCAAGGTCTTTGACATGTTCTATTATCCTACCCTTATACTCAGTCTGAAAAATATGGACTGAGTAAATGGACTACCATATGGCTGGAAAATGGGCTGGACTGAAGCCTTTAGAACTTGCACAAAGTCCAACTGGAAACCAAATACTAGTGACAGTTCTCAGGGACTAATGCTGGGACCAATCCTGTTTAGCATCTTCGGTAAAACAGAGCACACTCTCAGCAAAGCCACAGATGGATGGGGAGAAGGTGGGGAGGATGCAGCAGCCCACAGTCTGGATGCCAGGCTTCCATTCAGAAGGCCTTCAAGAGGCTGGAGAAATGGGCAACCAAGGACTCATTTATTTTAAAGGAAAGCGCAAAGTCCCATATTTGGAAGACAACAGCCCCACGCAGCACTACAGGCCAGGGACTGACTGACTAGACAGCAGCTTGGCAGAGAAGGACCTGCAGAGTCCTGGCTGGCAGCAAGTTGAAGATGAATTGGCATGTGCTCGTGCAGCAAAGGCATTCAACTGCATACTGGGGTGTACTAGCAAAAGTGCAGCCAGGTAGACAAAGGAAGTGATTCTTCCCCTCTCTGCTGTATTTGTTAGTCTACATAGAGTATCATATCCATTTTTGGGCTCCTCAATACAAGAAGGATGCTGTTAGGCTGGAACAAGTCTAGTGGAGGGCTACAAAGATTAGGGGTTGGAACATACCACAGGAAGAACTGTGTTTTGTTAATCCTAAAGGGAGGCAGCAAAGGGCATTACTGTCTTCAACTACCTAAATGGAGTTTAGAGAAAAGATGTAGCAAGAATCTTCTTACAGGTGCAGTCATAGAGAAGCAGCATCACAGGCTGCAAAATAGGAAATCCCATTTGGATATAAGGAACAAAAAAAAATGCCAGTATGGGGACAATCACACACAAGGACATGTTGGCCAGAAAGTCTGCAGTATCTTTACACTAGGAAGCAGTCACAACTCAACTAGACCAGGCTCTAAGCAACATGATCTAGTTTGACTTATTTTGAGCCAGAGGCTGAACTAGAAAATCTAAATTATTCTATGATTTCAACAGCAGGGGACTACTTTTTAGCTGAAGTCTAGATAAATCCTCTTCCAGCTTTTACTGCACTAAAGACAGTAACATAATAAAGAGCAAGAAAGAACCAGAGAAAAGGAAGGAAGGAGAGGAATTGATGAAAGCCATTTTTCGCTTGCTGGTTTGTTAATTAAGAGCATGTTTGTAGAACTTACTATATGCCTTTATTCTGGTGTCATCTGTCAACTTTCTCTCTTTTTACACCTGCTTTAGTAATGCTCACCCTTCCTGCACATTTGACACCTACCCTCTTCCCACTCACAATCCAAAGAACTCACAGCACTAGTATAAATGAACCCAAGTAGACTGTTACACTTAACAAATCTGTTTCAATATAGAGAAAAAGTTCTTTCCAGAGTAAGACTTGCAAACAAACTAAAGAAACCCCCAAAATGACCCAAAAACCACAACAGAAATTTCCAAAACATGGAATTAATAGTTCCTGTGTCACAGCACACTCTAGTGATCAATTAAAAGATAACTTTAAATACCTATGTCATCTTCCTCAATTTAAATGTGCCTCTAAAATGTAGGATCACATATTTTGAAGCTGTTTGTATATATGTACATCTGTGTTTCTTGCTAGCAAGACACTCAGTCCAGATATTAAATCAACTGCAGATATTTCAACATGCTAGATTAATTCTCAGCTGGAATCAAAACAACTAGGATAAATGTAGCAGATGGGAAATGTGAAGCTAATAAACACAGAAAAATGGAAATGCAGCCTCAAAAATATAGAGCTTGGAAACCTGGAAATCTTGAAAATTAAAGACTGATGCAGAGACATAAGTGGTTCTGCATAGAAACAAACCAGCCAAATATCATCAGTACTGAACCAACCTGATTAACTCAGTTGGCTGAACTTGCCATGACTCTTGCACAGCCACCAACATGTCCTAGCACTCAGCTCCACAGTGCTTCTTGAAGAGTTTTTTCTTTCAAAGCCAGTTAAGGTCCAGTGCCTCCCTGATCTAATGACTGCTTTCAGAAAAGGAACACAAAGCCTGGTCTCCTGCAGAACCCCCTGGGTTTTGCTGTACCATTTGAGTCATGTACTGTTTATTAGCTCATTATTAGCCATGCCAGAACTAGGCCATTCCCACGCGAAGTCACAAAGACTTGTTTCCACTAAGACTCTTCACTGCTCCCTGGAGTAACACAGTGAAGACAACCCAGGCTGCCACAACATAGTTAAGTCATGTCAGGCTGATGTTTTTAGCTTGGGCTACGAGTTACACATGCACAGCTGCACAGCTAACTCCCAAGGCTGAGCTGTCCCTGGAAACAATGCAGCCACATCCACACAGCCCAACTTTTGGGCTTATCTGCCTCTGAACTGAAGCCAGTTCACATATCCACATTCATGACGTGGTTCATGTACAGAACATTTCTGGGCTGCATATACTGGAAGGTGACAGTATATGGAAAAGTCTTTATGCAATCACCAAAAAAAAATCCTCACCCACAGACTACTGCACAGTTTATCCAAAGAAAAAAGGCAAAGCAGGAACAGTAGCTATGCAAGTATCTTCAGCGTCTCATCACTGAGTCTGACATCAACAGATGAGGTTTCCTTACACTCTACACACATGTAATTTCCTTTCTTTAAAAAGGAAGGGTTTGGATAATTTATCTTCACAGAAATAGCCCTTCAATACCACAGGCAAAAAATCAGAGTCTACTGTGACAGGAACTGTCAAAGAATAAAATTACCTCAAACTAGAAATTCAGCTCCTAACTTTCAGATGGATGAACTAGTCACCTAGGCTCTTTATACCTAATAGAAAGAAATAAGCATCTTCAGACACAATTCAAAACAACCTGAAATAGCTCTGGAAGTGCTGTCCTTTCCAACTGATAATAGTCAATCTAGTCATCTAGGCTCCCACCAGCCTAATGTATCATTTTCGGACAGCTAAAGTATTAGGCCTGGATTCAGCTCAAATAATCCACTTTGAGAGTGTGCAGACTGACCAGACAGCACAGACTAGACAGAGCAATGCAAAAGGAAAAGAAATGACTTTATGAAGATCACAGAGCAGAATTCTCCTTTCAGCAGAATTTAAACAGGTTATTGTGGTTCTCGTCTAATGGATGATTAGGAAATATGGAAAAGTCTGCTTTCTTACCTTATGGTGTTTTGTGCTGATGAATCCTCAGTTCCTTTATATCCAGCTCTTTTGACACCAGTACCAGGAGAATTATTTGCACTCATGCATTTTTCTTCTTCCACTACAAGATCACGGAATGACTTTGGCAAAGCAGAATGCAATGAAGATGACCTAAAAAAAAAATCAACCCCAAAACCAACTCCTTTTATACTTGCAGTGTTCAAGACTCCATATTGTTCCATGATGCATATACCAAAGAGGGCCTTTTCAGTTACTAAAAATAAAAATACAGTATTACCTAGCTTTTGTAACTCATCATTATGCGTGCTAGACATCATTTGTCAAAATCGGTCACTTTGGGTCAAACAGGTAAGCATCAGAAAATAAGTACTTATGAGAACAGAACAAGCCAGTTGTATGGAATTTTCATTAGAAAGGAAACTAACAACTTACAAAAATACCCAAACCCACCCCTCCATCTATTCCACACCTAACCCATTCTCTTAAAAAGCAATTTTATTTTCACAGACACCTTGGCTTAGACAACCTATGTTCTTATAAGTCACACAATGCTTTAGTATTTTCATTCTAATACTGTTAGTTTCCCATCACAGAATTCAAGTATAGCTGACCATCTTTCTGTAACACATGAGTTACTCATACCCGCTGGAGGCGATATAAAACACACTCAAATTCCTAAAACTGATATGCTTTACTTTTTTTTACTTGCCAAAAGTATAGCGTGCAGTATTACTGAATTAGAGCCTGTATATTATCTTTCAAAAGAAAACAAGTATGAAAATATAACAATTTAGCATCATAGCTATTCTGAACACTTTCTGATCCAAAAGCCTTTTTATGTACAGAATTCAAGGTAGTTACCATTAGCCTTTTTCCTACCCATCAAGGCTTTGGAATTAATTCTTCATACATTTGCTTACATCTAACTTTACTAAACACAGCGGTCCCACTCATTGTCAAATACATATTGGAAGAATAGCTCTGTTCATTATCTACTCAAAGAAGTATGAGATCAATTATAAACACTACTGAAGTAAAACTAGCTTTCTACACAATGCTAATTGTTTGTGCTGCCAGTGAGTGTGGTTCACAATTTAAGACAACAAACAAGGCAACTAAAAAGCTGCAACACTGTAACTGAAATCTCACAACAAAAGCAACTGAAAGTTATATATGGTGTCTGAACCCCAGTTATATATGGTGTCTGGAAAGGTTCTGTTGTTGGGTTTTTCCTTTTTTTCTTATTTAATATTGCATAAGCAATGCAGAAGGCACAGGAAGCAGAATGAGAACCTCCAGAGGCAGGGGCTCAGTCATTTTGCACATCCTCTATTCCTGCCACCAGCTGGCACACAAGAGTCCAAGCAAGTGTTTGACCAGAACTTTCCCACATCTGTTACACCAAGAAGGCAAATAGCTCCCTTGGAATCTGCTGACACAGAAGTTTCTTTTGTACTAACAGTTTAAGTAGCCTACCTATTTTCATGAAAATTCTGTACTGCAATCAGATCCATTTGCAACACAGCACCAAAACTCCCCCCTCCTCAAAACCCCAAAACACTACCCTCCTCCAAAAAGCAACCCTGCATTATTCTCACTTTGTGAACCTATCCAAAACAATTACTGGTGACTTAGAATAGTTTACCTTAAATTGGTAAAAATTTTCCTAACAGCAACAACTATATTTCAGCTTGCACTGCCTGATACATTGTCATTTCTATCTGCTTTGTAACATTCGAAAAACTAATTTTTACATCTTTTTTAAAAAGGTGAATGCAACAAAGTTCCTTTAAGCTGTAGCTGCAAAACATCAAATCAGGGAATTCCAAAACAACTGCTGAAGTTTCAGCATAAGCAGGACAAACTGACAAACTAGATATTAAAATATAGAATTGCCAATTCTCAGGAGATACTTCAAATATTTTTTTATGCCTTCACTCTTGAAAAGCCATAGGCTTTCCTGAGGTTAAAAAAAACCCCAAAACAAATAAAACACCACCTCCCCCCCTTTAGATACGGAAAACGAATAAATAGCTTCTTGTACAACATACTCTCAAAGTGTTGCTAGTGTGACTCCCTCCCTCCCCCCTTCTAATTTCCATTTCTCTTCAAAGGAGGAAAGGTAGATTCAGTCCCCTCAAAACTGTGAAACTGCAGGATTTTTTGGTGGAAAAGGCAGCACATTGTGAGTAAGGTAGCACATTGTGAATAATAGACTCTGCCTTTTAGTCAACCAAAAAAGAGTTGGAAGGTCCCACACCCTTCTGGCAAGCGTGCTCACTACACATCCAAGAAGAGTATCTTATTTCATTGGAACACAAGTTCTATGGCTTTGACTATATTGCATGTGTGGAAAGCTCAATATATTGCCAAATGCTTAATAGTCTGTGGTGAATTTTCAGAACATAAAACTTTGCAAATACAACATAAGAGCAGATGAATAGCACCGTTTTACCTTACATACAATAATACAACTAGAGGGGCAATCAAATAGTTGATGGCTTGCCTAGAGCAGCTAAAAATTTATTCAACAAATGCTCTCTTCCAGCAGCTAGGCATAATTTTAAACATTCATATACCTCCTAGTGGTTCTTTGCTTGAACTCTTGAGCTACTGGCATTTTCCAGATCAGCAGCCAGTGGAATGCTGCAGAGGAACATACAGAATCCTGCTTGGTGACCACGCGAACATTAGATGGATTCCATCCTCCTGAAGCATACCCTGGCCTTTCCACTTAAGATGGTTTGTGTAACATAGTAGGGCCCAGCTAATTTTAAAAACTGTTTTATCAGAACCTTAAGAGAACAATATATTTTCTGGAGACAGTTATCTAAGCATATTAAAAAATAAGACCACATTTTTTTAAATGCAAGGAACAGTTCATAGGCAGTTAGTAGTTTAAAATCAGACAACAATAGGTAAAGAATTATCTATCAGAAAGTATATGAATAGCATGAATACTATTCAGATCAAGGAACTTATGCCCCAAACTTTTGTATGCCTTTTTTTTAATCAGAGTTTCTCTTAATATCTTACTTTCTGTATTAAGAAGTAAATCATTTAACTAGAGGCATATAGCTCATGTGCTTCAGTCAACCAGTACAAATACTTCTAAAGAGTCATTTATCTCACACTGAAAAACAGGACTTCAGGAACCAACAAAAACCTCTTAAGCCCAGATAACTAAGTAAGCTATGCAATGTCTTCCAAAGCCTACTTCAGGCTCTACTGTATCTGAAAGTTGTGTATGAAGCGGAAAAGGCAAAGACTAAGCTGGAGAATAATATCATCCTCCAGAGGAGCTCTCATAGCCCCTTCTGTTGATATCCAAAGTCTGTCAGAGACAAGTATACAGAACTGCAGCTTGAAAAAGGCTAGCAAAACAAAACCAGAATTTAACTGATGATATTTAAGATGACTGGTCAAAAACACCCATGAAATGCCTACAACAGTGATAACTAACATCAGCCCTAGCCATGGAATGGCAGGTGTGGGGAAGTTCCTTTGAAGACTCGACTGTGATCACAGAAAGGCCTCTGACTTTGCTGGGTCACTGAGGAAAAGAATTGACTCATGCAGGCCATGGTCGACCTCATCAGCAGCACTCCTGGCCAGCTGCAGCTGTTCTCCCACATCAGCATGGACACTCCTTTGAGTAACCCATCAGGTACTGCACAAGAGTGTGGCTTCCCTGGTGCTGCCACACTGAGTCATTGATGGGTAGAAAGGTGGTGGGTTCGTAACAACACATGTATTAATGTGTGAATAAGCCCATGTGATTTGTGTATGAAAGACTGCATATATCATCACTGCAAAGGTACTGAGGGGCCCAAAACTGAACACAGCATGTGTGGCCTCACCAATGCAAGTACAGGGGGATGATCACATCCCCAGCTCTATGGGCCTCAGCAGTTCTGATACTAAAAAAAATAAGTAACTTGCTGCTTGACCTGCAGTATCACCTGTGTAAAGCACATAACATGTTCTTTGGGCATTTGAGATCAGTGTTAAGGATTCTGAAATTCATCCACTCACTAGAATTCCAAAGACAAACCTTGCAACCCTTGTTTCTCCTATTGTGAAGGTGCCAATTACAGTTCAGAGGTCAGGCAGAGTCTGAATCCTTCAGCACAAAGCAATTCATTTCTTCGTTAAGACAAAATTATGGGCTTTGCCCAGTGTTGTACCAGAATAACTTTTGGGGGCTGTGGGAGTAAATGAGACCCTAAATTTTGGTATTAGGTGTACATGGTTGAAAACAAATTCAGTCAACACATTTATAAGTCCTACTTGTATAAATCGAAGTGAAAGAATTCAACTTTTTCTTAGATTTACTTGAAATACTGTGTGCTGGGTATTTTAAAAATCAGGTCATCTTAGGCAGTTCATTTTAGTACTTTACTGTAACGACACAGCTCTATAGCTTGTAAGTGGGACACTAGAAATACATGGCATGTGACTTTTTTTTAAAGTTTTAATCAAGCCCTGATATACAGATGTCTACAGAGAAGATTTCATATCCCTACTTTACTGACCCCTGGAGGAATCCCAACCACACACTGTCAGAATCACTACTTGAAAGACACACCATGCTACATTACCTCAAATTCACCAAACAACTCAACATTTCATATCAGATTTGACAAGCCCCGGAAAATAGTAAAGTCCTTTAAACATATGCCTGAATGTACTGCATGGTGTCCACTAGAGAAGCAAAGCTTGTTGTGGTATCATAACTGGAAACAGAATACCATTTTAGAATCAATTATTATGCACAATTTTGGAATGACTACAACATACTCTCACAGGTTTTCAAATACGTTACTGATTTTGAACACCATCTCTACTTTACCATTATTATGTTCTGGGATATTACTGTTACAACTATGGTCTGAGATAACAGCATACCAACAGACCTATGTAGCATCCGAAATAAATCTAAAGGCTTTTGAAACTCAAGATACTGATCATAATAGCATCCATCCAAAAA
Source organism: Ara ararauna (assembly GCA_028858755.1). Taxonomy (NCBI): domain Eukaryota; kingdom Metazoa; phylum Chordata; class Aves; order Psittaciformes; family Psittacidae; genus Ara; species Ara ararauna. The sequence goes on from CM054379.1 coordinate 50,249,613, forward strand.
AGGAAGACGAGGTAACAGATACATGAAACAGAGCAAAGAAGCAAGCAGTTCTAGATATTACCCCAAACCTTTTGACACAGAACGCCTCTCAGGAAGCAACTACTGCCAGGAAACAGCCTACCTTTTCCTCAGTCAGCCAGTGATGAGATTCTTTTTCTTTCTCTCCATAGACTCATTAGATAGCTAACAGGCTACATGTCTGTTTTGAACTTACAAGAGCAAAAAGGCAAAGATTCCAGCAGATGCTTACTACTCTTATTTCTGAAAAGAGTAACCAATTCATATAAAGGATCAAAGAAAAGAGAGCCAAAAGACACGAGGGAGATAGTTCTAATTGTGGAAAATAAACCTATTCTTTGAAAGACAGATTCCTATTTTAATTTGAAATCTCTCCAATACAAAAAGAAAACTACTACAATAGCATTTAACACAGCTAAATTGTGTAAAAAGACTTAATTTAAAATAGAATGACTGTGGTAGGTATGCAGCAAACTTTGTTGTCACTGAGACAACACCAGGTAAGCTCTAGAGAAGAGACTGACTCACAATTCTTCTAAGGGACCATTAGAGAAGCAACTTGCAAAGAAAGTCTAGTCCTTGAACAGGGAAAGGGGAGAACTGCCCAACATTTACCTCAAATTAAAAGCATGTGCATAGGTATTTTATTAAATTTACATATCTTGCAACTTTACAGTTATGTCTTTACGCTTTCACCTAATACCAACTGTAAATGTGAAGAACAAAGCATGAATAGGGCTAGCACCTCATTAGTCATTGCTGCAAACCTAGTTCATCGAACAGATGATAAACCACTTTTCCATCTGATACAGTGATACTAACCTGAACATTTACATTGTGTGTAATCAGAATTAAAAGTTATTTTAAATCCATTATGCATCCTTCCACCATAAGAAGTCTCAGCAGCATCCATCACTCCCTCCAGCTCGTAACTTATCTACAATTTAAGACGATGACAATCCCTTTATCATCAGTTTTGCTCTACTCCAAAGTCATTCTAGCCCTTTCCCCTGGAAGGGCTCATATTTCTCTATGTTTTTGACAAAGAAAAAAATACCATTCATAATGGTTTTCAATAATTTTTTTTTTTTTTAAGAGCTTACACTCAACCTTCTTTTTCTATGCTTCACTCTGACACCATCTGCAAATACCACATCACACAAAGGCAAGAACTAGATGGGATGCACTCTTCTGACTTACTGTAGCAAAATTTCAAAGAACTGTTAAACTGCAACCACTGCATTCCCCTGCCCCCTTTGAATTTCTATATTACTACCAAATGTAGTACAAATACTTCAGTACTAGTCTTTTTAATGAACAGAACCTAGGCCATATTTAAGAAAATGCCTCTATGAGACTATTCAAAGTGAAAACACTCCAAAGAAAAAGAAGTGATATTTGACTTGAACATACCATGCATTCCCTAGTTTTGCAACTTTTGTAGGTGGGGGTGGTACAGTTACTAATGTAGTAGGCTCTGTGCTGCTAGTTACTGATCCGTTATCTTTTGCTGCCAGTGCAATCATTTTCCTTTGCTTCTGAGAAAGCTTGATTCCATGAGAAGCCATTCTGCTGTGAATTGATATTGCAAAGAGAGATGTAAGATCAGCGTCCTTTGAGATGACTCACCTTTAATCTTGCAAATTAAACTGAGAAATGCTTCCTTTCTAGACCAAAATACTTTGTCTTGAGTGTCAAAAGGGGAGCATACGGGAGGGGAGGGACTGGATGGCTGGGAACCAAAAGAAGGATCAATGTATATCAAGAATAACAGAAATAAAAGCATCATATAACTATTTTTCACACAGATATCTATAGATGAAAATATGAAGAGTAGGAATCAAGTCTCCAAAAGAGATGGACTACCACCAGATGTAGACTATTTTCTAATTTTGTGATTTTTCAGACTGTCAGCTTAGCTCCCTTAAACCAAAAATATTCATGCATTAAAAAAAATACAACATAAAGGCATTTTTTTCTATTTGTAATAATATTTTTTCTAAGTTATTTGGATTCTTCAGTCTTGGCTGTTTTGTTCACAGCTTCTGAATCTACCTAGCCAGCAACCCTTTACAAAGCTGCAGTACTGCTGTCCTAGCTCTCTCCTCTACAAGAATGCCACACTTCAAATGTCATGAAAGTCATCTCCAGTTCTTTTCCAGATGTTGCCAGTTAAGAAATGCTAGGTTTAAACCACTGCTTCCTGAAAAAGTACTTTTATTTCCCTGTGTCTTTGGGATGCTTCTCTGAGTAAAAAAGGAAGAACTGTCAATATCATGGATGCTGGGGGGGGTCAGAGAATGTGAGACAATAAACAAACTTCAGGACGGATTACTTGTGGACCAAAACTGGTCCACAAGTAATTTCCAAAGTGCTATGGACAAGAATTAATTAGCAACAAGAAAGCTCAGCAGAGCAGGTCAACAATTTAAGATACTAGTTTACCAGCTCACTCTTTAATATTTTAAAAGCTAAGATATGCATTTACCAAGATTAAAATAAAATAAAGGGATAACTATTATATGCTCACAGAAAAACACCATAATGAACTGAAGTAAACAAAGCTGTTTAAAAACAAATATGACAGCTTTTCTCCTGCTTTTTTTAAAACTCTAAACTGCCTGAACCACTAACTAAATTCATAGTAGCCTGGTCTATCACACTCTTCTTTTATAGATTTTGGTTTTTTACCAACCCTGAATTTGCCTTTGGCATGGTTCCACATTTCTGCATACTTTCTTCAATTTCCATGATAGTCCTTAGATCCATAGCAGGAGGGCTGGCAGGGCTAAATGAAAAATAAAGAAGTTACCTTACAAGGCACTCATTTTTACTTACATTCCACAGTTCCAGCCTTCACTGAAATCCTCTAAATCATACATAAGACTGGTAACCGGATGTATAATTCATTTCTGTTTCCTCAATTATGGCAAACCTCAAATAGAATGTTTCTGACAAAACTTTTATAAATATAAACATATTCAAGAGCACACCATAAAAATACTTTCAAGACTCGTTATGCTATGAAACAAAAAGATGTCAACTATGATTACTTAAAAAAAAATTGGATACCTAAATCCAGGGTACTTATTTAGTAGTCAACTGCTCATGCTAAGTATTAGAGAGGCATTGCTTACAACTCTTTTGTGAAGGCTGAATAAGATCTTTCTTTGAAGAACAGGACTAAATAATTTCACATGGCAAACAGAACACTCTTTGCAACGTTAGAGCTCTGTACAAACAGCAGTAACATTCTCAGACTTTAGTATCAGTTTCTTTTTCATAAATGACCTTATTTTAAAACTCCACAGAAATGAATATGAATTAAACCCAGTCATTTTCAAGCTTTACATAAAGCTATATATTAAAACCTGTGTACTTAAAGGCATTTGTAAACTAAGCTGTGTTATAATTAGATTTAAGGACAGGCTTTGAAATAAAATATAGGCAGCACTGCCTCTGTCTCTCCCTACATAAACCCAACTGCCATAGACTAACTAGTAAATTAACCACTGGGAGGTCATTCCAAACCCTGTCATCACTGCTCCTCCACAGTAGTTTAAGCAAATACGCTGCAGTAATAATGCTTTAAACATTCCACACAAGAGTGCTGCCTGCTTTTTCCTGACTTCACACCACCAATACCAGAAAAAGTGAAGAAAGAGTACAAAGGAAACCCATAAAGCACAGTGACATTACAACAAAGTCCTATGGCTTTATTTGTTCCCTTTCCATGCAATCCTCTAGAAAACATCGGAAAAGAACTCTTAAGATAGCAGATGAAGGTGGAGCAAGTAAAGAGCAAGCTGTGGGATGGGTTACCCTCTCTGCATAGACTAGCCTTGCACAAATACAAAGCGAGACAAAACAGGTTCCTAACAGACCCTGGTTCCCAAATAATATTACTTCAAAGCTGCAACTTTTGATCGCTACATCTGTATCACCTGTATTAACAAAGCCCATCAGCCACAAAACCACAGAGCCTAATAAAACTGTGGGAAATTATCACTTAAACTCTTCTCTATTCAATCTGTATTGACAACTGTCAGAGAGAAGACACGAGGCAAGACAGAACTTTACTCTGTCACAGTACTGCTCATTTTAATATGCAGATACTGCAACAAATAAAAATAAAGTTTTATTACTGCATCAGTTAAACCTGTGGCATTGATTCTAATAAGTCTGAAGGTATGCCTTAAAAATGTCAAAGTAAATGGTGTTTCTAATTGCTTCAAGCATGGCCTGATTCTAAAAAAAAAAAAAAAAAAAAAAAAAAAACCTGCTAAGTATTTTACAAAGTGTTAACAAAGCAGACCTAAAAAAAGACATTAGATGTCCAGACTGGTAGCACTTCAAATAAGTTAGTATACATGTAGCAGTTGCTTTTTGCAAATAATAATAAAAAAAAAAAAAAAGTATCAGTCTAATAAAACTATCAAAATCTTTAATTTATGTGTCAAGTAATGTATGCTCCTTCTGAAGAGCAGATAGCTTTTTAGCCTGAATATTTTTAGTATTCGCTACCAAGTGCGGAACACTAAGCTAGATAGGCACTACAGCTATTACTTCACCTGAAACTAGTTGCTACCCAACTGGGAGAGCTTCCAGAGTTGTTCTTGGCACTGGGAATGGACTGTGGAACAGACTGTGCCAACGCTGTTGATCCCTTGTATGACTTCGTATCCCTATTAGGTTGAGAAGGTTTCACACCATGATGGCATGCTTTGTCCTTCATCTAAAAAGACAGAAAAATGTTGAAGAAACATTCTCACATGTGTGAGTGAAAAGATTTTAAATGATACCTCAAAAATAGGAACAATGTAGTGAATGCCTGATGAGTCTGCTTCACACTTGACCCTGAATCATTGAAGTCTAAATACACATCTTGAGAGTGGAAAATTCACTCAGAGATGTTCACTTCTTAAGTTCTAACATTTAACATAGGCACAATTCTCTCAAACTTATTTCTCTTCGACAGTTACGGCTGTTACCCTCAATATTACTTCTGTCCAACTACAGTAGATGAAGAACAGCATGGTTTTCCTGTTTTTTTTTTTTTTACGTGGCTTTGGGTTTGGTTTTTTTGGGACTCTGAACATTAGATTTGCTTTGCATGTTAAACAAAATATACAAAACTTTACATAATTGCTCTTTAAGTTTGAAATTTTCTGAACTCTGCAGCATATAAAAGTTCCTTCAGCATCATGTGAATAAATTACCCCTAGAAGAGTTCATAAAGAATACTCAGTTTTATTTGCTTTATCAGACAAATAATAACTAAAGTTTTTGACATCATTTTAAGAACAACAGCTTCGTACAAGCACTCTAAAACACAAACTCTGTTTTTGATGGACTACATAAACACAAACAAATAAATTGCTAGGAACAAGGAAATGCAACCTCAGCTCTCTCTGGATGAAATCCTTTTGAGAAGTCCGGGGACTGCAGTTCTCTGGGGCTACCCACTCCTGCGTAACTGCCTTCAGAGTCAGATGTTAAGAGTTCTGGAAGTGATTCTACAGAGTTAGTTTTATCCAGTTTTACTGAGCCTAAGAAATAAAAAGAGAAAGAATTAGAAATCATGAGAAACAGACTAAACAATGTTTAAAGAGAAAAAAAAAAAAAAGAAAATGGAAAGTTATTTGCTCCATATGATCAATACAAAATAACCAGCAGTCTACTAGGTCCACTATACTGAACTGTAATAAGTATAAACAAGACCATCAAATATTTTTTTCAGAATAAGATTACTCCCAATTTTCTCTTTCTCTGCCTCACAATATACAGTTTTAGGAAGTAAGACTGACACTTTTCTGTTGAAAATGAGGTCTTCTACCATATTTTCAATAAACAGTGACTAATTTATTTTTTTATTCCAGAAAAAAAAAAGAAAACAAAACAACCTACATTAGCAGAAATGTTCCACGTATTAAAACCACATGGGAAAGTGTCCATTAAGCTTATTTAATAAAAGTTTATATTTTCACAGAATCAGAATTTTGGGCACAACTTTAATATGACAAACATCATTTCGAACAAAATTTATTCTTAATATTCAGCATTAAATTCAAATACAGTGTTCACTAGAACAGAAATAATCATTGCAAGATTTCCTTACTGAACTATAGAAATTGTATTGCATTGCACATTAAGCTTTATGTTCTGGTTTTATACCTGAAAGGAACCTCTTTCCCACTGACCTGTGGAGGCTGGACTCTGAATGATATCTGACAAATTATATCCTCCAGAACTATTAGACCGTTTTCGTGGCTTCTTCTTTGCTTTACTTTTTGCTTTTTTGAAAAGGGCTTCCCTATTTAAAAAAAAAAAAAAAAAAAAAAAAAAACCACACAAAAAAAAAAAGCCCAACAAGATGGATTAAAGCCAAAGAAATTAAGCCTCAAAACTATCAGTGTCAATGTCGAGTTTTTCAGTAAGCAGCAGCAGTTATACTTCAAGCATTACTACCTGGTCCCATCAGCCACCGCTAGCTGTTTCTGCTCTGCTTATGCACTGGCACAACTATTCAGTTAATGTTTGGGGGGTGGGGAATATTTCAAGAAGATAAAATATTCTTTCCAATCTAGATCTAGTCTCTGGTCTAGTACACTACATAAAGATTTCTGCTGAGACAGCAGAAGATACAGCAGCTGCACAGGCTGGCACTGCCACCTAGGTCAGATTAAACCTGCTACACATCACAGCAACCAGCATAAATCAAACTACATCTATGTCATTTTTTTCTCTCTTGATTTCTCCTAAATTAGTGAAGTAAAATAAAACTCCACAGTTGGTCTCATTTCCCACCCCCCCCCCCCCAACACAAATATTGCCACCAAGATAACTACTACTACTACAACTATAAAGCAGGTATGTGCTCATGTCACAAAAATGTCACATGTTCCTATGTATGATGTTAGAATGAGTGGAATCAGATAATAGGCATTTTTCATTTTAACATAACTCCTAGAAATTTAGAATTACATTAACCAAAAGTAACTCTTTCAAGAAGCTTATTTGAGAAGCTTTTTGTGAAATATTTTTTGTGAAATACATACTCATATTCATTCCTGAATCAATACTATAACCTTACAATGCTTGGGGTTTGGTTTTTTTGGTATTTCAATTCTGAATAAAAAGAGGGCCAGGAATCACCCAAAGGGGGATAAATAACACACACAGTTCTCCTAGTTAAAAAGGTGATGAAAAATAGGTACTTACTGAGAATTTTGTTCAATATTCATTTCTTCCCTTAAAAAGGCAAAGTTCTCTCCATCTTCAGGTTCAAAAGAACTTATGTCAGGTCCATCTGGATATGGAGTAATAACTCTCCTGACCATAGCTGGAATCTGTAGTTGTAAAAGCCGTTACATTAAGTTTCTCTTAAGTTGTATGTTAGCAAATATTTGATCTCTTATAAAAGGACCAACCTGACTGTCATTTAAACACTTGTACAGATCATGTCATTAATTATTTAACCAGCTTAAAAAATTAAGTTACATCGTTAAGCAAAACAGAACTATTTTAAGTGTCAGACTCAGACTGCATATGTTTCAGCTTCCTGTAACCCCTGACAAAAAAAAAAAAAAACAAACAAAACCCAAAAGATTCAAGGTTTTGAAAACACTCATCTTTTATTACCATACAGTTAAAGAACACTGGATTATAATGTGCCTTGGCTTTCCCTTCATTAAAGTTCAATTCCATATTATTTTTCTTACTGCTATTAAGATCTGTATGATCACCCTGAACTCTACACTGAAGAAGGCTAATTTCCTTTCTTCTCCTACTTAACCAATGTTGCATGAAACAACATAAGCAAAACCTGTTAAAGAGCAATTGTTAATTATAGAACATTAATACATTTAATGTGCATAATTAATTAACTTGAAGGGCAATACTGTTCAGCAGTGGCAAGCGAATAACGAAATATGAGCTCCATGAGTGAAGCAGCAGCTAACCTTAGGCTTTTAAGTCAGATGTTCCACATTCAGCCTGTCATCTACAGACCCTGAACATTTGTATTTATTACTCCTCTGTTCTCATTTTAAACCTAACCAGCTTACGCTCAGGTTGTACAACTTACAGTTTTCCTGTAATAATCTGAAAGATCTTTTACGACTTCATCACTTAAGATATCCAGAGTCCTAAAAATAAAAAGTAAGAAAAAAATAGACAGATATATATACTCTCACCAGCTTTTTTTTTTTTCTTTTAAATCAAATTATCATTTTAGATGAATCTCACCTACAGGCATTGTGACCTATTAATGGTGGTCACAGAGTCAGAAGGAAGAAAATGAACACAAATATAAAGTAGTCAATGCTCTTGCTGTAAGCGAGGGTTAAACACACAGTCTCTCCAGATAGCCGACCTTTACTTACAGCCACAGCTAATACGGACCTGTATAGTCGAGTTACCATGAACTGGATATTACCTATTTCTGCATACTTTCAAGCCTTCCTGACATGTCTCTAATACTCAAAATCTATGCAAATTCTTCTATAAAACTCAGCCACAAGATTCCTTGATATTTATACCAAATAATAACACTACAGCAACAAACGCTACTCAACAGAACTGTCTTGCCCACATGAACAGCTCTCCTTGTACAAAACTGCCATAACTAAATTCTATGTGTCTCAGATTAAAAGTCTTGCTACCCAGTAATGCAGTAATGACATTTTCAGATTTTCCACTAAAATCATAGAATAGTTAGGGTTGGAAAGGACATTAAGATCACCTAGTTCCAACCCCCCTGCCAGGGGCAGGGACACCTCGCACTAAACCGTGTCACCCAAGGCTCTCTCCAACCTGGCCTTGAACACCGCCAGGGATGGAGCATTCACTCCGTTGGGCAACCTGTTCCAGTGCCTCACCACCGTCACAGTAAAGAACTTCTTCCTTATATCTAACCTAAACTTCCCCTGCTTAGACTGAACCCATCACCCCTTGTCCTGTTCAGTACGGTGGATAGGCTACCTTCAGGTACTGGAAGGCATATAGTCCTAATTGTAGTATGAATGTCTGCATGTCCTTTCCAGGCTTAGGATGAAAGAAATCTGAATAATAAGATTTTTACTCTTCTCTCCAAAAATCAAAGGTTAAAATGTTTATGCTTTATAAAGTTGTGAAGAGGAAAATTGCTAATAGGAATTAATTTCTCTACCTATGACACAAGCAGAGCAGTTCTGTGACACAGCAATGAAGTGCTGGCATTCTGAACTGGTTCAGATGTCTAAGAGCTTCTATAGTTAAAAGGAAGCATGACAAAAAGGCTAGGAGAGGAAGAGTGGATCAATAACAGAGATGGGTTTTGGGGTTTTTTTCCTTTGCTTGTTTTTTTTTTTTGTTATTTTTTATTTTAGGGCAGGGTTCTTTTGAGTCCTTTCTAAAAAAGTAAGTTAAATCAGTGCTGATAAGGCTTGCTCTGAGAAGATGATATGTAACCTGGAAGCAGCTTGAAGCCCTGTCCAAAAGCATCAACAGAAAGAAGGCCAGAGCACATCTTCAACTGATTAAAATCCTATCTGAATCATTGCACAAAGCAAGGATAAATAATTTGTTCAGCCACATACTGCTACAACAGAGAAACTACCAGAAGGTAGGCCCATCCTCTTTGGAAAATACAACAGCTATAATAAACCTACTTAAATTGGATTCAATTTTCATAATAATTTGCCAATTTGGGCATCTTCAAAAACAATTTCAAAAACAAAAGGAACTGGACAAGATTAACGTCTAATGCCAAAGCCCACTGAATTCGAGAGGTTTATCCCTTTAATTCAGGCTCCTCATGCCAGATTGTAACACAGGGTTTTGTACTATAGAACTGGTAGTATGTACAGATATTTAACTAGTTTCTCTCTCCTAGTTTGTCAAAAATGAGTCTCCCTCTGAACTAGCAGCATTCAGTTGCATTTTAACATTTACCTGCTCCTATGAGTTCTTCCAACCCTTTTGCCTTTTTGGCATGTTCAAATTCAGTAGCTAGGACATGAACACATTTGCATTCCTCCTTACCTCAATTCAAGCAAAGCTGCCATATTAAGTACTATGAACTGCAAGCACGACAGTTTTAACTGTTCAGCATTGTACATTGCTGAGAACTCCAACAGCTCAGCAGCATTCTTTAAAGTAACTGCAAAGAGGAAACACAACAAACTAAATTGGATAACGTGCTGCAATATCATGAAGCAGTTTTTAAGCCTTATTGCACAGTGTTATTGAACATATTATTGAAACATATACTTCATTTCCAGAAAAAATGCTAATGCTCTAACAGCCATAAACTACAGCAGGTTCCATGTAACTTTGTAGCAGTTTGAATTCAACAGCTGTTTCACAGAAATAGAAGGGCACTACCTATAAATGTATCAGTTTCAATATATTGAAACTCAGCAGTCCAAAACAAAGGGGAAAAAGAAAGTTAAAATCAAGTTTCATGTACAGCATAAACAGTTCTTTAAGCACCAAATGCTCCTTTAGCAGGAAGAAAGAAAAAAAAAGGAGGTAAAAGGGATAGCAGGCAGGGAGAGAGAAAAAACTGAAATAAAAATGGATGCAACTAAGAAATGCCAGCAAAAATTGTATGCTGACTTCTTGTATCAAGCTGGACAGCAACACTTAGTGTTTTCTAAAAGGGACAGATCTTCATAGCCATACAGAAACAGCTCTGTGTCAAACAAACAACAGGAGAATTAGTAGGATTAAATACAAGAACAGAAATAGAAACAGAACTTATTTTATCATGTTTTAAAGAAGTTTGAATTCAGTGAAATAAAGGTTTTATAAAAAAATTGGTTTATTTGTTTTAGTGGTTTGGGTTGGTTTTGGGGTTTTTTACCTTTTATTTAAGAGCATGAGATGAAGACAACAATGCATAAGGAAAAATCTGCTAACCTAAAACATCACCCAGACTAAAGAAGCAACTGTTAATAGCTACGCAATGAACAGCAAAAAATAATTAGAGCAAGGGAATAATAAACAAATAACGCTGTACTGAAGAACTCACGTTTTTCTGCAATGGCTACTTCACAGATTTCTTTGAGTCTGGATATAAGAAGCTGGTCTGCCACCACAAGAACATTACATATGAATTCCACATTTTGAGAATCTAGAAAACAAAGCATCACATAAATGCTGTGCCCAAGTCAAAAGCAACTATAACATATACAGCTTCAATGAGATTTTACTGAAGGACAAATGTAAGGGTTTTTCAAATTTTGATGGGATTTTCACAGCACAAGAAGAACACACAGTTGTTTTTTGAAGCAGGAGGAGGGAAAAGGAAAACTGCAGTTTGACAAAAAGGCCTGGGGTACAGGCACCACCTCAAAATTTAAAGCAAGAATCACAAAAAAATTTTATTTTCTACATAAAATTGCAAACACATCGAGTTTCTATTTTTAAAACATAAAAATTGCAGGAGCTACAGTTGAGCTGAAAATATATTAATGGCACCTTTTATTGCAAGAGCTTCATCTGTATACAGGTAATCTACAATTATCTGTAGTATGTCAGAATGGATTGGCATTTCCAGAGCTGAACAACAGGAAGCCTAAAAGGCAAAAGGGTAAAAAAAAAAAAAAAAAAAAAAAGGAGTAAAAGAAGCTGACTACTTGTAATAAAATACAAAATTAAGAAAACAATTATATTTAGCAATTGACTCAGACTGAGGGTCACATTTTCAAAGCTAAACAATTTTTAAGCATTTGCAAAGTCAAGTTCTTTAATTAAGAATTGATTAAAGCAAAGCAATTAAAATTTGCTCAAACCTGAACAAATATCCATGAAATACTTCAGTGTTTCATCAGTCTGAGCTTCTTCTCTAACAATCTTCCTTGATTATATTACTTTACCCACAGTTGTCTAAAAGCAGATCTGCAGGAATCCCCTGTGCAAGTACTGAACTGCTTTCCTTTCAGGGCGAAAGATCTAGTGAAACCACAAGTTCCCATGCAATAATAAAATGAAACTGGCCATTACTGTTAATGCCTCAGAAAACAAGGTCCTCCGCAAACTCTCCATTTGGACGCTTCAACCATTAAGGCAAAGCTTTTGTATGAACAAACATTAGCCATTAAACCATGTAATTCTCACCATTCAAGTTTATGCAAGCAACATCACTGCTTAATAACTTTGTTTCAGGTGGCACTGAAGGAAACTTTATACCACAAAATTTCTTCTGCTTTAGAATGCGCTACTGGCACTGATAAACTTCCCATCTGAAGTTTAAAAAACTCTTACAGACTTTTAGATTTTTCTATACAACATCTAGAAGACTTGATTTACAAAATATTTACTTGTGAATTCAGTATGATTTAGATTTACTCAGGAAATAATGCGTAACTTACAAACTAAATATAACTGATACACAAATCTATGATTCATATGGACATTCAACACCTTAAAAATACCGTAATACATCACAGAATCATAGAATCATAGAATAGTTAGAGCTGGAAAAGACCTTAAGATCATCTAGTTCCACCCCCCCTGCCATGGGCAGGGACACCTCACACTAAACCATGCCACCCAAGGCTCTGTCCAACCCGGCCTTGAACACTGCCAGCAATGGAGCATTCACAACTTCCCTGGGCAACCCATTCCAGTGCCTCACCACTCTTACAGTAAAGAACTTCTTCCTCACATCAATCACTTGTCTCACGTTTCAAATATATTTCCTCAGGGATGACTGAGGAAAAGGCAGCACAATAACTTAGAGGACAGCTGAAGTTCTGCTATGCAGCAGAAGAGAACTTCCAGTACTTTGCCGGGTTCTTAGATTTACGTATAGCCAAAAACCTATGAAAGTTGAGAGAACTCTTGCATGCTGTTTCAGCTTTCAGCCTCCAAAAAATGCTTCTCCGTTTACACCTTTCCTCTCTTTACACAAGCATTATTAATTGTATTCAGACACTTAAACAGAGGCATTTAGTGCCAGGAATAATCAGATCACTGACACACAGCTAGCAAATAGCAACCAACACAAACAAAAGATCTACACCGTTGTAACAGCAGCTGGTGACTAAGTGTAAAAGCCATAGAATCATAAAATAGGGTTGGAAAGGACACTAAGATCATCTAGTTCCAACCCCCCTGTCATGGACAGGGACACCTCCCACTAAACCATGTCACCCAAAGCTCTGCCCAATGCGGTCTTGACCACCACCAGGAATGAAGCATTCACAACTTCCCTGGGCAACCCATTCCAGTGCCTCACCACCCTCATGGTAAAGAGCTTCTTCCTTATATCCAATCTAAACTTCCTCCGTTTGAACCCATTACCACTTGTCCAACCACTACAGTCCATGATATCCTTTACGACACTGACATTAAAAATCAACTAGAGATTCAACACACTGACTTGATTCTGCTGTATCTTTTGCTCAGTACATATGAACAGCTACTCCATACTGCATACTATTTAAGCTGCAAGAACTTTTACACAAAGAAAATGAAAATTCATCCAATGCAGTATCCCGTAAGTCCAGCAGCTTTTATAAATTCACAAACTAGCTCACAATAAACCTCTAAAACAAAAGTAATACTTTAATTTCCTTTGATAGATACAGTTTATTACTCTCATTTAATACACAATCTCAGTAGTACAAATAAAGAGTAACCAAATGAGGGGGGTTTGTTTAGGTTTTTTTTTCTTGCAAACAGGACCAGAAATCCAGCCTTTCAACTTCCCCAATATTTAGGATGCATTATACTAGGAAAAACTGAAAAGCTGCCACTTATTTGATGCAACAAAACATACGACCACAACTGTTTACTGGCAAGCTTACCTCAATCCATGAGCTGCTTAACATGCTGTGAAAATAATCTGAAAAGAAAGGCATTTCAGTTCAAGATGCAATAAAATTTCAGTTAAAAAAAGACAGTATGACTTGTATTTTATATGTAAATATATATATAAAAATACACACACATACCAAGTCTTGCACAAAGTACACATTTATGACACTGGAATTCCTTTCCATCTAAAGATTTCAGGGTCACATCGTAGAGGTACGAACTAGAAGATATTTAATAGAACTGTGACTATTCAGAAGAGCTATAAGTTGTAAACTCTACAAATAAATGCTTACTTCAGCAAGTTAAGATTTATCCTTTAAAAGAAAACACACCTGAAGTTTAACAAAATCATATAAAATGAACTTAAAAGTACAGGCATGATAGCTTAAAAAGAGAAATTTTTTGTCCAGAGTTAAGGCCTCACAATTCCATCTGAAATATTTCCTTCAGAACACAGTCAATTACTGTTCTAAAACTGCTGGGATCAAAAAATTTTAGTCAATCTTAAGTGGTCTATGTTATGTTAGTTCTTTTACATTAGTAGCTACTACAAGCTTTGACAATGCACTTTAGAGTGAAGTAATCTAAATTCTGTGACAAAGCTACCTCTATGCAATGTAAGCAGACTATTCAAGCCTTTGGGTATAAATAACCCAATCACACCAATGGAATTAAAACCCAAAAATAATTAACAAAAGTGCAAAGAATTTTTCTATTTAAAGATATTCTACAGATCTTCACTAGAAAAAATATTATACATTTGCTTATTTCTGATCCATGCAATCTTATTGTCACTGCAAGCATGTTTGCAAAAATCAAACTGCTTTTGACTGGATTACCAACAACATTTCTTCCAGTAGTATTCTATGACACAGTTAAACAGCAGAACACATTAATGATCAGCAAAGAGCAGCAAAAAATACCATCCATAATTTATCCCAGATTACTAGCCCAAAGATCAGTCTATAAGCATCTACAGAGAATTTCCAAACTTAAGTTACTGTGAAAAAGATACGTGTATACTAGAAATTAAAATACAACTGATGATCTGATATAGGCTATACTTAACAGATAAAGAGATGACTTAAGAGGAATATAGTTCAATGTAAAAAGTTTACCATTTCTTCTGATTTAACTTCAGTCTATTCCCATTCTTCTTGCTGACAACATTAATTTTTCCATTTTCTAACCTGACTCCATCCAACCTGCAAACCGTTAACATTAGTATTAAGTAAACCAATTAAAAAACAGTTCAAACCATTAAGAACAACAGTTTCACGAAGTAAGTGCTTTGGTGGGCTCATGTTATTAATATTAAAAAAATGATCAAAATCATTCACCACAGAAAACTAAGAAAGGCCAGTTGCTACTTAAAAGTCTCCACTGCAGATGTGAAATGTAACATCTTAGCTACCTTATTTATCATCTTAAATGAAAGCTATGGTGCTATAGTTAAGGCCAAAGTCGACCACCACAGGGTCAAAAAAACTAGGAGTTCATATACACTGCTACCATTCAGTTATCTGAGCAAAGACAGTGATTTAAAAGAGATGCATGTTTCAGCACAGGGTTCTTGAACACCCTAGTTCACCAAGGAGGCTTCCGAGTGGGATGGTAATGGCACAGTGTAAACCCTGCTCAGCAACAACTAAATCAACATTATTGTCATCCTAAACACAGCACTACACCAGTTACTAGGAAGAAAATTAACTCCATCCGAGACAAAACCAGGACAGATACACAAGGCAGATGTTTCAAATACAAACATCCTAGACGTTCTAGGACACAATAAAGGCTAACAGCACGTTTCTATCACATAAAAGTCTATTAAAAAACGATGCTTCAAGCACATAATCATGTTACAATAGTCTGCTTCTGACATTATTCTTACCAAAGAGCACCAGAACATCCTGCTTTAAAGAGATGACACAGTGCATTTACTTATAAAGTAAAAAAAAAAAAAATCCAAAAAACTAAAGTTAGATCAGCTTACATAAAGACACTCTGTGAAGAGCTTGCCAGATAAAAATACATTTCCTCTCACCTACCTTCCACTTAAATTACTGAGTCCAAACTTCTTTGCAGAACTTTGCAACATTTTTATGAGGTTAGCTTCTTCATCAAGAGCTTTGCATTTTTTAGATTTGGTCTTCTGTTTTTCACTTATAACTTGCACTTGATTATTTCTATAAATCTCAAATGCAGAGTTTCCATTAACATTTTCATTAAAACTCATTTTGCTCAGGTTAGAAATTAAGGTATCTTGGTATTCTTCTGATTTTCCTCTGTGCAGGATTTTTGGTTTATAACCATGAGTCAGAAGATCACATGTATCAGTGTATATGAACTGCAGAAGGTACGCAAACAGATCTGGATGAACTTTCTCTATGACATAAAGATCACATCCAACAGCATCTTCATCTTTACGGTAGATGTCTGTAGTGTCTAGCTGGTTGTCACTGGGAACAAACAGCCTCCTGAAGAAGTCAGAGCGTACAGCTAAGATGTATTTGTGCACGGAGTAAGTTCTTGTGCCAATCTGAAAAGTCACATCATGGATGCTGTCCATTTCATCCGTTTCATCTAACAGTTTGCCAAAATCCTCTCCAAAACTTGATAATGACACACTTGGAATTTCATAGAGACTAGAACAAAATGAAAACCATCAAAAAAACCCACTCTTTACAAGCTCCATAAAGTTTTATATAGTATGTTTAATGAAAAGGGTGAGGTCATTTCCTTTGGGTTTTTTTCTTACATTGCTGGACTACCGAACATTTCTTGTCCTGTTCTTTACAAAAAAAAAAAAAGCTAACATGGTATTCAGGCAATTAAACCACATATATAAGATCTGTCTAGATTCCAGATATTAACTATAGTATTTAGTCTATATAACTTATCCAGGAAATATGAACTATCAGAACTACCATACCTTCATCTCATTTTTCCAATAAGAAAACACAGAAATGTTTGCTATATTGCAACCCAAAGCAGTAAGACAAAAAGAAACATAACCCAGTATTTACTTATTTATTAGATATATTAGAAATATATCTATTAAGTACATTATAAGAGCACAAGGAACATGACTCAGTATTCTACTTAATCATTTTACTTTAAACCTTTTGTCCAAAGATCCACTTTTCACTTCTATTTAAAAGTTAATTATTGATGATGACTGAAGGGCTTAATTGCTACAGTATTTATAGCTCAGAGTAAAGAAATACATTGCAAACGCTTGCTAGAAAAACATCAACACCATCTATACTAATTATGCAACTATATAAACTGAGATCGTTGGGAAACTTCAACACACATTTTCAATAACAAGTCCTGTTCTCTAGCAGTATGGATAACCACATTTACTGTGGCTCTGTATGACTAAAACAATGTCTTTGAAAAGCAGAATGATTTAATTGCAATCCCACACAAAAAGAAGAGAAAAATTACAGTTGTGACTTTAAGTGTACCTTGTTTTAGGATCTGACTGTAAAACAGCAAAATTGTAACCATTAGGATCGGTGGCAATACTAACAGCTCGGTGGACAAAAGGCAGCTTCTGTAGTCGAATTCTTTCATACACACTGTTTGTATCATGTTCACAGGACAGATCACATGAAGAATTCTGAAGGCTTGATACAAGTTCTGCTAAAAAAGAAAAAAAAAAAAAGATTGAAAAAACTCACAGAAAAGGTCCAGCTAACTAAAATGCAATAAATATAACAAGTCAATGGATGGAGTCACTGAATAAATCTAAAATTGTGCTGAAGATTGCAGCTTGCTAAACTGAAATGCAGGAAAGCATTTTAATAAAGAAAAAAAGATGAACAGTCAAACGAACAAACAAAAAAAGCCCCAAAACACGAGAAACTTTACATATAGTAGAGTTTTTATCCAGAACTACTTGTGGAACTGTTTTGCCACTTCTTCATATAAGGGGAAACACTCCATCAAACATCCAATGCAACCTCTTGTGAAATGAAACAAGCAGTGAATCAGCATACAGCATTGCAAAATTGTTTTCTTTTCCGGTCATATCAATTACAGCAGATATAATACAATTGCCTCCAGACTTCATATTGTACCTGTTTAAATTATACCCAAACTAACAAAATACTATTGAAAAAAATGCAATATTCTCCAAATACTGTTTTTTCAATAAATAGAAAACTAAACACATGCATATCATTTGTCACACTTATTAAAGCCTTTCAAAAGACAGCAGTTCTCATTCATTACAAATCAGTGATGAACATCAACTGAGGTCAAGATTCTGAAGTTTTTGTAGTTTTAGTATTTTCAAGGAAATAAGAGCAATACGCATAAAGAGTGTGCCTACAGACACACACCAGCACCAGACAGAGTGAAAAGGAGATGCATTTACAGATGCCTCTGTAATGAAGGAACTACTATGCTATGTGTAGAACAAAAAAAAGTAGCAAAAGAGTAAAACTAGTAACTTTGGATTGAGCAACAGAGGAAATATTTTTGCTGTGAAAGAATGCAAAAATTGACAGATACAACTATAGATGGAATCTTGATATAAAAGGAAGTAGAACTCCAATATATAAGCTATAAAGTTCAAATACATCCTAGGTTGGAAGTAAATCCATTTCTATCCACAGAGTTTTAAGACCCTACATGAACAGGGCTGAAAGTTTCAATTAAAATCTTGTCCTACAGTAGACCATTCTTCCTTGCAGAAAAAAAAAAAATCCATCAGGACCTACTCTCGGCAATATGAGCCAAGCTAGTAAGGCAGAAATTGATCTGGACCATGTATTATGCCCAGATAAGGGTCTGGGAAACATGATAAGGTTTCACAGACTTAGCAGTGAAAACAAGTACATGCTCCTTCATTTGTTCAATGGCAATTTTTTAGGACTGGTTATGTAATATCATCATTAGACTAGACCCTTGTCCTACTACTACTTTTCAGAAGTACTTTTCTTCCTGGAAATCTCTCCCTGAAAGTTAACTGAAAGCTGCAAAGTAAATCTTAATTAATCAGAAAAGAGAACAGTAGTGGTCAATGATACTAACTATCAGCCACACAGGTCAGACCACCACCACATAATACTGTTAAAGACTGCAAAGATCTGATTAAACTTTTATATTGACTTGAAGTACTCAAAAGCTATTAAGAAATCACAACTAACCTTTTTTTTCTGAGAATTTTTTCCCTTCATCTAGCCACTTCCCTGAAAAGGCTTCACCATCCTGTGTGACAAACATTATTTCGTTTCCATTTAAAGCAACATCAGACATGAAGACTTGCCGGCCATAAACCCAACGACACTGCTTCATGGAGTTGTTAGATGACTTCCAACAAAACACCTGTAATTTTTTATTTTCAGAGAAAAGGTAAATGTTCATATTATATAAAAGCAGTTCCATATCAGACATTACATTTTTTTTTAAATTGAAGAACATGCCATCTCAAAGTTGCATATAAAAGGAGAAAGACATTCATCAAAATTATAACCCAAGTGTTATGAGCACCTATTACAAAGAACCAAGATGTAAAATACAGAAAATCTATCATGATATCAAAATCCACTTGCCCATGAAGGACATTTGTAAAGCTTCTCTGAACATTCAAACATCTTCATAGCCGTCATCTCTGGGATAGTTTTTACGACATTTCAACAAGGACAGCAAAAGGTGTCATCAAATCAAGAAACAAGTTTAATCCAGTTCTTAATTTACAGATTTTTTCCAACTGGTTTGCTTATAAACTAGACAAAATTCAAAGCTATCACACCAAAAGTTTACACCATTTCCTGTTAATTGTTTGACAAAGATCTCAAGTTTCTCTGGACCAGACAAGGTTTTGGAATGGAGATCATGACCAAACACAATCTTTGAAATATTCATCAGAAATGTTAAGAACAGCATGCACAGCAGGACTGTACTGTAGATGCCCAAAAAGCAAGTATAAAGAAACAATCCCACACAAGGTAAAGCCCAGACGTGGTATTAGTGATGCTGAAATTGGGCTTTCATCTTCTCCCACTAGAGGGCTTGCACAGATGTATTAACACCTACAGAAAGAGGGGACAGAAGAATCTGAGTAACCTATTTACTTTAACCTCTCTTGAGCACCACAGAATCACTGAATGGTTCAGGTTGGAAGGGATATCTGGAGATTACCTAGTTCAACCCCCTGCTCAAGTAGGGCCATTCAGAGCCAGTTCCCCAGGAGCATGTGCAGACTACTTTAGAATCTCTTCAAGGACAGAGACTCCACAACCTCCATGGGCAACCTATGACAGCACTTGATCATCCTCACAGTGAAAACACACTTTCTGATATTCAGACAGAGCCTCTTTTGTTTCATTTTGTGCCCACTGTCTCTGGTCCTGTCACTGGGCACCACTGAAAAGAGCCTGGCTCCATCTTCTTTACAGGTTTCCCTCAAGATGTAAGATCCCCCTCAAGCCTTCTCTTTCCTCAGTTAAACAATACTTTCCTAAAGAGAGTACAATCAAGCCAAACCAGGAACCACTAATTCAGGAAACAGAAGTATTAAGATTCCACCCCTCTCCTTACTCAATAAAGTATAAACCCTAACAGCACTAAAGATCCCAGCATTTACCAGTATATGAAATGCAGATTGACACATTTCCCCTGATGCAGGAAGACACAGTGTTTTTTTATGGCTAAAGAAGTGTCCCAAAGATGTTTAAGGGGCACTATCAATACTACAGATGCTAGAAGCTAAACCTCACATGAACAAATACTGAACTGGAAGTGCATAATATCTGAGAAAACTAATGATGCAGCAAACACATCCCAAAACATAATTCAGTCAAATGCAATTAACAAAAAACAAAAAAAACCCAAAACCCTACAAACCATAACCTCCCACCCAAAATAAAACCCACTCACACAAAAACAAAACCCACACTGCCACTGCTCCCCATTTTCCCTATTTTGACATGCAAGCTCAGTTTTGAACGTTAAGGTAGAATTTCAGTAACAAACCCTTTCTGTACACACCACTAGATGGCACTGAAGGTTCATATCTCAGCGAGCAGATCTCGAAAACGCTGAGGTTTTGAAAGAGCCTATGAACACTTACTCCATGAAAGAACGAGGGAAGAAGGCAGTAAATCTGCCACAGTATTCCAGTTTTAAGACAACATAGTGTCTACACTTAACTATAAATACTAAACCATTCACCACATTTAGGATTGTCAACAATAAAAGGGACATCACATCTACAGGGCAGCTGCTTTTCAGCAAACCCTCTAACACTTAAAGTTCAGAGGCTATTTTGGAGCGTGTGAAGGTGACCGGGTAGGTGGGTTGAGAAGATAGACAGGGAAGGCAAAAAAAAAAGATCAGGCCTCCCCAAAAATTCCAAACAGACCATGTATGGTATGTAACCACTTATGTATGTAAAAGCAAAGGTATTTACACCTCCACTGAAAATCTGCTCAATGTCCACAGATTTAAAAATACACTACTGTACACTACTTCAGTAGTCTTCCCATAGCCCTATCAAAAACCAAAATGTATCACCAGCAGCTCTACATAAATCAAATGGGTGTTCTCCATGCATGATTTTGTCCTGTCTTATGTTTAAAGTTTCGTTACTCAGTATGTAGCTTGCTATATGATTATGATTTCTAAATACACAACTTACTCTTCCAGCTTTATCCAGCGTTAGAATGCAAATCTTCTGACCTCCATTTTCTTTAAGATGCTGGGTATCTACCTTATATTCCAAATATCCCCCACTGACAAGAACTTTTTTAAGGTTCAGCTGTCTGAAAGAACACAGAAGGTTAAATTAGTATTTCTTCACTGTGTACTTATGTTGTACTTATGAGTTACATTTTCATTTAGAGCAGCAGAGAAAAAAAAAACAAAAAAAATAGTTGAGGTAGTGACATTGAAAAATTACTGAAGTTGAGTTTCACTCCACTGGTATTACTAATATAACTGCTAATAAAATACTATGAGGAGATCGTCATTTTTGCTTTGTTTATCCAGTATCTAAAGGGGGCCTATAGGGATGCTGGGGAGGGACTCTTCATGAGGGACTGTAGTGAGAGGACAAGGGGTAACAGGTTCTAACTTAAACAGGGGAAGTTTAGATTGGATATGAGGAAGAAGTTCTTTACTGTAAGGGTGGTGAGGCACTGGAATGGGTTGCCCAGGGAAGTTGTGAATGCTCCATCACTGGTGGTGTTCAAGGCTGGATTGGATATAGCCTTGGGTGGCATGGTTTAGTGGGAGGTGTCCCTGCCCCTGGCAGGGGGGTTGGAACTAGATGATCTTAAGGTCCTTTCCAACCCTAACTATTCTATGATTCTATAAGTAAGCTACATCATATCCACAAGTTATTCACAAAATTCCCTAAGTGAAAACCAGGATAAGATTTAGCTTTGATCTTCAGCATTACAAAAACTATAGTTGTGTAAATTTAGTTTAGCCATTTTCACTAAAAGACCTATCCTACTCAGGAGGTCATTTCTCAGGTTTGTGGTGGGTTTGGTGTTTTTTTTTTCTCTGATCAAAACCATATCTGTTACCTTTTTTCAACTTCTTATTCTTATTAAGAACACAGTACATGGTATTAAGTTTCTCCAAGTTCCAACACCTTCACTTACAACCATGCAGAAAATGAAGTATTAAGCTACCACATGTCAATAAATACTGTTAGAATGTGAAGCCGAAAAGCTAACTGGGAGTTACTGGGAAAAAATGCTAATTCTATCTTCTAATCTGTTACTGCAAACTAAGTTAAGAGAGAATGGTATCAAAGAATTTCATAAATGTATGAGTCATGGGCCCAGTTTTTTCAACAGGTTTTATATGCAGGTTTTAGCCTATGTACCAACGATGTCACAAGGTTCCATCTGCAACCTAAATTACCCATTGTAATATACCACTATCCACACAGTAATTATGAAATTCATTCAAATTACTGATTCAAAATTGTAACAATATAACTAAACAGAACAGCAGATCTTCAGTGCCTCTAAGATGCATTTATGCAAATTCAGGTTAACAGAGGAACCAAAACTATCAGTTCCAGTATTTTTAAGCCTACGGCACAAAATACTTCCTCTTAGCATATTTTGTTGTTTGGCTAGTTTTTAATATGTCTTTGATACAGAACAAGTGGCAACTTAACCTCATCCAATAACAAGAATATATTAAACAAACAAAAAAAAAACCAAACAAAAAACAAAAAAAAAAAAAAACAAACAAAAAAAAAAAAACAAAAAAAAAAAAAAAACAAAAAAAAAAACAAAAAAAAATTACAGCTGTGGTTCATATGAAAGAACTGCAAGTGAAGCAAACTCAGGGGTGCACTGTATTATCTCTGCTTTCTGCACAAATACCTTTAAAATAGCTTGCAAGTATAATACTACAGTGAAATCTTCACCTTACTGTTCTTCATGACAAATTAGAAAAGTAACACATACTTTGAAGCCATCTTTTTGCATTGGTAGTCTGCGAGTAAATAAATATCTCCTCTTTCAGTAACGCATACTGTAGCACCATCACTTGCAGAGACTAAGGACACAGAGATATCTTTATGGTGTAGAGCAGAAACCTGGCGAGGTACAGTTACACATTTTTCTCCATTAGGATCCAGCAGATAACCTAGAAAACCCAAACACACCAAAAACCATTATTTTTCATTCCACACGTGCATTTAAAGGACACTTTGCTACACTATCTTGAAGAGTCTTTAAATTCTAAAAGATTTTTGAGGTAGTTAGATGATACATCTTCAAAATAATTAGACAGATAAGAGACTCACTAGGCATACTTGTTAGTTCGCTACAAACACCAGAAAACATTCAAGACTTGATACACAAAAATTGAAGGAAGACATAACCTACAGGGAAAGCTATTTAATGAGGTTAAACTCTGCAGTGGTACTGCCTTTGATTCCAAAAGAAGAACATTTATTAGATCATATCACAGTTCAAGACACTAGAAATACACTGGCATAACTAAGGCTTATTTCAGCCACTGGAAGCTCATCATAAAAATTACTGTAAGTTCCCATGCATGAAAACAGGCAGTTACATGAAACAATGGACAAGGTTGAAGCTGTAATGTAAGGACTCTGAAAATGTATTAAAAAAAAAAAAAAAAAAAAAAAAAAAAAAAAATCAGGTCATTGCTGCTCTGCTGCATCAAGAAACCTATGCCAAAAAATATCACACATAATATAACCCTGCCCTGTGTGCACTTACATCTGCAGCACAAAGTGGATCAGAGTACCAATATCCAGGAACAAGCAGAAGAGCTATTTCTAAAGCTGGAAGCAACCCTGTCATATGACAGTGCAGTGCTATGCCCAAACATTTTAAAGAGGCAAGTCTTATTAGCACAGGTCTATCATAGTGCCCAGCTGACACAATTGTATCATGATCTAACTACTGTCTCCATACAGTACTGCACTGGGCCTCATGCACAGCAGAATAAACTCAAACCCAACAACACAAAAAAAACCCCAAACTTATATGAAGGGTACATATTAAAAAACAAAACAAAATAAAACAAAAAAAACAACCAACCATAAGATATTCATTAATAAGATACTTCTCTGAAAGTTTTTTGACACACCTTTGCTACCTTAAATAGGAACACAAAAAAAAAGTGTCTGAACCTGATGCCAGAACTGATGCAGATTAACTCTAAGTACCAGAGCTAGCTAACATTTTGTTTGCTCATAGATACAGAACTACAAAAATGCAAATCCAAACTGATATTGCAATACCTGTTCATTAAAAAAGACAAAAGCAACTAAAATAGCCCATTCAGACAACAAATCAGTAAGTTCACTTGTTGGCAATATATTTTCATTAGGTTCTATCTTGACATTCAGAATAATACTGAATTAAGCAAAGATTCTGGTAATGGCATTATTGAAAACAGATCTAGATATGGGCAAGAATTTTAGTTTAAAAATGTTAGTATGGAAAAAGTTATTAGTAGTGTGTTTACAGTGCATGTTGAAAGGAGGACATAGGCAGGAGAGCTGAATGTTCATAGTTTATCAAGGGCAGTACCAGCTGGACTGCTGGAAGGAGACAAGCATGTCTTGGAGTGACCTGCAACACAAGCAGCAATATTCTGTTTCTTGAAAGTCTACAGTAGCAGGACCACACAAGATAAACAGACAGTGAAAGAATTATAAAAAGTTCAAATAACAGAGCTAAGCCTGACCAGCTCCCATCATCTCAAAATGTGAAAGTGACCAGCAGTAATGAAAAATATTCTTCAAGAGAAGCATGAAGAGACTGGTTTAATTAAAATGTGGGGGGCGGGGGGGGGGAGAGAGAGAGAAAGAAAGAAAAAGAGGGGGAGATTGAGAGAGAGAAGAGAGAGGAGAGAAAGCTTTAACCAGGCTTCTGTTGTAAGAAGTAAATGACAGCTTAAGCATGAACAGCATCTTTTAATGGCTGGGGTTTATCTTCAGAATGCTTCTACCTTACCTAGTTGGCCACCATTCAGCCCCATGGTATAAACTGCTTCCTTAGTCCATAGCACTGTATGGAATCTGCCTGCAGCCACTCCAATCACCATTCTACCTTTCAGGTTTTTTGCCTGAACCTAAGCACAAATCCAAAGTACGCCTTAGTATTAAGCAGCAACAGGTGAATTTCACAAGTACAAACTTTTGACATTTAACTCCTTAAGTCATTAAGGATGAAACACTGGTAACAATCCACATACAGCCTAATCAGTCAGGATTATTTCAGAAGTTTGTCAAGTGGAGCACTTAGCACTAGCATCAAAAAGTAGTAAACTTTGTGCATTATTTAATCAGAACTATAACCAAATCTCCTTACCTTGTCTTCATACATATGATATTGAACAAGACTTGCAGAGGTCACATACAAAACAGTCAAAGACAACTCAGGTGCTGTAACAGCATCAGCTAAAAAGTTTCAGCTTGTAAGTCCTAATGCCCTAAATACACTGCAGAACCGCAACCTTCAATAAAAGGCAATGTAACTCTTACATTAAAAAAAAAAAAAAAATTGAGCATAGAAATACAACTACACTTTTGATGCCCAAACCACTTCTTCCCAAAACATTACCAATCCAGAATTAACAGTGCTTCCAGCAAAGAATACAACCACCAAACCCTGAGATTCATCATCCAGTGATTCAAAAGAAGTAAAGAGCATGAATCTCAAGTAATACATATCTATTACTTTTATGCCATTTCAGCTACAGAACAATTTGGGGAAGAAAAGGGTTTTGGCAATTCTACCTTTTATCAGACTGGGCACTACAACCTTTAGTACAGTTCAGGCTACAAACTAAGATGCTCAATCAGGACACAGTTATGTATTTAAGATAAAGATGGATGGTAACAAAGAATCAAGATTTTATCTGAATTCGACTTTATTGTCCTGAAAAAGTTTAAAAGTTATTTCCACAATCTCCATCCTTTACTTTCTGTTAAAAGAAGAAAACAACTAAGCCTTGACTGATATTATTTTTACCTGTCTAGGAACACTGCAGTTAGAAGGAGGAGGAAGAATGCCCAATTGATGGAAAGTATTTAAACCAAAAGTGTAAACATATCCATCTTCTGTTAAAACAACAGTATGATCCTTAGCTGCTGCTATCTGGACGCACTGATGGCCAGCTAAGCCTTCCACAAGTCTCGGAACCTGAACAAGAAAAACAAACTGATATAAAGATAACTCTGGTTTGATATTAACCAGTGGTCATCTATGAAATTAAAGAAACACCAACGGAAAGTCATAACCAAATACTGAACTACAGATGAAAACACATCTAAATATACAATACACTCAATAACATAATCACCAAATCCAATGCAGTAAGACTTTCATTTGAAACTTATCCTTTGTTATCCAAAAAGATGACAGCTGTGAAATTCAGTTGGAAATTATATCTTCAGGACAACTGCACAAATATTAACTCTCTTGTTCTTTTTAAATTACCATGAGTGATAAGATTTCTCCCTTCAGAACACAGGACAATCCTAAGAAAATTCCACAGAATAAGAAAGCAGTTCTGTATCTTTGACTTTTCATGCACTCTCTACTGTGAGTTCTCCTCATTCAACTGGGTAACATGCTAATTTCAAACAGCAATTGGTAAAAAATTCTAATATCATATAATTGCAATTTAAAAAAAAAAGCGTTAAGAATTGAGCTCCAGTCTTCACTGTAACACCCAGCAACATAATAGCAAATTTCTGACAGAACTTGATATTATAAATTTAAAAAAAAAATATTGTGCTGCAAACTAAATGAACACTACCAGGAAGTGTGCACAGCATAAGATACTGAAGTCTAAGAATTGTATTGTCATCACATCTTAGTCTTCTTAAATTTTGGTATTGCATATTGCAACACTTACTGTTCAAAATAAAACAGTAGGTGAATTTTCACTTACAGCTGTGCAAGTCCAGCAATAACAGCCCTACTATGACTTTTCAAGCCACTACAGCTCTACAAGTACTGCTGTTTCTTTTGTGCCAGCCCTGACATATAACAAACCTATTTAAGAATCCAGCCCTTCTCTGGAATCAGCTAGCCTTTATAACAACTCAGCTGTAACACAGAAGTGTGACCACAGTATCTAGCTATCTTAAAACATATTTATATGCATGTTCTTCTATTCTCTGCCACTCCACTAGTAGTACTAGAGAGGTTTGTTTTCTTTTGTTGTTATCTGGTGGGGAAGCAAGGGGTTTTGCTTGAAATCGACAGCAAACTCACTTTGACAGTACACTCACAAAAGCTCTAGTTCATTTTTTAGATTTGTTATTTGAAATAAATGAAACATCATGCTACATACTAGACTTCATGAGATGGCATACCAGACATGTTTGTTCATCACCATGACCCAAGCGTCCTCCTTGTCCATGTCCACATGTATAAACTTGACCTTTGTGGGAAAGGAACACGGAATGAAATTTACAGAGTTCCACCTGAAAGAAAAGGAGCAAAAAAAGAGGTGGGAAGGAGGCGGTAGAGGACAGATCAGTTTTCCTGCGTAACCTGAAAGCACCTGCTAAAACCACTTTGTGAAGAAGTCCAGCTTTAATAAAGGTCTGTTTGTGAAAATACAAGTAAGATATTAATATTAAAGCACAAGACTGCCAAATCAAGTCACAAGGAACACAAAATATCTTTTAAGTTAACCTGCCTTAACCTACTTGAAAAGACCTATGTTTTTTATTTATAAAAATAAGTTCAAGCATGGCCCTATATTAGGAAAAAATTCTTTACCGTGAGGGTAGTGAAACACTGGAACAGGTTGCTCAGAGAAATTACAAGTGATCCATCCCTGGCCGTGTTCAAGGCCAGGCTTTGAGCAACCTGGTCTAGTGGAAGGCTAGCAGAAGCTTGTAAGATTGAGTTCTTGTCATGGGTTCAGCAGCAGCAGTCATTTTTCTCCTTCGTAGTACCTCGTGCAGTGCTGTTATCAGCGCTATTCCCAGGCCGAAAGTCGAAAACACAGTGCTGCACCAGCTACTAAGAAGGAGAAAAATGACTGCTGCTGCTGAACCCATGACAGTTCTAAGGGCAACAACACTGCCTCAGAAGAGGTGCATGAACCATGTTAAGACTGCAGCACAGACTTTCTTCCCCGAATGCTTACTCAAGTTGTACTTTAAACTTTCAAACATTCTTAAACTGAACTCCCAAGAACCTACTACGGACAAAACTGCTGCTACAGGAAGCGTGCTTAACAGCACATTCTGCTTTCAACACAAGAATTTTAATTCAACATGCATCAAACAGATTCATTGTCCCACTTCATACAGGAAGTCTTAAACTCAAAACAGGTATAAAAGTATCATGCTTCTGAATTTAATGATATACAAGCCATATATCCAAGGTAAATGACATTTAAAAAAATGTACAACATGTTCTCCCTCCCAAAACAGAGAACCATGATTTAATTGAGGGTGATAGTGGGGGGAGCAGCAAGAATATATTATTACTCTAGTACTCAGCTGCTTTAAGCTGCTTGCCAGATCAATGGAAAATGCTTGCTGAGAAATAACTAGGAAGAAAGTAAAAGAGATGGGAGGAGGAATAAACACTAAACAAACAAAAAACTCCACAGACCCAACTTTTTTTTTCCTTAACATGCAAACTTTGGAAACTTGATAACACCTTTGATACTTGTTCCCCCCCCATGCACCCCCTCCAAGCTGACCAAGAAAGGTGCCCATATAATACATTAAGAATACCTGTTTGATATACACGCCATTCCGAGGAAAGAGGTCCACCAATTCAGGATGATGTTTACCCTGTTGACCACCATGACCCAAAGTAAAATTTATATTGTTTCCCCAAGTGTAGACTTCCGTGGGATCTGCAATGAAAAAAAAAATTCTCTCTGCAGCTTATAAATTTACCAGTATTGTGCAAACACTGGTGACTTTGAGAAGCAGCTCCTGCTGGTTTTATTTAAAATTTGATGAGCAAAGCTGGTTTTTTACATAGAACTGAACTTTAAAAATATTTATTCTTATAAGAAGGTGCTATGACAAAATATTTTAATAATGTACAATGATCAACATTA
The DNA here is from genome assembly GCA_028858755.1 of Ara ararauna. Taxonomy (NCBI): domain Eukaryota; kingdom Metazoa; phylum Chordata; class Aves; order Psittaciformes; family Psittacidae; genus Ara; species Ara ararauna. The sequence goes on from CM054379.1 coordinate 50,278,998, forward strand.
CTTATATATATTTTCCAGCAGCAGAAAATGCAAACATTCCTCAGCAGTAGATTTACTTGTTATGTTTTCAGAAGACAACTATTACTTCCTTAGGTTACACACGTTTTCCTTCAGTTTAGTGAAAAGCCTTTACCAAAAAAAGTTTATGCTGTCATGTATGAAAGCCATAAACACCTTCAAATCACAGGTGTAGCCAAAAAATAACACTTCAGATTTTTTTTTTAATAATCTCTCAGTTAGTGATATCTGAACACCATTTTCTGAGTAAAAAGTTCAAATCAATGTACATTTCATCACATTGCATTACTATTAAAAAGATTAAAGAATTTGAACGTATTTCACAAGTTGAAATTAAAATACCCAAATCTTTAGTGTAACCAAATCTACTTAGACTGGAAATAAGCTGAAAAAAAACCCAAATTTCACAATACCATATGACTGAACAACATGGAGAAAAGAGGAAAGAATGGGAGCAGAAAAGTATAAAACAGCATGAAAATAAATAAAAACTACTGGAAAGACTAATCCCCTGTCGAAAAAAACTGCGTGCTCAGAGTTATTCTTACATGCTCATTTCCTATTTGCAGAAATTATATTTAGAATTACTGTAACTAGCTTATACCAAGCTACCTTGTCTAAAAATATTTTGAAGATTGAAAAACATATTTCCTCTCTTTCCATGAAAGACACAGAAGTGATGTAAACTATCAAATTCGAAGACATGGAAATCTCTCTGATAGCCTGAACTGAGATAAAGGAGAAAAACTATAGAATGCTTTGGGTTGGAAGGGACCTTAAATATCACATAGTTCCAATCCCCCTGCCATGTCCAGGGACACCTTCCACTAGACCAGGTTGCTCAAAGCCCCATCCAGCCTGGCCTTAAACACTGCCCGGGATGGAGCACTCATAATTTCTCTGGGCAACCTGTTCCAACGTTTCACTACCCTCACAGTAAAGAATTTCTTCTTAATACCTAATCTACCGTCTTCTAGTTTAAAGCCATTACTTCTTGCCCTATTGCTATAACTAACAGAATATATATAAATAATATATTAAAAAAGAGTATATATTAAATATATAAATATATATTAAAAATATATAAAACACAGAATAATTGAGGTTGAAAGGCACCTCTGGAGATATCTAGTTCAACACCTCTTCTCAATTAGGATCAGCTACAGCAGGTTGCCCAGGTCCATTTCTTTCACATTTTGAGTAACTCCAAGGATAGAGCCTCCACAACCAATGTAGGTTAACTGTTATATCACTTGCTTTTTTTTTTAACCTCTCTTCCCCTCACACCCTTTTTAAAAACCTTCAAGTCAGTCATCACTCCTCCATTTTTGCTACGCATGTGCATCCTGTGTCTACTGCCAAGATTCTATACCTGCTGTCCTATGATATTAGGGACCCCGCATCTTCAGGTATCTTGTAACTTACACAGTCCTAATTAGAAACAGGAAACATTGTCTATACCATTACATACATTAATTGTTAAGATATATCTCTTTGTAAAACACAGTTTAAACTATTTGATTTCCTACCAGTTTTCTTGAACACCACATGGATTGGCCTATCTTTCATCACAAGATCCAGAGCTGACAAGCCTTCTTTATCCTGAACATAGAGACTAACGCCATGCTGAAAGAGGAGAGAAGAACATAAGTTAATTTTAACTCCGCACCTTGAACTAAGTCAGATAAACATTTAAGAAGCTAAACATGTCTTCAACTGAAGTTTAGTACTAATAAAAGACAATCTTCAGATTCAACTTAATGGTAAGCAAGACTGATAAGGAAAATACAAACAAACAAAACACCCCACAGCAGCAGTGCAAACCTGTTCAACCATGCATATATTGTATTATTCTATTAACTGGAATTTTATTCTATGAATATTGACTGATTAATAAGATTTAATCAGTGAAACACAAAGGAAGATAAAGTAAAGCCAACTAGGAAGCGCAAGTATTTACTGAAAATGCATTTACCAGCTTCAGACAACACATTTTCTTACACTGGCATGTTTACAGCTTTGGAAAGTTAAGAAGTGAGAAAATAAAAATAAAATAAAAAAATAAAAATTAAAAAGTATTATTTGAAAAAAAGCAGGGAACAGTGGTTCACAGCTTCTAGGCTAGAGGACAAAATGGCCAGATAAGATAAGGAACAGCAGGGAAGGGTCAGAAGTACAAAGCATAAACAGGTCATTCCTTTAGAACTCAGGAAGATATTCTCTGTGAATACTGTTTTCTTAATACAAAAAAAGTGCTGTTACACCAGCAATGGTTTTAAGGAAGTCAAATGTCATCAATCACACCCCTGAAGGGAAGAACTGCAGATGTCACCAGGCAGAATCTAATGGATATACAGCTGTACCTATTAGCTCACGGCTAATAAAAAAGGAAAACCTTACAGAATCTCATGATTAAGAGGTAAACACATGAATACAAAAATCAAGGGAGCACAATTCATTCAAGTATGACAGAAGGACAGCTAGCCACAGCTGCAGGAGGGATTTTAACCCATAATTTCATTTGGAAAAACACTAGCCAGGACAACAAAAGCATGCATTCTCCAAATTATAAAGGCAACCCTACTAGCAACAGCGCTGGTATTAATTCACTGCATGACAGAAAAACCAACTTATTTTTATGATTTAACAGGTAGCTGGATACTCTTCTCTTTGGCAGCTGTAGAAGTCATTACAAGCAGAATAGAGGCTGCAGTGGCATCCACATGGTCTGAATTTTTAAAAACATGCCCTAATTGCTGAGTGGCAAAACTTACAGATAAGTACAGCCTGAGAGTAAATCATAACGGCTTCCAGCCCACAACAGAAATATGCCACTTGCACTAGTTGTGTACCCTGGGGCTGATTTTGGGACCAGTACAGTTTAACATCTTCACTAATGACCTGGATGACAGAACAGAGTGCACCCTCAGCAAGCTTGATGATGATACAAGACCAAAAGGAGTGGCTGATAAGCCAGAGGGTTGCAATGCTATTCATAGGGTCCTTGACAGGCTGGAGCAATGGGCTGAGAGGAATCTCATGAATTTAATCATGGAAAATGCAAATCCTGGTCCTGGGGAGGTACAACCCATCCTACCAATACAGTTGGAGGCCAACTGGCTGGAAAGCAGCTTGGCAGAACAGGAATTGGGGCTCCTGGTGGACAAACAGTTGACCACAAGCCAGCAATGTGTCCTCATAGCTAAGAATGGTGAAAGCATCCAGGGCTGCAAGTGAGTGTTGCCAGAAGGTACTCATCATACTACAGCATTACTCAGCACTGGCAAGCTGCAGCTGGAGTGCTGGGTTCAGGTCTGGACTCCCCATAACAAGACAGACATAGACATAAAGAAACAAGTACAGCAAAAGACCATGGAAATAATGACTGAGACATCTGACAATAACACAGTACAGGAGAGAGACTTCAGTAAAGGAACTGGGAGGTAGATCACTCTTCATGAGTGCCATTCTACTCCTTAGAAGAATATGAGCAGAGCTATCAGAAAAATGTCATTCATTTATGCACTGAGAAAAGAAAAATATAGCTGAGGAAACCTGTACAGGCATCCTGTAAGCAACTATCAAAGTTACAGATATACACACATTAGAGGACTGGTTACTTTTTCAGACCTCATATACACAGTTTCCAATTTTCTAGAGAACAGAATTATGAACAATTCCTATACAAACACCTACTTTTGTCAAGTTCAATGAAAACTTCCTCACTATGTAAGGGTAGAGCATATGAAATACATACTTCACAGTTATCAGACCTTAAAGAATTTAAAAAACACCCCAAAACCTGACTCCACAACAATTTTGCTTAAAATCCTGTTGAAAGCAGAGCTTTACGTTTACAAATGGCTAGTCACTGCCATGACTGTAAAAAGGCTGAACACAAAATAGAAAATTATCTGCCTTAAAAGGTCAGCTTTTAAGTAACCCTGAATCACAAATATTTTGTTTTCTCACGTGATTAAAAGGACCCTGGACATCTCAGCCATATATAAATCTTCCCTTTGCTGTACTTGGGACAAGAGGAATAGAAGGAAAAGCAATCAAAAATACACATAATTTGCTAAGTGGTAGGGAAGAAACAGCAATTGTAAGAAAGGAATGAGAAGCACTAAGCAAAAGGCCTAGTTAAAATATGAATGAAATGGGGATTTGCTTAATGAAATGTTCCATATCTTAAAGTGCTTCTCACTCAAAAATTAGATTCATTTCTAATTATACTCCATTTAAGCTTTCATTATTTTATGTTCTCTAAACACTAATTGGTATAATTACTGAAGTATATTTTTATAGCATCTTTAGTCTGATCACTCTCTACTTTTCAGATCCTGACCATAATATCATCTACACAGTCTTCAAGGAAGTCCACAATTAATCAGCAATTCTTAGTCAGCACTGATTTCTCATGGGCAAAGGCAGACGTCTTTTACAGAGAGTTAACACTGAAGTAAATCAATACACTGTGATCTAAAGACAGCATTAAGACAACACTCAAGAGACTTTCAGTCAAGTTTAAAACCCTCCTTTTACATAAGCAATACGTATCTAAAAATTGTAGATGAGGGAAACTACAGCTGCAAATCACTCACCTTCAGTAATGACAAAACACAATCAATGTAGCCATAAAATATACTTCTGTGCAAAGCTGTCCATCCAGACTCTTTGTCTTTCACTGAGAGATCTACTCCTTTGGTCTCAGCCAACCAGTCTAGCACGCCTTTTTTGCCACAAGACGAAGCAAGATGTAGAGCGTTTCTACCAAAGGCATCCTTTATAGTTGCAGCATTGTAGCAGTAAGAAGAGAGAAAGGCCTTGATCTGGCCTTCGCTTCCTCTGGTTACTACAGAAATAACATCCAAAGCATGCTGTAGAGATCGACATTTTGAAGTGCACTCTGGCATGAGAGAATTCATTTTCACCTACTCCTCTCCTTAAGGGGAACAGCCCTTAAGTTTATCAAGGCACTCCAATTCAGTACACAACACAGTGCCTTAAAAAATTTTGTAATTCCAAGGATGTAAATCCAGTTTTATTGAGCTGCCATTAGAAATCTTTGTACTGCTATGTTCGGCACTTGATCCAAATAAATATTTATAAATATATATTTTTAGAAGTCTTATTTCACCATCTTATACAACAAATATACTTGTCCATTGAAAATTCCAAAAGTGAACTATCTCAAATGTGCAGAGGGGGATTCCCCCTCCACACTACCTTAATTCTTCTAAAACTCCATAATTGCAAGGGAGACCTAGAAGAGAGCAAAATAGAACAGATTAATTAAAAAAAAAAAAAAAAATCCCCTGAACTTTATATTATATATTACAAATTCCCCTGCATTTGATATGCAATTTAAATGCCTATCAAACTAGTGCTTGCAAGTACAGAAGCAATGTGGCAAGGGTTAACTGACCTGCCCTGCGCTATCTAAGCTTATACTCATTCAGCCATTTTAAAAGACCATGACTCCATTCCCCACCCTGGCCTTCAAAGGCCGGAACTTTTCTTTTACATAAAACTTCAAGCACACACATGAACTGGATCCGAAGTCATAATCCAAAAATCACCCACCAACAAGTCCTTGGCTATCAGAAGCTTTGCCAGTCACACCCAGAAAGAGGGAGAGCCCACCACAGTTTCCCTTAGACACTGTAAAAAACAATTGCTCCCTGGTTTCTCTTCCCTGGCCTGAATGACTACCCATCTCCCTACTACAGAACCACCAGGAAGGCTCTTCTCCATCACTCCCAGAACAATGGTGAGAGGAAGGATAGCAACAGAATGAAGCAAAGCAACTTCAGTACAGGAGATGTGAATTCAGGCTGTCAGCACTCGTGCAGGACTAATGTCTAAAGCTCCGCAAACAGGTGGGAAGAAGCAAAGGCCGACTTGGAAGGGGTAAGAGAGGAAGAAGGAGAAGGCAGCGAAGATATAAATTCTTCTGCACTAAAATACATTCACAGTTTGGGCATACAGCATTTCTGCTTATCTGTGCATACTTACCTATAGCATATCTATCTTTCTCAAAAGTAAAGAAGGCCTGACAGAAGCAATCATCTAGCCTGTTAAACGTGTGCAGTTATACTTAAAATGGTTACAGCACACAAAGTACAGACAGCAGTATAAAAATAACACATAAACCCATCTAAAAAAGAAAAAGTGAACTGTATACATCACTGATACATGGCCTAACTTAATGTGAACTGCTACTCGGTCCCAAAAAAAAAAAAATCACACTTCAATCTTTCAGGCATAAGCTGTAAAAGTGAGTGAAATAGTATTCAGTCATATGTTAACCCTCCTTGATGTTTTTGCTTGCTATGCAAACTGTAATTTAAAGTTGCTTTATCTGTGAGTAAAGTATTCCAAAAGAAGCTGGACAATGCCATCATGAAAGCTGAATAAATAAAACAAGAAATGCTAACAAATTCTTGGGAGGAGAGGGGGGGACACAACAAAACAAACAAAACCCCCTACCCTGCTATCCTTACAGCTCAGCGGTTATTGCATATGTGCACACTCCACTCCTTGGTCCCTACACCTTTCAAAAAAAGCCTGTCAAGCTTACCTTCCCTTGCTTTTCAGGCACTAAGTGAACAACCACATTTTGTTAATGTCTCTCTCTATAAACAACTGTCAGGGACAGATTATTTTGTTTGGAAAAGAAAACAGAAATCCCAGTCCTTCTCCTATTTCACAAATTATCAAGATTGCCCCCAAGCTGAAAGCAATCTGTTTTGAGCAAATACTAGTAATGGAATCTAAACTTTCATGAAAAAAAAAACCAACCCAACCATTTCTAATCTAAGAGTATTAAACACCTCAAGACACCAAGCTGTGTGGTTCGGTTGATACGCTGGAGGGAAGGAATGCCATTCAGAGCGACCTTGACAGGCTTGTGAGGTGGGCTGATGCCAACCTGATGAAGTTTAACCATGACAAGTGCAAGGTCCTACACCTGGGTCAGAGCAATCCCAGGCACAGCTACAGGTTGGGCAGAGAAGAGATTCAGAGCAGCCCTGAGGAGAAGGACTTGAGGGTGCTGGTCAATGACAAAACGAACACGAGCCGGCTTCAGTGTGTGCTCACAGCCCAGAAAGCCAACCGTATCCTGGGCTGCATCAAAAGGAGCATGACCAGCATGTTGAAGGAGGTGATCCTGCCCCTATACAATGCTCTTCATGAGACCGCACTTGGAGTATTGTGTGAAGCTCTGGTGTCCACAACACAGGAAGGACATGGAACTGTTGGAACAAGTCCAAAGGTGGACAACGAGTGTGATCAAGGATGGTGAAACTTCTTGGTCTCTGTGGGTATATTTAAGAAACAGCCCAGTTTTCTTGTTGATCACTGTAGGCCAATACACTGTCACTGATGTTGACGTTTTGCCACGGCTGTTGAAAAGGGAACAAGCCCATATGGCAGATCCAATGTATCTTTGACAGTCCTTGCAAATTTTGTAAACCAGCTTATTGCTATTTAGTGATGCAGTTACAGTCAAGGAGAAAAAGGCACATGAAAGAAACTACTGTTCTGCAAAAAGATTGGAAGAAAGTAAAGGGAAGTGGTTGCAAATAATAGAGCTGCTTGATCCTTGCCTCTAAGTTGGAGAGACATCCATTTGATAGGTGGACCACTCGGTGGATAAAGAACTGGCTGGATGGCCACATGCAAAGAGTTGTGCTCAATGGCTCAATGTCCAGCTGGAGACCAGTAACGAGTGGTGTCCCTCAGGGATCAGTGCTGGGACCGGTCTTGTTCAACATCTTTGTCAGTGACATGGACAGTGGGATTGAGTGTACCCTCAGCAAGTTTGCCGATGACACCAAGCTGTGTGGTTCGGTTGATACACTGGAGGGAAGGAATGCCATTCAGAGGGACCTTGACATGCTTGTGAGGTGGGCTGATGCCAACCTGATGAAGTTTAACCATGACAAGTGCAAGGTCCTCCACCTGGGTCAGAGCAATCCCAGGCACAGCTACAGGTTGGGCAGAGAAGAGATTCAGAGCAGCCCTGCAGAGAAGGACTTGGGGGTTTTGGTTGATGAGAAAATTAACATGAGCCGGCAGTGTGCACTTGCAGCCCAGAAAGCCAACCGTATCCTGGGCTGCGTCAAGAGGAGCGTGACCAGCAGGTTGAGGGAAGTGATCCTGCCCCTCTACTCTGCTCTCGTGAGACCTCACTTGGAGTATTGTGTGCAGTTCTGGTGTCCTCAACATCAAAAGGACATGGAACTGTTGGAACAAGTCCAGAGGAGGGCCACGAGGATGATCAGGGGACTGGAGCACCTCCCATATGAAGATAGGCTGAGAAAGTTGGGGCTGTTGAGCCTGGAGAAGAGAAGGCTGCGTGGAGACCTCCTAGCAGCCTTCCAATATCTGAAGGGGGCCTATAAAGATGCTGGGGAGGGAATCTTCATTAGGGACTGTATGTTGCCTCACGGAGGCGTAGCGACCTGGTTCAGGAACGGCACGGCGACCAACCCCTGGCCGCTCGGTCCATTAGCTCATACACACCAATATGGTGAACAGCAAAATGGCGTTTATTACAGGAAAACACAACATTATATATCCACGGTTTACAACGTCACTTCCGTGTGCTTACATCATAACGTAGACACTGTTAGCTATTAGGGGAGGAGTCCTGTCTTTCCGTACAGCACGACATCTTCCGGCCGCCAGACCCTAGCTTGTGCCACAACACTGTAGTGATAGGACAAGGAGTGACAGGTTCAAACTTAAACAGGGGAAGTTTAGATTAGATATAAGGAAGAAGTTCTTTACTGTTAGGGTGGTGAGGCACTGGAAGGGGTTGCCCAGGGAAGTTGTGAATGCTCCATCACCGGCAGTGTTCAAGGCCGGGCTGGACAGAGCCTTGGGTGACATGGTTTAGTGGGAGGAATTAAATACTTGCAATCAAAATGTGCAGATCAAAAGTTTTTTGGTATATACCTTCAATGCAATTTCAAACAGCAGGCCAATGAAGCCAGGGGGGCAAAGTCGGAAGAAAAAAGTATTTTTTATTCACTACAACTTAGTCCCTCATCCCTCACCAGATGAAACATTCAGAAATATTTCAAATCAAAACTGACCACAACTGTTTAGCTTAGTTCTGTCACAGCAAACTTCAGTTCACTCTACAAGGCATTTTACAACCAACATAAAAACTCCTGCAGCAACACAAGAAGTGTAACATATACCTGTGTGGATGCTTCTCCTTTCGCCCTCTTTAAAGCCTCAGACTATAATGAAAAGTGAATCACCATTGCAAGCTTGAAACAAAGCTCTAGTTTCAAGAACACAGCCTGACTCGGTGCTCCAAGGAATCAAAGCGTGACAGACTCAAAGTATCAGCAGATTTAGATTACCAGTGCATCAAACACCCTTCTAAATAGCAATCATTTAAAAAAAAAAATTAAATATTTGGACAACTAGTAGAAAAGCATCAGAAGTGCCATTATCCTTAAACTAATTTGCCATGTTTCATCAATATGCCACTAGGCAATAAAATTATGCTGTAGAAGAAGTATTAATTTTACATAGGCCTTATAAAGGAAATCTTAAACACAATTCATCATTAAGACATTGCTATTACTGCTACAAAGAAAGAAAAGTAAAAACAAAAAGGACAAAGAGAAGTTACTCAGGGGAACCATAAAATAGACTCATCGGTTAGGTAAACTGGTATGAAATGGCACCACCACCCCAGGAAGTAGCCCTGCCATGCCTTGTGCCATACCTTTCCTGGTGCAGATACACACCTACTCAAGTCACTCAATTGTACAAGAAAACAATTCACAAGAAAGCAAATCCTTATTCCAAAAAAAACCTTGTGACATTCCAAAAAAGGAACAGAATGGGCAAAGAAAAACTTCTTTAAAACACCTGAGCTCTAGTCTGAACAATAAAATACCATGAACAAACCACACATTAAAAGAATAAAAAGTCTGGTACTAGATAGAAATATAACCTTGCATAACTCATAGTCGATTATGGTGACATTCACTACAACTATGTGAAATATGACTCTGCTGAATTATTTATTTACAAGTCATTCTAACCCAGCCCTCCTTACTACAAAAATTACACTAGAAGCTATATTAACACATTGATACATATACCTTAAGTTTTGAGACAAAAGGCTATAGATCAAGATTTTACTCCTCCATAATAAAGACTGGCACACCAGTAACACCCACGATCATGTTATTACAACATCTGAAAAGGGTTAATAATCAGACCTGACTATTTTTAAATACAAAGGAGGTCTTTAAATGAAACCCTGAAACTTTAAATTTGTGAATTGATGCTCATGTCTGGGTGAAAATCTTTGTGCTGGCCAAATGCTTACTAGTATATGGAATTCCAGCTGCAAATCAGCACCCAAAATAAGCACAAAGTAGGAACAGCACCAGCATTTTTAACACATTGAATTTAAATGCCCAGAATATGGTGCCCTTCTGATTATGAGTATCTGTTTTTATTTGCAGGTGTTAGGTATTTCTGCAGGCTTCTCAGTACTAAACACTAATTCATGTCATAATACCAGTGTCTTCCTAATGCTGTAATTATTAAAAGATATATATAGCTAAATATCATCTTTAAATATTTTTATGATACAATAGGTATCATTTGGAATTCAAGGTCTTATTAAAAACTGATTCCTAATTAACATTTTCATTAGAGAAAAAAAGTCACCAAAAAATGAGGAATTGGAACAGCATTCAGAGTATCCCACAGATGCTTTATTTCAGCAGCAAGCAGATTTCTGAATTTTCTCTTAGAGACATGAGCTACTTATTATACAAGTTCACAGCACAGGAAAGTTTAAAAGATTACAATCAACTTGGAAGGAATTCCCAAGTAGCAAGAAAGCGTGTGTGGTATTTTGCCTCCTGAAACTGAGTTCAGGAGTTTGAGTTCCAGCTCTGCCCCTCACAAAGGCAAAGCACCACGGCACACCACAGCTGTCAGACACACAAGAAGGAGAGCATCAGATGTGCCATCTGACCTTATGGAGGCAGAACTCCTGCAGCTGAAAAAGCACCCCTTTACCTACTGTGGCTGTCTCAAAAATCTGTTTCTTTCAAGAACTCACTACAAATAGGCAAAATAATTGGCATTTGTTTGCTAAGAAGCCTAAAATCAAAGCTGCACATCCATAAGACTAAGCTATCGAATACCGTAAAGATTAAGGATGATTATCGTAGGAGATTTCAGCTTCTGCAAACAGCAAAAGGCAGATGTGAAACCTCAAGATTCTGTTCAATCACTGAGAAAAATGAACTGAATTGGAAGAAGTCTCCAACTGTGGAGTTCCAGAAATATCTCTGCATATAAAAACTGCTTACATGGGGCTTCTGGTGGGTTAGTGCTTACCTATTTTGTTATCCAAGATGCTTCCCAGAATAAATATATATCTAATCATTTTCTGGTAATATGAATTCTCACAAAAATTAAGCCCAAAAGAAAAGATGATGAAACTAAGGCAGCTTTAGGACCTCCTACTAAGTATTTGTTTCTTCATTCCTGTCTTTCAGAAGACAAACCCAGTGAAGGCAGAGTATACTGAGCACAAATATTTGTGATGAACACTGATGTTCAGCACAGAGCCATCACAAGTTACTGGGTGTAGGAAGATACTAGACTGCTCATTTCCACATCTGTAGGATCATGGTCTCCATCAACACATTCACAATTTTTTTTTCTAGAATTTATTTCCACAGAGGTTGCATGCTTTTGGCTCAAAGATACAAGAGTGCTATGAGAAAAGGGTTGATAGCAACCAGCCCCTATGACAAGGTTGGCAGTTTCAATGTTTCTGGCATTCAGTCTGTGAGGCACATGTGATACTAGAATTCTTATCTGCGGTCTGCCAAATTCTTCCTGATGAAAGCCTCTACTCACTATTGGATCTAGCAAAATCTGGTTAACATGGATGTGGATACCAGTTCCAAGGCAGTGGCTAGCAGCTGCTGTCGTAGTTGTTTTCATCCTAATAGAGACAATGGTCTTGCATCAAAGTGAAAAAACAAGAGATCCAGCTAGTTAGAGTTCAGTGTCATTTGAAGACAGATCGCTTGTTTTGCATCTTCCAAGTCCTCTGCATTAAAATAACTAATTGTCAAATTAGCGTCATGGCCTTGAAACCCAGCTCTAGGCTGCTTTACTAAGAATGCAGTTATCAAGACCTTACTTGATATTTAAATTGGCATAACCTCATTCCTTTCACTGGCTTTCTGTTGGATTTTTTTTTTTATGTGATACTGCACTTGGTGAAAAACTACCTAGTATTTGGCTCTCCTAAAAATTGAACTAAATAATGGTTTCTCTTTTCCACATAAAACAAGCCTAGAGTTTCCCTGGTCAATTCTAATACTCCTCCTTTAAAAAAAGAAAAAAGAAAAAAACAAACAAACAAACAAAAAAACACAACCAAAACCAGGGTAAATAATATAGCTTTCCAAAAGATGCAAAATTCATTTGCTCTTCCTTTTGATAGTAAGTTGCTAAATAAAGAGAGAGTTCATCCTTATAAGCATAACGTGAGATCTCAAAGACTTCTAGGGTGGAGTGGAAGGGGGTTGTTTTTTAAACAAGCATGCTGATAACTAATAATATTCTCCAAGTTAGTCCATTCACATGTTTCATAACATCACAAAAGACCTGTAACCATAACAGCATGAAAATCCTGAAAATATTTGTACTCAAAACAAACATATGGAGACACCATGCAGACTACTTGATTAGTAAGCTAATTAAAAAAATAATAAATCTAAAGCTTACAGAAATAAAGCCATGGGAATTTGCTATCATATTTCTGTTTTCCAGGATTTTCTGTTGACTGCAGTCTTACCTCAAGGCAACTTTTACTAATACATATTAAAGTGTTAGTTTAGAGTCTGACAAAAGTGACTAGCAAATCAAAGCTGGGCAGTAATATAATAAAAGTAGCATTGGCACTAAGCAACATATCCCCAAGGAAACGCACATGAATTCCTGGAAAAATATACAGCTTTCAGCTATAAGCAGCACAGAACAGTTAGACTACTGATTTTTATTCAGAAGATTACTTATCCGCAGATAGCTTAACCTGTTCAGAAATTCCCTGCACATTTGTCTGGGCAAAAAATCTAGTCTTTTCATCCCCTTTAACAATATTATTTGAATATACAATATATTTGGGGGGGGGGGGGGGGGAAGAAGTGACTGAACATACAATGCAAAAATGGTAACAGTAAGCTATGCAGCAGCTTAGAGTAGTTTGGCAGTCAGAAATTCCCACATAGAGTCTTTTAAATAGCTCATTCTTTTTGTTACAGAAGCACTGCAATACAAGGTACAGAAAGTAAGGGTTCTGTTCTTCTCAGTACACAAACACATCAGGCAGAGTGCTGCCTCTAGTTGAGATACCAAGGTTTAAAAGAAGTAGGTTAGTAGAAGAAAACTTTAGAAATAGAAACTAGGATTACTAGGTTTCCAAAACAACCCATGAGTACATGCTGAGAAAACTGATCTATTTTCTCCTTCAGCTGTGGTTTCCACAGACCACACAGTGTGTTTTAATAAGACAGCTGTTGTATAGTCTCATAGAATGGTAGAGTTGGAAAGGACCTTAAGATTACCTAGTTCCAACCCCCCCTGCCATGGGCAGGGACACCTCACACTAGACCATGTCACCCAAAGCCCTGTCCAATTCTTGTCCATTTTACCCCTGATAGTGGGATAAGTAGTCATTTTTTCAATTGTCATAAAAGGTTAAGTTTATATGTCAGGAAGAACTTTCAAATGATAAATTGAATGCTAGCGAGGCTCTCAAAATGGGCTAGACAACAAGCAACTTGTTCAAGTTTTAAGTAAATATGACCTGCCTGGAAGTAAAGCCATAGAGGAAAACCAACCTGCCTTTAAAAACACCAAGTTTTTAAACACCACATGCCTGCTATGTCCTCTGGGCCATGAAGATACAAGCAGCTTCATTTACAGGGCCAGGGCCTCTGTGCCACCACTTGGCACAAGTACACCCCTGGCACAGGTGACCTTTAGAGGTTCTCTCCAGTGTTTCTACAACTTCCGCATTCACAGTGACAACAGCATAATCCTTACTGGGATGAGACATTCAGTGATCCAGTAACTCTAATCCATTTGCCCCTAACAGCGCTAACAAGCACTGCCAATTAAAGGCAGACTCGTCTGTCAAAAAAAACCACCAAAATACCACTGGTAGCTAAATTCAGCTGCAACACGTCATAGCACATTTATTAGTCAGGAATCACAATACATAAACAGTATGAAATAAACACACTGAAATACTGTACTTGGCATATCTAGAAATAGTCACAACTATTCACATTTAATAACTGTCCAATGAAATAAAACATAAAGTGGTATAGACAAAATTATAGCGAGGGCATTTCCACAATAACAATTTTTATTGAAACAGATATCGTGAAGATAAGCCAAGAGCAATGAATCACAAATCTATTCTAGAATTTCATCACACTTAAAACTATGTCCAATATATACATCAACTCTTAGGAAAAACTGACTTTTCTGAATTACTTCTGAACTTCTGGTACAATATTACTAACGAATATCCACATCAGATGTTGTTGGTTGATCATTATTTTTTATAAACCACAAACTACGTTCAACTTCCATGAAGACTGACAATTGCACTGACCATGTCACCAACAAAACGTCTGGATTTCAGAGGTCTGGTGGTTGGCTCCTAAAAAGGCTGCACAGAAATATCCTTTTAAGCTAACTACCAGATTTCAGCTTTCTAGTGCTTACACTGCTGCTCAAAGCCAGCAACACTGTGAATTGCTACCAAAAGCCACAGAAGAGTATCACGCACAAAGTCAGAACACGACAGGCTTGCCGGCTACCCCCAGCTAAGGAAATCTGGCAAGGGCCGCTGCCAGTGTCAAGCGGGAGAAAAGCGTTTCAAAGAACCAGCCACAGGACGTGAGCAGGCAGGGGGGAAGGTAGCCGTTTTGACTACCCCTACACATGTCCACGTAGCAGGGAAGTGACGAGGGTCAGAAGAGACTTATCAGAACAGGCGCCCAAGCCACTTTTCTTCCGCCTCGAAGCCGGACCCCTCCCATCCTACGTGGTCGGCTGGCTCTCCTGCCAGGGGCTCTCCCCACTCCTACAGTCCCCCACCGCCGCAGTACTGTCCCGTCCCCTCCGGCAGCGCCAACTGACACACGCCCCCCAGCCCCGCTCTCTCTCCGGACACATCAGCAGGTCGCGGCCCGCCCCTCACCAGTCGCTAGATGAATGGACTCGGGCGGGCAGGGCGGGACGCGCGCTGAGCAGCGCGGGGGCTCATCCTCAGTGACACCAGGACAAAGGCAAGGCCAGGCTGCTACGGCTACCGCGACACCTCAGGCGGCGGTGGCGGCGGGGACGACGGCCGGAGCCAGCACCTCACAGCCGGGCGCAGGCACAGCAAACACCGCACCTCCGAAGAAGCAAACCGCCGATTGGTAGAGGCTTTGCCGCACCTCGCAGGTCCATTGGCTGAGGCTGCCACCTCAGCTCCGCCCCTCGCGGCTGAGCCCGGATTGATTGATAGGCGGGGTCTGATGGGCGGGGCCTGGCTTGAAGGGCAGCCCCGAAGTGTGCAAGGGGCGGGTGGAGATGGCCGTGGTGGGGGGAGAAGGTTGAGGTGTGTTCGGTGTCTTTGTCTGTCAGCCACCAAGAGAGCAGCAGCGTGGCCCGCTCTGAAAGAGGGGGACGGGTTTCTGGCGAGGCCACGCCTTTCCAGCGGGACTCGAAAGCCAGCAAATCATCACCCTGCAGGTCTCGGCTGTGTTGAGGCAGATTGCTTTAAAAAAACAAAAGTGATTTCTCTCTGTGACAAAGCAAGTGGCCCTATTGATAAAATGCAGCTTGATTTTTGTGAGGGTTTTAAAGCTAACTCGGTGCAATCTCATAAGGAAACTTGACGTGTGCACAAGGATTTGAAAAAAATGCTCTTGTAAAGTAATTGCCTACGTTTCACTTAACGTGTGTTTCAAGTAAACTCCATGAGGGCTCAGTTCATTTCTGCTTTTAAATTAATGTCTTGGATGATGTAATAGGTGCTATAGATTGCAGATAAAATCTGGAAGAGAATCAGGGTGCAGTGGTTTAGAGTGGGTAGCTAGGAACTGAAAAAAGCAGTCAGTAACAACATACAAAGCAGTACCTAGCATAACATACAGAGTAAAAGAAAAAAGACACATTTTTTCTAAAACAGGGGAAGGCATTAATGACGGTGTTAATGCCAATGGCCAGAGTTTCTATGTTTTTTTAAACCCACAGTTTTATCCCATGTGCTGCAAGCATTACAAGATTTTCAAATAGCCTAGCTATTTTTTAAACCACAAAACGTTTGAAGTGGAAAAAGTTCACGTGTGTTCTTCAGCAGCAAATCAATAAGATTGAGTAGAAGTTTGTACAGGTGGATCTCAAGTATTTTTACCCATGCCATCAGATCCAGTTAATGTGAATTATGCAATCTGTTTCTGTATTTTACTGTATAAATGTTCAGTTTGCCAGCACTCGTTCACCATTGTAGCTAACCCTGCATGCTATGTGAAATTTGTCTCTGCATTATTTTCCTGGTGATAGCTTCTTTCTTAAGTCATAAACTTACCTCAGAGGTGGCCTTGCTCCAAGTATGCTTCCAGCTGGCCTAAGAACAGTAATGACCATCTGGGGAGATAAGGAGGCCCAAATACAGCAGAAGCCAGTCATAAACAGTGCTTTGTTGTAATGAATTCAAGTGTATAGCTGGGACGGGAATCCTTTGGAGAGATAAACAGCAAGACGCTTAAAGTAGAACAAGGCCCAGGACAGCATGAATAGATTCTATATGAGAAAAAATATTTTCTAAGAAGCTGGACTGCCCTTCTGGTCTTTCATGCAAAATAATACTATAAAGAATGGAAAACTACAGCTAGGGCCATAGGAAAGCTGGAAAATAATACCCAGTCATGAATAGGACCCCCTCCACATTTCTATTTATGTGCATTAGCTGGCCTAATTATTACTAGTGTCCTCTGGAGCCTTGAGTAATAATTCTTATTGGCAGTAGTAATACTCGCTGCTGAACAAAAAAAATTAATCAGCTCCAGGCTTACCTTCTGCTGGTACTGAATAAGTTCCTTATGATCTTTCTCTTTTATGAACTTGAACAAAAGATTATGAAACACTAGGAAATTTGTATTACAGAACTAATGGAAGAAGATTAAGTGTAATGCATATTAGCAGGGTAGGCTTGCAAAAAACCAGGCTACCATTTATTTATCAGATAGCCAACCATTCAAAGGAAACTTTTATACCAGTAAAGTAGCTCCAAATTTATTAAAAATATGTGCATCTGGCTTTAAGAAAGTCTATCCTCTTACTCAGAGAGATAGAGTTACTAAATTCTATATATCAATACTGTGTGAGAGAAGTTACTAAATTCTATATATCACTACTGTGTGAGAGAAGTGTGGAGAAGTCTGAGGATCCAATAGCATGGAAAGGAGGATAATGAAGTATGTGGACTCCCTGAAGTCTGCTCAATCTACTGGAGACTTCCCCTATGAAGGTAAAGTAGGAAATGGACATGCAGTGAGCACTCGGGCTTTCACTCAATAAACCATGGCTGCAGCAAAGCAGGTTCTTCATGGAATTGTTTAGGTTGAAAAGATAGGGAATGCTTCTATGTAGCCGTGTCGTGTCACTCTGATGTCTCTCCCTTAACTCATAAGATTTCAACTTGTCTTTTTAGACCTCAGGAGCCCAAAGTATATCTTCTGTTACTTAGTAGTCCAGACACCTAAAAAGGATGGATTGTCACCAGTGATACAAGGTCATATGTGATGCGAACACATTCTCCAACATTTGTACAGAATTGCCATATTTAAAAAAAAAAATAAAATTCAAAACCTGTGGTAAAGGCCACAATGTACATAAACCAAAAATTGTTCTATATACCCTAGGTAGTGAAACACAATCATTTGTGGAAAATGGTAAAAGGACAGATACTTTCAGTGACTGGAATATAATCTTCAATACAAGCAGAAACTGCAGTACGTGTGAAGTGGATGTTATCTGTTGCAATGTGAAATATTTGGCAGAAGAGTATGATTCTAAACAAAGTGTTTTCCTGTTCTTTGGGAAGTTTATTGTATATGTGCTACAAGAAAATTAATTTTTTGGCCTGTCTGTCCTGTACATCTTCCACCCTGATCTTCCTGAATAGAAGGAGCAAAGTTGCAGACTACCTCAGAGCATCGGCCTGCTATGGAGGGGAGAGGATGAATGGAAAGACTTGAGAATCAAGGACATTCTCTTGGGCTCATAAGGACTTTCCAGTCCACATCTCAGACTCCATAGCCATGGCAGATAATACTACTGGGCTTGTGGCAGTCAGACAAAGGAGCGGCAAGATCATGATCAACATATTTGTGCTATATCCATGCTTCCACTGAACAAGCCATCTGATCTCTCTGCACTGAGCACCAGATACACTGGCTTTAGGGTTGCTGCTGCCAGTGTGGTCCTGCAGCACTCAGTCTGGGTGGCAGAGGGTGCCCACCTACAGCTACGTACAGTGCAAAGTGCTGTGGGTCAGGATGCACTTCACAGTAGTGGGCACAGTGGGACACAGCCTATCTCTCTGAGTCTACCAGTGTGTTCTCCACACATGGGGTCATGGCCCAGCTGAGGTGACAACTGAGTTGTCTTAACTCCAGCTGCAAGATCCAGGAGCAACTGGAATCACCACTCCTGCCCATTTCTGCAGCGACCCACGACTGTTGGGGTGGTGTCAGTTCCCAAAATGGGATAGCCCTGCATTAAATAGTATGTTGGCAAAGATAGCATGGCACATGGCATTCCCATTTCATCACCTCCAGACAGGCCTCCTCTGGCCTTACCTTACTTATTTCTAGGTGTTCTCTGGGTCTTAAAAACCTCTCTTGAGATTTTTTTTAATCTTCTGAATACTGATTTTAGAGTGTTTGGGAGATAAAAAAACTGAGACTAAAATCTGCACAGCTGGTAGACGCATCTTTGCATTTAACTTGTAGTGCCATCTACAGTCGAAAAACTTCTCACACTCAGACGACCGCAAACAGTGTTTCATTAGGAGCAAGGAGACTTAGCAGAACAGTTCTGCAGGAAAAACTCTTAGCACTGTTGTTTTCTTTACGCGCAGAACTTATCAAGTGCAGACTTAAGACTCAAGACTGTTCTCTTGAGCTAATCTTAGCTATGCCAGTGGCTCGCTGAATATTGTGTCAGGCAGCAGGGAGAATATTCATCCTTCCTTGCTCCCTGTGTGGTCTGTCTCCATGCCGAACCAGAATAAGCTCTTCTACTAGGACTGCTGAAAACAGGAATTTAACTTACCTGCTTTAAATTGTCCCTTGTATGAAGATGTTTCTGACCATCGACTGCCCTGCAAAATAGGGGGGAATAGGGCTATGAAAAGTGTGTGGAAACCTATGAATGAAAGGCTGTAAAAGAAATGTTAAAATACTGAATGTTTAAGTACTGAAATATAAGTACTTAAAAATTGATAGTCCATCTTGGTTTAGTTTCAAGATGAAATTACAAATGAAGATGCAAGCGAAACAATACAAGGCATGAGCAGAGTCTCTTTTTTTTACAGTTTTCAAAACAAAGACATGCCAAATTAGGGGAAAGGGAGAGCTGTTAAAGACTAAAAAGGATCCTTTTCTTTCTCAAGTAATTCCCAGCTATCATTAAAGCCTACCACTTTAGAAAGACCACATGTATGTACACTGTATTCCAGACAGAATATATCAGGAAATGTATAGAATATTTTTTTTTAAAGAAAAGCTGTAGGGATTTGTGATTAATAGCTTTCAACTAGCTATTAATAGTTGCTAGTTAATTCTAGCAACTTTGATACATCTGTCTGAGTTTCTGCTGAGGATTCTAATGGCAAAAGCCAAGGAACAGCCTATCTATGAACTGCCATTCTAATGGGCGTAATTACAGTTTTTCTATGACCTATCAGCATAGATCCATGGTCATAATCTCTAAGGATACTGAAGATTTATGAGCATTTTTCCATTATATAAAATTGCATCTTCATATGTGTCATGGTTTAAGCCCAGCCGTAAATCAGCCACACATTTCTTTAGCTCCCCTCTCCTCTTCCTCCCCCCACTCCTGGAGGGATGGGGAGGAGAATCAAAAGAATGTAACTCCCACGGGCTGAGATAAGAACAGTCCAGTAACTAAGGTATAACACAAACCACTGCTGCTACCACCAATAATAATAATGATAAGGGAAATAACAAGAGAAGAGAATACAATCGCTCACCACCTGCTGACTGATACCCAGCCCGACCGAGCAGTGAAATCCCCCTTCCGGGTCCCTGCCCCCAGTTTTTACATCCTGGGCATGACGTGCTGTGGTATGGAATACCCCTCTGGCTAGTTTGGGTCAGGTGTCCTGTCTCTGCTTCCTCCCAGCTTCCCCTCCTCCCTGGCAGAGCATGAGACTCAGGAAGTCCTTGGTCAGAGTAAACATTGCTGAGCAGCAGCTAAAAACATCGGTGTTGTCAGCGCTGTTCCCAGGCCGAAAGTTAAAAACACAGCATTGCACCAGCTCCTAAGAAGGAGAAAAAATGACTGCTACTGCTGAACACAGGACAATATGCTATCAAAGCTTCTTGAAAATTCAATTAGATATAGCAGTTGATTAGCAGTTGTGGTGGAAATGATCATTTGTGTGGCTTGTTTTGGTTTCACAAAGAGGATGTATGATGTTTGATGAGTTTCATACTCTGCTAACTTGCAAGTTTTGATAAAATTATTCCCAGTTTGATGTAATTGTTTCTGATTATTTTTTTTTTTCTTCCAAGTATGAAGACTGAAGTGGGCTTCTGTCTCCTCTACAAGCACTAGTTGCTGCAGTGTAAACTCCCAGTATAAGTCTGCAGGTAGAGAGGTGGGTTTTAATAGAACAGTAGGGCAAAAGATCATAAATGCCTGTGAGACAGCATGGATTGAACATCAGTAGTACAAAACCCACTCTGCTCTTTTCTGCTTTCTTTCCAAAATGGACAGTAACTTCAATGACCTGGTTCTAGGGCCTGAGACTAACACCTCCAAAAAAGGGGGCCCAAGGAATACAGTTTTAGGGTATCTCACTGTATTCATAGTTGTATCTTATTTTCATAAAAGTTTTCCCTCAAGAATCAAGCTAGCTCCTATATTTGCATTCATTCTAAACTCTTCAGTGCTGCTGGGCAACCATGTGTGCTGTTGACAGATATGCTCCTCTCTCCTCTTCTGACTGAGGGGATACATCTCCTGCTGCCAGACGACAAATCAAGATGATGATCCGTATCTTCATGACTGGTAGGCTGCATTTCTGCAATGTGGTGAACACACCAGAGCACAGTAGCACAAATACAAGTAAAGTGAAGTTATTTGGAAAACAAATAAATACATACATACATACATACATACATACATACATAAATAAATAAATAAATATTTTTCCCCCTGTCTTTTTTAAAATATCCCACTGGTTGGCTACTTCCCATTAGCTCTTCTAACAGAGGCAACATTCTTCTGCACTCAGTGTACCAGTTCCCCACAAAGTACAAATTCATAGTCCTTATGCTCATGTAGTTTTCTCATGTAGTTTGACTTTCTGAGTCAGGCTAGCTTAAAGAACACTTCTTTCTTGTAAGATGCCAACCCTCCTTCATGTTTTCATTATACAGGCAATATTTTTAGGTGTGCAAAGGGCAAATCTGTCTTAGCAACTGAACTAAAAGCATGGATCTCTTCTCCCAGAGCAACATGGGTGGTGTCATCATCTCCTGTGCAAACTGCTAGGGGTATTCTCTCACCTGGATTGGAAATTGCTTCAAGTCGCCTGCAGGGAGGCCTCCCCAAAAGTACAGATCTGAGCATCAGTCATTAATCAGTGTGTAACAGAAAAGTGGCTGGATGGATGACTAGCACAGCGGCGGCTGCTCTCCCAGGGGCCTCACATAGATTTTGCCACTAGATGGCACTGTCGAGACACATTTGTTCTCTGCAAAGACAGGCAGGAAAACCTAATTAAAAAAGAAAGCCGGCAAGATATCTTTGTTAGTAGCATTTTGGAAAGCCTTGTTCTTAAAACATGAGGAGAAAATACAACTGGAGAAACTAAGATTTAGAGCTAATATGGTATAGTTTCCTGAAGTAGAACCATGGAAAAATCTTTTCGGACTGTTGCAAGTAAATGAATTCATTTTGAATTTAGCTGTTTTAAATAGTTACGGTGCCTTTTAGAGACAGAGTGAATTTATTTCATCTAATCACAAGCTCATTCATGTATTAGAAAATCAAACTTAGGGAGGGAAGGTGGAGTGTGAGATTTATATTTAATTTGTCAAGGGAAAAACAATAGTTCTTCCATAGTTTTGCCAAAGTCCTCTTGTCTGGGAATATATGCTTTCCTCAGTCAGCTTAGAAATGCGTATTCCTTCTCACGTGAAAGACAGCTAATGACCAACAGCCAGGAGAAAAAGAAAGGAACCTGTAAGCTGGGCCATTCTTCCCCCTTCTTTTCCCAACAGGGAAGAAAATCAGAAGTCCCCCAGTAGCCTGAAGGTATTGTGTGGAGAAGGACGACTCCATACAGCTATCTGATTGGGACTACAGCAAATTTGCAATCCTATTTCCAGACCTTGAAAACAGAAATCATCCCTTCGTCATGTGCAGTTCTTCTGACGCAGAATGTGTTCACACGCTCCTGCATTTGTTTGGTCTGGTGGTTATCCGAACAGCTATCCTTGTGCTAAATATTGCTCATCTCCTGCCAAGGTACCTGCAGGCATTGGGACCCTTTCCAGGCTCATTCAGGCTAGCAGAATAGGGAGACTGACCTGAAGTGCTGACTGAGTAACAATGACAGTGCTGTAATGCCGATGCTGCTTTGAGCAAACTTGAGACTATTTAATTTGGCATTGTTTGGAAGGGAAATAAAAGGACTTGTTCTCAGAACCTGTAAGTGGCAATTCAGTGAATGTTCAGTTCTTCAAAAAATTAAAACCTGTAGTATCTGAAATTCAGAAGTATGTTAAAAATGAAAAGACATTCATTCATTCTTCATTTCTAAAAGTCCTTTTTTTACCGTGCATTCATCTTCACTAGCTGTCACTGCTTAAGAGTTTGGTCAGCAGTAAATTGCTTCCAGAATATGAAGCTGACACTTCTTAAAAACCAGTCTTATCGGCTTGGTGCTTTTTAAAATCTTCCTTAAACAGAATTAACCTATGAGGGCAGATTACGTACAGAATTGGATTAAGTTTTTAGCAAGCTGGTAAGTATTTGCTCAGGTCAGGGAAGATTTTGTAGACCCACATAGCTAGATCTACACTACACCCTGAAGTGGTGCAGATTTCACAAATGCTCCTCTTTTTAACCTAAACCAGATCAGATCTTGTTTTCAGCAGAGCCTCACAAACCTGCTTGAGCACAGCTGAGCAAACTGCAGCGCAGACACGGGAATGATTTTTCCTAGGGCACAAAATACGATAGAGAGGCAGAAATTTTGTGGGCCAGCATCGCCAACAAAGAAAGCATAGCAGACTCTATGCACAGTGTGTTACACAGCTCACAGAACCTTTCCAACACTAGAATAGTGTAATACTGTCCAGGCCACAAATGGATGTTTCAGCAGAGGTATATAACATCTTCCAGGTAAGTGGTAAAATTCTTCAGAATCACTGAATGACTTAATGACAGTGTAAATGTAATAGGGACTAGAAAGAGTACAGACTGCTTGTCCTGCAAAGTAGTACAGGAAAATGATTACATAAGAAAAATTAATGTATGAAATTGTTTGTTTAAAAAAAAGAAAGACTGGAGCTAACTCTCAGCTGTAAATGCTGGGTATAAGTTCACCCACCAATGGCATAGTCAAGAAAACCCCAGGAGCCTGCCCTGCTTGCTGGCTGAGCCAGTGGCATCCGTGGCTACAAGACCTTGCCTGCCCTAGGGGAGACCCTGCCACTTGGCCCCCCCAACCTCACTGTGCCCTGACATTTGCTTTATCTTGAGGTGGGTGTTGGGGAAAGCAGGAAGAGCTATTTTGCCACTTTTCATTCCCTACTAGTGGTCATTTCTCTCTGAACGTACTCATTTGCCAGGTACCCTACCTTGCTCCCTCAGCTCTATTTTTATAGACAATAGTAGGAAGAAAGAAACAAAGAACATTTTTCATGCCAAAGCTCATTAAGCAAATTTGGTTCAGGTCCCAAAAAAAAGAGAAAAGGAAAGGAAAAAGTAACCTGGGAGCCTGTTTCTGCCTGTACTTTAGTAGCATCCTTAATGAGCTGACCTGTGAGAAATTATTTTTGTCTACCTTTTAGTTGCCTCAGTAAAGAGTTTGCAGCAATGTCTCACCTCAGCATTGTCTTAGGTCTTGGCTCAGCTATATGGCAGCACAACAAAACCTTTATTATGTTCTTAGCAGTGCAGGCACATTTTATTCTGAGTGCCATTATGCTATCTTTCCACTGAAGCACAAGGCTGGGGCAGAAGATACTCAGAGGTGGTATTCCAAGATTAGAGACCCATTAAGGATTTTTTAAGTGACTGGTGTTGCACAGCTGTGAAAATTATGAGACACAATACACAATTTTTGTAATAAACCAATCAAAAGAAATGGGGTTTAATTATATCATGGTGTCAGTGTGATGATTCACTGGTTACTCGACAGGACATTGCTGTTACAAGCCTTCCTCAGGGTCCTTTTCTTTGTGCAGCCTGCTTTTATAAGACTTAAAGCTTTGTATTCAGCCTTTTTCAGCCTGAGCAGATTACAGCCAGCTTTTTCTCAACTCCTTCCAACAAAGAGCTCTGTATTATTAACAGTGCAGGCAATATCCTTGCACAACCACATTTCCCCTGTCCTCGCACACAGCCAAACATCAAAGCTGGCATAGGTTTATGCAAAGGACAGGCCGGAGGGGAAGAAAATAACAGAAAACTTCTTTCATAGAGGCAGCTTCTGAAAAGTAAGAAGCTTGATCTGTCTGCTCCAGTCTCTTAAGGGGTATCTCCCTTTAACAGCTAGTAAATCTCTGATCTGGGACTCAGCTGCTCCTTGCATAAAAGTGGCATATGCCGCTGAACCTTGAGATGCCTCAGCACCTACAGATATTTTAAACTCATAAGCACTCACAAAAAGTCATGTCCAGATGGTACGAGACTTAAACATAGTTTCTCTCTCTCCCTGGGAGTTGATTATCTCCTATCTTGCTCTTTATATTGCTTGTACTCCTTGTGCCTTCTAATTTATGTCTCTGTAAAGCATTGCCATTTTGGTAAGGTGACACTATACACATACCTGTAAGTGGCTGCAAGGGATATAAAGTAGGAGATGATTAGGCCTGTGGTTCCAATCTGCCCTGCAGAAAACAAATCTAGAGAGAAAAAGAGAATAGGAATTACCAGCTGCCTAGGACAGCAGAAGATAAACAAAACTATTATTCTCCCATCAGTCAAGGAAGCAAAAAAGAAAACATCTGCAATGAACTCGGACACTTCATCTAGGATTGCTTTTCTCAAATCCCAAAATGTAGGTATGAAATGAAAGAAAGTCCGTAGAAATGTTTTCAGGAGTTTTTTTCTGAAAGCATATGAACCAGTGTCATACTGAGCACTAAGTGCTCAGTCACTCTGATAAACAGCAGTGATTCATTCTATGGCATGGTCAGATGGCACTCACCAGTATTTACCTATGGACAGCAAGCACTGCAATATAGCTGAAACAATAGGCATCTGCCTCATGCACTGGAAAAACTGGTAGGGAGGTAATTTCTTCTCTCAACGCAAGAGAGAACACTCCCACTGCCTCTCTCAAGCTGCAAGAGGAGTACTGGAAAGATTAATGCTTCTGAATAAGGAAGCCAGGCTACCAACAGCTGCCTGCGCTGCTTGCATGAGGAGAGAGGAGTGTTCCTTTACTGTCCGTTGCCTCCTGGGGAACATGACAGCCTCCCCATAAGGCTACAGCTGCTGGGAAAAGTTCAGGTCTGTGACTCTGTAACACATCTAATTGGTCTTTTTTAGCAATATGTGTATTAAAATCATGCAGCAGTAGGTATTTATAATGGTTGTACATAATATCTATATACAGCTTATAATATAATCACATACACCAGTGCTAGTCAGACGTGCTACATGCAGCTAAGCAAACGGGGATGACTGAAAGTACTCGAGCAATGACCCCTTCACGAGCCATTTTGACTTGGAATACTTCTTTGTTTCCCTTTAGAACTATGATATCAACATTTTAACTCTCTAAGGTAAGGTAAACACATAAATCCCAATATTCTTTATGAATGATTTCAATAAAAATGAAAGAAGGAAAAAAGAAATAATTTCTGCACAAGGTTGTAACTGTCAGATTGTTCAAAATCTAAGTTTTGAAGCTGTCCCATGAGAAAGACTTACAATCATAGAATCATAGAATAGTTTGGGTTGGAAAGGACCTTAAGATCATCTAGTTCCACCCCCCCTGCCAGCGGCAGGGACACCTCCCACTAAACCATGCCACCCAAGGCTCTGTCCAACCTGGCCTTGAACACCACCAGCGATGGAGCATTCACAACTTCCCTGGGCAACCCATTCCAGTGCCTCACCACCCTCACAGTAAAGAACTTCTTCCTCATATCCAGTCTAAACTTCCCCTGTTTAAGTTAGAACCCGTTACCCCTTGTGCTCTCACTACAGTCCTTCATGAAGAGTCCCTCCCCAGCATCCCTATAGGTCCCCTTTAGGTACTAGAAGGCTGCTAGGAGGTCTCCACGCAGCCTTCTCTTCTCCAGGCTGAACTTTTCAGCCTATCTTCATACGGGAGGTGCTCCAGTCCCCCTGATCATCCTCGTGGCCCTCCGCTGGGCTTGTTCCAACAGTTTTATGTTGAGGATACCAGAACCGCGCACAATACTCCAAGTGAGGTCTCACGAGAGCAGAGTAGAGGGGCAGGATCACCTCCTTCGACCTGCTGGTCACGCTCCTTTTGATGCAGCGCAGGATACGGTTGGCTTTCTGGGCTGCAAGTGCACACTGCCGGCTCATGTTCATGTTTTCATCAACCAACACCCCCAAGTCCTTCTCTGCAGGGCTGCTCTGAATCTCTTCTCTGCCCAACCTGTAGCTGTGCCTGGGATTGCTCTGACCCAGGTGGAGGACCTTGCACCTGTCATGCTTAAACTTCATCAGGTTGGCATCAGCCTACCTCACAAGTGTGTCAAGGTCCCTCTGGATGGCATTCCTTCCCTCCAACGCATCAACCAAACCACACAGTTTGGTGTCATTGGCAAACTTGCTGAGGGTGCACT
Source organism: Ara ararauna (assembly GCA_028858755.1). Lineage (NCBI taxonomy): Eukaryota > Metazoa > Chordata > Aves > Psittaciformes > Psittacidae > Ara > Ara ararauna. Next base: position 50,306,411 of record CM054379.1, read on the forward strand.
CAATCCCACTGTCCATGTCACTGACAAAGATGTTGAACAAGACCGGTCCCAACACCGATCCCTGAGGGACACCACTCATTACGGGTCTCCAGCTGGACACTGAGCCATTGACCACAACTCTTGGCGTGCGGCCATCCAGCCAGTTCTTTATCCACCGAGTGGTCCACCTATCAAATTGAAATCTCTCCAACTTAGAAACAAGGATGTCGTGTGGGACAGTGTCAAATGCTTTGCACAAGTCCAGGTAGATGACATCAATTGCTCTACCCCTGTCCATCTGATTCAGCTGAGTTAATTTGTAATGCTGTCTAGAGGCCACTTTTTATGGTGAGTTAAAGAAGAGCATTTGACATCTACAGGACGCTCTACACATCTTCACAAATGCTTTCTAACCCCTGAAGAGCTACTCTGTCCGTAAGGGGAGTATCAGAGAGCCTTGAAAGTTCTAGATACATTTAGGATACCAAAGTACCAAAAAGAAACAATGTCAGTAATGAAATGGTGCTACCTAAGCAATGCAGTCTAGAAATTCCAGAGATGGAAAGGAGAAATTATTAAGGGGCAGGAATGGGTTAAAAGAGCTCAGTACTAATTCTGCTTGAATGGAAATCGGTGCCTTCCAAAGGAGCAAAGCAGGACAGATTTTGGTTTTGCACTGCATTATCCCTAGGATCTATATTTGTTACTCTTACACTGAATCACAGTCAAGAAGAAATATTTTAATTAATATGAATGCTGGAACAGGGCTGATCTTCTTTCTGTCCCTGTAGAGATGGTGCCCAGTTTGGAATGCAGCTCATTTCACGGGGCTCAGCTAGGATCAGAAATGTAACATATGGAGTTGTTTGTAGAATCAGCACTGAAATTTAGTCAAATAGCTTCTGCAATTTTAAATCAGTTCTAACCCAGCAGTTATTCCCTTTCCATAATTAAGTCTATCATAGCTGTAATAGGAGCCATATCTGAGGCTGGAGAAATGTTACTTTGGCAAAAAAGATGATGATAAAAACTGCCTCATCAAAAGTGGAAAATATTCAAATATATTAACTTTTCAAAAAGAAACGGTAAACAAGTAATTTAAGCTGTCGAAACAATTCTTTTCCTTATTTCCATATTACTGTTTTTATACAAAGACCATCTTGTAATCAAAATAATATATTCTATAATTTACATTTAACATTTCACCTGAAATAATTTCCACTCATTGCAGCAAAAGCAGGTTTTTTATTTCTGCTCCACATAACGCAGGAGGCTGCCAGCTATTTTATATGACATGCTTATTGCAATAAAGAAAAAAAAGTATATTCCAATCCTATAAAAATAGTGGGTCTCAGCATATTACTACAATCAAAGCAATTTGATATGCAAAAGAAAAAACAGCAGGTCAGCAAGGAACAAACAGTATAGGCAACAAAAGAAGGCAATGTAAGTGATGAATTTTGAGTAAAATGAACAGTTCTGGTCGAATTTCAACTTCCAGAGTGTGGTCACCTCATTCATTGCCAAAGCTATCCGACAGTGCATGGAACAGTCCAACGTAACTTATAGATAGGAAAAAACATTTCCATATTACACATCTGCAGCTACCTGAAAGGAGGTCGGAGAGAGGAGGTTGCTGGTCTCTTTCACCAAGTAACAAGTGACAGGATAAGAGGTAATGGCCTCAAGCTGCATCAGGGGAGGTTGAGACTGGATATTAGGAAAAATTTCTTCCCCAAGAGGGTGGTCAGGCATTGGAACAGGCTTCCCAGGGCAGTGGTGGAATCACTGTCCTGGAAGTGCTCAAAAACCATGAAGATGGCGCCCTCAGTGACATGGTTTAGTGGTGGACTAGGCAGTCCAGGGATAATGGTTGGACTTGATGATCTTAGAGGTCTTTTCTAACCTAGCTGATTCTATGATTCTGTCAGGACCAGTTTCAGATAAGAAAATGTCACTGCCTGTGAGGAAATGGTTAGTACTAAAAAAAGGAACCTGTGTAGTGGCTGAGGTGACAGCCTAAGATAGGCACATGCAAAGGCTTTCTGTTATGGATCTGTTCACTATCACATAAGGCAGAGGTATATATATACATGGTCCCATGCCCATTTACACAGGGGCGGCATAGATCTATGAGAAAGTAGTTTTGTACTAATGCAAAAATATAAACAAGCCTGATTGTCTAAATATGGCAATATTGGGTTAGTTTTCCAAAACCAGAAATGTTTTATTACTGCAGGTAAACAAGCCAACCACTGAGATACAGAAAGTCAATTGTAGGCTTAACAAACTAAAAATACTCCTCTCAAAATTCACTTGACTTCTCTGCTTAAAAACGTTTCAGCCTGTAGCAAACATAATTTAAACAAAGAAACAATGAATTGATCAAATTTACTCCAAGCTTTAAGGCAACTCTTCCCCCTCCACCACAAGACCTCTGCTATACACAATTATCATATGCCTAGATATATTTAGCTCTTTTATTCTGAAACGTAACATCTGATGTTTTCACGCACTCAGTATTGTTTTCTACAAATTATCTTTCTTTCTAGATTAAATAATTACAGTACTTATTTTTTCTTCTTTCTCCAAGATGAAGCTGCCATTAAAAAGTAGTTGTGGGATACATTCTTCCCATTCATGTTTCACTACTAAAGGCATTACCTAAACAAGGAATAAACCTTCTTTAAGACTACATTGAGCAAGGTAAGACAGGAGATGTAATATGTATACCCTTGTCCTAGGTTCAGCAGCAGCAGTCATTTTTCTCCTTCTTGGTAGCTGGTGCAGCACTGTGTTTTTTGATTTTGGGCCTGGGAACAGCGCTGATAACACCAGTGTTTCGGTTACTGCTTAGTGATGTTTTGGTCTGACCAAAGACTTTCCGAGTCTCATGATCTGCCAGGGAGGAGGGGAAGCCGGGAAGGGAGGAAGCAGAGACAGGACACCTGACCCAAACTGATCAAAGAGGTATTCCATACCACAGCATGTCATGCCCAGGATGTAAAGCAGAGAGCAGAGACCCAGAAGGGTGGGGGTGCACTGTGTGGTCGGGCTGGGTATAGGTGGTGAGCGATTGTATTCTTTCCTTGTATTTGCCTTGTCATTATTATTATTGGTGGTAGCAGTAGTGGTCTTGTGTTATACTTGAGTTACTAAACTGTTCTTATCTCAACCTGTGGGAGTTACATTCTTTTGATTCTCCTCCCCATCCCCCTGGGACTAGGAGAAGAAAGAGGGGGGAGTGAGTGAATGAACTGCGTGAGAGGCTTAAACTACAACAACCCTCTATATCTTTTTTTTTTTTCCTTATATACTGAATAGTAAAATTTAGGCAACAACAAGAGATGCTAATTCAACTTTTTTCCCAATTCCCAAGGGCAATATCTTGATACTTTAATTTTAAGTAGTGCTATTGTACTTATCAGGAGTTTGCAAACACTGTAAATTTATCCTCTAGGAGCACTGACTATTTTGAACAAGAATATCTCTGTAACCAAAAAATAGCTAGAATTCCTAAAAAGTGCCCAGGCTTGAGAATCTAGTTACTTACAATGAATAAATTAAATGCCTGGAACCACAACAAGGTTAACATTTGCTAAAGCAGATTCGGGGTTTTTTTGTGAATGAAGAAATTCATCTTCCCACAGAAGTGAAATCTGAATTCAAATGCTGATGGATTATTCCTTAGCCTATTATCAATTTAACTGAAGAAAATGAACAAAGGCCTTAACTGAGGAAGAAATAATGAAAAGAGTTAACATGCATCTGAGAAAGCTGAAAGAGATTTGGCATGATTGTTTCAGCTTTTGAGTTCTGTATCTCTACCAGTGTAAATGGCAACTATAAAACCTGGGAATTACCTCATCCTATCTGAATGGGAGAACGATCTAATTCTGAGCTTGCAACATAAGTAATTGTGTAATCAGACGAAAGCATTTCTATGGAGCTTCTGCTCCCAACATAAACATCTGTGGAGTGTCACATTAGCTGGGACTTTCATGACTTTACAGCATTGTCTGTTTCATGCACATCTTGGTTAAATAAAATGCCAGCCCTAGCCTTTTGTGAGAGTTTTTCAACACATGTTTACCTTCCCTGCTTACACTGGCTCATTTTCTACACCAGTCAACACTGTTTAAAAATAACCATACACCATCCAGAGCAAATATAAAAAATAAAGCAAGCAATGTTCAATCAGCCAGCCCTATACAGCTGGGGTTTATTTGGGTTTTTCAAAGAGGTTTAGAAGACCCCTAATGAAGTGCTGACAGTTAAGGCAAAGCACAAGCTTCAGTGATCCATCTGATTTTGGGGAAGCGTTACTGCCTACCAAGTCACTAAAATCTCTTGACTCATGAAACTGGGGCCAATAGTCCTGGCAATCGTCCTATACTCCTGGAAGGTGGTGACATGCTGTCACTGAAGAGAAGTGTGATTTTAAGAGCACCCTTGAAAATCAAAAACCCTTTGTTCAGCCTGAAAGATAAACGTAATTAAAGGTACCTCTGTGAGGGCGTAAAAGACAAGTCAAGCTGTGATCTGAGAAGTGTTCACAGGTCAGACAGCAGACACATAAGCTGTGGCTGTGCAGGTCTCTGTGTGTTAAGGAGCAGAAGAATTGAACATGCTGGTGGGAAGCTGAGAGGCACTCAGCTTTCAGGGGATGCAAGTGATGGATGCCACATAGAATTGTAGAATCATAGAATAGTTAGGGTTGGAAAGGACCTTAAGATCACCTAGTTCCAACCCCCCTGTTTTCAAGTTGCTAAGGAGCTCTGTGCTTCTCAGACATTCTGTTAACTTCAGAGTTAGTCAGTGGGGCTGACAAAGGGTTGCAAGCTGATCACCATCACAAATCTGCTAAAATAGACAAGACTTGTCCAGAAAGGTCCATGATGACATGGTCAACATTTTTTCTCTTTGCAGTAATAAAGAAAGATTTTTGTCTATGTTAATCATGAGTGATGTTAATGACACTTGAAGTAAGAGGTGGGGAGAGGCGACAGAGAATCTTAAAATGTCCATTAATATTAGTGTGTGCATTACTGTCCCAGGTGGCAATACTGTCTGTACAGGTTACATACCAACTAACAGGCGTGCTTTTTGGTAGGCTTGCTAGAATACGGCTACAATTTTAAAAAACATCAAAGAGAAACTGGAAAACTTGGGCTTCTTCATATCAGTCACTTCTGAAGACAAAGCTTAGAAGAGCCTTTATCTTTACTGCAGATTTCACTGTAAGTCTAGAGATACTTGAATTGTCTCAGAGCGGGTTGTCTGGGATACCTGTGCTCTAGCCACAGCTACAAAGAACAGCTCTGGCAGTGTGTGAATTATATAGTTAGTTTTCCATTGGGTGGCTCCGCTGGGTTTGAGGCACGCTAACGTATTTCCTGAAGGAAGAGCAGAAGAATATAGGCTTCTGAAACAGTTCTAGCCAGCAGTAGAGCTCCTAGCAGCATTAAATGAAATCTTGTCCAAGGCCAGTCTTTTTTCTCATGTATTTTTCCAGCTACTGAATTTGCCTTTGTTCTCTTGTGACTCTGAACTGTGACTTGGCAACATGGGACTGGCAAAGTGAAGGCATTTTTCAAACTGATACTAGATGCCAGACAAAATGCCAACAGACTGGAAACTCAGCTGTCATGGCACATATAAAAGCTACCTCTACTTTATGTAAAAGCAATAGGTTATTATCTTCGTAATACTTTTTGAGTTTCAATTGAAAACACAGTGAAGAACAAACAAATGCATCCTGCCCTTTCTTTCTCAATCATCTTATCTGGTTCTGCTTCCTGGCTTGCAGCAATTCTATAAAAGGTACGTGAGTTTGCACTTTGTCTAAGCATGCGGAAAAGAACAAATTGGCTGCAAGGAATAAATGGAATACTGAACATGCTAAAAAAAAAAAGAGCAAGCTACTTTTCTGTCACTGTAGAATGGTAAACATTTTTTAAGAGAAAGCTTTACTTGTGGCCTCAAAAATGCCAAAGTATTACACAGTTCCTGTTCACTGGAATACATAAATGTATTGAGCCATGCCCCTGTATTTTTGCAAACAATAAAAAATGGCTCTTTCTCATAAAAATTACCTTTAAATACTGAAACTGGTTTCCATTCAACAAAACACTCATAGCCTAGTATCAATTAGCCCAGTCTAAATGAACCCAAGACCTCCACGCCCAATGTGGCCAGTTCTCAGTTGGTAATAACTACCATCAGTGAATCTATATGAGAAGCAAGAAAACATATCCACCACTGAAAAATTCAGTGTTTTGTTGTTGGTTTTTTTTTTCCCATTATGACCTAAAGATGATTTAACCATCTTAAAAACTTTCTGGCCATTTTTCCTGGCACCACATGAATTTTAAAATGTCATGTTTATTTACTTGGTATCAGCACCCTGAACTTTGGGATATTTTAACCTAGTTGTAAAAGAAACAAGTTTTGCCAGGCTGGATCTAATTTAATACAGTAAATCTCTTCAAGCAAGAAAGCCTCAGCAAGAACACCTTTGTTACGTTGTCTTGCATCACCTCCCTTGGAGGCTCACTCAGGCTGGTAGTTGTGACATGGCCACTTTTTCCCCACTCTGCTGTGTTTCAAGTGATGCACCTTTTTGTTTGTTTGTTTGTTTCGGCATTGCATAACAAAAATGTTTTAATTCTGTCTTTCAAAAAAGCGTGTAACTTGTACAATCGGATTTCTCCCACTTACGGGAACCTCTCTATCTTTGTGGTCATATTGCCTTGAGGTTATCAGCAACTGAAAGCTGTTCATTCAGTTATTTCTTTTACATTGTTCTTCCTTTTATCTTTTTGGCGTATGAGTTGGATGGAGAAGGAAGGGGGAATGAAAGCCTTAATCTGTGCTGTAGACTGTAGCTGTTCTGTCCCAAATGTGAGCCAAAGCATTGCCAGTTATTTCTTGCTCTCTTCAGTTCCCATGAAATAAATTGCTGATATACATGGTTCACCCTGAAACTAGTATGACCCTTCAAAATGTTCCATGTCCTTACCACATTTCCATGGAGGTCATCTCCACCCAGGGATGGGAAAAAGCTTCAGAAAGCCATTTTACCCCCTTAAACGCATTTATAGTCTGTGAATATGGCACAAGGAGGCCTTAATAAACAAAGAAACAAGCCAACAACTTTATCTGCAGGACTTTGCAGGGCATATATTATGCAAGTGTGTTTATAAGAGTTTATTCAACAGCATCAAGCATACACTATGATTCTGAAATGCATTACAAATATATCAAAAACTAAAATTAACATTTTTAGCATTAGGGCATGTATTACTACTTTTGTTGAAATGTAGGAAGTTTTAAATTCCTTAACAAATATTTATGATAAAATTTTGTTAATAAATATATTCAGATGACCAGAGAATTTCATAACTACAATCGGTGAAAAAGAAATTTCTCCCAGGAAAAACTTCAAATACATTTTGTTGTCACCTATTAGTGATAATGTAGGGAAGATAGATCAAAAATAGATTTTAAAAAATCAAATGTTCAAAAACATTTATATTCAAAAACTACAAATTTGAACATCTTAGAATTTTGGCCCCTTTATTCTCATGTCTCTCCCTCTGTTTGGCCACAGAATGTAACTGGCTTAATGAGGTGCACTGCTTCACTGCCATTTTTTCCATTCTTTTGGCCTCCTACGATTGTAGTCTCTCAGAGCCAGAGAATGAAAAGAGATGCTGTAAACTTTTAGTTGTTTTACTTTCTTTTTCAAAACACTCCAAATATTAAGGTTGCATAATTTTGTTTTGGAATTTCAGATTAAAAGAGAAGCATATTTCAACAGAGGGAGAATCTTTTGGTGGGAAAATCCTTCAAGTGAAAAAATTCAGCCATCAATCAGGGCTCATGTTCATAGTACTGAAGATTTGCTAGCTCTGTCTTGGAAAGTCCCTCAGCTACAAATCACTGGAGGTTGGGAAAAAATATTGGGAAGTTCATGTTTGTATGGAATTTAATGACTTTCTTCAGCTACTTGTGTTGGCCACCGTAAGAGACAAAATGCTATGTGATTTTTGTTCCAATGCCATACAAGACTTTGGTTCTTTTTCTGGCACTGAAGTTTTTTCCAGTTTACATTCAGGAATAATAAACCTAATGGGGCAGACTTCAAGCCATTTATGACATTAAGCTGATAATTACAACAGACTTCATAATGTAAAATGAATCTAATACCCATAAAGGATACTAAAATAGTCTGATAAACCCAGTAACATTAACTTTCAATGGCTGGTGATAACACATACGATGTTTCATTACTACATTAAATCCTTAACATTAGCATATTTTTAAACATGTGAACTTGGACAGAGAAAGCTGAGACACATAATTGTAGAGGACCTGTGAATCTTGGCCATGACATGAAACAGAAAGGAAAAATTAAGGACACGAATTCCTTAAAAATCTCAATTAGTCCATTAATCCCTTTGCCTTTCCATCTCTCACCATAATGGGCTTACAGATAGATAGTGGACTTCCAAGGGATACGAAGATTCGACTTGAGTGAGAGATTCTTGCACTGAAGCAATAGTGAGAAACTGCACAAAACCTACAAGTATTCACACCCATAAACTAAGGGAACGAGATTCCCAAAGCTGCAGAAGAGGTCAGGAAAAGTCAAAGATTTATCCTTCATACATACAGACTTACATACATCCACCTGCCATTGTGGTCTTTGAGACTCTTTTCAAGCATGACAGAAATATAAGCATGTATTAGAGTTATGTCTTCACTATTCAACTGATACTGCACAGAGTGCCTATTATGAATTCTGATGTGCTTTCTTTAACTAGGTATGGTAAACTACCACTAATAGTGTCTTAAGGAGTCAGTTCTACAGTGTGGGCAAGCTTATTTTTTATACCAAGCATGCATTTTTCTTTTCTGTATTTTATCCCATCATCTCTACCCACCATGAATTACTATAATTATCTGCTTCTTCATCTGTTTTGCAGTCTGCTTTAAAACAGAGGTATCTTTTGTAGCTTTTTGCCTGGGCAAGCCTCTGCCCAAACTTTTGAAAGTTAATCTAGTCTTTCCACATTAGTCACTGTACATCTAGCCCCCAAATCTCTTTTACTGCTTATTTCTTTCTTTCTTCTTTCTTTACTGTCCTTTTTTTTTTTCCAGTCCTGGAGTGCCAGAACAGAATGTGGTATTTCAGGTGTAGTCACCGGTGCTAACATGGAAGGAAGGTATCATTTTCCTCCTTTGCTGACAGATTGTGTGACCCCCACCAAAAAAAAAAAAAAAAATCACTGTGTCCCTTGTTCCTCCCACTCTTCCAATTTCTGAGTATGCATTCCTTTCAAAAGACCTTGGATGTAATAATCCAGAAAGATGCTAAGACTTGACATAAAGCAGAAGGCTGAGAAGGCAAAGCAAAAGAGGAAGAATTCAGTAGAGGAGGACTATATATACCTACATGTGTCATGGTGGTCAAAAGTTGGTAACAAAGGATCAGTGATCATGCAGGAAAAGAAGCAAGGAAATGATGTTCCAGGCTTTTTAATCTTCTGTATTCAATCATACTTGTAACTAAGTGGAGGCAAATTCTAACTAGACAGTGAGGTTGCTTTTTATGTCTGCTTTGTCAGATCGTAAACAACGGCACAACGTGTAAGACAGTAGAGAATCAAACTCCATATGTTCTCAAATCTGCTGAGCCTTTTATATGCCTTTTTTTTTTTCAAATGGGAAATTCATCAAAAGCAACTCTTCCCTACAAAGGCTTTCCATTTCAACAGATGGACATGTTTTCATAAAAAAGGCTTTACATGGAAACACGCCCAACTTGCAGTCCTGTGTGGTTATAGCTCCAGCAGCCCTGCTCGCTGAGGCCAGCCACTCTTACCCACCAGGGAAGAAGGGCAAACCAGGAAACACCCTTGGCACTGCAATGGGCTGTGAAACCTCAGCGCAGCACAGCCTGCAGAGTGAGGAACAAGTGGGACTGTTGTCTGAATTGTGAGGAACACACTGGCCCAGATTCCCTGCAGATCTGGGTTTCTGCTTTTTGGAGCCAGGAGGGAAAGCAATGTGTTTCAGCTCTCCTTTTCCCCGCTGCAGCCAGGTGACTACCCTGACCTATGCCATCTTTTAAAAGCCACCTAAAAACCATGAGCTGATGTGATACTTCAGTCCAACCAAGTGTCTTCCTCATACACTGGAACTAAGACAAAATTGCAAGTTGGCCCAAAAAAACAGGATTTTGAGTTCACCATCCACTGAGAACAACTGTGTGCAGCAAGACAAATCACCACGCACAGAGCAATGCTAGTCCAACAGATAATCCATGTTGCCATCAGACCTCTAGATTGCTGCTCCTTGACAGGACATCCCAAGTGGACATAATATATAAGCTTGACAACTGAAGCCTCCTCATATAAAATGCCCTTCAGTGAAAGTTAGAGGAATAAGGAGTAATCAGAAGACAGGACATTTTGATCCTTCAGAAAGGACTAAAATCACAAGGCTTATTTTGCAAAAGGGAGAGTTTTATTAGCTGTAATGGTTTACTCTAAGTAGAATTGACATGGAACTTAGCCTAGGTTATAGAACATTCTTCAAATAATGAAAAAACTCCTGTAACATTCTAAAATCCAAATGGCAATCTATCAACGGTAGATTGAAAGTAAAAGATATGCATCATTCCTGAACAAGAAAGGAACAAAAGCAGGATTTAAAGTTTAGCCTGACCTGTTTAAGCATGCTAAATTCTATGTTACATTGTGAAGAACCTGTAAGGGGTTATTCAGCTTGGCTCTTGTTGCAGATACTCTACACGTCAGAGCACGCAGAGCTGAAGTGCAGACAGGGATGCACACCCAGTGGCAGCACCTGGAATTCAGCAGGTCCTCTTCCCAAGTCTTTTTTCCTGGGTATTCTTGAGCCCCAGCTCCCATAGCCAGCTTTGCTGGGGGAAGTCACCATTGTTTTCTCATCTGAGTAATAGGTTTCAACAATAATCCACTACTGGAAACACAGAGAGCTGGTAAAGAGTCTGTCTTCACAGTTTCACCGTTTTCAGAGTTGCTTATATTCAGGTGGGGATGCTTTGCCTCCTACCTCTCCACCTAAGGTATGCAGGAGCCCCCACAATTTACAACAGTGCATTATCAGAGATACCCAGTTAACATATTTTTAAACACCTCTGCAAAGAGGTTACTTTCAGCTAATTTTTTTTCTGTTAGCAATGGGAGCATTTAATATGTTTCCACAGTATTAAAATTTAACAGTCTTTATAGTAGACTGATTTTTATTATTTTAATATAAAATGGACAGCATACAAGAAAATGCAAACACGGTCTTATCGTGTATAGCCATTAATGGCTGCATAATTTCTACGTAGATACACAGATAATCACAGATTTTATCCTGCATTCATCATACAGACAGTGAAAACCAGAAGAGACCAGCAGATCATTTGGACAGGATGTTTCTGTGTCTGGAACAAAGTGCTAAGTTAAAAAAAAAATGCTCGAAGATTGTCTTCTGCGTTGCTTTAATTTATATAAAAATTTAAACTATCTTGTAAGTTTAAAAAGAAAACCAGAACATGAATGTTTAAGGGTGTGAGCATGTGAATGCTGAATAAAGCTTTCAAAAAGGAATTCAAGGCAGCATTTGGTTGCCTACGTATTTTTATGGCACTGTTTTAAGGATTCTGATGGTGTTTCTTCAAATGAAGCTAAATCCCAAGGAAAGCAGAAGGTGTCCTTTGGGGGACCTGCTCAATCTCGCCCTGTGAGGAAGCAGATGGAACTTGCAGCTTGTTCTTTCACTTTGTGGGAAGATATTTTTGGTAATAGAAAAGAATTCTGGTATCTGTGCTATTGCTCACTTAGTGTATAATCTTTAGCACATCATAAATACCCTTCCAAGGCCACTTCCTATGAAGTGCAGGGTATCTTTATGTAATATTGAGACAACATAGAAACATTTTACAGAGGAAACATAAATTTCCCTGTCAGTAAAGAGATAAAATATTAAAAAAAAAAGAAGAAGAAAGGAAATAAAGATTATAGATATTGCATGGAGTCTTACTCCATGCTATTCCAACTCCTTGAACATCAACTGGAGTCAGGCCACTCAGAATCTCGTAAAAGGCATCCAGCGTATCTGGCCAAGGGGCCTTGTGAAGATTATTTTGGATGGGATCCATCTTAACTGACTTAATTAACAACCTTAAATTTCAGTATCTGAAAGAATCTTCTGGGTTTTCCTAAGGACAGTGGAGTGACACGAGCATCTAAAAATGCCACTTTATTCCTTGCTAAGGTGAGAGCCTTAGAAGTGATATAGAGACTCAAAAGCTGTCAAGCAGTACAGTTACCTCAGGTTGTCCCTAGACCTCATAGCAGCTTTCCAGTATCTGAAGGGGGCCTATAGGGATGCTGGGGAGGGACTCTTCATGAAGGACTGTAGTGAGAAGACAAGGGGTAATGGGTCCAAACTTAAACAGGGAAAGTTTAGATTGGATATAAGGACAAGTTCTTTACTGTGAGGGTGGTGAGGCACTGGAATATGTTGCCCAGGGAAGTTGTAAATGCTCCATTGCTGGCGGTGTTCAAGGGCAGACTGGACAGAGCCTTGGGTGGCATGGTTTAGTGGGAGGTGTTCGTGGCCATGGCAGGGGGGTTGGAACTAGGTGATCTTAAGGTCCTTTCCAACCCTAACTATTTTATGATTCTATGATTCTATGACTCTGCATTCCTTTCAGGTGTCACATTTTCACTCTGGAGGAGCTGAAATACTGTAGTACCAATTTTCAAACACAAGCAGTTCTCCTCACTGTCATATGAAGCAAGCTTTAACCTCCTGGAGGAGGATGGGAAGAAGTTTCCTTCATGATTCCACATGATCAGCACGTCACCCCACCCCAGCCTGGAAACCCCAGTAGAACCATGGAGAGACTGAAGCATTGCTCAATCGTCGCAAAGTAACGTGAGCCTCTCAGTCAACTCATAGGAATATCAGCCACAGGAATAGCTTCCTTATGCTAAGTTATCTCCCAGTTTGAGGACTTTAGCCAAGAAGATATATTTTCAAATACTGTTTTAACTCAGAAGTTTCACATCAACTTTATGCAAAAAACAGTAAGGTGAAATTGTATAAGTTGTGCAATGCAAATTCAGAAATTAATCAATTGTAATAGCCAAAACTGACCTGAAAACACATTGGGGATGTTTTTCTTCATTTTCCTAGTACAGATTACAAACACATCCAGGAGATCCATTCAGTGTAAGTGTATTCACCAGAAAGTACAATTTCCTTTTTGCAGTGTGCCTCTGAGAAAAATTGTTTTATTTAAACAAAAAGAGAAGAGAGCAGATTTGCAAGTGCTTTTCTTCCTCTTGCAAGCTTAAGCAGGCTTAGCCAGTGCAATTTACTATGGGAATAATAGGAAGCAATAGGAAAATATTTATTATTTATTATTTGTGTTCCTGTGGCATATTTAAGCACCTGTGAGGGAGCACTCCATAAACAGAACAAAACTATGTTCCCTGCCCCAAGTGGTAACCTGGTGTGCAGAGCAAGAGGCACAGACCCAGCTATGGGACAGTCATGGACAGCCAGGAGCTGCCAGGACAACTCCAGTCAGCATGACAAGCAGAACAGTTTAGTTGCTCTTAATTGCAGGATTACATTAAATGGTTATAGGGATGCTCAGTAAATGTTCAGTAAATATTTTTTTATGATTTATCTCAGATTTTTTGCTAGTATTTTCAGTTACCTGTTTTTAAAAGCTATCTCCTTTTGGAAACTACCTCTTACTGGTCACAGCATTTCACTGGTCCAGTACGCCAGTTTGTCGTTGGTCTTCTTTCTTCGACTTTTTCAAGGAATTTTAATAGATTAGGAGAACATGACCTTACAAAATGCAGGATATCTTTACCTACTTTCCTAAGCACTATACTAACACAGGCATGTGTATCTGGAATGTAGATACCTTTTAACACACTAAAAAGTCCTGCAGCGTAGTGCCACTGTTTTTCTAACTCAACATCAAAGCATTAACTTCCCAGACATCTGGAACTACTTGTGAGTCCCAGATCTCACTTGTATCACTATTACTTCAGCCACTCTGTATTTCCTTTTCTCCATAATCTTCATGTCCCTGCCTGCCACCACAGCCCCAGACAGGGAGGGGAGAACAATCCTTTACAAATCATTATTTTAGCTTATTAAACCCCAGATTCCTAGGCCGATCTTGATCTTCTGAATACTTCATACTGGATTCATCTACTCATTTCCCCAGTAATTTTTGACAGCTGTAAGATTTCTGCTGACTACGGAAAAAAAGGAATCTAGCTGATCAGGAAAGCAGAAGGAGAGAAGGAGCATAACTGATATACGGGGAGAAGGAAATCTTGTGTAAGCAGTTATCAGAAGTGTAAGGAAAGCCCAAATGAGTCACAAAGTGCTCAGCTTCACATTGCTGAAACTGGTTATTTGAATATACTGATATGTCTCCCAGTTAATTCAATGTTATTTAAGGATCTCAATCAATTCATAAGGACCCGTGGCCAAATAGAGCCCCCATAATAGCTCCCACCATTCACCTCTTCCTCAAATCTCTGTCCATGGAGTACCCAAGCAAGCCACCCATCTACAAAACAGCATTTGTACTACCCAGATTGTTCAGGCATGCCAGGGCAGTTTTGGGTCAGCCATAGTGACCAAAACTGGTAAATACTTTACATATAGATATTTAGGCCGCTTTTCCTCACTGTAATAAAGTTCAAACCTCAGACTTAAGCTGTCAATTTGTGGTTCCTTTTTAAAATGATTATTACTATTTAAGACCTCAACAGATTCTGGTGGGTTTGTTTTGGGGAGCCCTGATGGTCTGGTCATTTGTTGGTTTGCATTTCTTTGCTGTAGTTGTTTGGGTTTTGTTTGTTTGTGGGGGGTTTGGCTGGGTGGGTTTTTTCCTTTACCGGCGCGTTTTGTTGCTGGTATTGCTCCCCCCTTTCCGTGGACAAGCGGGCGAGCCCCCTCCCCGCACCCAGGCCCAGGGCGGGCTTCGGGCGGGGCCGCGCCGGGCCGTCCCGCGCCCCCCGCCCTGGGAATCCCCTGGGATTTCCCAGTCCTTCCGGCCCAAGCGCACTGATCGGGGACACTGCGAAGCACAGCACCGAGCAGCGAGGCCCGGGCGCGGTGCCCCCTGCCACGGAGTCGGGGCGAGCACAGGTACGGCGCTGCCAAGACGGGTAGGAGGGCGCGGTGCTCTGGCGGCTTTCCCCGCAGCCGGCTCTCCCTCCGCGGAGCTCTGATTCGAGCAAGCCGCACCGCGCCCGCCACGCTGAGCGGCTCTCACACGGGGCGGCTCCGCTCGGCGGCAAGGTGAGCCTCCGGCAGCACCACCTGAACCGGGGGGCGAGCGGACCCTCCCGGCGGGGCGTGGCCGGCGGCTCCCCCCGGCCGGGCCGCGGTTGGTTTCTCCTGTTAGTGGAGGCAGGGCCAGGCGCGGCGAGGGTGGGCGGCGGAGTTGGGGGCAGTCGGTGGCGGTCGCTAGCTCCGTCAGAGTTTGCTCCGGACGCGGGGCGGGAGGTGAGAGACAGGGCCCAGCTCCGCGGCGGGTTTTGCGGGCGGGGGTTTGCATCGGTCGTGGCGCGGAGCTGGGGGTAGAGCCCTGGGACGGGGGTGGCGGGCGGGGAGTGGTGGGAAGCGGTAGGACGCGGTGGGTTAGACCTTTCGTTCTTCCTCTCCGTGCTCCGCCGGCTGAGCCACCGGCCAGGTGGGAAGGCGGCGGCGTGCGTTGGAAGTGGTGGAAAACTTATTCCTTGGCGGGATCCCCCGCTCCGCCTCGGGGCGGGACCGCTGGGGTGAGCCACTTGCCGGGGGCTGAGGTGCGGCGCTGGGGAAGGCGGGTGAGCGAGCAGAGCCCCTCCGCCCCACCGCTGCCCTCTTCTTTCTTCCCCTGCCGCCAGGTCTCGCTGAGAGAAGCAGAGCGGAGCCGAGCCAGCTCCGGAGGGGAAGCGCCTGCCCCCGGACAAGGGACTGCCCGGAGCAGGCAGCGCCCCAGCGGGAGCCGGTTCCCGCCTCTAACTAGTCTCGCCGCGCCGCCCAGAGCCGAAGGAGCCCGGAGGGCAAAGTTGTGTGCGGGGCCGGCGAGATGCCGGGGCGCGGCGTGCTCTGCCTAGGGCTGCTGCTGCACGTCCTGCTGGGCTGCGGCTCAGCGCAGCAGCCCGGCAGCTGCCCGGACCTCTGCAAGTGCTCGGAGCCGGCCAAGACGGTGAAGTGCGTGAACAGGAACCTGACGGCTGTGCCGCCCGACCTGCCACCATACGTGCGCAACCTCTTCCTCACCGGCAACCGCCTAGCCCGCCTGCCGCCCGGCGCTTTCCCCGCCCAACGCCTGCCCGACCTCAGCGCCCTCAACCTCAGCGGCAACCACCTGCGGACTGTGGAGGCCGGCGCCCTCGCCCTGCCCGCCTTGCGGCAGCTGGATCTCAGCGGCAACCCCCTGCTGTCCCTCAGCCCGCAGGCCTTTGGGGAGGGCGGGAGCCCGCTGGAGGAGCTGGCCCTCCGTGGAGCCCTGCGCGACCACGGCGTCCTCCTCAGCCTGGCCACCATGCTGCAGTCCGGCGCCCTGCGCAACCTCAGCCGCCTGGAGCTGGCGGACAACGGGCTGCTACTGCTGCCCCCCGGCATGTTCACGGCCCTGCCCGCCCTGCAGCAGCTGGACCTCAGCAACAACTCCCTGGTGGGCCTGAGAAACGTCTCCTTCCAGGGGCTAAGCCAGCTGCAGAGCCTCAACCTCAGCGACAACTCCCTGGGCGTGCTGAGGAACGACACCCTGGCCCAGTTCCGTGACCTGCCCGCCCTCCGGCGCATCAGCCTGGGCCGCAATGCCTGGGTCTGCGACTGTGCCATCGAGGACCTGGTGGCCTGGCTCAAGGAGAGCGACCAGGTGGAGGGCAAAGAAGCCCTGACCTGTGCCTATCCCGACAAGATGCTGGGCAAAGCCCTGCTGAAGATCAACAGCTTGGACCTGAACTGCTCTGTGCCCATAGACCTGCCTTCCCAGCTACAGACTTCATACGTCTTCCTAGGGATAGTCTTGGCTCTCATCGGAGCCATTTTCCTCCTGGTTTTGTATTTGAATCGAAAAGGAATCAAAAAGTGGATGCATAACATCAGGGATGCCTGTAGGGATCACATGGAGGGCTACCACTACAGATACGAGATCAATGCAGACCCCAGGTTAACAAACCTCAGCTCCAACTCAGACGTCTGACAAAGTGCCGAGATCACGGAGCAGCACACAGTAGCTATGCATGAAAAATAGACTCATGCTTTACTCTCATGCTTTCTTCCCTCTCCACAGAGAAATCTCAGACGTGCTTGTAACCTGAGGGAGACATGCCTTCCTGTGCTGTGAAGTTCATTTTTGTTTTGTGACGCTGGGCAGCTGCGCATGGTGTTGGGCTGTATGTAGGAAAGAAGCTGCTACTTCTTTTTCCCCCTTAGCCATCTGTATTTGTGGGAAATTCTTTTTCAAGATGTCAAAGAAAAAAGGATTCTCTCTGGTGCTTCAAAGCCACCAGAGTTTTATTAAAACATTACTGATGCAGACACCATTCAACAAAAGCTGTCTTAACTTTTTTGGGAAAAAAAAAAGTTATGTTTCTCTGTGCCAGTTTTGATCTTGTATATCCAAATTGTGATGACAATGATTCCATTTCATAGGCTACATTGAGATTTTAAAAAAAAACAACAAAGAAACTCCTTTTAACAACTCTGTTACAAAGAAGGAAACTGAATAGTGAGCATGCACGAATACTTTATAGTTTTACATGTTAGGAAACTTAAAATCTCAGTAAGTCTCTTACTATTTTGTAAAGTTGTTTCTGATTGCAGTTTACATTAAAAGAGAGGAGGTTTTTTTGTACAGACTGCACCTAAACTCCATCTGAACTATTAAATTCAATAAACAGTCTTGCAAGAGCTGTTGTGTGGAAGTTTGCTGTTCAATAAGAAATGTATGGACATCTTAAGAATGTGGATGGCTTTATAGTCTCTGAATCAATAACCCTGCAGTAGTAATCTGAATAAAGCTTTATATGAATGTGTAGCTTAGAGACATATTTGTCAGTTTTGTGAAATATGCTAGGAAAATTAACACTGATCAACGAGGAGAGCCTTTTCACTTGGCACACCCCCTCCGCAGTCTGCTCTCAAAACAGCTGCAAAGCGTCGAGACAGATGCTAGGGTCCACCTTATTGGGAAGGTACAAGCTGGAGAATTTTCATATCTTCTGCAAAATTAAAAAAAAAAATTAAATTCCAAATTAAATTGTAGAGTTTGTAAGCTAAAGAAAATTTTACCTGAATGGAATTGTTTATTATAAAACCCCATACTTCCATGTCTTGAACTAAATTAAATGCAGCTCAGTCGTGTGGTCGGTGGGCTTGTAAATCAATGCAGCACTTATCAAGTGCTTACTGATTCATTTTAAGCTCTCAGTCCTCTTGACGTCCTGTAGTGATCTACATCGAGGATTTTGGTGGAACTTTATATTTGTCTTGAATCTTTTAACAGGTGCATTTCAGTATTGTACGTTACTCATTACTTGCTTGGGAATGCATTTCCTTGTAAGCAGATAAAGCATGCAAAGAAAAACTTAAAAAATTTGTCATTTAATATGCAACTCTAATGGCATATGAAAAAGTTAGCAAGCACCTTCTGATGGCCGCCAGTAATAAATGCACTTTTTCTAATCGATTTGTAAATTCTTAATGAATAAGAAAATACACCAACTGTAAAAGTGTAATGTGACTTGATAACTATCAGTAAATCTGTGGAGCGTTTTCCATGGTCACTGTTACTTGAAGCTCTTGAGCATCTCTGGAATTTTATGAATTACTGGTTAATTTCCTTTGCTTTCAAAAGTGATGTTTTTTTCATAGGTACACGCCTTTGGTAAGAGCTCATAAATGTAAAATATCCTTAAAGTATCAGGAGAAATGTAATCTATTTTGGGCACCCGTATTACTCAAATGCATTTTTCTCCTTGCAACTTCAGACAAAGCAAGTAGCACAGGTTGGTTCAGGCTAATTTTCTATTGCTTTAAATTGGCTTTATTTAATAGCAGATTTTGTTTTTTGGGTTTTTTTAAATAGTTTTGTACATTTGCCCTCAAAAGTAAAAAAAAGTATTAAGTATAATTGCTGTTTTGATAAATCAGTATATTCTACAGTTAATGTAAGTTAAGTGCTAGCCTATTTCTCCTGCTGTAATTTAAATGTATGAGCAATATCTGGTTAACAGCGTATGAATTAAGTTTGTGGATTCTTAAAAAGCAGACTGCTGGTCTGAATGTTGGCTGCCCGTATTTTATGAATAGTGTAAAACCCCCGGTGTGAATAACTATTACTGTGGAACTATGCAAACTGTTCATACTTTGTGTGCATATATGGCAGATAGTTTATGTAAGAAGCTAGAATTTACAATAGCTATGCAGTGTGCTTTCAGTCATTTCGGAGATTATCAATTTACACTTATTTGTACAGTGCCAAGAGGAGTAGAGCGTCATCCTTGCATAAGATGCTCCTGTAATGTAATAGATAAAATATGTACACACCAAGACATTTCTTGGGCAATTTCATGGGTTTTGTTAACAGATACTTTAAAGTAACTACAGTAAAAGCAATTATTCGTGATGTATTAATGTAACGGCCATGCATTTATAGAGCTGTGTAAGGATAGGCAATGACTTTTATGCAGTTTCTCACCAATGGACTGAGCATTTGTATAGTGAGCAAGTGTAACTGTTGTACTTCACCTGTTATTTTATATAAAGATCATTATTATTTTTGTATCATAGAAAGTCAATGTAATAGAATTTTACTAGAGACCTGATGATGGCTACTTTAAAGTAATTTTTTGCCGTTTGCTTATATGTGTATTTATTAGGATGTAACAGTTAGCATGTGTCAGTATTGTGTTGGATAATGTTTTCCTATAGTGTTTAAGCAACAGTGAATGCTTTGGTGTTTTGTATAATGCATTATTTGATCTTAAATCTCCTTTCATAAACAGTGCTTGAAATTTGTTTTCCTTTCCTTTTACAATATAGTTAACCGTGGAACTTGGCAGACGTTTAGAAAGTAGCTCCCACAGTGCTTCAGATCTTGGTTAAAACTATACCTTTAAAATGACATTAGTTTAAGGGTTCTTCGGAAGCACATTTTATGATCTTACTCTGCTTTGACACCTGAAATTCCAATTTATTATTTCCAGAGCAGCTTTATTAGCAAGGCTATTTTACTCATTCATACTTCAATAAAACACATGCAGTACTAAATGCCTCTAAAATGTGTTTTGTATACATAAACCCCTGAAGTTCTGCATGATACAGTTGTCACGAACGATTCTAAGAAAGCTTCTAGTCTAAAGAAGTGGACAAGTCTTCAGGCAAGGCTGCACAGCTAAGAAGCAGAATGGATGGTTTGACCAATTTTCAACTGTTTTCTTAAAACTAGTTTTAGTTATAATAAGCTTAAAATTTTCTTAGAAGAATAACATAAGGAATTGCCGTAGTTTTAATGTATTTTCTTAAAGTGCTTTGGGTACAGCAAAGCTGTTGCCAGGTAAGAAATAGAAAATTCCCCAAATCTTTCTTTGTCCAAGGTTGCCTTATATTAGATAATCTGACACTTTTTTTTATTTCAGCAAGCCATAATATTACCAATGATTCTGACATCCAGAAAGTGATTTGAAGTTTTGCACAACTACTTTAAATCTTTTTATTCAGGGTAATTTACGTTGTAATCACTGCTGACAATCCCCAGTGACATGCCAGCTAGCAAAGCAGTCTGTTCAGACCCGTATTCAGTTGTTGACCAAGATGTCACTGAAGACAGGCATTGCAAAAGACTCAAAATATGACTGCACTACAATCCTAGCTCTCATTATTCTCCCAGGATTTTCCCTGTGGTATGCTCTGCTCTTTCTGCATCTGTATAATTTCTTTTTTTGCTTTGTTTTCTTAAGAAATCTGTTAAAAGGACTATCGTGAATTTGCACAGGTGGAGAAATTGGTCTGACTGCACCTAGATTTTGAGGTTCAGCATCTTCATTTCCCCTTAAGCCTTAATGTGAAAAAGAGTCTTTATCAAAGTGGACAGAATGAAAATTTGATATGAACTTTTTTTTTTTCTCTTTAGCAGCTGAATGTTCAAGAAGAACCATTCATTCTCAGCATATGATGAAGGAAAATAGGATTTGGTAAGAAAAACATTTTGGTTTCAAGCTTCCAAATGACATTTATATTCTGTGAGAGAAAGTGGAAGGGAAAGTCTTATAAATGAAACAGAGATAACTGTAGTGGGTCAGCACTGGAAATCACAACACAATTGCTTTCTCAGTAGCAATTGCTGTTTGATTCTGTCTGTTACAATCTGGTCATTTTTTACAGATACAGCTCTAATTTCTTCCTGTTGCTATAAATAGAAAGATTTTGCTAACAAGTGGTGGCACGTCCTATAATATTTATAATGCAGGTGTTTCCACTCTGGGGTTCTTATGAGCTATAATAGAAGATCAAATTTTATTCAGCATCTGCTGAATTAATAATTACTAGATCAGGCCCATAACTTAATGCTCTCTTTTTGCCAACATGCTGCTTACCAGTTGCAAAGACCCTGGCTTGAAATCAAATAACAAAGGCCCACCAAGGAAGGGAGAAAGCATTGAGTTTGGGGAGTGTAACATTTATTAGATATTTCAGATGTGCTTAGAAAAGAGACATAAGCCATGTGGGAGCTGAGGGTCCTTTGCTGATGCAGGAGTAAATACTCTCTTAGTTTCAAGAGTCAATACGGCAGAAGCAGAAAAGTGGTGCTTTGTACCCGTACAATAAACCTAACAGCTCTCTTCTCCCAGCTTGAAAAAAACCCACCAAGCTTTTAGAAGTAAGAATACAGGTTTGCAGTATAAGTATGTCCTTAAAAAGGGGTTTTGCTTTCTCAGCTGTGTTACAATTTACATGTTGTCATATCCTTGGAAAACCTTGCTATGCCAGAAGTCATCTGTCGCGTAGGCAAAGCTTGAAATCAGGCCTTGCATTTCCAGTGTTAGCCTAAGGGGAGAAGGGAACTATTAAGAAAATTAAAATGGTACTTTAGATGGCGTATTATGCTACAGTTAATAATTTAATACTTGCAGTTATTTATATTTTTCAGTGTTCACTAGATAGCTTTTCCTTTCTGATGGAAAAGAATAACAGAATAACAAATCTGTGTTTTCTAGTAATTCTGCATGAAAGCATCTGAATAAATTAGCAATGTTGTTTGAATACATACAGAGCTGAAAATGTTAGAAATCTTGTGGTTTAGAATGTTTCACAATTCTAGAAGTTCTAGACGTGCAAGAAATGGCTGTAACTTTTTCTGATTGAAGTTTTGTTTCTTAATTAAAAATTATTCTTGAAGAAAAACACAATAAAATATTTATCAGATTGCATATAAATGTGATTTGTTCCCCCTTGATTTTATTAAAGTATATCCTTAGAGAGAGTGAGTGCTTTGCTAAAGGTGTAATTGTATTCTTTTTAGCTCAAATTGGTGATTGTGGTATGAATTTGCATGATAGAATAGTAAAAAGCATCTTCCGTCTAGATAGCCTGATTAATTTCTTTAGAAACAAATTTTGTCAGTCAATACAAGGGATTGTGTTTTAATAGTTTTTGTTATTTTGGACGTGATTTTGATAGCTTTTTTGGTTTTTAATACATGCGGTTTTGATTTTCAAGTTAGGTGCCAATTCTAAATTTAATAGTAAAGGATTTTTAGGTTTTTAATGACTGGATCAAACTGTGTGTTTTGAAATCTTAAAATATGTATTTATTTAGTGAAATACAGAGGCACAGTTATTACTGATGGAACTATTAAGGAAAAGTACTGCTGAAACAGATAATGAAGGGTGAAAGCCTGAGAAAAAAAGCATTCTGATGCTTTTATTCTCTTTTATTACTACAACTTTTTTATTCCTACAGCTTTTTAAATGCAGTTATTTAAATTGTAACTACATAAAAATTCAAAGGGAATGACGTTTCATCTTCTCACAGGTGGGTAGTGCAGATGTCTGAAATGTTCATAGGTAGGAGTGATGTTTTGGGTCTGCCCCAGAAGCATAGCTAATAACTTAGTTGTGTGTCTTAAGTTATTTCCTATTACTGAGGTTTTTTTTCACATTCTTAGGATACGTAACACAGAAGGATGTTTGGTTTTATATAGAAGGATGTTTGGCTTTATACATATCAGATCAATTTTATCTTAGGACTGATTTGTCTTAACATCTGTCCACAGTCTATTTTGGATATTCCATTCATTCTAGTAGAAATTTTATCTGTGACATAGCCCAGGATAGCTTTACATGAAATTGTGGGCATTTATGCAGCAAAGAACTCATTTGTCACATTGACATTATCAAATGCCAAATAGACATTTCAACAGAATCCACTATAGACTATGTATATTTTGTTGACAATCTAGAAGCATCAAAGTAACAGCAGCAAAGTATCAAAATAAGAAAGAATATCATATATTGCAAGAACGCTGTAAGCAGTTGTGAACTCACACCACTTTGAGGCCTTTGAGTAATGTAAGCTTGTTTCGAAGAAGGAAAAAGAAGTAGTTACTATATTGACAGTTTTCTTCAAGCAGGTGTCTTCATTCATTCTCCTTAACAGCTTATAAACAGTAATCAAATTCTGCAGTAGTTAATCTGTAGTTATAAATTAGAATCCATTTAAGTCAGTGGCTTTACCCCAGTGCTTTTATGTTTGCCTATTGTTTGTCTGGAGAGGACTAAGAGAGAGCTCTTATACATCAGAAGAAAGGAATTCATATTTTGCATGTGCATATATGAATTTTACACACACAGAAGAATTTGTATTTTGTATGTATATATATGCATTTTTCACGTTATATATAAATATACACATATATAATGTAAAACTAGGAGACTGAAGAGGAGCAGAGTCCAAGGCACACCATTGTCTCCAGTACGCTATGTTGTCTTAACTTGGGGGCCTTTTTTTTCCCACACATTTCAAAGGGGACCCGAGTCCCTAAACAGAGTAGGTATGCCTCTGAGAAGCACTTAAGACGTGTTTC
This sequence comes from Ara ararauna, assembly GCA_028858755.1. Lineage (NCBI taxonomy): Eukaryota > Metazoa > Chordata > Aves > Psittaciformes > Psittacidae > Ara > Ara ararauna. The sequence goes on from CM054379.1 coordinate 50,330,556, forward strand.
ATGTTGCTGCACACCTAGTGTGTCCATTAGCAGCAAGTTAACACAAGTTGATGCTGAGTGATCACAATTCGGGGTTCTGCTTTCAAAATAAAGGGGTTTAATTTTCAAAAGTTGTTTTAAGGTAAATTGAACTAAATGTGGAAAAACCAATTTTCAGTGTGAAAAGACTTATGTGTGATATATACTTGAAAGACAGTATAAATACTTGTAAGAGCTTTTGAAATTCCCCAGTCTTTGCTGTCTCTGTTGTTTTTCAGATTCATTGAGATCTCTGTAGCACTGTCTATTCAGAATATCATTCCCCTTCAGCTCACTTATTTAATCATCCCTAATGCAGATGCCTTTTTTCTGTCACCTTTGTATTGTAAACAAGCTTGATTATTTCACATTGGTAAGCAAAGGTAGAATTCCTACAAAACAAGCCATGCATAAAATCAAATCTTGAATCTTTAACACTAAACAGATTAATTAATAAGGTTATATCTGATGTTAGACTTTCATTCAGGTATTCCCTTTTCCTGTTTGTCCCTTTCTATTTAGTTTTCCAGGATGCCAGAAAGCTTCTGTGGTAGCCCAAAGGAACTCTCTGATTCCAATTTCCAATCCCAATAAAAAGAGATCTTACCTTGAGATGATAGTCTAGAAAAAACTTGCAGAAACAGTGCTCGAACTTTTCTGACAGGAGAGTAAAATGTAACTGAAAATAGCTCTGCTAACATATTCTTCATTTGTCAGAAATATGCGGAAAGAACTGGAATGCTGAATTTGTGATACTGATATATATGCTGCGTAACAAGACCGGATTTCTATTACAATAACTTAAAGTACCTCTGCTCCGATTTCTCCTCCCTGCAGCTCAGTACACATCCCAATATACTTGAAGAGGACTCACATGAGTTTAGGACATGCACTCAGCAGATTGTGGTAATTTGTTTACATTATTAATTCTATGTGAAGGCCCTTATTTTCAGGCACATAAATAAATATGTTCTAGTACTTGTAATTTTTAACACAGAAACTAGCTGGTGTACGCCTGGTTTCATAACTTATCTGTAAATACAAAAAAAAAAAAAAGCTCTGAATTTGAATTTGCAAGGAACAGATGTCTTTCAGCAAGCTTGAGTGTAAACTCATCAGGATTTCCAGTTTAATCCAGGAAATGATGACACTGAAATTTATTGCAAGCAGAGAAATTACTTGTTCTTCATCGTAGTTATGCGGGCTATGCCTTTTTCACGCAGCAGTACAAGGTGTTTTATCTTCTGGGTTTCCAGGGAGACAGCCACAATCCAGTAGGGGTTACTGTTGTTCTTAATAAAGCTCTCTAGATTTTGTAGTTTTAGCTATTATTTTTTTTCTGATCAAAATCACAGAGATAGGAGATAGGATTTGATAAATGACACTGAGTAGTGTGAATTGATGTGACGTATTTCAAACGCACACAGATGATGCTGTGGTGCACCAGCTTAGAGAAGATTGGTACTGGTGCATTCACCAGCTAGAATCGTTGTTTTTAACTGGCAGGAGAAGACTCCAAACTAAGTATTAGTCACTGTAGAGAGCTATACAAACTGTTCTTATCATTTAGCAGTTGATATAGACTATAGGATATCCAAAAGGCTTTGAATATAGGTGTGAAGCACCACCTCCACCACATCAATTTTAGGTTTTTCATTTATGAGTTGCATAATTGTTCACAGAAAACTGTATGCCTGCTCTGTGGTTTAGAAGGAAAATTGAAGCAAAGAAAAACTGGTTAATGTGAATCAACAGTCTTATCTGAAAATAATAGTAGTTGCTGATCTCACAAGGAGAATTCAAGAAACTTTGGTCACAGAAATATATTGGCATCACTTTTTTTTTATTATTATACATTCAACACTGAAAACACAGAAATTTTCAGGGGAAGTGTTCAGTACAAGGGGACCAGTGGGTGATACAGAAATGCTACTGAGTACCCTTCCAGTCTTATTTTCCATTATTCTGCCATGCCAGGGAAGAAGTAGAAAAGGAAAGATCTTTGATCGAACAAACTGTTTAAGAAAGAAAGAAAGATGGTAGAGCCAAAGATCTCCTGTAATGACAGTTCATTTTGCACTCACTGGAGAACAATGTGGCAATATTAATGATGCTGAAGTAGCAGAAGGTAAGATTTCTTTCAGAAGTTTCAGATTATTTAGGTTTATTCAGGGTTTTGCATTGTTGGAGCCATAGCTAATTCAGGCATCAACATTTAATGTAGGTCACCAGAAAATAACTGTGCCAGAATGTGCTATATATTTTCTTCCCATAATTTATACACTGCACTCTGTAACTTCCAGTAGTGCATGAAGCTCTTTTTGTTCTCTCCTTCCCTCCCAAGGGAAGTGTGTACACTGGCTAAGGGACAGTGTATGCACTGTCTTGCTTTATGATTCTGAAAGAAGTCATAAGCAAGGTAAAACACCTTGTACTTAAAGCAGAAGGCTGATTAGCTTTGTGATATTCCTTAATTCCTGGACAAGTAAGTTCCTTTATAAAGTGTGCTGCTTTGAGAAAGTTTTGTCTCCTGTGCAAAAAGCCTTTTGTCTTCTTTGTGAGAAAATGTTAGTGTCTTCTCTTTAATTTAGTTCTAAGTGTTCATCTTTCCAAAGCAATATAATAAGCTCAAAACTGTCTTTTGCATCAGGAAGTAGAACATAAGCTGTGCATAAATTTGGTAGCATAATGAAACCTATAGGAAAACTATTGTTTAGAAACAGTGAAAAAATAAGGAGTAAAGATCCTACCAATTAAGTTTTTACAACTTTTTAAACAAGTTTTTGAACTACATCACAGGGAATAAAGTCCCTCCATAAGCATCCTACTTAATCACACCGTTGCAGACATCCCCGCTGCTCCTAGTAACAGGAGCAATGCTCCAAGCAGAAACCCCGGTGTTATGATATAGTCAGCTCTCCAGGCAAAGTGTTTCAACAGCAAAATGAGGTTTGCACTTCTGTATTAGGTCCGTTCTGTGGGTCTGCTACAGTATTTATATTTGCAAGAGGCCAGACCATATGCAAAGCTCTCAAATGTGAGTGCCCAGATAGCCTATGAGCTCTCCCTTTCCCTCTCTCTTTCCCTCTCCCTCTCCTTCTTCTTCCCTTTTCCCTCCTTTTCCCTGTCCCTGTCCCTTTCCCTCTCCTTCTCCCTTTCCCTCTCCTCTCCCTTCCTTTCCTATCCTACCTGCCAAATCCTTATCTCAGAGTGCAGATGACAAGAACTCTCTAACCTGAAACTGCCAGTCAGCTACATCTCCCCTTCATTTCATTGCAGGTAGTTGTATTGCACACAGAGGGTTTATTCTTGACTGTAATTTCAGTTTATCAGGGCAGGCAGTATTGCGTTATCATGACCACAATGTCTCACCATCCAGCTAAAAGAACGTGAATTTCATCCTCCTACCTTCCTGGACACACAGTATTTACACCTCGGGTTTTTTTTTTTTTAATGTCTTTTCTGCATCAGCCAAAATTTAGCATATGCTGATCTGAACTTTGCGGTTTAAGTGCATGAGGAATACGAGGTTAACTGGACAGGTGCACACAATTTAGTCATCTTGTGAATTGCTCTCACTACCTTTACGAGGGGAAATATCCCCATACACTTTTGTTCTTCATGCCTTCATCTTTTAATGAAACAAATAAATAGAATTCATTTTATGAATTTTTAATTCGTATATGTACATGCATATGTATTTACACAAGCACATTTATTGAATACATTTTAAAATTCTTAGAGATTTGATTTAGATATGAAAACAGTTCTTGCTGAAAACATTTCAGTTTTATCTCGTGGGGGTTTTGCAAATAATGCTGATGAAAAGCTATTTATGTTTTGGTTACTGTTTTTTTTTAAAGATAAAGGAAATAGAGTCTAATGTATTAGAACTAATTATTGCAGTAGGTTTTGCAGTAAACACTTTTGATAACAGGAATGATAGTGCAAGTTAGCATGGCAATTTTTAGCATCTGTTAAGTCTTGTGAGTAGCTTTAAAATTCATAAATTTTGAAACAGTCAGAGAAGCCTATTCTGGGTGAATAGTTTAGTACAAAATACTCCCTTGCCTTCACTTTGTTTTTATTTCTTCTTCAGCATGAGTATACTGCCAATATTTTGACACTTTTTTTTTCTCCTTAAAATCTGTGTAGCTCTGTCTCTGACTATGTGCCTTCAGAGAAAAAGAGCAAGGGACTGGGATATTCTTGAATTTTCCTGTCAAAACACTGGCAGTATAATTATCAAGAGACAATGCAATTTGGCAACAGGAGAGTGGGTGTTTATGCTCTATGAGAGAGTATCAGTACGGTTAGTGCATTGTTCAGGTGTCGCATCCTGATTCTAAAATATGAAAGGGTCTCCATCTATCTTCAAATGCAGTTGGGGAGTGAGGGCATCTCTGTGAAAGGGGACTTAAGACCCAGCGTTGTTTTTGTCCAGGATTGCCCATTTGCTGGGTTGTAGAGGAGAGCAGCCTCTGCAGTATGCCAATACCTCACAACTTTCAGGAGCCACCAGAGTCAGACATTGTGTAATGGCTCTTTGGCCCTCCTGCGTCCAGAGCCGTGGCACTCTGTGGGCTGGCAAAGGAACAGTTTTGGATGTTGGAGGATCTCCCTACACAGTGAACCTTTTGTGAGCAGTTATCCTGGCTTTGTGGCTGTTTCATACAGATAAAATGACAAACCCAGACTGATGATAGGAGGAGGACTAGAGCTCCATCCTCATTCTAAAATGCAAAGATGCCTGACCCATGGTGTGACTTGGGGCACTTCAGCAGGGGAACGGGAACTTGAGAGGTATTTTCCCAAGCTCTGGGGATAACTCATTGTTGGCAGAGATAATTTAGATTTGCTCAGGGAGGCAGAGTTCTAGTGGTGACAGAGAAAATGTTCTAGGGTGTCATTTTTATGAGGGGCTCATGAGAGCTCTCATTAGTGCATCAGTTGCCAGTTTCTTGGTCGCACAAAGCAGTAATACATAGGACCCTATTTCAAAAGAGCTTGGAAAAGACTGGATACTCCCCTGGATTTTTTTTGCAACTTTGTTTTAACTAGTGGATACTACAAGGGACAACTTGTGAATACTGCAAAAATTAATTTGTAGAGGTTAGATGATAACTTTTATGACTCAACAATAAAGTACTGTAAAGTAGAAACAGGTAGATGTTTTACATACATTAGGAATAATGTTTTTAGAAGCATACCATCGTGCTTTATTGTGAACTTTTTGGAGTAGCTTTGTTTTGTATTTAAACTGACAGAGGATTGATTTAGATTAGCTTCTAGGAAAAAAATTCTTCCGTGTGAGGGTGGTGAGGCACTGGAACAGGTTTCCCAGAAAAATTGTGGCTGCCTCATCCCTGGAAGGATTGGATGGGGCTCTGAGCAACCTGGTCTTTTCAGAGGAGTCCCTGCTTGTGGCAAGGAGGTTGGAACTAGGTGATATTTAAGGTCCCTTCCATCCCAAACCATTCTATGACTCTATGTATTTTCACATTGCCTGGCACATTGGGTTGCTGTTCTCTGTCAGGAGCATCCAAATGCTACTGCAAAATAAATACTGGTCGTGCTGCGCAGACCAATATGCTGCATTTTCATTGTTAGCTCCCCAATAACACTTATTGCTTTAACAGCGCCAATGCTTTTGGAATCATATAACAAATCCCCCAAACAGCTGAACCTCCTTCTTCAAGACTTAGCGTGGAGTAAATAGCACCTTCTAGGCACAAAGTATTCAATGCTATAATAGGGCTCTGCCAGCAAAGAGATTTTTAACAGAGATAGTTGAGACAGGCCTAAGATTCTTCTTCAGACAGCTAAATACTGCATGCTAAACCCAGGGGAAGACCTTGAGTTTAATGCAGAGATACCTTTAAATGCATTGCTTTGTGTACAAGAAGCCTGGCTGTGGCAATAGAAAGCTCTTCGCAGGAGAATTGACTCTGTCAGGGAGATGCCTCTTTCAAGAATGACAACAAAAAGATTCTTTTTTTTTTTTTTTTTTTTTTTTTACCATAACAATTCTTGAAGAAAAAACTGAAAAACTAATGCAGGACACAATTCTGGTACAAAAGTACTTTTTAACAAAAATCCTTTTTAGTAACCAAGAATGAGGCTGTGAAAAGACTTTGGTGAAAGAGGATGAAAGCATCCCAGATTCTTTAGGTCCTACCAGAAGTAGACTTTGTGCTGGAGTCCATGCCCTTTGAACATCACTGGCCTCAGCCCAATGCTCCTTTCCAAAGTCCGGCCCAGCCGTATCATCTTTCCTGGGGACAGCCAGGTGTGCCCTTCCTTCAGCCATGACAGCTCCTGTGCTCATAGCGAACTCCCCAGGGAGGAGGACGGCAGGGAAGTGGATAGCGAGCTTTCTTTTAATAAATAAATTGATAGATTGTGCAAGAGATTTTGCAGAAACCTCTGTGGTACGCTCTGGTCCTGTAAGTCTTAAGGGCTGTGGCTAGTTTGCTTAGAAGTATTTGTATCAAAGTAACATAAACACTGTACTGCTGCTCTTTCATTTATTTTCTTTCACATGCTTCCAAATGTGCTATTTTTATGCAAAGATATCTGTTAGCTGTAACAAATATTTATCCTCTACAGGAGCTGAACTCTTTTGAGTACACAGCAGCACTTGCAAGCAGGCATTTGAGCGAGGCAGGTGTGCAGCTGCTCCATTCCTTCTGTGTTTTTTTCCAGCTGGCCACCTTACATTACCCTTCTCAGAAGAGTTGAACTTCCCAAGGTCTTGTTCTGTATATGGAACTGTAATAGGCTTCAGCGGGAGCTGCACAGGAGGTAACTGAAGGTAGCTGAGAGCTCGGGAAGTTATAGCCAATACTTAAAGCAGGTGATTTCTCTAAGCAAACTAATAATATTCATGCCAGCAAAATAAGCTTGTCTTCAACTTCAGAGCAACACATGCACAAAGTAATGTGTTAGTTTTACAAGTAAAAGAACCTTAACACAGAGCAGCAGGGGTTTTCCCAAACCTTTTGTGTTGTGTCTTGTAAATTTTGAATCCACTCTAAAGGAAAACAATTAGACATGCTTTCTTTGGACACTGCATCTCATTTATCCTGACATAGCTCAAGTACATTCTGCTTATGATCATGTTACATCAGTGATACTTTTTAATTCATGAGGGAGGAGGAAAGCTTGGAGAGAGCAGGTGATTCACTTAAATTACTTTCTGTTCTGTGAGAGCATATTGTAATTTGTCTCATAATTCTTGTGACTCATCACTAGAAAAGATATTTAATACAATGAGCTGCTAAACCCTATTGTTAGTACTTTCTTAGTAAAATGAGATTAGTATACTCCTTTAATGGTGTGGTTTATGTCAGATTTTTTACACTTTTGTGTCATTCAAGGGCCCCAGTAACTCCTAAGGCTCATCTTGCACTACAGCGAAACATCCTTAAAAATTGCGTTGCCAAGGTGAATACGATTTGTTCATCAAATTATGACACAATTTTGTTTTCTGTATGTGTGTCATATTTGTATGTCAGGTATATATAATTATACACACACCACTTTAGACTGAAATAATTCTAGACTGAAATAATTCCAGGACAATGTGACTTAGTGGGCAGCTAATGCAGTTTTACCCGTTGGCTCAAGAAATAGGCAAACTGAAACTCAAGCAACTACAACCCTCTGCTTGTCAAGTTCTTCTCTTCGAAGATTCATCCCTGTTACTCAAGTCTTGCCCCAGTTTTGCTCCTACAGGCACATCCTTTTTGCTGTCTGTTGGAGGAAGAGGCTGAACACTTAAGCAGGAGGGCTGTGCCATGGGCTCTCGTAGAGCAGAGGCAAAGGGAGGAACAGTTAGAGAATACTCACAGTTTTTTGAGGTCATGAGGACATCAGCTTCCTAAATGCCTGAAGCCAAATGACTTTGCCTAGTCCATCTGCAGATCTGCCAGTTAAAACAATGAAATGAGGTAGTGGTTGGACTGTGATGGTGCTCAATCACGAGAGAGGCTCCATATGTCCTCTGTGGCTTGGAAAGATGTGGCTTGTCCCTTCTGGTAAGTATCTTCAGGTAAGAATTTCTCTTCTTCATGCAGAGGGAAGCATCTGGGTCAGTCCAATAGCTCCAGTGATATCATACAAACAGCAGTATGTGGATTTCAGTAATGGGAATCCTTCACTGAGGACTGTCCTGACATTCCTGTAGCTAATCTGTGTACTTTATTACTCTGCACTGTCGGAGCAGCCTCTCAGGGGCATTCCCAGAGTAGAAGTCTAGAACAAATAGCAATTTCAGTTCCAACATACTATGTGAAAACCTTTCCTAAGCAACGAAATAAATGATGGGCAGAAGCTATCAGTTCACCTTCTTCTGGACCTACCACCCATATGGAAAAATTTCATTATTAGTGCTACAGATGCTGTTAAGAAGCCAATGACTACATAAGTAATAAGCATGGTTTGCAATATAGTTATTTGGTAACACCAGAGTTGTCCTTCTTCATGGAAATGATCACACCAGTTCCAAGTTGTTTCTTTTATCTAAGGAAAAGATGTTTTTACAAAGTGTCCTGGTTTCAGCTGTAAGTTATTTTTCTCCTTCCTATCAGCTGGTACAGTGCTATGTTTTGGCTTTAGTCTGAGAACAATGCTGATAACATACTGATGTTTTAGTTGTTGCTAAGTAATGTTTACTCCGATCAAGGACTTTGCAGTCTCTCATGCTCTGCCAGTGAGGAGGAGCACAAGAAGCCAGGAGAAGCAGAGACAGGACACCTGACCCAAACTAGCCAAAGGGGTGTTCCATACCACAGCGTGTCATGCCCAGTATATAACCTGGGGGAAGTTACCTGGAAGGCCCAGATTGCTGCTCAGGTCAGGCTGGGTATTGGTCCGTGGGTGGTGAGCAATTGTGTTGTGCATCACTTGGGTTTATTGTTTGGGTTTCTTTTTCTTTTACCCTCTTGTTATTTCCCTTATCATTATTATTATTGGTGGTAGCAGTAGTAGTTTTATATTTTATTTCAGTTACTGGACTGTTCTTATCTCAACCCATGGGGTTTACATTCTTTTGATTCTCCTCCCCATCCCACCCAAAGTAGGGGGAGCAGAGGGAAGAGGAGGAGTAAGTGAATGGCTGCATGGTTCTGAGTTACCAGCTGGGCTTAAACCATGGCACAAAGCTACATGAAACAGCTTCATGCTGTAAAATGCAGTTCGTGTTTCCTTAGAGTGTATTCTCACTGAGTTTTTCACTGGTAGCATTTGCATAGTACTTACTAAATTAAACTGTAAAAGCTGTATTTTTATTTATATAAGTATGAATGTTATTGCTCATGTACATATATTTTTTTTTTGTACAAGGTCTATTCATTAAAGCAAACCTTCATAAAGAAATGACATTGTGAAATGCAATAACTTTCTCCATCCCTTTTCATCAACAAAAGTTGCCTATAGTCGGGTGACTTAAGCCTGTTTACACAAGTCAGAGCTCAATGTTTAATGGAGTAGTGCAACCGCAATGTGTAGTTCCACAACTCCTTTTAAGCTCCTGCATAATTAGTTTCCATGAATTAGTTAATGAATTAGCTTTCATTAATACCTCACCTCTACAGTTACAGAGGTTACCTTCAAGTGCAGACAGAGGAGTTTCCAAGAAGTAATTCTAAGAGATGGGAAATGTCCCATTAAAAGCTGTAGATGTTAACTCTGAAGTTTAACAAAAGCTATTAAAATTTGAACAGTAATATCAAAATATTTTTAACCTGTCACTTTCCCAGCAATGAAATTTCTGCCTACCATGATCACAGCTGTATCTGGAATGTATTTAAAACTATTCAGTTCTTTATTGACTGCCACAGGCTGCAAATATGGCTAAAATCTGTGCCTGCCCTCTACACTGTAATTGGTTGTTGGGTTTTTTTTATAATAAAAATAGCACAGAGCCTTACTCAGCAAAAGTGAGATGGAATGGGATCTGGAGGCTCTGCTGCACAGTTATGACTCACATGAGATGGAGAGCTGCCTGTTGGGATCACATGGAGCCAGGCAAGGGCAGCTCTGGGTTTTCCAGAGGGAATAATAAGGCAGCACAAGAGATGAGTCCTCTGCCACGTGCACCGCCACTTGCATGGTGGGCACCACTCATAAACTCAATATGCTCACTTGGAGTTCTGTTTTTGCTCAAGAAAGGGTTGTGGTGTCAGTCCCAGTGTAGCCAGAGGTAGAATGTTAAAAATAAAAAAAATTAAGAAAAAACCAAATTTTCTTCAAATACATGACCGATGCATAATGTGTTTGGCCATTTTGGTCACTGGTCACTACGAGGATTTTTGTGTCTGTAAAGAGAGAGGGTGAAAGACAGACCTTCAGGGAGAAGAAGGGGTTCTCTAGTTTATGAAATTGTTTCTATTTAAAATAAAATAGCCATAGAAAAAGACTCTTAGGATGGAAATGGGAGTTCTTTGTAAAGACTCTTCATGCTGATCAGCAGTGGCAAATTGTAAAAAAATACCAGTGACAGAAAGATCACTTCATTTGCAAATATAATAGTCTCTAAGAGAGGTGTTTTTACAGCCAAAGAAATTACTCTCCTTGCCACTCATTACTGTATGGTTAGCGTAAGGGACATTATGTTCATGCAGACAGTAAATGAGGAAGCAGGTAACTAACCTACAGCACTTTTAAAGTTGCGTATTGAAGGCTTGGCCTCCTGGGGAAACAGCATAATACCCTGAGATGCAATATAAAACATTTATAACCTCCCTTTTAAAAGGATTCCAGAGGGAAGTTTCAGCTTTTCCATTTTGTGCAGAATGCCTTGCTGAAAGAAATACACTGTGAAGAAAGGGGCAAGCAGAGAAAGTTAGCAGTAATTGTCATGCTTTAGGGCTTTTTGTTAGCAACTTTCTTGGTCATTTCCACAAACTAAAATATTTTCAAGCAATGAAATATGTAGAAAGAGTCATTCCTGATGAAACAGGAATATAAGATATATTGTTTTAAAATATATTTTAAAACTTCATCATATGCAGCTGTCTCTGGGTTTCAAACTGAGTAGTCCAGCCACCAGACTGACAAAACCTTGTATTTTAAGTGTCAAGCCCAGTGACATACAAACAAGCAGTTAGACCATCTAATAGAAATTTGTAGTCATGAGACCTGTTTTCATTTATTTGCCAGTAAAATCTGTATTTAAACAGTTAAATAACATATACAGTGCATAAATTTTCTCGCTTGGTATGGAAATCTGTGACATAGGACAGGATGTCCACTTTATTTAATTTTGCTAGAAAAAGTTAATCAAATCTAACAAGAGTGTAAATGTAGAATAATAATAGAAACCTAATAGAAAATTGGATTGTTTTCATTTAGTTCCACCTCTTAATCTGGCATCCTGAGGAGCAAATTTCATATCCCATCTAAATTTGTGCTGAGTTTTACCATATAAAGACACATATTTAAAAGGAATACTTTTAAAGAGAAATCCCATTTTAATTACATTTTATTCCACCCACAGAAATGCTGCATTTAACTGATTAGCTGATAGCTGTTTCTCTTGTGTATTTGTTCCTCAAATGCAAATCCTTAAGTACCATCAGGCAATTTCAATTGTGCAAGTCAAATATGTAGACACAGGCATTGATCCGCACAGAAACCGAAAATCCTTCATCTGCCTCTAGCCTGCACTCATTCCTTTTAAGAACAAGTTGTCAGTATTATGAGCCGCATTTGTGCATCCTACCTCCACAGGGAGGAGAAGGGTCACAACAAGATGTTCTAACTGCCTCTTGTCTGTTTCATACCAGAAATCATTTTTAATGAGCACAATCACTTGTTTCAGGGCAATCCCCACCATATCCCATCACTCTGAGCCAGAACATTTGGGAGTCTTCAGTAATGTTGTGTGTGTTGTGAGCAGACCAAAAAGAGGCCTGCAAAACATCCCATGATAAATCACTATCTGGTGTGAGTCACCTTTGAAACATGAACTCATATGCTTCATTTTTCTTTTCACAGTGTTTGTATAGAAAGTTCTGTAAACTGTGCTGTAGAAATTTATGTCCAGTTTGAATGTGTACAAGGAAGAGTTCATATGTTTGCTGATACACATGGTGGAGGAAATTAAGAGCATGTAGTACTCCAAGTAGTAAAAAAAAATGTGGGTAAAAACCCACAGGGATTTATTTAGTGTGCCCTGTCACTGTCCCCCTACACATTCCTGACAAGACAGCGGCATTGGCCAATGCACAGCACAGTCAACTGCTTCAGCTTAAAAAGTAGCATAGAGGGTACTTCTCATACACACAAACTATGATGCTGCTGGAAATTTAAGGTAGAAAAATCTTAACAAAAATTTGGAAAGATTTAGTTCTGTTCTCACTATATTGGAGGCTAAGACACACATTTTCCCATCCAGCCTTTAATTTTGGTCCCTTCTCTACTCAGAAATCCACCTTAAATTTGCTACCACAAGTTTGCAGATCCCAGCACAGGTTTGGCTCAGATGGGATAACAATGAGAATACCATGTCCCAGTCCAGAGGAGCTCTAGTGCCAGTGTTACAGCAGAGACTGACTGGTGCTGGTGAAACAGTGGGAGACCGCCTACACAATATTAGTCTCACTGTTTTGGTACCATATGGAGCCAAATAGCCCTGTAGCATGGATTTTCCTTTTACTCCCTCCAGCACTCTTCTATACTCATTGCAGGAATGAAGGGAGCCTGCTGCTGGAGCATAAGGCCATTGTGTTTCTCAGGAAAAAAATAGGAAAAAAAAAGGAATTTATCTTTCCTGTGAAGCAATTTATGTTGTATTATCATCTACAATTAGGCCAGTGCAGTAGTCTTCAAAAACAGGGTATACCTCCCTTCCTGATGACATTGCTCATTTCTCACCAGGGAGAAAACCTGAGGAAAGATTTGCTGCGGTGGCTGGAGCAGGTTGTGGTACAGGACACCTTAATATTAGGTGGTGCTTCTGCTCTGTCTCAGGCTAAATCAATCTGGCAGAGACATAACAAGCATGATTCTACCCTGCTTGTGCTTCTAACCGAAAAAACAGAGTTTGGAGACTGTACATCTCTTCTCCAGAGCCTCCGAACTTGGATTTGGTACTGCAATCCCCTTCAATAAAAAGTGTCATGGTGGTAGAAGAGCTTCAGAGCAGCTCTGGTCTTCACTTACTGTACTATTTTATGTTTGTTGGGTCATGGGGATTGGAACTAGATGATCTTAAGGTCCTTTCCAACCCTAACTATTCTATGATTCTATGAGTTCCCTTCAACTGGTTATTTTGAATGTATTTCAATATTAATTGTTTTATATAAGGTAAAGTACTGTATTTCTCAGAACCAAGAAGAGTAGCAAAGCTAGTCTTCTTTGATACCCAGGAGAAAGAAATCACAAACTCAGATTTACCATCTCCTCACTTAGTCTGAGGATCACAATCTGGCTACCCTTTTCCTTTGGTCTTATGAACAGCCTATTGATTCAAAGACTAACTGTTTCAAATAAAAAAAGATAAAGTAGTATAGGGTAAAAGAGTAAAAGAGTACTTACAAGAGTAAAAAAAATACTTTTCTCAGAATTCAATATCGATAAAAAACTTGTTCCTTCTAAGCTCGAAGATATTATTGCATCTGCCATAATATTCTACAATCTTTAAGTCAGTCATATATTCAATTTTAGGGTAAAGATGATAAAGGAGAGTAAATCTGAGGAAATTCTTCAGGTTGCTCTGGGCATGACAGAGAAATCTGAACTCCTAGGAGCCTAATGCTCTGTAATGAATGTAATTGCTGAATTATTCATCAAAAGAGCATATACTCTTATAAATGGTAAACAACAGCTGAGGAAGTGACCAGAGGACTATTTTCGAGGAAACCTGCAGAGTCATGCACAGAATTTCTTGTTTGAACTGTCTGAGATGGGTGTAGTGGTTCTGATTCAGCAGCCTTAGGACAACATGCTCAATTTCAAGTGCTTTCCTGCACTCACATGGGCTATATCCTCTATCTCTCATGCTCAGAGATGGGTGACGTGCAGCACATACCATCCTGTCTCATTTTTTTAGCTGGTGTGGCATTGGAACAAGCATCCTTCTCCACAATGCTAAGAGGCTTTGCACTAATGGACCACGCTGAGCAGGGCAATGCTCAGCAGGTTCTTCCAGCCCCACTGCAGGTGACTTGTATGTGAGCCATCAGCCCAGTGAGGTGAGCTCCTGCCAGTTGGCTGACCCATGGTGTCTTGCCAGAGCTCCTGCAAGATGGCACTGAGAGCTGGGAACCTCTGCTTTACCCAGACCTGTTAATAGGCAGGATGTTACCCAGAGGGAATCAACAGCTTCAGCCTTGAATCTGGTTCCTTTCTTCTTTGTAACCTTCTTCAAGCACTCTCCAGCTCTGAGAACTGCTGCCTAGAGAGCGGGAGGCCTGGCTGTGTTAAAGAAAATGTCAAATCCTGAACACAGTGCCTCTTTCTGCAGGTATTGAGAAATGCCTAAAATCAGTCTTGTGGTCTTGAAAAACATTTCTGTGTTTTACCTGTGTTTCAAAGATGGGAATAGCAGTACTGAGGTTTGTACTGATAAGTAAGAAAAGGGAAGAAATTTAGGATAATGGTATCCAGATCAGTCTCCAGAAGGTAGGGCAGCAGTTATTTTTACTTGCCTTGAGGCTGTGAGGAAGGATAAGGTCTTGTTTCTAACATCTAAAGAAACAGAGGGAAGAGGCCAGAGCAGCCATGCCAAAGAAACTACGATATCCATATGAGGAACTGTACATGCTGCTGGAGATGTATATAACTGATCTCTTACAGCAAGTAAATGGTGGGAAAGAGGTGACCAGAGGCACCATGGCTCATATTATTCTCTTTCTAGAAGGTAAGTGCTTATAATACAGGAAATGTATTACAAGACGTAATGGTGAAGAGCTGTTTAGTTGTCTGATTAATTATTTTAATAATGCACAACCTTAGGTAGATTATTCTGAGAATTCAGCACAACTGCCTACAAATTGCCCATTGGCAGTAAAAAAAACCCTAAAGAGGCAATTTCTACTCCATTTCTATTAGTCTTTTTGCAGTGACTTTGGCTGCCTTTCTATGCAGGCAGTGCACCAAGAATGGAGGTGAGAGCTAGTATTTCTTCAACCACCTGTGGCATCTTTGTTATCTGCTGGCTATTCTAGACTTCCCATTGTATCAACAGGGATGGACCCTTTCAGAGAGTATTTCTGAGCACCTGAACTGTGCTCTCTGTGGCTACATGCCCACTGCTAAAGGCTTTTGTCCAAGAGAGCAGTGCTTGTTCTCATACCAAACCAGGGTTACGTGGTTACTGGTGCCCTGACTGCTTGAGACTGGCCCCTGCTAGAGCAGCCTGACCATACTTGCATACAATCATAGAATCATAAAATAGGTAAAGGTTGGAAAGGACCTTAAGATCATCCAGTTCCAACCGCCCTGCCATGGGCAGGGACACCTTCCACTAGACCCTGTTGCCCAAGACTCTGTCCAACCTGGCCTTGAACGCTTCCACGCTGCATACTCATTTCACAGAGCCTCCTCCAGGTGCCCCTCTAGCAACTAACAGCTAGTTTTCCATAGAAAGCACCGGAACTATCACAACACCAAGTCCTGTGGCCACTGGTCCAAGCACAAGCAGTAGGTGCGAGGCCTGGCCCTCTGTGTATTAAGCAGGGAAGTAGGAAGAATGATCAGCGATTGCTCTCTGTATTTAACACAGCAACAGCAGAAGAGCTGAGAAGGAAGCAGGTGCTCCCCATGTCTCAAACTCTTATTTTAGAACAGCCCCAGAGTGCCCAGCTTTGTTAAATTCAGCCTTACTGCAAACGTGGTATCTCTTCATAATGCAAATGAGGGATAGTGCTTCTGCTACTGGTTAAAGTACAGCTTCCTTGTGAAAACATCCAGGTTATACTTGTGCCTATATGTGTATATATGTACACACATCTCTATCTCTGTATCTATAAATATATAAATATCTCTAATGAGGAACTGTATTTTTTTTGCTTCTATACCGTATGGTTGTCCTTTGGTCCCACATTGCAATGATTTCCACACAGCAACTGCAAGTTCTGTGCTGCAGTGCACAGGAAAAACGTGTGCATAATATGTTGCCTGTGGTACATGTTACACTGCCTTAGTGTGGAAAGGGGATCAACCAGTATTCATAGTGCTTGTTGGGATGGTGCTAAACTTGGCGTGATTTGCACCTGAACACTATGTCCTGTAGTAGGCTGTGGGATGGCATGGTCTGTTCATGGGCTTTTCTTTTAGAGAGAACTAACTGGTTTGTTTCAGAAATGAGCTCAAATTTTTTATGAAAGAGACACATGCCCACTCTTAAAAAAAATCAAAAAGCCCCCCCTGTGGCTGCAGAAATGAATTGAGGAGCTAAGGGATTTAACAGCTCAGCATTCCTCACATGCCTCTCCATCTTCAACACTCTTTGAAGTGGAGAAGTCCTACAGAGTGACTGATTGAGGAGGGTGGGTTTTGGGAACAGAAACCCCAGCTATAGCAGCTTCTGATTCTGAATGCCAGAGTTTTTGTCAGTGCTTAAAAAATTTCATACACATAACATAAACTACAATCATTGGTCTCAGTAAGGTAGGAGAGCTTGAAAGGCAAGCCTTGTATCCTTCAATGCAGAGAAGCAGCACAGGCTTGCTCTGCTTCTGGAAGGCGATGAAGGAGAAAATTCTACATCTATTGGGACTACTGTATGACAATTCCTCCTGAGTAGGTATCCAAAATACAGAAATACGATTCTCAATTCTCTAAGCTGTGCCAAGGAGCAGTGCTTCTGGTACTAGACTCCTCAAGTTCACTGTCCCAGGGCAACAGACACCCATACTATGTCCCAGGATGTGCTAGCTCTGAGTCCCAGTGTACAGTAAAGAGCATGAAGAGCTTGAGAGAGACGGAGAAACTTGGAAAGGGATGCAAGGTCTCTGATGCCACGAAAGAATAGACATGAGGTGGCCTGATGCTTCCAGCTGATGGAGAGCTGCATGTTCTCCCCATATTTCCCCACCAATTGTATGCAAAACCCATCACACTGAGTGTTCACCACTGCGATACACAACTGAGTGCACAGCTCTGCGCCTCACCTGTGCTCCAGCCTCTGCCCACTGCAGCAGAGGTAGCAATTTGCTCAGCACAAGGACTGAGCACTGTGCCTGCAGCTGCCTGCCTGGAAGGAAGGTCTGTGGTGTGGGAATCCTCAGTGAAGCTACATTTTTCTCCGCCTCTGAGTCAGGCACATGAGATCCAAAAAGGATCACTAAGCTATGCAGCATCCACTTATAGTTTGCAAGTGTAACTCACCAAATGATTCACCAGAATATGTATATGGCTGTTTTATTTGTTCCTTTTTCCTTTTTTTAGAAACCAAAAAAAAGACACTGATTTCATTGCAAAATCGAATACACAAATAAATTAGAAAAATTGTCAAAAATAGTGTTCTAATTCAAATTAGCAGTTCCAATAAAACTTTTTTTTTCCTTAGACCATGGTGATGGTGATCCATCTCTAATTTTGTTTATTTTTTAATGTAATAGAAGCAAAAGCTATCTTCAGAGAAATGAGGCAATGTCCATCAATAATTTGCTTTCAACGGCTATAATATTTAAAGGTAATCAACTACTAGGACATTTATTAGCCCTGACAGAGTGAATACAGTGTCAGATATCATTGAAAGGCCTGGAGGATTAAGGCACCAACCTGGCAAATTCTGACATGCTTGCCAGTCAAACTAGGCTCCAGGATATAGTTAAACCAGGTCATAACCCTTTGCTTGAAGTAAATGCGTTTAAGTCTGTTCATGCTTTGGATCATTGCCTCTCTGGCTGCAGGGAAAGTGTGAAACTTAGCTCAGCACTAGAGGGAGAGTTTTATATAAATGTAATATACCAGGATTTCTTTCTTGATACATCATGTAACAGATAACTGATAGTCTGCAAAGTACTGTAAAAACTAGAAGTAAAAAAAAATATTAGACTGGTGGGCTCTTTCAATGAGGTTAGAAATTAGGTTAGAGGCAAGCAGGTACTTCAGCAATTCTTTTAAATCCTTCAGTGATATGCAGGAAAGAAAACAGTTTTGCTTCAGATACTTGAATCGTATTTGCTTATATAAAAAAAGCAACTTTATCTCCTTGTATTCTGGTTCAAAGAGCATCATAAAACCAGATCATGCTGCTATAACATCACAATACGCTTTATTCATTTAATAACTGTGATGTCCGTGATTTTCTGTGTATCCAAGGAAGAAAAAACCCAACTCACCAACATTGTTTTTTCCCTTATTTAACACCATGTTGTATTGTGCTAACCAATAATATATTATGATTAGAAGCAATGCTGCTAAAGGAGGAGAAAAAAGAAAGACTGAGTATTAAATCTGATCCACACGTCCAAGTCAATGTCTTGGCCTCATGTAGGAAATACTATTCTCTTGGCATTATCCACCCCTTTCTCTGATCTGCCATATTGAGCCACACACTAGCTGACAAGTGTACATTAGTCACATTTAACATCCTTTGCCCTGGAACGGCAAACAGGACAATAATTGGCTTGGGCGGTGTTTGGAGAAAAGCCCTGTTACTGACCATGTTCTGCCAATAACTCCTTCAAGCTGTCTGTGCTGTGGTGCCCGTTTTGCTGTGGAGCCTGTCTGCTTCCCGACGGGAGCAAACAGCCTGGCAGCAGCAGCACTATCCCTGACTCAACACAGCTGTCTGTGCCCAGCACCCAAGCAGAAACACCTCAGCCTGGAGAAGAACAGCTGCACACATCTCCTTGCCTGCCCAGGTATTGTTTCACAAGCTGCTCTGCTGCCACAGGACGGTTTTACCTTCCCTTTGCCGCCGGCTCCCTGCTCCCTCCCTGGAGGGTGAGGAGTTTGGGCAGCTCCTGCCAGCAGCGCAGCAGCAGCTTTATTGCTGCATCAATGCTATAAACTGCTGGAGCAGAGCAACAGAAACTTCCAAGTGAAAAATCAAACTTTTCTGAGCAAAATGGGGGAAAACTGTCACCTTTGTTGCTGCAGCAGTGTGTGTAGCGCAAACTGTGGCCAGTATTTTGTTCCAGTATTTAAACGTTGGCTACAAAGAAGACGGAGATGCCCCTTTTACAAGGAGTCACACGGAAAAGAGGAGGGGTAATGGGTACAAATAACTCCTGCAGAGATTCCGACTGGACACAAGAGGAAAATTTTGCACAATGAGAACAATCAGCTACTGGAATAATCTCCTCAAGGAAGCGGTGGATTCCCCAGCTTCGAACACTTTTAAGATTTGGCTGAACACAGTGCTGGGACATCTAGTCTAGGTCATGCTTTGCCAAGAAAGGCAGGACCAGATGATCCTTGAGGTCCATCCCAACCTCGTATTCTATAATTCCATGATTCTGTGGCCTGTGGGGATGCACTGTGCAGGTAGAGCAAGCCTGAATGCCTCTAGCTCAGGTACAAAGCAGACTGTGCTTTTCTTGCTTTGGATAGGCTTAGCTTAAACTCATGCATTTCATGATTAAAATGTGCATATCCAGTCCTAGAAAATCTCTTCTACCCTGGAAGTAAGAGCCAAGTAAGTTTTTCTTCTTGCTGATTATCACACTCTTCCAAGAGTAAAGAATCTGATTTCTTTTTCTCCTCTGGATCTAATTTACATTTATCTTAAAGCTACAACTTCTCATATGCAATAAGCACTCTTTGCTTCTTCACTAACTACAGTTCTCATGGGCTCTGACAGAGCTGAAAGAAAGTACAGATAGCGTCTGAAATTTGAGAAGTGAGAAGAGAGGGAACATTTCTTTTTATTCTTTTTTTTTGGTAGAAAATCCATAACATCAGATTATGACAGAAGGACCAATAATATGAACTAATAAAACCCAGCCAGGTATTACATGTCAGTTGCTGAAGGCAATTAATGTGTCAGGTACCTTCTCATCATATTTTAAATAAATGAGCCTGTTAAGTGAATATAAAGAAACTTTTGCACACTGTAACTGATTCAAATTTTATTGTGTTGCCATCAAGACCAGAAATGCTTTAAAATTCAGTGGAAAAAAAAATTGCTGAAAATTAATACAACCCCCTAAGTTTTGCCCTGAAAGCTGAAGTAGTGTTTAGCAGTATCTGAAACCAGCAGATTCGTGTACGGCAGCACTTTAGAGGTCCTGTTTCCAGAGTCTGTCTCCCAGGTGGATTCTCAGCTGTCTAAAAATGCAGCCGACCACTGCAACCTTTTCCTCAGAGGAGGAACTAATTTAGGTATTTCATGGAGCGAGAAGCAGTTTGTAGGCATGTAATACCTTTGAGATCTCTACCCTTTTGGTCAACTATAGCTGAAATTAGCTGACATATGAACAATAATAAAACAAGAAATGAAAAGCAGGTAATGTAAGCCCAACTTCCTTAGGGAAGCAAGCTATAAAGGCAGAATGGACCATTTCATCTTTTTTGCCTCCCTTATACTCTTAGAAAAGCAAACTTACACTAGCAAAACAAAACCAGAAGTAGCAGCTAGGGTGGCTGGCAGATGGTGGCAGGGAGAAAAGTACACAAATGATGTAAAATTTACAAAACATTAGCCTTTACTGTCACTCTTTAACCTCAGCTGTTTAAGCAAAATAGCATTATTTTCGAGGGCAGAAGAGGTTTCAGGGCAGAAGAAGAATTCCTTCAATAAAGGCAAAGTTTGAAAGGCCAAGATGCTGCTGCTCTGTTTCTATATCAGAAGGAAAATCTTCAATAGAAAAACAATGAGTCAGATTTATCTTTGGTGCTGCTTTTAGGTAATGCCATTGACCCAAATGGAATTATATCCCTCAGCCAGGAACGGGTTTTGATTATTGGTAAAAGAGCAAAATACAGAGATATTCACCATCTCTGCCTCTGGGTTCCCATACTAGGAGACCAATTTAGCCACCAGCTTGAGACTGTACTGAACTGTACTCAATGTTAGTCATATTTTCAAGTCTTTTGCTGAGGCTGGACCTCTGTGTGTTTCAGTTTTTGGTGAGGTGGCCATTGTGCTGATAGTAGATATAGAATTAGTATATAAACTTAACAGCTGTTTTCAAACATGTTTCCGAATTTGTAGCTTGGTTCACATGTTGAGCCATTGTCAGATTGCTGCGCTGAGCAGAATCAGTACAGCGTACTTTAAATATCTTGACTGAGACAGCTACAGAAAGTGATCGGCAAATGGCATGAAGCAGATGCACAGTAGCTATAGAAACCACAGCTTACACAAAACAAATAAGCATGGGCCATTACCTACAATTTGGTTCACGTTCCTTCAACTGCGTCATAGCATCTGTTGTAAGGAACCTTGTAGGGTGCAATGAGAAAATATGTTGAACGCAAATACTGCTGAACAAAGAATAAAGCCATTTCAGACTTAATGGTGCTACAAGGGTATTTAAATGTGCTAATAAAGAAACTAATGAGGGATGCTGTTGGTGCCAAAGCAAAACACTAGAGAAAATTAGCTACAGCAACCTGCCTGTGCCGCAACACGCATTACATCACATTGGCACAGGCTATAGCAAGAAAGTGTCATAACAACTTTAGGCATCAATTAAAAAAAATAAAACCCACAAACTATTAAGGAGTTAGCACTGGTTTTATTACTTGATGGCACACAACAGTCACACTTGAAGATTTTGGTGTTTCAAAAAATAACCTGACTCTAACTTCAAAAGTAGATTTGAAATAAGAGGATATGAAATGAGGATTTCATTTCAGTCTGTATCTGTGACCACAACTTTCTCTGCCTCTTTCTGGGCCTCCAGGGGTCCACCAAGAAAATATCTATCATGTTTCAAGCAAGGAAAATTGAAAAAAAACCCCAACACAGAAGATGGAGATATAAAAGCAGTCATCAGAATTAATGAGCTACTGCCTCTATCCTAAGGCACAAATTAATTTCTCCAGCTCTTTGGATTCTTTGCTTTAATTGTAGATCTGGTAAACTGATGCCCTGGAGAGCACTCTGTCAGGAAGGTGCTTTCAGACTTTAAGTCAAGATGCTGAGTTTGAAAGGCAGATGAGTACACGAGAAAGCAAAGAGAAAAGTGATTTGGGATCCAACATTGTGGGTGGTTCTGA
This sequence comes from Ara ararauna, assembly GCA_028858755.1. NCBI lineage: Eukaryota > Metazoa > Chordata > Aves > Psittaciformes > Psittacidae > Ara > Ara ararauna. The sequence continues at coordinate 50,352,699 of CM054379.1, forward strand.
GACTTCGTCAAGAAACAGGGCCACAACCTTTCTCAAGAATGAGTGAGAGGCAGGAATATCTGCTGATCAGCAGTGATGCTGAGCCCCTAGTCTGACAAATTATATTATTCCTCCCTGGAAAACTGTGTTGCACCTGTATTTGGTGAAGAGATTTGGCTGACTCTGTGCCAATAACTGCTGTTAGCACCGCCGTCCAGCTTTGAAGAGGATCCTTTATAGAGGATTGAAAAGGAAAGCTAAGAGGGATGAGCAGCCACATGCATTCTAAATCCTGGAGTCTTCACGTATGAACCAGCAAAGCAAGAAATTAATGCCAGGTAATTAATTAGTTTCATAGAATCTTACAATTATTCAGGTTGGAAAAACCAAGTCCAACTGTTCACCTTGCATTGCCAAGTCTGCCACTAAATGATGTCCTTAAACACCACTTCTCCCTATATTATAAATATCTCCAGGGATGGTGACTCAACCACTTCAGCCTGTACATTGCTTGACAACCCTTTTGGTAAAGACATTTTTCCTAATACTCAATCTAAACCTCCCCTGGCACAGCTAGAGGCCATTTCCTCTTGTCTTATTGCTTGTTACTTGGGAGAAGAGACTGACACCCACCTTGCTACAAACTCCTAAGGTCTCCCCTGAGCCTCCTTTTCTCCAAGCTAAACAACCCCAGTTCCTCAGCAGCTCATCCTCATAATACTTCTGCTCTCGACTCTTCACCATTTCATTTCTTTGGACACATACTAGCACTTCAATGTCTTTGTTGCAGTGAGAGGCCCAAAACTGAGCATTGTATTCAAGATGCAGCCTCACCAGTAATGAGTACCGGGTGACAATCACTTCCCTCTGACAATTACAGGGCCCCAGTCATTTCCCCAATTCTGCTGACCACGCTCATTCTGACACAAGCCAGGCTGCTGTTGGCCTTCTTGTCCATCTGGGCACACTGCTGACTCATACTCAGCTGACTGTCAACCAGCACTCTCAGTTGCCTGTAGTGTTGCATGGGGTTGTTATGATCTAAGTGCATGACACAACACTGAGCCTTGTTGAACCTCATAACTTGGGTCTTTGCTTTGACCCGTTGATCCAGCCTGTCCATATCCCTCTTTAGATCCTACAAGCAGATCAACACTCCCACCTAACTTTGTGTCATCTGCAAACTTACTGAGGGTTGCAGGGAGACAGCAGATATCCCTAGGAAGTAGGCCCAGTGTGCATATTGGCCTTCTGTTCCCCTCAGGAGATAATCTCCTAGGACAATGACCCATCTTTTATTCTTTATGGAAGTAGCTTTGATGCAAGGCATAGGCTGACTTAACCTCAATGACACCTAGAAGCCGGAAGAGTCATTGTCCTCCCAGTTGTTTGGTTCCACTTGCAGAGCCTCAGGCCCATTACACAAGGGCACCTGGGAAAGTGGGGAAGTCACAGAAGAGAATCACCTGCTGTGCTGGGCAGGAACTTGTCTCCATTGCCACCTATTCCTTCAGTAGCTGTGTTCAGCCAGATGGAGAGAGGATAGGGAATCCTCACCTCCTCCCAGAGCTCTGCCACTAAGCAGAGGAGTTCCCCTATCTGGGCACACCTCCCAGGGGTGTGCTCACTGCTGATTCAAGCCACAGAAGCTACACATGCACTTAAATGAGTATTCCTCTTCTTTCTAGCTCCAGAAAGTATGCTCTCTGTCTGTCAGCAGCTCTTATACTAAACTAAGAGGAATTAGAATTTTCCAGGATTTGAGACTAGATCTTCCCAATGACTGCAACAAAGTTTAGGTTTTCCCAGATCATTTCACAAGTATACTGGAAACAGAAGTAGG